>CM046875.1:569068893-570361393 GCA_025667525.1 Glebionis coronaria | reverse complement strand
TAATCAAGTTTATTTCACAATTCTCATTCTACCTTTCTTAATAATCTATTATTTTTGTTAATTAATCATGTAGTTGGTTTTATTTAGTTGATGATGTGATTGTTTTGCTTATTTGTTTGTGCTTATTGAGTTGGTGTGTTAAAAGTTTTTTAGATTAAGGTGCTTATTGCTTAATTTTTATGTTTATTAGTTTTTAAAGTAAGTTTATTTTGATAAGTTTAATATTTTTATAAAAAGTTGATTTTAAAATTTTTCTTATTAAGTGTTTTTAAAAGTTTTCAAATTGTGTCTTATTAGCTTTTCCTAAAAATTAATTTGGTAAAAGTTTTGGTAAGTGCTTATTGAGGTTTTGCTTATTTGTCTTAATTCGGGTTTTAGAAACCCTAACATTCCGAACTAAATCCTTTACCAGCTCTTTCCGAACTACTTGCAAACTTTTAATATCCCGAATTAAGTTCAGAGTTACTATTCCGAGTTAGGTAGTTGATGTATATTCCGAGTTACGTACAAAACATTCATATTCCGAACTAGTTTCGGGTTACATTTTCCGAGTTACGTCAAACTTCTTGCTTCCGAATTAGGTCCATACTTGTGCATTCCGAATTGCATTAGAATTCAGCATTCCGAACTAGGTTTTGATCTTGGATCCCGAATTAGGTCAGAAAGGAGGACATTCCGAATTACGTGGGTGATCAATCATTCCGAACTACATCACGTTTCCGGGATTCCGAACTGAGTGGGATTTGATATTCCGAACTACTTCCAAACTCATATTACGAGTTACGTCTATTATGGGGATTCCGAGTTACGTGGAAAATTACATATTCCAAACTACATAAGGTTTTAAGTTTTCCGAATTAACTGAAATTTCAATATCCTGAATTACATCATCATCATATATTCCGAATTAGATCAGATTTTGGGGATTTCGATTTTTGTTCAGTTTGAATTTTTCAAAGTAATTTCAAAACATTAATTTTTCCCGCCATTTTCACTTAGATTATTTTTCAAATCATTTTCATTAAAGTTTTCATCTTTTACAAGGTTTTAATTTTCAAATTTTTTTAAGCCTTAAAGTTTAGTTTAACTTTTATAGCTTCCATTTTTACTATACGACATTTACTTTTAGTTTAAAATAGATAATCACTCCACTTTATTTTCCACCAAGAACGAGTGAGTCGCACTTTCAACTGGTAATCAATTCGAAAGACTGGATTAACGAATTTTTTTATACGAGGCAAAACCTTGTATTAAATGGCGCCGTTGCCGGCTCTTTTTGTTAAGATTAACGGTTTTTAGTGAGAGACGCGTTGGATTTTGGGATCCGTTCACTTTTAAACGTTATTTTTTCGTGTCAAAAATTTTCAAAAATCCATAAAAATTAAAATTTTTCAAAAATTCCAAAAAAATAGAAATACATAAAAAATAAAAAATTTTTCTTGTCTATCTTTCTTTTCTTTTTGTAGGTGTGTATGCGTACCCGTGCTCGTAAGAAGAAAGCAATTCAAGTTGAAGTCGACACTCCACCTATTGTCACCATGGATAATCGACCAATGATCGAGCTTTTGCAATCGCAAGTAGAGGGCAGCACCGATGCTATTGTCATACCCGAGATTGGAGCCAACAGCTTTGAACTCAAATCCTGTTTCATTCAAATGGACTCTGCTCAACCAATCTTGGGGCGTACACATGATGATCCTCATGACCATATCAAAAGGTTCCTTCAACTCACTAATACGGTCAAGTATAATGGGGTTTCCCAAGAGGTAATTCGCTTGCAACTTTTTCCTTTCTCCTTAGAGGGATAAGCCCGGCATTGGCTTGAAAAGGAAGCACCACAAAGTATTCTTACGTGGACGGATTTAGAGACCAAATTCATCAACTATTTTTTCCCACCCTCATGTACTACCGCTTTGCGGAATGAAATCATTAACTTTGAACAAAAGTACGGTGAGACATTTAGTGAATCTTGGGACCGTTTTAAGGAACTTTTAAGAAAGTGTCCACAACGTGGTTTCACAAAAGTACACCAAATTAATACTTTTTACAATGGTTTAAGCATGAATGACCAAGATTCACTAAATAGTGCCTCGGGGGTAACAATTTGGTTAAGTCTTCTAATGCCGCGTGGGATATTATTGAGAATAAGTCTAGAGTGCAAACTAAGAGTGTTCGGAGTAATGTGGCTAGTGCTAGTACTAGTGACGCCGACAAGAGAATTGATAAGCTTACTTCGATTGTTGAAGCACTTGCTCTAAAAACCGCTAACAATACCAAAAACATCAATTGGCAAGTTAATGCTTTGAGTCCGTCATGTGAAATATGCGGGGGTTGTCATTCATACACCAATTGTCCTTCGACTCATGACAATCCGGAAAATGTGTATGCTGCTAACGGTAACTTTTCTACGGGAGGCTATCAAGCACGTCCTCAAGGTGACCGCAATTTGCTCAGTTATCGTTCAAACAACTTCCTTTCCCAAAGAAACCCATATCCACCTCAAGGAAATCACCAAGTTTACCAACAACCCGCTTATCAACCACCTGCCTACCATGCTCTTCCTCCCACCCAACCCATCGCATTTAATCACGAGGTTGAAACTTACATGAGGACTAATGACGCACTGGTGCAGAATCTTCAGCGACAAATCATCAACTTGAAAGGAGATATGGTGAAACAAGGGAATGATCTTCGAGCCGATATGCGAAACTCTTTGAGCAGTCAAACGAATGACTTAAATGATATGATGGCTAGTTTCTTCCAAAGTAATCAAGCCTCTGGTTCGGATTCTCTTCCGAGTAACACCGTTGCTAATCCAAGATAGGAGATGAAAGAAATCACCGCCCGAAGTGGCAAAAGTTTAAAGGAACCCGAGATTCCTACACCGGTGATTGTGACAAAGGAAAACGAGTCCGCTTCTCCAATTCCTCCACCTTCTACTTACACCCCTCCACCACCCAAGGATGTGAGTGAGAATTCCATTCCAAAGCCTTCATCTCAACCCAATATACCTTATCCCTCAAGGTTGCAGAAAGAGAAGTTGAAGAACAAGGATCATATTCAGGTTTCTAACTTTCTTAAAATGTTTAAACAACTGAATTTCAACATCTCCTTTGTTGAGGCTCTCGCTCACATGCCGAAATATGCTAAAATGTTTAAATATCTTCTCAGTGACAAAGAAAAGCTTCTTGATATCGCTCAGACCCAAATTAATAAGAATTGCTCTGTAGTGCTCTTAAAGAAATTACCAACCAAACTTGGTGATCCGGGTCGTTTTCTCATTCCTTGCAACTTCCCCGGGGTAGAGAATTGTATGGCCCTAGCCTATCTAGGTGCTAGTATATACTTAATGCCATTAAGCGTTTGGAAGCAATTATGTCTACCCGAGCTAGTCCCCATACGAATGACATTGGAATTAGCTAATCGTACGGTTGCTTATCCGGTGGGGATAGCCGAGGATGTTTTCATCGGTGTCGAAAAATTCACCTTTCCGGCAAATTTTGTTGTCGTTGACTACGAGATGGATCTCCGTGTTCCATTAATCGTTGGACGTCCATTCTTGAGGACCGGTCACACTCTCATTGATGTAGCCGCGGGCGAATTAATCATGAGAGTCGGTGACGATAAAATCGTCTTCAACATGGGTAAACTTTCTAAGCAACCTTATGAAAAAGAGAGCGTTAATTTCATTGACGTACTTGATGAGGCTTGTGAAGAGCATTTCAAAGACGCTTGTAAAAGTGGTTCTTCTTCTCTACCCATTGTTGAGACCGTTGCCTCTATTTCCCCATCATTGACTCCATTTGAAGAAAGTGATTTCCTTTTGAAAGAATTTGAAGCAACTTTAGGGGATGTGGACTTAAAATATGACGATTCTCCCTCCGAATGGGATGAAGACATTCGTACCATTGAGAAACTTCTCAATGAGGACCATATTTCTCCCCCGTCTCCTAAGGAAATCTCTATCGATGATCCGAATTTGACTAAGCCTTCCATCAAAAATCCTCCGGATTTAGAGCTTAAGGATCTACCGTCTCATCTCGAATACGTGTTCCTTGAAGACAATAAGAAGTTACCCATCATCATTGCAAAGGACTTGAGAGAAGAAGAAAAATCTCAACTTATCGATGTGCTGAAGAATCATAAGAAAGAAATTGCTTAGAAAATTTCCGATATCCGCGGAATTGATCCGAACTTTTGTACTCATAAAATTCTCATGAAAGATGACTTTAAACCCGCAATCCAAAGCCAAATAAGGGTTAATCCTAAAATTCATGACGTCATCAAAAAAGAAGTTATCAAACTTCTAGCTGCCGGAATGATTTACCCTATTCCGGATTCGCCATGGGTTAGTCCCGTCCATTGTGTGCCTAAGAAAGGCGGAATAACCGTTGTTCCCAATGAAAACAACGAGTTGATTCCTACTCGACTTGTCACGGGTTGGCGAGTTTGCATAGACTATCGCAAGCTCAATGATGCCACTCGCAAGGATCATTTTCCTCTCCCTTTCATGGATCAAATGCTCGAGCGTTTAGCGGGTAATGACTACTATTGCTTCTTAGACGGTTTCTCCGGGTATTTTCAAATTCTCATCGATCCTAAAGACCAAGAGAAAACCACATTCACTTGTCCTTATGGAACATTTGCTTACAAAAGAATGCCTTTCGGCTTATGCAATGCTCCTGGGACTTTCCAAAGGTGTATGATGGCTATCTTCCATGACATGGTTGAAGAAACTATGGAAGTCTTTATGGATGATTTCTTAGTCTATGGTGATTCTTTCTCTACTTGCCTTGCCAATTTAGAACGTATGCTCAAACGGTGTGAAGACACTTGTCTTGTTCTTAATTGGGAAAAATGCCATTTCATGGTAAAAGAAGGCATTGTTCTTGGATATATTAATCTCCAAAGTCGGTCTTGAAGTCGACCGTGCTAAAGTTGAAGTGATTGCTAAATTACCTCCACCTTCAACCGTGAAGGGTGTGAGAAGTTTCCTTGGTCATGCGGGCTTCTACCGTCGATTCATTCAAGATTTTTCTAAAATCGCTCGCCCGATGACCCACCTCTTGGAAAAAGATACTCCCTTTATCTTTTCTAAAGAGTGTATTGAATCTTTCAATCTTCTTAAGGATAAACTAACTAAGGCACCTGTCTTGGTTACCCCTAATTGGGAGTTACCTTTTGAATTGATGTGTGATGCTAGCGACTTTGCTATTGGAGCGGTTTTGGGACAAAGAGTAAACAAACACTTCCAACCAATCCATTATGCTAGCAAGACAATGACGGGGGCTCATTTGCATTATACCACTACCGAAAAAGAGCTTTTAGCTGTAGTGTATGCTTTTGAGAAGTTTTGCCCCTATCTTGTCCTTTCCACCACCATTGTGTATACCGACCATTCCGCGTTGAAGTACTTGTTAACTAAACAAGATTCCAAGCCAAGACTTCTTCGTTGGGTTCTACTCCTTCAAGAATTCAAAATTGAAATTCGTGATAAAAAGGGAGCAGAAAACCTAGCCGCGGATCATCTTAGTAGAATCGAGGATCCTTATCAAGGGGAGCTCCCAAATCAAGAGATTAATGACTCTTTTCCCCTTGAGGCATTGATGTCTATTAACTCCAATCTTGAAGAAACCCCATGGTTTGCGGACATTGCAAACTATTTGGCGGGTGCAATTCTCAAGGAAGGGTTAACGTTCCAACAAAAGAAAAAGTTCTTTAAAGACATTAAGCACTATTTTTGGGACGACCCTTACCTCTTTAAACAATGTGCGGATCTTGTCATTCTTCGGTGTGTTGATGGGCCGGTAGCTTTATTAATCCTTGAAGCTTGCCAGAAAGGACCCACCGGTGGTCACTTTGGTCCCAATTACATCGTGAAGAAAGTGTTCGACTCTGGATTCTATTGGCCCTCCATTTATCATGACGCTCATGAAATGGTTAAACATTGTGATGCTTGCCAAAGACAAGGCAAGATCACACATAAAGATGAGATGCCTTAAAATTTAATACAAGAATGTGAAATCTTTGACGTATAGGGTATCGACTTTATGGGGCCATTTCCATCATCTAAAGGGAACAAGTACATCCTCGTAGCCGTTGACTACGTATCTAAATGGGTTGAAGCAAAGGCTCTCCCTACAAACGATGCGAGGGTGGTTGTGAACTTTTTGAAGCAACTTTTTGCTCGATTCGGTGTTCCTCTTGCTATCATCAGTGACCGCGGGACTCTTTTTTGCAATGATCAATTTGCTCGAGTCATGGCTAAGTATGGTGTCAATCACTGTCTTTCCACCGCTTATCATCCCCAAACAAATGGTCACGCCGAGATATCTAACCGTGGTTGAAGAGAATTTTAGAGCGAACTGTGGGAGAGCATCGTGCCTCGTGGGCCGATAAGTTAGATGATGCTTTGTGGGCTTTCCGTACCGCATATAAGACACCGATTGGTTGCACTCCATATCGTCTTGTGTACGAGAAGGCATGCCACCTCCCTATTGAGTTGGAGCATAAGGCGTATTGGGCCTTAAAGTGGGCCAATTTTGATATCAACAAAGCCGGTGATCTTCGGAAGGTTCAACTCAACGAGCTAAATGAACTAAGGAATGAAGCTTATGAGAATTCATTGATCTACAAGGAGAAAACAAAGCTCATTCATGATGCAAGGATTAAGAACCGAGAGTTCCACGTTAGTGATCAAGTTTTACTCTTTAACTCTCGATTGAAGATCTTCTCGGGCAAGCTTAAGAGCCATTGGTCTGGTCTATTCACCGTCGCCAGAGTCTTCCCTTACGGCACCATTGAGCTTTCTCAACCAAATGGGCCTAATTTTAATGTGAATGGCCAGCGTGTGAAGTTGTACTTTGGTGAGGACATCTCTCATGAGATGATTCCATCCCTCACCACGTTTCCCTTGAATTAGTTCTAGGTCGAGTCAGGCTCGTGACTCGGTTATAAAAAACAAGCGCTTCTCGGGAGGCAACCTGTTAATCTATCCTTTACCGTTTTCATAATAAGTGTAGGAGGAGCTTTGTTGTCTTGTTTCTTATGATGTGTAGGGATTAAAGCTTCAAATATCACTTTTGATGACATTTGACGAACCGTGATCCCGTATACCCGTCTTCCCGGTTCTATCCTAAACTGTCATGATTCAATATTTCATATCTTATATGTTCACATTGAAATCATTATAGTTTTCCTTTCCTTAGAAAGATTTAAACAACGTGCACAATGTCCTAAGTGTAAGGAAGTTTACTCCCACATGCTTAAACATTGAGGACAATGTTTATATCAAGTGTAGGGGGACTTCTATCGATTTAAGTGGGCTTTTCCATTAATTTGTCCTCATTTTAACCGGAAAATTTGATTTTTCGACATTTTTAAAAAATTTTAATCTATTTTGGCCTAGTAATATAGTAGTATTTTCCTTTGTTACCGTTATTTACTTTCTTTGCTAGAATAAATTTTAAATAAAGTAATTATAATTTTTCAAAAGTCATGAATCTTTTGACTCAACCCGAGGTTTACTTATTCAAGTTTACTCTAGCTAGTATCCTTAACGTGTTTAAGTCAAGTTTTGCTAGGCTTTTATATAGGGAACTTTAAAACGCGAAAGTCTTAACTCTTACGGGTTAAGAACAAGAACTTTTCGCAAGTTCCTATAATTGATCCTAGAAAGTCATTTATCAAGGAACTTTAAAATGCGAGTTCTAAACTTAAAAGAGTCTAAGAACTTGCAAGATCCTATAGATGAGTTGAAAACCCAAAACTTTGATTTAATTGGCTAAGCATCCACGAGTCTCATTCCTTGAGATTTTAAATTGTGAAGAACGAGAGATGATAGAGTCAATTATAAGTTTGGTATTCTTTCATGAATTTATGTGAGTTGATTATAAGCTTTTTCTCCCATCGCTTGCTAATAAATTTATTTGCAATAAATAAGGTTGTACGATTTGAGAAGTTACTTAGCTTCTAGCACAAGACCGTTTAAAAGTTGCTCGGTATTAATTAGAGTTCATAGCCAAGGCATAACTTATTGAAGCGGGATGGGAAGATTGGCGAGTCCGAAAAGGCCCTAACAAGGCATGAGGGCTACATTTTGTTGCTAAAAATCCCAAGCGATGTGAAGAATCATTTATCAAAAATCAATATGAAGGATCGAGACACACGACGAAAAGCAAATACTCCCCTAAAGATCATGGAGAAGTCTATCCAAAAGGCCCTAACAAGGTATGAGGATAAATAGATCCAAGTCCTAAAAGGAGGCAGATCGTTGTGTATCAAAATCCAAAATAAAGATTGGAGAAAAATGAAGAAGTCGTGGTCCAAGTATGAAGAATCTCTCAAAAACTTCAAGTGAAGAAATCCCTATTATGAAGAGAAGACCATAATTTCAAGAACGTCTCTCAAGATTTGAAGTATGAAGTCACTGCCAAATATCGGCCCGAGAAAGGTCTCAAATCGTGAAGCGAGTTATGCCAAGATATGAACTTTAAGAGGTCCCGAGAAGCAGTTTTAAAAGATTTTGTCATTTAGCTAACTATTGCTTAAATCGTCCCACTTTATTTTCGGCCTAAATAAACAATCGAAATAAGTCATACAATGCATCCTCGTGATCATTCAAGACAATCATAAAGTATAAGAGATACACCTAGGAATAAGGGAGTCTAAGTAAATAATTGGGCCACATGAGTTCGTGTTAAGTTTGCTAACTTATAATAACAATTATCTCGTTTTTAAGCTTGGTTTGGGGAACGTGAAACTTGAGGATGATAAACATTCATGACAGCCAAAACCCCAATGTAAGTCTTTGATTTCTTTACTTGTTTTGTATATATTTCTATCTTTTTTAATAAAGGCCAAGGTAGGTTATTTTTGATGAAAAATATAATCCGTGCTTTGAAATAAATGCATCGCATGAGGGCATTGCAATGGTCAAGTGTAGGGGATTTAATAAGTGTGAAAACACTTATCCTTTTACCACTTATTTCCAATAATAACAAGACCAAAACGTGTATTTTATGTCGTAAAAGTCGGAATTATGCGTGGTTTGTGTTTCAGGATAAAAATATGAAATGAAGAAAACACGGGCTATCACGGGCTTTTATCGAAGAAAACGAGAAAAGACGAAGTCAAAAGATCAAGAGTGCAAAAAGAACGGAAGTCCAAGGCCTATTCTGAAGATTTATCGAAGAAAAAGTCTAAAGACGAAAGTTTAATAAAGTCGAAGAACCAAGTCTAATTATAGAAGAAAATTATAAGATGAGTTCAATTTATATCGACAAATCCCGAGACGACGTCGAGAAAAGACAAAGAATTAAATTCGAGTTAGGAGGGTGTTAGTTAGTTAATTAGTAAATTTTTCTAGTTTTATTTTTAAGTGTGTTTTTATTTTTCTTCTCTCTCGTTTTTCAAGCTTATCAAACCTTCATTAATCTTGTAATCTTTGATCTTAATATTCAAATTAATCAAGTTTATTTCACAATTCTCATTCTACCTTTCTTAATAATCTATTGTTTTTGCTTAATTAATCATGTAGTTGGT
This sequence comes from Glebionis coronaria, assembly GCA_025667525.1. Classification (NCBI taxonomy): domain Eukaryota; kingdom Viridiplantae; phylum Streptophyta; class Magnoliopsida; order Asterales; family Asteraceae; genus Glebionis; species Glebionis coronaria. The sequence continues at coordinate 570,351,850 of CM046875.1, read as the reverse complement.
TTTATTTAGTTGATGATGTGATTGTTTTTCTTATTTGATTGTACTTATTGAGTTGGTGTGTTAAAAGTTTTTTAGATTAAGGTGCTTATTGCTTAATTTTTATGTTTATTAGTTTTTAAAGTAAGTTGATTTTGATAAGTTTAATATTTTTATAAAAAAGTTGATTTTAAATTTTTTCTTATTAAGTGTTTTTAAAAGTTTTTAAATTGTGTTTTATTAGCTTTTCCTAAAAATTGATTTGGTAAAAGTTTTGGTAAGTGCTTATTGAGGTTTTGCTTATTTGTCTTAATTCGGGTTTTAGAAACCCTAACTTTCCGAACTAAATCCTTTACCAGCTCTTTCCGAACTACTTGCAAACTTTTAATATCCCGAATCAAGTTCAGAGTTACTATTCCGAGTTAGGTGGTTGATGTATATTCCGAGTTACGTACAAAACATTCATATTCCGAACTAGGTTCGGGTTACATTTTCCGAGTTACGTCAAACTTCTTGATTCCGAATTAGGTCCATACTTGTGCATTCCGAATTGCATTAGAATTCAGCATTCCGAACTAGGTTGTGCTCTTGGATCCCGAATTAGGTCAGAAAGGATGACATTCCGAATTACGTGGGTGATCAATCATTCCGAACTACATCACGTTTCCTGGATTCCGAACTGAGTGGGATTTGATATTCCGAACTACTTCCAAACTCATATTCCGAGTTACGTCTATTATGGGGATTCCGAGTTACGTGGAAAATTACATATTCCGAACTACATAAGGTTTTAAGTTTTCCGAATTAGCTGCTATTTCAATATCCCGAATTACATCATCATCATATATTACGAATTAGATCAGATTTTGGGGATTTCGATTTTTGTTCAGTTTGAATTTTTCAAAGTAATTTCAAAACATTAATTTTTCCCGCCATTTTCACTTAGATTATTTTTCAAATCATTTTCATTAAAGTTTTCATCTTTTACAAGGTTTTAATTTTCAAATTTATTTTTAAGCGTTAATTTTTAGTTTAACTTTTAAAGCTTCCATTTTTACTAGACGACATTTATTTTTAGTTTAAAATAGATAATCACTCCACTTTATTTTTCACCAAGAACGACTGAGTCGCACTTTCAACTGGTAATCAATTCGAAAAGACTGGATTAACGAATTTTTTTTATACGAGGCAAAACCTTGTATTATAGGTTTTATACCATCGTGTTAGATTATTTCTTAAAAACATATTGCAGGTTGATTTCTATAAATCTACAATGTAAATTGAATGGAGGAGTAAGCACTATGAGGCATATAGTCAACTCTGGTGGCACATCTTTTATGTGTTAAAAATGACCATTAAGGAGTTTCCTCAGAAATACTTGAACAAAAAGTGGTTAACGAATGTTAAGCCTTTGCAACTATCTAAGAAAATCAAGAAAACAGTACAACTGCCATGAAGAACTCGTCTTACAACATCTAAGTGTTCCCAACATGATTTATGGATTATGTTTTTCCTTGAAATTCTCCAAACAACTGTATAGATATTCAAAGATTGGTTAAAAGACTTATTTTATTTTGAGAGACGTATATGATTTTTACCAAACTACATACAAGACTATCCCATTTGTTTCTAGAATATATTGTTTATCTTTTCTTATCATTTATTAAATTATATATTCTGTTATTTTTGCTTACTGTATTGTGATATAGTAGCATTTATATATTAATGCGGTATCTTATACATTATAATACAGTAGCTTTTACATTGTAATGTAGTAGATTATACATTATGATGAAGTAAAGTAATTTAGTACAATAACATAGTGATCCAGTAATATTAGATATAAAACATAAAACAACATTTCAAGGTTCTTCAACAGACATGTAATAGCTTTATAAATTTGTGATGCACTGACATTTTTAGTGCATCATACCTTATCGATCTAGTGCATTACAATATCAGCATTCTACTACAATCAAACAAAATCTATAAATACAGGTAATAACAACGACTGCTTATTAAAACTAAATGTACTTAGCTTGCATCAAACATTATCAAAATGTAAAAGTACCATACAAACACTGATCATTCACTCAAATACATCCAAAATATTTCACATTTTTAGTAATCCTGGTTACTATCCAAGTGTCTTTAGTAGTGTTTCGTTAAACCTTTTCATCAAATCTTGATCCACTTTGACATCCGTATTTGTTAAAATCATAGAACTATTTTCTTGATTCTACGTGTATGCTTCTACTACTGTTAGTAATTATGTCTGTTTCTCATTAGAACGGATGGGTAATATCTTTTCCACGTATTTGGCGTGAAGGATATTCGTTTGTAATTTTTGACCCGCATCTTCCTTCTTGCATGCTCACAACATATCTCGCAACCAACCTATGTTTCAATGTGCCATATGAGAAAGACTCTATAGTAAACACCATTGTAGGTTGTCTTCCAAGGCATCAACAATTGTTCTGAATCCTTGCAAAATATGCAACAAAACGTCACAATACATTTAGCCTAATATACCATATGATCAACAATAATAACCTACTGCATAACAGGCTTATTTCAAGTTCATAACACACATAATAAGCCTAAATTATCTATAAGAATAAAAAGTTACAACTTACTGCATTACAGTTTAAATATAACCACATCATAGTTATAAACTCTACCATAAATCATCCATATGAACAACAATTGTAACTTACTGCATAACATTTTTATTTCTAGTGCATAATACACATAATAAGCATAAATCATCCTTAAGAACAACAAGTTACAACCTAGTGCATTAAAGTTTCAAATTTAAGTCTACTATAAATCATCCATATGTTAAATTATTTTTTTACAAAAGTATTGATGTACTAGTTTTAGCACTATGAGGGAATTTAAATAACAATCTTCTATTTTCTAGTACATCATTGTTTTTACTGTATTACCGTCATATATTCTATTGCATTATAGTTAGATTCACTAATGTAATAATATTAACACTATCATGCAATAGAAATAACAGTCTTATATTTGTAATACGTTATTACTTGCTACTGTATTACAGTCTCATATTCTATGACATTACATATATATTTACTAATGTACTAGTTTTTACACTATGATGCAATAGAAATAATAGTTTAATAGTTTCCAGAAAATCATTGTTTTCGACTACATTACAATCTTATATTCTATTACATTACACCTACATTCACTAATGTACTACTATTAACACTGTGATGTTAAAGAAATAAAAGTCTTATATTTCTTAGTACATTATTATTTTCTACTGAATTACAGTTCATTTTCTACCACATCACATGCATAAGCATGAGAACACAATCAATAACGTTAAGAATAACAAAGCACATTTAAAATAAATCATTTTTATGAACCACAACGTTAACATACTGCATTAGAGTGTCATTTCTAGTGCATCAAAATATAAAATTAGTGTACCAATGTTATGAAGTCTTATTGAGGCATTATATCAAACACCTTGTATACATCATCCACATATGCATATAAACATCAACATACATCTTTCTGCAGTTCTGTTCATACATCTAGTTCATCAAAAACACAACAAAGCACACTCAATCATTTTCACCCATGCCTCATATCAATTTAACATAAGCTACTACATCTATCTTAAAATCAAAACCTAATAATCTCAACTAAAATTAAAAATTGAGTTAAATACTTACCAAAACCTAATGCATCTCGATCCAAATTAAAAATTAACTTTCTAGGTGTTGTAAGATCATGTTCCATACTGGGTTTCGTAGATCTGATCGAAAAAATTAGATCTTTTGTGTGTTTTTTAGTAGAGAGTGTGTTTTAATTTATATGAAAGAATGATCGATGTATTTGGGGAAACAGAAAAAGGACGATTGATTGATTTCTATAATTACACAATGCCCCCTCGGATTTTAATTATTTACAAAAAATACCATCGCTTTTTTTGTTGATCTCATTAAATTTGATCCAAGGGCTAGAATTTCACCCTACCCTTTTTATTATAACCTCACCATATATATATATATATATATATATATATATATATATATATATATATATATATATATATATATATATATATATATATATATATATATATATATATATATATATATATATATATATATATATATATATATATATATATATATATATATATATATATATATATATATATATATATATATATATATATATATATATATATATATATATATATATATATATATATATATATATTTATATATATATATATATATATATATATATATATATATATATATATATAAATATATATATATATATATATATTTGTGTTCAAGTAAGTACTAAGCTTAAAATGAAAACAATAAGAATCAATAGTTACTTGACATGTGAAGTTAGAAAATTAAATAAATAAATAAATATCAATAATTCAAAAGGGTATTAAAGACATTTACATTGCTTATAATTCTCTATTAACTTTTAAATGCTCATCATTATTTATACAAGAAAATAAAACGCCTCATGCAAAAAAAAACACAACCGTCATATACAAATGATAATTTACGTAGTATTATTTTATTTGTGTTGTACCAACACAACCTCCATGTAAAAACATTATACAGCCTTCATGGTTTCATGTGCAAAACTAAGGTCTACCATTATTTTAACAATTCTGCTCTTCCAATTTTATTATTGTTTCATGCAAAAATACAGCCTCTATTCTTCCATTTTTTTTATGGATCGACGGTGTCGGTTTTGATCTTCGATTTGTTGGCTAAATCGTCGAATGAATTAGTATCTTTAGATGTGGCGGTTACAATATTTGTTCGGCAACCAATAATGCATCATGTTGACACCGATTCGATGAACTTATCTCCACCATTTTCATATTAGATTTTGTGATTCATTTATTTAAAAAAATGATATCGTTATTTCAATGAATGACCCGACGAGGCTCCGAGTGATTCACGATTCCATAGTTTGTTTATCATTTATTTTTAAGTTCTCTACCAATATATATTTGTCACTTTATTTCATAAGATCATGTATTATCTAATTCATTTTAGTTGATTTCTGTTTACGTTATTATAACTTTCTTATTTGGGTACTAATCCAAGTTTTAAGGATTGTTTCAAAGCTAATGGTTGATTAACGTGCATTGTCACTAAATATGTGTCATAAGATTTGTCAAGAAAATTAAATGTGTCACTACAAATGTATTCAAATAATAAGTGTGTCACAAAATATGTGTCATAAGATTTAGTGTGTCAATTCTGTCGTTAAAAAAAAGATTTAGTGTGTCACTACATATAAAGCTAAATGTGTCAAAGGATTGTTTTGTCACTAAAAATGTGTCGGAAAAATTAATGTGTTTTACAAATGTATCGCGAAACGTAATGTGGCACTACATATGTATCACGAAAATTAGTGTAGTAAACATAATACGCTACAAATTTACTGAATTTTTTTGTAACGTGTCATATAAAATATGAAAATATAATGTGTCATTTTTTAAGAATGAGCATGACAATAAAAATGCTTCAAAACAAAAGTGGTGTAAAATGTGAGTGTTACAAATTAGTATAAACGTTAATGTGTAAGAACTATAAAAAATAACAAAAAACATAACGTCTACCATGGTCGAAAATAGCAAATGAGCCTTAAAGGGGAATGAATAATATTCGGTAACCAAAACATGGGAATTTAGTCCGTCAAATTGTTGATTCCCAAAGTTTCCATTTATTTTAAAATATTTACAAGAGTGCCATCTATTTCATTTTGATCAAGTCAAATCATGTTTAATACATCCAACCATCTAGATTGGTTCTTATTGTTTTTATCGTAAGAGTGGTCACCATAATAACGCACCCCCTATATATATATATATATACTAGTGGCAAAACCCGTCCGATGGACGGGTATGACTTCAAGTTGTCGTTTAACTTTTTTTATTTGTTGAATATGTGTTTGGAATGTCCGATTGGCGTTATGACTTCTGTTGCTTAACTTTTTTATTCGCTAAATATGTGTCTTTAATATTTTTAGTATAATTGTCTTTTAATGCAATATCAGTTATGATAATTTATATTTATTGTTTAATATTTTTAGATAGGAGAGCATTTTTCTCTTGTCTGAGTGTATATCCAAATTATATAATGGTACAAACATAGCAAAACAATATTAAGGATACTCAATTCACAATTAAACGAAACTAAAATACAAATCCAAACAAACTTTTAAAAATTATTTTACTCCGATGAAATGAATAGGTCAACAATTTTAGTAAAACAATTTGGGAGATAGCCATTTAATTACACTTTGGTCAACTTTGACCCGTGTACGTTTTAAATACATACATTATGGTTTGACGCATTCAAACTTTTTAAACAAAATTGACAAATTAGCAAAATTCTTTTTGACAAATTCATAAGTCATAAGTTGCACTTCTTTTATCTCCTAATCAATTTATCCACTGTAATATACTTTTAATGTTTTGAAACCCGGTTTTTGAATCGACTCGGTCGAGTTATCGAGTTCTGGTCAAACCGAGTCAACCGGGCTTAACCCGTTTTTCTATAAATATATTTTCTTTTTATATTTTTAATAATTAGCAAAAATTATATATAAAACCCATAAAAACATTCGTATATTGAAGATACAAATTGTTTACCAACCATATAATATGTAAAAAAAAAATCCATCACAAATACGTAAAACTTTTTGATAAAATACCCGAAAATATCGATACCCGGCCAGGTCTTAAGAGCCAGGTTGACCCCAAATCTAATACAACAAAAATAAATACAATACAACTTGTAAAAAGTTATTTTCACTGTACAAAGATATTCTTCATACTCTGGCTCACTACTACTAAGACTATGGAACATAAAAATAAATAAAATACTATAAGATAATATTTCTTAGAAGTGCAACAATATCTTAATCCAGATCTTTTATAACGTCCATTATGGCTAAAAGATTCAAAATGAGATATGTTTGATATTTCATTGTAAGTGCGATTATAGATTAAACACTATAACAAAGTAGGCTCCTCGGATAGTGTATGGATGCGCAACAAGTGATGGTGTTGATTGAACTTGTGCGCCATTGAAGATCTTACCAGGTTCCTGTAGTTATGAATCAAGTAAGGCCTAGTAGATTAGTGTATTTTCTATGTTTCTAATGCACTGTGCAGAATTTATTTCATTTCAGTTGGTTGCTTAAGATATGTCTTTGGACTTCATACACTCCAAATACTTACGTGAACGAACTCATACATCAGTACACTTGACCGAGATGATCAAACTGAATATTTACCTAAACACATCCTTTATGTGTTGCTATATGCAAAGCCAAATTCCCTTAGCATTAGCCAGATTATCAATGACATATCCAACTTTATCAACTCGTCAACACCTCATGATTCTGGCCTTTGGTAGTAGCAGCAAAACTCTGATAAACAAAAAATATGATAAATGAATAGTTAGAACGTATACAGGGTAACGTCTATTAATTAGCAATGCGCGGGGAAAAAATCTATGTAAGGACATAGAACTTGTACATGAGACTAAGACTGAAGTTTATTTCTTGTCCAGCCTGCACAATAACATTCAGATATTTTAATGCACAACAATAACAAGTATTAACTAAAAAAAGAGAAGGTATTAAAAAAATCACCTTTAGTGTAAAGGAAGATGGAGCATTTGGACGGATTTTGGGCAGACTGTGTGTTGCCATAACTCAAAGTAATTTCCTTTACGTGTGACCCTGTTCCTAATATATTTAACGGACAATAAGGTTAGTTCAAACAAACTGCCAGAGAATATGAATGAGCAAAAAACTAATAGTTTTCACTTACCTTCACGGTTGCAAAACGTGTGCAAGTTTTATGCATCTGCTCAATCTGAACAGACGTGGAATGAAAATCAGTTGAAAACCGTGGCCAGGTATTCACGGTTGTGGATTTTGGCTGCATATGTGGAATGCCTAAGTTGAGCTTAAACTGAGCGTTTCTGGTGACAGTATTTAAAGAAGTTTCAGCCATAGCCAATGGTGTTTCTAATTTTGTTTTTGTGCTACCTTGTGAAAGTCTGGTAATAAGTAGTATTTCTGTAAGTAACTAAATGCTACAACCACAAAAAAGAGAATAACATGATGTGAAAACTACATACCTCAACATTTTCTTAGAGTTGCCGCATGTGTAGAAGGGGCAAGCGTAATTTGTAGCTTAAATATAGAATCAGTGATTTTCCCTTGGGGTGGATCTCTAGGAATAAAAAAAGGTCTCAGCAAGAGCACTCACATGCGGCTTTTGTTGCTGATCTTGCTTCTATTGCTGTTGTTGCTGCTACAAGTCTGGCTTCTGCAACTCTAGCTAAGTAATAGAAAAATACATGTTACATGAGCATGCATCATGTACTTACTGTTACATTTTTTCACAATACATGTTTTGATAATATTATTGAGTTAAGTTACATACTTACTGATGCATGATGCATTATGCCAGACGAAAACACAAATATGTGACCCGAGTTGGATGTTTGAGACTTTGAGCTTCATTAGAACCTTAACTTAATGCTTCCTAACCATCTCCCTTGATACACTCATGTTTCCTGCGATTTCTCCTAGCGTTATGTTGCCTATATAGTCGAGTCTATACCTTTCTCACATCACCACGTTCTGTATCAGTTTTAATTAATCAAGCTGCAGATATACATGACACTTTTAGCTTTATAATCTTAACAGAATTCTGTGACTGTAATCTTTCTATTAAGAGAAGGAATGAGTTTTGATACTATTGTAACTTCACGATATCCTTAAGAGAAATTTCAGCTTTCTTTGCTAATCTCTTCTTCCGTTCGCTGTCTCATAAAACAAAACCATACCTTCTTTTTCATTTTTCTGTATTTCCATTCTAACCTGCATTAATCAAAGACTCAAAATTTTTGTATACTGTCTCATAAAGGAATCATTTTTTCCAATGATTTAGCCTTAAATATCTAGGCTATGGGAGCTGTTTGATTTAGCCTATTATACGGGGCATCTTATATATTTGGGCTATGGGGGCTGTTTGGTTTAGCATATTAGTAGAAAAACTGAAACTAATACGCATTTAATAAAGTGAGTCGTCAGATAATTGTAGTAACAGATACAATATAGGGTGTTTAGCAAAGTAGCAGATGGTTTGATTAGTAAAAACCAATGAAAAAACATACTGAATGGTTTATGATCAAGTAGGAACAAATGTGCACACTATCATTGCATAAACATACCGATATTCCAGATTACTTCACCTTTGACCTATGATGCTTCCAATAAATCTTTGTGTCATAAAATTATTCAAGAAAAAAAATAGTAAAGAGAGACTGGAATTGTGTGTCTGCTCAAAAAGTTTATCTCCCAATATGTCGTCTTTCAAGTCAAACAGATGCAAACAACTTTATGGCGATACCTCCACTTATACCTTCCAGATTTCCATAATAAATTCCAATCTGTTTTCAACCCAATTATAACATTTCGAGTGAGATCAACCATGTATAATGAATGCAAGAGTAAAACCAATATGACATTATCAAATAAGCATATTACATGTCAAGTGACTGTTTTACATTTCTCTACAACCAATACTTCTACAGTCTCATGCATTTATTACCTGAATGTGGCAATTTAAAATTTGAATACAATTTGTATTTAGAAGTAACATAGTAGAGGCTTTACCATGTGCAGCGTATTAAGTAAAGTAGGAGCAAGACACGCGGTACTGTATATATCGCTACCACATTTGATCTAGAAGAAACAAATTATGCATTATCATTGAGTAAACACCATTGTTGCTATAAACACATCTCTCGATAGAAGGAAAGTAATAAGATCCGTCACCAGTTACATCTTGTTCGTATTCATTTCCTTCAAAATCTAATGTGGATCTGCCACCATTAACAAATAAATTATAACCTTTTTCAATAAATAAAAGCAAAATATAAGAATTGTGAGATTGCTTACAAATAAAAGCAGGAAGAATGACTACTCACGGTTGGTGTTTGTGCTGCAAGTAAGTACGACCGTAAAACACCAAGAATTTCTACACGAAATTACCAAGTTACCCCACATATATATTGTAGAGTTCATTCTCGCACAATAGGACGGGTAACCAAAAAATTTGTTATTTATATTTGTTGGCCTTTATCAAAACCTAAATTTATGATGGGAGTCCATTTTCCCAAAATATATGAGGGTTCATTCTCGCACAATTGGACGAACCAAAACTAACCCACAAGTATGCTGGTATGTATTAAAACTTGACATTCTTTAACACAAATAGAGACAGCTTTATCAGGTGACAGATCCGGATGGATTCGAACCACCAATCCCCTGAGATATCCCAGGCGCTCTTTTGAATTCTGAGCTCACGGATCATCTTACTCAGTTCAGATACAATGACCTGTTGGACATTTGTACTATACAATCAGTTTTCTTTACCTTGAAGATAGTCCTGTTTTTCTGATCAACCCTCCGTGATCAAACCATACAATCAGTTTTCTATACCGTATCGTGAAGATAATAGCGCCAAGAATAAAAGAGCTCACATACACACTATGTCAGTAATTCTTGTGAATGCATATACATTCAAAGAGATGAGTGTATATGTGGGACTGTGGGACTTTTCTATAGGGTGAATGCTTTATAGTTTCTTTTGGTCTTTATTCAATTTTTGAACAACCTATTATTTATACTAATAGAGTTATTTTAAAACATATTTTAATTGAAAAAGCACGTAAATTAAGACATCAAAACCTTGATTAACCGAAAGTGAAATCCCAATCTGAAACGCCACAAAGATAATTAAGCGTTTTCTGAAGATCATAATCATTCATCCTCAAGATTTTCTTGTTCAAATCAAGTTGTTTGAATCCCATACCTTTCAGCTTTCTCAGAATAGCCTCTTCCTGTTTCCACCAAGAACAACTTTTTTCATATGTAAAATTTTTAACTTTTCATTATAAGTTGATTTAAAAAACCCTATTAGCGATACCTTCAAAATAAACAGAAAACCATGCATCCAGCCTGCAAAATTAATGGCAAAGTTTTAACTGATTCAATAAAAGTGGTTAAAATGTTACCTGATAAAATTCAAATTAATCAGCACATACCATTGCAGATTAGATCCGAACATAAACCTGCAACGATGCACAAAAAGTCACACCATCAGGGATGTACGTGATGAGCATATGGGTCAACCTGGTCGAATTAGAAATGTCATGTTCATCATCTGGAATGAAATATATAAGAGGAACATTGACCCAGGATGCATTTCACCCATCTTCTCCGGTCAGGCTGTCAGAATCTGATCTTCATCATTTGTTCTGACTGCAAGAACCGCATGTTTTCTTTTGAGTATACAAACTTCAAAGTGTATCCAGAGTTCTGATTCGACAATGCATATAAGTATATATTAGGATCAGTGGAGTACCTAAAAGTATGTCAGTTTTTGGATAAAAAAAGTAAAGTTAAGCTTGTATTTTCCTCTTTGATACCCCACTGTTTGCTGCCATCTACTGATACATCTATAACTGCTCACCTGCCAACCCTTGAGAGCCAGCAAAAGGTCTGTCTAAGTAACTTATCATCTATACCCGTTAGTTGTTACGCTTGTGAAGGCATAGTCAAAATAGAATGAAAGTATGGGGATCAGACTCCAAGGTGGATGCAAACGTAAATGTTACAATGTGAAAAAAAAAAATTATTGGATATAGTCAGATAAATATATAAGCAGCTCTGTAACACAATGTACAACATTTGTACCTATCGAAGGTAATTTATGAAACTGAGTAGTTACCTCTAGCTGCCTACACGTTAGATAGTCAGCTAAATAACAAAACTTTTGTCCTTCTCGCATCTTAGATTCAAGCTAACAGAAAGACCTGCAGAGCTGATCATTACAATATATTAGATGCTTTTAAATAAACTCATGGAATGTAGCTCATTGACGTAAAAGCAAACCTGAATGGTTGGAATTGGCTAACCAGAGAATGATAGATCAATCAAAACTTCTTCTAACGAAATACTCCTCATGAAATAGATGGGAAGCTCGTTCTGGCAGTAGAAAAAGAACCAAGTCTAAGCAAGACTAATAATATAAACTACGAAAAAACAACAGCGGAAGAACCTATACATGAACAAAAAATGAACATGAAAGCCACATTCACTATAAAAGTAGTCTTTGTTTCCATACTGTTCAAATACTCTTCAGTTGCAGTTCCAACTTAATTAACTGAATTTGATAATCTTCTTATAGTTTGCTCAAGAATCCTTATTGTTTCTTGTGGAGCTACTGTTATCAAAGCAAGCATTCCGTTACAATGAATGAGATTCATCATACGAATAAAAATTGATATGTAAACAATTCATTTAGCAAAGAAAGGGTTATATGTATACCTGCCAAAGATCATGGATTACAACGACCTTCCCATCTTCAAATCCATACGGCAACACCAACTTTGCTTATTCCCAAACTCCCACCTCGATACAAATAATGTATAAAATTTAATATTATCTGGTGCAACACAAAAGGGTTTTGTTTTCGATAATCTATTTAGTTTGCATGTATTATTAAGTAATGGAAATGAGAAAGAGAGCACCAACCATTAACGCAGTTATTGTTACTTCTAGAGCTAAAAGCCATGCTGATTTTGAAGAAGACAATTGACTGTGTCCAATTTTAGTAGGATGGCGCATTGTCAGATTATAATATGATAGAGACTCTACAACAAAGCATCATCATCTATAATCATAGTTTTAAAACAGAATATAGACATAACAATGCATGTCCAGCTCAGACTTTAGAAGGCATATATGTAGTAAACTTTAATGGGAGACTGATCTCATGATCTTATGATGCTACACTAATTTTTATAACACTTATTTTGGATTAAAAAACTGAATACAACTAAGTAAACAAATAAACCTTTCTATTCATAACACAAGTCTTTTAGTTGAAGTAATAAAATGTATTAGTATGTAGTTGATACAGTAATAACGTAAACCGAAATTACATACATATGAATAGGCATGTATATTCTAACGCAACTTTGCTCAATATACGCCCCCGCTTGTTAGAAAAAACACTTACAGAACCTTCGCTGACGGATACTGAGTTCTTAAGAATGTTTGCACAAGACCTGCTCGCACCCGGTTGATGTGTTTAAGTAACATTTGTTCAAAAGATAGCAATGGTGGTCCTGATAGTTGTACTATAAAAGGCAAAGATGGCTCTCTATAAATTTCTTACGTTGTATTAAAGTGTATGCGGTATATATGTAGAAGTGGATATAGAATTTGAATCCGAGGAAACAAAACTTACTGGAAGGAGCAATGGATGCCAATGTTTGATCTACAATCAAAGGTCCTTCTCCAAGTACCAAAACATAAGAGTGATTAGTTGCAACTACATACATGAGAGCACATTATGGTTGTTGCTATAGACACAATTAAATACCAAACAGCCTTATCAGATAATTATCAGATACATAATCATCAGCATATGTTTATAACGTGGATTGAATAGTCATAGTAATTATTTGGTTTTATAGAAAACAAAACTAACAGACCTTTAGATGTCACATTCATAGGTAGAAACAAAGCAAGGGTATGCTTTAACGTAGTTGTCATTGAAATTTGGAGAAGACATATAAAGTAATGTTACTTCGTCTACTTACTTTTTACTATAACAACAAATAAAGATGTTAAAACCTTCGGCAATGCTTGTCAAGGTGCTCCGGTGTCCCTCTTTCACTTGCCTTTAAATTTAAAATGGAAGGCTGCTAAGCTAAATACAGTTCTAGATGTTATATTTTGTGGTCTTAATTTAGTCAAATCTACTTGTCTTACCCTACATGATTGACCCTTAATTGCTATTCCTGTGAATTAACAAATGCTTAAATAGTTTACAGTAGAAACTATTTGTAGTACAAACTGTTTGTAGTACAAACTTTTTCATACATTAAAAGTATGTTGTTAGTTGATATTTATCAACATTATACAAAGACATACAAAGTAAACTTTAAAAGTATTTGTAGTCTAAACATGACCAAGTCTTACCTGTTGATCTCGACGCACAACTCTAGCAATAGAATACAAAGTAAACGACTTAAGGTTTGAGTATTCAAAAACGTACCTAAATTAAAAGCTGCAACTCGAACGTAAAGATATTGATAGAAACCACATAATGTCTCATATCGAAAAGATCCACTTCCCAATATATACAACCCGACCCACCTCGAGTAATGTCCATATTAGCGTAAGCCTCACTCTAACAATCCCTTTTACAAATCTCACCACATGTACCCATATTCATCATTCGATCAACGAAAACTATAGAACTCTCGTTTCATATATTTCAAAAACAAAAAGCCATCCGACTCCGAATCCAACTCAGACGTCGTAACACACCCGTCCGACTAACCTCACTAAAAAATTATTGTTTTTTAATTAGAGCACTAACCTTAATTGAATGATCGTTTTTTACGAAAACACCATTACCAGCTTTGTGATTTCTGATTCCCATTGAAATTGACAGTGCATCCCCATAGAGAACTATACAATTGCAATCAGATGAATTAACAAAGCCAAAGTTAAATAGAGATTTTCATGATCTTTAATTCTAATTAACAAACACATATCACAAAATTATACCGTAACATAAATAATAAAGAACTCAAACCTTTGCTTAATCTTGAGGGCTTTGATAGAATATCACAACTGCACAGACTACATAAAAGTATTTGTAGTCTAAACATAAAAAAATTGATTATTAATCTACTATCATTGAATTAGGTTTTAAGAAGAAAAAAAAACCTCGGGAAAAACACTACGAACTAATTGAGTGATTTTAGGCTCCTGATAAAAGGAGTATATATAACTAATATCTTGTATAAATACTTGCATCTAATAAACTAAATCGACTATAATGGATTGTTAGGGATGAAGTATTCACCAAAGGACAAAATCCAGAACAATGTAATTTTTAGATAAAATACATATATGGACATTAATCATAGAAAAATCGATTAATTAATAAGAATAGATTTAATAAAAGGAATATCGATTAACAATACCTTGTTTCTTTCAGTGTTTTATGAATACTTTAGGGCTATTATTGATCGATTAAAAATTAGGGTTCTTGTAATGGTGTTAGATATTAATGAATGATACTATCTTACCGAGTTACTTTGTTTTGGGTTCGGGAATTTGTAAGCCCAAAACGTAAGCCCATCTGCTGACTGGGATTAGTCTCCTGATAGATGACGTGACAAATCCCTCCTGTTATATATAATATATATATATATATATATATATATATATATATATATATATATATATATATATATATATATATATATATATATATATATATATATATATATATATATATATATATATATATATATATATATATATATATATATATATATATATATATATATATATATATATATATATATATATATATATATATATATATATATATATATATATATATATATATATATATATATATATATATATATATATATATATATATATATATATATATATATATACATATATATATATATATATACATATATATATATATACATATATATATATATATATATATACATATATATATATATATATATATATATATATATATATATATATATATATATATATATATATATATATATATATATATATATATATATATATATATATATATATATATATATATATATATATATATATATATATATATATATATATATATATATATATATATATATCGGGGTCTTAACAGTAGCTTTAAGGTTGTGGCAAATTGTGAGATAAAGCTAACACATGTAAGGTCATAGGATTTCCTTTACAAAAGATGTTATTTTGTTTAAGGGGGAGTTCGTTCCATAGTTTGGAGCATGAAAAACGGGACTGTTTTGAGTAAAATGGTAACGGGTTAGGTTATGAACTTAACATAGTTAAGGGGCTTATAGAGGGGTGTAATGAAATACTTGTAGCTTTAAAATGAGATTAGTATGTATAAGAAGGTTAGATGTCCATCATAGATTGATGAGCCATTATCGGTTGCTTTTTGTTCATGTCTGGATTGTATGCATATTTGTGGTTAGATTGTGCCAGTGCGGGATTTTGGAGAAGCTCTTTCAGGTGAGTTTCATAGTCCTATATTTATAAATGTTTTGACTTCCAGATGGGATGGAAGAGACACTTGTTATAGTTTTATAACTTATTGTTGTGAATGTTTTTAATGTTTTGTAATGGACTTGTGTGTTTACTTATGTGTTTAACTTATATGTGATTCTTGATTGTTTTGTGGATTGATTTGGTACCAATGGATGTTGATAAAGCGGGGCCTTGGGGTTGGTACATAAGTGTATGGGTTCCTATGAAACCATGAAGATTGGTAAGGCTGGGAGCCTTGCATTTGGTTTGGTAGGTTTAATCTTGTATGTTAGTTGTTAATGTATAATTGTATTACCTTGTCCATATGTTTTGATTGATGGTTATTATTCACAGTTATAAACTTGTTTTGTGTTGAAGTCTAAACCTATGAATCTCAATAACTTTATGTTGACGTGTTTTAGTGTCTCTATCAGGTGAGAATGCGGTTAAACTTGAGAATAGAAGTGGCTAGATTTGGAGGCTTAGGAATGCATTTGGAAGAAACCCCTTTCCTCTTAGTTTTTCATTTGTTATTTGGATAAGTGAAACTGTTAGACACATATATGTTATAATGTTTGTTTATTTGTTTGTCTTTGGTAAGAGGTATGACTGTTACCTACTTATCTAGATTCCTGCATTTCGTTGAGATATTGTCATGACATTATGTCGTCATGTATGACATTTCTATTTGCATTTTAGTTTTCTCTATAGAGACACCGTTTGTTGTGATGATATCCATATCTCGCGCCCCATATTCCGCCATGGTGGGGGTGTGACAATACCAAAAAAGCAAGAAAATGCGAGGGAATTGCAATTTTATTGGTTGATCCCCACACAAGGTGTCTCCCTAGAACCGAGTAAAATCTCCATTTCCAATCATGCGAGAGCATAAGGAAAAAAGATCAATTTCAGTTATAGTGAGTTAATGTTACATGTCTATGTGAAATGAAGAGGTATAAAATCTTACACATTTTTATTAAATTTAATAGAATAATTGTTTATCATTTAAAAAATTCAAAAATGTTTATACATTGTGTAGAGTGATTTATAAAATAAGAAACTTTGTAAAACTTGAACACTTTCTACATGCTTGTATCGTTTATGTTAAATCTCAAAAGAGTTTTTAATACATTTACTAGTGTTTGCATGACTAATTCTGAAGATGTTGATTCTTTTGTGACATGTACGTTTAGGACACGTTCACTATAAACACAAGATTGCTATGTCTAAAAATGATTTATTTTTAAAATTTAACACCAACCTAAAAAAATGTAACACTTGCTGTTCATAAAAATCAGTAGACAACCATTCTAAGAAATATAACTTTTTAGAATTGATACTTGATGATTTATTGATTTTCATGTAACTCCTTACTTAAGGATTAACAAGTATTTAGTTACTTTATAGATGATGAGTCTAGATATATTTTATTTGTTTATATCATGCTAAAGATAAAACCTTAGATAAACTTAAAATCTATAAAATTGAGGTTGAGTTGCAACAAAATGATCTAATTAAACTTTACGCACATATAGAGCTAGTGAATATTGTGATCGTAGTTATTTCTAATATGTAAGAATCATACATGAGATCACGGCTCCTTATACATCACAATAAAATAGTGTGTTCGAAAAGAAAAAAAGAACTCTAAAAGAAATGGTTATTTCACAAAAGTTTATGAAGTGAAGCTATGTTAACTACTTGTTACATAAGTAGAGTTCATCATAAAAGAACAAGTTCACTTCATATGAACTTAGGTAAAAGAAAAAACAACCTAACTTGTAATATTTACGAGTTTGAGGTTGTAGGGTAGTTGTAGGACTCCCGAAACCCAAAAGAATATTTTTGATGAAAAAGGTATGGATTGTATCTTTGTTGAACATAGTGATCATTCTAAAATTTATAAATTATATAGTATATAAAAAGACTTAATAGTTACATATTTGTTAATTTGATTATAATAAGAGATGCAATATTTAAAAATGATTTAAACCACGTAAATAATTAATGAATTAGAATGTATTTTACACTTTGCTCTTTAAACAGCCTACAATTTCCAAACATAACCAATCATCACTGACCATAATTATATTTGTGTTAAAACGTGACTGCTATTTACTTTTGCCATTGTGAATCATTGATCCTGTTTAAAAAAAAAAGTCTGAATTAGTTGCTAATTAAAATGGAAGGGCATTTCATTCGAATAAGATTTACTCACTCGTAGTAAATGTTAGAAATGTATTGTTATGAAAATACATTCTCAAGTTACAACTAGTAATTCGTTACAAGTGGTAATTCGTTACATACATGTTGATCGAAAGTTACCTATTAAAAATTTAATAATTAACGAATTTGATGACAATAAAAGGAAAGACTTAAACCAAAATTTCAGATTCATAAGATTTTGAAATTAACTCCCATCTTTAATAACCCTTCATCATTTAAGGCAGTGCCTTTCTAGATCCTTTTGGATTGTGAGCATGATGTGCGTGGTGACGATGGTGATGGTGTGGACGATGGTGCATCACAGATGATCGACGGCCGCCAACATGATCAAATTCGACTTCACGAGGACGGTTTCCTGGCACACTGTTAGGTCCAAGCTTTAATACATGCGATAGAGTACTCATGGCATGAGATTGTTGTGAAATGATGCTGTCAGTGGACGGGTTATCTGACAAGACGATCTCATATCCATCACCATAGGAACTCATTCCGCCCGCCATTAGTTGCCACACTAGACCACCACCAACGGTCCCTCCGCTCCTTGCCTCCATGTAAATGTTTCTATAAACAGCATTCAAGTACGAATCACGTTTGATAGTGTTAAAATTGGCATCTTTACTAGACTTTCCAAATTCTGCTACAACCAACGGCTTCTTTAGGATAGTTCTTGTATCCTGGTAATGACTTGACATCCATTTTTGCATAAATGCCATTTGTAAATCGTCATCTTGTGTAGACATCCTGAAAAAATAAGGTAGGCATATATACTCTATGGCTTATAAAGACATGAATTAGAAATATTAGTTAGGTATTATACCATTGATCAGGATATGCATGTATCGTGGCGAAATCAATTCCCTTAACAAGATTGTTGCTGATGAAGTCAGTTCCAACTTGGTAACCTGGGTTTATTTGCTTTCGTTCGGGCATTGTATCGCCATAAAACCCTTCCATACCAATCTCCAGTAGATGATGTCTATCCAATGACTTCACAAATGAAGCCATTTCTTGAACCCAACCCTAAATTTAAACATAAGTTAGCTTTCATAACGTATATATAGCTAACTTTTAGAGATCATGTAGTTGAATTGTTTAAGTTCACTTACATTAACTGTTCGTCCCGAGTAATCAGATTGGCAGCGTGGCTCGTTCATGAGTTCCCATGCCATGATTGTTCTTTCATCCTTATACGCGATACGGGTGATTGTATTCACTCTTGTTATAACTCTCTGAAGTGATAAATATAGTTATTAGTCATTCTAGAAACATATTAGGATACACGAAACATAATGTCTAGTGTGGTACTTACTTGGATATGGTTCTTGTAATAATTCTTAACAATAGGGTTCGTATAGAAATCATCATCACTATTGACTTGCACACCTGAGCTTCTAGCCCATTCAACGTATTGTGGGCGTCCTCCAAAGTCTTTGTAATTGTTAACAAAACTTAGTATTAGTCGAAGACGATACTTTTTTGCTTCTGCCACCACAAAATCGAGTCCCTGCGCGCAAAAACCAAATTATGGTAAGTAAAAACACTTATAAAGTATGTATTAAGGCTTTTCCATGTTTAAAAAGTAGTATGGATCAAGTGTTACACAAAATCACATTATTTATCACCTGAAATACACGTTCATCGTATGCTCCTGGTGAAATTTGTAACGCTTTATCACCACCATCGGCGAAAGCCCAAGTACGACAAACTGAAAGACCAGCATTTGCCGCGTCTTGTAGGACTTGGCTAACTTTGAGCCTTTCACTCGGATCAGTGGCTACGTTCATCATCCAATATGCGTTAAAACCATTGAATAGAAAAGGAGAACCATTGAGAACAAAGCTCCCACCTCTTGCTCGAACAAAACCACCACCTTTACCTCTATAAACCTGAGCTTCACAAACACAACCTAAAAGGGCAATGTATATCACCAAAACACAAACAAGAACACTCCAAGAGAGATGGCAAGATCTGATGTAAGTTGCCATTGTTGGTAACGTAGAAGAAGATATATATGAATGCATGAGTTGATATGAAATTTATACTAGTTTTTACATATAGAAGTTTACTAAATATAGAAATATAATGATATTGAAAGAAATAGCATAATGCAGGATTTGAGGCTCATTTCCGTGTGCTAGAAGATGGGCACGCATTTACGGTGTTATTCTAATATAAAAGAAATAATTATGGGACAAGCAGTTATATAAACAACCATTGGAGTATGGCCGGATTGTTAGATGTTGGATTTTTATATAAGTTAAGGTGTAGTGTTTGTTTCAGTTATTTCAAGCAAACCACTACAAGAAAATAACATCTTAGTTGTACCCACTAACAGGTGACCGGTAGATAATAAGTGGGTAAATATTCACGACACATTATCTAATATAATGTTGTAATTAGTTTTCATCATGAATGTCATAATTTTCTTGAAGTTTAATATGTTTATGGATTTGATAATGTCATAATTAATGTAGTATACTTCATGAATGAATGTCGTAATGTAGCAATCAGTTTTATATCAAGAATGTCGCAATTATTTTTCAACATAGGGTGCGTACTACGCCACTACGCTATCCATACCTCATGATATATACTGTTTCATCATGAATGCCTTACATTAGTTTTCTTAGCATTTCTTTGTTACTATACCTAGCTAGGACAATATCAAATCGACATCAATGTTTTGAAAACCGAATCATTAATGGGTTCAGTAAAAAAATCCCATGGCACCAAATTTCTCATTGAGAATTGATTATGATAGTCATAGTTGAATCAAAACTTGACTATATCCTCCTAGTATATACCGTGGTTACTTTTTGGAAAAGAGCGTTTTGGATAAGATAGTCTTGGTCGAATTTTTACATTTCTAGCTCTAATGTTCCTTTCCAGGTTTCTAATGTTTGTATTATATCTTTCTGGATTAATTTGTTTTGGTTTATTAGACACAACCACAAATTCGACACGATTTTGTTTTTGTTCTTCTGACAGACCCACAGACCCTTTGGAGGGTGTCGGACCCTTGTGCAGAGGGGTACGACAGGGCCCGACACTGTCTACGACAGTTTTGGCAGAAACGTTTATCGTGTCGTTTCATGGTGGTGTTTTTGAGCTAGAAGGTATGTCTTGTTTCCCAAACCCCAACCCTGTTTTGTCTTTGCTATCTCTTTGAAAACGTAACATCTCATCGATGCAATGTGCATTTTTATTAAACTTTACTAATTTTGAGTTTTGTTTGATTAACGCCTCTTGATTGGTTTTAAGTTTTTCAGCTTCGAGAGTGAGCTCTTGACATGTTTGACATTTATCTATAGATAACTTACCTCGTTCTAGTCTTTGTAAATTTGTCTTTAGTTCATAAACTTCGTTTGCTAAACTTTCGTTTTTTGTTTTCAAAAGTTTGTTCTTGTTTATAATTTTAAGACTTAATTCACAAAGTTTGTTATATTCAATTTGCAAGATCTCATCATCTAATTAGGAGGAGTAATAAGATGATTCGGAATGTACCTCATTAGTTTCATTTGCCATGAGTGCTAGTTCTTTCTTTTTGGGGTCATCACCTTTGTCATCACTTACACTCCAAGCTCCACTCACGAAAGCTCTTTGTGTCTTTGGATTGGACTTTGAAAAATTACCAATGAAGTGATTCGGATCACCACATTGGAAGCATTTTGTTTCCTCTTTGCCTTTCTTGAAGTCAAAGGGCTTTTGAGGTGTTTTTTTGTTGTCAAATGGTTGCTTCATAAATCTTCCTCGCCTTGTGAAGAATTTATTGAAGTCACGAATGACCATAACATACTATTCGTAATCGCTATCGGACTCTTCATCATCACTAGATTCAACTGTAGCTTTCAACGCCATTGATCTTTGTTTTTCTTTCTTTCCTTTGATGATCTCAGAGTCCTTTTCCATCACCATTTCATATGCCTTAAGATTCCCGATAAGCTCGTCCAATGACAAGTTTGAGAGATCTTTATATTCTTCAATGACCTTGACTTTTGCTCTCCACTTTGGATAAAGTGCTTTAAGAAATTTCTTGACAAAGTTCTTATTGGAGAAAGATTCATCAAGTACTTTTAGTGACGTTATGATAGTGTTAAACCGAGCAAATCCCACATCCATTGACTCTTCTTCAAGGATAGAAAATTGTTCGTATTGTTAAACAAGTAGATCAATTTTATTATGCTTGACTTGTGAGTTTCCTTGATGTGTGACTATTAACGAATGTCAAATTTTTTTGGTGGTTTGACGCGTGAAGATTTTTTCATACTCCTTTTTAGGTAGAGCAATGTAAAGCATAATTTTAGCTTCATTATTTTTTGCCAACATTTTCTTTTGATCATCGGTTTGCTTCTTACGTGGAACCGATTCAAATTGGTTAGTAGTTACATTTCTATCCGTTGATGCATAATCACATTCAATGATTATATACTAAAGATCTATATCTTTAGACTTCACATAATTTCAAAACGATTTTTCCAATATACAAAACCATCAATTTCAAAGAGTGGTTGTCTTTGCATAGATTGCCTTTCTTTGTAATTTTCAGAATCCATGCATCGATTCAAGTTTTAAAGTACAGTATACTTTAAAAATCTTGAGTACGTAGCTCTTAATGACAATTGTAGAAAATTAAAAGGAGGGTTGAATATTTTTTACCGATTAGTTTTAGAATATTTGAAACTTTTTATGTGATTAGTATGGATATAGATCAAGTATGATTAACTAAGTGACAAATATAAGGAAACAATGAACCAAACCACAATGCACATGATTTATAATGGTTCGGCCTAGCAAGATCTCACTTATCTTGCCCCTACTTCCACTACTCGAGTATCCACTCGAGATTTCCACTTCACTAGTTAAGAATCTCCTTTACACCGATGGAGAAACCTTTACTCTTTAGCTTACAATCTTTACCGACACCTAAGCTAGGATGTCGTATTCTTTACATGGGTACAACAACTCCCTTTACACTATATAATTTTGTGGTCTACAAAACTAACCACAATATTACACAAGTAAGTAGAAGAATACAACAATGGTGATTGTGTAGGTAACAATTTACACATTCACACAATGTAAACTTTGAAGGATCAAAGCTTGGAAATCTAATTCTTGTAATCGATCTTCAAGTTCACAAGATCTAAATCACAAGAGACAAGAATTAAGAGATGAATAGAGGTTAGACATTTAGATATGTTCAGAGAATTAGAGAAATTGATTATAAGGGTGATGAGTGTGAAGCTTGGAGTTAGCTTGGTATTTATAGGCAACATATTAGACACAACCAGACCGCGTCAGACCCTTGCACTCAGGGGTCTGCCCCTTTGTCGAGGGGTCCGTTTATGCTGACTTGTGTTGCCTCATAAATTTTTGTATAAGATCATACTTAAACATTGAATCAAGCTAATGTTTACTTTATATATCAGATTATAGAGAGAGATATATATATTCTACCCATTTTAAGTTAACACTAAAAAGATTAAAGTGTATAAAACTTTTTATAAAAGGTTAACATGTATCAAAAAGACTTAAATGTTGTTTGTAACAGAAACATAAAAATATGTTTGATGTTTTGTCACTAACAAAATGTTAAGAGTAATTAAGATAAAAAACATCGTTTTAATACGATATTTGTATTTACACCTATGACTCTCACCAACTTTATGTTGACGTATTTTAGCATCATTTTTAGGTGGTTATCGAGGTAGTTTAGAAGTTAAGAGCTGCTAGAGAGACCTTAGGATTTTCTCTTGGAGTGCATCTTTTATTTGTTTTACTTTAGACTTTCATGCATACTTGTTTGCTATACTTTGTTGATGTTTGTTGCCTATGTATTGTTTTGTAATTTCATTTCACTACAAGACTCCATTTGTATTGTTGAGGTATTGCCATTACACTTTGTTGTCATTGTCTTTACTTTTCATTTAGTATATTCTCTATAGTGATGCCTTTGTGTTGTGATGATACCTATGAAGTTACATGATACAATGGATTTAATATGGGGTTCGGATTTAAGTTCTCGGTATCTCCTCGAATTGATCTCGGCTCTAAGTGGAATGATTTGTTCTTGGTAAATAAAAAGTTGTTGGTTTGTTTATCTATTTTAAACTAATGACAAATAAGTAAGTGTCGAAGAGTAGAACTAAAGCTTTAAAAGATTGAACTAAATTGACAAGTGAAAAATAAATGTTGGAAATCTTAAAGATTATATTGGAGAAATAAATGAACACTCAATAAAAACTAACACTTTGGAAAACTTAGTAAAAATATGAACTTAGTCGGAAAGTACTAAAAGAAAGTAAGATCGGAATATGGAAAACAAGCTTAATCGGAATATCTAGAAAAAGGTGCAAATCGGAATATATTCCGATTGGGTGATCGGAATATTGAGAGAAGCTAATGATCGGAATAAGGGACAAGGTGGAGCAATCGGAATGTTCCAAAACTACACTAATCAGAATACTTGAAAATCATGCCAATCGGAATACGAAAATGAGCACAATCGGAATATAGGGCAAATGAAGGTGATCAGAATAATGGATAAAATGGTGTAATCGGAATATTCGAAAACTTGTTACAATCGGAATACTTGAAAATCATGCAGCAATCGGAATCTATGAAACCCTTTTCTGATCGTGTGATCGGAATGAGGGGGGGGGGGCTACTGGTCGGAATACAGGGTCGGAAAAGGGCTTTGCCTTTTCCGAAAATGATGTTGATCTGAATTTAAAGCAAGCAATAAGCTATGAATAAGCCAATCACCAAACTCGCTCGAATCCAAAATTAAGCTGATTAAATAAGCACTAAAAACAACTTTTCTATCTTTAAATAAGCAAACTTATAAATCAAATAATAAAAAGATAAACTTTTTAAGAAAACTTATAAAAGGTAAATAAGCAAAACTAACAAATAAGCCAATAAGCACAAGGATCTCAAAGCTTATTCGTGTAGAAACTTAGGAAAACATAAAAAAGATTAACTTTTTAAGCACAAAATCATTGATGAACAACACGGATCATACGAGATTTGTACTAAAATCAATCAAAATCAAAGAAAGGAAGAATGAGATTAAAGATTAAAAGCTTGAAACTAAACTTGATTAATGAAAAGTAATACAAAGGTTTGATCTTGAAATAGAAAAAGATGAAGTCTAGTGAGAGAAAGTTTAGAACTTTCTCTCTCTAAAAACTAGAGAGAAAATGAAGAACTACAAACTACCTAAAAAACTAAGTCTTCCATTTTTGTGAAGTAAGGTCCTATTTATAGGCAAGTCTTGTGGGCTTTGTGAATGGGCTTGGTTTTGGGCTTCTTTTCTTCTTCCTTCTTTTGTCTTCACGTTTCTTTACATAAACGTTTCCGACTTTGGATTTTGAGAAGTGTCGGTGAATAATTCCAACTCGTCTTATAATCTTTTGTTTAATAGACTCGAGTTCTTCGACATATATGAATCTTCCATCTTTGGCTCTATTCTTCGATAAATCTTCAAATAGGCACCATGACTTCAAATCTTTTGCATCTCTTGGACAGTAGACTTCGTCTTGAGTCTTTTTCCTCGATAAAACCCGTGCAATCCCATGTTTTCTTCAATATTCATCCGGTTGACTCTGAAAACACAATAAACACAAAAACCACGCATAATTCCAAACAAATGATATTAAATACGTGTTTTGGTCTTGTTTTAGCTAGAAATAAGTGGTAAAAGGATGGGTGTTTTCACACCTATCAAATCCCCTACACTTAACCATTGCCATGCCCTCATGCAATGCTTAGCGATAAAGCGAGTTTACACTTTTCTCATAATCAATCAACCTTGGCCTTATTAAAATACTACTAAACAAAAATGAGAGTACTAAGAGAAATGAAAACTTTACAGGAAACAAAAGGATAGAAAATAGCTATGTGGAAATAACTTGCAGAGGAATCTAAGACTTACATTAGGGCTTTAGTGCTGCGACGATTCATCACCCTCAAGTTTCACGTTCCCCAAACTAAGCTTAAAAACGAGATCATTGTTATTATAAGTTAGCAAATCAAACACTTACTCACATGGCTTAATTATATGCTTAAACTCCCTTATTCCTAGGTGTATCTCTTATATTTTGTTTTTGTCTTAGAATGATCATGAAGATGCATTTTTGGACTTATTTCGATAGTTTATTTAGGCTGAAAGCAAAGTAGGACGATTTGATCAATAGTTAGCTAAAGGACAAAATCTCTTAAAACTGCTTCTCGG
Organism: Glebionis coronaria; assembly: GCA_025667525.1. Taxonomy (NCBI): domain Eukaryota; kingdom Viridiplantae; phylum Streptophyta; class Magnoliopsida; order Asterales; family Asteraceae; genus Glebionis; species Glebionis coronaria. The sequence continues at coordinate 570,325,188 of CM046875.1, read as the reverse complement.
GATATCAAAAAGTTCATATCTTGGCATAACTTGGTTCACGATTTGAGACCTTTCTCGGGCCGATATTTGGCATGTACTTCATACTTCATATCTTGAGAGACGTTCTTGAGATAATGGTCTTCTCTTCGTTATAGAGTTTCTTCACCTGGAGATTTTTGAGGGGTACTCCAACTTTGTTGACCACGACTTCATGATTATTTCTTCAATCTCTAATTGGGATTTTGAGGTACAACGATCCACCTCCTTTTTGGACTTGGATCTATTTATCCTCATACCTTGTTAGGGTCTTTTCGGATAGACTTCTCCATGATCTTTATGGGAGTTGATTGCTTTTTGTCGTGAGTCTTGATCCTTCATATTGATTTTGGGAATAATGTTTTTCACATCACTTTGGATCTTCAGCAATAAAATTGAATCCTCATGCCTTGTTAGGGCCTTTTCGGACTCGCCAATCTTCGCGCCCCGCTTCATAAGTTATGCCTTGGCTATGAACTCTTATCATTACCGAGCAACTTTTAAACGATCTTGGGCTAGAAGCTAAGTAACTTTTCAAATCGTACGACCTTACTTATTGCAGATAAATTATTAGCAAGTAATGGGAGAATAGGCAAATAATTACACCAAGTGAGCTTGCGCAAGAATACCGACTTATAATTGACTCTATCATTTCTTGTTCTCCACAATTTAAAATCTCAAGTAATGAGACTCGTGGATACTTAGCCTAATAAACCAATTAAGGTCTACATGGTTAAGGATACTAGCTAGAATAAACTTGGATAAGTCTATTCGGGTTGAGTCAAAATAATCGCAACGGGCCTAATATGTCAAAGACTTCTAAACTAGCTACACCACTTTATTAATATTTTTGACTTTATTGCAGGATATATACATATGAAAGCAACGATAAAAATTTAAAAATTACGACTACATGGCCAAAGTTAATTAAAAATTTGGAAAATGTTGAAAAAGATGATTTTCCGGTTAAATGAAGGCATTTTCATGGAAAAGTCCACTTAAAACTTCGATAGAAGTCCCCCTACACTTAAGATAAACATTGTCCTCAATGTTTAAGCATGTGGGAAAAATCTCCCCTACACTTAGGACATTGTGCACGTTGGTTAACTCAAGTTAAGAAAGAGACGACTAAAGTGATCAATTTCAAATGTGAGTATGAAGAAAATTGAATCACGATAGTTGAGAGATAGAACCGGATTTCAGATAACACGGGAGCACGGTTCTTCAAAGGTTCCAAAAGTGCATTGATCCCTGTAATCACATCACCACACAAAAACAAACACCTATACAGGCCCCCTACACTTAAGAGGTAAAAACATAGAAGGATAGATACTCGGGCTGCCTCCCCAGGAGCGCTTGTTTTTGATAACCGAGTCACGAGCCTGACTCGACCCAAAATTAGTTCATGGGGAACGTGGTGAGGGATGGAATCATCTCCTGAGAGATGTCCTCACCAAAGTACAGCTTCAGACGCTGGCTATTCACTTTGAAATTGGGCCCATTTGGCTGAGAAAGCTCAATGGTCCCATATGGAAAGACTTTGGTGACGGTGAATGGACCAGACCAGCGGCTCTTCAACTTTCCAGAGAAGATCTTCAACCGAGAGTTAAAAAGTAAGACGTGATCACCAACGTTGAACTCTCGGTTCTTGATTTTTGCGTCATGAAGGATCTTCGTCTTCTCCTTGTAGATCAACGAGTTCTCATAAGCTTCATTCCTTAGTTCGTTGAGCTTGTTGAGTTGAATCTTGTGATGATCACCGGCTTTGTTGATGTCGAGGTTAGCCCACTTCAAGGCCCAGTGCGCCTTATGTTCCAGCTCGATGGGAAGGTGGCATGCTTTCCCGTACACAAGACGATAAGGTGTACAACCGATCGGGGTATTATAAGCAGTACGGAAAGCCCACAGAGCATCATCTAACTTATCGGCCCACGCGACACAATGCTCTCCCATAGTACGCTCCCAAATTCGCTTCAATCCACGGTTGGATATCTCGGCTTGCCCATTGGTTTGGGGATGATAAGCGGTGGAAAGACGGTGATTGACACCATACTTAGCCATGACTCTTGCAAATTGATCGTTGCAAAAATGAGTCCCGCGGTCACTGATAATAGCACGAGGAACGCCGAATCTAGCGAACAACGATTTCAAAAAGCTACAAACCACCCTTGGGTCATTAGTTGGTAAAGCTTTGGCTTCAACCCATTTGGAGACGTAGTCAACAGCTACAAGGATGTATTTGTTTCCTTTAGAAGAAGGGAATGGCCCCATAAAGTCGATACCCCAAACATCAAAGATTTCACATTCTGTATGAAATTTTGAGGCATCTCATCTTTATGAGTGATCTTGCCTTGTTTTTGGCAGGCATCACAACGTTTAACCATCTCGTGAGCATCACGATAGATGGTGGGCCAATAAAATCCCGAGTCAAACACTTTTTTGGTGGTGTAGTTGGGACCAAAGTGACCACCGGTGGGTCCTTTGTGGCAAGCGTCAATGATTTCTAAAGTTGCCGGTCCATCAACACAACGACGAATAATCAAGTCAGCACATTGTTTGAATAGATACGGGTCATCCCTAAAGTAAGTCTTAATGTCGTTAAAGAACTTCTTCTTTTTCTGGGATGTTAACCCGTCAACGAGAATTCCACCCGCCAAGTAGTTTGCAATGTCCGCAAACCACGGGGTTTCATCAGCAGTCGAGTTGATAGACATGAAGGTCTCCAAGGGAAAAGAATCATTGATTTCTTTGTTCGGATGATCCCCTTGGTAAGGATCCTCAAGTCTACTGAGATGATCCGCGGCTAGGTTTTCAGCTCCTTTTTTATCGCGAATTTCGATTTTAAATTCTTGGAGTAGCAAAACCCAGCGAAGAAGTCTTGGTTTGGAATCTTGCTTAGTCAACAAGTACTTCAACGTGGAATGATCGGTGTAAACGATTGTGGTGGAAAGGACAAGATAGGGGCGGAACTTTTCAAAGGCATAGACAATAGCTAAAAGCTCTTTTTCGGTTGTCGTGTAATGCAATTGAGCCCCTGTCATAGTCTTGCTAGCGTAATGGATTGGTTGGAAGTGTTTGTTCACTCTTTGGCCCAAAACCGCTCCAATAGCAAAGTCGCTAGCATCGCACATCAACTCAAAAGGAAGCTCCCAATTAGGGGTAACCAAGACGGGTGCCTTAGTTAGCTTATCCTTAAGCGAGTTGATGGCTTCGATACACTCTTTGGAAAAGATAAAAGGAGTATCTTTTTCCAAGAGGTGGGTCATCGGGCGAGCGATTTGAGAAAAATCTTTGATGAATCGACGGTAGAAGCCCGCATGACCAAGGAAACTTCTCACACCCTTCACGGTTGAAGGTGGAGGCAACTTAGCGATAATATCGACTTTAGCACGGTCTACTTCAAGACCGGCTTTGGAGATCTTGTGTCCTAGCACGATGCCTTCTTTTACCATGAAATGGCATTTTTCCCAATTAAGAACAAGGCGAGTGTCTTCACACTGCTTCAGCATACGTTCTAAATTGGCAAGGCAAGCAGAGAAAGAATAGCCATAAACCGAGAAATCATCCATGAATACTTCCATAGTGTCTTCCACCATGTCATGGAAGATAGCCATCATACATCTTTGGAACGTCCCAGGAGCATTACATAAACCAAAAGGCATGCGTTTGTAAGCAAATGTTCCATAGGGACAAGTGAATGTGGTCTTTTCTTGGTCCTTGGGATCGATGGGAATTTGAAAATACTCGGAGAAACCGTCTAAGAAGCAGTAATAGTCATTACCCGCAAGACGCTCGAGCATTTGATCCATGAAGGGAAGAGGAAAGTGGTCTTTTCTCGTGGCATCATTGAGCTTGCGATAATCAATACAAACTCTCCACCCAGTAACGAGACGAGTGGGAATCAACTCGTTGTGTTCATTGGAAACAACGGTTATTCCGCCCTTCTTGGGCACACAATGGACGGGACTTACCCACGGCGAATCCGAAATAGGGTAGATCAAGCCGGCATCTAGAAGTTTGATAACCTCTTGTTTGATGACGTCATGAATTTTAGGTTTAACCCTTCTTTGACTCTGGATTGCGGGTTTAAAGTCATCTTCCATGAGAATCTTGTGAGTACAAAAGTTTGGATCAATTCCGCGGATGTCGGAAATTTTCCAAGCAATTGCCTTTTTATGATCTTTAAGCACGACGATGAGGCGAGATTTCTCTTCTTCTTTCAAGTCCTTCGCGATAATGACGGGTGACTTCTTCTCTTCTTCAAGGAACACATACTCGAGATGAGGCGGCAACTCCTTAAGTTCTAAATCCGGAGGATTTTTGATGGGAGTCGGTTTCAAAGTCGGAGCATCGATATCAATAACCGTGGGAGATGGTGGAGAAAGATTGTCTTCTTTGAGAAGGTTTTCAAAGAAACTCATGGCGTCAGCCAAATCGGTGGGAGACTCGTCATTAGTTAAGTTCACATCTCCCATGGTGGCTTCAAGATCTTTTCAAAAGAAATCACTTTATCCAAATAGAGACAGTGATGAATCAATAGAGGAAACGGTCTCAACATTGGGAAGAGAAGTAGGAATACTTTTGCAAGCATTTTGGAAGTGTTCTTCACAAGCCTCATCAAGAACGTCAATACAATTAACACTCTCGCATGAATAAGGTTGTTTAGACAACTTTCCCATGTTGAAGACGATTTTATCTTCACCCACTCTCATGATAAGCTCACCGGCTTCAACATCGATGAGAGTGCGACCGGTCCGCAAGAATGGACGACCAACAATCAATGGCACACAAGGGTCCATCTCGTAGTCAACGACAACGAAATCGGCAGGAAAAGTGAATTTGTCGACTCCTACAAAGACGTCTTCAGCTATCCCCACTGGATAAGCAACCGTACGGTTAGCTAATTCCAAAGTCATTTTGGTGGGGACTAGCTCAGGGAGAGATAATTGCTTCCAAACGCTTAGAGGCATTAAATTAATACTGGCACCTAGATCGGCTAGGGCCATGCAATTCTCTACTCCCATGAAGTTACTAGGGATTAAGAAACGACCCGGATCACCAAGCTTGGTTGGCAATTTCCTTAAGAGCACTGCAGAGCAATTCTCATTAAGTTGGGTGTTAGCAATATCAAGAAGCTTCTCCTTGTCGCTAAGAAGATCTTTGAACATTTTCGCGTACTTAGGCATGTGAGCGAGAGCCTCAGCGAAGGAGATGTTAAAATTCAATTGTTTAAACATTTTGAGAAAGTTCGAAACCTGAATATCATCCTTGCTTTTGAGCTTCTCTTTCCTCAACCTTAAGGGATAAGGTATATCGTAAGAAGATGAAGGCTTTGGGATCGAAGGATCACTCACATCCTTGGGTGGAGGAGGGGTAGAAGTAAGAGGTGGAGAAATTGGGAAAGTAGAATGATGAGGAATAGGAGCAGGTGACTCGTTCTCCTTAGTCACAACCACCGGTGGAGGTATAGGAAGCTCGGGTTCCTTGGTACCTTTGCCACTGTGAGTGGTGATTGCTTTCATCTCCCCTCTTGGATTCGCAACGGTGTTACTCGGAAGAGTACCCGAAGAAGAGGGTTGATTACCATGGAAGAAACTAGCCATCATGTTTCTTAAGTCATTCGTTTGACTATCCAAAGTGTTTCTCATGTCAGCTCTCAGATCGTTCCCTTGTTTCACCAGGTCTGCTTTCAAGTTGCGCACTTCCTGTTGAAGATTTTCCACGATCACATCGTTAGTCCTCATGTAGGTTTCCACTTCTTGGTGTAAAGCGGTGGGTTGGTTGGGAGGAGCATTGTATGCGGGTGGTTGATAAGCAGGTTGCTGGTAAACTTGGTTGTTTCTTTGAGGTGGATGTTGTTGTTTGTGAGGTGGTATGTATGGTCCACGAGATTTTTGTTGTTGTTGAGGAGGGCGGTTGAGGTTTTGTTGTTGGTTTGGGTTGTTAGGAGTAGAACCAGGTGGTGAGAGATAGTTGTTGGAGCGGTAGCTAAGCAGGTTGCGGTCGCCTTGAGGTCGAGCTTGATAAGCAGGTTGAGGATAGGTACCGTATGCTGCATTCACGTTCTCAGAAGGGTAGTTTTGGGTGGCAGTACAAGTGGTGTAAGAATGAGGACCCCCGCATATCTCACATGGTTGGCTAACAGCATTGACTTGAGCGTCTTTAACATTTCTAGCGTTGATGCTGTTGGTGTTGCTGGCGGTTTGGGTAGCAAGCGATTCAAGAAGCGTAGTGATTTTGTCAATTCGCTTGTCGTTGTCACTAGTACTAGCACTAGCGACATTGGTCCGCACACTCTTGGTTTGCACACGAGACTTATTCTCAATGATATCCCAAGCAGCATTAGAAGTCTTAGCCAAAAGATTACCCCCGAGGCACTTTTTAGTGAATCTTGGTCATTCATGTTTATACCATTATAAAAAGTATTAATTTGGTGCACTTTGGTAAAACCATGTTGTGGGCATTTTCTAAAAAGGTCTTTGAAACGGTCCTAAGATTCACTAAACGACTCATCGTACTTTTGTTCAAAATTGATAATTTCATTCCGCAAAGCGGTAGTACGAGAGGGTGGGAAAAAGTAGTTGATAAACTTGGTCTCCAAATCCTTCCACGAAAGAATACTCTGTGGCGGTTCCTTAGCAAGCCAATGCCGGGCTTGTCCCTCTAAAGAAAAGGGAAAGTTGTAAACGGATTACCTCTTGTGGAACACCATTGTATTTGACCGTATTAGTGAGTTGCAAGAATCTCTTGATGTGGTCATGTGGATCATCAATGGTACGCCCCAAGAATGGTTGAGCAGAGACCATCTGGATAAAGCCGGATTTGAGCTCAAAGTTGTTGGCTGCAAACGCGGGTATGACGATTGGATCATTGTTACCATCTACGTGTGCTTGCAGAAGTTCAATCATCGGGCGATTATCCGGTAGAGGCTCATTGTTGTTGTTATTATTGTTGTTGAAAGGTGGTTTGTTATTGTTATTATTATTGTTTTGAGGTGGGTTATTGTTGTTGTTTTGTACACCGGTCATGTCTAAGTCTTCGAGAGGCTCGGGCTCTTGATAAGACGTGGATCGTGTACGCATGCACCTGCAAAAGAACTAACAAGGCAAAAACAAAGCAAAAATATTTTTGGTTTTTTATGTTTTGTAATTTTTTTGTATTTTTGAAAATTTTATGTTTGTTTTTTTTTAGGGTTTTTGAAAGTTTTATGAAAAAGTAACGTTCACGGGGAACGGATCCCAAAATCCAAGTTCTCACAAAAAATTGTTGATCTTAACGAGAAGAGCCGGCAGCGGCGCCATTTGATACAATGGATTTAATATGGGGTTCGGATTTAAGTTCTCGGTATCTCCTCGAATTAATCTCGGCTCTAAGTGGAATGATTTGTTCTTGGTAAATAAAAAGTTGTTGGTTTGTTTATCTATTTTAAACTAATAACAAATAAGTAAGTGTCGAAGAGTTGAATTAAATCTTTAAAAGATTGAACTAAATTGACAAGTGAAAAATAAATGTTGGAAATCTTAAAGATTATATTGGAGAAATAAATGAACACTCAATAAAAACTAACACTTTGGAAAACTTAGTAAAAATATGAACTTAGTCGGAAAGTACTAAAAGAGTCAGATCGGAATATGGAAAACAAGCTTAATCGGAATATCTAGAAAAAAGGTGCAAATCGGAATATATTCCGATTGGGTGATCGAAATATTGAGAGAAGCTAATGATCGGAATAAGGGACAAGGTGGAGCAATCGGAATGTTACAAAACTACACTAATCGGAATACTTGAAAATCATGCCAATCGGAATACGAAAATGAGCACAATCGGAATATAGGGCAAATGAAGGTGATCTGAATAATGGATAAAATGGTGTAATCGGAATATTCGAAAACTTGTTACAATCGGAATACTTGAAAATCATGCAGCAATCGGAATCTATGAAACCTTTTTCCGATCGTGTGATCGGAATCAAGGGGGGGGGGGGGGCTACTGGTCGGAATACAGGGTCGGAAAAGGGCTTTGCCTTTTCCGAAAATGATGTTGATCCGAATTTAAAGCAAGCAATAAGCTATGAATAAGCCAATCACCAAACTCGCTCGAATCCAAAATTAAGCTGATTAAATAAGCACTAAAAACAACTTTTCTAACTTTAAATAAGCAAACTTATAAATCAAATAATAAAAAGATAAACTTTTTAAGAAAACTTATAAAAGGTAAATAAGCAAAACTAACAAATAAGCCATTAAGCAAAAGGATCTCAAAGCTTATTCGTGTAGAAACTTAGGAAAACATAAAAAAGATTAACTTTTTAAGCACAAAATCATTGATGAACAACACGGATCATACGAGATTTGTACCAAAATCAATCAAAATCAAAGAAAGGAAGAATGAGATTAAAGATTAAAAGCTTGAAACTAAACTTGATTAATGAAAAGTAATACAAAGGTTTGATCTTGAAATAGAAAAAGATGAAGTCTAGTGAGAGAAAGTTTAGAACTTTCTCTCTCTAAAAACTAGAGAGAAAATGAAGAACTACAAACTACCTAAAAAACTAAGTCTTCCATTTTTGTGAAGTAAGGTCCTATTTATAGGCAAGTCTTGTGGGCTTTGTTAATGGGCTTGGTTTTGGGCTTCTTTTCTTCTTCCTTCTTTAGTCTTCACGTTTCTTTACATAAACGTTTCCGACTTTGGATTTTGAGAAGTGTCGGTGAATAATTCCAACTCGTCTTATAATCTTTTGTTTAATAGACTCGAGTTCTTCGACATATATGAATCTTCCATCTTTGGCTCTATTCTTCGATAAATCTTCAAATAGGCACCATGACTTCAAATCTTTTGCATCTCTTGGACAGTAGACTTCGTCTTGAGTCTTTTTCCTCGATAAAACCCGTGCAATCCCATGTTTTCTTCAATATTCATCCGGTTGACTCTGAAAACACAATAAACACAAAAACCACGCATAATTCCAAACAAATGATATTAAATACGTGTTTTGGTCTTGTTTTAGCTAGAAATAAGTGGTAAAAGGATAGGTGTTTTCACACCTATCATTACACCTTGTGTTTCCGCCAAGGCGGGATGTTACATTATCAAATAAGTCCCACAATTCGTTAGCCATCTCAAAAGTAAAGATAACATGATTTACCGATTCTACGTCATTTTGACGAATAAGACATTAAACCGATCCAACGTCGATACCTTTCCTATCCAGGTTTACACTAGATAGAAGTTTGTTAAGCGTCGTTTTCCAGAGGAAGACATTTGTTAATGCAAAGTAATGCCTAAAAACATTATTAGTGTTAACTAATCTTTCTTAGTTTTGATCACGACAAATTAAAAATACATTTCTCATCAAATACAATCTCTTTTCCCCGATGTATTTCTCTCTACAACAAGTCGATAAATCCATCACGAATCGATATCACCTATTGATCGATCCGCTACGAACATATCTAATCGATCTATCACCACGAATCATTTGATCTATGATCACGAACGTCCATAATCACGAATCAATCCATCCATCATCAGGTTTGATTAATATATATATTCTTATTTTAGCTTATCTGATTTGAATAAGCTTATTAATTTATTATCATCTTAATTATAAACTTTCAATTAGCTTATTTAAATCCATGTATTTAGGTCAAAATCTTGTTTGATGAGTTCTTGTGTGTTTTCTATGTCTATTATTGCTTTTTAGCATGTCTCTATGATAAGTTAGACTAGAAAATTAGGATCTGCTGAATTGGAAAATTCTCCTCATCCACCAAAACCAAGATTCTGTGCGTTTCTCTAAATAACTTGCGGATCCATATATATATGGAACCGTAGATGGAGATAAGGAACCGCGGGCAGAGCTTCAAATTTCGAGTTTTCTGTAACTCCAAATTTGTTCCAACACTTTTTGGAATCTTTGTTTCAAATCTTTGACCATCCTAAAATTGTCTTTCAGCTTTCTCTATTTAACTGTAAGCATTTTGCATCCTTTCTTAAATCAAAATGTCTTATTAACCAAATGAAAGCCTTGATTCTCCTCCATTTTCGCCAATCTCTTTCAATCCAAATTCACCCAAGAACACTCAAAATCACATTTTTCTTCTTCTTCTAAGAATATTGATTGTGGAACCTCTTCTATTCCACCACTAGCCTTTTGTGTTCTTCCTCCCTCACATGATAATGTCATGCATCATAGGACATATTGTCATTGTTTTCAATATCAACATCTTGCTATGGCTCATATCTATGAGGACTTGAATTACATCAAGAGTGTCCTATTCAAACCTCCTCTTCACTATGACTATGAGATTACTACCAAGCCACCACCACCTCCTTTCGCCACTACTTTGTCTTTCATTTAAGCATGAGGATTTTTTTATCTCCAAGACATCTAATTCAAGCAAATCTTAGAGTTATAGTTTAACTAGGATTAGATTTATGCTTTTCTTTTGGCTTGTTTTTCTTTTTCTTACATCTTTGTATGATTTATTTTCTTGTATCTTTATTTCATGTTTCCTTTTAACATGACTTATCTTGGATCTTGGTTAACTTCTCTTTTCTTATCTTATTTTCTCTTGTTTGACCTTTGCTATATCTTGTTGGGTGTTTGTTTTCTTCTACTAACCCTTCTATTTAGCTTGTCACCATAGCTCGATTCCTTAGTGCCCTAAGCAAGGGGGAGTAAGTACCAAGGGGGAGCATTTTCAAAGTCCGATTCTTTTCTTCTACAAAGACTTTTGCATCCTTTCTGCTTCGACAAAGGGGGAGAAATGAAATAAACTCGTCTTCGAAAATCTTGTTTTTCATGTGATTGAGTTTATGTATTGTCGAAATCAAAAAGGGGGAGATTGTTAATGCAATGATGCCTAATAACGTTACTTGCATTTTTGGTCTCGCTTTGTTTTGATTACGACAAATATATAAAAACAAGCATTTACAAAAACACCGAAAAACGAATTCTTGAGTTCAAGTATTTTTTTATTTTAACCAATATCACTTAAGGTATGAACAAACAAGTATTCATCTTAATTAAGTGATCAAGGATTTAAGTTTTCTTAAAGCTTACCTTTTATTAAATGTGACAATTTTTTTTTTTTTTTTAAGAAAATCTTTTATTAAATATTTGAAAATTTGAAAATGGCATATTTCATATGGTTTAGAAATATCCCTTGTGGATAAATATTCCACCAAATTTGACTACCCCACTAAAAATAAAAAGGGCACAGAGTCTACCTCCATGGTTGCTTAAATGCCTACGCGGACCCTTATCGATAAGGAACCACATGAATCAATAAGGAAACACGCCCTAAAAGAGCCGTTGGGCTTTTGTCTTATATATAGTGGACCATTCTCAAATTTTCTCTTCACCTCTTTTGCACACAAATTTCTAGATTCAATCATACTTCTTAAATCATTCAAATCCTTGGTTATTTGGTTGATTACTACTTGTTTAGAAGTGAATCTTTCTCCTCCAATCTCTTCCTCTCCAAATGAAAAGAGAAGAACACTTTCATCCTTGAAGTGTTGAGTCTACCTCAAGATCTATTGAAGATCAAGTTTATTTATTCATTGTAGTGTTGTTGTGAAGATCCAAGTAGTTGTGTTATTTGGAAGTTGTGTTGTGAAGATCTAAATAGTTGTGTCTATTTAGAAGTTGTGTATGTAGTGTGGTCAATACTTAGTCCTTAAAGTATATTGATATAAATTGGTCCTAGCTAAGATTAGGGCTCAACTTTTAGCTTAGAGTCAGAAATTGGTTAAGCGACGTGTACAATTTCTCCACCTTAAGGAGTTTTTTTATTAGTGAACTCTCAAGTAAGGAGTACTCGAGGAGTGGAGTAGGGACGAGGGGTGAGCTTCGTTTCCGAACCACTATTAATCCTTTATGTTTAGTTTTATCTTTCTTTTCCTTATCTATTTACATTCATTATTCTTTACTTGCACATACTTGTCATTATTAGCTTAGTTGCACTATCCCTTGTCTATATTGTGCATAAGAAGATTTCACATATTTGCTCAAGCCTAAGTTTTTGAAAAGGATTTTTGAAAACCTATATTTAACATGTAAATTTAAGAAACTATTCAACCCCCCCTTCTAGTTTCTATAAGTTATCTTTTTAGGTAGTTTATGTGAATATGCTAATTTGTGTGAATAAGCTTGAGTAAGCTTTTGAATTAGAGGAGGGTTATGAATAAGTTTGTTAATTAGATAATTTAAATTTATCGTGTTGAATTATAAACTAGCTTATTAGCTTATTTTAACGAATTATAAGGTTTTATGAATAAGAAAGTTATGAATAAGCTTATGTTTGTGTTAATAAGCGATATTATTAGGAATTTTATGTAGATGATGTAAGTTGAGTTAAGCTCGATGTATCATATATGATACCTCATGTATCATATATGATAGATATATTATATATATGATAGCTATATCATATATGATACATGAGGTATCATATATGATGTTTCTGACAAACCTCAAGTAAAAATCAGACTTTATTACTAATTTACGCAAAATATCTTTAAGTTTTTAGAGCATGCCTTCTTTCAAGTATATATATGATATTGTATATAGATTTGCTATAAAAACTCAAAAGTGACTATGGATGGCCATGATAAGTGGCACGTGAGAGTTGAGAATCAAATATGTTTGACAATGCTCAATATTATAATCAAATATGCTTGTGGCTTATTATCAGGTTTTATATGTGAAGTTATGAATAAACTTAAGTTAGTGTAAATAATGTGTATTATTAAGCATTTTAATTAAGTTGCTGATGTAAGCTAAATTAAGTTCTATGTATCATATATGATACCTCAATGATCATACATGATAGTTATATAATATGTGATACATGATAGTTATATCACATGTGATATATGAGGTATCATATATGATGTTTTTGACAAACTACAAGAAAAACCCAGACTTTTATATTGCACATGACTTTTTACACTTTTTGACCTATTGTGCATTTTTATATTGTTTACTATATAACTCAGTTGTTGATAAAAAGGTGGCTAATATGTTCTTTTCTCTATTCTATAAATGCAGACTGTGCGAATACATTTGATAAGATGAAGTCATCGGCGAGGCAAAGGAGGAAGTTTTACAAGAGAAAAGTAGATTTTGCTGAAAATGAAGAAGAATTGATTGGAGAAGAAATATAGTAGTTTCAATAATAATAATATTTTGGTTCTAATTATGAATTCAGTAGGCTCTTTTGTTTTTGTATCTTTTTTATTATGAATAAGTGTTCTAATCATGATTGGTTAAATTCTATTTTGAACAAGTGTTTAATCATTAATTCTATGCTGTTTAAAAGCAAACTTTTTCATTTTATGAACAAGTGTTGAATCATTATTCATCAGACTATTTGTTTTAATCCTAAACTTAACAGACATTTTGTTTAATCTCCTAACATTTTTATGAGTATCATATATGATAATGCATTATCATATATGATAACCATAAAAATACTCTTTTTTATTTCAAGAACAAGTGTTTAATCATGAATCCAACAGATTGCGTATTTTAATCATGAATTCAGCAGACCTTTTGTTTAATCTGTCAAACTCTTTTTGAGTATCATATATGATACTGCATTATCATATATGATAATGTAATATCATATATGAAAAATATAAGAGTTACAAGTATTATCGTATATGATACTCAAAAATGGTAAAAACCATGCTTTAGGAGTAATATAAAAACTTTAATAAAATAACCATATTATTCAAATTTTACATCTACAAATGTTTTGGCCATTTTTATATTTAACAAAAATGATAATGATTGAGTAGCATTAAAAAGTTAAACCAATACATCACCATGCACAAATTACTAAAAGATCAAATATTCAAATGTTTTAAAAAATAGATGTTGATCTCAGTCATCAACATTTTTGTTGCAAACTTGGCGCTCGTCTTTTTCATTTTCATGCACATGATCTTGTTATTTCAGTCTGGAACCCGATGTTCCATTTCTTGGCCTTGAGATGAATGAGTTCTTCAAAACGCAGTCAAAACAACTTTCACTACATAATTAAAAAGTTATTGTTTTAAGTTTCAACCAGATTATCATATATGATATATTACAAAAGTTGAATTTTAATAGATTATCATATATGATAATATACACACAACTAACTTTTAATTATCCACAGGCGATTACAGACTTGTTTGTATTTGTTTTCGAGCATGTTATCATATAATCATATATGATACCTCCATATATCATATATGATATATTTATCATATATGATATATGGTGGTATCCGATGGGGCGTAGAAAGGTGTGCAATAGGTGCGGTCGCACGGGGCATCCACTTAAAAGGGGCCTCGTATTTATTAGTTTTGCATGCAAATAGGTATAGTTTTAACATTTATGAGCCATATAGTTCAAATTTATATGCAATTTATTGTTAGTATGCAAGTGTAATAAGGCCTCTTTGTTGCTTTCGCCTAGGGCCACCAAAAATTATAAGACGGCCCTGGGTGGTATCATATATGATGCATCTGTTCAGCATAACTTATAGTTACAACACAACTCTCCTAATAAGCTTATTCATATAATTCTCATTATACTTATCCTACTACTTCAACAAACTCTATTTATATTCTTATTCACATAACTCTATTCTAATTCATATGCTTATCCACATAACTCTCCTAATAACTATTAGCCTAAAAATATTGAGTCAAGCAAGAATGTTCGGTCATAGGTTTTCATTGTAACATTTATTAAAACGTTGTAATAGGTAGCAGAAAAGTTGTGGTTCACGGGATTGTATTTAAGCTACTTAAAGCCCAAAAGACAAGCCCCGCCAACACTTTAAGTCCACACTCCATTTATGGTGTAAGGGTATTTATATCACCCTCCTAGCTTGTTAGGAGGGTGTTGGTTGGTCATTTGTATTTTTCTCTCTTCTAATCTAATCCTCCCAAAGTTTCCAACCATTCTCTCTCTTTTCTCTCTCTTCTTTATCTCTCTAGAATTCATCTATCTTCTATCTTATTTCATACAATCAACCATGGTGAAGTGAATTAATATGGGAACAAAAATTGGTATCAATCGTCACGGGATAGATTCATGATTGGTTGTTGTTCTTTTATTTGGTTCGAATGATTTAATCCATATATCATCTCAGATTTTTTTTGTGTT
Source organism: Glebionis coronaria (assembly GCA_025667525.1). NCBI lineage: Eukaryota > Viridiplantae > Streptophyta > Magnoliopsida > Asterales > Asteraceae > Glebionis > Glebionis coronaria. Next base: position 570,310,004 of record CM046875.1, on the reverse strand, counting down.
TTTCGGGTTCTAAATCTTCATATAAATCTCCTACATATTTGTGGTAGGGATTTAGGTTAATTATTGTGGTTAAAAACACAAGATTTTGGGGCGTTTGGATTGATTTTGGTGGAGTTTTTCGAAAACCAGGTATCGTCGCTAAGGAGTTTACTATTATTTTCGGAATACTTTGCATATTCTGAAAATAGTGAGAGGGTTTTAGAATTCCGAAAATACTTATAAGTTTTTTTTGAAAATCCTTACTGAATCCCTTATTCCGAAAATACAAACACCTTCTTCCTAAATACAAGCATCTTATTTCGAATATACAAAACACCTTATTCCGAAAATATAAAACACCAAATTCTGAAAATCTTTAACCACAGATTCCAAAAACCCTTCTCAACCTCATATTCTGAAAATCATTTTCAACTTAATTTTCGGAATATTAACTGATTATTTCGAAAATCTGGGAAATTTATTCCGAAAAACTGAGGGAACAACATTTTCAGAATTCAATCAATTTTTCCCGAAAATCTTCCTTAATCTATTATTCCGAAAATATTGCAAAGGAAGTGTTCTTTTCCGAAAATCTTTAGCAGCCTCATATTCCGAAGATACCTTATTCCGAGAATCAAAAACAACTTTAGATTCTGAGAATAAATTGGATTCCGAGAATCAATTGGAGGATTATTCTGAAAATAATTTGTAAATTTTCAAAAAACGTGTTTTTGAAATTTTTTAACTCGTGAGTTATTTGGCCTTAGAATTTTTAGTTTCTCAAGAACACATTTTTTGGGGATTTTAACAATTTTAACCACAACCCAATCACACCATATCTACTTAAGATCCAAAGTCACTTCATCATCTGAAACACCCATTATGGATTCTACATCAACGAATAGTGTGACTCACAATAGCATGGTCGTGAGTACCAATGTAATGACGTATTCGTGTTCAGACAGAGAAGAACGAGAGATGCAACTACAATAACAAGTCCTTAAACAAAGTTGTATGCAAGCTTTTAGTGATCTTAAAACGAATCTAAAACGTCTTGAAAGAGAGACCTTCTCGTACGATCCTTTGTATATGTATGCTTTTCATCGCTTCTTCGAAAATGACCATCACACGTTCACTTATGAGTTAAGAGACCACTTGAAAAATCTTGAGAATGAATTACTCAACAACAACCTTCATGAGACAAATTCCAAGACAACCCTCAAAACACTCAAAACACCATTTCAACCGTTCTTTGTTTCAAAGTTATTCACGTCTTCTAGTTTTGATTCCGAAGTTCTAGATGCAAAACAACACTTCAAAGACTACACTACAATGGAAGCAAAATCATTCAGAGACTTGATATTTGGAAACATGGAATCAATTGAGAAGCTTATGGATGAACGCTTACTTCATGAAAAAGACATTATCAATAAGATGAATGACAAAAGGCTGAGAATGCAAGAGTGCAAGGTTGTAAAGGTTCTTGCAGTGGATATTAGTCCAGTCACAACAGTAAGTAATGGGACAGTATCGGGTCATGTGAATGAGAACACAACGCATGGTGTGCAGAATGATCATAGCATTTCTGGGAAACAATGCAGCAGCTCTGGCAAACGAAGCATCGACTTTGAGAATGACATCAGCAATACAACTTCCTACGACAATTGTCCTGTTTTTTATTATGATCCATTGGAAGAGGTACACAATGACGAATACAATGTGTTTAGCAATGCTAATAGGCATGAGCATTGTAATCAAACCCACACCATTATTCACACATGTATGACGGAAAAGGTTGATAGCAATACCATACCTGATCCATCAGACACGTGCAATAACGAGTTTGAGGATGATCAACATGCAAATGAGTATGATGATGAGGAGCGTGTCGCGCTTGCTAATGTAATTGCTAGTTTACAAAAAGATGTCAATGAGACTCGAAAGAGTCAAAGGTAATTAAAGAAGGCAAACACAACACTCACTCACAACTTTGAAGAATGCAAAACTGCTCTAATTAAATCTAGTGAGACCATTGATAGTCATAGAGTTGAGCTTCTTCAAAAGACCAAAGAGCTTGAGGGGTACAAGGGTACTGCTTTACTAATTCAAAAGGATTATTTTGAAAATAAATATACGACAAATCTTGAGTTATTAGCCAAAGAGAAACGTCAATATAATGTTTTATTAATGGATGTATGTCAAAAAACATACCTTGCCATAAAAAAGTTAACGAACTTGAACAACGGCTTTCAATGAATAACATCGATTCTGCTAAAATTCTTGATGTTAAGCAACAAGAGGTTAAGACGTTAAAACAAGATTTCAAAAGTCGACATGAAAAAGATAATGACAAAGTTACGAAACTAGAAGAACAAGTCGAATTTTCGAAGAAAGTTGTATATAAAACGCATGACTCAATTTAAACCATAAGAATGATAGCACCTCGGTCGTTTTTTAAGGGTGTAGCTAGTTTTTCAAGTCCTAACTACCTCAACAGCTCAAGTCGAGAACCCGCGCCTTTATTTGGATGAGTCCGAATGGACCGATCGTGATTATCTTTGTTAGGCCTGATAATGAAGAGACATCCCTTTGGGAAGAGGAAAGTAGATAACCGGTTAATAAAGATTTTGTGAAACCATATAATTATGCTTATGAAAACAGTATTTATGGTCTTTTCACTCCACAAAAACAGAAGTCTCGTGTAGAATTGTTTCTTGAAAGCAAACAAAGAAGAATTCAATTGAAGAAAACTTTTGCCACTAAGAAAACTAAAGTTTCTAAATTTATTAACTATCTGCCTTGTGATGCCTCTAAAAGCAAGAGTAGGAAGACACTTTATAACATCCAATAGTTTTGGTTAATGTAATATCCATGTTCATAAATAAAAAGGTGATTTTACTCTGAAATTTTTGCATTTTCACTATACTACATGACTGACTTATGGATCTCACTATCACAGTTTCCACATCAACATATGCCTATATGTTGTAAACACTATGTATATATCAAGTCTGAGTTCTAAAAGTTATCATATGAATCAACAATGAATAAGAACAACTCAAATATAACAAAGATACCCTAAATTCCCATAGAAATCTCTTATAAACTAATATTTCAAGCAATGTAACCTCAAAATGACAATGTATTATTATTAAACACTCTACACTAATTCTAATCCACCATATAAAAGAAAGTTAAATAATCACAAAACACTAATATTCACTAATCACAAGCTAATTACAAGAAAATGACCTAAAACCAAGATTTACATATAAAATCAAATCTATAATGAATTAGACTCTAATCTTTTGCAACAAAACATAAAAGATAAAACTCAATCATACATTTATCTTGAACCAAGTTACAAATTATTAAAGCATAAAATACCAGTTTCCAAAGCATAGAACCTTAATCTTATTTAAATAACCCTAGAATATGATCAACTCATATAAACCCTCAAACTTAGAATGTAGAACCCATAGAAGTCATAAACATATCATATAAGCCCTAGAATAAGCATACATAAGGATATAAACCCTAATTACCCAAATTAGAAAATCATTAGGATTAATGACCTAAAAACCCAAATATTAAAACATTTACATAGAATCACTACATAGTTCTTTTCGGCCAAGCCTACAAATACTTATAGGACTTAATTAAGATTATAAGGTGATATTAAGACAATGTACAAGTACCCTAATGCACAAGGTACAAGAGTATAATGTGATAGGTGTGTAAACACCCATCCTTTTTACCACTTAACTACAATTATAACCGAGCCAAACGTGTATTTTATGTCGTAAATGTCAGAATTATGCGTGGTTTGTGTTTTTGTTATGATTTAGGATGAAAAGGTGATAAGGGGAGAAAACACGGGCATTCACGGGCTTTTATCGAAGAAAAAGACGAAAGACGAAGTCAAGAAGTCAAGAGTGCAAAAAGAACGGAAGTCCAAGACCAATTCTGAAGATTTATCAAAGAAAAAGTCAAAAGGCGGAAGTTTACTAAAAGCCGAAGAACTCAAGTCTTATTTATTGAAGAAATAACAAGACGAGAGTAGAAATCCCAAGACAATGTCGTTAAAGTCAAAAGATTAAAGAAGATTAAGGACTTAATGATGCAATTAAGGAAAGAAGAAAGAGGGGAGGAAGCTTCCTAAGCACCTCCCTAATCTCCCCTATAAATAGATTAGGATTTCATTTCATTTTCTCTTGTTGGCTAATAGTGACAATTAGTTCTTCCACCATTTACACTACTTGTCATTTAATTACATGTCATTTTAAATACTTGTCTTGCACTTTAATTCATTTTAATTCCAAGTAAGTGTTCTTCATTTTGTTGCTTTAATCTTTATTTACTTTTGATCAAGTTTCTTTTATCATTCTCTTTCTACCTTTCTCTTGTTTTTGGTTCTTTTAAAATTCAGATTAAGCAAGAAGTTGCTTAATCTCTTTGCTTATTTTACTAAAAAGTTTACCTTTTTACTTTTGTGTAAGTTTTTGTATAAGATAAGCTATAAGTTTGACAATCTTATTGGCTTGTTTCATACTTAGCTTATTTGTTTTTTTAGTTCTCTAAAAAGTTTCATTTTTCTCAAAGTTTGTTTATTTCGTTTTCTTATTTCGTGTTTGAAAAGGTTTTAAATTTGTTGCTTATTATCTCGTCCTATTTCCATTTCATCTAAGTTTTAGAAATCAGCTTATTAGTTCTAGCTTATTTGGTTCTTGTGCTTATTGCGAATTTGTTCTCCATCGGAAAGTAAGGGATACTACACATTGCGACGGCTTGCTTTCTCAACATTCCGATTGTAAAAGAATTGGGACAAGGGTTTTGCATTCCGATCCAGGATTGTGATCTAGAGTAACAACACCCTCATTCCGATCTGGGATTGCGATCGCACATTGCGATCACACATTCCGACGGGTCTTGAGGTATTTTGAGTCAAATTGCTGCCCAAATTTGTATAGCTATATTCTGATCTGGGCCACATTCCGATGAGTGCATTCTGGTGTATATATTTCGATAGACTTCATTCCGATAGATAGCACTCTTTTTGACATTCCGATAGACCTAGCTTCAATACATTCCGATAACTACTTTGCGATCTGGATTCCGATGGTATGGTGACAGCATTCCGATCAGACATTCCGATGGTTGTTGGTTTTGGATTATATTTTGCTTAGTTTTGTTTTTAAGTTACATTTTAATACTTCGTCAAATTTAATTTTCGTCACGCTTTAACTTTAAGTCATTTAATTAATTTAATTTTAAAAAAGATATTAATATTGCACCATTTAAGTTTTAATTAGACTTAGATTTAATTAACCGTCATTTACTTTTAAAGTCTTGCATTTTAAATATACTACAACACAACTATTTGTTTCACCAAAGAACGACTGAGTCGCACACTTAACCAGGATCAATTCGATTAGACACACTTCAACGAATTTAATTTTTAACTAAGTAAAATCTAGTTATCAAAATGGCGCCGCTGCCCCGGCTCTTTTCGTGAAGATAAACGGTTTTCTGTGAGAGACGCGTTGCTTTTTGGGATCCGTTCATTCGTGAGCGTTATTTTCTTGCTTAAAGATTTCCAAAAAATCCAAAAAATTAAAAATTGTTAAAAATCCATAAAAATTAAAAATTTGAAAAATCCAAAAAGATTTTATTTTTATTGTGTTTATATATTGTCTTTGTGTTTGGTATTGTTTTCTTTTGCCTTTGTAGTTGTATGCGTACTAGATCTTCTAATTATCAAGAGCCCGAGACTTGTGAAGATTTAGATATGGCAGGTGTGAACAACAACAATAATCCACCGCACCTCAATAATAACAACAACAATGTTCTTCCACAGCCCGATCTTCGGACAATGGAGGAGCTTTGTCAACCTACCATGTTTGGACGAGGAGGACCGATTGCGCCGATGCAAATCACGGCTCCGGAGTTTTCGTTGAAGCATCACATGATCCAACAAGTGCAAACTAATCCATTCGCCGGAATGCCTGATGATGATGCCAACAAACACCTCGACAAATTCATTACTATCACTCAAAGCATGAAGTTTCCCGGTGCCACAATGGATGTTCTTCGCCTTCAACTCTTTCCACATACTTTATCACACCACGCCGAGAAATGGTTTGATCGTCTCCCGAAGAATTCCATTCATACTTGGGATGACATGACTCAATGCTTTTTGTCGCTACTTTCCACCATCCATGGTCACGATCCTTCGCAATCAAATCAGCGGTTTCATGCAAGAACCCGATGAATCTCTCTTTGATGCTTGGGAAAGATAAAATGTTTTGATCGATCATTGTCCAAACCACAACATGCTCCCCGTGACTTTAATTGATACTTTCTACAACGGTTTGACTTTTCGTGATCGTGATACGATTAATGCAGCCGCCGGTGGCACATTTATGAAAAGAAGACCCGAGGAGTGTGGAGAGCTTATTGAGAACATGACTACTCATCACAAAAACTAGGATTCCTTCGCTTCTTCAAGGAACAACCCGAGAGTCAATGTTTCTTCTACTTCAGCAAACCCCGACATGACCGAATTCACCCGCATGATGACCGAAATGAACAAAAATATCATGCTTCACGCTACAAACCAACAACAAGTTAAAACAGTAGCCAATCCTTACGAGACATGCGGCGGTCCTCACTTATACACTGATTGTCCTTCTACTCAAGGTAATCCAGAAAACGTGTATGCGGCTTATGGTAATTATTCACCGGAAAATTACCAAGCCTGGCCTCAAGGGGATCGAAATTTGCTGAGTTACCGGTCCAACAACTACCTTTCACCCCGTTTTTCTCCTCAAAACCAAAACCCCAACAACAACTACAATAGAAGCAACCAAATCCCACCTAGAGCTTCTAATCCTTATCACCCACCCGCTCAACAAACCCCACCCATTGTGGAAACCTTGGTTTCCGGATCTTTTAAGCTACTAGGAATGATCATTGTTCATATGATTATACAATCAAAGCGGAATTAGAACAACAATCATTAACAAGGTGTTTAGGCACAAAACATGAATTAAAACACAATTGGATTGCTAACTATATTAATAATTAACAATCACTAGACGTGTATACATTGAATCCCACGTCTAGTCGACACACACTTTAGGTTTACATTGTGAATGAATTGAATTATATAAAACCTAAGACCCTTGGTTCCTTTTATAGTGTAAGGATTAGGGATTACAAGAGATAATGATGAATAAACAAGTAAATCTTCTATTTAAATAAACGTATGCAGAATATCTTTTGCATGTTTATCTAAATAGAAGCTTCCATAAGCTTCTTTGTCTATGTTTTGTCAATGCTTGAATTGTTTGAATTGCTCTTGACAATGCTTGATTCCATCAACGCCTAAATTGTACATGTCAACGCCTGGAATGCTCTTGTCAACGCCTAGACAAATACCTTCATGTTTTCTTCGTTTTTGAGTTTCTGCCACATCAACTTTTTGACCCAACAATCTTCCCCTAGTTGATGGTGGCAAAACTCTATGTGTATCTCTTGTAAGTTGTACATGATCTTCAAATTGCTTCCCCTCAAGTGTAGCACGTTTTTCTTCCCCTTTTTGTCACATCAACAGGAAAGTAAACAATGTTGCAATCTTTGAAGATTCTCCATATGTAGGCTCTATGTAATGATCTTGAAGAACAATTAATATATTATTTTTGATGTAGAAGTAGAATAACCCAACCTTGTGTTCCATGTCTTGTACTATCCACGTGATGAAGAACTTATAGGCAAATTATAAGTAGACCTCGATCCCTTGTCAATATTCTCATCCTTTGTGAGACACTGAGCACGATAATGTAACTCCTTCAAGTGTTATGACAAGTCTTCGTCACCAAACATGTAAAGCACGAACAAGTTACCTTTAAAGTCTATGGCTGAGAGTGCACAACTTTAAGATATGATAGAACACAAACTCGCGAAAATCTTCTTCAATCATCAAACTTACCATAAGAATTCTTCCCCTTAAGCTAACATCTCTTCATGATGAATTTAATGGAATAACATCTTCATAGCATATGTAAAAGTATGGAAACGGATAACTCTTTCAAAAGGCTATCCCGATTACATAGTTTAAAATATCCATCAAATTCTCACGAATAGTTGCTAACTCGCCTTAAGATCATTAATTCCTTTCAAAAATATCAGAGCCATAAATATCAACATGATATTCTATATTAAAACGGAGATTCCATGTACCTTTGTGTGTATTTTCCTCCTTTTTGTGTGCTCAAAACGTATCGTTTTCTCAAACAGCAGCAATTCCTGTGTTGTCCAATATCCTCTTCTGTCCAATATCTTTGACAGATGTATTGTCCAATATCGGACAATACGTGTCAGCGTTCAAAATCTCATATATCGGACAACACTGTCAACTCTATCAACGTTGACTTATTCTGTCAGCGTCAAAATTCCAAACGTCAGCGCCAACCATAAACCTTGTCAGCGTCCATTCTTATCAGCGTCAAATCATACTCTGTCAGCGTTGCGTTCACTCTTTCTTGTCAACGTTGCTTCAAAACTTTGTCAACGTTAAAATACATTTGTCAACGTTGCTCATTCGTTTAACCAATCAAAATACCCTCTCCGTGTGAACACAAAACAATTACTTGAACCATATGAATGCTAAAATTCTCCACCAATAAGAATGTTTGAACCGTGTGAACACAAGTATGAATAACCCAATCAAAAGTCTCAATCCGTGTGAACACAAGTCTTTTCCTCCAATCAGAATCGAGAGACTTATATCTAGATTTAGCCTCATGTGATTAATCATGGACGAGCACACACCTGATCTGAGCCCAAAATACTAAATATTCACCAATCATCATCCAATCATCGTGTGAATACTTCTTCCATGCGAATTCATAATATCCAAACAGTAGCTCGTTGATTTTTCTTTGAATATTATTATCCTGTCTGGCTTTTGTCCTTCGATTCAAGACCTGCTGCAAATTAATACTGCAAAGCTTTATGCAATCATCATGTGCAGTAACAAATAACGAGTCTAAGGGTTTTTACCATAAACCCTAATATCATAGGTCTAGGGTTTGTAAAGTAAGCATCAAAACCCTAATTTTCAGTACATCTTCAACTTTTGCTGCAATAATGTTGCTAGGGTTCATCGCCAGTCCATAAAGAACCGATTCCCCAAAGCTAACAACATGTCTTCTTTTCTGTATAGAACCGATCTAGGGTTTGTAGAAACCCTAAATCATGATTTCATGCAAATCTGAAAATCTGAAAATCACTCATCAGCCAACTTTGACGCCTAATAACTTTTGCCTGGGGATAAAACTCGACAATCCCTCTGGTGGATGTTTAGATCTATGTATGTAGAACACACATATAAAATTTAGTGACGATCCAACGGTTCAGTCAAAAGTTATGACCTTCTGAATACTGCTGCGCACACAAAAACGTCCAGAAAAACCCTAGACGGATTTTTCTTTTCTTCTCGAAACACGAACACCTTGTTGGTCCTAGCATCACGAGCCACGAGGCTCTGATACCAATTATGGAAACCTTGGTTTCCGGATATTTTAAGCTACTAGGAATGATCATTGTTCATATGATTATACAATCAAAGCGAAATTAGAACAACAATCATTAACAAGGTGTTTAGGCACAAAACATGAATTAAAACACAATTGGATTGCTAACTATATTAATAATTAACAATCACTAGACGTGTATACATTGAATCCCACGTCTAGTCGACACACACTTTAGGTTTACATTGTGAATGAATTGAATTATATAAAACCTAAGACCCTTGGTTCCTTTTATAGTGTAAGGATTAGGGTTTACAAGAGATAATGATGAATAAACAAGTAAATCTTCTATTTAAATAAACTTATGCAGAATATCTTTTGCATGTTTATCTAAATAGAAGCTTCCATAAGCTTCTTTGTCTATGTTTTGTCAATGCTTGAATTGCATGTGACAATGCTTGAATTGCTCTTGACAATGCTTGATTCCATCAACGCCTAAATTGTACATGTCAACGCCTGGAATGCTCTTGTCAATGCCTAGACAAATACCTTCATGTTTTCTTCATTTTTGAGTTTCTGCCACATCAACTTTTTGACCCAACAATCTTCCCCTAGTTGATGGTGGCAAAACTCTATGTGTATCTCTTGTAAGTTGTACATGATCTTCAAATTGCTTCCCCTCAAGTTGTTCATATGATTATACAATCAAAGCGGAATTAGAACAACAATCATTAACAAGGTGTTTAGGCACAAAACATGAATTAAAACACAATTGGATTGCTAACTATATTAATAATTAACAATCACTAGACATGTATACATTGAATCCCACGTCTAGTCGACACACACTTTAGGTTTACATTGTGAATGAATTGAATTATATAAAACCTAAGACCCTTGGTTCCTTTTATAGTGTAAGGATTAGGGTTTACAAGAGATAATGATGAATAAACAAGTAAATCTTCTATTTAAATAAACTTATGCAGAATATCTTTTGCATGTTTATCTAAATAGAAGCTTCCATAAGCTTATTTGTCTACGTTTTGTCAATGCTTGAATTGAATGTGACAATGCTTGAATTGCTCTTGACAATGCTTGATTCCATCAACGCCTAAATTGTACATGTCAACGCCTGGAATGCTCTTGTCAACGCCTAGACAAATACCTTCAAGTTTTCTTCGTTTTTGAGTTTCTGCCACATCAACTTTTTGACCCAACACCCATGAATCAAGATGTTGAAGCTTTAATGAGAACCCAAGGTGAGCAAATCAAGAATCTACAGAGCCAAATTATCAATTTGAAAGGGTATATCACCAAGCAAGGGAATGACATTAGATCCGAGCTTCGAGATAATATTCAATCCTCCTTCAACAATCAAACGAATGACTTGAAGAATATGCTGGCTAGTTTCTTGCCCACCACTCAACCCTCTTCTTCGAGTTCTCTACCTTCAAACACCGTCACCATTCCGCGAGCGAATGTGAGTGCTATTACTACCCGTAGTGGAGTTACTTTAGTAGAACCACCTATTCCGCCCCATCATCTGCACCTCCTCCACCACCATTTATCCCTACTACTCCCACACCTAGTATTAGTACACCATTACCGTCTCCGCCTCGTCGTGATGAAGTACCCACCAAGAATCCTCCACCAACCCCACCTTCAACATCTCAACCTTTACCTGCTACACCTACACCTTCACCACCCACACCCAATATTCCTTATCCATCTCGCTTAGGCAAGGCCAAAATGCACACCAAGGAGGACATTCAAGTGTCAAACTATTTGAAGAAAGTTTCGGAAATGACCGTCACTTTTCCCCTTGTCGAAGCTCTAGCACAAATGCCTAAATTTTTCAAGATGTTTATGGAATTACTTAGCAAAAAGGAGAAGATGGCCGAGTTTGTTAATACTCGATTGAATGAAAATTGTTCCGTCGTCCTTCTTAAAGAACTTCCAGAGAAACTTGGAGATCCCGGTCGTTTTTTGTTGCCTTGCATTTTTAACAAAACCGAAGAATTTACTGCCCTTGCTGATCTCGGGGCCAGTATAAATCTGATGCCTTTAAGTGTTTGGACAGCACTATCATTACCCGACCTTACTCCAACAAAGATGACTATTGAGCTTGCAAATCGCACTCTCGCTTACCCCGTTGGTATTGCCGAAGATGTGTTCATTAAAGTTGGCACCTTTACTTTTCCGGTCGACTTTGTTGTCATTGATTATGAAATGGACCCTCGTATTCCTTTAATACTTGGTCGGCCATTCTTGAGAACCGGCCGAGCTTTAATCGATGTGGATAAATGTGAGCTCATTTTAAGAGTCGGGGATGATGCACAAGTGTTTGAAATGGGGAAGCTTACAAGCAAATCCTATGGAAGAGAATCCGCGAATATGATTAATGTGCTTGATGATTTTGTCGTCTACAACAATCCTCTATTCGACTCTTGCAAAGATAATCCACTATTTCAAGATGATGTGGATGATTCTCTCTCCAATTTGGAACCTTCACCCATATATGATTCTCCACCAATCTTTGATGCTTATGATGATGATTCTAGCTCAGATACGGATGATTATGATGACTTTACTTCCGAGTATCCTGATATGCCCACCTATGATGATTTTGATGAGGCCGATACTCTTTCGAGCGATTCTTCTCACGATGAAGATCCTCCGCCATCACTTAATCCTACTTTGGATGACTACTCATTTGAGGAAGACTTCTCTACTTTTCTCAATACTTACTTCCCTCATGAGAGTGATGCTCCTCCTTTAGATTTTGATGATTATGGTCTTGATCCTACTTTGGATTTGAAGAAAATTCTTTCAAAGGAGCAGCAACCGGACAACACCAACATCCGCAGCACGTATGATTTGACACCTCTTTGTACACCTTCTGAGGACGAGGTTGTGCATTTTCTTCGCGGATCTTCTTCAAATTCTGTTGAGCCTGAGTGCTATTTTCCCCTAAAGGAAAAGGTGTTCGACCCTAGTATCGATATTCTTCAGCCATCTTAGTATCCATCTGATGAAATAAAAGGAAAGATTTTTGGAACTACTGAAGATATGCTTGCACCTCTTCACCCTTGCTCCCACCGTGTTTTATCTTCGCTTAAGGGAACCTTGCCTACTCTTCTTTGGCTTTCCTTGTTCGCCTTAAGCTTGTGCTACTTGATGGACGAAAACTATGTCTTTGATCCCGGTGGATATGTTTCATGCTTCTTCCTATGCTAATCAAGGTCGAGTCAGGCTCACGACTCGGTTAACAAAAATCAAGCGCTTTTTGGGAGGCAACCCAATTATCTATCTATCTTTACCTGTTTTCACCATAAATGTAGGGGGGGAGCCCCGTGGTGTTTCTTGTTCTCTTTCTTATCATATACAGGGATTAGAGCTTCAAAGACACACTCTTGATGATTTTTGACGACCCGTGATTCCGCGTTCCCTTCTTCCCGGTTCTATCCTAAACTCTTTTCGATTCACTATTTTATATTTCCCAATATTAAAATAGGAATCTCGTTAGTTGTCTTTTCCTTAGCGAGATTTAAACAAAGTGCACAATGTCCTAAGTGTAGGGGAGTTTACTCCCACATGCTTAAACATTGAGGACAATGTTTATATTAAGTGTAGGGGGACTTCTATCGAAGTTAAGTGGTCTTTTCCTTGTATTTGTCCTCATTTTAACCGGAAAATCAATTTTTCGACATTTTTCGAAAATTTTGATCTATTTTGGCCTATTAGTTTTCCCTTTGTATAGTTATTTTTCTTCTTTGCTAGAATAAATTTTTAATAAAGTGGTTTTAATTTTCAAACGTTGTGAATCTTTTGACTCAACCCGAGTTTACTTATCTAAGTTTACTCTAGCTAGTATCCTTAACGTGTTTAAGTCAAGTTTTGCTAGGCTTTTATATAGGGAGCTATAAAACGCGAAAGTCTTAACTCTCACGGGTTAAGAACAAGAACTTTTCGCAAGTTCCTATAATTGATCCTAGAGAGTTGTTTATCAAGGGAACTTTAAAACGCAATTTCTAAACTTGAAAAAGTCTAAGAGTTTGCAAGATCCTATAGATGACTCGAAAAACCAAAACTTTGATTTAATAGGCTAAGCATCCACGAGTCTCATTCCTTGAGATTTTAAACTGTGGAGAACAAGAGATGATAGAGTCAATTATAAGTTTGGTATTCGTGAATTTATTTGAGTTAATTATAAGCCTATTCTCCCATCGCTTGCTAATAAATTTATCTGCAATAAATAAGGTTGTACGATTTGAAAAGTTACTTAGCTTCTAGCCCAAGATCGTTTAAAAGTTGCTCGGTATGGATTAGAGTTCATAGCCAAGGCATAACTTATTGAAGCGAGATGCGAAGATTGGCGAGTCCAAAAAGGCCCTAACAAGGCATGAGGGCTACATTTTGTTGCTAAAGATCCCAAGTGATGTGAAGAATCATCTATCAAAAATCAATATGAAGGATCGAGACACACGACGAAAAGCAAAAACTCCCCAAAAGTCATGGAGAAGTCTATCCAAAAAGGCCCTAACAAGGTATGAGGATTGATAGGTGTGTAAACACCCATCCTTTTTACCACTTAATTACAATAATAACCGAGCCAAAACGTGTATTTTATGTCTTTTATGTCGGAATTATGCGTGGTTTGTGTTTTTGTTGTGATTTAGGACGAAAAGATGAAAAGTGGAGATAACACGGGCATTCACGGGCTTTTATTGAAGAATAAGAAGAAAGATGAAGTCAAGAAGTCAAGAGTGCAAAAAGAACGGAAGTACAAGACTAATTCTGAAGATTTATCGAAGAAAAAGTCAAAAGACGAAAGTTTATCAAAAGCCGAAAAACTCAAGTCTATTTTATTGAAGAATTAAAAGACGAGTTCCAAGAAATCCCGAGCCAAAAGTCATTAAAGTCCAAGATTAAATAAGATTTAAAGTCTTATGGACTAATGGTGCAATTAACAAAGAGATTAAGAAGGAAGGGCCTAATGATGTAATTTAGAGAAAATGAAGGAGGGGAGGAAGCTTCCTAATCCTCCCCTCTATATAGATTAGATGTTAATCATTTTCATTTTGTTGGCTAATAGTGACAATTAGTTCTTCCATTTATTTACCTTGCACCTTTAAATTCATGTCAATTTAATTACTTGTCAAATTTAATTACCTTGTCTTGCACCTTAAATTCCTTTAATTTCAAGTAAGTTTCTATTTAATTCTTGTCAATCTTTATTTTATCTTGTTAATCTCCTATCTACCTTTCTTAATCTTTGATTTTTATGTTTATGTTTGTGTTCATGTTCATGTTCTTATTTTGATCAAAGTGGGTTTTGATTATTGTGGTTAGATTTGTTAGTTTTATTGATTTAGATAGTTTGTTTATGATTATTGGATGTTTTGTTATTAGTTTGGTTTAATCTTGTGTTTGATTTTAGTTAAATTGTTATTAGATACGTGTATATTGTATTTCCCTGTTCTTCGGGTGTGTTTGTTTCTGTTACTGTGATTCCCAGGTTAGTTCCGAACAAGGAAGCTCAAGAACTTCAGAAAGTTTCGAACCAGCAAGGCTTCATTCGGAAGAACTTCCGAACCTAGGTTTTGGCTTGGGAAGTTCTGACTCAGAAAAGTTCTGAATCAGAATCTTCCGAACCAGAAACTGTTCATTCGGAAATATTCCGAATCAAGTCTTTCGAGTCAGAAAGTTCCGAACCAGGAGAGTGTTTATTCGGAAGTATTCCGAACAAGCAGAAACTTCCGAATCAAGCCAACTCATTCGGAAGAGTTCCGAATCAACATCTTCCAAACCAAGACTTCCGGATCAAGGATTTATTTCATTCGGAACATTTCATTCGGAAGTATTCCGGATAAAGAAGTTCCGAACCAAGGATAAAAGTTCCGAATCAGTAAAGTTCCGAACAAAGGATTGTTTTGGATAAGTGACATATTCAGAATAATTTGTTCCGGATCAAGGATTTTGGTAATATTCCGAGCCAAGAAGAATCATTCCGAACGAAGGTGACATTCCGGATGAATGATTGTTCCGAACGAAGGGTTATTCTGAATGAGCTGTATTCAGGTTCTTCTTAGTTTTTGATTTTTAATTTCAAGCTTTATTTTTCCTGCCTTTTTCTTTAGTTGCTCTTTAAGTTAATTTTTCCTTAGATTTATTTTAGCCTTGCCTTAGCTTAAGTTTTAGTTGCGTTTTAAGTTTGCCTTAGATAGTTTTAAGTTTGCGTTATTTACTTTAATTGCCCTTTTAATTTCTCGTCACGTTTTAAATACTTGCACTTTTATTTTAATTAGACTTAGATTTAAATTACCTGCCTTTTACTTTAATTATTTTTGCACTTTTAATATACTACAACGACACATTTTTGTTTCACCAAAATACAACAGAGTCACATAGAGAACCTAGATCAATTCGAATAGATTGGTACAACGATAATTTTTAACCTGAGTAAAATCGAGTTATCAAATGGCGCCGCTGCCGGCTCTTTTCGTAAAGATTAACGGTTTTCTGTGAAAGACACGTTGCTTTTTGGGATCCGTTCACTTGTGAGCGTTACTTTTCTTGCACAAAAAATTCAAAAACTCATAAAAAAATTAAAAATTGATAAAAATCCATAAAAATTAAAAATTTCAAAAGTCCAAAAAGATTTTATCTTTATTGTGTATATATATTGCTTTGTGTTTGGTTTCTTTTTCTTTTGCATTTTCAGGTGTATGCGTACTAGATCTTCTAATTATCAAGAGCCCGAGACTCGAGAAGATTTAAGTATGTCAGGTTTTAACAACAACAATAATCCACCGCACCTTAATAATAACAAAAACAATGTTCTTCCACAGCCCGATCTTCGGACCATGGAGGAGCTTTGTCAACCTACCATGTTTGGACGAGGAGGACCGATTGCGCCGATGCAAATCAACGCTCCTGAGTTTTCGTTGAAGCACCACATGATTCAGCAAGTGCAAACTAACCCATTCCGTGGATTGCCTGATGATGATGCCAACAAACACCTCGACAAGTTCATTACAATCACCCAAAGCATGAAGTTGCCTAGTGCCACAATGGATGTTCTACGCCTTCAACTCTTCCCACATACTTTATCACATCATGCCGAAAAATGGTTTGATCGTCTCCCGAAGAATTCTATTCACACTAGGGATGACATGACTCAACGCTTTTTGTCGCGCTACTTTCCACCATCCATGGTCACAAGCCTTCGCAATCAAATCAGCGGTTTCATGCAAGAACCCGATGAATCTCTTTTTGATGCTTGGGAAAGACATAATGTCTTGATTGATCGTTGTCCAAACCACAACATGCTCCCTGTGACCTTAATTGATACTTTCTACAACGGTTTGACTTTTCGTGATCGTGATACGATTAATGCAGCCGCCGGTGGCACATTTATGAAAAGGAGACCCGAGGAGTGTAGAGAGCTAATTGAGAACATGACTACTCACCACAAAAACTGGGATTCCTCCGCTTCTTCAAGGAACAATCCGAGAGTCAATGTCTCTTCTACCTCAGCAAACCCTGATATGACCGAACTCACCCGCATGATGACCGAAATGAGCAAAAGTATCACGCTTCTCGCTTCAAACCAACAACAACAAGTTAAAGCGGTTGCTACTCCTTGTGAAACATGCGATGGTCCTCACTCATACACCGATTGTCCTTCTACACAAGGAAATCCGGAAAATGTGTATGCAGCTTATGGTAATTATTCACCGGAAAATTACCAAGCTCGACCTCAAGGGGATAGAAATTTGCTGAGTTACCGGTCCAAAAACTACCTTTCACCCTGTTTTTCTCCTCAAAACCAAAACCCCGCCAACAACTACAATAGAAGCAACCAAATCCCACCAAGAGCTTCTAATCCTTATCACCCACCCACCCACTCAACAAGCCCCACCCAATAACCCCGATGTTGAGGCCATCATGAGAACCCAAGGTGAGCAAATCAAGAATCTGCAGAGCCAAATTATCAATCTTAAAGGAGATATCACAAAGCAAATAAATGAGATAAGATCCGAGCTTCGAGATAATATTCAATCCTCCTTCAGCAATCAAACAAATGATTTGAAGAATATGCTTGCTAGTTTCTTGCCCGCAGCTCAACCTTCTACTTCGAGTTCTCTACCTTCAAACACCGTCACCAATTCGCGAGCAAATGTGAGTGCTATTACTACTCGTAGTGGAATTACCATTGTCGATCCACCAATCCCACCCCCATCATCCACGCCTCCTCCACCACCATTTATCCCTACTCCACCTACACCTAGTCTTAGTGTACCATTACCGTCTCCGCCTCGTCATGACGATGTACCTAGGAAGGACCCTTCAACATCTCAACCTTTACCTGCTACGCCTGCACCTTCACCATCCAAACCCAATATCCCATATCCTTCTCGTTTAGGCAAGACCAAACTGCTAACCAAGGATGACTCTGAAGTGACACGCTATGTGAAGATGATCTCTCAAATGAACTTCAACATTAGCTTTCTTGAAGCACTTGTCCACATGCCCAAATTTGTTAAAGCATTTAAGGAATTGCTTAATAAGAAGGAGAAGCTGGTTGAGCTCGCCAACACACGCTTAAATGAAAACTGCTCTGCAGTTATTCCGGAAAAGCTTGGAGATCCCGGTCGTTTTGTGTTGCCTTGCGTTTTCAACAAAACTGAAGAATTTACTGCCCTTGCTGATCTCGGGGCTAGTATAAATCTTATGCCTTTGAGTGTTTGGAAAACACTATCATTACCCGACCTCACTCAGACAAAGATGACTCTCGAACTTGCAAATCGCACTCTCGCTTACCCCGTTGGTATAGCCGAAGATGTGTTCATTTCCCGGTCGATTTTGTCGTTGTTGATTATGAAATGGACCCTCGTATTCCTTTAATACTTGGTCGGCCATTCTTGAGAACCGAACGAGCTCTAGTTGATGTTACCGAAGGTGACTTAATCTTAAGAGTCGGGGATGATGCACAAGTTTTTAAAATGGGAAAGCTTACAAGTAAATCCTTTGGAGACCGAGAATCAGTGAATATGATTAACGTGCTCGATGATTTTGTTGTCTACAACAATCCTCTATTCGATTCTTCCATTGATAATCCACTTTTTGAAGATGATGTGGATGATTCTCTCTCCAATTTGGAACCTTCTCCCATTTATGATTCTCCACTGGTCTTTGATGCTTATGATGATGATGATTCTAGCTCAGATTCGGATGATTATGATGACCTTACCTCCGAGTATCCCGACCTGCCTACATATGATGATTTTGATGAGGCTGATACTCTTTCGAGAGATTCTTCACATGATGAAGATCCTCCACCATCACTCGATCCTACTTTGGACGATTACTCATTTGAGGAAGATTTCTCTGCTTTTCTTAATACTTACTTCCCTCATGAGAGTGATGCTCCTCCTTTGGACTTTGAAGATTATCGTCTTGATCCTACTTTGGATTTGAAGAACATTCTTTCAAAGGAGAAGAAACCGGTCGACACCGATATCCGCAGCACATATGATTTAACACCTCTTTGTCCACCTTCTGAGGACGAGGTTGTGCTTCTTCGCGGATCTTCTTCCCATTCTGCTGAGCTTGAGTGTTATTTTCCCTTAAAGGAAAAGGTGTTCGACCCCGGTATTGAAATCTTTAAGCCATCTCAGTATCCACCTGATGAAATAAAAGGAAAACTCTTTGGAACTTATGGAAATCTGCTTTCACCACTTCACCTTTGCTTCCACCGTGCTCCATCTTCTCTTAAGGGAACCTTGCCACTTCTTCTTTGGCTTGCCTTGTTCACCTTAAGCTTGTGCTATTTGATGGACGAAAACTATGTCTTTGATCCCGGTGGATATGTTTCATGCTTCTTCCTATGATGATCAAGGTCGAGTCAGGCTCACGACTCGGTAATAAAACACCAAGCGCTTCTTGGGAGGCAACCCATGTATCTATCTTTTCGCTTTCTTTATCCTAAGTGTAGGGGAAACCCGTTGGTTTGCTATTTCCTCTCCTCTCCCTTCTTATAATCAGGGATTCGAGCGCTCAATGATCCACTCTTGATGATTCTTGACGACCCGTGATTCCGTGTTCTATCTTCCCGGTTCTATCCTAAACTCTTTTCGATTCACTATTTTATATTTTCTCAATATTAAAATATGAATCTCTTTAGTAGTCTCTTCCTTAGCGAGATTTAAACAAAGTACACAATGTCCTAAGTGTAGGGGAGATTACTCCCACATGCTTAAACATTGAGGACAATGTTTATCTTAAGTGTAGGGGGACTTCTATCGAAGTTAAGTGGTCTTTTCCTTGTATTTGTCCTCATTTTAACCGGAAAATCAATTTTTCCGACATTTTTCAAAATTTTTGATCTATTTTGGCCTATTAGTTTTTCCCTTTGTATAGTTATTTTCTTTCCTTATTAGAATAAATCTTTAATAATGTGGTTTTAGTTTTCAAACGTTGTGAATCTTTTGACTCAACCCGAGTTTACTTATCTAAGTTACTCTAGCTAGTATCCTTAACATGTTTAAGTCAAGTTTTGCTAGGATTTTATATAGGGAGCTATAAAACGCGAAAGTCTTAACTCTCACGGGTTAAGAACAACTTTTCGCAAGTTCCTATAATTGATCCTAGAGAGTCGTTTATCAAGGGAACTTTAAAATGCGATTTCTAAACTTGAAAAAGTCTAAGAGTTTGCAAGATCCTATAGGCGACTCGAAAACCCAAAGCTTTAATTTAATAGGCTAAGCATCCACGAGTCTCATTCCTTGAGATTTTAAACTGTGGAGAACGAGAGATGATAGAGCTAATTATAAGTTCGGTATTCTTTCGGGAATTTATGTGAGTTAATTATGAGCCTATTCTCCCATCGCTTGCTAATAAATTTATCTGCAATAAATAAGGTTGTACGATTTGAAAAATTACTTAGCTTCTAGCCCAAGATCGTTTAAAAGTTGCTCGGTATGGATTAGAGTTCACAGCCAAGGCATAACTTATTGAAGCGGGATGCGAAGATTGGCGAGTCCAAAAAGGTCCTAACGAGACATGAGGGCTATATTTTGTTGCTAAAGATCCAAGTGATGCGAAGAATCATTTATCGAAAATCAATATGAAGGATCGAGACACACGACGAAAAGCAAATACTCCCCAAAAGTCATGGAGAAGTGTATCCGAAAAGACCCTAGCAAGGTATGAGGATAAATAGATCCAAGTCATAAAAGGAGGCGGATCGTTGTATATCAAAGTCCAAAATAAAGATTGGAGAAAAATGAAGAAGTCGCGGTCCAAGTATGAATCTCTCAAAATTTCAAGTGAAGAAATTCCATTATGAAGAGAAGACCATAATTTCACGAACGTCTCTCAAGGTTTGAAGTATGAAGTCGCTGCCAAATATCGGTCCGAGAAAGGTCTCAAATCGCGAGGCGAGTTATGCCAAGATATGAACTTTATGAGGTCCCGAGAAGCAGTTTTAAAAGATTTTGTCCTTTAGCTAACTATTGATTTAATCGTTCACTTTATTTTCGGCCTAAATAATTATTGAAATAAGTCAAACAATGCATCCTCGTGATCATTCAAGACAAAAATAAAATATAAGAGATACCCATAGGAATAAGGGAGTCTAAGTGAGTAATTGGCCCACATGAGTTCGTGTTAGTTTACTAACTTATAATAACAATGATCTCGTTTTTAAGCTTGGTTTGGAGAAAGTGAAAACTTGAGGATGATGATTATTCATAACATTTCGAAAACCCAAGGTATGCTTTTTGATTTCTTTACTTTGAATGTTTATAATTTTCTATCTCTTTAATAAAGGCCACTATGGATTGATTACGATGAAAAGTGAAAACGTGCTTTGTAACTAATACATTGCATGAGGACATTGCAATGGTCAAGTGTAGGGGATTTGATAGGTGTGTAAACACCCATCCTTTTTACCACTTAATTACAATAATAACCGAGCCAAAACGTGTATTTTATGTCTATTATGTCGGAATTATGCGTGGTTTGTGTTTTTGTTGTGATTTAGGACGAAAAGATGAAAAGTGAAGATAAAACGGGCATTCACGGGCTTTTATTGAAGAAAAAGATGAAAGATGAAGTCAAGAAGTCAAGAGTGCAAAAAGAACAGAAGTCCAAGACTAATTCTGAAGATTTATCGAAGAAAAAGTAAAAAGACGGAAGTCTATCAAAAGCCAAAAAACTCAAGTCTATTTTATTGAATAATTAAAAGACGAGTTCCAAGAAATCCCGAGCCAAAAGTCATTAAAGTCCAAGATTAAAGAAGATTTAAAGGCTTAAGGACTAATGGTGCAATTAACAAAGAGATTAAGAAGGAAGGGCCTAATGATGTAATTTAGAGAAAATGAAGGAGGGGAGGAATCTTCCTAATACTCTCCTATATATAGATTAGATGTTAATCATTTTCATTTTGTTGGCTAATAGTGACAATTAGTTCTTCCATTTATTTACCTTGCACCTTTAAATTCATGTCAATTTAATTACTTGTCAAATTTAATTACCTTGTCTTGCACCTTAAATTCCTTTAATTTCAAGTAAGTTTCCATTTAATTCTTGTCAATCTTTACTTTATCTTGTTAATCTCCTATCTACCTTTCTTAATCTTTGATTTTTATGTTTATGTTTATGTTCATGTTCATGTTCTTATTTTGATCAAAGTGGGTTTTGATTATTGTGGTTAGATTTGTTAGTTTTATTGATTTTGATAGTTTGTTTATGATTATTGGATGTTTTGTTATTAGTTTGGTTTAATCTTGTGTTTGATTTTAGTTAAATTGTTATTAGATTCGTGTATATTGTATTTCCCTGTTCTTCGGGGGTGTTTGTTTCTGTTACTGTGATTCCCAGGTTAGTTCCGAACAAGGAAGCTCAAGAACTTCAAAAAGTTCCGAACCAGCAAGGCTTCATTCAGAAGAACTTCCGAACCTAGGTTTTGGCTTGGGAAGTTCTGACTTAGAAAAGTTCCGAATCAAAATCTTCCGAACCAGATACTGTTCATTCGGAAATATTCCGAATCAAGTCTTTCGAGTCGGAAAGTTCCGAACCAGGAGAGTGTTTATTCGGAAGTATTCCGAACAAGCAGAAACTTCCAAATCAAGCCAACTCATTCGGAAGAGTTCCGAATCAACATCTTCCAAACCAAGACTTCCGGATCAAGGATTTATTTCATTCGGAACATTTCATTCGGAAGTATTCCGGATAAAGAAGTTCCGAACCAAGGCTAAAAGTTCCGAATCAGTAAAGTTCCGAACAAAGGATTGTTTTGGATAAGTGACATATTCAGAATAATTTGTTCCGAATCAAGGATTTTGGTAATATTCCGAGCCAAGAAGAATAATTCCGAACGAAGGTGACATTCCGGATGAATGATTGTTCCGAACGAAGGGTTATTCCGAATGAGCTGTATTCAGGTTCTTCTTAGTTTTTGATTTTTAATTTCAAGCTTTATTTTTCCCGCCTTTTTCTTTAGTTGCTCTTTAAGTTAATTTTACCTTAGATTTATTTTAGCCTTGCCTTAGCTTAAGTTTTAGTTGCGTTTTAAATTTGCCTTAGATAGTTCTAAGTTTGCGTTATTTACTTTAATTTCCCTTTTAATTTCTCGTCACGTTTTAAATACTTGCACTTTTATTGTAATTAGACTTAGATTTAAATTACCTGCCTTTTACTTTAATTATTTTTGCACTTTTAATATACTACAACGACACATTTTTGTTTCACCAAAATACAGCAGAGTCACATAGAGAACCTAGATCAATTTGATTAGATTGGTACAATGATAATTTTTAACCTGAGTAAAATCGAGTTATCAAGGATAAATAGTTCCAAGTCCAAAAAGGAGGCGGATCGTTGTATATCAAAATCCCAAATAAAGATTGGAGAAAAATGAAGAAGTCGTGGTCCAAATATGAAGAATCTCTCAAGACATCAAGTGAAGGAATTCCTATTATGAAGAAAAGACCATTATTTCATGAACGTCTCTCAAAGATTTGAAGTATGAAGTCGCTGCCAAATATCGGTCCGAGAAAGGTCTCAAATCGCGAAGCGAGTTATGCCAAGATATGAACTTTTTGAGGTCCCGAGAAGCAGTTTTAAAAGATTTTGTCCTTTAGCTAACTATTGATTAAATCGTCCAACTTTATTTTCAGCCTAATAAACTATCGAAATAAGTCAACAATGCATCCTCGTGATCATTCAAGACAACAATAAAATATAAGAGATACACCTAGGAATAAGGGAGTCTAAGTGAATTATTGGCCCACATGAGTTCGTGTTAGTTTGCTAACTTATAATAACAATGATCTCGTTTTTAAGCTTGGTTTGGAGAAAGTGAAAAATTGAGGATGATGATCATTCACAACATTTCCAAAACCCTAAGGTATGTTTTTAATTTTTTTACTTGTTTTATTTTCTATCTCTTTAATAAAGGCCAATATGGATTGATTATGATGAAAAGTGTAATCGTGCTTTGTAACTAATGCATTGCATGAGGACATTGCAATGATCAAGTGTAGGGGATTTGATAGGTGTGTAAACACCCATCCTTTTTACCACTTAGCTACAATTATAACCGAGCCAAACGTGTATTTTATGTCGTAAATGTCGGAATTATGCGTGGTTTGTGTTTTTGTTGTGATTTAGGACGAAAAGGTGAAAAGGGGAGAAAACACGGGCATTCACGGGCTTTTATCAAAGAAAAAGACGAAAGACAAAGTCAAGAAGTCAAGAGTGCAAAAAGAACGGAAGTCCAAGTCCAATTCTGAAGATTTATTGAAGAAAAATTCAAAAGGCGGAAGTTTACTAAAAGCCGAAGAACTCAAGTCTTATTTATTGAAGAATTCACAAGACGAGAGTAGAAATCCCAAGACGAAGTCGTTAAAGTCAAAAGATTAAAGAAGATTAAGGACTTAATGATGAAATTAAGGAAAGAAGAAAGAGGGGAGGAAGCTTCCTAAGCACCTCCCTAATCTCCCCTATAAATAGATTAGGATTTCATTTCATTTTCTCTTAACGGCTAATAGTGACAATTAGTTCTTCCACCATTTACATTACTTGTCATTTAATTACATGTCATTTTAAATACTTGTCTTGCACTTTAATTCATTTTAATTCCAAGTAAATGTTCTTCATTTTGTTGCTTTAATCTTTATTTACTTTTGATCAAGTTTCTTTTATCATTCTCTTTCTACCTTTCTCTTGTTTTTGGTTGTTTGAAAATTCGGATTAAGCAAGAAGTTGCTTAATCTCTTTGCTTATTTTACTAAAAAGTTTACCTTTTTACTTTTGTGTAAGTTTTTGTATAAGATAAGCTATAAGTTTTACAATCTTATTGGCTTGTTTCATACTTAGCTAATTTGTTTTTTTTAGTTCTCTAAAAACTATCACTTTTCTAAAAGTTTGTTTATTTCGTTTTCTTATTTCGTGTTTGAAAAGGTTTTAAATTTGTTGCTTATTATCTCGTCCTATTTCCATTTCATCTAAGTTTTAGAAATCAACTTATTAGTTCTAGCTTATTTGGTTCTTGTGCTTATTGCGAATTTGTTCTCCATCGGAAAGTAAGGGATACTACACATTGCGACGGCTTGCTTTCTCAACATTCCGATTGTGACAGAATTGGGACAAGGGTTTTGCATTCCGATCCGGGATTGCGATCTAGAGTAACAACACCCTCATTCCGATCTGGTTTGCGATCGCACATTGCGATCGCACATTCCGACGGGTCTTGAGGTATTTTGAGTCGAATTGCTGCCCAAATTTGT
This sequence comes from Glebionis coronaria, assembly GCA_025667525.1. Taxonomy (NCBI): domain Eukaryota; kingdom Viridiplantae; phylum Streptophyta; class Magnoliopsida; order Asterales; family Asteraceae; genus Glebionis; species Glebionis coronaria. The sequence continues at coordinate 570,284,692 of CM046875.1, read as the reverse complement.
ATAGCTATATTCCGATCTGGGCCACATTCCGATGAGTGCATTCCGATGGGTATATTCCGATAGACTTCATTCCGATATATAGCACTCTTTTTGACATTCCGATAAACCTAGCTTCAATACATTCCGATAACTACTTTGCGATCTGGATTCCGATGGTATGGTGACAGCATTCCGATCAGACATTCCGATGGTTGTTGGTTTTGGATTATATTTTGCTTAGTTTTGTTTTTAAGTTACATTTTAATACTTCGTCAAATTTAATTTTCGTCACGCTTTACCTTTAAGTCATTTAATTAATTTAATTTAAAAAAAGATATTAATATTGCACCATTTAAGTTTTAATTAGACTTAGATTTAATTAACCGCCATTTACTTTTAAAGTCTTGCATTTTAAATATAATACAACACAACTATTTGTTTCACCAAAGAACGACTGAGTCGCACACTTAACCATGATCAATTCGATTAGACACACTTCAACGAATTTAATTTTTAACTAAGTAAAATCTAGTTATCAAATGGCGCCGTTGCCGGCTCTTTTCGTGAAGATAAACGGTTTTCTGTGAGAGACGCGTTGCTTTTTGGGATCCGTTCATTCGTGAGCGTTATTTTCTTGCTTAAAAATTTCCAAAAAAATCAAAAAATAATTAAAAATTGTTAAAAATCCATAAAAATAAAAAATTTGAAAAATCCAAAAAGATTTTATTTTTATTGTGTATATATATTGTCTTTGTGTTTGGTATTGTTTTCTTTTGCCTTTGTAGGTGTATGCGTACTAGATCTTCTAATTATCAAGAGCCCGAGACTCGTGAAGATTTAGATATGGCAGGCGTGAACAACAACAATAATCCACCGCACCTCAATAATAACAACAACAATGTTCTTCCACAGCCCGATCTTCGGACAATGGAGGAGCTTTGTCAACCTACCATGTTTGGACGAGGAGGACCGATTTCGCCGATGTAAATCACGGCACCGGAGTTTTCGTTGAAGCATCACATGATCCAGCAAGTGCAAACTAATCTATTTGCCGGAATGCCTGATGATGATGCCAACAAACACCTCGACAAATTCATTACTATCACTCAAAGCATGAAGTTGCCCGGTACCACAATGGATGTTCTTCTCCTTCAAATCGTTCCACATACTTTATCACACCACGCCGAGAAATGGTTTGATCGTCTCCCGAAGAATTCCATTCATACTTGGGATGACATGACTCAACGCTTTTTGTCGCGCTACTTTCCACCATCCATGGTCACGAGCCTTCGCAATCAAATCAACAGTTTCATGCAAGATCCTGATGAATCTCTTTTTGATGCTTGGGAAAGATATAATGTTTTGATCGATCGTTGTCCAAACCACAACATGCTCCCCGTGACCTTAATTGATACTTTCTACAACGGTTTGACTTTTCGTGATCGTGATACGATTAATGCAGCCGCCGGTGGAACATTTATGAAAAGAAGACCCGAGGAGTATAGAGAGCTTATTGAGAACATGACTACTCATCACAAAAACTGGGATTCCTCCGCTTCTTCAAGGAACAACCCGAGAGTCAATGTTTCTTCTACTTCAGCAAACCCCGACATGACCGAATTCACCCGCATGATGACCGAAATGAACAAAAATATCTTGCTTCTCGCTACAAACCAACAACAAGTTAAAGCAGTAGCCAATCCTTGCGAGACATGCGACGGTCCTCACTCATACACTGATTGTCCTTCTAATCAAGGAAATCCAAAAAACGTGTATGCGGCTTATGGTAATTATTCACCGGAAAATTACCAAGCCCGACCTCAAGGGGATCGAAATTTGCTGAGTTACCGGTTCAACAACTACCTTTCACCCCGTTTTTCTCCTCAAAACCAAAACCCCAACAACAACTACAATAGAAGCAACCAAATCCCACCTAGAGCTTCTAATCCTTATCACCCACCCGCTCAACAAACCCCACCCATAAATCAAGATGTTGAAGCTTTAATGAGAACCCAAGGTGAGCAAATCAAGAATCTACAGAGCCAAATTATCTATTTGAAAGGGGATATCACCAAGCAAGGGAATGAAATTAGATCCGAGCTTCGAGATAATATTCAATCCTCCTTCAACAATAAAACGAATGACTTGAAGAATATGCTGGCTAGTTTCTTGCCCACCACTCAACCCTCTTCTTAGAGTTCTCTACTTCAAACACCGTCACCAATCCGCGAGCGAATGTGAGTGCTATTACTACCCGTAGTGGAGTTACTTTAGTAGGACCACCTATTCCGCCCCCATCATCTACACCTCCTCCACCACCATTTATCCCTACTACTCCCACACCTAGTATTAGTACACCATTTCCGTCTTTTTTTACTTATGGATGATCGAAACTTTTTAGGTTGTTTACAAAGATTATTTCGACTTAATATGAATGAATGAATGTCGGCATTTATTATGTTTATCAATGACTTGCGATAATAAATCTTATATTACTCCAACCAATAATTATGTTTTGATAATTTATTTAGGTACAACTTATGTTGATTATACGACCATCTTTTTTTTACTAAATAAAATAAGTATGAATCGTTAACTAACAATAAATTGTCTCGCACAAATAATTAAACATAACATTAAGTCAATAACAATAATTTATAAATAAATCATAAATCAATGTAATAAAAATATGATAACCCAAAAGTAATGATCAAACCATAAATAAAATTACCGGAAGGAATTACAACAAAATTAGCCGGACATCGTGTTGCACCCGACCCACTGTGCACTCATCATCTTCTTAAAAGAAAAAAATTCTTTTTTTTATTTTGTGAATAGTCGACTCTTTCTTCCCTGTCCCAATAGGCTACCAGTGTATCAACTTGTGTCTTCTTCTTCTTATTATTATTATTTTTTGTCAACTTGTGGCTATGACTTGTTGTATTATGCGGCCCCACTATTCTTTGATGATCGGCTGTTTATGTAAAGCCAAAAAGCGCACCCAAATTCCAATCTCCTTTTTTTATATATAGCTTTTTTTAGTCGGTTGTTTCCAATCGGTTATTGGGCCCAGAATTATTTTTTTATTTTTTATTCTTTTGGCATATAAAACTTTGGCCCAATAAAAAAATAACCCAATGCCAATAATTGCTCAAGAGAAGCTCGGACAAATAAAAGATGACCGAAAGTATTGCGACGTGCTCAAATCTTTTTTCTTCAATATTTCTTCGTTATTTATCGGCGTTCACAATGTCTTTTCTACAAAAAATTAATTAAGCGACCATTTTATTCCATTTTGCTCGTAACCTACATAATCACAAAACACACTAAAAATTACATGTATAACAAAAAATAAATATATAAATATGCTAAATTAACATGTTATGAGGTGAATGCAAAATACACCAATCAGACCCCCTCGCACTTAACCTTTACTTGTCCCAAGTAAAAATAAAATAAAAATATACAAGCATGTTAATTTCATAATTTTTAATCATACTATTGAAATTTCATCAAAAAGATCACATTCAACCTAATACACTAATAACCATCCTACATGACGAATAATCCAAAATGATTACCAATATTTTTTTCCTTCTTAAACACTTAGCATAACCATTCCCATTGATACCATTTACTTTATGTTTCATATAATTAACCATGTGTCCAACGTACCTAATGCACACCTATAATCAATATAAACATTAATCTAAAATAAGATGTGAGAATATCGTACACCTTTTATAACATTGGAGTTTATAAACCATAAGAGCGCACCTTAAGCCATCATACTTTAGCTTACTTACTTTCACTTTTTTTTCACAATTTTTTTTTCATTTTTTTCTTCCATTTTTTTTACTTTTTTTCATATTTTTTTTTCACAATGCACATAAGCTCTTTTTTTAGCCATTCAGGACCGTTTCTTATACAAGTCATCCCGAACGCTTTATACACTCCTTTTAAGGTTGATATATGACCAGTTATTCAGAAAAATGAATATCTATCCTATAGGTGCGTACTAAAACACATTGACACATGGGGACCGGTTAATTTAGTATGTTTTATTTAAATGAGAACACTTATATTTCGTGTCTACTGGTACATCACATGATGAAATTATTTACCACATAGTATAATTATACAATGCACTAAATTAAACTAATTTTTCTAATTTCATTACAACAATACAAGGATTGGGTTATTTCACATAAAATTGTCTCAGCTAAGTGCAATGCTATCCATCATAAAAATTGGCGTCTGACCCATGCTAACAACTAAAGTATCACCTTGTGCGGGTGATGAATCAGATAGGAAAGCCCACCATATGACTACCACCAATAATTATGACAGTTCTCCAACTCTTTTCTAAGGCCACCGTGTGCGGGTGGCGAGCCGAATAAGATCAATTTCAAATGTCCTAACCCAACTATTACATTACTATATTTCATATTATTTATTTAAACTTTCTACTCGATCTAAGCAAAGGTAAGTAGAGGGAATTCAACCGACGTGGTTTGATCATCTAAATTACACATATGCCTAACTACATGCAAACAATCAAATCAATTTAATAACCAAATTATACAATGGAATCGGGTGCACCTGATAATTATGGCAAAATCCTCTAGCTTTCTCCAATAAATCATCCACAAACTAATCTTCAGAATCTGCAAACACTCAACAAACATATATGTAGAAGAAACTTCCACATCTAATTAGCAAAAGACTCTTATAATGTGATTTAAAAATTGTAAAAATTTTCAGTTTTTCCAAAAATCACATTTTAACCCATTTTGACCAAAATTTCACACAAAAACATGTAACACATGTGCCACCTTCCTCAACTTAAAGCATTGCATTGCCCCTAATGCAAAATCTTTAAATTGAAATTTTAGTTAAAAATCAATTTGATAAACTCACACAAAAAATAAAAAACTAACTCACTTTTGTAGGAATCACGGTTGCATTTAGCGTATGCAACAAGCCTTTAAACCACTCGGTAGCCCGACTGGACGAGTTTTGTCTCGTGAGGGTTTGTAGTGAACACACCCACAAAGTCCCACAAACCACGGGTTGCCTCCCGCGAAGCACTAAGTTTACCGTCTTCAGCCAGTCATAACTCGTATGAGCTATTGAGACGATTGGAGTGGTTCCAAGTAAACCACATCCACCGTTTCCATTTGATCACTCTCCAACTCAACATACGGCTTCAAACGGTGTCCATTAACTTTAAACGGCTCTCCACCTACCATATTTTTTATTTTAATGGCTCTGTATGGAGAGACTTGAGTTACTATGTATGGACCCGTCCATTTACTTCTTAACTTTCCAGGAAAAAAGCTTAAGTCTAGCATTGAATAACCAAACTTTTTGACCAACCAAGAAGGACTTCTTGGTGATGTGTCGATCATAAAAAGCTTTGGTTTTCTTCTTATAAATCCTAGAACTTTCATAAGCATCACGTCTAATCTCATCTAATTCAGATAATTGAAGTTTCCTATAACTACCTGCTTTCTCTAAATCCAGATTAACGGTCTTAATCTCCCATTCAGCTCTATGCTCTATCTCAACCGGTAAATGACACGCCTTGCCATATACCAATTTATACGGTGACATACCAATAGGAGTCTTAAAAGCCGTCCTATATGCCCACAAAGCATCATCTAACCTCAAGGACCAATCTTTCTTATCACTACGAACGGTCTTTTCTAAAATTCGCTTAATCTCCCTATTTGATACTTCCACCTGTCCACTAGTCTGTGGGTGATAAGGGGTATCTATCATATGATTAACTCTATAGTGTTTCAATAATTTTCCAAATCTAAAGTTCTTAAAGTGGGAACCCCCATCACTAATGATATCCTTAGGAATTCCATGCCTAGCAAAGATATTCTTCTTAACAAACTTAAGAGCTACACTATGGTCATTGGTTCTAGTAGCCTCAGCTTCTACCCACTTAGACACATAATCAACGACCACTAAAATGTACACATTACCATGGGAAGTGGGGAATGGTCCCATAAAGTCAATTCCCCACACGTCAAAGATCTCAACAACAAGTATGGGATTCATTGGCATTTGATCACGGCTTGAAATCCCTCCAACTTGCTGGCAACGAATGCATGCTTTCACAAAAGACTGGGCATCCTTGAATATAGTCGGCCAAAAGAAACCGCTTTGCAGGACTTTATGCCCAGTTTTCGTAGCACCAAAGTGTCCACCACATGCATAAGAATGGCAATGAGCCAATATGTCCATATGCTCATGGTCAGGAACACATCTCCTAACGACTTGGTCAGCACACACCTTATAGAGCTCCGGATCCTCCCAAAAATAATGCTTCAACTAGGAGAAGAAATATTTTCTTTGTTGCTTGGACCAAAAATTCGGAAGTTTTTTAACAGCTGGGTAATTAACTATATTTGCGTACCAAGGAACCTTAGAAACCTCAAATAGGCTTTCATCCGGAAAGCTTTCCTTAATCACATCAGAAGGGTTGAATGGCGAAGGGATAATTCTAGACAAATGGTCGGCAACTATATTTTTTGACCCCTTTTTATCCCAGATTTCTAAATTAAATTCCTGTAAAAGAAAAATCCACCTAAGCAACCTCGGTTTTGTCTCTTTGTTAGTCAACAATGTCTTAAGGCACTATGATCTGAAAATACTATCACCTTAGAATGCCCCCAAATATATGACCTAAACTTATCAAGAGCAAAAACCACAGCTAACAACTCTTTTTCAGTAGTGGTGTAATTCATTTGAGATTCTGAAAAAGTCTTACTAGCATAAAAGATCACAACAGGTTTCTTATCGACCCACTGTCCTAGAACCACCCCAACGACTTAATCACTCGCATCACACATGATCTCGAAAGGCTTCTACCAATCAGGTGATTGCAGAATATGGGCTTCTACAAGCTTTTGCTTAAGCATATTGAATGCTTTAAGACATGATTCATTAAAGTCAAAGCGTGCATCTTTTAAGAGTAAATTACAAAGAGGCTTTGATATTGCACTAAAATATTTAATAAATCGCCTATAGAACCCAGCATTACCAAGAAAAGAACGCACACTTTTGATGGTAGTGGGAGGAGGAAGGGTTGAAATTACTTGAACTTTGGCACGATCAACCTCAAATCCTTTTTCTGACACAACATGCCCTAATACAATTCCCTCTCGAACCATGAAATGGCTCTTCTCCCAAGTAAGCACCAGATTAGTTTCCGTGCATCTTTTTAACACACTTTCAAGTGGATCAAGGCAGCTTTCAAAGGATTGACCAAAGATGGAGAAATCATCCATAAATATCTCTACAGATTCTCCAACCATGTCAGAAAAGATACTCATCATACACCACTAAAAGGTAGCGGGTGCATTACACAGGCCAAAAGGCATTCTTCGAAATGCAAACGTCCCATATGGACATGTAAACGTAGTTTTGGCCTGGTCATCAGGATGGATGGGTATTTGATTATAACCGGAGTACCCATCCAGGAAGCAATAGAACTTCTTACCAGAAATCTTCTCAACTATTTGATCAATGAAGGGTAGTGGAAAGTGATCTTTAGATGTGGCATTATTCAGCTTACGGTAATCTATACAAACTCTCCACCCAGTGACTGGTCGGGTTGTGAGCTTTTCCTCATTGTCGGTTTCTACAACGGTGATTCCGGCCTTTTTAGCACCGTTTGAGTAGGACTTACCCATTTACTATCCGAGATGGGATAGATGATACCGGCATCTAACCATTTAAGAACTTCCGTCTTGACTACCTCTTTCATATTAGGATTCAGACGCCTTTGCGCATCTCTTGCTGGCTTAATATCTGGGTCCGTAACAATTCGATGCATACATAATGAAGGGCTGATCCCTTTTAAATCTGCAATCGTCCGTCCTACTGCTGCTTTGTACTTGGAAAGCACTTTTAGAAGTGCTTCCTCTTGTGATTCAGAAAGATCATAAGCAACAATAACGGGTAATGTATTGTTAGGACCTAGAAAAGCATATTTGAGATTAGATGGCAAAGGTTTTAGTTCAAGAGTTGGAGGCACCTCTAAAGACGGCTTCGTGGCCGTATCAAAAGTAGAAGGTAAAGGCTCCACTTTATAAGACCAAGGTGGTTTTTGATGGTCCAAAGAACTGATCAAACACTCTTGAATCTCTTGAACTTCAGCAACATCAAGAATCTCCTCATTCTCACTAGTTAAATATAATTCCAAAGGATCATCCTTAAGCATACGGGATGCATGATTTTGAACTTCCTCGTCAATTACATCTACTTGGTAACATTCATTCATCGTAGGAGAATTCATAGAATTAAACACATTTAATCTTATCTTTTTATTATTGAATGCAATATCCATGGCACCAGTCCGATAATTAATCCTAGCATCTATCGTGGCTAAGAATGGGCGTCCAAGGATAATAGTTGGTTGAACATCTTTGTATTGTGACTCGGTGTCCATAACAAAGAAGTCAACTGGGTAATAGAAGTCGTCAACTTTCACAATAACATCCTCTAAGATACCTCTAGGAATTTTGGTAGATCGATCGGCTAAGGAAATAATGGTGTCTGTCTTACGAAGAGTTCCTAAGTCATACTTATCAACCAAAATAGCAGGAAGGATGTTGATACTAGCACCAAGATCAAGGAGCGCCTTCTTAATGGCAATATTTCCAACCACAACTGAAATCAACGGTGCTCCAGGATCTTTGAATTTAGGAGGAAGGGAGGTAGATAAGACTGCACTAACATGCTCCGTTAGGTCAATCTTTTTAGGCAACGACACCTTCAGCTTCCTCTTCTGGGTACACAAGTCCTTTAAAAACATGGCATATGCAGGAATTTGCTTGATAGCATCAATAAGGGGGAGATTGATCTTAACTTTCTTGAAAGTCTCCCACATATCCTCAGCATGAGGACCCTTTTTAGCTAACTTTGCAGATGTCGATTTTTCCAAAGCTGTAGGGTAAGGTGTGCTGGACACACCACCCTCCCCAACTTCAGAAGATTTAGTAGCTTTAGGATTCTGTGTTGTTTGTTTAGGAAAATCATTTAACAAATCATTCACCAACTAAGAACCGGACTTAACATTATTAGAATTTTTACCTTCAACAATAATTTCGTCATCAATAACAAAATCCTCGACATCAGGAGAATTTGGAATTCCCTTGTCATTGTTGTAGATTTTACCGTTTCGAAGAGACGTCACCATATTCGCGTGCTCATTTCCATTTTTCTTGTGTGAGGGATTCATGGTGGGGTAGCTCGGTAGCCTTCCATCATCTCTTTTGCTTAATTGATCCGCTAATTGACCAACTTGTCTCTCAAGAGCTGCAATAGATTTAGTAGTGGTCTCGTGTCATTGATTAGTGACCTTGAATTTTCTATTGATCTCTTGATTGTTGGTAGACAATGAATCCATAAGCCTATCAAACTTTTGGTCAAGGTTCAAGAGACGGTTATCATCTTGGCCTTGGCCTTGATTGGATATTGTTGTTGTGGCCTATGATTGTAAGAATTTTGTTGGAAGTTAGATGAATCGCCACCCTCGTACCTTGGTTTGTAACCATAGTGTTGTTGTTGGGTATTATTAGGGCGATTTTCTTCATCTTTCCAACGGAGATTGGGGTGATTGCGCCATCCAGGATTGTAACTTTCGGAGAATGGGTCATTTCGTGGACGACCACCATAGACTCCATTTACCTCCTCATTTGGTGGCTCCCCCCAAATTTGACAATTATCGACAAAGTGACTTAGATCACTGCACATTGAAAAACCACTATGCGACACATTAGACACATTTGGAACACCTTTTCCTAGATTTTTCAACAAAAGATCAACTTTCTTACTTAACCCGCTAATTTTAGAATTTGTGCCACCTTGGTTAGACACAAAATTGGCGGAAGATGGGTGGTTGTTTCGATCCACTGAAGCTTGGGTCTTGGAACCTTTGCCTAGTTTTTCAAAAAAACTCCCATTCTTCCTCCATAGGTCGCGAGAAAACATACCCCCACTATTAGCCATCACAAATTGTTGGTTGTTATAATCCAACCCATCATAGAAGACTTTGACAAGCTCCCATTTTGGAACATCGTGATGAGGGCAAGTTCTTAATAACTCCTTAAGTCTACTAAATGCTTCATGAAACTGCTCGCCTGGGATTTGACGAAAGGATTTAATCTTGTTCCTAATTACAACAGTTTTACTTATAGAATAAAATCCCTCAAGAAAAGCAGATTGCATTTCAGACCATGAGTTAATACTACCTGGCTCAAGAGATGAGAACCAGTCCTTAGCTTGATCTTTAAGAGAAAAAGGAAAAAGGCGAAGTCTTACATCATCCTTAGTAATGTTATTAACCTGATGTGTGTCAGCAATTGAGAAGAATTCTCGCAGATGTGCGTATGGCTCCTCACGACCTCTAAACACTGGCAAAATTGCTATGAGGTTTGGTTGGATCTTGAAGTTACTTGTAACCCCTTTAACCGGATCCGGATAAACGATAGGCGAAGGATCCTCGAAGATCCCCGGCCTGTAATAAGAATCAACACCCCGTGGTGGAGATTCTTCTCCGCTAATACTTCCGCTAACATCTTCGTCACCTGGCATTTCAGCGAAAAGCTCTGCTAAACCTGAAAAATCAAGATTAGTATAAAACTGTCGAAACGTTTTTCTCCTCAACCGTGCACTTTTTTCAACCTCAGGATCGTAAGCTAACGGTGATGTTCGTCCCGATCTACGTGTGCGCATTCACTAACCTGCACACTCACAAGAAACCAAACAAAACAAGAAAAATAAAATATTTTTGTATTTTTTTTTAAAATATTAACAAAAACTTAAATGAAAAACTCACTGATCCCCGGTAGCGGCGCCAAATTTTTGATCGACGTCGAAGTGCCGGTCAAAAATAACCTAATTACCTTATACTAGATAGGGTAAGTGGGTATCGACCCACGAGGAATATGTGGTTTTAGTTTAAGTTTTGGGGTGATCACTGATCAATAAAGGTTTTGGTTTTGAAATCTGACAACTAAAATACTTTTGATAATAAAAATACTGATTAAAAATTAAAATAATTATTAAACTAATAATAAAGCTAGAAAAATATAATAAAGATGTAAACAATTAAAAGAAAAATGTAATCCCTTCCAGCTCCTAATATTTATGGTTGGTCATACTTATGGATTATCGAAACTTTTTAGGTTGTTTACAAAGATTATTTCGACTTAATATGAATGAATTAATGTCGGCATTTATTATGTTTATCAATGACTCGCGATAATAAATCTTATATTACTCCAACCAATAATTATGTTTTAATAATTTATTTAGGTACAACTTATGTTGATTATACGACCATCTTTTTTTTACTAAATAAAATAAGTATGAATCGTTAACTAACAATAAATTGTCTCGCACTAATAATTAAACATAATATTAAGTCAATAAAAATAATTTATAAATAAATCATAAATCAATGTAATAAAAATATGATAACCCAAAAGTAATGATCAAACCATAAATAAAATCACCGGAAGGAATTACAACAAAATTAGCCGGACATCGTGTTGCACCCGACCCACTGTGCACTCATCATCTTCTTAAAAGAAAAAAATTATTATTTTTTATTTTGTGAATAGTCGACTCTTTCTTCCCTGTCCCAATAGGCTACCAGTGTATCAACTTGTGTCTTCTTCTTATTATTTTTTTGTCAACTTGTGGCTATCACTTGTTGTATTATGCGACCCCACTATTCTTTGATGATCGGCTGTTTATGTCAAGCCAAAAAGCGCACCCAAATTCCAATCTTCTTTTTTTATATATAGCTTTTTTTTAGTCTGTTGTTTCTAATGGGTTATTGGGCCCAGAATTATTTTTTTATTTTTTATTCTTTTGGCATATAAAACTTTGGCCCAATAAAAAAAACCCAACGCCAATAATTGCTCAAGCGAAGCTCGGACAAATAAAAGATGACCGAAAGTATTGCGACGCGAATCTTTTTTTCTTCAATATTTCTTCGTTATTTATTAGCGCTCACAATGTTTTTTCTCCAAAAAATTAATTAAGCGGCCATTTTATTCCATTTCGCTCGTAACCTACATAATCACAAAACACACTCAAAAGTACATGTATAACAAAAAATAAATATATAAATATGCTAAATTAACATGCTATGAGGTGAATGCAAAATACACCAATCAAGAACTCATTGGAAACTTAGGACACAATGTATAAGACCTAAATTAAGTTTACATCAGTAGATAAGAGGAGGATAATCACATTTTCAAATATTAAACCCTGGATCATTAGAAAATCCTAATCTACAAATGTATACTTCCCATTTTCACATCAGACCTTTGTTAAACTTCAAACCAAGGACCCAAATATCTTAAATAGAATTTCTAAACCCTAATTAAGCCATAATCATTCACTAATCACTTTCCTTAAGCCTTAATCACAAAAAACACACAGCATAAGTTACAAGTCCCTAGATTTTGAATCTAGTTTTACATTTTCTATCCAAAACATATTTTCAAACCATTTCCCTCCATTCCAAGTTTGAAAACCTGATATTTATTTTTCCTAAGATATTTTAGGAGTGTTACAAGTAGGTGGATCACCTCCTTGCTTGATACACATCACCATTCTTATCGACGTGTTGCCGTGACTTATTTTAGACCACAAGGAAAGATTAGGACTAAGCTACAAGCTATGAACTTGTGTAGATCTTCACTAGCCTTCATTAGTTCCCCCCTCTATCCTTCTTACTCGTTTGAATGCATAACTTGGTGGCTAAGGGTCATAACAAGTATAAATAGGGGCGTATGTCTTCATTTGAAACTTGCACCCTGTTTCCTTTGTATCTCATACCCATTCTCTATTTCCACGTCTATATACATCTAAGGACATCCCATAAGACCAAAAACCAGGTCTAGAAGCTATCCATAAGCTTTGATAGCAAGTTGTGTTCATAAGAAGCCATAAGGAGCCATTTTGGAGCTACCTAGATAAATCTATGTTAACCAAGGCTTTGATCTTGTTAAAAATTTTATTTAGACTTTTTATAATTCCAAAATTATGTTAGAAAGATAATTCAAAAGAAACTAAGTCATTTCATCATTTTAAATGAAAGTTATAAGTTAAATATGTCTTAAAACCCTAGTTTTGTAATTTACATAAAATAATGAGCAAAAACTCATTTCAAAATCTATAAATTTGAATAAATGTTGTTATTATGATTACAAATGTGTTTATAAACTTTGTTTCAAATCCTAAATCATTTGGATCATTTTTTAGCTTATTATGTGATTTTTACAAGTTCAGGGACTAAAACTGTCATTTTTTGATACTATAAATCATTTTCGGCCAAAAGTGTCATTTTATGAAAGTAAAAGCTATAAGAGTAAATGTTGTAAAGTTTGAGACCCTAAGGTTAAATAATGAAGGTTTAAATTACAATTTATGAAACTATATACTTAAAGGGTTAAAAGTGTAATTATGCCAAATATAACTATAAGGACTATTTTTGTCAATATTGAAACTAAAGAACATAAAATGTAATAAAATATAATGTGTCATGTTAGTAGGGATCTTTGTACAAAGATGTTTCATCTCGATATTACGTTCTGACTGAGTGGTTAGGTTTACGATTTAAAGTGCGCTCGTTCCTCAAACGTTTATAGAATGGCTTCTGAGTATGATGGCCCGAACACTGATACTATCACTCCAAAAATTAATTCAATCAAATAATGTTAATTAAAGATAATGAACTCAGGACTAACACTTGATATATATGCATATTGTGTGTCGGACCAGATTTCGTGAGAAGTTGTGGTTGGATAAATCAAAAGACTCTATAGGCTAAGGTGAGTTTATAGCCTCACATTTTAAAAGCTTACAAACAATCTGAAAACCCGTGAGGGGGATATATGCAAAACTGGAATACAAGTGTTTTTGTATGTTGCCTATATGATTATTGACACTATGTTTACTTGTTGCCATCCAAAGTCCCGTTTTAATCATGAACCGCTAATCATTTAATGAGCGCTAATATCATGAATAGTACTATTAGAGACTAACATCTCCTATCTGGGAAAGTCGCACTTGCTAGCAGCTAATGGTCCATTCCTAGGCTAAACAGATATACTTTATTTTGCATAACTCAGGATAGTCTGGCAATCTTCCTGCTTAAGGGCAATTTGTTGGATTTTTCTGATAATGTCTAGTCGCAGGTCATGAGCTAGTGCAATAAGAATCGATGAATTTAAAACTGGGTGTATAACATTGTAGCCTGAGAGTCATACTTGTATTCAAATAATGTTTAAAACCTATAAATTCACTCAACCTTTTTGTTGACTTTAAGCATATATCTCAGGTGAATGAAGACTGGCATGCTATGGAGGGTGGTGTCTTGAATAAGTTATCATTCTATCATTAAAACTAGATCTTTGGGAAACCTGTGTTTGTACAGCGTATGTACAGTTGTTTGTTAAACTCTGATTTAAATAAATGAATGATAACATGTGTTTTATAAAAATGTCTTTTTAGCATTTTCTATTATTGTGACTATGATACTATGAAGTAATACCCTAGATCAATATTTCGCTGCGTAAAGGTAAAAGGGGGGTGTTTACAGATTGGCATTAGAGCTTGCAGTTATAGAGAATTAGGTTTTCCTAAATTATAACTGAGATTTTAAAAATTGAAGACTACCAGCCATCAGCAGTGCCATCGTAAGATTTTTTATCTCTTTAGAAGCATATCTTATGTTATTATGTTATAAAAACTACAATGATGTCTACTTTCACCTAAATTCTCATCTCCGACGATGATGAAAGAGAAATTCCGATTTTCACTCCATCTTCCAAAGATGTGCGTGTTCCGAATTTGTCTTTTTACGATACTCCTAAAGTACAAGAATATTTATCACATCAAATTGAAGTGATGAATAGTACACCTTCACATACATCTCATTTTCTGTTACCTGAGGATCTTTATTCGTCTCCCAATCGAAGTCGTGAAGAGCCTTATGATACTTAAGAGGTCTCTATAGCATGGATTTTGGAAAAGCATGACAGGCAATTATCTGCAATTGCAAGTCATCTCGATGCGATTTCCTTAGAAGCTTTTAGAAGAGTAGAAAGTATGTTAGAAATTTGATAAGAGGAAGAGCAGAAATTGAAGAACATTTTACGCAGTTGGAATATAAAATGGACGTTACGCGACGCCATAATATTAAACTGAGTAAAAGAATGCATCATTTTGAAGTAGCAATGGCAAGACTTGATAATGAGAACACTAAACCAAGAGAAGGACTAACGAGAACTGGGCTTAATTTAGAATTACTCATTAAAGATCTCAAAACTACTCAAAAATCTGTCTCCGTATATATTTTGGACAGAATTGAGGAGATTAAAATGAGGAATTAAGCTTAGAAATCTAGTCTCAATTTGTAAATATGTACAGTTTTCTTTATTTAACAGCGATGCTTATCATGTAAATATGAACGATAAGTTGTTAATAAATAAAGAAGTGTGCTTTTGTTCTAAAAACTCTTGTCATTTTATCATAATTCGTATTATGAATCCTCATATATGAATTTGTTAAGAAAATCGTCATTCATATTATGAATCCTCATATATATGAAATTCCCAATTGAATGAGAATTCGACAATGATATATTAAATTTATTCCATATTCCACGTATGAAATTTTAATATCAAGTGTTATGATGTGGTAGGATGGCTCCTACATGAGGATCAACATCTGCACAATAAATATGACACCTGAAGAAATAAGGCAATTCGTTGCTGAGAGTGTGACTACAGCTTTGCAAGCACAAGCCACCAATGTAGCTGGAGCAAGTAATGGAAATGCTGCTAGAAGAGAAGTTCATGTGGAGAAAAGATGTACTTACAAGGATTTCATGAACTGTCAGCCTTTTAACTATACAGGATCTAAAATAGCTGCTGGACTTATCACTGGTTTGAGAGAACTGAATCAGTATTTGTTCGCAGTGATTGTTCTGAAGATTGTAAAGAGAAGTTTGCTACGGGTACGTTTGTAAAACCCGCATGCTTTTACCAGAAATAGTACCTTTAGTATCGTACGTACATGATTAAAACTTTCCTATTATAACATGAATATGTTTCACGAATATAAATTACAAGAACTACGTACGTGTTATTACACGATAAGTATTAAGTATGTAATAATGCACCATAATTATTATAGATAATAATTAATTTACGAACATGAAATCATGAAGGTAAGAATCACGAACGTATCGTAATTATTTTTACGAATACGTACAAGTATATATTATAACACGAATATTTGATAATAACATCACGTAAATACAAGCACACGAACACATAATAATTTAGAACACGAAATAGCGATGGGTTTCCCTTGGTGGGCCCTCGTAGCCATGGCACACAAAGAAGTAGGGGCCCAACCCATTTGTTTTATTAAGTAAACAAATAATGTAAACATTATTCATTCACATTAAAATTTTAGAAAAGTAAAAACCCTAAAACCCTCCTCCTTGCTCCTTAGGCCGGCGGCTACATCAATCAAACAAGGGTGATTGGTTGATTTCAATCTTACAAATCACAAGTACGTGTTCGTGTATCCAAGATCTATTGATTCCACGTGTTTGGTAATCTGAAAACCTTCTTTTTATTTTCTTTTATGATTTTATGAACACATGATCATGGTGGCTAAATTAAAACAAGATTAAAAACATGATAAAATCATGGTGGGTAAATAATACAAGGGGTGTTTCGGGTTTTGTGTTCGACCGCCACACAAACCGAGAGTCTCACGACTCTTGCTGTCGTTTGGTTCGCATCACCACACGAGACAAAGGTCTCGGTGGTGTTGGTGTTCGGTCGACAGTAAGGGCAAGGTACGCCGACTCGCGTCAGGGGTGTCCTTGTGGTTCGGTTGGTCTCGGCAGCCACAGCCCCACCACCGGCAACTGCCGGTGGCTATTTTTGGTAAGCAGGGGAACCCACCGCAGGCAGCAAGGGGACCACTGGGAACTCGGTGTGGTCGGTGGCTGGCCGAAGGGCAAGACCACCGGTGGCAGCCTAACCGCAAGCAGGGGCAACTGGCTTAGGTTGATTTGCCACTATTTTGGTTGGTTTTGGTTCGACCGGTTCATGGGTTCACGGGTCCGGTTCATGACATGTTTAATAAAAATAATACATAGGTTCGGTTTATTATTTTTACAAGTTTAATTGTTTTTACAAGTTTATTTATTTACAAGTTAATTAAATTAATTTAACATGTCATATAATTAATTTAATTAAAACATGGACTTAGGTTTATTATTATTAATTAATAATATATGATTTTAACCTAAGTATTTATTTATGTAAATTAGACTATAGTAATTAATTAATTATTAAAACATGACATATAATTAATTCATTTCCAAGACTAGGTTATATTAATATAAATATTAATACATGTTTTAACCTAAGTATTATATACACTTTAATTTAATTAAATCATGATTATATTTTATTAAATCGTATAACATATAGTTTATTTAATTAACATGTTATAATTAATAAACTATACCATTAATCACATGACTTAGTATATTTAATTAGTAAAACTTAAGCTTATCATATTAGCTTAATAATCCAGCTTATTTCTAATTATGGTAACTTTCTATTTCAGGAAAACTTACTATTTTTGGAAACTTTCTATTTTTAGAAACTTATATATTTTAAACAGTTATTCTATTTTTGGAAACTTTCTATTTTTGGAAACTTTCTATTTTGGGAAACCTGCTATTTTTAGAAAATTACTTATTATTACAAAACAAGTATAATAATACAAGAAATACAGGTAATACTTAAGCAGAATATACAGAATACATGATAAACTTAATATAACGTTAAAATCAGTAAAACAAGACATGAACATATAAAACAAGCTAGGACACGATATAAAATCAGTTACATACTCAGTAATCAGAATACTTATACACATACACTATTTATGTAGCATTAGTGAGATCGAAGTAGGACTCTCTTCCGTTGGTCTTCTTCGTTCATTGGACATAAGGTACGGACTCTCCGTCCTTTCAGTATGGACATTCTTTCCGTATTAGGATTCCCCGTACGCAACCAACTGTTTTCCCAGTATATGTTTTATATGTTTTGATTTGCTTATGTTTAATTAAATGCCTAAGTCATATACATGCATGACCAATTTCACCTAGTTATAGAGGTACCATAACCATAACACTAGAGGCACTAGTGTTATGACTTCACCACGGCGAAGTGATAGCTCGTGGCGTCCCTTTCAGCTTTTGGCCATATTATTATGTTATCATGTGGGGCGTATGGGTGCATCCTAGGTTACATGTTTTTAACAGATTGTTCAGGTGACTGTGGTGTGTGCCTTGCATCCTTCACAAGGAGTTGATCCCTCCTACCTAAACTTATATTAATTAGAGGCAACCCCTCTAATTATATGATGAGGTCACCCCTCCAAGTATTCATGCACATTGATATTTCGTGACCTATATTGGCTTAATGGTTAACATGTTAAACAGTTTTCATAAGATAAACATAAGGCTTTTCAAACTATAAAACCAGTTTTACTAAGTTATACCAGGTTTACCAGGACTTAATCAATTCCACTTCTATATGTTGTATATGCTTATGTTATTTATTCTATGCTTGTATATCCATGCACTGAGCGTTATGCTCATCCCTTTTTCTTTCATGTTCCCAAAATGGCAGGTACTCAGGGACACTCGTAGACTCTAAGCGTACGTGCATATGGATTAGAAGCTTTCAAGCCTTCATTACTTTATGCTTATCATCATACATTTTGCTACTTGTTTCCATGGACATTGTTTAGTCCTTTTCCTTTACAGTTTTTATGTTTGTGTGTGATGAGCTTATACTTTGGGGTACCGATGTTGTTTCCAGTATTTCCTTTATGGTCATGTAATGTTTAAGACATTTATCCTTGTATGCTTTGATGACACGCCATAATCACGCGTGACATTCCATTTATCAAAATGGGATTTTACAATTATGGTATCAGAGCCAAGGCTTCGACCTGTAGGCTCTTAAAACATGACCTGTGATTAGTGGGTAGTCACTATGGTCTTCCTAGAACTGACAGTCGGTTTTCATGCATTCATTGTTTTTATGCATTCATATATATGTCATTGTCGCAGGTTGATGACTAAGTAATGGTTGGTACAGGACTGATCCTATTTAGTCGCATGTGCTTTTATCGAAACTTTTAACTTTGGGACCAACCCATTGGCGTCCCCTCGCCATGTCTTTTGTTTTGAGTGAACTGACCATAGGCGTTCACTCTCGCGCATATAAAAGTTTTCATAAAACTGCATCATGCATTCATGTACTAGTTTTCCAGCATAAAAATTTTCTCATGATTTATTGGTATAAATTTTTTTCATGTATATATATTTTATGTTTTGATCAGTTTAATCATGTATTTTATGTGATACTATCAGATGGTAAACACACACAATGTGGTTGCAGCTGCCAATGCAGATTTGTAGGATATCCTTCACCAAAACGACAACTATCCTCCTCCACCACATATCTTCCCCACGGAGGGAAGGAATAGGCTCATGAGATAATACTACGTGATTAGGCAGCGAGCTGTGGAAAACAACAAGGATTACATGCAGTGTTTCCTTCGGTTCGCTGGTGTTTTGAGAGCAGCAGCGGGCACTGCTGAAGAGCAGCACACCATTTTTATTGGGCCCTTTGTCTAATGATTTCCAATAATTTGGAGGGCACTACCTTCAACACGGTGGCACAAGTTGCCGATGCAGCACGTAAGCTGGAAATATTGCAAGAAAGAGAAGAGTTCGGGGAAGCCGAGAGACCCGAGAAGAATTAAACATTCGTCATCCAGCGGTGACCATTCCGAATTCTTTCGGTATTTCAAACAGAAGACTGGGGACCGGTCTCAGCCGGCTACCCAACAACAGCCTACTCAGCCCAAGGGAAACGGTCAGACTCACGATCGTTATGCTACGGGTAGGCGTGGCGGTAATGATAATTACCGTAACAACGTTGGAAACTCCAACAACAGCAGGTCCTTACACTTCCTCATTTTCTTATGTTACATGCAATATTTCATAATTCTGACACATTAGCAATCTTCCACCAAGAATCATGGTAACGGGAGTGACCAGAACCAAAGAGGTTCACTGCCTAACCGTCCAGCTATTACTGGTATTACATCTTACAATTTTTCGCATTGTCCTTTTGTACCTATAAACCATGTCTCATGTATACTGTTCTTAACAGGCTCCCAGCCAACAAGGGCACCTGCTGGAGGGTATACTCATCCTCTTTGCACTACCTGCAACCGTAGGCACCAAGGGCCACGTCGCCGCGACAGCGACGCATGCTACAAGTGTGGCCTTACTGGTCATCGCATGAAGGACTGCCGCAAGGGCGAGATGGAGGGCACATCTGGACATGCTGATTCCAAGCCGCCTCCTACTAGTGAACGCGTTTACACGACTTCTCACGATCAGGCCAACAAGTCTACAGGTACCATCACTGGAATCTTGTATATGTATGGTCAAGCTGCATGTGTTTTATTTGACACGGGTGCTACTCATTCAGTCATTTCTACTGCTTATGCTAAGAACGTTAGGATATCCCCTATGCCATTAGAAAATGTACTAAACATTTCCACGCCTTTAAGAGACTCTGTACGCATAACCCATGTGTACAAGAGCCTTCCCCTAA
The DNA here is from genome assembly GCA_025667525.1 of Glebionis coronaria. Lineage (NCBI taxonomy): Eukaryota > Viridiplantae > Streptophyta > Magnoliopsida > Asterales > Asteraceae > Glebionis > Glebionis coronaria. Next base: position 570,263,936 of record CM046875.1, on the reverse strand, counting down.
TGTTTGACGATAAGATTCGTCTTGTTGACGCACTTCCGCTGGACATGAGTGATTTTGACATGATATTGGGCATGGATTGGCTATCCAAACATCACGCCACCATAGAATGTCATACATATCGGGTCATCTTCGGTGATGCAAATGCACCAGAGTACATTCACAACGGGTTCGTACCCGGAAGGTCTGTACAAATAATATCAACCCTGCAAGCACGTGCTTTACTTTCACATGGTTGCGAGGGCTATCTAGCTACTATTCATGACATGGATGTTGAATCTCCATCAATTCAGAATCAGCCAATAGTGTCAAAATTTCTAAACGTATTTCCAGAAGAACTTCCGGGCATACCACCTGCACGTGAAGTAGAGTTTAACATCGAGCTCATCCCAGGAGCTGAGCCGATTTCCAAGGCTCCTTATCGCATGGCTCCCATAGAGCTGAAGGAGTTGAAGGACCAATTGCAAGAACTTCTGGAACGAGGTTTCATTCGACCGAGCGCATCTCCATGGGGCACACCGGTCTTATTCATGAAGAAGAAAGACGGCAGTATGCGTCTATGCATAGATTACCGCGAGCTCAACAAGATTACCATCAGGAATAGGTATCCTTTACCACGCATTGACGACTTGTTTGACCAACTCTAAGGGGCCAAACATTTCTCCAAAATTGATCTGAGGTCGGGCTATCATCAGCTACGGGTTAAAGAGTATGACATCGCTAAGACTGTTTTCCGTACACGCTATGGACACTACGAATTTGTAGTCATGCCATTTGGCCTTACCAATGCTCCAGATGTGTTCATGGATTTGATGAACATAATCTTTCATGAATTTCTGGACAAGTTCGTCATTATCTTCATTGACGACATCCTGATATTCTCTAAGTCCAAGGAGGAACACGAAGACCATCTTCGTACAGTGCTACAGATTCTTCGCCAGAAGCAGCTGTATGTAAAATTCTCCAAGTGTAAGTTCTGGTTAGACAAGGTGGGGGTTCTTAGATCACATTGTATCAGCAGAAGGAATCACCATGGATCCAGCAAAGATGGAGGCTATTATAGTGGCCAAGACCGACATCAGCGACTGAGGTTCGCAATTTCCTAGGCTTAGCTGGTTACTACCTTATGTTCGCAGAGAACTTTTCTCGTTGAGCACTACCATTGACCAAAATGATGTGGAAAGGGGAGAAATTTGTCTGGACAGAAGAAAGAGAGAAGAGCTTTGAAGACCTAAAGCAGAAGTTAGTATCTGCGCCGATTCTTACTCTCCCATCTGGTACAGGTGGATTTCAAATCTATAGTGATGCTTCTGGGAAGGGACTTGGTTGTGTTCTCATGCAAAATGGGAAAGTGATCGCATACGCTTCACGACATCTTAAGCCATATGAGGAAAATTACCCTACGCATGACTTGGAACTTGCAGCTGTCGTGTTTGCATTGAAGATACGGAGGCACTACTTGTATGGAGAATCATGTGACATTTTCACAGACCACAAGAGCTTGAAGTACATCTTCACTCAACGTGAATTGAACATGAGACAGAGGAGATGGTTAGAGCTGTTGAAGGATTATGACATTAATCTGCAGTATCATCCTGACAAGGAGAATGTAGTGGCAGATGCACTTAGCAGAAAGTCCGGAATGATAAACGACATTAAAATTGAGGAGGAAATTATAAGAGACTTAGCGCGACTAGACATTAAGATCATGGTACGTGGACAACACGGTTACTGGGCTAATCTTAGATTAGAACCTGAGTTACTCTATAGGATCAAGGAAGCTTAGAAGGATGATGGTGAAATCTGGGCGATAATTCAGAACTTAGAGAAGCAGACAGAATTTCGTGTAGACGAAGACGGTATCTTATGGCAGGGCACGAGACTTTGTGTTCCTGATGATCAAGAACTCCGGGAGGCATTGTTACCTAAGGCTCATAGCTCCCTATTCTCCATTCATCCTGGTTTGACCAAGATGTACCACGACATCAAGCAATACTTTTGGTGGAGTGGTATGAAACAGGATGTTGCGACTTACGTCTCCAAATGTCTTACCTGCCAGCAGGTTAAGATCGAGCATCAACGATCTGGCGGTCTTCTACAACCGTTAGATATTCCAGAGTGGAAGTGGGACAAGATCACCATGGATTTTGTTACTGGTCTTCCGCAGACAAAGAGGAGGCACGATGCGATTTGGGTTATCGTTGATCGACTTACTAAGTCAGCTCATTTCTTACCGATCCGCAAGGAAGATTTGGTAAGTAAACTCGCCGATACTTATAAGAAGGAGATCATGAGGCTTCATGGTGCTCCATCCAGTATCGTCTCAGACAGAGATCCTTGTTTCACTTCACGATTTTGGAAGAGTCTGTAGAAAGCTTGGGGTATAAAACTTAAGCTTAGCACGGCTTTTCATCCACAAACAGACGAGCAATCGGAGCGAACGATTCAGACATTAGAAGACATATTAAGGTCATGTGCGTTGGAATGGACAGGAGATTGGGACGATTACATCTGTTTGGTAGATTTTGCATACAACAACAGTTGGCACGCTAGCATTAAGTGTGCTCCATTTGAGATGTTGTATGGCCGAAAGTGTCGTGCCCCAATTTGCTGGGATCAGGTTGGTGAGCGAACACTTGAAGGACCAGAAATGATAGAGTTGACCAACGAGAAGGTCGCTGTAGCTAAACAGAAATTGCAAGAAGCACGATCACATTAGAAGAGTTATGCCGACAAGCATCGTAGGGACTTACATTTTAACGTAGGGTCACGTCTTTCTTAAGGTATCGCCGACACGTGGTGTTAAGCGTTTTGGAATCAAAAGGAAGCTCAGTCCAAGATTCATCGGACCGTTTGATGTCATTGAGCGAGTCGGTGAAGTATCTTATCTTTTAGCGTTACCTCCGCAGCTTTCTCACATTCACGACGTTTTCCATGTGTCCTTACTCAGAGGGTACAAGTATCATTCCCTTCACATGGTTCAGTATCCACTGGAACAGATTCCTGAAGATCTTACCTTCATAGAGGAACCCGAACGAGTTCTTGACAGGCAAGAACGAGTCACGAGGAAGAAGACGATTCCATTCGTCAAAATCCTTTGGAGGGATCATACCGAGCGGGAAGCCACTTGGGAATCCGAGGAGTCTATCCGGACTTCTTACTCATTTCAAGTTTTAAATTCGGGTATGTTACTCTTTTTTAGTTTACTTTATCTATAATTTGGGGACTTATTATTCTTTTTAGGGGGGAAGAGTTATAAAACCCGCATGCTTTTACCATGAATAGTACCCTTAATATCGAACGTACATGATTAAAACTTTCCTTTTATAACATGAATATGTTTCACGAACATAAATTACAAGAACTGCGTACGTGTTATTACACGATAAGTATTAAGTATGTAATAATGCACGATAATTATTATAGATAATAATTAAATCACGAACATGAAATCATGAACGTGAGAATCACGAACGTATAATTATGTATTTACGTAATTATTACTACGACTACGTACAAGTATATATTATAACACTAATATTTGATAATAACGTCACGTAAATACAAGCACACGAACACATAATAATTTAGAACACGAAATAGCTATGGGTTTCCCTTGGTGTGCCCTGGTAGCCGCGACACACAAAGAAGGAGGGGCCCACACCATTTGTTTTATTAAGTAAACAAATAATGTAAACATTATTTGTAACACCCCCAAATTTATACAACTCAGTACAGCGGAAGACTAGTTGGTGTTACGGGATAGCACATTACTCACATCATAGACAATGCATAAAAATCGCGTCGTTTATTAATAAAGCATTTCCATTCATAAATATCAAAGTTACATCGGTCCCAAGTCATTATATTTCATATAAAGTTTTACAAAGTATTTGAATGGAAAAATATTGTTTAAGTGCGGGCCATGAATTCTTGTTGTCTTCCCGAGAATTACCTTCAAGTACCTGAGATAAAACATGTTAAAAGAAAAGGTCAGCGATAACGCCGAGTGAATTCATAGAGTTTAATAAATTCCATCAATATAACTTTGGTATAAAATTAGTACCAAAAATCACTTCGTACAAATCATTGTAATAGGCCGTAAAATAGCCAAAATCGTTTTATATAAATCCTTATTGAAAATCATAATATAGGCATTTGCCTTAAAAGTTATTATACGAGCCAATGTCGTAAAAATATCATACAATACGTCTTATGACGTTGTATAAAATCAAATAAAAACCGTTATATGAATATGGTTATGAAAACCAAAACACAAACATAATATCAATAGTATGACCCAGTATTGCTAGTTAGGCAATACATCGTAATTCTGAGCGTCTAGTATTATTTCGTTAGTTTTGGATTATTATAAGCCGCATGACATTGTTACCTTACTAAACCAACAACGGGTAGCTAACCCGATACAAATTTTGCCCATCTAAAGTAGCGTGTCGTCACAAAGGTCACACTATGGAAATCTTCTCATACATAAATTCGCTTACCAATCAATGCGGCACGACGGGGATCAACCGTCAAGGCGCGAACTGGGGTGATCGTCCCCAAATAGTACTATTAAATGCATAAGCGTCTACCAAATCCCGGTAGTTCACAATTCATGCTAATGGGACTTTTAGTGACATAACCTAACTTTAATAATCCATTTAATTTCATCTATCGGGTCCTTTAATCATTTATCGGGTCCTGCAATCGGGTCATTCAATCATTCGGGTCCAAAATCAATAAACAAACAATCGGGACAAATGGTGTCCTATTTTATAAAAACTAACATGTAATCTCCCTCGCGGGTTTATAAAACATTTATAAAAACATTTAAAAGAGTGCGAGGCTATGAACTCACGTTGATGTGGGAAGGCGGGTTATCGGCAATTCGGACGTACGGTACGTGCTTCAATCACGGAAACCTAGACAAATAATACTCGGTCTTAGACGTTTGTCCAATGACTTTATAAAAATATCAATTATGTATACATATGATGATTATATATATATGATGATCAAGTGGGTTTACATATTCTCGTTTACTCATTTTAGAGTTACGTGTTGATAACTTTTATACTAGTTTTCTCGTCTTACCTATTTACGTGTTTTAGGTCCAACAAGCTTATTATAAGTTATTTAACTTATTTTAATCCATTTTGTACTTTTATTATCAGTACATACACTTTCAAGTTGGGCCCAAATGGGTTAGGCCCAATAAGTTCTTTTTATGGGTGTTTATCTTATTTAGTCCAATTATTAGCCCAAGTATTAGTCCAATATGTTTACTTAGCTCGTTAATATCCGTATGCCCTATAGTTCGGATTTTATTGGTTTTTACTTGTTATACATGTCTATATATAAGTATATAAGTTTGATAAAGTTTTCATTAGACGGGTCCAACCATCTAAGTTTTGTTTAACAAAAACGTTAATTTTACGGCAATAGCCGAAAAAGTCGTAAAAATCATGTTTATAGTTTTATAACTTATAAAACTTAACAAGTTACCATTTTTATAATTTATACACTTATTCCACCTTTTACATATTTATATAAATAGAATCCATAAGTTAGTGGGTTTTAATTTATATTTTATACTATTAAAATTTGAGTGCTTATATAATAGTATTATTCTTTAATTTCCAAAAATCTGATTTTTATCTTCACTTTCACCAAAACTGCCATATCTTGAGTTCTATATGGAGATAGAAGCTCAAATTTTTATCACATAAACTACATGATATGTGCTACATTTAACTCTTCTATAGCTACTGTTGAATCATCTTTTAAGTATTTTCTAGAAATCGTCCAGAACAGTAACCTCAGATTTATACCCTAAACTTGTTTTGATCATATCTTACTCATAATTTTGATTCCATTGCATGGCCAACTCTCACATATGTACAAGACCCATAGCTTACTGTAAATGGATTCTACTTCCTCATTTTATCAGTTTACCATATCGTTCTTTACTGTTTTTATACAGCCTATCATTTAAACAAGATTTACCCACTTTTACTTATAGTTTTTCATCTTTTTATCCATGATTATCAACAACAAATCCCTACATAACATTTTTATCATCATATAATCATCATAAATATATACAATAGGAAATAAAATACATGTTTACATAATCAAAATAACAAGAAGATGAGGAGGACAATCTTTATACCACCATGATGATGTAGGTTGATCAAAACATGGATTTTTGATGGGGAAACTTGTGATGCACCAAGACCATCTTCAAGACCATCATTCTTCATGAGAACCTTGTGGAAAATCAGCCCTCCTACTCCATGAAAACTCCTCCTTGGATGTTATAAGCACCACCAATCAATAGGGCTTCAAGAGGGCTTCAACATGTGTATGAATAACACATGATTTCTTGGATGAATTTGATCAAAATGGGATTTTGGTGAGTGATATGGGACGGCTAAAATGGGAGAGGATGAGAGTGTTTATGGTAGTTTTGCATGTTGTGAATGTGTTAGCTAGTTTTAGTCTAGTGGTTTTTGTTTGGTGGGAAGCTTACATTGTAAGCTAAGACATGTGTAAGTTTTAGCTAGAAACTTGCCACCATTTGACACATAGAGAATGTGTTGGCCGTCCCATATATGGGGGTGGGGCAAAAAGTTATTTTGTCTCATCCCCATTTATTTACGGGTACTCCTTGATTCTAGTTTCCTCGATTTGCGTTCCTTCGGGTCGTTTAACAAAAAACGTTTTTATAAATTATGAATCAACGTCACAAAACGAATCCAATAAAAATTGTCTCATCAAAAACGGAGTTCGAAAACGTAAATACGTAATCCTAAGGTTTCCGGTTTAGTCGTAAAGGACGCTAAAATAAAATCGTAAGTCCTAATCTCTTCTCGTAAATTTGTGAGTTTATGAACTAACACAAATTTAAAACTCCAAAATAATATTCACGGATAAATTTATTTTTTTGAAATGTCGGACTGTCACCAAAGACGGTGTATGTAAACGTAAGCACGTAACGTTGAATCCTCCGGTTTAGACGTAGTCGATGCTACTCCAAGACGTAAGTCCAAATTTCTTCCCAAAAATAAGTGAGTTCATATTGTAACATTAAAATTATATTTTTAAATAATATTTGAGAATAAAATATCAATCGTAAATTGACGGATTGTCACAGCATTTACCCCTAAACAGGATCTTTGTCCCCAAAGATCATCTTACCTTACTACTCGCTTCTTATAGAGTTAAAGCCATGTGGGTATTTCCTCCACATTCGGTCTTTTCTCACAAGTGCAATTCGTTACAATACGCGAGTTTCATCAAACATAACTATGGGAATAAGATCAGGCTAAATGTTGACTTACTTTCTCTATCCATGATGTTCACGGGTTTCTGATGAATGCAACTTTTCGCCGATCTAAGCTTTACTAAGAACAATCAGATTTTCACTTGATAGATATTCCATCAAGTTCGATTTACGAAACATAATTCACGCAGTCTTTGAAGTCCTAGGGTAGATCCAGCTTATATGCCTTTCAATCCCAACTTTTACATCATCTCAATGGTCCCAAACAACGGGGACTTATATCCCATGATTTGTCAGATCATGAATTCATTTTCCCAAGTTTAAAAATTGTGGCATCACTTCGCTACCCATTTGGCACTTCAAGATCTACATTTCATATTCACATATCCTCTTGCCCACTACCGGCAGTCAATAATCAGATCCTAATTTCAACAATCATTTCAGATTTCGCGGGTCGGGTATTTTGCAAGGATAGGTTCGCCATCATAGGAAACCTTAAACCTGAGAGACATGTCCAACTCACAATGGGTGTATGTCGGGTGTCTCCATCTCAACTCTTGCTTACGGATGCTCTAAGATTTAGATCCTAACAAGATTCGATCTCAGTCCTAATACGATGATTATCAATGGTAATTTCTCCAAAGGAAAACGATTATACGGTCTATTACCAAAGGTCATTCATTCAAACATAAAACAACACTTATATTACTCTGTATCGTTACTTTACCTCGTCCCTTCGATTTGGGATGGTACATAGACTCTCATCAAGTTTCGTTCTCAATGATTTCTGAGCAAATCTCTAGAAATTCGATGCGAAGCGAGGATCTTGATATAGATGATCGATACAGGCATGCTACGTTTACATAACTCTTTTGCATTTATCATTAACGAGAATGATATTAGCAGATTTGGTCAGTCTGTCGACGATGACCCAAATCGAATCAAATTCAGATGATGACCTTTGCAATAGATAGACGTTTACTAATGTATGAGGCGATGCATGCCTTCCTAATTTTTCATTAGTACAACTTCTTCAGACAAAGATACTTTTAGTCATAAATGAGATAAATAGAATACTTATACTTACAAATTCCAACATAACTAATCTCACAATCTTCATATTTAGGCAACCATAAACGGCCCTTTAAAACATTTAACGCTATCGGCTTCTCAATTCTAATGGTTCACATTAGCTGCGAACCCCTTTTTATTATCTATTTTATCCTTTTTACACACATTGTTTATTTTAAATTGTTCGGCAATTTATTTTGCACCTTCATTTTTAAGGAACTTGTCCTAACTGGTTCTTTATCCTTTTTATATAATACATCGGTATCTATATTCACTTCTCATGATGATATAATTATCATGTCCACAATTCACTCAGATATTCTTTCTATATTATGCGTCAGTAATTACGTTTACTTTCTCCTGATGAAATAAATATCATAACTGTATTTATTCAAAATTCTTTCTTCATATCTTTTATGTTTCAGTTTCATCTCAACTATCATTTTTATCAGTTTTTCTCAATCCGGCGTCTAAAGCGTCGATAATTATTATAATTAATTAAATAATTATTAGTTAATTTTTATGAAGCGTAAACGTAAAAGTTTTAAATTTCTTAGTTCGACCAATTATATAAAATGTTCAAAAATAATTTGAATTTAATTAACAAGATTTTTGTTGATTTATCGAAAATAATTAATAAGATTCGTAAATGTTCGAAAAAACCTTTGTTTATACTTTGGTCAAAGTTTTCTTAGTTTGAAAAGCAAAAATTGTCGTTTTAAGTCTTCACGTTATGGTATAAATGGTTTTACTCAATCCTTCTTAAGTTATCTTGAGGTATACACAAACATTTACCCCTAAACAGAAGTTTAGTTAAATGGTTTGTGTATAAGGGAATAATTCCTTTAAAAATCCTTTGTTAAAACATTTGTCAAAACATATTTCCATTTCTTTTTGGTAAAATCCAAAGTCTTAAAAGGGCTCTTAATTTTTTTTGAAGAGTCAATTTATATTCCATTATCCTTTTAATCACATAGTCAAATCATGTAAAGGTTCAAGTCTTTAATTACGTGTTAATTATTCAAGGTATAGGTTTTCATTGTTTAGCCAATTCAGGGCAATCTATAAATAATTATTAACTCATTCTTATTCTTATAAACAAACATATAATCCTTAATGATCACGAGCATGAATTTATCAAATTACAGCCTACACACGTGATTCACCAAATTTATGAATGTTACATGTGCATTGGTCAATCCAAACGACATCACGTGAAACTCATAATGTTCATTACAAGTACCGGATGTAGTGATTGGAATACATAATCTTTTTCGCAGATGCGAAGTTGATGATAACCATGCCATGGATCAAATCGCTAGAACCTTGTAAATGATCGAACAAATCTTCCATTTCGAGTTATGGATATCGTTTTCGATTGTCAATTTACTCAGTTCACAGTAATCTATAAATATAAGGAATGATAACACCATAGCTCTTCAGGATGACAGGCTTGGTATAATAAAATCATTCTCCGACAACTCCTCAGTTGTACGGTAATTCCTTTAATTTAGATAGTGCTGACGTACAGTGCACAAGCCACAGGTGCAGCACCGGGAATATAATCAATACCAAATTCAACTTGCCTTAGTGGCGAAAGTCCAGGTAATTCACCAATAAATACCTCCTAAAGTTTCAGATAATATAAACATCTTTTAATAAATCATATTAGGTTCTTTCTAGATTACAATATCTATAATTAGTTCACAACCATTCATGGTAATATTTCAAGTCTTAATACAGGATATGGTCATCCATTAAGAATTATTTAGATCACTTTTGATAATCAACATCTTATCATTTAGGGGAATTCTACTCGAGTTCCCATCAATTAAGACAATGTCGTCATGTCATAATCAATCAATTCATTCTACTGGCACTATCAACTTTCCAGTTTTATTGCCGTCGATAAGATGTGAACTTCTCAAAAGACTAACAATAACTCATAATCCTTCACAATTTCAGGGATATTAGGATACACAACTACTATTAAAGGAGTAAGGTCAACGCATAATCTGCGCGAGAGAATTTCAAATCAGATACAGACGAAAACATTTAACGAATATGAATATATTCCATGTTTTCATAATTTGAGTACGCATTCGAAAGCTCCTCGGATCGTTACCCAGGTCATTCAAATGAAATCAAATCATAAGAAATGATAAGAACGTCAATACATCCAGTCGGGTATCAACACTCGGTAATCATATAATTTTCCTAAGAATCTTACTACGGGAGAATTGGACAAGAAAGAATTGTCAATTGTCAAATAAGACAATTTCCACAGATGAGTAAATTCGACTCAGAAGAATAGATGCTACAGGCACATATGTAGGTGTCCCTAACATTATGTCCTCATTTTTCACTTCTTGCAGATCTCATAAAATTTAATCTTTCACAATCTTCAAAGAAAATGTAGTGTTTATTCATTAGTTTTATGGTGACTACTAATCAGCCTTGCATGGTCCATTCCAAATTGTATGTAGGCGCGCAACTATATACAATTTCAAGATCAACAATGCAATACTCAGTTCGTCAAAATGTCATCATCATGTTTATAATAAAAAAACATTTTCATGCTTAATTCTTAAATAAGAATTAAAAATATATTTACAAAGATTTCTTTGTTTATGGAAATAATTAAGTTTCCAAAGCTTTTCATAAACATCTTTATTTTGATATCAATCACTTATAAATCTCATTTTAAGTAATCCTTTCAGTGATGAAAATTCAGTTTTTCTCAATGGATACTGTTTTGTCTTATAAAAACAATGAGTGATCTGCAAAAGAGTGATGAAAGCTTGTTCACCAAAATTAACTACGATATGATAGGAAATGAGATTTAGCCAATTAATCATGAGGTTCATGACCTCGATGGCACTTCACAAGGAATAATTCACAACGTAACTCAAATCAAGATGAGTACTTGTTCAATGGTTGCATCGCTAATGCGAACATTAGGATGAAGCAATAAGAGATAGATATCATCAATACATGTAGAATTTAGCAATCAAAGGTAGTCTTTTCATTAATCACAAACAAGTCAAAATTGTACCGTAACATATTATGTGTCACTATGTCATACAATTCTCAGAACTCATCCTACCAACTGATGTCTCAGTTAAGTTAGGGATTTTTAAAAGATACCACAATGAATACTAATCTACAAGAGTCATTAGGTGTTCCATATGTCCCAGAAGATCCATCGGTCTCAATTCAGAAGAAGATTTCTTCAATTTATTTATTAGACACTGGGCATCCTCGTTAGTGGACAATGGCCTAGGAGCAACACTTAACACGAATCAATAATCAATTAAAGCCTTATAATTCAATCACAGAACTTAACGACTTATATTAACAATCTCATATTCCATACAGGTTAAATTTTACTTTATTCAAGTTTTCAATCAACTTATACTCAATTCGATATCCTACCTCATTATCCAATACTTACAACCTTATTCTTCGGCCTTGTAAAGGCAATACAATCTCAATATGAATCAACACTTAATTTCCAATCCTATTAGCTCTTACAACAACAATTATCAAATGAGTCATTAATACAAAATGACTTGATCATTCAACTAGACTTCTCGGAAAGGTATTAATGGCATGAGGCTTTTGGGTAATGGTTCCAATAACAGCCTCATGTGCAACATTCACCCTTTCGATTTCAATTTAAGAATTGGATGACAACGAATCAGATGACATCTTTCTAGGTGGTAACGTTTTTTCAAACTCCACTCTATAAGAAAAGATCGTCATGACATCGATATCAGATTTAATCTCGCCAATTCCTCTTCAATAACACAATCAACTACTATCTATATTTCTACGAATATCAACCATTTGTTGGGATCATAAATATCCACAACTTGGTTTAGATCTAGGATAGCTAGAATTCCTACGAGAATAGCTTCGATTAATTTACTAGGGGATTTAGGGTTTCTTGTGACAATCTACGTCGTATAAATACCTCGTATAAATATCAAAATAATCATCAAACAATCATGTAATAAAATTACATCATATATATATATATATATATATATATATATATATAATCCAAGTTATATATATATATATTAAAATAACACTTCTCAGTCTTGGCCTTGTCGGTAACTCGGGAATTCTTCAGCACCGTTATAGTCAAAAGATTTTTAGACATTTTTAGAAAAATGTTTTTAGTAAAAAGATTTTGAAAAGTTTTATTCAAAACCTTAGTTTTAAAAATCTTTCGTTCTCTATAACGAGAGCTCTGATGCCAAACTGTAACACCCCCAAATTTATACAACTCAGTACAGCGGAAGACTAGTTGGTGTTACGGGATAGCACATTACTCACATCATAGACAATGCATAAAAATCGCGTCGTTTATTAATAAAGCATTTCCATTCATAAATATCAAAGTTACATCGGTCCCAAGTCATTATATTTCATATAAAGTTTTACAAAGTATTTGAATGGAAAAATATTGTTTAAGTGCGGGCCATGAATTCTTGTTGTCTTCCCGAGAATTACCTTCAAGTACCTGAGATAAAACATGTTAAAAGAAAAGGTCAGCGATAACGCCGAGTGAATTCATAGAGTTTAATAAATTCCATCAATATAACTTTGGTATAAAATTAGTACCAAAAATCACTTCGTACAAATCATTGTAATAGGCCGTAAAATAGCCAAAATCGTTTTATATAAATCCTTATCGAAAATCATAATATAGGCATTTGCCTTAAAAGTTATTATACGAGCCAATGTCGTAAAAACATCATACAATACGTCTTATGACGTTGTATAAAATCAAATAAAAACCGTTATATGAATATGGTTATGAAAACCAAAACACAAACATAATATCAATAGTATGACCCAGTATTGCTAGTCAGGCAATACATCGTAATTCTGAGCGTCTAGTATTATTTCGTTAGTTTTGGATTATTATAAGCCGCATGACATTGTTACCTTACTAAACCAACAACGGGTAGGTAACCCGATACAAATTTTGCCCATCTAAAGTAGCGTGTCGTCACAAAGGTCACGCTATGGAAATCTTCTCATACATAAATTCTCTTACCAATCAATGTGGCACGACGGGGATCAACCGTCAAGGCGCGAACTGGGGTGATCGTCCCCAAATAGTACTATTAAATGCATAAGCGTCTACCAAATCCCGGTAGTTCACAATTCATGCTAATGGGACTTTTAGTGACATAACCTAACTTTAATAATCCATTTAATTTCATCTATCGGGTCCTTTAATCATTTATCAGGTCATACAATCGGGTCATTCAATCATTCGGGTCCAAAATCAATAAACAAACAATCGGGACAAATGGTGTCCTATTTTATAAAAACTAACATGTAATCTCCCTCGCGGGTTTATAAAACATTTATAAAAACATTTAAAAGGGTGCGAGGCTATGAACTCACGTTGATGTGGGAAGGCGGGTTATCGGCAATTCGGACGTACGGTACGTGCTTCAATCACGGAAACCTAGACAAATAATACTCGGTCTTAGACGTTTGTCCAATGACTTTATAAAAATATCAATTATGTATACATATGATGATTATATATATATGATGATCAAGTGGGTTTACATATTCTCGTTTACTCATTTTAGAGTTACGTGTTGATAACTTTTATACTAGTTTTCTCGTCTTACCTATTTACGTGTTTTAGGTCCAACAAGCTTATTATAAGTTATTTAACTTATTTTAATCCATTTTGTACTTTTATTATCAGTACATACACTTTCAAGTTGGGCCCAAATGGGTTAAGCCCAATAAGTTCTTTTTATGGGTGTTCATCTTATTTAGTCCAATTATTAGCCCAAGTATTAGTCCAATATGTTTACTTAGCTCGTTAATGTCTGTATGCCCTATAGTTCGGATTTTATTGGTTTTTACTTGTTATACATGTCTATATATCAGTATATAAGTTTTATAAAGTTTTCATTAGACGGGTCCAACCATCTAAGTTTTATTTAACAAAAACGTTAATTTTACGGCAATAGCCGAAGAAGTCGTAAAAATCATGTTTATAGTTTTATAACTTATAAAACTTAACAAGTTACCATTTTTATAATTTATACACTTATTACACCTTTTACATATTTATATAAATAGAATCCATAAGTTAGTGGGTTTTAATTTATATTTTACACTATTAAAATTTGAGTGCTTATATAATAGTATTATTCTTTAATTTCCAAAAATCTGATTTTTATCTTTACTTTCACCAAAACTGCCATATATTGAGTTCTATATGGAGATAGAAGCTCAAATTTTTATCACATAAACTACATGATATGTGCTACATTTAACTCTTCTATAGCTACTGTTGAATCATCATTTAAATATTTTCTAAAAATCGTCCAAAACAGTAACCTCAGATTTATACCCTAAACTTGTTTTGATCATATCTTACTCATTATTTTGATTCCATTGCATGACCAACTCTCACATATGTACAAGACCCATAGCTTACTGTAAATGGATTCTACTTCCTCATTTTATCAGTTAACCATATGGTTCTTTACTGTTTTTATACAGCCTATCATTTAAACAAGATTTACCCACTTTTACTTATAGTTTTTCATCTTTTTATCCATGATTATCAACAACAAATCCCCACATAACATTTTTATCATCATATAATCATCATAAATATATACAATAGGAAATAAAATACATGTTTACATAATCAAAATAACAAGAAGATGAGGAGGATAATCTTTATACCACCATGATGATGTAGGTTGATCAAAACATGGATTTTTGATGGGGAAACTTGTGATGCACCAAGACCATCTTCAAGACCATCATTCTTCATGAGAACCTTGTGGAAAATCAGCCCTCCTACTCCATGAAAACTCCTCTTTGGATGTTATAAGCACCACCAATCAATAGAGCTTCAAGAGGGCTTCAACATGTGTATGAATAACACATGATTTCTTGGATGAATTTGATCAAAATGGGATTTTGGTGAGTGATATGGGACGGCTAAAATGGGAGAGGATGAGAGTGTTTATGGTTGTTTTGCATGTTGTGAATGTGTTAGCTAGTTTTAGTCTAGTGGTTTTTGTTTGGTGGGAAGCTTACATTGTAAGCTAAGACATGTGTAAGTTTTAGCTAGAAACTTGCCACCATTTGACACATAGAGAATGTGTTGGCCGTCCCATATATGGGGGTGGGGCAAAAAGTTATTTTGTCTCATCCCCATTTATTTACGGGTACTCCTTGATTCTAGTTTCCTCGATTTGCGTGCCTTCGGGTCGTTTTACGAAAAACGTTTTTATAAATTATGAATCAACGTCACAAAACGAATCAAATAAAAATTGTCTCATCAAAAGCGGAGTTCGAAAACGTAAATACGTAATCCTAAGGTTTCCGGTTTAGTCGTAAAGGACGTTAAAATAAAATCGTAAGTCCTAATCTCTTCTCGTAAATTTGTGAGTTTATGAACTAACACAAATTTAAAACTCCAAAATAATATTCACGGATAAATTTATTTTTTTGAAATGTCGGACTGTCACCAAAGACGGTGTATGTAAATGTAAGCACGTAACGTTGAATCCTCCGGTTTAGACGTAGTCGATGCTACTCCAAGACGTAAGTCCAAATTTCTTCCCAAAAATAAGTGAGTTCATATTATAACATTAAAATAATATTTTTAAATAATATTTGAGAATAAAATATCAATCGTAAATTGACGGATTGTCACATTATTCATTCACAGTAAAATTTTAGAAAAGTAAAAACCCTAAAACCCACCTCCTTGCTCCTTAGGCCGGCGGCTACATCAATCAAACAAGGGTGATTGGTTGATTTTAATCTAACAAATCACAAGTACGTGTTTGTGTATCCAAGATCTATTGATTCCACGTGTTTGGTAATCCAAAAACCTTTCTTTTTATTTTCTTTTATATTTTTATGAACACATGATCATGATGGCTAAATTAAAACAAGATTAAAAACATGCTAAAATCTTGATGGGTAAATAATACAAGGTGTGTTTCGGGTTTGGTGTTCGGCCGCCACACAAACCGAGAGTCTCATGACTCTCGGTGTCGTTTGGTTCGCATCACCACACGAGACAAAGGTCTCGGTGGTGTGTTGGGAATAAAATGTAGCTAGTACACTTGAACGCTGACAAGAAGAAAACAAGCGTTGATAAGAAGAGAACAAGCGCTGACAGATCAAGTGTTGACAGGAAGAAGTCAAGCGTTGATAGGTTGAAGACAAGCACTGATAGAAAGATATGGTCTACGCGTATTTTGTTTCTAGTTTGTTTCTAGTAAAGATAGGATCAACAATGTATTTTATCTTTACCTAGAATAGCTGATACGTAGACTCTTGTACAAGGCTTCTTATATCTATAAAAGAAGACCTTTAGCTTATGTTTTATATAAGTTTTTCATACGTTTAAACACTTTCATTGTAAGCAAGTTCGATTCAATCAATCAAGTGAAAGTTTGTTTTACAACTGTTTGTGTGTTCTTGTTTAAGTATTAATTCCGCATAATACTTAAATTGTTTTATACATAAACAAAGTTTCTCTACGTGTATAACTTGATCTAATCTCGTTTACACAAGCTAAATCGATCTAAGTTTGGGATCAACAAGTGGTATCAGAGCCTTATTGAGAAACTTTAATCTAAAAGAACACAAGAACCCTAAAATCACCAAAAACCCTAATTTTCACAAAACCCTAAAAACACCATGTCTACTCCAGAAGTAACCTCCTCCTCCTCCTCAAACCACAACATTAAGATTCCCATGCTTGATGCAGACAATTTTGAGTTGTGGAAGTTTAACTTTGAGCAATATCTGCAAATCCATGACTACACTCTCTAGGAGATTATTGAATATGGAAACACATTCAATAAAGCTCAAAAGATTGCAGATGCCATTGCTACAAGATCAGCTGTTCAAGGATGCTCTAAAGCAGATAAGAAAGAAAAACCTGAAGATGGTAGAGCTGTGTCTGCTGAGGACATAGCAAAGAGAAGGGTTGATATGAAAACCCTAAGCATTCTGAAACTCTCTTTGGGACAAGAAAATCAGCACAAATACAGAGGTTATGAGTCTGCAAAAGACCTTTGGGCAGCCCTACCTTGTTCGTCAAGGGTGGCATGCTTAGTGATAGCCCAAATGATTTGGATGAATGGAAGAAAGCCAACCCTACCTTGTTCGTCAAGGGTGGCATGCTTAGTGATAGCCCAAATGAGTCTACCCCTATCAAAGTAACAAACCCAATCACTGGCAAGACTGTTGACCTTGGCTCAAACGTTGTTAGAAAACCTAGCATTAAATATGCAAAAATGTATAGGAATACTAGGTCACCAAAAAGCCAAGTTAGTGATAATGGAACAGGTTTCTTTTCTTCTAGACCTAGAGTTATGTCTAGAAAAGCTTGTTATACTTGTGGTAGCTTTTCACATTTAGCCTATAAGTGTGTCAACGCTTCTAAGTTCAACGTTGACAAAAGGTCAAACACTGTCAGACCCAAAACTTTTGTGGAGCAAAGTCCACAAGTTTTTAGACCAGCCCCATTCTTTACTAAAGGGTCTAACACTTATGGGAAAAGACCTTTTCAGAAGACCAATACATGGTCTAATAGGCAATGGGTTCCTGTAGCAAACCCTAGGTTCAACGCTGATAAGGGTAATTTCAGCGTTGACAAGACCAAATCAAACGCTGACAGAAACGTTGCCAGACCAAATAATGGTAAGTATTTGCAACCACAGGGAAAGGGGTCTAAAGCTTCTTCTAACTTGACATGGAGACCTAAGCAAGATCAAAACCCTAATTCTAATAGGATTTCTATGACCTGTAACAGATTTAATTATATTTCAAAGGTCATCACGAAACCAATTAGGGTTAACTGGGTGTTTCATCCAAAAAGGGATGAACAAGGGGTTGTTATGAGAACTAAGTCTGTTCTTGTTGAACAACCAGATGAATCCAAGTCTGCTCAGACTTGGGTTCCCAAAGAAAACTAATTTGTTTTCTTTATGTGCAGGGCATTCAAAAACAGGTGAATGATTATGGCTATTGGGATAGTGGATGCTCTAGGAACATGACTGGGAAGGAAGATTATCTCACTAACTTCACTCCCATTAAGGATGGTGATAAAGTTTAATTTGGAGGCAGATATGGAACTATCACAGGCAAAGGAACTCTTCTCACCAACAATTTGCGTTTTGAAAACGTGTTTCTAGTAAAAGAACTTGATTATAATCTTTTTAGTGTATCACAGGTTTGTGATGACAAAAATAAGGTACTTTTCACTGATACTGAATGCTTGGTGTTGAGCAAGGATTTTAAAATGCCAGATGAGAAATTTATTGATTATAGGACACCCAGGCATAAGGACATTTATAATGTGAATCTTAATGGTATTAGGATGAATAATAACTTGTCATGTCTTTATGCTAAAGCTTCAGTTGATGAGAGTAATCTATGACCACTCTTGTGTTGGTTGATGGTTTGCTCGAAAATGCTTTCCATAATGACCACTCTTGTGTTGCATTCCTTAAAGGCAAACAACACAAGGTCTCATTTAAGTCTAAACCGGTGCGCTCTAGTTCTAAACCTCTTCACTTGCTGCATATGGACCTGTTTGGTCCAACTAATATAGAGAGTTTGAATGGTAAAACATAATGCTTTGTCATCACTGATGATTTTTCTAGGTTTACTTGGACTTTCTTTTTAGCCTTGAAAAGTGACACTGCTGATACTTTAATTAACTTTATTAACCAAATTGAAACGAAAACTGGTAATGAAGTTAAGATGCTTAGAAGTGATAATGGTGGTGAGTTTAGAAATAAACTGTTGGATGATTTTTGTGCCAAGAAAGGGATTACTAGACAGTTTAGTATTGCCAGAACCCACAGCAAAATGGGGTTGCTGAGAGAAAGAATAGAACCCTAATTGAAGCAGCCAGGACTATGTTAGCTGATGCTCACTTTCCCATTGCATTTTGGGCTGAGGCTATGAATACAACTTGTTATGTTCAGAATAGAGGATTGGTCAACAAGATACATAACAAAACACCTTATGAGTTACTTTGGGGAAGGAAACCTAATATTAGTTTTCTTAAACCTTTTGGTTGTCATGTAGTTGTACTAGATACTAGTGATGCCTTAGGTAAATTTAGTGATAAAGGTGATGAAGGTTACTTCATGGGTTATTCAGTGCAGAGTAAAGGATATAAGGTTTACCTTAAGAAGGAAAAACGTATACTTGAGAAAGTACATGTTAGGTTTTTAGAAAGTAAACCTAGTGATCCTGAAAGTGGTCCAAATTGGTTATTTGACATGGAACCTCTATCTAGGACTTTGAATTATATGCCTGTTACTAATCCAAACATTGTGAAGGTAACTTCAAATGTTGTAGAAGAACCAGTTGTTGATGTTTCAGGTACATAGGTTAATGAAGAGGTTGGATCACAAGCAGACAAGTCATTTCCCATACCTGAGTATGTCACTATTCCTATATGGACAAATGCTTTTGCTGCTGCTGCTACTGGAAAGGAAAATGGTGGTCCCCAAGTATCACCAGTTAACAACATGCATGGTCTTTCTGGCGCTAACAAAGGAAAATCTGGCGCTGACAAGACAAATTCAGGCGTTGATGGCTCAAACATTGACAACACTATTTCAGGCGTGGATGGCTCCAATGCTGACAACCTTGGTTCAGGCGTTGAAAACTCTTTTGAGCATATTTTCTCTTCCAATTTTGAACAAGGTGAACCTTCAAGCAGAAATGGAGAGGTTCATTCATATATTGATGGAAGAGAGTCTGAAGAGGATATTAACAATATGGAAGATGAGATTGAGGACAACACACTTATTGAAGGAGGAGTGCTTACTACTACAACCAAAAATCATCCTCCTTCTCTTATTATTGGTGATGTGATGTCTCCTGTTCAAACTAGAAGATCTCATCAGAATCTTGGAGGATTTATTGCTAATATCCACAAGAAGGTTGATACCCCTCTTGTTCAAGCATGTTTGTTTGCCTGTTTTCTATCACAACAGTAACCCAAGAAGATTTTTGATGCTCTCAAAGAACCAAGTTGGGTGGAAGCAATGCAGGATGAGCTTCACCAATTTGCTATTCAGGATGTTTGGGAGCTGGTTGATTGTCCCAGATATGTAAGACCTATTGGGACAAGATGGGTTCTTAGAAATAAGAAAGATGAAAGAGGCATTGTGATCAGAAACAAGGCACAATTAGTGGCTCAAAGATATACACAAGAGGAAGGGATAGACTATGAGGAGGTCTTTGCACCAGTTGCAAGGATTGAGGCTATAAGGATATTTCTAGCCTATGCTTCCTGCATGGGCTTCACTGTCTATCAAATGGATGTGAAGAGTGCTTTCCTTTATGGCACAATTGTTGAGGAGGTATATGTCATGCAGCCTCCTGGTTTTGAAGATCCAGAGCATCCAGACAAGGTGTATAGAGTCAAGAAAGCTATGTATGGACTTCATCAAGCCCCAAGAGCATGGTATGGCACATTGTCTACCTATCTGGTGGAAAATAGATTCAAAAGGGGCACCATAGACCAGACCTTATTTACAAAGAAGACTGGTAAGGATGTCTTACTTATTGAGGTTTATGTGGATGATATCATCTTTGGCTCTACCAATCCAAAGATGAGTGAAGACTTTTCCAAGCTTATGACAGACAAATTCAAGATGAGTGCAATGGGGGAGATGAACTTCTTTCTAGGGTTACAAGTTCAGCAGAAAGAAGATGGTATCTTCATCTCTCAGGATAAATATGTAGCAGAGATCTTAAAGAAGTTTGGCTTTTCTCCACATGAAAAACGGGCTAGTACTCCTATGGATAGAGAACATCCTTGGGGAAAAGTTGGAGATGGAAAAGATGTGGATGTCAGGCACTATAGATCAATGATTGGTTCATTGATGTATCTCACAGCCTCAAGACCTGACATTATGTTTGTTGTGTGTGCATGTGCACGCCATCAAGTGACTCCCAAAGAGTGTCACCTTCATGCTGTCAAGAGAATCTTTAAGTACCTTAGATGTTATCCAGATCTTGGATTATGGTATCCAAAATATTCACCATTGGAGCTTATTGAATATTCAGACAGTGACTATGGTGGTGATAAATTTGATAGAAAATCCACAACTGGTGGATGTCAGTTTCTTGGGAGTAGGTTGATCTCTTGGCAATGCAAGAAACAAACAGTGGTGGCCAATTCTACAACTGAAGCAGAATATGTAGCAGCAGCTGCTTTTTGTGGACAAGTCTTATGGATTCAGAACCAGCTGTTGGATTATGGGTATAATTTCATGCATACCAAGATTTTTGTAGACAATAACAGTACTTTATGCATTATTAAAAATCCTGTACATCATTCTAAAACAAAACACATAGAAATTAGACATCATTTTATAAGAGATTGTTTTGAAAAGGGCTTAAAACAACCAGATAGGGTTGACACAAAAGAAAATGTGTCTGATTTATTAACTAAACCTTTTGATACTAGAAGGTTTCAATACTTGGTAACAAGTATTGGAATGATCAATCTCACTTAATATGTGTTTTGGGGTCTTATTTTAAGTGTATGTACAGGATATGCATTGTTATTGGTCTTTTTGAAAAGTTAGATTTTCCACTATATTTGTCTAACGCTGACAAAGGTTATCTTAACGCTGATAAGTGTTATCGTGACGTTGTCAGCAACATGTTAGTTTTGTGGTTTTTGATCTAAATGTGCAGGTGGTGTTAGCATTGTACCACTGGATACAGAGTTGCTTATGGATCCTTGGAGAATCAATTAGAGCATGTTTCAATTTATGGATGATGGTTGGAATATTTTTATTCCTATCTTGACATAAATTTTTTATTTACATGCATACTATTTGGCAACTTGTGTATCACAGTTTAAGGGGAGGTTTTAGGAACCTTTAGGACTTTTGGGTATTCTTATGATACTCTTATCACAATTCTAGATTGTGTCCACTGGTGAGTATGAGTTAGTTTACTAAATCATGAGGCACTGTAGCATGCAAAGTTGACATACTATGCATGCTGCCAAGACATTTTTGGCCTAGAATTGGATGTGGTCTGTTGGAGACTTGGGAATGATTTACAATGGGTTTACCTGGGAGTTACAAGGAATTTTATTAGATAACTTAATTGTTAAGAATTTTGGTTAGCAAGGGACACTAGAGGACTGTTATGTCTATCTTGCATAAGCAAGTGTGCATAACTGGACAGTGCTTGCCGCCCTATAATGATTATCAATTTATAGGTTATCTTCACTAGGATAAATTACTTTGTTAAGGTTCTTTTTCATTTTCATTACTTTTATTTTTGGACGCTGACAAATATTTTTCCAAGCGTTGTTATGACCAATTTAGACGCTGACATGGCTTTGGCAAACGTTGACAAGAATATAGCCGTTGGGCGTTGATGGATTATTTTTTACCGTTGACACTCATTGGGACCTTCCCAGTTGTTATTTTTGACAAATTTTGGGGCCGTAATTTTGGGAGTAGATAACTTTTAATTAATGCACAAGATAAATTATTTTCTTTTCAAGATTTTCATCATTATATTTTGAAAATACTTGCCTTATTTTTTACCAATCACACGTGCCTATCTCTCCTATATATTTGGCTCCTATTTTTAAACAGGGTATCTTATATTCTTGTCTAACACTTTTTCTCCTATAATTCATCTTTCTCAATAATTCACAAACAGCTTTCTTCAACAATGGCACCAAAGTTTAAACCAAGTGACTTGGTATTGGGATTCAGGAGTCAGCACAACATGATTGCTTATCTGGAGACTGATGATACTTTGTTTCCACAATACACCCAGATGGTGGCGTATTTGAATGCATCTCCTATAAGGTATGCTCTTTCTCATGCTCCTCTCATCCCTGTCACTCATATTAAACATTTTTGGAAGACTGTTAGTTCCTCAACAATTAATAATGTGACTACATTATCAGCTATTGTTCATGGGCGTACATGGGTTGTTACTGAAGCCTTGGTTCGCCAGGCTTTGCATCTTGATGATGCAGATGGTATAACCACCCTCCCCATTACTGAAATAGAACAAGGACTTCGGGCTTTGGGGTATCCTATCCCTGATGAGGGTACTTTAAACAAATATCATAAACAAGAGTTTCCCCCAGCCTGGAAGTACCTCATACATGTCATCCTTCAATTTTTGAGTCTTAAATGTACTGCACACAATGAAATTAATAGATTAATTGCCAGTGCAATTGTGTGCATTAAAAATGGGCAAAAGTTTAATTTTTCAAAACTGATTTTTGATGGCATGTGTAAAAACAAAAGGAATAAGATGACTTTGGCTTATCCCAAATTTTTGCAAATGGTTTTTGATGTGCAAAATTACTGCACAAGGGATCATGATGATTTTTATGAGATCCCTGTGCAAAAGAAAGCTATTTTTACCAAGATGAACTCACCCCCTCACCGTTAATTACCCCTCACCCAAGCTATGTTTGCTGTTATTGCAGCAACACAACCCCAGCCTGACCCACAACCACAACTTTACCCAATACCAGAACCTTTACCTTCACCTCAACACATTTAAATTGACCAAGAATCCTTCAACGCTGACACATTAAATGTTGGCGTTGACACAATTAATCCAAAGTTGACACCTTTCCTTCACAGACCCAAACACCCCTTAACCTTCAAACTACCACCCAATCCACATCATCTTCTACACCCCCTAAATATAGGTTGATTAAATGCCCAAGGACTACTGGAGTGTTCTCCTCTAGTGGTCCTAGCCATGTTGCAGAGAGAACCACCACCACAAGTGTGGTTGGTGCTATGGATGAGGCTGGGACTATTGGTACTAGCTTAGATGCACGCCAAGACAGTCCTAACATCTTTAAGACCTCATCCATGCCCCATGACTCTACTGTGGGAGGTCAAATACCCATTCTAGAGGAGGGAATATTGGAACCATACACATTGATGGAATTGACGGCTGTCTGCATCAGCTTACAAAAGCAAAATGCAGACCTGGTACAAACAGTCAGTACACAAGGCCTTGAACTCAAGCAATTGAGGGAGAGGATTCTCATTTTGGAGAATGCTAGCACTAGGCGTGGGATGGAGGAATCTTCCAAAGGGGAGGATGAGCAGATTAATGTGAGTGATAAAGGCTCACATGATGGAGAATCTTTGGGTGTTGCTGAAGCCCTCACCGAATTGAAGAAGCAACCAGGTTTTGACACATCTCTGGTTACTCCTACAAATTTAAACTTGTCTTTTACAGCTATATTGGAGCAATTTACAAGAGGCGCTGAGACAAGTAAGTTGGGCGTTGATATGCAAAATTTGAACGTTGACACACCAAGCGCTGACAAGAGTAATTTGGGCGCTGACGCAAGGAATTTGAGCATTGACAGACCTGCATATATGGTTGATGTATTCCAGTCATCAGCTATCATCAAAGAAGTGTCTTCATAGGTACCATCATCATCTTTACCCATCATTGATCCATTAGATAAAGGTAAAGGAATCATGGTAGAAGTAGAAGTTCCAAAGGATGCATCACAAGTAGAGTTTGATTCAAGATTGGTTGCACAACTTGTGGAACAAGAAATAAAGAAGGTTGGTGAATCACCATTTGTTGTCACTTCTGAGGAATAAGAAGGAAGTGATGAAGAAAGTTCAGATTCAAGTGTGATGATAATTGAACAACCAGAAAGACTTGAATATGGTGATGACTTGGCAAGAGAGAAGCTTAGAGAGTTAAAATTGCAAGTAGACTTTGATATGCTAGAAGTTATTCAGATGTACCATGCTTGGGAGAATAGGATTATGGAGACTCCAGATTTGACAATTTCAGACCAAATTTGGGGATTTGAGATCCTTCTAAGAGTTCAAAGAGACTGCAAGGTAATTCTGAAACATAAGGCTAGCAATGTTTTCTCACTGCTGAAGAGGGGTAGAAGAGAGATTTACTACATGTTACTCAGATGTCATGGAACTGGATGGACCTTCAAGAATATGTAGGGATTATCTTTTCAAGAATTGGAGTACAAGGCTTATCCTATTTGGGCAAAAGTGCAGGAAATGAACACTCTTAGACATCTTTCAGATGAAAGGAAAGAAAAACTTGCAGAAGAGATGGAGATTCAGAAAGCTATGATTGTTCCAAGGCCTTTGAAGAAGGGAGTTCCACTTGAGTTACCTAAAGGTTTAAATAAAGTGAATCTTAGTGAAGCTTTTCTTAGAAGGAGCATTAAGCTCTCACCAATGGAAGCTTCAAATATGGTACAAGTGTTACCTCTTGATGCCAGAAACCCTATCATTAGCTATGAGGAAGATGCAAGTGGGTTTTGGAAGATTGGTAGATATAGGAAAGAGGTACACACATTTACTACCCTTATGTCTTTCTTTGCAAGTATGGATAGAGAAGACTTGGCAGACCTTTGGAGGTTGTTGATGACCAAGTATGAGACTGAAGCACCTACTTCAGTCAATGGAATAAAGCATTGGTCAACATTCAAGAGAATGTGTGCACCAGAAGAAGAAGATCCTGTTTGGAAGGATCTTGAGGATGATATCAGTGGTCTTCAATGGTATTTGTATTCAGCTGTTGGTGTGTATTATTTGAGCTCTACAAAGTTTGTTGAGTATCTTCTTGTAGATGCTGAGTACCCCATGTCCAAAGAAGTTTTGGAAAAGATGAAGACAACACAGCTGGAGATTGACTATTCAAGTGACGTGGCCAAAGATTTGATTAGGCATGTTTATTACCAATATGATAAGATTTGTAAGATTCCTCCTAGTTCTTAATTTTTATTTAGAAACTTGATTACTAGAGTAGATATCAAGTTTAGTAGAGGATTGTTGGGAATAAAATGTAGCCAGTACACTTGAACGCTGACAAGAAGAAAACAAGCGTTGATAAGAAGAGAACTAGCGCTGACAGATCAAGCGTTGACAGGAAGAAGTCAAGCGTTGATAGGTTGAAGACAAGCATTGATAGAAAGATATGGTCTACGCGTATTTTGTTTCTAGTTTGTTTCTAGTAAAGATAGGATCAAAAATGTATTTTCTATAATTATCTTTACCTAGAATAGCTGATACGTAGACTCTTGTACAAGACTTCTTATGTCTATAAAAGAAGACCTTTAGGTTATGTTTTATATAAGTTTTTCATACGTTTAAACACTTTCATTGTAACCAAGTTCGATTCAATCAATCAAGTGAAAGTTTGTTTTACAACTGTTTGTGTGTTCTTGTTTAAGTATTAATTCCGCATAATACTTAAATTGTTTTATACATAAACAAAGTTTCTCTACGTGTATAACTTGATCTAATATCGTTTACACAAGCTAAATCGATCTAAGTTTGGGATCAACATGGTGTTGGTGTTCGGTCGGCAGCAAGGGCAAGGCACCCCGACTCGCGTCGGGGGTATCCTTGTGGTTCGGTTGGTCTCGGCAGCCACAGCCCCACCACCAGCAACCGCCGGTGGCTATTTTTGGTAAGCAGGGGGAACCAACCGCATGCAGCAAGGGGACCACTGGCTACTGCCAGTGGGAACCCGGTGTGGTCGATGGCTGGCCGAAGGGTAAGACCACTGGTGCACAGCCGGTGGCAGCCTAACCACAAGCAGGGGCAACCGGCTTAGGCCGGTTTGCCACTATTTTGGTGGGTTTTGGTTTGACCGTTTCATGGGTTCACGGGTCCGGTTCACGACATGTTTAATAAAAATTATACATGGGTTCGGTTTATTATTTTTACAAGTTTAATTGTTTTTACAAGTTTATTTATTTACATGTTAATTAAATTAATTTAACATGTCATATAATTAATTTAGTTAAAACATGGACTTAGGTTTATTATTATTAATTAATAATACATGATTTTAACCTAAATATTTATTTATGTAAATTAGACTATAGTAATTAATTAATTATTAAAACATGACATATAATTAATTAATTTCCATGACTTAGGTTATATTAGTATAAATATTAATACATGTTTTAACCTAATTTAATTAAATCATGATTATATTAATTAAATCATATAACATATAGTTTATTTAATTAACATGTTATAATTGATAAACTATACCATTGATCACATGACTTAGTATATTTAATCAGTAAAACTTAAGCTTATCGTATTAGCTTAATAATCCAGCTTATTTCTATTTATGGAAACTTTCTATTTCAGGAAAACTTACTATTTTTAGAAACTATATATTTTTAGAAACTTATCTATTTTAAGCAGTTAATCTATTTTTGGAAACTTTCTATTTTTGGAAACTTTCTATTTTTAGAAACTTTCTATTTTAGGAAACCTGCTATTTTTAGAAAGTTACTTATTATTACACAACAAGTATAATAATACAAGAAATACAGGTAATACTTAAGCAGAATATACAGAATACATGATAAACACAATATAACGTTAAAATCAGTAAAACAAGACATGAACATATAAAACAAGCTAGGACACGATATAAAATCAGTTACGTACTCAATAATCAGAATATTATACACGTGCACTATTTATGTAGAATTAGTGAGATCGAAGTAGGACTCTCTTTCGTTCTTTTTCTTCGTTCACTGGACATAAGGTACGGATTCTCCGTCCTTTAAGTATGGACATTCT
Organism: Glebionis coronaria; assembly: GCA_025667525.1. Classification (NCBI taxonomy): domain Eukaryota; kingdom Viridiplantae; phylum Streptophyta; class Magnoliopsida; order Asterales; family Asteraceae; genus Glebionis; species Glebionis coronaria. Next base: position 570,235,913 of record CM046875.1, on the reverse strand, counting down.
TTCCTTATTAGGATTCCTCGTATGCAGCCAACTGTTTTCCTAGTATATGTTTTATATGTTTTGATTTGCTTATGTTTAAATAAATGCCTAAACCATATACATGCATGACCAGTTTCACCTAGTTATGGAGGTACCATAACCATAACACTAGAGGCACTAGTGTTATGACTTCATCACGGCGGAGTGATAGCTCGTGGCATCCCTTTCAGCTTTTGGCCATATTATTATGTTATCATGTGGGGCGTATGGGTGCATCCTAGGTTACATGTTTTTAACAGATTGTTTAGGTGGTGTGTGCCTTGCATCCTTCACAAGGAGCTGATCCCTCCTACCCAAACTTATATTAATTAGAGGCAACCCCTCTAATTGCATCACGAGGTCACCCCTCCAAGTATTCATGCACGTTGATATTTCATGACCTATATTGGCTTAATGGTTAACATGTTAAATAGTTTTCATAAGATAAACATAAGGCTTTTTAAACTATAAAACCAGTTTTACTAAGTTATACCAGGTTTTCCAGGACTTAATCAATTCTGCTACTATATGTTGTATATGCTTATGTTATTCATTCTATGCTTGTATATCCGTGCACTGAGCATTATGCTCAGTCGCTTTCCTTTCATGTTCCCAAAACGGCAGGTACTCAGGGACGCTCATAGACTCTTAGCGTACGTGCATATGGATTGGAAGCTTTCTAGCCTTCATTACTTTATGCTTATCATCGTACATTTTGCTACTTGTTTCCATGGACATTGTTTAGTCCTTTTCCTTTACAGTACTTATGTTTGTGTGTGATGAGCTTATACTTTGGGGTACCGATGTTGTTTCCGGTATTTCCTTAATTTTCATGTAATGATTAAGACATTTAACCTTGTATGCTTTGATGACACGCCATAATCACGCGTGACATTCCATTTTCTAAAATGGGGTGTTACAACGTTAATAGAAGAAGCTTTGTCTTGGTGGATTGCTTACGTATAACCCATTGGGATAGAACAAGCTTATCGTATTCCATGGAATGAATTCAAAAATCTGCTAACTAAGAAGTATTGTCCTCGCAATGAGATTAGGAAAATGGATGAGGAATTCTATAATATAGTAGTGAACGAGAATAATCTTAAAGCTTATATTCGAAGATTTTAGGAATTAGCAACACTATGTCCTAACATGGTGCCTAATACTGAAAGGTTGATGGAAGCTTTGTCTTGTAGGATTTCCTAGAAGCATAGAAGGGAATGTTATCGCCTCTAAACCCCAAACTTTAGAGGAAGTTATCACCATTACTCAAAGGTTAATGGATCAAGTGATAAGGTATAATCCTGCACCAATGGAAATCAATAACAAGAGGAAGTTTGATGATAGGAGGAATTTTCCTATTAATCGTAATTTCTAGAAGAATAGTTTTCGTAATTATAATCAAGGAAATAATCGTCAGCAGCAGAACAAAAGAAATGTTGTTTCTAAAGTATATGTTGTGACTACGAACACTGGTTATAATGGAAGACAACCCTTGTGTCAGAAATGTTCTCTACATCACACAGGGTTTTGCACTATCAAGTGTCAGAACTGTGGAAAAACAGGACATCAGACAAGATTTTGCAGAGGTAAAGGACCAACTACTGGGAGTAATCAAATTCCGATAACTAAGGTTTGCCATAACTATGGAGAATAGGGGCATCTGGTAAATGAGTGCCGTAAAGAGAGCAATAGCAGAGGAAAAGCTTATTTGCTGAACGATACTCATCAAGATCAAAATACGGTTACGAGTATCTAAATCAACATCTGGTTAAAGTAATATTTGACTCAGGAGTTGATGGAATTTTCATATCTGTTAAAATTGCTGCTAAGTTAGGTATACCGACTGTTTCCATGATAACTAAGTACGATGTAAAATGACCGATGGAAAAATAATTAGCACTAATACCGTTATTCAAGGATGTATCATTTATTACGTCAATCCTTTGAAATCGACCTTATGTCAATTAAGCTCAGTAGCGCTGACGTAGTCATAGGGATGGATTGGTTATCTAAATACCATGCTAAAATCTTATGTGACGAGAAAGCCGTTCAAATTCCTATTAACGATGAAGTTTTGGTTGTCCATGGTGAAAGAAGTAAACTCGACTAAATCTCATATCATGCTTAAAGATAAATAACTATGTATCCTGAGGTAATCAAGTTTTCTTAGTTCAAGTGACAGAAAAACTACAAGAAGCAAAGCGACTAGAAGATATTCCGATAGTTAGAGATTTTCCTAAAGTAATTGCCGAAGAATAACCAAGTTTGCCACCTGAACGTCAAGTTGAATTCCAAATCGATTTGATACCAGGAGCAACACCAATTGCTAAAGTGCCTTATCGATTAGTACCTTCGGAAATGCAAGAATTGTTAAGTCAAATCCAAGAACTAACTGATCGAGGATTTATTTGATCAAGTATATCGCCGTGGGGAGCTCCAGTCTTATTTGTGAAAAAGAAAGATGGATCTTTAGAATATGTATCGGTTATCGTGAGTTAAGCAAACTTACTATAAAGAATCGTTACCCCTTACCCAGAATCGACGATTTATTTGATCAACTTCAAGGATTAAGCGTATATTCGAAAATTGATTTACGGTCAGGTTATCGTCAATTAAGATTTAAGGAAGACGATATTCCTAAAACTGCTTTCAGAACATGATACGGACATTATGAACTTCAAGTTATGCCTTTTGGTTTAACCAATGCACTAGTTGTTTTCATGGACCTCATGAACAAAGTGTGTAAGCCTTACTTGGACAAATTTGTAATTGTATTTATCGATGATATTCTTATTTACTCTCGTAACACAGAAGAACATGCCAAGCATCTTGTCACACCCCACCATGGCGGAATATGGGGCGCGACGTATGGATATCATCACAACATAGCGTGTCTATAAAGATAACTATATGAAATAAGAAATGTCATAAAATGGAGACACAAAGTCATGACAATATCTCATCAGACTCAGGAGTCTAGGTAAGTAGGTAACAGTCCTACCGCTTACCCAAGACAAACAAATAACATAACCAAACAAATATATTTGTGCCACAGTATCACTTATTTAAAGAACAAATAAAAACTAAGAAGGAAACAGGGATTCTCCTTCTATATGCATTCCTAAGCTTCTCCAATCCTAGCCACTTACGTTCTCATGCTTAACCATAGTATCACTTGAAAGAGACACTAAAACACGTCAACATAAAGTTGGTGAGAGTCATAGGTTTAGACTCCAACGCTAAATCAATTACAAGCTGTGAATAACAACCATCAACACAATAACATATGGACAATGTGCTACAATTATGTATTAACAACTAGCATTCAAGATCAATCATTCCAAACCAAAATCCAAGGCTCCTACCTTGCCAAACAACATGGTACCATAGATGATCACACTATGTACCTATCCCAAGACCACTACCTTGTCAAACCACAAGGCCACTACCGTGTCAAACCACAAGGCCACTACCTTGTCAAACCACAAGGCCACTACCTTGTCAAACCACAATAACTGAGAAGACACGTGTCCCCCGATCTAAATCATACACAATCAAAAATCACATAGCAGTTAATCACATAATGTACACACAAGTCCATCTCAAATCACAAACACATTCACAGCATCAATTTAGAAAATAACTCAACACAGTGTCTCTTCCATCCCATCTGGAAGTCAAAATCAATAGTAAACATGGGACTATGAAACTCACCTGATAGCTTCTTCACAAGTCCTCGCACTAGCAACAATCTAACAAACCAAAAACACGAAATCAATACACGAACCAATCACTAAGATGGCTCATCAACCTATGATGGACATCTAGTCTATTCCCGTATAACTACCTCATTGTTAAGCTCTAATCACCCCATTACCCTTCCTTAACAAGTCCCTAACTTGGTTAAGTTTAATAGCTATCCCGTTCATAATTTTACACAAAACAGTCCCAGTTTTAGGTCTCAAAACTTTAAGTCAAGCGTCCACTTAAACATACCCATGGTTTCTGTAAAAGGAATATTCACACTTTTATACATGTTAGCTAAAACCTCCCACTTGCCCTAATCTTAAAGCTACTGTTAAGGCCCAGATATATGTGTATATATTGCTACCTATCCAAAATTCACTGATTTTAAACGTATAAAAAGTTCATTACCATTAGAGGGTCTACCCTAAACCACAATCTTAGCCCAAGTGCAGATCCTTACAAAAATATATAAACCATCTCTCATGTTCGTGATAAGATCCCAATGCAACCCTAAGTACCCCAAACAACCGAAAACTTAAAAAGAAAACAGGCTGAATTCAAAACTGTTTTGACCTCCGACTGTTGTAACCTGTTTTTGACCCACTTCCAGACCTCCAATTTAGTTCTCGTTTCTTGATTTAGAAAGCCAACTCAATTACCTATCCAGGGCTAGTTTGATCGCATCTTGAATGTTCCTAGAACTCGAGATATGATCAAAACAATAGATTCAAAATTCTGCCCAGTTTTTAAAAACGAGTTTTAAACAAATTGATCTAATTAATAACCTATAACCCTTCTAATACAAGCCCTAGATTAGATGATCATCATATTATGATTAATACATCGTTAATCTACTGTTTTTATATAAACCCTAACCCTTAATCCATCATAAGAATGATTAATTAAACATAAAAACAATTTAATTAAAAAGGTTAATGAAGGTTTTTACCTTAAATCAATGGAAGATGAAGAAAACCTAATTTTTTTTTTGAAGAACCCTAATTCTCCTCTATGGAACCCATGAATTTTTCTTTGTCTCCAGGGATTTATATTTTCTTTTATTTATTAGATAACCTTATATAGTGTGTACATAAAATCCTAGTCCAAGTATAACACCCAACTTTCCTTTTTTTTCCCTTTTTCCCTTTTTCTCTTTCTTTGGTGCGTCTAAACCGACCCTACCTCTCAAAATTCGTTTTTTTATTTCATTTTATTATTAATATATGTATTAATAATATTACCTTAATTTATCTTAATTTATTTCAGCTCCTAAAGCTCCAAAAACCTCAAAACTATAAAACTAGTCAAATTTACGCGTTTTACCGTAAAAGACGTAAAATATACACTTTTAAAAAATATCTCAAATTTTGAAATAAACTTTATAACTAAGTCCTAAATGACTTAAAACCATCCCAAAAAATATTCATATGGATAATTACCTCACCCGGGACCTCTAAATGCTAAACCGTAAATCCTAAAAAAATACTATTACTATAATACTTATACGTATACGTAAACACCACAATATCACCATTTTCATTTCATAGTCACCACTTGTGAGCTCATGAACATGAAATAACCGTTCCTCGATTTACTTATGAGTACTCTATACTCATAAACGATAACCACACCAACCTCGTTCATACAAAATAAACACGTAAACACACAATTCAAGTAAGCACACATAAAATAACCTAAAAGTAAGACCAAGTGACAAACCCAAAACCACGGTTGTCACATCACTCCCTCCTAATAGAAATCTCGTCCCGAGATTCACTCCCAAACTCAAACTTATTCTCAGCAAATAAACGAGGATGCATATCCCTGATAAAACCTTCACGTTCAAACGTGAACTCAGTTTACACGAAAATAATCTCAACCAACAACACATGAGCCTTAACCGTCCGCGAGGAAACTTATCAAAACCATAAAGTTATGTAACCAGCCTAACTAAATCTCGCAACTCATCAAACAAGAGCTGTCTTGAAACCAAGTTAGGAGCCGTCACATAACTCAACGGGTTTAAAACTGTCACCCCGATTTCAGTCTTACTCATAAATACCATAAATCAAAACTCATCAAAATATAACCACGTATAATAAGGTCTGAAGAACTCTCAAATTCCTTCCCAACTCATCTCTATGTTAACCCTCCAAATGTTCATTACCGCAAAATACCCAAGACACGAGTTTAAACCACGTTGTCCGAAAATTAACCTTGAACTCAACACTTGTACAATTATTTCGACCAAGCTACTGACTTCCAATTACGAAACTTTCTGAATATTTGAAAAGTATGTTCCGAGTACATAATTTTAGGCTTTTGAATCACCCAAAAACCTTTAAAAACGAATAAGTTATGACCAAAACGATTTTTCTCAAAATCTGCCTAGGCATTAGCGACAGTTTCTGACAGTTAGCGACATATTTTGACATTTTAGCGACAGTTTCTGCCTACTCCGATTTATACCAAAAAAATTTTTTTTTTAACCCTAATACCCCCCATTAATTACCAAAACTAGAACCTAATTTATTTTAATTCCAGAAAATTAAAACTCTATTAATTACATGATTTTAACATATTTCACTAAATAAGAACAAAATTTTTAACTTAAGAACAATAACTTTAGGTGATCAAAACCAAAATATTTTAAAATAACCGAGTCATGCTTATATGTTAAAGAATGTATATTCCACCTTATTTGAAACATGATCCCGACACTTCCTTATTTCATCGACTACCAACAACTATTTTTTTTTTCAATTTGCAAGTTCTATTTTTTTTACCATGTATAACTCGAAACAAAAAACATCGTTACCCCAAAAGAAATCTCCACCATCTCAAAATCCTTCACGCCAAAAGTACCGTACAAACAAACACGTGAAATGAGGACCCGAGAAATGCGCTACTACAGAAGTTGAACATCTCAAAGAGGAACGAGCTAGCAACCATCCCAAGAATACAACTGGTAAGTAGAAAATAATTTTACATACATAGGCATAAGCGTACATACATTCAAATCCATCCAACATATACTATACAAGCATGTATTAACTCTCTTTCATGCAATCATACTTGAATGTCCAGTGGTGTTGTGGCACATATATAATTATGTAGGCCTCCATAATTATACATGTTCCCTTTCACCAATGTACTCCCTCCTATGATGACACTTATAAGAAATTAATACTACACATAACACATAATCCAACAACTCACAAGCACATAACCACACAAGATAAGATCCAAAACCTCATGTATTAAAATAACATAGCCAATGCACGAAACACATAAACTCGTAGTCCAGCTGAACCAGCGTAGACAAAATTCAAAATGTATAAATAACATGAAAACATAATTAAGCGAAATCCAACAATGACTAGCGTATACGAACATGGTTCCACCCGCACTAATCAAAACTCGTAAAGAAAATAACAGTAGTTAAGTATGAACCATAGTAGTTCATAACCTAACAAATACTGCGAAAATAATATTCAAACACATCAATTACTATAAAATGCACACATACTCCTATGACGCCTATATGTAGGGACCCTTAAGCTATAGACTAGGCTACACGACTAGGCAACCTAATTCTCTATAACCATTGTCTCTGATACCATTCTGTCACACCCCACCATGGCGGAATATGGGGCGCGACGTATGGATATCATCACAACATGGCGTGTCTATAGAGATAACTATATGAAATAAGAAATGTCATAAAATGGAGACACAAAGTCATGACAATATCTCATCAGACTCAGGAGTCTAGGTAAGTAGGTAACAGTCCTACCGCTTACCCAAGACAAACAAATAACATAACCAAACAAATATATGTGTACCACAGTATCACTTGTTAAAAGAACAAATAAAAACTAAGAAGGAAACGGGGATTCTCCTTATATATGCATTCCTAAGCTTCTCCAATCCTAGCCACTTACGTTCTCATGCTTAACCATAGTATCACTTGAAAGAGACACTAAAACACGTCAACATAAAGTTGGTGAGAGTCATAGGTTTAGACTCCAACGCTAAATCAATTACAAGCTGTGAATAACAACCATCAACACAATAACATATGGACAATGTGCTACAATTATGTATTAACAACTATCATTCAAGATCAATCATTCCAAACCAAAATCCAAGGCTCCTACATTGCCAAACAACATGGTACCATAGATGATCACACTATGTACCTATCCCAAGGCCACTACCTTGTCAAACCACACGGCCACTACCTTGTCAAACCACAAGGCCACTACCTTGTCAAACCACAAGGCCACTACCTTGTCAAACCACAATAACTGAGACGACACGTGTCCCCCGATCCAAATCATAAACAATCAAAAATCACATAATGTACACATAAGTCCATCTCAAATCACAAATACATTCACAGCATCAATTTAGAAAATAACTCAACACAGTGTCTCTTCCATCCCATCTGGAAGTCAAAATCAATAGTAAACATGGGACTATGAAACTCACCTGATAGCTTCTTCACAAGTCCTCGCACTAGCAACAAGCTAACAAACCAAAAACACGAAATCAATACACGAACCAATCACTAAGATGGATCATCAACCTATGATGGACATCTAGTCTATTCCCGTATAATTACCTCATTGTTAAGCTCTAATCACCCCATTACCCTTCCATAACAAGTCCCTAACTTGGTTAAGTTTAATAGCTGTCCCGTTCATAATTTTACACAAAACAGTCCTAGTTTTAGGTCTCAAAACTTTAAGTCAAGCGTCCACTTAAACATACCCATGGTTTCTGTAAAAGGAATATTCACACTTTTATACATGTTAGCTAAAACCTCCCACTTGCCCTAATCTTAAAGTGTTAAGGCCCAGATATATGTGTATATATTGCTACCTATCCAGAATTCACTGATTTTAAACGTATGAAAAGTTCATTACCATTAGAGGGTCTTACCCTAAACCACAATCTTAGCCCAAGTGCAGATCCTTACTACAATATATAAACCATCTCTCATGTTCGTGAGAAGATCCCAATGCAACCCTAAGTACCCCAAACAACCCAAAACTTAAAAAGAAAACAGGCTGAATTCAAAACGGTTTTGACCTCCGACTGTTGTAACCTGTTTTTGACCCACTTCCCACCTCTAATTTAGTTCTCGTTTCTTGATTTAGAAAGCCAACTCAATTACCTATCCAGGGCTAGTTTGATCGCATCTTGAATGTTTCTAGAAATCGAGATATGATCAAAACAATAGACTCAAAATTCTGCCCAGTTTTTAAAAACGGGTTTTAAACAAATTGATCTAATTAATAACCTATAACCCTTCTAATACAAGCCCTAGATTATATGATCATCATATTATGATTAATACATCATTAATCTACTGTTTTTATATAAACCCTAACCCTTAATCCATCATAAGAATGATTAATTAAACATAAAAACAATTTAATTGAAAAGGTTAATGAAGGTTTTTACCTTAAATCAATGGAAGATGAAGAAAACCTTTTTTTTTTGAAGAACCCTAATTCTCCTCTATGAAACCCACGAATTTTTCTTTGTCTTCAGGGATTTATGTTTTCTTTTATTTATTAGATAACCTTATATAGTGTGTACATAAAATCCTAGTCCAAGTATAACACCCAACTTTCCTTTTTTTTCCCTTTTTCCTTTTTTCTCTTTCTTTGGTGCGTCTAAACCGACCCTACCCCTCAAAATTCGTTTTTTTATTTCATTTTATTATTAATATATGTATTAATAATATTACCTTAATTATCTTAATTTATTTAAGCTCCTAAAGCTCCCAAAACCTCAAAACCGTAAAACTAGTCAAATTTACGTGTTTTACCGTAAAAGACGTAAAATATACACTTTTAAAAAAAATCTCAAATTTTGAAATAAACTTTATAACTAAGTCCTAAATGACTTAAAACCATCCCGAAAAATATTCATATGGTTAATTACCTCACCCGAGACCTCTAAATGCTAAACCATAAATCCTAAAAAAAATACTATTACTATAATACTTATACGTATACGTAAACACCATAATATCACCATTTTCATTTCATAGTCACCACTTGTGAGCTCATGAATATGAAATAACCGTTCCTCGATTTACTTATGAGTACTCTATACTCATAAACGATAACCACACCAACCTCGTTCACACAAAATAAACACGTAAACACACAATTCAAGTAAGCACACATAAAATAACCTAAAAGTAAGACCAAGTGACAAACCCAAAACCACGGTTGTCACACATCTTGGTATAATTCTCAAGTTACTTAAGAAGGAGGAGTTGCATGTGACGTTCTCGAAATGCGAATTCTGGATCAATGTTGTTCAATTCCTAGGATATGTCATTGATAGCCAAGGTATTCGTGTGGATCCTGCGAAGATTGAAGCGGTAAAAAATTAGAGTAAGCCTAGTACGCCTACGGAAATTAGACAATTTTTAGGACTTGCTGGGTATTATCGAAGATTTATCAAAGGTTCTTCAAAAATTTCTAAAGCTTTGACAAAATTAACTCTGAAAAATAAACCGTTTGTCTAGGGAGATAGTCAAGAGATAGCTTTTCAATTATTGAAACAGAAGTTGTGTGAAGCACCTATCCTAGCATTACAAGAATTTAACGATGACTTTATCGTTTACTGTGATGCATCTATTCAAGGAATGGGAGCAGTGCCTATGCAAAGGAATAAAGTTATTTCTTATGCATTAAGGCAGCTTAAACCGAATGAGAAGAGTTATACTACTCATGATCTAGAATTAGGAGCAGTGATATTTGCTATTAAGATCTGGAGACATTACCTCTATGGTACGAAGTGTGTAGTATTTATCGATCATAAGAGTCTTCAATATATTCTTCATCAGAAAGAATTGAATATCAGACAGCGACGTTGGTTAGAATTACTTGTTTATTACGATTGTGAAATTCGTTATCACCTAAGTAAAGCCAATGTAGTAGTCGATGCTTTAAGTCAAAAGGAATGTGTTAAGTCGTTACGAGTTAAATCATTAATGATAACTCTTTTACCGAAATTACCTACCCAAATTCTCGAAGCGCAAGAAGAAGCACATAAAGTAAAGAATGTTGGAGCAGAGAAATTAGGAGGAATGGATAAAGAATTTGAAGTTCGTCAAGATGGAATTCGTTGTATTAAAAATCGTAGTTGGTTACTTGCCCATGGTAATTTATGAGATTTGATTATGCACGAGTCTCATAAATCTAAATATTCTATACATCCTGGTTCCGAAAAGATGTATCAAGATCTGAAGAAACTCTATTGGTGTCCTAACATGAAGGCAATCATAGCAGAATACGTTGGCAAGTGTTTAACGTGTACAAGAGTTAAATTAGAGTATCAAAAACCATCCAATCTATTGATACAACCAAAGATTCCAATATGGAAGTGGAAAAAAATGACGATGGATTTTGTGAATAAATTACCTAAGACATCAAATGGACATGACACCATCTGGATTATTGTCGATCGTCTTACAAAATCTGCATGATTTCTTCCTATTAAAGAGACTGATAGTATGAAAACTCTTTCGAGATTGTACATTAAGGAAATAATCTTAGAACACGGAGTGCCTATATCTGTTATCTCAGATCATGATAGTTGTTTTACATCTGTATTTTGGAGATCAATGCAAAGTGCCTTAGGTACTCAATTGGATATGAGTAAGGCATATCATCCACAAACAGATGGACAAAGTGAAAAAACGATTCAAACTCTCGAGGATATGCTTAGAGCTTGTGTGATAGATTTTGGAAAAGGATGGGAGAAACATCTACCTTTAGTAGAATTCTCTTATAATAATAGTTATCATGCTAGTATTAAAGTAGCGCCTTTCGGAATACTTTATGGAAGAAAGTGTCGATCGCTTGTTTGCTGGGCTGTAGTTGGAGATACTCAACTGACAGGACCAGAAATAATACATGAAACTACTGAAAAGATTGTTCCAATCCGACAGCGATTACAAGCTGCACAAGATAGACAAAAGAGTTACGCTAATACTAGACGTAAACATTTGGAACTTGCAGTAGGATATCATCTTATGTTGAAAGTTCCACCTCGTCAAGGAATTATTCGATTTGGAAAGAAGAAGAAACTGAACCCAGGGTATATAGGACCATTCAAAATAACCAAAAGAATTGGCCCTGTGGCATATAAACTAGAGCCTACTGAAGAGCTTAGTAATGTTCACAATACTTTTCATGTTTCGAATCTTAAGAAGTGCTTATCTGATGAATCTCTCATCATACCGATGAAAGAACTTCAACTCGATGATAAGTTAAATTTTATAGAAGAGACGGTGGAAATTATGGATATAGAAGTGAAACGCTTGAAGCAGAGTCGTAACCCAATAACTAAGGTACGATGGAACTCGAAAAGAGGACCTGAGTATACTTGGGAACGTGAAGATCAATTCCGAGATAAATATCCACATTTATTTTCTTCTGTTAATCCTAGTTCTAGTTAAATCTCGGGACGAGATTTTAAATAAGGGGGAGAGACTATAACATCCAGTAGTTCTGGTTAATGTAATATCCATGTTCATAAATAAAAAGGTGATTTTACTCTGAAATTTTTGCATTTTCACTATACTACATGACTGACTTATGGATCTCACTATCACAATTTCCACATCAACGTATGCCTATATGTTTTAAACACTATGTATATATCAAGTCCGAGTTCTAAAAGTTATCATATGAATCAACAATGAATAAGAACAACTCAAATATAACAAAGATACCCTAAATTCCCATAGAAATCCCTTATAAACTAATATTTCAAGCAATGTAGCCTCAAAATGAGAATGTAATATTATTAAACACTCTACACTAATTCTAATCCACCATATAAAGGAAAGTTAAATAATCACAAAACACTAATATTCACTAATCACAAGCTAATTACAAGAAAATGACCTAAAACCAAGATTTGCATATAAAATCTAATCTATAATGAATTAAACTCTAATATTTTGCAACAAAACATAAAACTCAACTAAGTATCATAATATAATCATACATTTATCTTGAACCAAGTTACAAATTATCAAAGCATAAAGTACAAGTTTTCAAAGCATAGAACCTTAATCTTATTTAAATAACCCTAGAATATGATCAACTCATATAAACCCTCAAACTAAGAATGTAGAACCCATAGAAGTCATAAAAATATCATATAATCCTTAGAATAAGCATACATAAGTATATAAACCCTAATTACCTAAGTTAGAAAATCATTAGGATTAATGACCTAAAAACCTTAATATTAAGAAATCTACATAGAATCACTACATAGTGCTTTTTGGATAAGCCTACAAATACTTATAGGACTTAATTAAGATTATAAGATGATATTAAGACAATTTACAAGTACCCTAATGCACAAGGTACAAGATTTCAATGCATGACTTGTAAATTAGGTCAAAATAGGAATTTTCACTCTTTAGACATGTTTACCCTAACTAAACCCTTAAACCAAGTGTGAAAACTTATTGGACACTTTAGAAATAATTTATAGGACCTAAATTAAGTTTACATTAGTGGCTAAGAGGAGGATAATCACATTTTCTAAGATTAAACCCTAGATCATTAGAAAACCTTAATCTACAAATGTATACTTCCCATTTTCACATCAAACCTTTGTTAAACTTCAAACCAAGCACACAAATCTCTTAAATAGAATTTATAAACTCTAATTAAGCCCTAATCATTCACTAATCACTTTCCTTAAGCCTTATTTACCAAAAACACAAAGCATAAGTTACAAGCCCTAGATTTTGAATCAAGTTTTACATTTTCCTCCAAAACTCATTTTCAAACCATTTCCCTCCATTCAAAGTTTGAAAACCTGATATTTATTCATCCTAAGATACATTAGGAGTGTGAAAAGTAGGTGGATCACCTTCTTGCTTGCTACACATCACCATTCTTATCAATATGTTGTCGTGACTTATTTTAGACCACAAGGAGAGATTAGGACTAAGATACAAGCTATGAACTTGTGTATATCTTCACTAGCCTTCATTAGTCACCCCTCTATCCTTTTTACACGTTTTAATGCATAACTTGTAGGCTAAGGGTCATAACAAGTATATATAGGGGCATATGTCTTCATTTGAAACTTGCACCCCGTTTCCTTTGTATCTCATACCCATTCTCCATTTCCACCTCTATATACGTCTTAGGACATCCCACAAGACCAAAAACCAGGTCTAGAAGCTAGCCATTGAAGCTCTTGAAGCTTTGATAGCAACTTGTGTTCATAAGAAGCCATAAGGAGCCATTTTAGAGCTACCTAGGTAAATCTATGTTAACCAAGGCTTTGATCTTGTTATAAAGTTTATTTAGACTTTTTATAATTCCAAAATTATGTTAGAAAGATAATCCAAAAGAAACTAAGTCATTTCATCATTTTAAATGAAAGTTATAAGTTAAAGATGTCTTAAAACCCTAGTTTGTAATCTACATAAAAAAATGAGCAAAAACCCATTTCAAAAGCTGAAATTCTGAAGAAATGTTGTTTTTGTGATTATAAATGTTTTTATAAACTTTTTTTTTCAAATCCTAGATCACTTGGATCAATTTTGAGCTTATTATGTGATTTTTACAAGTTCAGGGACTAAAATTGTCATGTTTTGAAACTATAAATCATTTTGGGCCAAAAGTGTCATTTTATGAAAGTAAAAGCTATAAGAATAAATGTTCTAAAGTTTGAGACCCTAAGGTTAAATAATGAAGGTTTAAATTGCAATTTATGAAACTATATAGTTAAAGGGTAAAAAGTGTAATTACACTAAACTATAACAACAAGGACTATTTTTGCCAACACTGAAACTAAAAATGTAATAAAACATGTTGTTTAATGTTAGTAGGGAGCTTTGTACAAAGATGTTCCATCTCGATATTACGTTCTAACTGAGTGGTTGGGTTTACGATTTAAAGTGCCCTCGCTCCTCAAACGTTTATAGAATGGCTTCTGAGTATGATGACCTGAACACTGATACTATTACTCCAAAAATTAATTCAATCAAATAATGTTAATTAAATATAATAAACTCAGGATTAACACTTGATATATATGCATATTGTGTGTCAGTCTAGATTCCGTGAGAAGGTTGTGGTTGGATAAATCAAAAGACTCTATAGGCTAAGGTGAGTTTATAGCCTCACATTTTAAAAGCTTACAAACAATTTGAAAATCCTTGAGCGGGATATATGCAAAACTGGAATACAAGTATTTTTGTATGCTGCCTATATGATTATTGACACTATGTTTACTTGTTTCCATCCAAAGTCCCTTTTTAATCGTGAACCGCTAATCATTTAATGAGCGCTAATATCATGAATAGTACTATTAGAGACTTAAATCTCCTATCTGGGTAAGTCACACTTGCTAGCAGCTAATGCTCCATTCCTAGGCTAAACAAATATACTTTATTTTGCATAACTCAGGATAGTCTGGCAATCTTCTTGATTAAGGGCAATTTGTTGGATTTTTCTGATAATTTCTAGTCGCTGGTCATGAGCTAGTGCAATAAGAATCGATGAATTTAAAACTGGGTGTATAACACTGTAGCCTGAGAGTCATACTTGTATTCAAATGATGTTTAAAACCTATAAATTCACTCAACCTTTTGTGTTGACTTTAAGCATATATCTCAGGTGAATGAAGACTAGCATGCTATGGAGGGTGATGTCTTGAATAAGTTATCATTCTATCAATAAAACTAGATCTTTGGGAAACCTGTGTTTGTACAGCGTATGTACAGTTGTTTGTTAAACTGTGATTTAAATAAATGAATGATAACATTTGTTTTATAAAAATGTCTTTTTAGCATTTTCTGTTATTGTGACTATGATACTATGAAGTAATACCCCAGATCAATATTCCGCTGCGTAAAGGTAAAATGGGCGTGTTACACACTTGGTATTCTTAAACATCACATTGATAATATTCAATCAACCGTTGAAAGAGATTGGCAAAAACGTGAAATTGACAAATGGACAAAAGAGATCCCTCACGATATAACTATGCTTGTGAAAGAACTTTTAATACCGAATACGAAGATAATAAAAGAAAATGCTCTTGAATTTGAATGATTAATTCGGCCAAAAATGTTTAATGATATACGTTGAGTCTCTTAAAAAAGAAATTGATGAACTTCAAACAAACAAACTAGAGTTTTCAAACGAATATGATCTATTCTTAGAAGAATGTCTCTCCAAAGATATTTTGTGTGTTGCTGGTACATCTTGTGCTGCTATAGATGAATATATGATGTTGCATGTAAATATCGTGCTAAGACCAAAGAGTGTGAACGTCTTGAAACTAAGCTATCGAAACACAAAACAAATGTTGATAAAAAGGCTTTTGAGTTACTTCAACACATAACTGATTTCCTTCAAAAACATTGTCATACTCTTGAACTTGCTTTGCAAGACAAAGTCGGAAAAGGTCCAAATGATAATAACTTGCAAGTAAAACTTTCCGCCTTGTGTCGAGAAATGAACTAAAAGAGTATGGAAATTACAGACTTGAAAGCTCAGTTGCAAGAAAAGGACATAGCGATAGAAGAGTTAAATAAACTCGTTGCCAAAATGGGTGGGAAAATTGTGGAACCAGAAGTTGTGAAACCTGTTGTTCGACAACCCAATGCTTACAAGGATCCAAAGCTATCTATCTTAGGAAAACCGACTCCTTTCTCCAATTCTTATCATGTAAAATCTAGGTTACCCCCTAAGACATATGTGCAACCAAGTGTTCCAAAACCATCCATATCACCCTATGTTCCTCCATTTAGAAAGCACACTATTGCTAAACCCAACCAGCTGAATGCACCTAGCACTTCTAGGACTCCTCCCAAACGTGTGACATTCGAGTCCACAAAGGAATCTGTAGGTTCAAATGACTTAGTTCATAACAACAACCTAGAGGATGCTAAACAAAAGGGGATGATACAGAAAGAAAAATTTGTGTATTCAAAACCTAGTACACCAAATCCCGCTAGAGTTCAACACACTCCTAATGGTAGTCAACCAAAACCTAGGATCCCTTTCTAGCAACGTAGGAATTGGAAAACATCCATGAATAGTCATGTTTCGAACACTACGCCTGAACGATTTGGAAAACCTAAGAATACAAAGACTTTCGTAAATCCCAAATTCCTTGCATGCCCCACTTGCAAGAAGGGCATTCACAATGGAAATAATGACCATTGCATTCTACAATACCTTTATGAGGTCAAATCGCGTGCCTTTGAATAAAGAAAGAATGCAGAATCCCATAAGACAACAAAGAGATACTAACCCGTCGCAAAGAAAAGCAATAACAACAAATTTGAAACGTGGATTCAAAAAGGACATAGTTTCTCTCCAAAGAAGTCTTCCGCTGTGCAAGAGAAAACCACTCCTAGATCTAGTTTTCAGTAGAAACCAACTATTCAGATCTTTAAGGAAGTTGGTCTTAAGTGGATTCCAATAGAGAAGAGTGATGAAACCTGCGACAACACTAATGCTACTGTTCTACACGTTGAAAAAGAATTTGTTACTCCTAATACTAGTATTTGTGCAAACTCTTCTTCTGTGATTGCAGGTACACCAACGGATTCTAAACCCACTTCTTCTTCAAAGGGTTCTAATTCAGTACATTCGATCACCTTCTTCTATGGTACAAAAGTCTATTTTTGATTATTTCAGAAAAACTTGAGAAAACATAAAAATAAAATAAAATATAAATATCATTAGAAAAACAAAATAAAAAATGGCAAAACTTTTAAAATACCAAAAATATTCTTCTCGACATGTCATTCAGTATCGATAATATGGACGTGCCTAGAAATGTCGCTTAATAACGACACGGGTGTGTGCATAAAGCTCGAATGAAAGCTGTAAATATTTTTCAAAATATGTCATTTCAATGATTTGCAATTACTTCAGATTGTGACTCGTGCCTCAAAGCAAGGAAAGTTAATCATTGATGATAACTTATCATTAACAACGAGAAAATAAAAATTTCTCGGTCATGAGCTTTCGATAAAAACATTCAAAGTTTTTAAGCTCATGTAAACGACTTACAGTTAAATGTCAGACTATAACTCGAACTTCAAATAAAGGAAAGCGTATCTTTAAAGATAAATTATCCTAAAAACGGGTAGAGCAATCTATCACGGGTTGAGCTTGTCACAAAACATTCAATGTTTTGAGCTCAACACTATGGCTTCTAATCATTTTCAGATTGCAACCCGGTTTGATATTCACGGGGGAGTGTACGATTTAGTGCCCCTACCCTCAGCGAAAGAAGAGAAGTCTTCTTACACTTGAGTGGATTTTTCAAGACATTCAACGTCTATGAACTCAAGTTTATGCTTTTGAAAAACCATTTCTTAAAATTTGAAATGTTGTTATTTTTCAAAAAGCGTTGAACACAATTTTTTTCAAGAGTTTTTTCAATGATTATTCAAAACCTTTCAAAAACTGTGTGTTCAACAACTCCTATCCTCAAAATTTTAATGTGAATCATATCCTCGTAATGACAATTCAATTGGATCAATTTTTGAGGGGGATCTTTCTAATCAAATTTGGTATCTCTAATATCAAATGATTTTATATATTAGAGATAGGGGAGAAAATGTGATTAAAATGTGATCTAATATATGAAACATATATTTAAGACTCAAGCACTTTAACTCTTACCCACATGTGCGAAACACTTTCAATTATCAATGCACATGTGAAGGGGGAGCATTTCTTGAAACCACTTGAAATTTTATGGTTTTATGGTTACGATCTCATACCCACAACATCTTTAATTCACGATGTTATTGGTGTTAAAAGGGTGGTTAGGTATAAGTCCTATGATCCAACCAGAACCGAAGGGATCTTCCCAGGGACAATCCAATATATTATTAGAAGTCCTTAGGAAAAATGGAGTAGAATGTGAACGTAGCTGAATGTAGACTAAGTACTGAAGCTAGTACTAGAACTATCACAAGAGGGTGCTAGTAATGATGTATTGGTAAGCATTGAAGGGGTTGAAGAATGAATAATAAATGTAAGGATAAAGGGTGAAAAGAAAGAATCCCTCCATACAACTTAGGCAGAAACCGAGTCAACACATCATGAAGACAACGCATCATGGACCCAGTAATGTAATGCACAACCCTTCCCCAGCTGACTCATGCTTATCTTAAAAGAAGTTTGTTTTATTGTCATGGAGATCAACACGACTTATATTGACTTTCTCACACCGAGATAGTTGATATTGAATAGGTGGCATCTACTCCAGCCTCCGATCACTAAAAGTGCACAAAGCGAGTATAGAGCCTATAGATCAATAAAATCATGTTAGGACACAGGGATGACGAACAAGAGATTCCTACGCTATATCCCTGTGATATTGCTAGAACACTCAGAGTGATACTCCTTAGTGTTCACAATGATGAGTGGAAATCCTTCTAGTGTTAACATTAAACAGCACTGCGGTAGGTCATGTGTAAGATTCTTTATGAATTAAACATATGTAAAACTGAAAAGCAAAAGTGGTTTGTTTCTTTATCGATTCAAACTCGTTTCAGGTTTCTACGCAATATCTTTATGGTCTTGCCAAAACATTTGTTGTCCCATAATATTTAGATGATTAGTGATAGAAAATAGATGAGAAGAGATGGATTCCTAGAGAGAGAAAGTAGTGAGAGAAAGTAGAGAGAGAGGTGATTAACTTGGTGAATATTTGATTAGGAATGATGAGTTTACAAATAACCATCCACCCTCCTAACATGCTAGGAGGGTAGTATATATAGTCCACCCACATGCGAGCTTAAATGGACTATATATTGGGCCGAGCTTGTCTTTTGGACTTTAATTAGTTTAAATCCAAGCCCGTGAGCCACAACTAAATAACTACCTATTACAACGTTCTAATAAATATTACAATAGAAACCTATGACCGAACATTCTTGTTTGACTCAATATTTTGAGGCTAACAATCTCCCCCAATGTGAGGTCATTCCTCTTTGATATTTGGATTCCAAAGGAGATTTATGAATTTCGTCATAAATGAGTCTTGAACGTGTAACAGTAGTTTTGTTCCTTCATGCTGTGATCTTTGAGCCTTTGTCGTTGTCTTTCGACTTTGTCTTTTATCTTGAGATCTTCAAATCATTCTTGACTTGTCTTTGCCATCTTGAGATCTTGTGTCTTTATCCACATGCTCACACAGTTAATTGTTGAATAAGTCTTTGGGCATGAACTTGTGGTTTTGAATCTTTGACTTTCTTGAGTACACCGCGACACCACCTTCTCGAGACAAAACATAGACACGGACTGAATGGCTTTGACATTCGTCCTAAATCGGTAGCGTTTTACCTCCGGCCGGTGAAGACCGTTATGCGATATTAAATATCGTACCTGTGATTAGGTAGATTCAATTAAGAATCTCCTTGACAGGGTTCCGCGGCAGTACTAGCCGTTCTCTTTACTCGACCGTCTCAAAGCAAGACTGCGAACGTAAAGAGTGAATCAATTGGATAAATATCTGTAACACCCCCAAATTTACACAATTCAATACAGCGGAAGACTCGTTGGTGTTACGGGATAGCACATTACTCACATCATAGACAACGCTTAAGAATCGCGTCGTTTAGTAATAAAGCATTTCCATTCATAAATATCAAATTTACATAGGTCCCAACTCATTGTATTTCATACAAGTTTTACAAAGAATTTGAATGGAAATTATTATTTAAGTGCGGGCCATGAATTCTTGTTGTCTTCTCGAGAATTACCTTCAAGTACTTGAGATAAAACATGTTAAAAGAAAAGGTAAGCGATAACGCCGAGTGAATTCATATAGTTTAATAATTTCCATCAATATAACATCGTTATAAAATTATTACTGAAAATCATTTTGTACAAATCATTGTAATAGGCCATAAAATATCCAAAGTCATTTTATACAAATCCTTATCAAAATCATAATATAGGCTTTCGCCTTCAAAATCATTATACGAACCATTGTCGTTAAAAACATTATACAATACGTTTTATAACGTTGTATAAAGTTAAATAAAAACCGTTATATGTATATGGTTATGTAAAACCAAAACACGAACATAAAATCAATAATAAGACCCCGTATTGCTAGTCAGGCAATATATCGTAATTCAATGCATAAAGCAGTATTTCGTTAATTGGATTATTACAAGCCGCATGACATTGTTACCTTACTAAACCAAACAATGGGTAGCTAGCCCGAAACTCATTTCCCATCTAAATTAGTGAGTCGTCACAATAATCACGCTTGTGTAAATCTTCTCATACATAAATTCGCTTACCAATCAATGTGGCACGACGGGGATCAACCGTCAAGGCGCGAACTGGGGTGATCGTGCCCAAATAGTACTATTATATGCATAAGCGTCTACCAAATCCCGGTAGTTCACAATTCATGCTAATGGGACTTTTAGTGACATAACCTAACTTTAATAATCCATTTCATTTCATCTATCGGGTCATTTAATCATTCATCGGGTCATAAAATCATTCGGGTCCAAATCAATAAACAGACAATCAGGACAACTAGTGTCTTATTTTATAAAAGCTAACATGTTATCTCCCTCGCGGGTTTATAAAACATTTCATAAAAACATTTAAAAGAGTGTGAGGCTATGAACTCACGTTGATGTGGGAAGGCGGTTATCGGCAATGCGGATGTACGGTATGTGCTTCAATCACGGAAACCTAGACAAATAATACTCGTCTTAGACTCTTGTCCAATGAATTTATCAAAATAATAATTATGTATACATATGATGATTTTATATATATGATGATGATCAAGTGGGTTTATACATCTTTACTCATTCATTATAGTGTTTATGTGTTGGTAATTTTCAAGACTAGTTACACTAGTTCAACTTGTTTACATTTTAAAGCCCAATGGGCCTATTACAAGCCCAATACTATTCATTAGGCCAATTATACTTTTATTATCAGTATTATACTTTATATGTTGGGCACAAATAGGTTAAGCCCAATAAATAAGTTTATAATTGTTTTACCAAATTAGTCGGGTTTATTGTCCATGAAGGCTACTTTGGCCCGTTAATGTCTATATGTTGTAAAGCTCAGGTTTTATCGATTTTTACTTGTTATATATGTTTATATATCAGTATGTGAGTTTATAAAAGTTTACATTAGAGGGGTCCAACTGTCTAAGTTTTATTTAACAAAAACGTTAATCTTTCGGTTTTAGCCGAAAAGACGTAAAACTTAGTATATAGTTTTTATAACTTATAAAACTTACCAAACTACCATTTTTATATAATGTCTATTTATTTATCCTTATGCATTTTTATATAAATAAAATATATAAGTTAGTGGGTTTTAATTCACATTTTATACTATATTAGTTTAAGTGCTTATATAATAATATTAAACATTAATTTCACAAAATCAGTCCTAAAAATCTAGTTTACTAAAATGATCATATCTAGAGTTCTACATAGAGATAGAACCCCAAATTTTTATCAAAGAAACTACATCATATGTGCTTCATTTTATTCCTTAGCTACTGATGAATCGACATTTAAGTATTTTATAAAATTCGTCCAAGACAGTGTACTCAGATTTGCACTCTAAACTTGTTTTGATCATATCTCACTCATTTTTATGATTCCATTGCATGGCCAACTCTCACATGTGTACAAGTCTCAATACTCACTGTATATCAATTCATCTATACCATTTTATCAGTTCATCATATGGTTATTTACTGTTTTTATACAGCCTACTAAATTAAGCAAGATTAACCATTTTTACATATAGTTTTTCATCTTTTTACCCATGTTTATCAACACCAAATCCCCACACAATATTTTTATCATCATATATTCATCATATACATATACAATAGGAAAGAAAATACATGATTACATAATAAAAATAAAAATAAGGATAGGAAGAATGATCCTTATACCACCATAGTGATGAAAATGTGAGGTTGATGAACAAGGCTTGGATTTTGATGGCAAAACTTGTAATATACCATTATCAACTTCAAGATCACCTATCTTCATGAATCATCTTGTGGAAAATCAGCCCTTGACTCCTGTGAAAACTTCTTTCTAGATGTTAAAATCACCACCAATGTATAGAGCTTTAAAAGGGCTTCATCATATAACATATGATTTCATGGTTAAAATTGATCAAATGAGGGTGTTTATTTATGAATATGGGAAGAATTTTTGGGAGGAAAGAGAGAAAGTTGTGGTGGTTTGCATAGATGGAAATGGAGAAATGGTTTAGTGAAGTGGTTTTGTGGTTTGGTGGTATGTGTAGCTTACTTGTTAAGCTTTAGCTAACAAGTGTTAGCTTGTTAGCTACAAGTTTGCCACATCTTATGATGTGGTGTCTTTGTAGCATTCCCATATAGTGGGGTGGGACAAGTGTATACTTGTCTCATCCCACTAATTTACGGGTATTCCTCAATTCTAGTTTCCTTGATTTGCGTGCCCTCGGGTCGTTTTACGAAAAACGTTTTTATAAATTATGAATCAACGGCACAAAACGAATCTAATAAAAATTGTCTCATCAAAAACGCAGTTCAAAAACGTAAATACGTAAACCTAGGGTTTCCGGTTTAGTCGTAAAGGACGTTAAATTAAAATCGTAAGTCCTAATCTCTTCTCGTAAATTTGTGAGTTTATGAACCAACACAAATCTAAAATTCCAAAATAATATTCACGGATAAATTTATTTCATGAAATGTCGGACTGTCACCAAAACGGTGTATGTAAACGTAAGCACGTAACGTAGAATCCTCCGGTTTAGACGTAGTCGATGCTACTTCAAGACGTAAATCCAAATTTCTTCCCGAAAATAAGTGAGTTCATATTATAACATTAAAATAATGTTTTTAAATAAATATTGAGAATAAAATATCAACCATAAATTGACGGATTGTCACAGCATTTACCCCTAAACAGGATCTTTGTCCTCAAAGATCATCTTATCTTACTACTCGCTTCTTATAGAGTTAAAGCCATGTGGGTATTTCCTCCACATTCGGTCTTTTCTCACAAGTGTAATTCATTACAATACGCGAGTTTCATCAATCATAACTACGGGAATAAGATCAGGCTTAATGTTGACTTACTTTCTCTATCCATGATGTTCACGGGTTTCTGATGAATGCAACGTTTCGCCGATCTAAACTTTACTAAGAAACAATCAGATTTTCACTTGATAGACATTTTATCAAGTTCGATATACGAAACATAATTCACGCAGCTCTTGAAGTCCTAGGGTAGATCCAGCTTATATGCCTTTCAAACCAATCTTTTACATCATCTCAATGGTCCCATACTACGGGGACTTATATCCCATGATCTTTCAGATCATCTATTCATTTTTCCAAGGTGAAAATTTTTGGCATAACTTCGCTACCCATCTGGCACTTCAAGATCTACATTTCATATTCACATAACCTCCTTCCCACTACCGGCAGTCAATAATCAGATCCTAGTTTCAACAATCATTTCAGGTCTCGCGGGTCCAGTATTTTGTAAGGTTAGGTTCGCCATCATATGAAACCTCAAACCTAAAAGACATGTCCAACTCACAATGGGTGTATGTCGGGTGTCTTTATCCCAACTCCTGCTTACAAATGCTCTAATGTATATCCTCACAAGATTCGATCTTGATCCTAATACGATAGTTTTCTATGATAATCTCTCCAAATGAAAACGATTATATGGTTTATTACCAAAGGTCAATTATTCAAGCATAACACAAGACTTCTAGTGTTTTGTATCGTTACTTTGCCTCGTCCCTTCGATTGGGGTGGTAAATAGTACTCTCATCAAGGTTCGTTCCCAATGACTTCTGAGCAAATCTCTAGAAATTCGATGCGAAGCGAGGATCTTGATAGAGATGATTGATACGACACACTATTTTTACACAACTCTTTTAAATACAAAAGAGTCAATTTATTCATCAAGAATCTATCATTAACAGGAATGATATTAGCAGATTTGGTCAGTCTGTCGACGATGACCCAAATCGAATCAAATTCAGATGATGACCTTTGCAATAGTTAGACGTTTACTAATGTATGAGGCGATGTCCGCCTTCATAATTTTCCATTAGTACAACTTCTTCAGATAAAGATACATTAGATCAGGATTGATGTAAATAGAATACTTAAACTTATAAGATTCCAACATAACTAAATCTCAAAATATCCATATTTAGGCAACCACAAGTGGTCTTTAAAAGCATTTAACGCCATAGGCTTCTCAATTCTAATGGTTCACATTAGTCGCGAACCCCTTTTTTATCTATATTATCCTTTTTACAAGTATCAACTATATTTTAAATTGCTCGGCAATTTATTTTGCACAGTCATTATTAAGGAACACATCCTAATTTATTCTTTATCCTTTTTACGTAATGCCTCAGTATCTATATTCACCTTTCCTGGTGAAATAATTATCATAACCAAAATTCACTCAGAATTTCTTTCTTTCTTCATATTTTATAATTCTTAATTTTGTCTCATTTATCATTTTTATCAGTTTTGCTCAGTCCGGCGTCTAAAGCGTCGATAATTATTACAAGTAATTAAATAATAAATAATTAATTTATGAAATGTAAACGTAAAAGTTTTAAATTTTCTCAATTCGACCAGTTTTATAAAAGTGTTCAAAATAAATTTGAATTTAATTAACAAGATTTTTGTTGATTTATCGAAAATAATTAAAATAATTAATGAGATCCGTAAATGTTCGAAAAATCTTTGTTTATACTTTGATCAAAAATTTTCTTAGTTGAAAAGCAGAAATTTGCGTTTCAAATTCCAAGTCATGGTTTAATGTTTTCCTCAATCCCTTTTAGGTTGTCTTGAGTTACACACAAATATTTACCCCTAAACAGGAGTTTAGTTAAATGATTTAGTTATAAGGAATGATTCCTTAAAAATCCTTTGTTAAAACATTTGTCTAAACATATTTGCACTAGCTTTTTGGTAAAACCCAAAGTCTTAAAAGGGCTCTTAATTTTTTTTAAGAGTAAATATATTTCATTTTCTATTAATCACACGATTAACTAATATAAAGGATTAAGCCTTAAATTACATGTTAATTATTTAAGGTACAGATTTTTCATTACTCGGCCAATTCAGGGCAGTCTTTAAATAATTATTAACTCCTTCTTATTCTTATAAACAAACAGATGGTTCTTAATGATCACAAGCATGAATTTATCAAATTACAGCCTACACACGTGATTCACCAAATTTATGGATGCTACATGTGCATTAGTCAATCCAAACAACATAACATGAACTCATAATATTTATTACGAGTCTCAGATGTAGTGATTGGAATAGATAATCTTTTTCGCGGATGCGAAGTTGATGATAACCATGTCGTGGATCAAATTTTTAAAACATACGCTAGAACCTTGTAAACGATCGAACAAATCTATCATCTTGGGTAGTGGATATAGATTTTAATCGTCAATTTACTTAGTTTACGGTAATCAATAAACATAAGGAATGATAACACCATAGCTCTTCATGATGACGAGCTTGGTAGAATACAAGCTTTCTCCGACAACTAGCTCAGTTGCACGATAATTCTTTTAATTCAGATGGTGTTGTCATACAGTGCACAAGCCACAGGTGCAGCACCAAGAATATAATCAATACCAAATTCATCCTGCCTTAATGGCAAAAGTCTAGGTAATTCACCAGCAAATACCTCCTAAAGTTTCAGATAACATAAACATCTTTTAATAAATTTATTTTAAGTTCTTTCTAGATTATAATATCTATGACTAATTCACAACCATTCATGGTATAATTTCAAGTCTAAATGCAGGATATGGTCATCCATCAAGAATTATTTAGATCACTTTTGATAATCAACATCTTATTATTCTATTCGAGTTCCCATCAATTAAGACAATGTCGTCATGTCATAATCAATCAATCCATCCTACTGGCACTATTAACTTTCCAGTTTCATTGTCGTCGATAAGATGTGAATTTCTCAAAAGACAAATAATAACTCATAATCCTTCACAAGTTCAAGGATATCTGGAGACATAACTAACCTTAAAAGAGTAAGGTCAACGTATAATCTACGGGAGAGAATTTCAAATCAGATACAGACGAAAACATTTAATGAATATGAATATATCCCATGTTTTCATAATTTAAGTACGCATTCGAAAGCTCCTCGGATCGTTACCCAGGTCATTCAAATGAAATCTAATCAAAAGAAATGATAGGAACGTCGATACATCCAATCGGGTATCAACACTCGATAATCAGATACTTTTCCAAAGAATCTCACCACGGGAGAATTGGACAAGAAAGGAATATCAATTTGTCAAATAAGACAAATTCCACAGATGAGTAAGCGACTCAGAAGAATAAATAGTACGGGCACATATGTAGGTGTCCCTATCAATATGTCCCTATTTTTCACTTCTTGTACATCTCATAAAATTTAATCTTTCACAATCTTCAAAGAAAATTTAGTGTTTATTAATAATTTCATGGTGACTACTAATCAGCCTTGCATGGTCACTTCCAAATTGTATGTAGGCGTGCAACTATATACAATTTCAAGATTAACGATGCAATACTCAGTTCGTCAAAATTTTATCATCATGTTTGTATAAATACATTTTCATGCTTAATTCTTAAATAAGAATCAAAAATAAATTTACAAAGATTTTCTTTGTTATGAAAACAATTAAGTTTTCCAAGGTGTTTCATAAATAACTTCATTTCGATAACGATTATCTATAAATCTCACTTTAAATAATCCTTATGGTGATGAAAATTCAATTTTTCTCAAGGGATACTATTGTATCTTATTGAACAATGAGTAATCGGCAAAAGAGTGATGAAGAGTTGTTCACCAAGAACTAACTACAATATGATAGGAAATGAGCTTAGCCAAATAATCATGAGGTTCATGACCTCGATGGCACTCAAAAAGAATAATCCACAACGTAACTCAAATCAAGATGAGTACTTGTTCAATGGTTGCATCACTAATGCGAACATTAGGATGAAGCAATAAAAGATAGATAACATCGATACATGTAGAATTTAGCAATCAAAGGTAGTCTTTTCATTATTCACAAACAAGTCAAAATTGTACCGTAACACATTACGTGTCACTATGTCATACAATTCAAAGAACTCATCCTACCAAATGATGTCTCAGTTAAGTTAGGGATTATTTTTAAAAGATACCACAATGAATACTAATCTACAAGAGTCATTAGGTGTTCCACATGTCCCGAAAGATCCATCGATCTCAATTTCAGAAGAGGATTTCTTCAATTTATTTCTTGGACACTGAGCATCCTCGTTAGTGGACAATGGCCTAGGAACAACCCTTAACACGAACCAACAATCATTTAAAACCTTACAATTCAATCACATAACTTAACGACTTCCTCTTATAAATCTCATATTCATACGGGTTAAATTTTACTTTATTCAAGTTTCAGCCAAATCATACTCAATGCGATATCCTACTTCATTCTCCAATACTTTCAATCTTTACTCTTAGACCTTAATAGGGCGATAAAAGTTCGATGTGAACAACACTTAATTTCCAATCCTATAGCTCCTACAACAATAGTTATCAAATGAGTCACTAGTCTAAAATGACTCGATCATTTAATTAGACTTCTCGGAAAGGTACTAGGGGCATGAGGCTTTTGGGTAATGGTTCCAATGACAGCCTCAAGTGCAACATTCACCCTTTCGACTTCAATTTAAGAATTGGATGACAACGAATCAGATGACATCTTTCTAGGTGGTAACGTTTTGTCAAACTCCACTCTATAAGGAAAGATCGTCATGACATCGATATCAGATATAATCTCGCCAATTCTTCTTTAATATCACAATCAACTAATATCAACATTTCTATGAATATTAACCATTTTATTAGGATCATAAATATCCGCAACTTGGTTTAGATCAAGAATAGCTAGAATTCTTACGGGAATAGCTTCGGTTAATTTACTAGGGGATTTAGGGTTCCTTGTGACAATCTACGTCGTATAAATACCTCGTATAAATATTAAAATAATCATCAAACAATCATGTAATCAAATTACATCATATATTTATATTAAAATAACACTTCTCAGTCTGGCGTTGTCGGTAACTCGGGAATTCTTCGGT
Organism: Glebionis coronaria; assembly: GCA_025667525.1. Taxonomy (NCBI): domain Eukaryota; kingdom Viridiplantae; phylum Streptophyta; class Magnoliopsida; order Asterales; family Asteraceae; genus Glebionis; species Glebionis coronaria. The sequence continues at coordinate 570,206,906 of CM046875.1, read as the reverse complement.
ACCGTTATAGTCAAAAGATTTTTAGACATTTTTAGAAAAACGTTTATATTTAAAAGATTTTGAAATGTTTTATTCAAAACATTAGTTTCAAAAATCTTTCGTTCTCTATAACAAGAGCTCTGGTACCAAACTGTAACACCCCCAAATTTACACAAGTCAATACAACGGAAGACTCGTTGGTGTTACGGGATAGCACATTACTCACATCATAGACAACGCTTAAGAATCGTGTCTTTTAGTAATAAAGCATTTCCATTCATAAATATCAAATTTACATAGGTCCCAAGTCACTGTATTTCATACAAGTTTTACAAAGAATTTGAATGGAAATGATTATTTAAGTGCGGGCCATGAATTCTTGTTGTCTTCCAGAGAATTACCTGAGATAAAACATGTTAAAAGAAAAGGTAAGCGATAACGCTGAGTGAATTCATAGAGTTTAATAATTTCCATCAATATAACATCGGTATAAAATTATTACCGAAAATCTTTTTGTACAAATCATTGTAATAGGCCATAAAATAGCCAAAGTCATTTTATACAAATCCTTATCAAAATCATTATATAGGCTTTCGCCTTCAAAATCATTATACGAACCATTGTCGTTAAAAACATTATACAATACGTTTTATAACGTTGTATAAAGTTAAATAAAAACCGTTGTATATGGTTATGTAAAACCAAAACACGAACATAAAATCAATAATAAGACCCCGTATTGCTAGTCAGGCAATATATCGTAATTCAATGCATAAAGCAGTATTTCGTTAATTGGATTATTACAAGCCGCATGACATTGTTACCTTACTAAACCAAACAACGGGTAGCTAGCCCGAAACTCATTTTCCCATCTAAATTAGCGTGTCGTCACAATAATCACGCTTGTGTAAATCTTCTCATACATAAATTCGCTTACCAATCAATGTGGCACGACGGGGATCAACCGTCAAGGCGCGAACTGGGGTGATCGTCCCCAGATAGTACTATTATATGCATAAGCGTCTACCAAATCCCGGTAGTTCACAATTCATGCCAATGGGACTTTTAGTGACATAACCTAACTTTAATAATCCATTTCATTTCATCTATCGGGTCATTTAATCATTCATCGGGTCATACAATCATTCGGGTCCAAATCAATAAATAGACAATCGGGACAACTAGTGTCTTATTTTATAAAAACTAACATGTTATCTCCCTCGCGGGTTTATAAAACATTTCATAAAAACATTTAAAAGAGTGTGAGGCTATGAACTCACGTTGATGTGGGAAGGCGGTTATCGGCAATGCGGATGTACGATACGTGCTTCAATCACGGAAACCTAGACAAATAATACTCGTCTTAGACGCTTGTCCAATGACTTTATCAAAATAATAATTATGTATACATATGATGATTTTATATATATGATGATGATCAAGTGGGTTTATACATCTTTACTCATTCATTATAGTGTTTATGTGTTGGTAATTTTCAAGACTAGTTACACTAGTTCAACTTGTTTACATTTTAAAGCCCAATGGGCCTATTACAAGCCCAATACTATTCACTAGCCCAATTATACTTTTATTATCAGTATTATACTTTATATGTTGGGCACAAATAGGTTAAGCCCAATAAATAAGTTTATAAGTGTTTTACCAAATTAGTCGGGTTTATTGTCCATGAAGGCTACTTTGGCCCGTTAATGTCTATATGTTGTAAAGCTCGGGTTTTATCGATTTTTACTTGTTATATATGTTTATATATCAGTATGTGAGTTTATAAAACTTTATATTAGACGGGTCCAACAGTCTAAGTTTTATTTAACAAAAACGTTAATCTTTCGGTTTTAGCCGAAAAGACGTAAAACTTAGTATATAGTTTTTATAACTTATAAAACTTACCAAAATATCCATTTATTTATCCTTATGCATTTTTATATAAATGAAATATATAAGTTAGTGGATTTTAATTCAAATTTTATACTATATTAGTTTGAGTGCTTATATAATAATATTAAACATTAATTTCACAAAATCAGTCCTAAAAATCTAGTTTACTAAAATGATCATATCTAGAGTTCTACATGGAGATATAACCCCAAAATTTTATCACAGAAACTAAATGATATGTGCTTCATTTTATTCCTATAGCTACTGATGAATCAACTTTTAAGTATTTTATAAAATTCGTCCAAAACAGTGTACTCAGATTTGCACTCTAAACTTGTTTTGGTCATATCTCACTCATTTTTATGATTCCATTGCATGGCCAACTCTCACATGTGTACAAGTCTCAATACTCACTGTATATCAATTCATCTATACCATTTTATCAGTTCATCATATGGTTATTTACTGTTTTTATACAGCCTACTAAATTAAGCAAGATTAACCAGTTTTACATATAGTTTTTCATCTTTTTACCCATGTTTATCAACACCAAATCCCCACACAATACTTTTATCATCATATATTCATCATATACATATACAATAGGAAAGAAAATACATGATTACATAATCAAAATAAAAAGAAGGATGGGAAGAATGATCCTTATACCACCATAGTGATGAAAATGTGAGGTTGATGAATAAGGCTTGGATTTTGATGGCAAAACTTGTGATATACCATTATCAACTTCAAGATCACCTATCTTCATGAATCATCTTGTGGAAAATCAGCGCTTGACTCCTTTGAAAACTTCTTTCTAGATGTTAAAATCACCACCAATCTATAGAGCTTTAAAAGGGCTTCATCATATGTGTGAATAACACATGATTTCATGGTTAAAATTGATCAAATGAGGGTGTTTATTGATGAATATGGGACGAATTTTGGGGAGGAAAGAGAGAAAGTTGTGGTGGTTTGCATGGATGGAAATGGAGAAATGGTTTAGTGAAGTGGTTTTGTGGTTTGGTGGTATGTGTAGCTTACTTGTTAAGCTTTAGCTAACAAGTGTTAGCTTGTTAGCTACAAGTTTGCCACATCTTATGATGTGGTGTCTTTGTAGCATTCCCATATAGTGGGGTGGGACAAGTGTATACTTGTCTCATCCCACTAATTTACGGGTATTCCTCGATTCTAGTTTCCTCGATTTGCGTGCCCTCGGGTCGTTTTACGAAAAACGTTTTTATAAATTATGAATCAACGACACAAAACAAATCTAATAAAAATTGTCTCATCAAAAACGGAGTTCAAAAACGTAAATACGTAAACCTAGGGTTTCCGGTTTAGTCGTAAAGGACGTTAAATTAAAATCGTAAGTCCTAATCTCTTCTCGTATATTTGTGAGTTTATGAACCAACACAAATTTAAAATTCAAAAATAATATTCACGGATAAATTTATTTCCTGAAATGTCGGAATGTCACCAAAACGGTGTATGTAAACGTAAGCACGTAACGTAGAATCCTCCGGTTTAGACGTAGTCGATGCTACTTCAAGACGTAAATCCAAATTTCTTCCCAAAAATAAGTGAGTTCATATTATAACATTAAAATAATGTTTTTAAATAAATATTGAGAATAAAATATCAACCATAAATTGACGGATTGTCACAATATCCGCTTGATTAAAGTCGTCAATTCAAATTACTGGAACAAGTTTGATTCGTTAAGAATCTTACCATTGTTGCTTTCCAGTTGACACAAGTTTGATTCATAAGAATCTCACAAGTCACCTACCGTAGCGCTGTTTGATGTTGACGCTAGAAGGATTTCCATTCATCACTGTGAATAATAATGAATATCACTCTGAATGTTCTGGCAAAACAATAAAGATATTGCGTAGAAACGTGAAACGAGTTTGAATCAATTCAGAATCAAACCACTGTTGCTTTTCAGCTTTACATATGTTCAATTCATAGAGAATCTTGCATATGACCTACCGCAGTGCTGTTTGATGTTAACACTGGAAGGATTTCCACTCATCATTGTGAATACTAAGTAGTATCTCTCTGAGTGTTCTAGCAATATCACAAGGATATAGCGTAGGACTCTCTTAATCTTCATCCGTGTGTCCTAACGAGATTTGATTGATCTCTTGGCTCTAGACTCGATTTGTGCACTTTTAGTGGTCGGAGGCTGGAGTAGATGCCACCTATTCAATATCAACTATCTCGGAGTGAGAAAGTCAATAGAAGTCGTGTTGATCTCCGTGACAATAAAACAAACTTCTTTTGAGAGAAGCCTGAGTAGCTAGGAAAGGGTTGTGCTTCACATCACTGGGTCCATGATGAGTTTGTCTTCATGATGAGTTGACCCGGTTTCTGCCTAAGTTGTATGGAGGGCTTCTTTCTTTAGACCCTTTATCCTTACATTTCTTTTTCATTCTTCAACCCCTTCAATGCTTACCAAGACATCATTAATAGCACCTTGTTGTGATTGGTCCAATGCTATCATCAGTACTTAGTCGGCATTCAGCTGCGTTCACATTCTACTCCATCTTTCCTAAGGACTTCTAATAATCTATTGGATTGTCCCGGGGAAGATCCCTCCGGTTCTGGTTGGATCATAGGACTTAAATCTAACCACCCTTTTGACACCAATAACGTCGTGAATTAAAGATGTTGTGGGTTTTTGATCGTAACCATGAGTGCTTGAGTCTTTAGATCATATTTTAATCACATTTTCTCCCCTATCTCTAATATATATAATCTTTTGATATTAGAGATACCAAATTTGATTAAAATATATTTTGAAAAATAGTCTTAAAAATCTGTGGGAGAAAGCTGTGTCAAACTTAGCATGAATTTTGGAACGCTTCCCCTCAAAAATTGATCCAATGGAATTGTCATTACGAGGATTTGATCCACATTAAACTTTTGAGGATAGGAGTTGTTGAGCACACAATTTTTGAAAGATTTTGAATATCATTGAGAAACTCTTGAAAAAATTGTGTTCAACGCTTTTTGAAAAATCAATTCTTTTTGTCGAAAAGATTTTTCTAAATCATAAACTTGAGTTCATAAACTTTGAATGTCTTGACGAATCCACTCAAGTGTAAGAAGATTTAACTTCTTTTGCTAAGGGTAAGAGTACAAAAGCGTACACTCCCCCGTGAATTTAGGTCCGGCTTGCAATCCGAAAGTGATTACAAGCCATTGTGTTGAGCTCAAAACGTTGAATGTTTTGTGACAAGCTCAACCCAAGATAGATTCTCTACCCGTTGTTGGAAATATTGTCCAAAATAGACAATTTCCTTTTGAAAAGATAGAAATGACATGTTTTGAAAAATATTTACAACTTTCATTCGAGCTTTATGTACACACCCGTGTCGTTATTGAGCGACATTTCTAGGTACGTCCATATTATCGATACTGAAAGACATGTCGAGAAGAATATTTTTAGATTTTCAAAGATTTTTTAATTTTGTATTTTTATTTTTCATTAATATTTACAGATAGATGTTTGATAGATGAATCAAGCAGGCTTCATTGCCAGAACCTCCAGTTTTGCTGGAGTCAAACATCTCATACCAATTTTCCTAACAAGATACACAAACCTCTCTTTTGAAAGAGCTTTTGTAAACAAGTCAGCTAATTGGTAATCAGTTCCAACAAAGTATAATTCAACAATATCCTTTTCAACTTGTTCCTTAATGAAGTGATATCTGACATCACTGTGCTTCGTGCGGGAATGCTGTACCGGATTGCATGAGATGGCTATGGCCGACTTTGAGTCACAGTACATAGGTAGTTTATCAAAATGGAAGACATAATCCGTGAGTTGTGTTCTCATCCAAAGAACTTGAGCACAACACGCAGATAGAGACACATACTCTGCTTCGGCTGATGAAAGTGACGTGCAATCCTGCTTCTTGGAAGACCATCCCATAAGCTTGTCTTGACCTAGAAATTGTGCACCACCAGAAGTACTTTTACGTGTATCAAGACACCCTGCATGATCAGAATCTGAATAGGCCGTTAGAAAGAAACCGGTTTCCCTCGGATACCAGAGTCCCATGTGAATGGTATTCTTAAGGTACCGAAAGATCCGTTTAACCTCCTTGAGGTGTTTTTTAGTGGGTCGTGCTTGATATCGTGCACAATAACATGTGGCATGATGAATATCAGGTCTGCTTGCTGTCAAGTACACGAGGGACCCGATCATGGAACAATATCTCGTTTAATCTATGGGTAATCCCTCCAAATCAGCATCTAGGGATGTGGTTGATAATGGTGTCCCAACGGGGTCACATGATGTCATACCATGCTTTGTGATTATCTCTTGACAATACTTAGCTTGGTTAATAAAGATACCACTTGGGGATTGGTGAACTTGAATTCTTAGGAAGAATTTTAGTTCGCCCATCATAGACATTTCAAATCTGTTGTGCATAAATTTTTCAAACCATTTTGAAAGTTTTGGGTTTGTAGACCCGTAAATAATGTTATCAACATAAATCTGCACAAGCAAAATGTCATCCCCATATTTATAACTGAACAAAGTTAAATCAATGGAACCTTTTGATAAACCTTTGGAGACCAGAATTTCGAGAGCTCGTCGTACCACGCCCTTGGAGCTTGCTTGAGTCCATAAAGTGCTTTGTGGAGACGATACACCTTGTTAGGATAATAAGGATTGACGAATCCTTCCGGCTGCGTGACATAAACTTCTTCCTTCAAAGGACCGTTAAGAAACGCCGTCTTTACGTCCATTTGATAAACGATGAATCCCTTATGTGCAGCATAAGCAAGGAAAATCCTGACCGCTTCCATTCGAGCTACTAGTGCAAATGATTCTTCAAAATCAATACCCTCTTTCTGTCCATACCCTTTAGCCACAAGCCTAGATTTATTCTTGATGATCGTGTTCTCTTCATCCATCTTGTTTTTCGAGATCCATCGAAGATTTAATGGTGTTACATCGTATGGTCTGTCAGCAAGTTCCCAGACTTTAAGTCTTTCAAATTGTTGAAGTTCATCCGTCATCGATTGAATCCAAGCATGATCAGCTAATGCTTCTTTAATGTTTTTCGGTTCAGCTGAACTCACGGCGAGTGCAAACATACAAACATCAGCATCGGTGTTAAGCTGTCGTCTTGTGCGAACGGGCTGCGAAGGGTTTCCAATGACATGAACCAAAGGATGATCTCGGGTCTACTGATGTGTTGAAGGATGTCGTTGATAGAATGTATGCATATTTGATGGATCAACATGGCGAGTAGAAGACTCTCTAGTTTCGTGTACCGGTGTACCGAATGGGTTGATAAATTCGTCATCGTCAGATAATGCATTTGCTGCTTGATTTGTGTTCTCTGGAGCAATGACAGTAGTTGTGGATGTTGTAAGATCGATTGTTGAAGTGATATTCTGAGGAGGTAAATCTGCAGCAACCCGTGTTGAAGTAGATGAAGTTGTATCCAGTTGTTGACAATGATCGGTATCATCAGTCTTATCATGAGTGTCAACGGAAGACTTCGATACAACTTGTTTCTCCCCCGTAAAATATTCATCATACATTGGTCCATATAACATTTCCAACTCTTCAATTGTTGTGTCGACTATCATATCAGCTCTAGGAACATGTTCTGGAACCAGCGTTGAACTTGACGGTTCATTACTGTGGTCTTGATTTCCGAATTCCGTGCGGTTGTGAACGGAAGTCATTTTTCGTTTTGGATCGGGACTTAAAATGTTTTGTTCAAGTGCCATCTCTTGTAATTCATCAAATCGGATGTGAATAGTCTTGACAATCAATTTTGTTCTCTTGTTGTACACTCTATATCCCTTAGACTGAGTGGCATATCCCACAAGAATACATGCATCACCTTTTTCTTTCATCTTATCCAAATTTTCACCATCTTGAATAATGTAACAAGTACATCCAAAAACATGAAGTTGTTTGAGTGAAGGTTTTCGATCATGGATTATGTGATATGGTGTCTTTTCGTGTCTAGGGATAATTAAGGAGCGGTTTTGTGTGTAGCATGCGGTTGACACGGATTCGGCCCAAAAGTACAGTGGAAGTTTTGAAGCGGATAATAATGTTTGAGCAGCCTCAACTAAAGTACGGTTTCGTCTTTCAACAACTCCGTTTTGTTCGGGTGTTCTAGCAATAGATGTTTCATGTTCAATTCCTTCGGCTTCAAAATAGTTTCTCAGTTTTGAATTCAAAAATTCTGTACCTTTGTCAGTACGAACCACTTTAACTTGAGCTTGAAGACCACGTTGTATCAATTTAAGGAAGCTGATGAGAACGTCGGGTGTTTCATCCTTGGACCTCAAGAAGTGAGTCCATGTGTACCTTGAGTAATCATCGACTATTACAAGAATATATTTCTTTCCATTGATACTCTAAACACGCATAGGACCACACAGATCCATGTGAAGAAGATCTAACCGTCCTTTAGAGCTTGGTGTGGTCTTTGTTTTCAAGCTACTTCGTTTAGCTTTACAAAGTTCACAAGAAGAACAAAGATGATCTTTGATGAATTTCAAGCTTGGAAGGCCTCTCACAATATCTTTCTTGGAAAGCAAGTTAATGGTATTAAAGTTGAGATGAGAAAGACATTGATGCCATAACCATGCCTGAGTCGTTGAAGCTTTAGCCATGAAGCAAATTGGAGTTGATGAAGTTGTGTCTTGAAGTGAAACTGTGTAAAGATCAGTACCCCGTGTACCGGTAAGTAAGTCATTCCCATCATAATCACGAACAAAACATGTCTTCTTTCTGAAAGCAACTTCCAAATCCGCATCACAGAATTGACCAACCGAGAAAAGATTGTGATTGAGCCCTTCGACGTAGTATACCCTTTTAATCGTGATATTCCCCTGAACCAAATCTCCATATCCTAGGATCGGTGCAAATTGATCATTTCCGAATCAGACCGTACCCAGGAACTTCTCCACAAAGTTAATTAGAAGCTTGAGATTCCCCGTCATGTGCTTCGTGCATCCGGAGTCCAGTATGAAGAGAATTATTTGTATTACCTGCAGAAGAGTTAGAACATGATGGAGCAATTGCTAAATTGGATACCACAGTAGTTGTGATAGTAGAATCATTAGTGTCCTTATCAACATTTAAAGGCAAACTAACACTCGTTTTCACATTTTCTGTCCTAGCTTTTGGCATCCATTTATATCCGGGAGGACATTGATTAGCAAACCACCATTTCTAAGACTTGCTAGCAGACTCATATAATTCCTTAATTTTGCTTCTAGGATTCTTAGTGGTGGAGTCTGATGCATTACTTTTCTTAGTGGGGGTAGCACCCGAATGGTTCACTTTGCGTTTGGGTTTACTAGCTCTAATAGGCATCGCAACTTGCTTCTTAGTTCTAGTATCTACGCCTTTGACATTAATCATAGCACACATAGAATGATTAGCATTAGCATACTTGCCACATTTGACACAAACACATTTCACATTCATAGCATTCAAATCATTCACATCATTCATATCGTCATTACATACGATTACAGACTTTTTATTCTTAAAAACATTCAAATTCCTAGGGTGTGCTTCTACTTCCTTCATCTTCCCTTGATTCTTGTGTTTCCAGACCTTATCATTCACTTGAGTGCTCTTAAGCTGAGGCCGGCTAACAGTAGTAGTGGAGACTATTCCTGTAGTAGAAGACACACGAATATTAGTGTTTCTAGAAGTCTGAGGCGATTGAATAACTTTGTTTGTAGGCTTAGTGGTCATTCCATACATCCCTGGTTTAATCACATTAGTGTGCTTAACGCTTGGTGCTATGGCATTCCTTATGGGTTGATTTTGTGGTAACCTTTCCTTTCCATCTATCTTGGGGGCAAACACAGGTTTTGCAAACGAGGAATTTGATAAAGCAGATGGTTTTCCCAAGATAGAGGATCTATTCACTTTAGAAGCATTGGGTTGTCTAACAACAGGTTTCTTAATGATAGGTTCCACGATTTTCCCACCCATTTTAGCAACGAGTTTCTGCAACTCTGCTATCGCTCTGTCCCTGTCTTGTAACTGAGCTTTCAACCCTTTAATTTCAAAATTCTGTTCATTCATTTCTCGATACGTTTGGGAAAGTTTTTCTTGCAATTTATTATCATGTGGAAAACTACCAACGTCTTTTTGCAAAGCAAGTTCAAGTGAATGACAATGTTTTTAAAGGAAATCAGTTTTGTGTTGAAGTAACTCAAAAGCCTTTTTATCAACATTTTCTTTACGTTTCGAAAGCTCAATTTCAAGACGTTCACATTCTTTGCTTTTATCAAGATATTGGTATGCAACTTCAAAATATTCATCAATATCAGCACAAGATGTAAAATAAGCACACATAACATCGTTAGAAACACATTCTTGCAATATTAAATCATATTCATCGGAAAAATCAGTCTTCTCCATTTGAAGATCTTCAATGTGTTTCTCAAGAGATTCAACATATTTTAAATCATCATACATTTCAGTCCGAAGGAACTCCTCAAGTTGAAGAACAGTTTGTTTAATCAACGCCGTGTTAGGAATTAAGAGTTCTTTCACAAGCAAGGTAATATCTTGAGGAATTGGACGTGTCCACTCAACATTTTCACGTTTTGCCCAGTCTCTTTCAACAATAGATTTAACATTATCTATGTGGTGTTTAAGAATACCTAATGTTTTCCTACTCTTGCTTTTATATTCATCAAGAGGGAGGTAGTTTATGTATTTGTAAACATTAGATTTCTTAGGGGCAAATGCTTTCTTCCATTGAATTCTCTTTTGTGTGCATTCTAGGAACACTTCCTCACGAGTTTTCTGAGTTTGTTTATTGAAAAATCCATAAAGACTATTCTCATAAGCATAATTATATGGTTTCACAAACTCCTTATTGACAAGTGGTTGACTATCATCATCCCAAAGGGCAGTCTCTTCACTATCAGCACTAACAGGCATGCAATCAAGATCAGTTCCTTCAGTCTCATCAAGATAAAGACACGGGTTCGCAGCTTGAGCTTTGTCAAGGTACTCAGGACTTGCAAAGCTAGCTTGACCCTTAAACATCGGTGGAGGTGCTAACATTCTTACAGATTGAATAGAATCATGCGTTTTATAAACAACGTTCTTCAAAAATTCGACTTGTGCTTCTAGTTTCGTTACTTTTTCAGTTTCTTTATCATATCTACTTTTGAAGTCTTGTTTTAACGCATCTACCTCTTGTTTCTTATCCTCAAGAATTTTAGCAGAATCAGTAGTGGTCATAGAGAGCTTTTGTTCAAGTTCATTAACTCTGGTGTTGGCAAGGTACGTTTTTTGGCGTTCATCCATTAAGAAAACATTATATTGACGCTTCTCTTTAGCTAATAACTCAAGAGTTGTATTATATTTGTTTTCAAAATCGTCCTTTTGACCTTTTAACGCACTTCCCTTGTACCCCTCAAGCTCTTTGGTTTTCTGAAGGAGCTCATCTCTATAGCTTTCAGTCATCTCAGTAGATTTGATAAGAGCAGCTTTGCATTCTTCAAAACTTTGAGTGAGCGTAGCGTTTGCCTTCTTTAATTGCTTTTGACTCTTTTTATTTTAGTGACATCTTTTTGTAAAGTAGCAATTAAATTAGCAAGCGCAATATGTTCCTCTTCATCATTTCCATTTGCATGTTGATCATCCTCAGACTCATTATTGCACATGTCTGATGAATCGGGTGTGGTATTGCTATCAACCGTTTCCATCATACACGTGTCATTAATGGCATTGGGTAGATCACTATGCTCAGGAATATCACCAAACACATTATATTCATCAGTAGTGTGTACCTTATCGATTGGCTTAGTGTCAAAGATAGGGCCATTGTCATCTTTAGTGACTTTGAGAACTTCTTCAACCTTTGCCATGTACGAGTAATGTGCATCGAGCTCTTGATCAGAATCTTCATCATCAGTATCATCAAGCATTGCTCCTTCCTCGGCTGACAATTTAACCCCTGCTTCCATTTTCTTGCATAACAGTATCTTTTCCTTGTGATAGTTGGAGTCTCTAACCCTTTTCGGCTTCCTGCATTCCTTTGCCATATGCCCATAACCTTGGCAATTAAAACATTGAATCCCACTCTGCTTAACCACTTGACTTCCAACCGTTTCCCTATTCCCTGTAGCAGCAGCAATCCTCTGAGTATCATACTTGGCAGTTTGTCGATCATATCTTGCAGAACCCTCAACATGTGTTGGATTATGTCGATCATACCTAGAAGGACTTTCACCACATTGACGTGTGTCATAACTTGGAGGACTCTCAACATATCGGTTCTTTGTGTTAGATGATGTGCGAAGATTGTTGTTGGTGGGTTTGTAGATTTTCTTGTAAGTCTTCATTATGAAAGCAATTTGTTGTTTCATCTCTCGGTTCTTTTGAGCTTGGTATTCATCACTATCTTCTTCAGATGAGGACTCAGATGGTGGTGATGGTGCTCTTGGCACTTTACCTCGAGATTTTGTGGAAGATGAAGACTTAGATGAAGTGGAATAGCGTGGTGAAGATGATGTAGTGGAATATCGTGGTGAAGATGATGTAGTGGAGTATGGCTTAGGAGCACGAGAGTGAGGATCGTGAACATGTTAAGTGGTAGTCACTAAAGCAAGTGGATTAGCCGTTTTTGCAACACGTTCAGCTCGAATCTCATTTGCTTCATTCTGAAATTGCTTCAAGATGTCAAAGATGTCAAAGATCGTGAACATTCAGAGGGATATTCATTAATATTCACAGTGACGAATGGAAATCCTTCTAGCATCAACATCAAACAGCCCTACGGTAGGTAACTTGCGAGATTCTTTATGAATCAAGCTTGTGTCAACTGGAAAGCAACAATGGTAAGATTCTTTATGAATCAAACTTGTTCTAGGAATTTGAATTACCGACTTTAATCAAGCGGATATTTATTCAACTGATTCACTCTTTATGTTCGTAGTCTTTCTTTGAGACGGCCGAGTAAAGAGAACGGCTAGTACTGTCGCGAAACCCTGTCAAGGAGGTTCTTAATTGAATCTACCTAATCATAGGTACGGTATTTAATATCGTATAACGGTCTTCACCGGCCGGAGGTAAAACGCTACCGATTTAGGACGAATGTCAAAGGCATTCAGTTCGTGTCTAGGTTTTGTCTCAAGAAGGTGGCGTTACGGTGTACTCAGCAAAGTCAAAGACTCAATACCACATACTCATGCCCAAAGACATACTCAAAAATCAAGAAAGCAAAAGTCTTCCGCAACTCTGATGTTCAGAATCCTCCTTAACAATTAATGTAGAGGAATGACCTCTCTTCAAAGGAGATTGTAAGCAAGCTTTCAAGATGGTGCATAGTGTGAGCATGTGGATGAAGACACAAGATCGCAAGATGACAAAGACAAGTCAAGGATAGTTTGAAGATCTCAAGATTAAAGACAAAGTCGAAAGACAACGAAAAAGGGTCAAAGATCACAACATGAAGGAACAAGACTACTATTGCATGTTCAAGACTCATTTATGACGAGATAAGTAATCTTCATAAATCTCCAAATGTCGAAGAGGAATGACCTAACATTGGGGGAGATTGTTAGCCTCAAAATATTAATTCAAACAAGAATGTTCGGTCATAGGTTTCCATTGTAACATTTATTAGAACGTTATAATAGGTAGTAGAAAAGTTGTGGTTCACGGGCTTGTATCTAAGCTACTTAAAGCCCAAATGACAAGCCTGGCCCAACACTTTAAGCCCACACTCTATTTATGGTGTAAGGGTATTTATATCACCCTCCTAGCTTGTTAGGAGGGTGTTGGTTGGTCATTTGTATTTTTTCTATCTTATAATCTAATTCTCCCAAAGTTTCCAACCATTCTCTCTCTTTTCTCTCTCTCTTCTTTCTCTCTATAGAATTCACCTATCTTCTATCGTATTTCATACAATCAACCATGCTGAAGTGAATTAATATGGGAACAACAATAATCTTATTCACATTAATCATCTAAATAAGTTAACTTATTATTTAGTACAATAAATTTATATAATCTGAAAAAATAGATTAAGCCTTTTTTTCATAATAAATTTGGATAACTCATCAATTAAGATGAATTATGAGCTTATAAATTTACATGATGTTAATTTATAAGCTGATCAATATTAAATAAATTAAAAAAAGATAAATTAAAAAATATCTAATGATTGTACCTAATAAATATCTGATGATTGATCATCGATTTAGTCTAAATTGATCACCGATTTGATGATTGATGATCGATTTGATCATCTATTTGATCTTTTACGATTGATTGATGAGTATGAGAGGGTGGATTGATGAAAATACACATTATGTGTTTTTGTGTGTATTTTAGGGTAGGGATGTGATTGAATCTGGATGAAATTACTAAAATGCCTTTTTGTCTTTTTTATTTTTTATTAAAAAAAGTTAATCTCAAATTTTAATATTTGGTGGATGAAATGTGAGAATTAATCCCCTTATATTCAAAGAATTAGATATCTATTATAACCCCTCTAAAACTTAGAGGGTGTTTGGTTAAGCTTATATAGTAGCCTTATTAGCTTATTAGCTTATATAAGCTTATTAGCTTATATAAGCTTATAAGCCCAAACTAAGTGTTTGGGTAAGCTTATATAATTGGGCTTTTAAGCTTATATATGGGTGTTTTGATAAGTCATAAAAGTTTGGCTTTTTTTGTCAAAGTTTAGGCTTATATAACACACCACTATTTAATTTACCTATTTACCCTCATATAATCATATTTTTTTTATCACTTTATAACGTAGCCTGTAGCACTCCTCCAATTCTTATTTCCATCATGGTTTATCATACTATCATCTGATATCTTTCTATTCCTTTTTGCCATCAATAATTAAATAGGTTCCATCATATTAATTATTTTTTCTTCATATCAATAAAATATTTTGTGCTATATATTATAACGTAGTATATTTGTACTAAAATTGAAAGACTAATTGAATAAGAATATGGTATAAGTTCTTACAAAATTGAATTACTAACTTGGATTAAAAAAAGATACTTACCAATTGTGTTATTAAAACATGTATTTTTTGTTCATTTAACAACATAAGTTAAACTAAACACTTAAGCTTATAAGCTTATTAAACATAAGCTAAACCAAACATGTTGGAAATTTAGTGCAATTGTGGGATCGAGTCATACTTGTAAATGGGTTTGGAGGTACGGAGTGTACACCCATTGTGTCCTTGACCTCCCTGGACTCAATATAGTTGTTGAAAGTTCATCATGAGGAAGCTGCTCCTGGTTAGGAAGTTGCTCCTGGTTAGGAAGTTGCTCCTGGTTAGGACGTTGCTCCTGGTGATGCACAAAGTCTTTGTAACCTCTTTGACCAATCAATGAGGGTTGAATATTGACTTGATGACCATGTTTATGGTCATGTAACCACTATGCTTTCATGTAGGTAATTATGAGCTTAATTGGCCGATTAATGCTCTTAAATACCATTGACTATGAGTTACATCCTTCTAGGACTAGGATCACTATAAATAGTGATCATATTTGCATGATGAAATATACAGAAACAAGAAACACTTACACGCACAGAGTTCTTGATTTGTGCCTAAAACAAGAACTGACTCTTGGTTTTATCCCAAGGAGGTATTCGTGTTAACCCAGGCATAGGGTCAAATAATCTTCTTTGGAAAGTGATTACACGACTTCAAGAGATATCCGGTAACCATTCATTGGTACGCAGTTAGGCTATTGATTATCTTCACCCTGTTGGAACGAAGTAAACCCCAACAATCAAAGAAGATTATTTTGTGATAATCAATGGCGGCGGCAATGAAGCAAATGGTGGCTAACTTCTCCAAACTGGATAAGTTTGAAGGGGTTGATTTTAGGAGATGGCAGAAGAAGATGCACTTTCTTCTTTCTACCATGAACGTGGTGTACGTGTTGACCACTCCCGTTCCTGATGGTGGTGATGATGCTACTTTGGAGGAACTGAGGAAAAGGAGCAAATGGGAGAATGATGATTATGTGTGTCGCGGCATAAATCTCAATGGTATGTCTGATTCTTTATTTGATATTTACCAAAATGTTGAATCTGCTAAAGAACTATGGGATTCCTTGGAAGCCAAATATATGGATGAGGATGCATCAAGTAAGAAGTTCCTTGTGAGTGATTTCACAAATTACAAAATGACCGATTCAAGACCAGTCATGGAACAATACAATGAACTTCTTGGAATACTTGGCAGATTTACACAACATAAAATGAACATGGATGAGACCATTCAAGTCTCGTGTGTCATTGACAAACTACCTCCTTCTTGGAAAGATTTCAAGCACACCTTGAAACATAAGAAGGAGAAGTTAACTCTTGTTGAGTTGGGCAGTCATTTGCGCATTGAGGAATCCCTCAGGGTGCAAGAAAATGATAAGCCAAAGAGCAAAAATGTTGCTGGTTCATCTGTTGTCAATATGGTGGAGCATAACAACTCCACCAGGTACAATGACAACAAGGGCAAACGTAAGCATCAGGATAACACCAAAGCTAATCCTAACAAGAAGTCATCAGTGGCTTGTTGGAAATGTGGGAAACCTGGACACTTCAAAAGGGATTGCAAAGGTGTTAGCATTGGCAACCAAGCTAATGGATCAGGCACAAAAGGTCAGAATATGTTTAATGAATCTCTCCAGATTTATTATGGTACATATGTATCTGAAGCTTATTTTGTGCAGGATGATGATGTTGCGTGCTGGGTTGACTCTGGAGCAACAGTACATGTGTGTAAAGATAGATGTTGGTTCAAGACTTATGAGTCAATGAATGATGGATCTATTCTTCACATGGGAAATGAGTCAACAGCTCTAGTGCATGGACGTGGTTGTGTAGATCTTAAATTTACTTCTGGAAAGATTGTTTCTTTGTTTAATGTTTTGCATGTTCCTAATATTAGGAAGAACTTGGTTTCTAGAAGTGTTTTGAATAATTGTGGTTATAAACAAGTGATTGAATCTAATAAATTTGTTTTATCGAAACATGGTGTGTTTATTGGTTTTGGCTATTTGAGTAATCAAATGTTCAGGCTTAATATTGATTCTAGTATAAATGTTGATTCTGTCCTGATGACTACCACTAAACTGAATGATTCATCACTATAGCATGCTAGACTAGGCCATGTCCACTATAAAAGGATGCAAGATATGTCTAAGGATGGGTTAATTCCAGCTTTTGACATGGACACTGATAAGTGTCAGACTTGTATGCTGAACAAAATTACTAAGAAACCATTTCAGGATGTAAAACGTGAAACTATAGTTTTGGAGCTAATCCATAGTGACCTATGTGATTTGCATGCTACTCCCTCATTAGGGAATAAGAAATATTTGGTAACATTTATTAATGATTCTTCTAGGTTTTGCTATGTTTATTTGTTACATACTAAGGATCAAGCATTAGATAAATTTAAAGTATTTAAAACTGAAGTTGAATTACAACAAGGAGTCCAAATCAAAAGATTTAGGACTGATAGGGGAGGTGAGTACATGGATACTTTGTACTTGGAGTCTGTCGGAATCATCCATGAGACAACTGCTCCCTATACTCCACAACAAAATGGTATATCTGAATGAAAAAATAGAGTACTAAAAGAGATGGTTAACTCCATGTTATCCTACTCATGACTGAGTCAAGGGTTTTGGGGAGAAGCTATGTTAACAGCTTGCTATTTATTAAATAGGGTTCCTAATAAAAGGAACAGGATTACCGCTTATGAACTCTGGACTAAAAGGAAACCAAACTTGAACTACCTTAAAGTTTGGGGTTGTAGGGCTGTTGTAAGACTCCCTGATCCAAAGGTGAAAACCTTGGGTGAAAGAGGCATTGAATGCATCTTTGTTGGATATGCTGAGCATTCAAAGGCTTATAGGTTCTATGTTATTGAATCTAATGATTCAGTTTCAATAAAATCAATCATTGAATCAAGGGATGCTAACTTTGACGAGACTAGGTTCTCATCAGTCCCTAGGCTAAGCCTTAGGACTCCTGCTGGAGCTGAGGACATTGGTGCTTCAGTGGAACCTAAAAGGGTCACTAATGAGGTTGTGGTTCAGCAACCTGAGCCTGAGCTTAGAAAAAGCACAAGGCAAAGGACTCCAAAGAATTTTGGGCCTGAATTTCAACTATACCTAGTTGAAGGAACAAGGGATGAGGTCTTTGACCAGTACTACTATTGCTTTAATGTTGAGGATGATCCCAAAACATTTGATGAAGCAATGAAGTCCCAGGATGTTGCTTTCTGGAAAGAAGCAATCAATGATGAGATAGATTCCATCATGGGCAACAACACTTGGGTGTTGGTTGATCTACCTCCAGGTTGCAATCCACTTGGATGCAAATGGATCTTCAAAATAAAGATGAAGGTAGATGGAACTATTGAAAAGTTCAAGGCAAGGTTAGTCATTCAAGGCTTTAGACAAAAGTCAGGAATAGACTACTTTGATACTTATGCTCCTGTAGCACGCATAAGTACCATAAGAATGTTGATTGCCTTGGCAAGCATTCACAATCTGATTATTCATCAGATGGATGTGAAGACAACATTCTTGAATGGTGATTTAGATGAGGAGGTTTATATGAACCAACCTCAAGGTTTCATCATGCCTGGTCATGAAGGTAAGGTGTGTAAACTGATTAAGTCCTTATATGGACTCAAACAAGCACCTAAGCAATGGCATCAAAAGTTTGATGAGTGGTTTTGTCTAATGGTTATTTACTTAACCAAGCTGACAAATGTGTATATAGCAAATTTGATGAATCTGGTAAAGGAGTCATCATTTGCCTATATGTTGATGACATTTTAATCTTTAGTACTGACCAAGTTCAGGTTGATTTAACCAAAGAGTTTTTGTCATCAAGGTTCTCTATGAAAGACATGGGGAAGGCTGATGTTATCCTTGGCATAAGGATTAAACATGAAAGTGATGGTATTGTAATTTCTCAGTCTCATTATATTGAGAAGGTCCTGAAGAAATTCAATCACTTTGGTTGTACTCCAGTGAGTACACCTATGGATACAAGTGAGAAACTAATGCCTAACAATGGTCAGGCTGTCTCCCAGCTTGAGTATTCTAGGGTGATTGGTTGCTTGATGTATGCAATGACTAGTACTAGGCCTGATATTGCTTTTGCAGTAGGTAAACTGAGTAGGTACACTAGTAATCCTAGTACTCAGCATTGGCAAGCAATTTTGAGGGTACTAAAGTATTTGAAAGGAACAATAGATTATTGTTTGTCATATACTGGATATCCTTCAGTGTTGGAAGGTTACACTGATGCAAGTTGGATCAGCAATACTGAGGATAATTCATCCACAAGTGGCTGGGTATTCCTTCTTGGTGGTGGTGCAATTTCTTGGGCATCAAAGAAGCAAACTTGCATTACTGGTTCAACAATGGAATCTGAATTTATGGCTCTAGCAGCTGCTGGTAAAGAGGCTAAAAGGTTGAGAAACTTGCTTCTTAAGATTCCATTGTGGGTCAAACCTATGGCACCCATATATATCCGTTGTGATAGTGCAGCTACATTGGCTAAGGCTTATAGCCAAATGTACAATGGTAAGTCTAGACACTTAGGTGTTAGACATAGCATGATTCGCGAGCTAATCATGAATGGGGTGATATAAATAGAGTTTGTAAGGTCTCAACAAAACTTAGTTGATCACTTGACGAAGGGATTGGCTAGAGACTTGGTTATAAAGTCTGCTAAAGGGATGGGTTTAAAGTCCAAACTAGTCACTGAATGCTAGGACACCCAACTCCCTCCTGAGGAAACTTGGGAGCTGAGTTCAATGTGGAAAGCTGAACATTCAGGGGACTGAAGCACATGTATATCATCCCAAGGATGTGCTTGTACCTTCTTAAAGGAGGATGAAGTTATAAACTTCTTAATGGTTAATTTCTTTGAAAAAGTGCTTAAGCATGAGCATGAACTAAAGAGGAACCACCTATGTAAATGTTGAGGTTTCGCCACCTCAAGGAGCATGGACTTTGGCTCTTACAACGTTTATGAATTGGATATGGGCACATGGCTTCTATGGTGTCAGGAGCGTTTTAAGTGTTTGTTGTGTGTATTTTATCTTCAGGTATTCAAAGTAGTTGAAGGGTTCAATTCTTAGAACATCCTGATTCTCGAATATTTGAAGTGATGTACTAATATGGAAATTCAGTCCTCAGGACATTTTCATTTTTGCACTGGTTTTGTTAAAGTTGATTTTCATGCAAAAATAAATTGTACTAAATTGGGGAGGATTGTTAGAAATTTAGTGCAATTTTGGGATCAAGTCATACTTGTAAATGGGTTTGGAGGTACGGAGTGTACACCCATTATGTCCCTGACCTCCCTGGACTCAATATAGTGGTTGAAAGTTCATCAGGAGGAAGTTGCTCCTGGTTAGGAAATTGCTCCTGGTTAGGAAGTTGCTCCTGGTTAGGACGTTGCTCCTGGTGATGCACAAAGTCTTTGTAACCTCTTTGACCAATCAATGAGGGTTGAATATTGACTTGATGAACAGGTTTATGGTCATGTAACCACTATGCTTTCATGTAGGTAATTATGAGCTTAATTGGCCGATTAATGCTCTTAAATACCATTGACTATGAGTTACATCCTTCTAGGACTAGGATCACTATAAATAGTGATCATATTTGCATGATGAAATATACAGAAACAAGAAACACTTACACGCACAGAGTTCTTGATTTGTGCCTAAAACAAGAACTGACTCTTGGTTTTATCCCAAGGAGGTATTCGTGTTAACCCAGGCATAGGGTCGAATAATCTTCTTTAGAAAGTGATTACATGACTTCAAGAGATATCCGGTAACCATTCATTGGTACGTAGTTAGGCTATTGATTATCTTCACCCTGTTGGAACGAAGTAAACCCCAACAAAACACTAAACATGGGCTTATAAACTTATATTATATAAGCTATAAATGACTTACATAATATAAGCTAATCCCAACTCATAAGCTTAACTAAACACCCCTTAATAACTTAATGGCTACAATTTGTTAATTTAATTACAAAGTTAAGAGATGCAATATTTAAAAAAAAAAGTCTGATTAGTTGTTTAAATGGAAGGCCATTTCATTCGAATAAGACTTACTCACTCGTAATAAATGTTAGAAATTTTTTGTTATGTGAATAAATTCTTAACTTAAAATTTAACTTAAAACTAGTAATTTGTTACAAGTGGTAATTCGTTACATACATGTTGATCGAAAGTTACCTATTAAAAATTTAATAATTAACGAATTAGATGACAATTGCATAAAAGGAAAGACTTAAACCACAATTTTAAATTATGAAGATCTTGAAATTAACTCCCATCTTTAATGACCCTTCATCATTTAAGGCAGTGCCTTTCTAGATCCTTTTGGATTGTGGTGACGATGGTGATGGTGTCGACGATGGTGCATCACAGATGATCGACGGCCGCCAACATGATCAAATTCGACTTCACGAGGACGGTTTCCTGGCACACTGTTAGGTCCAAGCTTTAATACATGCGATAGAGTACTCATGGCATGAGATTGTTGCGAAATGATGTTGTCAGTGGACGGGTTATCTGACAAGACGATCTCATATCCATCACCATAGGAACTCATTCCGTCCGCCATTAGTTGCCATACCAGACCACCACCAACGGTCCCTCCGCTCCTTGCCTCCATGTAAATGTTTCTGTAAACAGCATTCAAGTACGAATCACGTTTGATAGTGTTAAAATTTGCATCTTTACTAGACTTTCCAAATTCTGCTACAACCAACGGCTTCTTTAGGATAGTTCTTGAATCCTGGTAATGACTTGACATCCATTTTTGCATAAATGCCATTTGTAAATCGTCATCTTGTGTAGACATCCTGAAAAATAAGGTAGGCATATAAGGTAAATGAATATACTCAAAGGCTTATAAAGACATGAATTAGAAGTATTAGTTAGGTATTATACCATTGATCAGGATATGCATGTATCGTGGCGAAATCAATTCCCTTAACAAGATTGTTGCTGATAAAGTCAGTTCCGACTTGGTAACCTGGGTTTATTTGCTTTCGTTCGGGCATTGTATCGCCATAAAACCCTTCCATACCAATCTCCAGTAGATGATGTCTATCCAATGACTTCACAAATGAAGCCATTTCTTGAACCCAACCCTAAATTTAAACATAAGTTAGCTTTCATAACGTATATATAGCTAACTTTTAGAGATCATGTAGTTGAATTGTTTAAGTTCACTTACATTAACTGTTCGTCCCGAGTAATCAGATTGGCAGCGTGGCTCGTTCATGAGTTCCCATGCCATGATTGTTCTTTCATCCTTATACGCGATACGGGTGATTGTATTCACTCTTGTTATAACTCTCTGAAGTGATAAATATAGTTATTAGTCATTCTAGAAACATATTAGGATACACGAAACATAATGTCTAGTGTGGTACTTACTTGGATATGGTTCTTGTAATAATTCTTAACAATAGGGTTCGTATAGAAATCATCATCACTATTGACTTGCACACCTGAGCTTCTAGCCCATTCAACGTATTGTGGGCGTCCTCCAAAGTCTTTGTAATTGTTAACAAAACTTAGTATTAGTCGAAGACGATACTTTTTTGCTTCTGCCACCACAAAATCGAGTCCCTGCGCGCAAAAACCAAATTATGGTAAGTAAAAACACTTATAAAGTATGTATTAAGGCTTTTCCATGTTTAAAAAGTAGTATGGATCAAGTGTTACACAAAATCACATTATTTATCACCTGAAATACACGTTCATCGTATGCTCCTGGTGAAATTTGTAACGCTTTATCACCACCATCGGCGAAAGCCCAAGTACGACAAACTGAAAGACCAGCATTTGCCGCGTCTTGTAGGACTTGGCTAACTTTGAGCCTTTCACTCGGATCAGTGGCTACGTTCATCATCCAATATGCGTTAAAACCGTTGAATAGAAAAGGAGAACCATTGAGAACAAAGCTCCCACCTCTTGCTCGAACAAAACCACCACCTTTACCTCTATAAACCCGAGCTTCACAAACACAACCTAAAAGGGCAATGTATATCACCAAAACACAAACAAGAACACTCCAAGAGAGATGGCAAGATTTGATGTAAGTTGCCATTGTTGGTAACGTAGAAGAAGATATGAATGCATGAGTTGATATGAAACTTGGTATTTATAATAGGTTTTACATATGGAAGTTTACTAAATATAGAAATATAATGATATTGAAAGATATAGCATAATGCAGGATTTGAGGCTCATTTTCGTGTGCTAGAAGATGGGCACGCATTTACGGTGTTATTCTTAATATAAAAGAAATACTTATGGGACAAGCAGTTATAAACAACCTTTGGAGTATGGCCGGATCGTTAGATGTTGGATTTTTATATTAGCATGCATGTATACTCTTTGTTTCAGTTACTGCAAGCGAACCACGTTCATGGTTTTGCCTTGGCAACGGACTTAGAATGATTGATTGCACTTATAGGATTTAGGGTCTGAAAGATCTCCTACTCTTGTCACCATACATTAAAAATTGCGTTCGATTTAGCTTAAAGAGTTAATAGTCTTATGCTTATATGAGAGTACCAATCACACAAAAGTTTCCTAGTACGGGAAACAAATACATGCATCGTATGACAATTTACCTTGTAACAGTCAAAACAACAATCTGAATTCCATCAACAATCTGCGTTACACAAAGCTCTCTGGGATTTCGACATAAGATGTGAACAACATATTATCTCATAATTGTAATTAATTTTCTTGAAGTTTATATGTTCATGAATTTCGTAATGTCATAATTAATATTAAATGAATGTCGTAATGTCAGTTTTCTTCACAAAATTTTCTTCATGAATGTCGTAATCAGTTTTCTTCAAGAATGTCGTAATTATTTTTCAACATAAGGTGTGTACTCTTTCTTCATGAATGTCTTAAATTAGTTTTCTTAGAATTTATTTACTTTACCTAGCTAGCTAGGACAATATCAAATCGACATAATGTTTTAAAAACTGGATCACTAATCGATTTGATTGAGTCATTAAGTTATTTAGTTACCGGTTCAATCGGTTTGATCACAAGATTAACCTGGTTTTATACTAAAAAAAAAATCAAATTATGCAATGAGTCAAGAAAACGTATATAAGTAACAAATATAACATGTAAATATGAAATTATGTCTCAAATATCTATACTATTAACATGTTTTATTTGAAAAAAAAAACATGAAAAACTCAAAGTCCGGTCTCGAGAACTAGGTTGATTCGGATCACTTCAGACTCGACGGGTCTAATTTAAAAATATAAGATTCGATTTTGATCCGTGTTCCGAATGAAATAGGTTCAACCGATTGAACCAGTTGGGTCGACCCGTGTTCCAAAACATCGTATCATTTATGTTTGATTTTTATCTGTATGCGTCTTTTTTCGCTTAACCTCGTACGTCAAGTTTTCATTTAAGTTGTAACCAATGGATTATCCCTTCACAAACCACCATGCATGTAGGCACAAAAAGAAGCATATAACTT
Organism: Glebionis coronaria; assembly: GCA_025667525.1. NCBI lineage: Eukaryota > Viridiplantae > Streptophyta > Magnoliopsida > Asterales > Asteraceae > Glebionis > Glebionis coronaria. The sequence goes on along the minus strand of CM046875.1, from coordinate 570,182,439 downwards.
TGTCTTTTAATCACCTTCTAGACTTAAATAACTTCGTAAAGTTATTTAACTTAGATAAAACCGAGATAGTAGTTACAAATATTTATAAAAAAAGCTGGTAGTTTGTTAGTTGATTGAAAATGAAGTCCTCAGTTGGTATACGCATGCAAGTATAATGCAACGTGCAAACTTCTTTCTTTTCTCTATTACGGAGTAAATTATATGAATATACCAAAAATAGAAAATCAATACATGTGGTTTTGCATGTGTGCAGTTTTCATAGCCAAATGGGTGATGTATTATAACCTGATTTAGCATGTTAGGGCTAGTTTCGTTATATTTTTGAGTATTTGACCGCCTCAGGAAAGTTATCAGTTGATTTTGGCAAATCGTAAATTGCCCAATAAAGCAATAACTAAAGGTCACTAAGCAGTAAGCCCCTGGGCTACAAACTATATCAGACTATTAATCAGCTCCTCAGTTAATTGCTTTTGTGCCTTTTAAATCCTGTCCGTGTGATTCTTCTAGGTTTACGAGGCATTCAAACTCGTCCATGCACACGAGTTGTATTTAATCGTTCATTGCATAATATTGCTTGAGCTTGCTTCACTTGATCCAGAAACTGCTTCATATATTATTTTCCGTGTTGAATGCTTTATAATGTTAAAGTTTTATAATTTCTCTATATTTTTTCTAATCTTGTTAAATTTAAGGACCTAATCTGCTACTCATCCTTGACAATAGGGATTTATTGTGTCAATGTTTGAAACTTTCAGTTATGTTGAGGACTTGGTGTGTAAAAAAAAAGAGTGAAGGGATCATTGTTGCTGCTCTTGGATACATTCGCTGGGCTACTAACACTTTGGACTCAAGCCCATTTCATTCAACGGCTCTTAAGCCCATGTCTCGTTGGTTATTACTATCTAGGGTTTCACTTCATTGTTGGTATCGCCTCATTGTGCAACTGTGTGTTTTCATAAAACACACATATACTCTCTCTTTGTTCTTGATCTCTGAAACCTTAGTTTGATCTTTTCTTTTATTGTCTTTTGATTGTAAAACTATTATCATGTAGATAATAGGGTTACACGTGAGTAGTACTGGTAGCCTTTGGTTTTATTTATTCTGTTTATGCTTTTGATCTTGGTTAATATAAGTTTAAGTGTTTGAGGCCTCTTGATTCATGTTTTTCTACATGGTATCAGAGCAAGGTTATAGAAATCGATGAAAAGTTTTTTTAGGGTTTCAAAAATTTACGGGGTTTTTTTACGATACATACTTTTTTGAGTAGATCTGCTATTGAGATAGTTGGATCTGTTAATATTACTTATAGATTCAAAGTTTTGATGCCTCAATTTTTATTTTGAAAAATTAGGGTTTCTGAGATCTGGTGTTTCATATCATTTGGTTACTTTTTTGGACGATTGGTGACTTTATCTTTCGATTGAAGTGATTTTCCCTAATTTTCCTTGAGAAAAAAATTAGGGTTTCATTTCTCTTGAAAGGGTTCTTGCTTGGTGGTAATTTCTTAAGTGGGACTTGTGTCTCTGTTGCTGGTTCGTTGTTCTTTGGCCATTTTCCCTATTTTCCCTCGAAGGAAAATTAGGGTTTGTGACTTGGAGGTTCTGTTACCCTTAGACTAAGTGAATCTAGGTGTGACAGTTCGATTGAGCTTTTTTGAGAGCACTGTAACACCTCTCTACTCTCTCTTTCTTTATTGATTGCTTGCTATCTGCTTATTTGTGTCTTTTGTTTGCTTTATTGTTGGGTTGGTAGTATTTTACTCTTTTCTATCTATTTATTTGGATCCTCACTCACTGCTTGCCCTTGACCTGTCATCCTTGAGTGGTTTGGAAGCCTGGGAACTTCGTTTTGCAGTTTAGTGAGTTCTTTTTGACCTTTTTTTACCCTTCACCATGTATGACCATGAGGAGTCTGCACATGGTGATGATGATACTCTAAGTGTGACTGATCCAGTTACACTTATTAGTAAGCTTGACTTAAGTGACCCTTTGCATTTGCACCCTAATGATATTGCTGTGTTGATTGTTGTCATTGTTAAACTAAAAGGGACTAAAAATTATCAAGTTTGGGCTAATGCTATGTTATTTGCTTTGGAAGGAAAAAAATTTGGTTTTATTGATGGGTCTTGTAGAAGGTCCATAACTGATGAGATTTAGAGAAAGCAGTGGGATAGGGTGAATGTTGTTGTACTTGGGTGGATTTTAAACTCTATTTCTAAGGAATTGTTTCTTGGTCAAATTTTTTCTAAAAAGGCTAAACATGTTTGGAATGAGCTTAAAGAAACTTATCATAAAGTTAATGGTTCTATGATATTTAATCTTCATCATAAAATCAACACAATTAAGCAGAATGGGTCTAACTTATCTGATTATTATCATAAAATTAATGCTTATTGGAAACAGTATGATGCTATGATTGAATTACCAAATTGTTTGTGCTCTGCTGCTGGTGATTTTAAGAAACATAATCAATTTTTGAAACTTATGCAATTTTTGATGGGTCTTGATGATTTATATATGAGTATTAGGAGTTCTATTCTATCTGGGGAGACTTTGCCAGATGTCAATGGTGCCTATGCCATTATCTCTAGTGAGGAGTCCCACAGAGTTGCATCTGGCAATCTTACTAGATCCTCTCAGAGGACTCGGACATTTGCTTTTCTTTCTAATGGGCCTACTAGAAACAATGTTCAAAGAACTCAGAATACTAATAATGGTAACTTCAGACCCACTTATGGCAACAATGGCAATTTTAGACCCAACTCAAGCACCACTGGATTTAGACCTAACACACCAAACAATAGTGTGTTCAGACCTTATGGTAATTCTAATGCTGAAGTTGTTTGTGAGAATTGTGGTTATAATGGTCATACTATTGATAGATGTTTTAAGATTATTGGATACCCTAAAAAATGTGTCTAATAAATCTGTGGGCACATCCTCTTCATCTGGATTTACTGATGAACAACTGACCACCTTGATTTCTCTCAACTGACCACCTTGATTTCTTTCAACAACAGCAAAGTGTTTAATGATAACTTTGAAAGATTTTTTTGTTCTAACACTAACATCAGATCAAAACTGTGTTATAATGGGAAGGTTGTTGATTCTCGGGCAAATCAACAGACCAATAATGAAACTGAATTGGACAATGTTTTTGATATTTCACACTTAAATATTAAAGTGGCTCATCCCAATGGGACTGAGGCTATTATTTCCAAAATTGGTAACCTCAAACTTTCAAATGGCCTGGTTTTGTTTGATGTTCTTGTCATCCCTGATTATTGTGTGACTCTTATTTCTGTTCATAAACTTGCTAAGGATAATAAAGTCTTGGTTGTTTTTTATGAGAATAAATGTTTTTTTAATCAGGATTTGAATCACCAAACTGTTTTAGGGACTGGTAGACAATGTGGTGGTCTTTACTATTTAGATATAGAAGGTACTAAGATGGTGAAAAAATTCAATGTGCCTACTTGCTCTCTTTCTAAACATGACTGGCATATTAGATTAGGTCACCCTGCTCTAAGTGTTCTCAAAAATATTTTGAACATAACTGACTTTGGTCAAACTGATTTATGTGAAATATGTCAAAGAGCTAAACAAACTAGAGAATCGTTTCCTTTAAGTGATCATAAAACTAAAGTTCTTGGTGATCTTGTTCATTTAGATTTGTGGGGCCCTTATAGGGTGACCAGTCACACTGGTCATAGGTATTTCTTGACTGTTGTGGATGATTACACAAGGGCTTTTTAGGTGTATTTGATTAAAAGTAAAGATGAAGTTGGGACATATATTGAAATTTTTGTCAGTCTGTTAAAAAATCAATTTAAAAGAAATGTCAAAATCTTTAGAAGTGACAATGGGACTGAAATCATAGTTTTCAAAACTTCTGTCATGATCAATGGATTATACACTAGACCTCTTGTCCTTACACTCCACAACAAAATGGGGTTGCTGAAAGGAAACATAGGCATCTATTAAATGTAACTAGATGCCTTTTGTTTCAGGGGGGAATACCTTTGAGATTTTAGACTGAATGCATTCTAACTGCTACTTTTCTTATTAACAAATTACCTTCTTCTGTGCTAAATGATAGATCTCCTTATGAGATGATTTATAATTCATCCCCAAATCTCTCTCATATTAGAACTTTTGGATGTCTTTGTTTTGCTACTATTTTAAATAGTCATGATAAATTGTCTAGTAGGTCTGAAAAATGTGTGATGATGGGTTTTTATAATTCTCAAAAGGGTTACAAGCTTTATAGTCTTGACAGACATCAATTTTTTGTTTCTAGAGATGTCAAATTTTTTGAATCTATTTTTCCTTTTAAAGATGGTGCTTTGAATAAAAATAATTATTATAAAGAATTTGATGTTTTCCAAAATGATAAAGCTTTGATCTTTTTTGACTTAGATAACCCTGAGCTACCCTATGATGATGAGAGCGTAACAAATGCACATAATGGTGACCATGGCTCACCAAGTGCTAGCAACCCACCCATGAGTCTTGGTGACAGTGGATACATTGCCACCGGCAATGATACCATAGATGCCAGCTCAAATGGGATTGAGGCAGCCACACTTGATGACAATCATACTTCTGAGGGTACTTTGGAATTTAACCCAAGACTTCCTTCTCATGATCAAAGCATGGGAGAAAACCTGGGTGACAATTCTAATATTAATGCTCAGGAAAATCAAGGGTTGAGAAGGTCTTCTAGACCTTCTGTTTTTCCAAAAAATTATATTGATTTTGTTGTTAATTCAAAAGTCAAATAAGATTGAGAAATTTGTGGGATATTCTAGGATTAAAGGTGATGCTTTGTGTTTTGTGACCTAACTGAATAAGAATAGTGAACATAGGAATTTCTTTGAAGCCTCTCAAAACCCACATTAGGTTGATGCTATGAACTTAGAATTTGTTGCCTTGCTTGAAAATGATACTTGAGACTTAGTTGAGTTACCTGCTGGTAGAACTCCCTTAAATTCTAAATGGGTTTGGAAACTTAAGTTTAAATCCAATGGTGAAATAGAAAGGTACAAAGCTAGACTTGTTGCTATGGGTTGTGGCCAAAAAGAGGGAATTGATTATGAAGGAATTTTTTCCCTTGTTGTGAAAATGGTTATTGTTAGATGCTTGATTAATTTGGCTGTTAACCAGTCTTGGCCTATCTATCAACTTGATATCAACAATGCTTTTTTGTATGATGAGTTGGATGAAACTGTCTTCATGAAACCTATACAAGGTTTCTATACTGGAAATAAAAATCTAGTTTGTAGATTAAAGAAGTCCATTTATGGACTCAAACAATCTCCAAGACAGTGGAATTCTAAACTTACTTATGTTCTTGTGGAAAATGGATTTGTTCAAAGAAAATCTGACTACTCCCTTTACACTAAGTCTGATGATAGATTGTTTATTGCTGTTCTTGTTTATGTGTATGACATCATTGTTACTGGCAATAATAAAACTGAAACTGATAACTTCAAAATTTTTTTGAAAGGAAAATTCAAAATTAAAGACTTGGGAAACTTGCAATATTTTTTGGGAATTGAAGTTATCAATACTAATTATGGAATCTGTTTGAACCAAAGAAAGTATATGTTGGATCTTTTGTCTGAGTAGGTGATGCTTGCCTGCAAACCATCTAAGACACCTTTGGTGTCTAAGTTGTCTATTTCTTATCAGCCCTCTGAAAATAACCCTTTCCTTGAAGATATTGTTCAATAACAAAAGCTTATGGGAAAGTTAATTTACCTGACCAATACTCATGCTGTGCACTGTTTGAGTCAATTTATGCATTCACCTTTGTTGTCTCATCAGAAAATTGCTTTTAGAATTTTAAGAATTCTAAAGAGATCTCCAGGTCTTGGTATTAATGTTGCAAGAAACTCTGGTATGTCTCTTAAAGCCTTTTCTGATGTTGACTGGGCAAAATATATTATAACAAGGAGGTCTGTTACTGGGTATTGTGTTTTTTTGAATGGGAACTTGGCTTCTTGGAAGAGTAAAAAACAACATACTCTCTCTAAATCTTCAGTAGAACAGAGTACAGAGCTCTTGCTTCTGTTACTAGTAAAGTCATATGGATCTTCAAAATTTTAAAAAGATTTAAAATGTTACAATCTTTTGCCTGTGGATCTGTTTTGTGATAGCAATTCTGCTATTAAAATAGCAGCCAACCCTGTTTTTCATGAGAGAACCAAGCATCTTGAAATTGATCTTCATTTTGTGAGGGAAAAGATCTTGAATGGGGTGGTTAAAACTGTAAAAGTAGATTCTGCAAATCAAATTGCAGACATCTTTACAAAAGAGTTGGATACATTAAAAACTTGTTGGAAAACCAGGCATGATTAATTTGTATGGGTTGTCAGATTAGGGGGAATGTTAAAATTTAAAGACCTAGTCTGCTACCTATCCTTGACAATAGGGACTTATTGTGTCATTTTTTGAAACCTTCAGTTATGTTGAGGACTTGGTGTGTAAGAAGAAAAAGAGTGAAGGGATCATTGTTGCTGCTCTTGGATACATTCGTTGGGCTACTAACACTTTGGAATCAAGCCCATTTCATTCAACGGCTCTTAAGCCCATGTCTCGTTGGTTATTACTATCTAGGATTTCACTTAATTGTTGGTATCGCCTCATTGTGCAACTGTGTGTTTTCCTAAAACACACAGATACTCTCTCTTTGTTCTTGATCTCTGAAACCTTAGTTTGATCTTTTCTTTTATTGTATTTTGATTGTAAAACTATTATCATGTAGATAATAGGGCTACACGTGAGTAGCACTGGTAGCCTTTGATTTTATTTATTCTGTTTATGTTTTTGATCTTGGTTAATAAAAGTTTAAGTGTTTGAGGCCTCTTGATTCATGTTTTTCTACAAATCTCTTACATTTTTCTATAAAAGTAATGTTTGTGATGAAATAAATCTTGAATCTGAAACCTAGAGAAACTGCTTCATACATTTTTCTATAAAAGTTATTTGTGCAGGGTATTATTGTTTGGGTTGGTTTAGTTATATTCTTGAAGATGTGTGCTTTGGAGTGTAAAATTTTGAAACATCCATAGATGGTGCTATATAAGCTGGATACCTGCTTATTATTGATCATCTATCATTCACAATTATGTTTTCATCTCTCTAGAAAGTTGTTATAGTTTTGTTAGGTGATAAAGATCATCTTGATTTGTTTTCATCATTGTAAGACTGTTATCAATTAGATAACTGCTTTACACCTGAGTAGCAATTGTAAAGATTTGGGTATTTGAGTTCTTGATTGATTGTGTATTTAGATCTTTGTTGTTACAGTTGATTTTATAAATCTTTACATGGTATCAAAGACAGTTTTCATTATCTTGTTCAGATTATCATTCTTTTCAAAATAAATTAGGGTTTCAAATTGGGGCTTTTTTCAATTAAGTTGTTTTTTGGTTGATTAACAGTGTTAATCGATAAATTGGTTGTTGAATTTCTTCAATCTTCGTGTTTTTTTTTCAACAACCCCATTTTTTATAAATTAGGTTTATGGATCTTTTAAGGATCGTGACATTTCATGGTTCTTGGTTGATTAGCATTGATACATTGGATTGGATTGTGGTTTGGTTTTGATCTTGGTGATTTGCCCTAACTTTGAGAATTAGGGTTTGGTTCTAGCTCTTGTGTTCTTTGATTTAAAGAACATTTGGTTCGTCTTTCGCTTGTTTTGTTGCATTGTAACACCTTTCTTTCCTTTTCTTGTTATATTTTTCATATTTCTTGTGTGTTTGGTTTATCTGGATCCTTATTCTTGTCTTTACCCTTGACCTACCATTCTTGAATAGTTAGGAAGCCTGGGAACTTATTTTGACTTGAATAAGTTAGTTCTTATGTGTTGTTTCTGTCTATTCTTGTTTTTTTATTGTTTTGCATCATGTATTCTTTTCATGATTATATTGATGATGAATATGAGGCTGATGATGGTGATGCTGTTACTTTATTTAGTAAACTTGATATTAGTAATCTTTTGCATTTATATCCTAATGATTAATCTACTCTTATTGTTTTGCCTGTGAAACTTAAAGGAACTAAAATTTACAATTTGTGGTCTTGTGTTATGCTTCTTGCCTTAGAAGGTAGAAATAAAATTGGTTTCATTGATAATACTTGTAAGAGATCTAATACTAATGAAGTTTTAGAAAATGGGATAGGGTTAATGTTGTTGTTTTGGGGTGTATTTTGAACTCTATTTATGAGGTACTTTTTTGGGTCAATTTTTTTCAAAAAGGACTTTTGAAGTTTGAATGAATTAAAAGAGACTTTTGATAGAGTTGATGTCTCTGTCACTTTTTAATCTTCATTATATGATAAATTCTTTGACCTAGAATGGTCCTCCAGTTGCTGAGTATTTCAATAGACTTAGTACTTTGTGGAAACAATTTGATGCCTTGGTTCAACATCCTAAGTGTACTTGTCATAATACAGATGACTTTAAGAAACATAATTAGTTAACGAAACTTATGCAATCATTAATAGGGTTAAATGATACTTATATGCAAGTGAGCAACAATATCCTAGCTAGGGAACCTTTACCTGATGCTAAGGGTGCTTATGTTCCTATTTCCAGTGAAGAATTTTATAGGTCTATTGTTGCTGGTTCAAGAGCTGGTGCCTCTCAAAGGTCTCCGTCTTATTTGTTTAAATATAGTGTTACCAGTAGAGGAAATACTCAAAAGCCTCAAACATTTGGTAATCCTCTAGGTGTAACAATTTGACTAAAAACACTATTGGAAATATGAGAGTGAACAATGGACCTAATTTTGTGTGTGAACATTTTGGATTTAATGGTCATACTATTGACATATGATTTAAATTGATTGGTCATCCTAAGAATTTTGGTAAAAAGAACAATGTTGTTGGAGATACTCGAAGTGGTTAGAATTTTAACAAGAGATTTATGAATAGCAATAGTTTTGCTAGTTCTAGTTTTTTATGAACAAATTACCAAACGTATCTCCTTGATTAAGGAAAATTCTAGTAATAATGCTGGCAAAGGATACATGCCAATATGGCAGGTATAGTCTTTAATAATAATAATCCCTTTTTAATCAAAATTTTAAAAATATCTTTTTTAGTTTTAACAGTATTAGCAAGGCTGCTCTTGAGCAGTCTGGGATTATCTTTGATTTTGGTTTTAACCCGCTCTCACACATTATGATAAGGAGTTAGTTGATTTTATTGATATTTACTTTCTTAGAATAAATGTTTCTCATCCTAATGGACCAGAAGCCTTCATTACTAAGGTAGAAAATTTGGTCTTAACTGACTTCTTAACCTTATATGATGTGCTTGTTGTACCAGAATATTGTGTTACTCTTGAATCTGTTCATAAGATTGTTAGGATTAGCAAATTTATTGTTGGATTTGATGAATCTAAGTGCTTCTCATATCCCAGGATTCAATGGATGTGAAAGTTCTGGGAATTGGTAGACATTTTGGATGGTTATACTATTTTGTATTAAATAACACTGATCATGTGAGTCAGAAAATGTAAATGAAAATATGGCATGACAGGCTTGGTCATCCTGCCGATCAAGTTTTAAGTGTCTTAAAAGATGATATAGAGTTTGGGGATGTTAGTAATCATCCTTGTGAAATTTATCTTAAGGCTAAATAGACTAAGGAATCTTTTCCTCCCATTGATCATAAGTCTACCATTCTTGGTAAACTTATGCATCTTGATTTCTAGGGCCTTACAGAGTCCCTTGTAAGGAGGGTTTAAAATATTTCTTGAATATTGTTGGTGAATTTCCTAGAGTTGCGTGGGTGTATTTTCTCAAGTCTAAGAATGAGGTGTTTGATTATGTCAATAGTTTCTTTAATATGATAAAAAAACTAGTTAAAAAGAACCATCAAGACATTTATGAGTGATAATGGTACTGAATTTGTTAACCATATATTTTCTAAATTTTGTGTTATTAATGGTATTGCACATCAAACATCTCGTGCTTACACTCCACAGTAGAATGGGATTGTAGAAAGAAAACATAGGCATCTACTTAATGTTGTCTGATCCCTTCTATTTCTGGGGGACTTACCCTAAATTTGTGGTCAAAGCGTATTCTTACTACATGTTATTTGATTAGCAAGTTGCCCAATTCTGTGTTGAGTGGTGCTTCTCCTTACTATCTTGTGTTTAATAAGAAGCATTCTATGAATCATCATAGCGTTTTTGGGTGTCTTTGTTTTTGCTACTATTCTTAATAATACTGATAATTTGAGTACATAGCTGAGAAATGTGTTTTGTGGGATACTCTTCTTAAAAAGATTTATAAGCTTTTTAGTCTTGAGAAAAAGCGGTTTATATTTTCTTGAGAATTTAAATTTATTAAACTATTTTTCCTTTTATGATTCAAAATTAGCTGTAGATAGTAAGAGCCTTCAAGATCTAGGCCATGTAAATTTCTTTGATGAAATTGTGCATAAGGATCTTGACACATCCGGTGATGATAATATTCCTATTAGTCATACTAAGGATGAGGGTAGCAACTCTTCTCACCCTCGTAGACTACTATTGACCTTAATGAGGATGATTTGAGGCATCCTCAGGGTTGCAATGAGTCTACGAGTGAGAATGACAGGACTGCAACTTTCGAAGGTGTAAAGTGTAAACTTTCAGTCTAAGGATGAGATACCTGAATTGCCAAATATAGATACTTTTCTTAATGAACCTAATAAATCTATTAGAAGGTCTGAGAGATCTTCTGTTTTTTCATAAAGATACAATGATTTTGTTATTGACTCGAAAGTTAAGAATGACTTGAAAAGTTTGTTGGTTACTCTTAACTTATCTTTGATAATAAGTGTTTTACAACAAGATTAAATAAGGCTCTTGAACCTACTTCTTATTGGCAAGCTTGTAAGGATCAATACTGGGTAGCTACTATGACTAATGAAATGAAGACTTTAATTAAATGATAATGATACCTGAGAAATTTGTGAATTGCCTCTGTAGATACAAAAGTTGGGTGATCCTTGCTAGACCCGAATTAGGATTAATTCGGGTTGGCTGGACTCCGGCTCCTGCACCAAGTGAATTATCTGGTTGGGATCCTGCACACTAAAACAACACGCGTTAGGCTTACCGTGGGAATGTTTCCCACGATTAGACTCCAGCGTGAGAGTAAGTAATCGGTTAGGGTTATAGGAATCGGATGGGATGTGAGTGTGTAGAATGTAATACCTTTGTGGAACCCTTGGGGGTTCTTTATATAGGCAGTGAAACCCTAATGGGCTGTCACTGATGCTTCGGCCCCAAGGAAAGGATAAATACCAGATTTAGATTGATTGTTATCTTCTAATTATGGTGAGTGAATATCCTCTCCTTTGGGATAAATCCTAATCATAGTAAGTGTATGATTCTGTCTAACCCTGCACCGGGCATGGCGGGTCGTGGGCCGCACACTTGTGTAAAGTTAATGTTCATCTAAGCCCATAAGCTTAAATAACATTATTCCCACCCATTCGTGATGGGTTGGATATGGGTAGTACCCGTGGGCCGGGTTCATGACCCGGCTGGGGAATATACGTCATCATGTCCCCCAGACTAGTTGTTACAGCCGTAGGCGTAACCTCTAGACTATCCAGATGCTCCCCGGACGTAACAAGAAAGACCCTTAGGGAATGATAAAGTTTTCAAAAATTTATTTCGGCCGCACATGGTAACCTGATTTAGGAATTTATTCCAATGATACCTCAGCCGCACGTGATGACCGGGACAAATTAAATGTAGCATTGAATATGGTCTTACGTATGACCGCATATCCCAACACAAGAATGAATGCATTAATGGTAGTCAACTAGTCAGTCGCACACCTACAAAAGTGCACCATTAATGCCCACCCTTGAGCCACGTAAAACTGTTAAGAAGTGACCCGTGGGCCTGTTCTGACGTTTTCAGAAGTGTCAGAAATCCCATCCGTTGGATAGGCATAGTGGTTTACACGTGGCAAACATCTACGTTACCTCGGAAATCGAGGCAACCCTATATAAGAGTTGGTGTGTGATACTGTTACACACACAGTTTATATTCATTCCGCCATTGTTATTCCCAAGCTCCTTCCTTAAATCTTTTGCCTCTTATTCCACGAATTTCCTCCGCCGTAGGTTAGATCATCACGCCTTTCAAACCCTTTTTATAAAACATGGTAAAGGACAATCCCCTTATTACGGATGTCCTGAACGTGATGCCTGCGGAGAAATACATAGACTTTTTGTCTAAGTATTATATTCCCGAAAGCGTACACCCAACCTATCCAGGTGAAGGTGAAGCGATTACGGATGCACCAAGAGGAAAGATAGGCGTGTACACGCGCCTATTCGATTTGGCTAACTACCGCATCCCCTTATCCAAGTTTTTGCTAGATCTGCTTCTATATTATGACTTCCACATAACCCAGCTGCACTGCGTAGGGGCATGTAAAATCAATCAATTTGAGATTACCTGCCATACATGCGGAGTAACCCCGACCGTAAATATATTTAGGGTCTTTTACTCCCCCCAACTAGTGAATGGGTGGCTGTCGTTCAAAAAACGGTCCGGGAACGCCCCCATGACGTATAGGAAGCCCTTAGACTCCCTCAAGAGTTGGTACGACCATTACTTTTTTGTTGATGAGAATGTATTCCCTACCCCGTTCGTCCTCAAAACCAGAGTACCCAAAGACTTTCTTCCCAAATCCAAAGACTATAGTAGTAAGGATTTGAAAATTCTAGATACCCACCGCACAGAATTTCATAGAGGTTTGCCGGAGCACTTCCTGTGCTTAGTAGGGATAAGCCGCTACTACTATGGGAGGGAGGATATGTATACGTGCTTTCTAACCGAACGTAGGCAGGGTAGGTCCACTTATATTTTTAGATGTAAAAAATGCCATATTTGTATTTTGTGAACTTACTGATCCGTATATATGCATATGTCCGCAGAGATGAACCTACATGGTTTATTGCGCCAAGGCGACCCAATGAAAGTTCCTGAAGGATTCCGCTCGTTGAAAGAAAATGAACTCCCCCTTCTTGATGCGACCGTAGACAAAACCATCCCGCTGGAAGAAACCACCGAGCAGAGATCAGATGAGGGAGACCCCGTGATTGAGAAGTCCCCGCTTGACTTCCACAATGAAGATGGTGGAGAACTGCTGCTTGAGGGCACTATGCCGCACCAGGAAGAAGAAGAAGAAGAAGATTTCACCAACCCTGCTGACAATCACACTGTTGAGGATGAAGAAACTACCCAAGCTTCTGGGTCCCCCAAGCCCAAATCCAGGAAAAGAAAGACTACCAAAAGGGTAGCAAAAACTCTAGGGGACGGGGCGGGGGCACACAATGATCCCCCGAAGAAGCTAAGGAAAGACCATCCGTAGTTCCAGGAAGGAAGCAACACTGCTACGACCCAGGTCGACCCCTCACCGCGCGCGGATGAGCAAGTATGGATGGCCACCCCGGTGAATGCTGTAGCTCCCACCATCTTGGAAACCATCACTGGAACGACGTAAGTACCTTTTGTTAATACTCAAATTATATTAGTCCATAAACAAAACTAATGTATGTTAATAACAGGGCGGATCCGTCGACCGTGGCCCAAGAGAAGGAGGTAGAAAGGAAACCCTCTCCCGTGACATCAATGAGACCTCCATCCCCTCCGGTGACTCATGCTGAGGAGCCACATTCTGAGGAACCCGACACCAGCCTACGCCTAGCATGGAATTTATCTAGCTTAACAAGGTTATAGGCGGAGTCCGAGTGCTCTGAATTTATTGAACACATCACTCCTCCAGCACTGGCGCAGGATTTGGACGATCTGGAGCATGAGACGTTACTGGAGCAGTTTGATGTGTCCTCGGTACACCAAGTAACGGTTGGTGCGGCCCTGAGACGCCTTCTGATCAAGGCCTTGACTAACGTGAGTCGTGCTGACAAAAAGATAGCTCGCCGTGAAGCACTGGTGGGTAAGCACGAGAAAACCATCACGTCCTTGCAGGCAGCGTTGGTCGTGGCTGAGTCAACCGTTAAGGAGCAGGCCCATCATGCCAACGCTCGTGAAGAACGTATTGCCGAGCTGGAGGCCCTTTTAGTTGCATCCAACGAGAAGGTATGCTCTCATTTTAATGTTTATTTGTGCACACAGAAAACCACGTTGTTTATGTAATAACTCCAAGTGTTATATATATATATATATAGGTATCCGCAGCCGAAGCTTCCACTAAAGCCATAACCGTACAAGCCTTCACTATTTCTCAAGAGCGCGACGCGTTGAAGGATGAGCTAACCCAGACGCGGACTACCTTGGACGAGCAAGCTGCAGCAGCTTAGGGCGAACTAAGAAAGATGGTCACGGACTGTGCTGAAATGATGTGTCCTCCTTTGCTCACAGCCATAGCTGGGCGTAGATGGGTGGTTGGCCAGGGAATGCGGCTTGCCGTGAGCAAGGTGACGGAATCTCCTTACCTGCTACAGGCATTTGCTGACGTTGTCTCGGATGGTATTGACCGTGGTAGGCACGAGGGACTGTTCAAAGCTGCAGAGGTGATAGGCAAGAAGGAAGATATTACCCAGCATGCCTACCACAACCCCTTAGCCGCAGACAAGATGACTACGTCAATGGCTGCTCTTGCTGAAATCCAACACCCTCTCCTAGACGAGCTAGAAGCGCTAAAGGATGCCCCTAATGAGGTAATAATGTCCAAGCTCACTGCTGATCCCATCCAACTGACTTTGCCCACCTACGACTCTGCATCAAAGGTGATGAAAGGTGAAAAACCGCTGGCCGAGGCGTTAGATGCAACCATGACCAGGACACAAGATGGGAAGGATGCTCACGGGGAGGCCCTCCGCACCTTGATTGAAGAATGGAAGAAGGAGATGGGGGAGTTCCTACCTCCTTTTTAATTTACATTGTAAACATTTGTATTATTTTATTCGTCTGTGTATGCATACGGCTAAAAATGATGTTGTAATAACATGTCATGTTTATGCAAGTGAGTCCGTGATGACTACGGACATTTTGTTATTTTGAATTTGAAACTTGAGTGTATTTTTTTAGATATCATATACCTGTACTGCATGACAGGTCACGTCTTACCCAAAAAATACAATCAAGTCTATATGTTACTAGACGTGCGGCGTGCGTCTTTACCATGCGAAGCACTACGTGAGCGCGACATATGGAAACTTATCACAACGTCTTGCGAGTAAGGTGTCTAGTAAGGATACATGATCCGTGTCGCTGGGGTTGCATCCCTCTTATGCGACAAGTTGAATTATTAGGTTCACTTAATCCTCTTACCCCGCCTGGAGGCGCATTGTACATGTACGGTATTGAATGAATGCATATGAATAAGATGTAGCACATTATAGTAATAACAACTAAATCGATACGACAATAAGAAAATCTAAAAAAGAAGACAATCATTTGCACGAGAACAAGTCGTGGAGCTAGCTAGGCACCACGGCATTTTATTAGAACGTTTACGGTTTTTTTTTTGAACAAGAATGGGAAAATCTAAAAACAAAAGGAACCTAGAAAGTATAAAAAAACAAAACAAAAAAAAGAGAACACATGGATCTTCATTGAAGCTAGATATAGCGAAGCGTCCATGCGGAAGCCGTAGCTTTCAAAGATAGCACCTTTTAAGATTGCAGATATTCCATGTGCGTTCCAGGTCGCGGCCACCCATGTCACGTAACTTGTACGCGCCCCGTCCTAAGGCTTCCGTGACCTCATACGGTCCTTCCCACTTAGGGCCCAGCTTTCCCGTATTCTCCGCTCGACTTGCCTCGTTAGCACGATAGACATAATCTCCCGGTCGAAAAGAAACACCTTTAACCTTGGCGTCATAATAAGCCTTCATCCGTGCCTTGGACTTGGCCTCATTGATAGCCGCTATATTCCTTTTTTCCTCCAACAAATCCATATTGATCCGGAGCTGCTCGTCGTTTGTGACGACATTAACCTCCGCTGTGCGGATGGTAGGCATTCCTATTTCTGCTGGTATAACAGCTTCAGTGTCGTAGGCCAATGCGAATGGGGTATCCCCGTTGGCTGTTTTGATCATAGTCCTATGTGCCCATAGAACATGTGGCAGTTCATCCACTCATTTGGGACTTTGTTCATCCAGGTTGCCTTGATGCCTTCCCCCAAGCTTCTATTAGCTCGTTCCACAAGACCATTTGTCTGCGGATGTTTAACAGATGCGAAGCGCCGTTTGATATTCAATGATGCGCACCAGTCCTTGAATGGATTATCCGCGAACTGCTTCCCATTGTCCGAGATGATTTCTCCTGGTAAGCCAAAATGGCACACGATGTTCTCCCAAACAAACTTTTTAACTTTTTTGCCTGTGATGGATTTGACTGCCTTGGCCTCTATCCAGCGTGTAAAGTAGTCCATTGCGACAATAAAAAACTTAACTCCCCCCGCAGCTACGGGAAAAGGTCCTGTAATATCGATCCCCCACTTATAGAATGGCCATGGGGATGTAATGGGTGTAAGTTCCTGCTGTGGATGTCGTGGTACTGGTCTGTGCACTTGGAAATCACTGCACTTGCAAATCATGTCGCGTGCATCCCTATGCATAGTAGGCCAATAATATCTTGTGCGTAGAGCTCGGGCTACTACGAATCGGGGACCCGCGTGCATGCCGCATAACCCTTCATGTATCTCACTGATCACATAAGTAGCCTGGCGTTGCCCAACACACCGCAACCACGGCTGTAAGAAAGAGCGCTTGTAAAGAATACCTTCTCGAAGCTCGAAGTGATGCGACTTCCTTATGATGCGCCGTGCCACTTTTTCCTCATCTGGAAGGGTTTCATTAGTCAAATAGTTGATGATCGGGGTCATCCATGTAGGTCCATCTTCCTCAACTATAGCTGCGACTTCCCCTTCTGTTATAGACTTTTCCTTTAGTATTTCCACCAAGACTTGCTTGGATAAGTGGGCGAAACTTGTAGACGCGATCTTGATAAGAGCGTCCGCCTTCTTGTTTTCACCTCTTGGTACCTGCTTGATAGAAAACTTGTTGAAAGTCGCGATGAGTGACTTGACTTTCTCCAAGTATCGAACCATGTTATCCTCCTTAGCTACGTATCCCCCCAGAATGTGGTTCGCGACAAGCCGTGAGTCCACGTAGGCCTCAAGGTTACAGACTCCCATTCGAGCGGCGATTTTTAAACCCGCAATCAATTTCATATTCTGCCTCATTATTGGTTGTTGTGAACTCAAAGCGCAGGGCGTATGTAAACTCCATTCCTTCCGGATTCTTAAGGATGAGACCAGCTCCTGATCCATCCGTGCATGAAGATCCGTCCGTAAATAATACCCATGGTTCTGTTGGAGTTTCCTCTCTTTGTACGATTGGTTCATCCTCATCCGGCTTCTCTATCAAGAAATCTGCCAAGATTTGGCCTTTAACAGCTGTCCTTGGTCTATAAGATATGTTATGTTCTCCCAATAGAATGCTCCACTTCTGTAGCCTACCAGCCACATCTGGTCTGGAGATGACTTTTTTATTGGTTGATCAGTAATAACTACAATTGGGTACGCTTGAAAGTACAGGCGTAACCGTTTCGTAGCAAACACTAATGCCAGAACCAATTTCTCCATGGAAGAATAAATCAACTCCGGCCCTTGTAGTGTTCTACTTATAAAGTAGACCGGAGTTTGGACTGTGTCCCTATCCGTCATGAGTACCGCACTTATTGCTCCATGTGTGGCTGACAGATACATTATGAGCTCCTCCTTGGGTCGGGGGGCCACTAGCATGGGAAGAGATGCAAGGTGTTGCTTGAGTTGACCAAAGGCTTCCTCCGCTTCCTTTGTCCACCGGAAGTCTCCCTTCTTGATGTACTTCTTGAGCATTTTGAATACGGGGAGTGACTTCTCCGCGGACTTTGATAAGAACTTGTTTAGCCCCTCCAACTTCCCATTTAAGGATTGCACCTCTTTCCGTGTCTGAGGAGATGGTAACTGTATCACTGCGTCCGTCTTTTCCGGGCAAGGCTTGATGCCATTTGGATCAATCATATATCCAAGGAACATTCCTTTAGTTTCCCCAAACGTGCATTTATTTGGATTTAGTTTCATATTAATCCTCCTCAATGTGTCAAACGTCTCTTGGACGTCTCAGAGAAGTGCATCCTCCGTATGACTTTTGATGACTAAATCATCAACATAGACCTCCAGGTTGCGGCCTATCTTTGAGTCGAAGGCTTTGTCAACAAGCCGCTGATATGTTGCCCGCGTTCTTTAGTCCGAATGGCATTTTTGTGTAACAGTATACGCCTTGACTAGTATGGAACGTCGTCTTCACTGCGTCCTCTTCCGCCATCTGGATCTGGTGGTATCATTTGTATGCATCTAAGAAGCACTTAAAGGGATATCCACATAGGGATTCCACCTTCTAATCAATCTCCGGTAACGGATAGCAGTCCTGCGGACAGGCTTTGTTCAGATCCGTGAAATCCACGCACATGCTCCAGCTCCCATCATGCTTTTTGACCATGACCGGGTTGGATAACCACTCGTGGTAGTATACCCCGCGCATGATACCTGCATCCACCAATTTCCGTACTTCATCCAGTATTACTTGGGTGCGTTCGGGTGTCTGACCGCGCTTCTTTTGCTTAACGGGAGGATATCCCTGGCAGATTTGGAGCTTATGCTCTGCTATCGCATGCGGTACGCCCGTCATATGCTTGGGCTCCCATGCGAATACATCTAAATTTGCTTTCAAGATAGAGCACATGGCCCTCTTGCCGCTATCCGAGAGTGTTCCCCCTATGGATACCTCTTGTTCTGGATAATCAGGATGGATTGCCACCTTCCAATTGGAAGGTGGTGATCCGTCCTTGGGGGAAACAGGTGGAACCGGTGTTGTCACAGCATGAAACTCGGATGCTGGTATAATTGTGTTATAGATAGTGACAATTCCTCCTTCCACAAGGAATTTAATCATCCCGTGTGCTGTGGAGGATACTGCCCGTATGGCCATGATACCTGGTCTGCCTATGCATCCCATTGTATGGAGAGTGTGAGCGTATCACCATAAAGTTCATCCATGTCGTGGTGGAGTGCTCTTTATTCCCAATGGTTACAAGCAGACGCAGTTGTCCTATTGGCCAGATGGTGTCTCCACTAAAACCTATGAGCAGCGTCGTGGCCGGTACTAATTGGCTTCTTATTTCTGGTCGTAACTGTACGAAACAGTGTTCGTATAGTACTTCTGCTGATGACCCTCCATCCACACACATACGGCGGACATTGTGTGTTCCAATGCTTATCTCAATAGTGAGAGGCGCATCGGTCACGTCACTTGCCGTGATGGGAGGGAATGAGATTCTCTGGCGCGTGAAATTTTTTGACTAATTTTTTGCCTTGTGCGGCGCTGCCTGGATTGGATCATGTATATAGTTGAAGGTTTGTCCTTTTGGGGATCCTTCTTGTCATACTTCTTGTTGTCTTTTCCATCCTTCCAATCCTTGACCAAATGCTTGAGTTTGCTTGACTTGATCAGTGACTCAATGTGCTTCTTGAGCTGGATACATTCCTCCGTGCCGTGGCCCTTGTCGTTGTGGAATTCGCAAAAGCGATTTCCTTGACGACGGTCCAGCGGAGTCGTCATTGGGGGAGGTCTCGGGAAGTTGGCCCCTTCTGTCAGCAAGATCTCCCGGTAGGATATCTTTAGAGGGGTAAATTTGTCCTCCGACCGCCCTCCTTTGTTTTGGCTCTTGTAATCTGAGCCCCTCCCACTGCTCTGGTTGTTTTGACCGCCCGACTGTCTCCTGGACTGGTCGTTCGATCGGTAGCTGCTTCCTTTTGAAGGGTAAGCCGCGACTACCGCGGTTTCTCCCTCTATGAAGTTTTTGACCCTTTCCATAAGGTCGTCATACCTCTCCGAACGCTTGTCATTGAGACGCCTGATTAACTCCCTGTCTGTTATGGCATGCATATAATCGGAAATTTTCAGAAGTTCCGGCATTGTCTTTGTGCGTGTGCACTCGTCATTGAAGCGTCCAATGAAGGCCTCCGTAGATTCCCCCGGCCGTTGCTTGACAGTTGCCAATGAGACCGGGTCCTTATTATACTTCTTTCGCTGAGTATAATTATTCTTGAACGCAGTACGTAGTTCAGTGAAGCTATCAATGCTTCGCGGAGGAAGTCCCTCAAACCAATCACGAGCATTGCCGATCAAGGTTGAATTGAACATTTGGCACCATATAGGCATGGGCCATCGTTCAATTTTAGCCTGTGTGTCAAATATCTTTAGGTGATCATCTGGATCACCAGTCCCATCATAAGTCTTGACACACGCCGGCATACGACGCTTTGTATCCTCGGAGTAATTCCGTATGTAGAGAGTAAAAGGATCTTCCCTGGGATCAACCCATGGACGGGTGAGATTGGGGTCACACCACGGGCGGGAAAGATCTTCTGCTTCCGCCTCTCGATAATAGGGGCCGCCATAGTACTCTTCATTGTCTGGTGGCGGTGGAGGAGTACGCTTAGGTCGGCGACGCTTGGGTGGATGGTCATCCGAATCCTCTCCTGAGGGACCGGGAGAAGGTGGCGGTGCCTCGTCCTTTGGGTGAGTACCGCTCTTGTGAGAAGAGCCAGGAGCCTTCTTCCCGGTATTCATCATATCTCACACGCTTGTGCGGCGATTAGTTCTGATTAGCTCCAGATCTGGTCGTTCGGGTGAACTGTCTGACCTCTCTCCCTCCTCACGGGATTGCAGTAGTTCCTGCATGAGACGATCCCCTATGCGTTCGAACACATTCCTGGGTTGGGGAGTTTCCTCAAAGAGATTCCGCTCCTGGAGTCGTGTCCTTCGCTTCCTTTGAGTTTGAGAAGAGGTGCCTGGTTTGGCGTTCCTAAAGTTGAGCCTAGATTGGAGGTCCCCCCCTAGGTTCAACCTTGATGCGATTCCTGGGACGATCCTCTCGAATTTCTGCGTGAGAACTCGAGTGAGATCTTCCTCACTGAGTGGTTCTACCTCCACTTCTTCCTCCGTCGATGGTCTGCGCGTCTCCTTGTTAGGAGGGTTGGGCGCACTCCCTAGATCAGGGTTATCCAAGGTCGAAGTAGGTGGTGGGGTGACAGCGAACGTGCTTGTCATACCCATGGACTGAAGACCACTTCGGTTGTTTGGTCCACCGGCTTGGTTGCTAGGGGATCGATTGGGAATGAGTATCCCTTCCCCTGGGGACTTCCGATTCCCGGGATTTGTGTTCCTGGGGTTTCCTTGCGGATGTCCCTTCGTCATTGAGAAATCGAGATGAGGTTTGCTCTAGCTTAGTGTAATGGTCCCACGGATGGCGCCAACTTGTTGATATAAAAGTTGGGTGATCCTTGCTAGACCCGAATTAGGCTTAATTCGGGTTGGCTGGACTCCGGCTCCTGCACCAAGTGAATTATCTGGTTGGGATCCTGCACACTAAAACAACACGCGTTAGTCTTACCGTGGGAATGTTTCCCACGATTAGACTCCAGCGTGAGAGTAAGTAATCGGTTAGGGTTATAGGAATCAGATGGGATGTGAGTGTGTAGAATGTAATACCTTTGTGGAACCCTTGGGGGTTCCTTATATAGGTGATAGGTGTGTAAACACCCATCCTTTTACCACTTAATTCTGGCTAAAACAAGACCAAAACACGTATTTAATATCATTTGTTTGGAATTATGCGTGGTTTTTGTGTTTATTGTGTTTTCAGAGCTAACCGGATGAATATTAAAGAAAACATGGGGTTACACGGATTTATCAAGGAAAAAGACTCAAGATAAAGTCTACTGTCCAAGAGATGCAAAAGATTTGAAGTCACTGGGCCTATTCGAAGATTTATTGAAGAAAAGGACTAAAGACGGAAGATTTTCATAAGTCGAAGAAACTCGAGTCTATTTAACGAAGTAATTAAAAGACGAGTTGGATTTAATCGACAACAAATCCCGAATCAGAATCGAAAACGTCAACTTTTCTGAAAAGACGAGAAGACAAGAAGAAGAGGAGAAAGCCCACTCACCAACCAACCACTAGGAGTATAAATAGATACTCCCTTCACACAATTAGGGGGAGTTCATTTTTTCTTTTCCCAGTTCTTGTTGGTTCGTTCCATCACAAACACCATTAGGGTGTTTGGTGATTTTCATCTTTTTCTTTCAATCTTGTAATCCTTAATCATTAACCTTGTTACTTTTACATTAATTAATCTATTCCATCTTTCTATTCATCTTGTTCTTCATCATTTTTATTGCAAGTTTCTAAGTTTCTTGTTTGATTCAAGTTTGATTTCAAAAAGTTGTTGATTTAGTGTTTTTATTGGTGGGATTTGTTTCTTATGGTATGTTAATGATTATTGGTTAGTTTGGTAAAACCTTTTTGAGTATTTGGTTAGATTTTGGTTATAATTCGTATCCCCTGTTCCGTCTCTACTGTTACTGTTCTTTCATTTCAGAACTTTCCGAACAGACCCAATATTCCGAATAGGCGAGACTTCCATTTGCCTTATTCGGAATTTTGGGTATTCCGAATGGAGTTTTTAACTTTCTCTTACTCGGAATTTTTAAAATATTCCGAACAGTGTTGATTTTCCGCATAGGGTTCATTTTTCCGATTAGGGCTTGTTTTTCCGAATAGCCACATTTTTCCGCATAGAACCTATCTTTCCGCATAGACTTGATTTTATTCCGAATAAAAGAGTTTTTCCGCATAAGCAAGTTTTTCCGAATAGACTAATTTTTCCGCATGGTTTCTGTTATTCCGCATAGAACATTTTCCGAACATCCCTGTCTTTCCGAATAGAGTATCTTTCCGCATAAAGCAGATTATTCCGCATAGAGAATCATTTTCCGCATAAGGCAAGTTTTCCGAATAAGCAATTATTCCGCATAGATGTCAACTTTCCGAATGGTGTTTTATTCCGCATAGGGTATTTTTCAGTAAGAGTTATTTTTCAGCTTTAATCTTTATTCACTTCAATTATTTAGATTAGAAAAACCAAATCCACTTTTTGTCACCAAGAACAAATCATTCCACTTTTAACTGAGATCAATTCGACAGGATTCCGAGAATAACGAACTTTTTCATCATAGAAAAGCATTGTATCAAATGGCGCCGCTGCCGGCTCCTCTCGTTAAGATCAAAAGTTTTTTGTGAGACTTTGGATTTTGGGATCCGTTCCCCGTGAACGTTACTTTTTCAAGACAACTTTCAAAAACACAAAAAAATATAAAATTTTCAAAAATCCTAAAAATTAAAAAAAAAAAACATAAAAACCAAAAATATTTTTGCCTTGTTTCTCTTTGTTTGTTCATTTGCAGGTGTATGCGCACTCGATCCACGTCTTATCAAGAGCCCGAGCCTCTCGATAACTTAGACATGGCTGGTGTCCAAAACAACAATAACATACCACCTCCGAACAACAATAATAACAACAACAATCCACCTTTCAACAACATGAACAACAACAACAATGAGCCACTTCCGGATAACCGCCCCATGATTGAATTGCTCCAAGCTCATGTCGATGGCAACACGGATCCAATTGTTATCCCTCCAATTGCCGCCAACAATTTCGAGCTCAAGTCAGGCTTTATCCAGATGGTCTCCGCTCAGCCATTCTTGGGACGAACCATTGATGATCCACACGACCACATCAAGAGATTTCTACAACTCACCAACACGGTCAAATTCAATGGAGTTCCACAGGAGGTTATAAGGTTACAACTTTTTCCCTTTTCTTTAGAGGGACAAGCCCGGCATTGGCTTGCTAAGGAACCGCCACAGAGTATTCTCTCGTGGACGGATTTGGAAACAAAGTTTATCAATTACTTTTTTCCACCCTCTCGTACTACCGCTTTGCGGAATGAGATTATAAACTTTGAACAAAAGTACGATGAGTCATTCAGTGAATCTTGGGATCGTTTCAAAGATCTTTTAAGAAAATGCCCACAACATGGTTTTACCAAAGTACATCAAATCAATACTTTTTACAATGGTTTAAGCATGAGTGACCAAGATTCACTGAATAGTGCCTCAGGGGGTAATTTATTGGCTAAGACTTCCAATGCTGCTTGGGATATCATTGAGAATAAATCTCGTGTTCAAACCAAGAGTGTTAGGACCAATGTTGCTAGTGCTAGCACTAATGACAGCGACAAGCGATTAGACAAAATCACCACGCTTCTTGAATCGCTTGTCACCCACACCGTCAGCAACAACAACAGCAACAACGCCAAAAATGCACAAGTGAACGCTGTCAGCCAACCTTGTGAGATATGCGGTGGTCCCCACTCTTACACAACTTGTACCGCCACCCAAGATTACCCTGCTGAGAATGTGAATGCGGCATATGGCACCTATCAACAACCTGCTTATCAAGCTAGACCCCAAGGTGACCGTAACTTGCTTAGCTACCGTAGCAACAACTATCTTTCACCACCTGGTTTCCCTCCTGCCAACCCAAACCAACAACAAAACCTTAATCGCCCTCCTCAACAACAACAACAACCTCGACAACCTTACATCCCACCTCACAAGCAGCAACAACCGCCTCAACGCAACAATCAAGTCTACCAACAACCTGCTTACCAACCACCCGCATACAATGCTCCTCCCAACCAACCCACCGCTCTTCACCAAGAAGTGGAAACTTATATGAGGACTAACGATGCGATAGTGGGAAATCTTCAGAGAGAAGTGCTCAACCTGAAAGCCGACTTGGTCAAGCAAGGAAATGATTTGAGAGCAGATATGAGAAACACGTTGGATAGCCAGACTATTGATCTGAGGAACATGATGGCTAGTTTCTTCCAAAGTAGTCAACCCTCTTCTTCGGGTACTCTTCCGAGTAACACCGTTGCGAATCCAAGAGGGGAGATGAAAGCAATCACCACTCGAAGTGGCAAAGGTACCAAGGAACCCGAGCTTCCTATACCTCCACCGGTGGTTGTGACTAAGGAGACCGAGTCGCCTGCCCCTATTCCTCCTCCTTCTCCTTCCCCAATTTCTCCACCTCTTCCTTCTACCCCTCCCCCACCCGTGGTTGTGAGTGATCCTATTCCTCTCAAGCCTTCCTCTTCTTCCAATATACCTTATCCTTCAAGGTTGAGGAAAGAGAAGCAAAAGAGCAAGGACGATATTCAGGTTTCGAATTTCCTTAAAATGTTCAAACAACTGAATTTCAATATCTCCTTCGCTGAGGCTCTCGCTCACATGCCCAAATATGCAAAAATGTTTAAAGATCTTTTGAGCGACAAGGAAAAGCTCCTCGATATTGCCAACACCCAACTTAATGAGAACTGCTCCGCAGTGCTCTTAAGGAAATTGCCAACCAAGCTTGGTGATCCGGGTCGTTTTCTTATCCCTTGCAATTTCCCGGGAGTAGAGAATTGCATGGCCCTAGCCGATCTAGGTGCCAGTATTAATCTCATGCCTCTAAGTGTTTGGAAGCACTTATCTCTCCCAGAGCTAGTCCCCACCAAAATGACTTTGGAATTGGCCAACCGTACGGTTGCTTATCCAGTGGGGATAGCCGAAGATGTCATTGTAGGAGTCGACAAATTCACATTTCCTGCTGATTTTGTCGTCGTCGACTACGAAATGGACCCCCGTGTGCCACTTATTGTTGGTCGTCAATTCTTAAGGACCGGTCGCACTCTTATTGATGTTGAAGCCGGTGAGCTTATCATGAGAGTGGGTGACGATAAAGTAGTCTTCAACATGGGAAAGTTGTCCAAACAACCTTATTCATATGAGAGTGTTAATTGTATTGAAGTTCTCGATGAGGCTTGTGAAGAACACTTTAATGATGCTTGCAAAAGTATTCCTACCTCTCTTCCCAATGTTGAGACCGTGTCCTCTATTGATTCATCATTGTCTCTAGTTGGAGATAGTGATTTATTCTGGAACAATCTTGAAGCTACCATGGGAAATGCGAATTTAGCTACTAATGATTCTCCCACCGAGGGGGATGAAGACATGAGTTTCTTTGACAATCTTCTCACCGAAGACAATCCTTCACCTCCATCTCCCACGGTCATTGCTATCGATGCCACGACTTTGCAAACGCCTCCCGTCGAAAATCCTCCGGATTTGGAACTTAAGGAGTTGCCGCCACATCTCGAGTACGTGTTCCTTGACGACAACAAAAAGTCACCCGTCATTATTGCGAAGGATTTGAAAGATGAAGAGAAGACTCGCCTCGTCGCTGTGTTGAAAGATCATAAGAAGGCTATTGCTTGGAAGATTTCGGATATTCGTGGAATTGATCCTCACTTCTGCACACACAAAATTCTCATGGAGGATGACTTCAAACCCACAATCCAGAACCAAAGAAGGGTTAATCCTAAAATTCATGACGTCATCAAACAAGAGGTTATCAAACTTCTAGATGCCGGCTTGATCTACCCTATTTCGGATTCGCCGTGGGTAAGTCCCGTCCATTGTGTGCCCAAGAAGGGCGGAATAACCGTTGTTCCCAATGAACACAACGAGTTGATTCCCACTCGTCTCGTTACTGGGTGGAGAGTTTGTATTGATTATCGCAAGCTCAATGATGCCACGAGAAAAGACCACTTTCCTCTTCCCTTCATGGATCAAATGCTCGAGCGTCTAGCTGGTAATGATTATTACTGCTTCTTAGATGGCTTCTCCGGGTATTTTCAAATTCCCATCGATCCCAAGGACCAAGAAAAGACCACATTCACTTGTCCCTATGGAACATTTGCTTACTAACGCATGCCTTTTGGTTTATGTAATGCTCCTGGGACATTCCAAAGGTGTATGATGGCGATCTTCCATGACATGGTGGAAGACACTATGGAAGTATTCATGGATGATTTCTCGGTCTATGGCGATTCATTCTCTGCGTGCCTTGCCAATTTGGAACGTATGCTCAAGCGGTGCGAAGACACTCGCCTAGTTCTGAATTGGGAAAAATGCCATTTTATGGTAAAAGAAGGCATCGTCCTAGGACACAAGATCTCGAAAGCCGGTCTTGAAGTAGACCGTGCTAAAGTCGATGTTATCGCTAAGTTGCCTCCACCTTCAACCGTGAAGGGTGTGAGAAGTTTCTTGGGTCATGCGGGCTTCTATCGTCGATTCATTAAATATTTTTCTCAAATCGCTCGCCCGATGACCCATCTCTTGGAAAGAGATACTCCTTTTATCTTCTCCAAAGAGTGTCTTGAAGCCTTCAACTCGCTTAAGGATAAGCTCACTAAGGCACCTGTCTTGGTTACCCCTAATTGGGAGCTGCCCTTTGAGTTGATGTGCGATGCTAGCGATTTCGCTATTGGAGCGGTTCTTGGACAAAGAGTGAACAAACACTTCCAATCGATCCATTACGCTAGCAAGACAATGACAGGGGAACAATTGCATTATACGACAACCGAAAAAGAGCTTTTAGCAGTTGTCTATGCTTTTGAAAAATTCCGCCCCTATCTTGTCCTTTCCACCACCATTGTGTACACCGATCATTCCGCGTTGAAGTACTTGTTGACAAAGCAAGATTCCAAACCAAGACTTCTTCGCTGGGTTTTGCTGCTCCAGGAATTTAAAATCGACATCCGCGATAAAAAAGGAGCAGAAAACTTAGCCGCGGACCATCTTAGTAGACTTGAGGATCCTTACCAAGGGGATCATCCGACCAAAGAAATCAATGATTCTTTTCCCTTGGAGACCTTAATGTCTATAAACGCGAAGCCGAATGAAACCCCATGGTTTGCGGACTTTGCAAACTACTTGGCGGGTGGAATTCTCAAGGAAGGGTTGACGTCCCAGCAAAAGAAGAAGTTCTTTACCGACATCAAGACTTACTTTTGGGACGACCCTTACCTATTCAAACAATGTGCTGATCTGATAATTCGCCGATGTGTTGATGGACCGGCAGCGTCGGACATCCTTGATGCTTGCCACAAAGGACCCACCGGTGGTCACTTTGGTCCCAACTACACCGCAAAGAAAGTGTTTGATTCGGAATTTTATTGGCCCTCCATATACCGTGATGCTCACAATATGGTTAAGCGATGTGATGTTTGCCAAAAGCAAGGCAAAATCACACATAAAGACGAGATGCCTCAGAATTTTATTCAAGAATGTGAAATTTTTGATGTTTGGGGTATCGACTTTATGGGGCCATTCCCTTCCTCTAAAGGAAACAAATACATCCTTGTAGCCGTTGACTACGTTTCTAAATGGGTTGAAGCCAAAGCTTTGCCTACTAATGACGCAAGGGTGGTTTGTAACTTTTTGAAAGCTCTATTTGCTAGATTCGGTGTGCCTCGCGCCATTATTAGTGATCGTGGGACTCATTTCTGCAATGACCAATTTGCTAGAGTCATGGTTAAGTACGGTGTCAATCATCGTCTTTCCACAGCCTACCACCCACAAACTAATGGCCAGGCTGAAATATCCAACCGAGGTCTTAAGCGGATTCTTGAAAGGACCGTGGGAGAGCATCGTGCCGCATGGGCTGATAAACTTGATGATGCTTTGTGGGCTTTCCGTACTGCTTACAAGACCCCGATCGGCTGTACGCCTTATCGTCTTGTGTACGGGAAAGCGTGACACCTCCCCATTGAGTTGGAGCACAAGGCTTATTAGGCCTTGAAGTGGGCTAATTTTGATATCAACAAAGCCGGTGACCTACGCAAGATCCAACTTAATGAGCTGAATGAACTTCGGAATGAGGCTTATGAAAATTCTTTGATCTATAAGGAAAGAACCAAGCTCATTCACGACTCCAAAATCAAAAACCGAGAGTTCCATGTTGGAGACAAAGTCTTACTTTTTAACTCTCGGTTGAAAATCTTTTCGGGCAAGCTCAAATCTCGTTGGTCCGGCCCATTCACCATTGCCCAACTTTTTCCATATGGTACTCTCGAGCTCGCTCAACCTAATGGACCGAATTTTAAGGTGAATGGCCAACGAGTGAAGTTGTACTTTGGTGAGGACACCTCTAAGGAGGTGATTCCATCCCTCACCACGTTCCCCATGAACTAATGTTGGGTCGAGTCAGGCTCGTGACTCGGTTATCAAAAACAAGCGCTCCTCGGGAGGCAGCCCGAGTATCTATCCCTTTAACCCCCTAAGTGTAGGGGAGGACCTATTTTGGTCGTTTGTGTTTGTGTGGTGATGTGATTACAGGGATTACTGCAATCTTGGAAACTTTGAAGAACCGTGCTCCCGTGTTATCCGAAACCCGGTTCTATCTCTCAACTATCGTGATTCAATTTTCTTCATACTCACATTTGAAATTGATCACTTTAGTCGTCTCTTCCTTAACTCGAGTTAACCAACGTGCACAATGTCATAGGTGTAGGGGAGACTTTTCCCACATGCTTAAACATTGAGGACAATGTTTATCTTAAGTGTAGGGGAGACTTCTATCGAAGTTTTAAGTGGACTTTTCCATGAAAATGCCTTCATTTAACCAGAAAATCCTATTTTTCAACATTTTTCAAATTTTTTATTAACTTTGGCCATTTAGTCGTAATTTTTAAATTTTTATCGTTGCTTTCATATGTATATATCCCGCAATAAAGTCAAAAATATTAATAAATTGGTGTAGCTAGTTTAGATATCTTTGACATATTAGGCCCGTTGCGTTTATTTTGACTCAACCCGAATAGACTTATCCAAGTTTATTCTAGCTAGTATCCTTAACCATGTAGACCTTAATCGGTTTATTAGGCTAAGTGTCCACGAGTCTCATTATTTGAGATTTTAAATTGTGTAGGACGAGAAATGATAGAGTCAATTATAAGTCGGTATTCTTGCGCAAGCTCACTTGGTGTAATTATTTGCCTATTCTCCCATCACTTGCTAATAATTTATCTGCAATAAGTAAGGTCTTACGATTTGAAAAGTTAATTAGCTTCTAGCCCAAGATCGTTTAAAAGTTGCTCGGTAATGATAAGAGTTCATAGCCAAGGCATAACTTATGAAGCGGGGCGCGAAGATTGGCGAGTCCGAAAAGGCCCTAACAAGGCATGAGGATTCAATTTTATTGCTGAAGATCCAAAGTGATGTGAAAAGCATTATTCCTAAAGTCTATATGAAGGATCAAGACTCACGACGAAAAGCAATCAACTCCCATAAAGATCATGGAGAAGTCTATCCGAAAAGACCCTAACAAGGTATGAGGATAAATAGATCCAAGTCCGAAAAGGAGGCGGATCGTTGTATCTCAAAATCCCAATTAGAGATTGAAGAAATAATCATGAAGTCGTGGTCAACAAAGTTGGAGTACCCCTCAAAAGTCTCCAAGTGAAGAAACTCTATTATGATGAGAAGACCATTATCTCAAGAACGTCTCTCGAAGATATGAAGTATGAAGTACATGCCAAATATCGGCCCGAGAAAGGTCTCAAATCGTGAACCAAGTTATGCCAAGATATGAACTTTTTGATATCCCGAGAAGCAGTTTTAAGAGATTTTGTCCTTTAGCTAACTATTGATCAAATCGTCCTACTTTGCTTTCAGCCTTAATAAACTATCGAAATAAGTCCAAAAATGCATCTTCATGATCATTCTAAGACAAAAATAAAATATAAGAGATACAATTAGGAATAAGGGAGTTTAAGCATTTAATTAAGCCATGTGTGTAAGTGTTTGATTTACTAACTTATAATAACAATGATCTCGTTTTTAAGCTTAGTTTGGGGAACGTGAAACTTGAGGGTGATAAATCTTCGCAACACCAAAGCCCTAATGTAAGTTCTTGATTTCTTTACAAGTTATTTCCATCCTTTTGTTTATTTTAAAGTTTGAATTTCTCTTAGCATTTTAATTTTTGTTTAGTAGAATTTAAATAAGGCCAAGGTTGATTGATTATGAGAAAAATGTAAAAAATTGCTTTATCACTAAGCATTGCATGAGGGCATGGCAATGGTTAAGTGTAGGGGATTTGATAGGTGTGTAAACACCCATCCTTTTACCACTTAATTCTGGCTAAAACAAGACCAAAACACGTATTTAATATCATTTGTTTGGAATTATGCGTGGTTTTTGTGTTTATTGTGTTTTCAGAGCTAACCGGATGAATATTAAAGAAAACATGGGGTTACACGGATTTATCAAGGAAAAAGACTCAAGATAAAGTCTACTGTCCAAGAGATGCAAAAGATTTGAAGTCACTGGGCCTATTCGAAGATTTATTGAAGAAAAGGACTAAAGACGGAAGATTTTCATAAGTCGAAGAAACTCGAGTCTATTTAACGAAGTAATTAAAAGACGAGTTGGATTTAATCGACAACAAATCCCGAATCAAAATCGAAAACGTCAACTTTTCTGAAAAGACGAGAAGACAAGAAGAAGAGGAGAAAGCCCACTCACCAACCAACCACTAGGAGTATAAATAGATACTCCCTTCACACAATTAGGGGGAGTTCATTTTTTCTTTTCCCAGTTCTTGTTGGTTCGTTCCATCACAAACACCATTAGGGTGTTTGGTGATTTTCATCTTTTTCTTTCAATCTTGTAATCCTTAATCATTAACCTTGTTACTTTTACATTAATTAATCTATTCCATCTTTCTATTCATCTTGTTCTTCATCATTTTTATTGCAAGTTTCTAAGTTTCTTGTTTGATTCAAGTTTGATTTCAAAAAGTTGTTGATTTAGTGTTTTTATTGGTGGGATTTGTTTCTTATGGTATGTTAATGATTATTGGTTAGTTTGGTAAAACCTTTTTGAGTATTTGGTTAGATTTTGGTTATAATTCGTATCCCCTGTTCCGTCTCTACTGTTACTGTTCTTTCATTTCAGAACTTTCCGAACAGACCCAATATTCCGAATAGGCGAGACTTCCATTTGCCTTATTCGGAATTTTGGGTATTCCGAATGGAGTTTTTAACTTTCTCTTACTCGGAATTTTTAAAATATTCCGAACAGTGTTGATTTTCCGCATAGGGTTCATTTTTCCGATTAGGGCTTGTTTTTCCGAATAGCCACATTTTTCCGCATAGAACCTATCTTTCCGCATAGACTTGATTTTATTCCGAATAAAAGAGTTTTTCCGCATAAGCAAGTTTTTCCGAATAGACTAATTTTTCCGCATGGTTTCTGTTATTCCGCATAGAACATTTTCCGAACATCCCTGTCTTTCCGAATAGAGTATCTTTCCGCATAAAGCAGATTATTCCGCATAGAGAATCATTTTCCGCATAAGGCAAGTTTTCCGAATAAGCAATTATTCCGCATAGATGTCAACTTTCCGAATGGTGTTTTATTCCGCATAGGGTATTTTTCAGTAAGAGTTATTTTTCAGCTTTAATCTTTATTCACTTCAATTATTTAGATTAGAAAAACCAAATCCACTTTTTGTCACCAAGAACAAATCATTCCACTTTTAACTGAGATCAATTCGAGAGGATTCCGAGAATAACGAACTTTTTCATCATAGAAAAGCATTGTATCAATAGGCAGTAAAACCCTAATGGGCTGTCACTGATGCTTCGGCCCCAAGGAAAGGATAAATACCAGATTTAGATTGATTGTTATCTTATAATTATGGTGAGTGAATATCCTCTCCTTTGGGATAAATCCTAATCATAGTAAGAGTATGATTCTATCTAACCCTGCACCGGGCATGCCGGGTCGTGGGCCGCACACGTGTGTGCAGTTACTGTTCATCTAAGCCCATAAGCTTAAATAACATTATTCCCACCCATTCGTGATGGGCCGGATACGGGTAGTACCCGTGGGCCGGGTTCATGACCCGGCTGGGGACTATACGTCATCAGCCTCTGGGTAGGAAAGCTATTATTAGTAAATGGGTTTATAGAATTATATATAAGTCTACTCGTGATGTTGAGAGATTTAAGGCTAAACTTGTAGCCAAAGATTTTGGCCAAAAAAGAAGAAACTGACTATGTTGATACTTTCTCACCTGTTATGAAGAATGTTACAGTTAGATGTCTTATTAATCTTGTTGTTCATAATAGTTGGCCTTTGTATGGTGATCTTAATGAGATCACTTATATGACCTTGCTTGATGGTTATTCTAGTCCTAGTGATAATAGGGTATGCAAACTTAAAAAGTCTTTGTATGGTCTTAAATAACCACCTAGACAATGAAATGCTAAATTGTCTCAAGCATTGATTGAGAATGGTTTTTGTGAGAGTAAAAGTGATTATTCTTTGTTTACTATGAATAATGGGAGTGATGTCTTGGCATTGCTTGTGTATGTTGATATTATAATCACTGGTAGCAATATTTATAATATTGAAAAGTTTAGAGCTTTTCTTAAAACTAAGTTTATGTTTTAAGATTTAGGTAGACTCAAATATTTTTTTGGGATTCAAGTTGTAGATACTGATAGTGGTATTTTCCTTTCTCAAAGAAAATATTGTCTTGATCTTTTATCAGAATTTGGTTTACTTGCTTGCAAGCCTTCTGATGTTCCTTTAGAACAGAATCTATTATTACTAATGAATCTTCTAATATTGATCCTATAGTCGATAATGTTACTTAATATCAAAATTTAATTGGTAAATTAATTTACCTTAATAATACTAGGCCTGATATTGCTTATTATGTGCATTTGACTCAGTTTGTGCATAAGCTCTCTTAAGTCTCATCGTAATATTGCTCTTAAAGTACATAGGTTTTTAAAGAGTTCTCCATGTAAAGGCATAAAAATATATATACATGCATGCACATCGCTTGAGGTTTATGTTGATGCAGATTGGGCAAAGTGTCAGGTTACTAAAAAGTCTGTCACAGGTTTTTGTATTTTCTTAATGGTTCATTAGTCTTTTGGAAGAGCTAAAAACAAAATACGCTTTCTAACTCTTTAGTAGAGGCTGAATATAGAGCAATAACCTTTGCAACTTCAGTAACTATGTGGATCTTAAGAATTTTAAAAGATTTAAATTGGGAACATTTTATACCTGCCATTATTATTTGTGACACTCAAGCATCAATTAAAATTGTTGAAATCCTGTTTTTCATGAAAGAACAAAACACTTGGAGACTGATTTACACTATGTTAGAGATAAGATTATCTCTAGAGTTATTAAAACTGTTAAAGTTTGTTCTTCTGATCATACTGTTGATGTTTTAACTAGAGGGCTTGATAAAGACTAACATGAGAAGCTTATTCCTAAAATGGGACTTTAAGATACGTTCCAGGTTTAAGCTAAAGGAGGATGCTGAAATATAGCTTTAATCTAAAACCTAAAGGACTAATGTTGTACGTGTTGGAAAGTGTAGGGTAATATTGTTTGGGCTGGTTTAGCTATATTTTAGAAGTTGAGGGGCTTAGAGTATCAAGTTGTATAACTTCCTTAGATGGTGCTATATAAGCTGAATACGTGCTCATTATTGATCATCTATCATTCGCGATTATATTTTTCATGTCTCTAGAAAGTTGTTATAGTTTTGTTAGGTGATTGAGATCATCTCCATCTGTTTTTTTGTTCTAAGACTCTTATCAAATAGATAAGTGCTCTACACTTGAGTAGCATTGGTAAAAATTTGAGGATTTGAGTTCTTGATTGATTCCACCGTTGATTTTATAAATCTTTACGGTTTTGAATACATAAAAAATCAATAAAAAGTGTTTGTTTTTAAACTAAGATTAAGGGTACTAATTAAGCTCACATATATAAGGCTGGTGGGAGTGGGGTGAATCCCACGAGCAGCATGGCAAAGCCACGCGCTACCCCCCATCCCCCCCCCTTACAACCCGCGCGCGAGTCATGTTTTCCAAACCAAAAAGACATGCCAAACTCACCGGGGTGAGTTATAAAATGGGGCCCACATTAATTTTACCGTTATTTTTAAATAAATAAAAAACTTTTTCAAATACCCCTTTTTACTTATAAATACCCAACAAAAACTCTTATTTTTCAAACACACATTCAAATTCCATACACATTTCACACATTCTCCACAAATCACAAAAAATGTAAAATATCGACGAATACGAGTTATTTTTTGCAACTGAAAATCCGGTAGTCGCAACGAAACGCAAGTGGGCTTTGATTAAAAGAGCGTTGCATTTTATTAAAAGACGACGTATTGCTAATCGAGTACCCAGAAACGTCATAACTCGAGACTGAATAGGTGCTCATAATCGGTTAGTTGCGTCTTTTTTTCTGCGAACCCAAGATACGATGCGAAAGAGTTCAAAAATGTTTTTCGAATTGGTCGCCCCCTTTTCAACTGGATAGTTAGTGAAGTGACTCACCATTCTGCATACTTTCGTAATAATGTTGATTGTACCGGAAAATAAGGTATTTCGCCGTTGTTAAAGTGCACATCGGCGATTCGTCAACTGGCATACGGCGTCGTTCCTGGTTTTCTAGATGAGTATTTGCAAATAGGCGTAAGAACTTCTCGAGAATCACTTGATCATTTCTGTAGTGCTGTTATGGAAATATTTGGGCCTGAGTATTTGAGAAAACCCACGTATACTGATGTTCAGAAACTTTATGCGCATCATGAAGCAAAGCACTGGTTTCCAGGGATGATAGGAAGTCTTGATTGTACAGACTGGGAGTGGTTCGTTTGTCCAGTTGCCTTTAAAGGGCAATATGTTAGACGAGAATTCATGGACCGGATCCATTCATTTTACTTGAAGCTGTTGCGTCGCAGGACTTGTGGATATGGCATGCATTTTTTGGTGTTTCTGGGTCGAACAACGACATCAACGTTTTATGTTAGTCCCCTTTATTTAATGATTTGAAAATCGGACGAGCACCTGAGGTGGAGTTTGAGGCTAACGGTGTACACTATCCATGGGGATACTATCTTCCGGACGGAATATATCCGGAATTGGCAACACTTGTTAAAACAATTCCCGAATCATCATCCAATGACCATAAGAGGATTTTATATAAGCAGAAACAAGAATCCGCAAGAAAAGATATTGAAAGAGCTTTTGGTGTTTTGAAGAAAAATGGGCCATATTAGCCAATCCTGCACGACCTTTACGGAAAGAAAGAATCATGAATATGATGTACACATGCATCATATTACATAATATGGTTCGAAAGTTAAAAAAGCAATATCTCCTAAATGGCCAAAAGAACAACTTCAACCGGACGATGTGTTTCAAACCCAAGAACACATGCTACAAGTTATGCGGCATATCAGCTCCGCGCAAGAACATCACAATCTTCGAGCAGATTTGGTCGAGCATTTGTATGCCAATGCTTAATTTATTAAGTTTTTTTTATATTTATGTTTTTTTTAATGTTTTTTTTAAATTTCCTATGTATCGTCTTTTAATTTCGTACTGTGTTTTAATTTTCTATGTACCCGTGTTTTAATATCATGTATGGATAAAAAATATTTAATGAAAAAATGGGGTGATGTGGAGTGAGTTTGGGTGAGTTTGGTGAGTGTCATTACATCCTGTGGTGAGTTTGGGTGAGTTTTTGTGAGTTTGGTAAAAAGCTAACGTAACATTAAGGTGTAGGTGAGTGGGTTTCACCCCACTCCCACTAGTCTAACATGTTCAACAACATATCAAACTATACTAAATCAGGCTAGCTAATAGAGTAGTGTATTTTAAGTCTTCATGAATTACGTACAACACTGATAAATAGATTGTCTATACAATAAAATTAACTTAACCCATTCACTTATAAGAAGTGTTTGATTAATGTAAAGGCCCGTGAATATTACAGTTTTTATATATTACCTTTAATCTAGCATTATTAAAACGAAACCTATATTTAACATTATTGAGTGTGACAATTCACGGAATTAATTTTATTAAAACGAATGCAAACTGAACCTTAACATGTTTTTTCCATCTAGAAATTATGCATATGATGTGCAGGGGCGGAGCTACCCTTTGGCTACATGTGGCACGTGCCACACATAGTTGTTGGCGACTAAATGTGATTTTTTAGTTAGGTTTTTGGTTTTTTCGAAAAGTGCTACACCCGTATGGAGAGAATGAGGTTTTTAGGCTAATGATGAAGATAGAAGATGATGTACAGTGCTAATGTTTGTCCTATTGTATTCTTAGTTGACTTTATTTTTGCTATGTTTATAAGGGGTATTTTTGTTTCTTATATAGTTCTCTCATTATATATTTTAGGCCCTTTACATCTTATCTCTTTGTCACATTGTATTTAATTCATAATGTCATACTATTATTAAAATCAATTCAGTATTTGTTATTTCGTAAACTAAATGTTTAGTTTTTTCTCCTCTATGTAACAAAGAAAGTTATCAAACACTCAAAACCTGTAAGGCAAAGCTATATTTAATGTTCAAACTTGATTAAAACATTACAAAAAGATCAATTTTTCTCTCTGTATATATAATGTTAGTCATGTATAAAAGTGTTTGGATAACTATGACACGAAGCCCCCAAATTTCATAGATGATCATGTTTACCAACAAGTTACTAATTTAATAAACGCACACGTCATTAGAGTTTTGATCCATTTTTTCCATGTCATTATTTTTTTCATGTGACACACGCATGACTTTTTGTCATGTCACTTAAGAACATTTGCGTTAAAATTTTTTTTATGCCACACATGTTTAAGATTTCTATATCCGCCACTGATGATGTGTCTTAGTTGCCTCTACGTTATATCTACAGGAATGCATATTTAGTAGTGATTTTGAGATTATTGTTTGGTTTGAGTTTGCCTCAAAACAAATCAATAATATGTTGGTTCGCATTCTTGAAAAGTTTGCTTGATGTCGTGTAGTTTTTGTTCTTGGTTATCCATTTTTTTTATGATGAACAAATGAAAGAAAGAATAAGAAAAAAGTTGTTATGATTTTTTTTTATATTTAAAGAATAAAAAAAATGTTGTTTTGAATTTATTAGTTTATCGTTTGACTTTAACTAGGTCATTACCGAATTAACTTTGCCGAGTTAAGTCAGCGAGTGGTTTTAAATCTCAAACGCCAACTTTGATCCTTTTTTACTTCGAATTTTGTTTTTTGCTATGTGAGATTGTAACAATAAAGAAGATATTGGCCTGTTGGAAAATCACCGTTGATAAATTCTGCAACATGAGGATACTTAGAAGTAAATGATTCTAGGGTTAACCAATAACATTATTATATAAATGTTAGAGCACACGGAACAGTCGTGTATCGTAGCTAAAAAGTTATGCTACGTTAGCAAAATGGGATATGACATTGAAATGTTATGGCACTAATTTTCAATGACATTGATGATTTCTAGTGCCATAAGGGTAATTTTGGTGTTATAAAGGGTATATACCTTTTAAATTCCAAAAAATTAAAAATTATGGCTTGGGCTAGTAGTCACGGCGCCAAAGCCATGACGTCAACTCACAGAGTGCTGCGCCAAAACCAAAACTCGCGCCATAGCTCGGGACTGGAGAAACACGTACGCGACCGTTTCTCATGCTCTTATAGCTTTGAGCTTCCATACACATCCACTTGGAAGGGGTAAGCATACCATGCATTGTTGGATTTATTTTTAGTAAGTCACTCACTGTGTTAATTGGTTCCTGCCTGGGAATATATATTGCCCTTCTGGTGAAAGTCGATGGCAAAATTTCTCTTTGGCCAATCGTTTCAGCTTTTTATATAGTCTTGTAACGTCATATAGATTCTGATCTCCTTCCCTCAATTGATTAAGGGTACAGCCAGATTATCAAACAAACATAATTGGTAATCACAAATATCAACGGTTGGGTAAAACTAATAACAAGCTGACTTGTTATCACCTAATACTAACGATTGGCTGAGAAAGAGAGCGATGGAATATAAAAATTCTTGATTCAAAAAAACAATATATAAGCGGTTCCTAAGAAACGCTAAATATATTCTCAGTTCTCACATTCCAACTGAACCTAAACATGTTTCCATCAGTCTCGCTAAACGTGAACCTGCCTAGATGATAGCATGTTGTTTATCGACATTTTGAGCAAGTCCATTCCTGAATTATTTCTATAAAACCAGAGTTGTTGATTTAGCCCTACAATTTTGACCCATATAGAATATAGCATAAGGAAGGTGATTTGAAGATTCCAAAGACTCGCTACAAATTGACAAGAGAATCAAGTATATTATGTACACATTTGCGAGTGTGGACACTCTAGACAAACTTTGCTCATTTTCTATAGCTTGAAACACGTGAATAACAAGTTCATTGTACTAGTATTTTCAGTAACATGCAATCATCATATTTCTTGGCATCAATAGAAAGCGTGAAACATGTGTTTCTTTGGAGATTAACAAACTCACATCTAGGTTAAACTTGAAAGAAAAATGGTAAATCATACTTTATTTACTTGTGAGATGGCGAAAGATTTGTGGACGCATTTTGCTAATTGGTGTGAGTCGGACACATTACAAAATAAATGATATTTACTTATTTAAAGTTTTGTTAACTAATAAGATTTACAACCGTTTAAGTTATTATATTTTTTTTTTATTAAAACACAATGAATATAAAAAGTAAGTAAAAAAAACCCACAATTTTTCTTACTCTTTTGCCTGCTAAAAAAGGTAAATTTTTACTTACTCTTTTTGAGCAAGAATAGACTTTTAGCGCTTCTTTGTATTAGTTACTCTTTCTCTTAAAGGTATAAGTTGATAAAAATAACTTTTGATAACTTTTTTAAATAAAAACTGATAGAAAATACTTTTAGCGTCCTCCTTATTACTTACTTTTAACATACTTAATTAAATAAGCAAATATTATAAATTTTGTAATGACATTTGATTATGGAGTTTTGGTATTGCCTTGGTTTTTTTCAAGTCCTCTTTTTAAAAAAAGCCTAGCTATGAAATTGTATTGTTTTTCAATATTTTTTATGGATGTTATTAGAAACCTTAAATTTAGATCTTACTTGGTTAGGTTGGTTAAAAAGTCTTTTAACAAATGTTGCTTTTTATATTTTGTAGCTTCTACTACATAATGAAGAATTTTTTTGGCATCATTCGGAAAAAAAAATAGCAATGCAGCTTTTTCCCGTTTCCTTCTCCTAATATGTAAATTAACTAATGAATAAAAAGTTGATTTGCCTGTAACAACGTCATGTAGTTATATTTTCTTTTTAGTGTGGGTAGATTTGAAAGATAAAAAATAACGTGAACAATGTTTTTGTGACTGAAGGAGCACTATTAATTACTCATTTTCCCCCACTTTGTTCTCTCGGGGGATATCATTTTCAATACAAACAAAAAACGAAAAGTTGGCATGCATGGGTACCAAAAATGACACGCATTTGTAATCATATACGCACTAGCAAATCATAATAAGCATTTGTTTTGTAGTTCCCATCGTAACGTGTCAGTGTCGACAAAAAGAATTGTTCTCGGTTTTCTACTGTTAGACAAAATAGGAAAGAACCCACTTAAGTTTTTTTTTTATATATTTTTAAGCTAGCAATCCAAAATGATGCAGGTGATTGAGTTTATAAGGTAGGTATTCATTTTCAGGTGTTCATATATAGAAGATTGTCCACTCAAAACATATGAATGTCGTCTTGTACTATACAATCAATCAACCAATCAAATGCTTTAGAAACGTACGTATCACATGCCATACTCTTCGTAAATCGGCCACATCGCCTATGCAAACCAAAAGTATCTCAATATGTGGTTGATAATGGTTTACGTGTAAACTGCTGTTTTCACGTCAGCAATGGTTGATAATGGTTTACTTGTAATTATTAAGGGTTTACGTACATCATATCAATTTGATATGGTAATGATCATGACAAATACCAAAATTTCACTTTTCTAGCTGATCAATATTAGTTATTGTTAATTTTGAGGATCTAATCAGAACGTATAGGGATTTATTGCATTGTTTTAATGTTTTAGTTATTGCCCTTGGACTATTTGTGGATACCAGCTTGGGATGAGAGGAGTGAAGTTTTTAAGATGGAAAAGTGTTTACCCGAGCCCTATTGAGAAGCCCAAGACAAAGTCTAACGACTTTGTTTTGTTTCCTTTCTATAACCTTAGCCCTTCTCATTCGAGAGAGGCATCTGAGTTTTTTATACGTGTGTGTTTTATCAAAACTCTCCTTTTTAGTCATGTAACCCATATCAATTTTTATTTAATCTTGTAAAGACTATTATCAATATAATAACAGGATCATACCATAATAGCTGTGATGATCTTTTCTTTTGGATTCGTAGTTTAATCTTGATTTAATAAAAGGTTTTTGATTCTTGTTTCATTAAGGGTTAATATACACACAAGTTACTAAAGTTTGTCAAAAATTCGATTATGTTACTAAAGTATAAAACCTAACACATAAGTTACATAAGTATACGGGTCTTTATTTTAAGTTACCGAACGTTTATAAAAGATTTACTTCCGTTACTCTGTTGAGGGGCTACCGGCTGAGATCCGGTTACACTTGCCACGTTGGAACCTAATATGTCCTACCAATTAATATATTAATTACGTACATTTTTATAGTTGGGATATGAACTAGGTTTTGGGATTTGATATTTGTTGTTATTTTTTAAAAAACCAAGAAATACATTCATCTAGATTTAAAAAACCAAGAATAATCAGGAAATCCTCGTAAAAAATCGAAATTTGGAAAGAGAATCATTGTTATTTTGGTTTAGGATTTGATATTTGTTGTTGTTATTTTTTGTAATAGATTTAAAATTGTTTGTCGTGAGTTATGAATACCAAATGGGTAAATTAAAGTTTTGTGGAAGAGTAAATGGAGGGGATGAGTGGTGGCGAAGATTGTAATCAAATTAGGCTTTCCATAGCAGGGTATTTATTCAAACACTTGGTTTTTGTGATGGTTGAGAAAATAGTAGTTAGTAGTGGAGATAGTAATGGTCAATGAGTTGTGGTGCTGTTTTTGCTAGGTGGTAGTGGTGGTTGTAGGTGGCGAAAGAGATGTCGAAATGGCAGCTAGAAATTTTGAAGAAGATGATGATTATGATGATGAATGTGTTGTTAGGAAAAGAATCCACGTATTTTAAAAATTATAGATGATAGAACTAAAGGTGTTAAGGATGGATCAAGATGATGAAATGAGTATCAAGATTGTTAGAATGTGCAACCAAGGATAAATATGAAGTGGGTCAAGATCAAGATTGCAAAAGATTTGGTAGACCGATTGATAAATATGATATGATGAAATTAGGATATTTAGTTAAGATTGACAAGATTTGGTTTTAACTGCAAATGGAGTTGGAGAGGCGACAAATTTGATACGATGAAATTAAAAATTTTAATTTTAAAATCAAGTAAAAATTAATTCCACGTAGATTGCCACATAGACTGCCACGTAACGGTTTATCTGTATTAATAGGTTAATACATATGGGGTAACTTGCGTAACCGGTAAACCAAACTTTGGTAACCTATATGTTAGGTTTTGAACATTGGTAACATAATCGAGTTTTTTGACAAACTTTAGTAACTTTTGTGTATATTAACCCTTTCATAAACTTCTTTAAAGATTTTGGATCTTAATTTTCTGCATGGTATCAGAGCCCTGTTGCTCTGAAATTAGCAACATTGTTTTTTAGGGTTTCGAAAAATTTGGGGGTTCTTTTGAATTGATATCTTTTTTGGTAGATCTGCTATTGAGATAGTCAGATCGATATTTTTTATACATATTCTCTTTATATTTTGTTGAAATTTTTTTAGGGTTTCTAAGTGTTTTTTGGGTTTCGACGGCATCGTGTTTCCTAACCTTGTTCTTGGTGCTGGTGGTTGATTCAGTAGATCTATTGTATAGATCTGTTGATTTTTTTTGTTTACCCTATTTTTCATAAATTAGTGTTTGGTGTGAAGGGTCTGTTTCTTCCTAAACTAAGTGAATCTAGGAGAGACAAATCGATGGTGCTTTTGGTTGCATGCACTATAACATCTCTTTTCTCTCTCTTATATTTTTGAAGTTTGTCTGCTTATTTGTTGATCTTTGTTACTCTCTCTTGTTGGCTGCTTGTTGGTTGTTTTTTATCTTCTGCTTATCTGGACCCTTAATCTTTCTCTTGCCCTTGATCAGTGGTTTGGAATCCTTGGAAGTTGGAACTTTGTTATCATTGATTAAGTTGTTTATTTTGTTGTTTGTGACCTGTATGTGAGTTTTCACCATGTCTCAACATAGTGTCTCAAACATTGAACAAGTTGCGGGTGATTTAGTGACTTTGATTAGCAAGCTAGACACTAGTGAATCTTTACACCTTTACCCTAAGACTCTACCACATTAACTATTATTTCTGTTAAACTTAAAGGGACATAAAACTATCATGTTTGGTCTAATGCTATGTTACTTGCTTTGGAAGGAAAAAATAAAATTGTTTTTTTGATGGTACTTTTAAAAGGTCACTTAGTGATGGTATCTTGGGAAAACAATAGGACAGAGTCAATGTTGTAGTGTTGGGTTGGATTCTTAATTCTAAATCTGAAGAACTGTTTCTTGGGCAGATTTTTTCTAAAATGGCTAAACATGTTTGGAATGATTTGGGAGAAACTTATTATAAAGTTGATGGGTTTGTTACTTTTAACCTTCATCATAAGATTAACACTTTGAAGAAAAATGGTTCTAGCTTTTCTAATTACTATCATGGTTTGAATGCTTTGTGGAAACAATATGATGATACGATTGAATTACCTAATTGTGTGTGCACTGCTACTAATAAGCTTAAGAATCATAACAAGTTGTTGAAATTAATGCAATTATTAATGGGGCTTGATGACTCTTATATGACTTTTGGAAGTTTTATTCTCTCTAGAGAGATCTTGCCATATGTTAAAGGTGCTTATGCTATCATATCTAGTGAGGAGTCTCATAGAGTTGCATCTAGAAATATGTATGGATCCTCTCAGAGGACTCAGACATATGTTTTTTTTATCTAATGGGCCTGCTACAAATGTTTTTTTAAAGAAACCAGAGTTTCAACTCTAGTGGCATTAGACTTAATAAAAGTAATACCCCTAGACCTAATACTACTGCCAGACCTAACACTTATAGACCCAATGGGAATTCTGAGTTGGTGTGTGAAAATTGTGAGTATAATGGGCATACTATTGAAAGATGATTTAAAATTATTGGTTATCCAAATGATTTTGGGAAGAAGAAACCTTGTTAAAATTTTAAAGGAAAAAATGTTTCTAACAACTTTGTGTGTACCAACTCTAATTCTGTGTTTTCTGATGAACAACTCACCACTTTACTCTCTCTCATCAAATAAAATATTGGTTCTGAAAGGAATGTACAAGCCAATATGGCAAGTACTTACCTCAACTCTAGCAAAGTTTTTAATGATAATTTTCATAGGTTTTTTTGTTCTAACACCAATATTCAGCCTAAAGTGACTCGTCATGGGAAAGTTATTGATTCAAAGGCTAATCAACGCATGACTAATAATGAAAAGGAATTAGATAGTATTTTTGACAATCTCATCTTAAAATCAAAGTTGCCCATCCAAATGGAACTGAAGCTTTCATATCTAAAATTGGAAATCTTAAGTTGGCTAATGGGCTTGTCCTGTTTGATGTGTTCGTTATACCTGAGTATTGTGTCACCTTGATATCTGTGCATAAGCTTGCCAAGGATAACAAAAAATTTGTTGTGTTTGATGAGAATAAATATTTATTTTTGAATCAGGATTTGAATTTGAAAAATGTTCTAAGGATTGGTAATCAGTGTGGTGGTTTGTACTACTTAGATACTAAAGGTACTAAGTGTAATATTGCTAAAACTGGCACTCTTTGTTCTCTTTCTTACTATGACTGACACTGCAGGCTTTGCCATCCTGCAGATCCTGCCTTAGATGTTTTAAAATTGTGTCTGAAAATCAATAAAA
This sequence comes from Glebionis coronaria, assembly GCA_025667525.1. Lineage (NCBI taxonomy): Eukaryota > Viridiplantae > Streptophyta > Magnoliopsida > Asterales > Asteraceae > Glebionis > Glebionis coronaria. The sequence continues at coordinate 570,137,646 of CM046875.1, read as the reverse complement.
ATGACAAGTATGATTATTGTGAAGTGTGCCAAAGGGCTAATAAGACTTGAAAACCTTTCCTTTTAAGTGACCATAGAAATAAATGTTTGAGGGATATTGTTCACCTTGACTTGTAGGGACCTTATAAGGTGACCAATCATTCTGGCCGCAGACATTTTTTAACCATTGTGGATGATTATACTAGAGCTATTTGGGTGTATCTCATTAAATATAAAGATGAAGTTGTTACTTTCATTGGTGTGTTTTATAACATGATAAAAATCATTTTAAAAGAAGCATTAAAATCTTTAGAAGTGACAATGGAACTGAATTTGTTAATCAAAATTTTAACAAGATTTGTAATAATAGAGGGATACTATACCAAACATCTTGTGCATATACTCCATAGAAAAATGGGGTTCCTGAAAAAAACATAGACACCTTCTAAATGTTGCTAGGTGCCTTATGTTTCAAGGGAGAATTTCTTTGAAGTTTTGGTCTGAATGCATTCTAACTGCTACTTTTCTTATTAATAGATTGCCTTCTTTTATGTTAAATGGATAATCCCCTTATGAAATGATTATAATACTTGTTTTAATCTCTCTCTTATCATAATGTTTGGTTATTTGTGTTTTGCAACTATTTTAAATAGTCATAATAAATTGTCTAATAGATCTGAAAAATGTGTTATGATGGGTTATTCTAGTTCTTAAAAGGGCTATAGGTTTTTTAGTCTTGATAAGAATCAATTAATTGTTTCAAGAGATGTTAGTTTTTAGTCTAATTTTCCTTTTAAAGATTATGTTTCAAAAAATAAACATGATAAATTTTATATATCCAGTGTTGGTCAAGATAAAAACCTGTTAAACTTTTTTGATTTAGATAACCCTGAGTTGCCTAATGATGACGAAAGAGTAATACCTAATCATAACACTGACCATGGGTCACATAGTGAAGGCAGCTACTCTTCCAACCATGGGGATAGTGTGAACACTATTGATTCCCTAATTATTTGGGATGATGCTCAAAACAGTGAGGACACTAATGTTGGTTGAAATAGGAGGCTACTACACTTGATGAAAACAATGAGTCTGAAGGTAACTTGGATCAAAAACTTAACACTTTAGATCAGGGAACTCAAAATTTAAGAAGATCTACTAGAACTTCTGTTTTCCAAAGAATTATAATGATTTTGTTGTTAACTCTAAGGTTAAGTTTGGTCTTGAAAAATTTGTTGGTTATTATAAACTTAATCAAGAAAAATTTACTTTGTCACCCAACTTAATGAAAATAATGAACCAAAAAGTTTTTTTGAAGCATCTCATAACCCTCTTTGGTTTGATGCAATGAATGTTGAGCTTGCTGCCCTTCTTGAGAATGAAACTTGGGAAGTTGTTAGGCTTCTTAAATTTAGGAAAGCCTTAGGTTGCAAATGAATTTAGAAAATTGAAATTTAAGTCTAGTTGAGAGATAGAAAGGTATAAGGCTAAGGTTGTTGCTCAGGGGTTTGGTCAAAAGAAGGAATAGACTATGAGGAGACCTTTGACCCTGTTGTTAAGATGGTTATTGTTAGATGCCTTCTTAACTTAGCTATTGTGCAATCTTGGCCTGTGTTTCAGCTTGACACTAACAATGCTTTTTTGTTTGATGACCTTGATGACACTATGTACATGAAACCACCCCAATGATATCTTCGTGGGAGAGACAACATGGTTTGAAGACTTAAAAAGTCTCTATATGTTGAGCTTGCTGCCCTTCTTGAGAATGAAACTTGGGAAGTTGTTAGGCTTCTTAAATTTAGGAAAGCCTTAGGTTGCAAATGGATTTAGAAAATTGAAATTTAAGTCTAGTTGGGAGATAGAAAGGTATAAGGCTAAGGTTGTTGCTCAGGGGTTTGGTCAAAAGAAGGAATAGACTATGAGGAGACCTTTGACCCTGTTGTTAAGATGGTTATTGTTAGATGCCTTCTTAACTTAGCTATTGTGCAATCTTGGCCTGTGTTTCAGCTTGACACTAACAATGCTTTTTTGTTTGATGACCTTGATGATACTATGTACATGAAACCACCCCAATGATATCTTCCTGGGAGAGACAACATGGTTTGTAGACTTAAAAAGTCTCTATATGGTCTTAAACAGACACATATGTAATAGAATACTAAGCTTACCTCTATCTTAAATGAAAATGAGTTCTATCAAAGTAAATCTTATTACTCTTTTTATACCAAGTTTGATGGTGGTACCTTTCTTGCGTTGCTCGTGTATGTTGATGATATTATTATCACTAGTAACAACATTGTTGAAATTGAGAAGTTCAAAAAAAATTAGAACCAAGTTCATGATTAAGGACTTGGGTAAATTGAAGTACTTTTCGGCTATTGAAGTTATTGACACAGAATTTGGTGTTTGTTTGAATCAAAGAAAGTATGTATTGGACTTGTTATCTAAGTATGGTATGCTTGCTTGTATACCTGCTAAGACTCCCTTGGTGTCTAAACTTACTATATCTAATGAGCTTACTGATGATGACCCATTTCTTGAAAATATTGTTGATTATCAAAAACTGATGGGTAAGCTTATCTATCTGACCAATACCATACCTGATATATCTTATATTGTGCATTGTTTGATCCAGTTTATGCATTCCCCATTGAACTCTCATCTCAAAATTTCTTTTAAGATATCAAGATATCTTAAGAGCTCTCCAAGTTTGGGTATTCACTTTAAGAGCACCTCTGGTATGTTTCTAAAAGCCTACTCTGATGCTGACTATGCTAAATGCATTATCACTAAAAAATATATAACTCAGTATTGTGTCTTTGTTAATGACAATCTTGTTTCTTGAAAGAGTAAAAAATAGAATACTCTCTCTAAATCATCTACAAAAGCAGAGTATATAGCTCTTGCTTCTGTAACCAGTGAAGTAGTTGGATCCTTAAAATCCTAAAAGATTTACAGTGTGAAAATCTTTTGCCTGTAACACTTTACTGTGATAGCAATTCAGCTATTAAAATAGCTATCAATCCTATTTTCCATGAAAGAACCTATAAATTGACTTGCATTTTGTAAGGGAAAAGATTCTGAATTTGGTGGTTAAAACTTTGAAAGTGGATTCTGCAAACCAAATTGCAGATATCCTTACTAAAGGATTGGAGACTTACAACATAGTGCCCTTGTTAAAAAAACTTAGGATGTTTAACTTGTATGGAGTATCTGATTAAGGGAAATGTTACTTTTGAGGACCTAATCAGACATTCATACTAATTTACAAGGACTTATTGTGTTGTTTTAATGTTTCAGTTATTGCCCTTGGGCTATTTGTGGATACCATCTAGGGATGAGAGGGATGAGAGGACTGAAGTTGTCAAGATGGAAAAGTATTTACCCGAGCTCAGTTGAGAAGCCCAAGCCCAAGTCCAACGGCTTTGTTTTGTTTCCTTGCTATAACCATAGCCTCTCTTATTCGAGAGAGGCATCTAGGTTTTTTATATGTGCGTGTTTTATCAAAACTCTCTCTTTTAATCATGTAACTCAGATGAGTTTTTATTTAATCTTGTAAAAACTATTATCAATATAGATAATAGGATCATTCCAGAGTAGCTGTGATAATCTTTTGTTTTGGATTTATAGTTTAATCTTGATTTAATAAAAGGTTTTTGATTCTTGTTTCATAAATTTGTTTAATGCTTTTGGATCTTAGTTTTCTACAGTTATATACATCATTTGATATATCTTTGGTCGATTGGCGGTGTCCTCTAAGTCAGCTGAGCATAAGCTCCATGCATTATATTCTCTCTCGATGCTACAGGCTTGTTAGCTAGACTTTGATTAACCTTCTTTGATACGTGAATTCAAACTAGTAACATGCCCTTGAAATTATATACTACGATCGAATTAGGTAGATGTGGCTTCAGTTTATACTATGACAATGCAGACAAAGAGAATTGTCCCCACGATCTTGCTCTATTGTTTTTTTCTAATTGTCGGGTAATAGATGAGAAAGACTCGAGAGATATTTATGCAGATTTAACTATTAGTTGTCATTAACAAGAACATCTTAGGTTCATTCCTAGTTTTTAATATGATTGTACCATACAGTAACTTATATATTGTTAGTAAAACTTAAAAACTTGTAGAAAAATAAATAAATAGTTATATGAAGTTACAAACATCTAACGAGTGACATGCGGACTGCCTGGATATGCTTTCAAACAATAACAACATAATGACATGAGTAATAAACAGCTTAATGACATAAATATGCACTCTTGAGTGTCTATAAATAAGTTGTAGTGATGAACATGTACATCTTCAACTAAGGGGGTGTTTGGGGCTGCATCGATTATAGATGTTCACGGGACGACAAATAATAGAAAGGGATCGGAAGTCCTTGCGTGTTATTGAAGTAAACTTCTAAATTTGTCATCGAGTCCCAATCTTACAGAACGCTACACTGTAATATCTTAAGAAATTTTTAATTGTTAAATTCACTCTTACAAATTTTTTTAAAAAAAACACTCATTTAAAAAGGTTTATATCACTACATTTATTTGGTTATACTTGGCAGACCTTAAACTCTTATACGTCGAATTTTATTATACTAGTTATCCTTTGTTTTTTAATTCAACCAGATCCATTGCGACTCTAATTGTGCAGCTAGAGTACCGGCGTACTGCTATACATGAACTCACAGTCTTGAATCCTTTATGCTGTTACATGCAAAACAAAATCGCAATACGATGAACTCGTGTGGCATGTGAATTAAGCTAGCCATGCATGTAACCCTGTGACACATTGTTTATTAGACGAACATACACATGGAGTTTTGAGTTTTAACATAAACGAGTATACAACATACCACACTAATAAATCACGTTAAAAAATTTCAATATAGAGATGGGCGAATAGGATAAGACAGATCGAGGAGTGACAAGGCTCTAACTAAAACGTATAATTAATTTAAGTTATTTTCTGAGAATGCATAAGTACTGATATTTACTCGAGCAATCACATATGTGCAGTGAGCGGTAAATTACTTATGATAAAACACAAATATTAATTAAAGCTGCAAAATCACTACGTAGACAGTGTACACAGTAACAAGTTGGCTTTTTCCGTCGACGCAAGATTTTTTTTCTCATCATATACAGTTCCACAGAGTGTGACGTATAAGGACGACGATTAATACGCGTTTAATTATCCCTGTAGTTATAAGGACTTGATTAGCTAGACATCAATCGGTTCTCCGTTGCATATCGGGGTGTATATATACAAGTTTTGCTTTTAAAGAGATATACAAGTTTTGCCTAGAGAGGTAGTTCCATCATTAATTGAGACCATATCAGGGTATTATATACCGTACCCTAGAGAAATGGAAACCTTTCAAACCCTTGCATCAGAAAGCTTCTCATCCAACTGGCTTGTAAACAAATCCCTTCCTTCTTCTTTGTTGTGCTTAACTTCATCGTCTCAAGATTTCGACTTTGACATTGTGTTACCAACATCATCTTATACTCTTGTTGATGCTGGTGATATCTTCTTCGATGGAGAAATCGTCCCGTCATTTGCTAATAATAAAAACTCAAAGGCTTATTCTTATCCCTCCAATCCCATTATATATATGCATTCTTCATCTCCAACTAGTAAATCACCAAAATATTCCAAGAATTTCACCATTTTAAGAAGATTGAGGAATTCCTCCAAGAAAATGCTAAAGAAGTGCTTACATATCTTGTCGAGTGATTCTTCTCAAGAAAGGCCCGAAGATGGAAACCGACAAGAGCTTTGTGCTCAAAACACATCATCTCATGGGGAGGACTCTATTTATGATGCGATCATTTACTGTAAAAGGTCTTTCGGTGAGCAGATGATGTGATCTTAATTTCATGTTTAAAGATAGCTCTTTAGATGTTCTTCTAGCTAGCACACGAATAAAAAGGCTGTGAGAGATATCACGTTCCTGTACTTAGATGGAACTCTTGATCAATCTTTTTAGGTTTATACTCTACTTTATAGACAGAGATTACATACTTATGTTATAATGTGAGATGTATCAATACGAATTATATTGCTAGCTTATAGAGCCTCAACCTTTTTCTGCATTAATATTATGCAAGTTTAACAAACCGTTGTTAATTAATCCTATTAACTATAGTAAGTTTAGTTAATTTGCATGTAAGACCAGGAATCAAATAAAGAGGGCAAGTACAAAAACGTCGCACGCTACAAATAGGAGATAGCAAATATAGAAATATTTGAAACGAGAGACAAAATGCATACCTCCAAAACAGATAGGTACCACAAAATAAAAGTTGGAAACAAACAAATTTAGGCGATGATTCTTGTCTTGTCAATATCATAATAAGCGACTATAAACTGATAGTGAAATGTAAGGTGAAACACATTGGCTTACGTTGGATGGAGTGGTAAGGAAGATAACCTCAGCATCCACATGAGATTCACATAGAAAAAATTCATCTACTCATTCACACTAATAATTCAATCGTAACTATTTAATCATATTAATTATCACAAACTCGTCATTCCTATGCATTTCTTAAGGACTTTATTTAAGAAACTAGAAACATAAAAGTAAACGTATACGTAAAAGTACATAATTAAAAACATAAGACGTGTGAAATTAAAAACTTTTTATTTATAAATTAAAAACATTACATATACTGTGAATAATAAGAGTATTAGAAGCTAAAATTAAACATTATAAGACAAGTGTTCGTCCGTGTGATGTGCCTCATAACTTGTAACATTTGTTCATCGGACCGTAAGAGGTCGTCCGAGTGATGTGCTTCCTCGTGATACCAATTTTGATCCTTTGTATTTTTGAATCATATTATGTAATATGATGCATGTATGTATATCACATTACATATTCATTCTTTTCTCATTAGTCATGCAAGATAGGCTAATATGTACCATTTATTTTTCCGATAATCAAACGTTTGTTTCAGATCTTTCCTTGACAATTGTTGCTTTTTCTTATACATTATATGTTGTTAACCACAAAAGGAACCTCTTGGGGGTCCTTGAATTTTGAGATTGTTAAATAAAAGGCATGGATGTAAAACATTAATGTCGTTATTTGACCAGAATCACCAAAGAAAATATGTCATGTTGTAAGTCTTGTAACGTAACATCCAACAAAATGAACGGGTTCAAACCATAATCATGTCTCACATATTATCTTTTGTGTGTGAATAGACAACCAATCTACTTCGAATCCGTACAATTAAGGCTTGCTAACATCCCGGAAACTGGTGCTTTTTTGTGATATCGAAAAAGTTTTTAACATCAGTCACCGAAGGTTTCCTCAAATACATTGGTCCAAAATTTTTTATATCATAACTAAAAAAGTGACCAGGAGAAAGACGTGAACTTCTCTCACACATTTACAAATATTCATCTAGAAAATCAAGAATAATATCATATGTCAGTTGACGAATTAAAGAGGTGCACTTTAGCAATGGGCAAATGCCTTCTTTTCTAATAATACCAATATTATCACAAAAGAATTAATAATGATTAGTTGCCTCATCAATTATCTAGTTGAACACGGGGTGACGTTCTTCAAAACGTCTTTCGAAATTTATATGTATTGTACATCAAGTTCTTGCTAAAAATTGACCGTACATCAAGTCTTGTAACGTAGCTTCCAACAAGATGAATGGGTTCAAACCACAATCATGTCTCACGTATTACCCTTTGTGTGCGAATAGACAACCAATCGACTCCGAAACCGCACAATTAAGGCTTCCTAACATCTCCGAAAACTGGTGCTTCTCTTTGTGACATCGACAAAGTTCTTCAACATCAGTTACTGTAGATTTCCACAAACACATGGGTCCAAAATTTTCCATAACATAAATACAAAAATGACCAAGTGATAGGCGTGAACTTCTCTCGCCCATTTACAGATACTCATCTAAAAGTTCAAGAATAATATCGTATGCCAATTGACGAATTGAATATGCGCACATTAGCAATGGGCAGATACCTTCTTTTCCGGTAATGTCAATATTATCACAAACAAATGAATAATGATTAGTTTCCTCATCTACTATCTAGTTGAAAGGAGGGTGACCTATTCGGAACGTCTTCCGAAATTTATATATATCGTACATCAAGTTCTTGCTAAAAAGGTAATGAATATACAGTCATGAGCCCATAACGATCTCGATATATGTGGTTCCTCTTCGATTGATTTGCTCGTCGTCTATTTCTAATAAACAACATCGCTCTTCTAAGAAAATTCACCCTACGACTAACAAGTTCTCCTCCTTCTTTTGGGTCGGTGAGCATAAATGTATAGAAACTTATTTCGATAATGCGAAATGAAATATATGTTGTTTGTGTAAGAATATGATAAAATGTTATTAAAAATATTGAAGTTTATGTGTTTATAAGTAAAAAGTGGATCTCGGTTTTTTATATTACTATGAAACACCTAACAAATATGGGGCCCTACAAATTTTAGAACTCCTCGATGGCGAGTTTCTCCCGTTCGGGCTTGTAAAACCCAAGATCCATGTTTGAATTTATACAGGTGTTTTGGCATGTCACTCGTGAGTTTGTAACGCACTCAGAGAGTTTATATCGACTCTGGGAAATCTTACTAAAAGCTTTTATGAGTTTCTACGAGCATTATTTGTTCATGAATTTCACTGGCTATTTTCATAGGTGGACTAGGTTAGCATATGTCGTCAGTGAAATATTATTATCCTTAATTATCGTCTCATCTATACTACTTTATAAAACATTTACACCATTTCTAAATAAGGAAGCCTTAAAATATTAAGCCTTAAACATTCCTTTATTAAGAAAGTGAAAGAAAATGATCAATTAAATAAAAATGTTAATAAGAAATATATATATATATATATATATATATATATATATATATATATATATATATATATATATATATATATATATATATATATATATATATATATATATATATATATATATATATATATATATATATATATATATATATATATATATATATATATATATATATATATATATATATATATATATATATATATATATATAAGTTATTATCTTTTAATTCTAAAATGTAACATCTTGAAAAATAATTATCTTTTAATTTAAAAATTTAACACCCCATCAAATTTGTAACAACCATTTTAAATGCTCTTTATCCCATTTAAGACGTAACATCTCAAGACTTTGTAATGTCTCTGGCCCATCTCAAACAAAGCCTTAAACACTATATAAACTGTTTTGGCTACACTCTAAAACTCACTTTTTTCTCACACGATTTCCTTTAAAACATCATCACTGTCATCTTCACAGGTCAAAGAAATAACTCTCACTGACCACTCATTAGATTAAAGTGTCCCAACCCTAACCCGATTAAAAATCGGATTATCGGTTTCGAGTGATTCGGGCTATGTTATGTCGGGTGATTTTTGTTATCGAATTTAAACCTCAACATAAGAAAAACTTAAAATGAAAAACATTTGTTCGTAAAAAAAATAATCATCGGGTACCCGCCGCCGCATTGTGCGGGTACCCGGCTATGATTCTATTATTTTCGGTTGATGTGACATGTCCGGTTTGTCACAAGGCGTGTTTGATTCCTTTGGGGAATAAGCAGCTCAATGTAAAGAGAGACTTCAGATACCGACACGTCATGATAAGCGGCATAATTTTTATGTTTATAGGCATATCGTGTCGCGTACTTTGATCTCCTCCAAGAAAGAAATACCAATGAACTTTTTGATTTACCCGTTGGATAGGAGATCACACTGGATTGGTTGCTTTGAAACCTACCTCATGCAAAGTGACAAACACGAGAAAACAAGCATTCAAAACCAGTGCGTGTTTATTCTTTTCACGTTTGTTATATTTGATTTCCTTGCACCTAAGGCGGTGAAACTCCTCAACAGAGTCCAACGAATTATGAATAGTAATATTATAACACTTATATACACTAAAGGAATTAGTTTGACAATTTAAAAAACTATGACGACATAACTTGTTAGTGGTTTATCTTTCACCTCAATTTAAATTGTATCTTGAATAGAAAAAGAAAATAGCACGACATAAAAGTTAACGAGGACCTTAGACCGCGCTACGTTGCGAGGTGTTTGTATTTGGAGGTATTATATGCATTGTATAGTGATGCATATTTTATTTAAAATACTTTTATCAGGTTTTAAATTTATAAAACTCTGATCCACCAACAACGCACTAACGGGCAAAGAACTCAGTCAGGTGAAGTATTTTGAGTGGTATATCCCAGATCGTCCAAGGATCTAAGTGTAAAATTTGGTTTTAGTTGAATGTTACGAAAAAATGCAGAAAAATAAATACTAAAGAGGAAATAACATATAGAGATCAGATAGGATAAAATGTACTGACTTAGTTATTTTGTTATTATTTAGTTGTGATACTGATCTAGGTATTAGTAATCTAAGATACATGCTATGTACAGATAAAATCTGATTCAAACTCCCACACACTACATGTAGGAACTCAAATTAGGAGCATACTACATAAATTACAGATAATCTAGTATTTTTGTATTAATTGTTTAGTGGTCATGAAATCAATAAGCCCATTTATTAAATGGCCCTTAACCTATCTATTCTAAATCGCTAATACCGCTTTCGTGACTAGCAACGTATATAAAGTCAACAGTGGTAGAACCACAACTATCAATATGACTATGTTAATCTAACTCTGCTACGTGAGTTACTTGCATATCTTATGTACTGAAGGTTAGAGAAGGCGATGAACATTAATCCCCAATACATTCTAGATAGATGCCAACATGTCCTTTGTAAATCCCTTCCCAGAGTTGCCAACGGTTACTTCCTATACATCTAGTATAGGCCAAGGGAATCTTGTAAAAAGCCAATAATACTAATACACAAAGGTCGCATAACATGCATACGAATATCCTAAACAAGTCAATATAAACTAAATAAGCATCACAACGACAATAATAATATCATAACTAGGCAAGCACCATGTTGCTTATCCTGTTATAGCATAAAAACAAAAGATAGAAATAACCATAATTGAGTTATGAATCATGAAAACCTTACAAAGAGTTTAGCGATGAATGGCTTATGCACTTGGTGCTCGAATACAAAATCTTCCTTATACTGGTGGAACTTGGTCGAAACCAGACCTTTACTAGCCTCTAAAATCGACCCTAAACTTGATGCGTTGTGAGTTCTGTAATTGTGAGTAGAATACAAAGAATGAGGCCTCCATTTATACTAGTTGAAGTCCCAATTCCGTAGGGAATATTATGTCTTGCGGCGTAGGGAACACGATATCTTCTTTCCTTAACGTCTTCTTTCCTACGTCGTATGTCTTCAAACATGCAAGTCTTTGGGATTACATCGATTCCTACAGCGTAGAGGGAACATGATCCTGCGTCATAGGTCTTCTTTCTTCAAATAAGATAATCTTGTAGTCTAGAAAATATCGCTGATAAAATAACTCCTATGTCGTAGAGCCTTGAAATGTGGAAACTATCTGTGTTACCTATGACGTAGGGTAGAAATCATTACGTCGTAGGTGCCTTGAAATCTTTGCTTGGATCCTTTTCTTGCCTATTTCCACTAGTTAGCCCTTGTTTTCCTTTACTTACTCAATTTAACCCGCAGAACACAAAATGTGCGAAACTATGCAATCGTGAGTTTCATCAACACTAAATTATGCAGAATCAAAGGGATATTGCAGTAAAAAAATATCTAACTATTTGATGTTATCAAAATCCCCCCACTTGAGTTTTACTTGTCCTCAAGTATACATGTTAAAATAAGTTCCTAAAAAGATATCTCTTGATAAAAAATCATATGAATTTACAAACATTATTTATTAAAGATACCTCATCCGAATACCTTACCGACTAAGGAATCCTACTCAATCGGTTTCATCCTAGTCTAAGTATAATATTTGGGGTGTTCACTCAACTTCTCAGTCATAGCAAGGTATTTGTCATAAGCTTGGAATGTACACAATTCTACGCACACTTAGGGGTCAAAGATGGAAACAGGTTTTACTCACACTGGCTAAAGTAGTCAATACCAATTTCTATTTCTAAGAAGAGCGCCAAATACTACACATGCTTAGTCAATAAGATAAAAGATATATATGACTACACCATCCTCAGCTTGAAAAAACTAAAGGTATGAGCCACTTATGGGTTAATAAGACGTGATAAATCCTAAGGATACACCTAAAATGGCTTTAAATGAAAAGACATGAAACAAGTAGTTTAGAACATGTCGTCACTAGCAACCATCACTCCTCCATAAACTTAAGCTTCAAAGCACGATAATCTTGATCTTCATTTATTATGGGTTTATAATACACCCAGTCTTTAACACACGTTTGTTTATAAACGTACCAACTAATAACAACAAGCCACTTGTTTAGATCTTCCCCTCATGCTGTGACCTTCTCTTTTTCTTTTTCTATTTTTGACTATCTTCAATCAGTTTGCATTCATAAATTGCTCTTGTGCTCGTCCTATGGACTGCAAGGCCATTCGGGGTGCGGAATTTCATCGAGGAGTGGATGGTGGAGGGTATGTCTCTTTGCTCTCGGATGGTTATTCTTCCCAATATTATGTTGTATGGTGAAGGAGCCCTGATCACTGTGAAGCTCATTACTGTTCTTCGTATTAGCTCATGAAAACCGAAGGCCACTTCTAACTCAATTTTACCCAGTGGTGTGGTTTCTTCCCTAGAAAAACTTAATACATTTAAATAATCTAGAGTTAACCTCTTTATGATAGCCGGACCGAGGTTCATGAAGGAGTGCTCGAACATTACTTGCATAGCAGCTCCCTCGTCGACAAATACCCTTTTCACCCAATATCCTTCTACTTTGGTTTCAAATATCAAAGGTTCGCCTGATGCCTCTGCATCGGTTACTGGTGGCTATAAGATAGGAGCGTTCATTCAGCTGACTTCTATATAACACAATTCTTTACATTTTGCTCCACAGAGGCTGATTCTTAACATGTTTATCGTCTTGCCTTTATAGTCTCCATTTCCATTTCCCCTCCCCTAGTTACCCTTGTTGACTCGTCCTCGTAGGTCTTTAACCAGGTGGTTCAATTTGCCAGATTCTAAAGCTGCTTCAAGCTGTTTTCTCAACTGATGACAATCATTGGTGAGATGTCCCTTTTCTTCGCGGTAGTCACAGTATTTTTCTAAGTTCTTAAACCGGACTATCCCCTTCGTCAGAGTAGGCTGAGGTAGCTGCATTTGGAGATCGGACGCCAAAATTTCCTTTGGGAACTTAGTCAACGAATTAAGTTTAGGTCGCTGATAAGGATTTGTCCTTCCAACATTTTGACCGATGGGTGGTACATAAGGAGAGTATAGAGGCTTTGATCTATAGTCATATCTATTTCGACCTCGGTTATGACTCTTAATAGCATTCGAAAAATACTTATCATCCTTTGCTAACTTTCCTCCTTTATCACTTCCTTCTCCTTGTGGGACTTCTGTGTTTCTAAACACTTCCTCTGATTTTATGAAGTCATCGACCCTCTTCATCATGTCTGCGACGGTTTGGGGTGCATCGTCAGAAAATCGTCTGGCCAATTCTGGGGAGCCCTTTAGACCAAAGTGAAGGCATTTTCAGTTGTAAGTAACCAAGCATGAAGTATCGTATAGAGGCTTTGACAATCCCAAAAATTCATGAATACATGAATAAGCATGAACTATAAAATAATAGGTGCAAAAGATAATATCGCTTAAATTGATGCAGAAAACTAAACTCAAATCAATTGTATAAGCCAAGCTGACATATACACATGTCCATAGAAAGAAGTAGAAGAATATAGTTATTGACTTATTGCTATAACTCACAATCAAGTACATGGCGGGAATAATGCTCAGCATCTCTTTTCATCGCAGCCTTTTCCACTCTTATTTTTTGAACTTCAGCCTACAATCATACATTGGGTCTTCATTTTAGAAAAAACATGACATAAAATACTCATATTTAGGATTGGTTCTTTCATTAGTCTTTTATTAGCCCAAATCTGCACAAGTAGAGAAAAAAAGCGATTTGGGTGCGTGAAAATATGGCAGAGGTCCACAACCGGCATAATCAACAGACAGAACCTCAAGTTGGCTGTTGCAGTTATTTAAAAAGTGAACCATACCTAAATCAGTAAACTCTTTGGAAAAACGAGATGAGAATTCCTTCATCCTCGTACAGATTTTAGAGAAAAGAGCGATACCTAAATCAGTCAATTGAATAGTGGAGGTCAAGATGCATGAGATGAGGGCAATTGGAAGTGATAAGGATGATATCATTATCCTTTATGCAAACTTTAGAGTCAATTTTGGATATATGCGTATACTCGATCATGTATTCCGCAACTAGTGGTTCATAAGTGATCACAGTGGTGGTGGAAGTGATCACAGTGGTGGTGGTGGGTGTGGTGATGAAAAAGGAAGAGGAAATAATAAAAAAGAATAAAAAGACAGGGGTATTTTGGACATTTAATATAATGTTACAAAAAATAAACTACAAAGTTGAGCATTTAATGGTTGAGCACTATCAGTTGATCACTTGATGACTATTTTTGTCAAAATCTTAAGCCTTGACCATGTAGTGGATGGTGGGTGCTCAACTTGACCATTTTTTTCTTTTTCCCCAACAAAAAAGTATCAAAAAGTACAAAATATTTCTTTTGTCTCCTTCTTGCTTTAGTAAAACAAAGTCTTTATCAGTTTTTGTTCCTTGTTTTTTGTCTGTTTAATATTTTTTAGTCACATAAACTTATTCTTATTTTCCGCACTTTCAGTTTTATAGTTTTATAACAAATACAATATTAAAAAAAAATAATAATAATAAAAAAATAGAAAAAGTAAGAGGTATAGATGGTGAATAAAGAGGGTTCTTTATAACCTTGCCCTTTTTCAAGTCCTCTTTTAAAAATACGTAGCTATGAAATTGTATTGTTTTTCAATATTTTTTATGTACTAGGATTTGTGCCCGCGCTTCGCTGCGGCGAAGTGCAGGCGTTTTTGGCAACCCTTTTAGTGGTCGTTAATTAATGTAATTGGTTCCATGTGATTTGAGCACACACATCTTGGTACAAAAAAAGTAGCAGATATTTTCGTAACTTCCGGGACTCCCAATATGTAGCTGGCTTCGTCTGTCCATCTTTCCTTGAATGCTGACAATTATTCATGAGCTTTCCTTACCATGGACGTGATTTCCATCGGGCTTTTATGACTCTTTTGTCTGAAGGAGAACCTTTCCAGGAATTGTGCTTTTTATTCCTCCCAGATGTCTATGCTTCCTAGTATTAATCTCTCGAACCAACCTCTGGCGGCCCCGTCAAGCGTCTGTTGAAAGAACCTGCACTACACCGGCATAGACCATTCTCTTAAATTTGTCGCGCCAACAAACCCAATGACGTGATCATTAGGATCCGTGGCTCCAGTATAGAGTTATAGTGTGGCTGGGAGGATGTGTAATAACTAGTTTTTACTAAGTATCAAAGTTCGTTGTTCCAGTCTTTTCGAATTGATTATTAGAAGAAAGTGTGACTCAGTCGTTCTTGGTGGAAAACATATAGAGTTGTCGTTGTAGTAAAATTAAATTGCAAGACGTTAAAGTAAATGACGGTTAATTAAAACTAGAACTAATTTAAGAAGTGATTGTGTAATATTAAAAACTTTAAAAGAAAATAATTAAATGACAAAAATTTAATGCTTGACGAAAAATTAATTTGACAGTGTAATAGAAATGTAAACTTGAAATAATGTAAACTTAAAAATAAAACTATTAAAAACAAAGCTAATTGGAATGTTGGTCGGAATGTAAAAGGAATGTAAAACCCTTTTCCAATCAAGATGATCGGAATGTAAAAGGAATGTACAAAATAAGCTAAATCTAATAAGCTATTAATCAAATAAGCACACGCCTAAAAACCTATTCAAAACACGTTTAAGAAAAGCTAATAAGCTAGAATTTAAAGACTTTTAAGAACACAAAATAAGCAAACTTAATAAGATAAACATTAAAAGGATGAAACCTTTTTTAAGAAAAACTAGAAAAAACAAATAAGCTAAACACAAAATAAGCTAATAAGATTGTCAAACTTATAGCTTATTCCGTAAGAAAATTTAAGGATTGATAAAAAGATAAACTTTTTGATCAATCAAACATCAAGATTAAACAAAAAGCATAAAAAATTCAGATTAAAAATATATAAAAACTAAGAAAGGTAGAATAATATTAAGATTAAAAGAAGAATTAAGATATCAAAAGTAAAGATTTAATTAAAAACAAGAAAGGAAGATAAAAGATTAAGATCCTAGTGAGAGAAACTGTCACTTTCTCTCTCTAAAATTACCTACAAAAATGAAAATGAAAACTACTACTAACTAAAAGCTAACCAACCCTCCTAAATGTGTTTAGGAGGGTATTTATGGGAAATGGGGAGGTGCATGTGTTGCCTCCTCTTTCTTTCTTCACGTCTTTCCGTCTTTTAAGTTCTTCGACTTTATTGACTTTGTCTCGGGATTAATTAAACTCGTCTTATAACTTCTTCATTTATTAGACTTGAGTTCTTCGGCTTTATTAAACTTTCGTCTTTGAACTTGTTCTTCGATAAATCTTCAGAAAATGGTCTTGGACTTCCGTTCTTTTTGCATTCTTGATCTCTTGACTTCGTCTTTTGTCTTTTTCTTCGATAAAAGCCCGTGAAAGCCCGTGTTTTCCTTCCTTTTCACATCTTGATCCTAAATTACAACAAAAATATAAACCACACATAATTCCGACATTTACGACATACAATAACGTTTTGGCTTGGTTATTAGTATAATTAAGTGGTAAAAGGATAAGTGTTTTCACACTTATTATATCCCATACACTTGACTATTGCAATGACCTCATGCAATGCTTAGTGACCAAGCAAGATTTACATTCTCCATCATAATCAACCTACCTTGGCCTTTATTAAACCATAGAAACGAAGGTAAATTTAAAAGATAGAAACTAACAAAATGCTAGAAGGAAGAAACTTGTCAAGAAATCTAAGACTTGCATTAGGGCTTTGGTGTCATGAATGTTTATCACCCTCAAGTTTCACGTTCCCCATGCCAAGCTTAAAAACAAGATCATTGTTAGTACAAGGTAGCACAACTAACACTTACTCATGCGGTTCAATTAATCACTTAGACTCCCTTATTCCTATGGGTAACTCTTATATTTTATTGATGTCTTGAATGATTACGAGGATGCATTGTTGACTTATTTCGATAGTTTATTAAGGCCGAAAATAAAGTAGGACGATCTAATCCATAGTTAGCTAAAGGACAAAATCTTTTAAAACTGCTTCTCGAGACCTCATAAAGTTCATATCTTGGCATAACTCGTTTCACGATTTGAGACCTTTCTCGGACCGATGTTTGGCATTTACTTCATACTTCAAATCATGCGAAGACGATCTTGAAATTATGGTCTTCTCTTCCTATATAGTGTATATCTTCACTTGGGGTAGTTGAGATATTCTTCAAATGTTGACCACGAATTCTTCATTATTTCTTCAATCCTTATTTGGGATTTTGATATGCAACGATCTGCCTCCTTTTCGGACTTGGATCGATTTATCCTCATACCTTGTTAGGGTTTTTCGGATAGATTTCTCCATGATCTTTATGGGAGTTGATTGCTTTTCGTCGTGTGTCTTGATCCTTCATATTGATTTTGGGAATAATGCTTTTCACATCATCTTGGATCTTTAGCAACAAAATGGAATCCTCATGCCTTGTTAGGGCCTTTTTGGACTCGCCAATCTTCGCGTCCCGTTTCAATAAGTTATGCCTTGGCTATGAACTCTAATTAATACCGAGCAACTTTTAAACGATCTTGGGCTAGAAGCTAAGTAATTTTTCAGACCGTACGACCTTACTTATTGCACTTATTTATTTACAAGCGATGGGAGAAAAAGATCATAATTAACTCACATAAGTTAATGAAAGAATACCAAGCTTATAACTAACTCTATCATTTCTCGTTCTCCACAATTTAAAATCTCAAGGAATGAGACTCATGGATACTTAGCCTAATAAACCAATTAAGGTCTACATGGTTAAGGATACTAGCTAGAGTAAACTTGGATAAGTAAACTCGGGTTGAGTCAAAATATTCACGACGGGCCTAATATATCTAAGATATCTACACTTACTAAAACCATTCTATTGAACAATAAGAGAAAATAACAAAAATAAAGGAAACTACAACTAGGCCAAAATAGATTAAAAATTTTGAAAAATGTCGAAAAAACGAATTTCCGGTTAAAATGAGGTCAATTTCATGGAAAAGTCCACTTAACTTCGATAGAAGTCCCCCCTACACTTGATATAAACGTTGTCCTCAATGTTTAAGCATGTGGGAGTAAACTCCCCTACACTTAGGACATTGTGCACGTTATTTAAATCTTGCTAAGGAAAATACAACTAACGAGATTCCTATTTTAATATTGGAAAATATAAAATAGTGAATCGAAAAGAGTTTAGGATAGAACCGGGAAGACGGGAACACGGAATCACGGGTCGTCAAAAGTCATCAAGAATGGATCTTTGAAAGCGTGAATCCCTGCACATCATAAGAAAGAAAACAACAAACACATGCTAGGGTCTCCCCCTACACTTATTATGAAAACAGAGAAAAAGGATAGATACTGCGGGTTGCCTCCCGAGAAGCGCTTGTTTTTTATAACCGAGTCGTGAGCCTGACTCGACCTTGATTAGCATAGGAAGAAGCTTGAAGAACATCCACCGGGATCAAATACATGGTTTTCATCCATCAAATAACACAAGCTTAAGGTGAACAAGGCAAGCCAAAGAAGAGTAGGCAAGGTTCCCTTAAGCAGCGATTGAGCACTGTGGTAGCAAGGGTGAGGTGCAAACATATCTTCATAAGTTCCAAAGATTTTTCCTTTTATTTCATCAGATGGATACTGAGATAGCTTAAAGAGTGAAATGCCGGGGTCGAACACCTTTTCCTATAGGGGAAAATAACACTCAGGCTCAGCAGGCCTTAAAGACAATCCGATCATAAATCTCGCAATCTCATCCTAAGACGGTGGATAGAGAGGAGTTAAGACATAAGTGCTGCTGATATCGGTGTCAGCCGGCTTCTTCTCATTTGACATGGGTTTCTTCATATCCGAAGGAGGATAAAGACCATAATCATCAAAGTCTAAAGGAGTAACATCACTCTCATTTGGGAAGTAAGTGTTGAGAAAAGTAGCAAAGTCTTCCTCAAATGAGTAGTCATCCGAAGTAGGATCAAGTGTTGTTTGCGGAGGATCTTCATCATGTGAAGAATCACTCGAGTAAGTATCCGCATCCTCAAAATCGTCAAGAATGGGGTTGTCTGGATATTCTGAAACGAAAGCATCATAATCATCTCCATCGGAACTAGAATCATCAGCATAATCATCATAGATCGGCGGAGGATCATAAATTGGTGGAGGATCTTCATTGGAGAGAGAATCATCCACATCATAATGGAACAATGGATTATCATTGCAAGAATCAAACAGAGGATTGTTGTAGACGACAAAATCATCAAGCACATTAATCATATTCGCTGATTCTCTTCCATCAGATTTGGTTGTGATCTTCTCCATTTTGAATACTTGTGCATCATTCCCGACCCTTAGGATTAACTCACCTTCGGCAACATCGACTAAAGCTTTTCTGGTTCTTAAAATGGTTGACCAAATATTAACGGAATACGAGGGTCCATTTCATAGTCAACAACAACAAAGTCGACCGAAAAAGTGAAGGAGCCAAATTTTACAAATACATCTTCGGCAATACCAACGGGGTAAGCAAGAGTACGATTTGCTAGCTCAAGAGTCATCTTCGTTGGTGTAAGGTCGGGTAATGATAACTTTTTCCAAACACTTAAAGGCATCAGATTTATACTTGCCCCGAGATCGGCTAAGGCAATAAATTCTTCGGTTTGGTGAAAAGTACATGGTAGCACAAAACGACCGGGATCTCCAAGTTTTTCCGAAAGTTCTTTAAGAAGGACGGCAGAACAATTTTCATTCAATCGAGTACTAACAAACTCGGCCATCTTCTCCTTCTTTCTAAGTAATTCCTTAAACATCTTAACAAATTTAGGCATTTGTGCTAGAGCTTCAACAAGGCTAAAAGTGATGGTCATTTCCGAAACTTTCTTCAAATAGTTTGACACTTGAATGTCATCCTTGGTTTGCAATTTGGCCTTGTCTAAGCGAGATGGATAAGGAATATTGGGTTTATAGGTGGAAGGTGTAGGTGTAGCAGGTAAAGGTTGAGATGTTGAAGGTGGGGTTGGTGAAGGGTTTTGTTTAGGTACTTCTTCCGGGAGAGCTGGAGATAGTAATGGAGAACTAGTACTAGGTGTGAAAGTAGGAGGGATAAATGGAGATGGAGGAGGTGTAGATGGAGTAACGGGAGGAGGGGTAGAAGTTCCTACTAGATTTGCTTCACTTCGGGTAGTAATAGCACTCACATTCGCTATAGGGTTTGTTTTGGTGTTAGAAGGAAGAGAACCTTGTGGACGAAGGGTTTGTAACATTTGAGCAAATTTCCTATCCGTGGACTCTTGAATTTGTCTAGTAGATTCATGCATTGCTAGCATGATTTTCTCATGTTAATTCAACTTTTGCAAAACCAAGTCCATTGGCGGAGGAGGTAAATTGAACCCTTGTTGTTGAAAACCTTGATTTGGGTATTGGTTATAAGGTGGAAAACCTTGAGGATTGAAACCTTGGTGTTAAAAACCTTGGTTTTGCATTGGATAATTACCTTGGTGTCCATTTGAGCCCCTCACATTGGCATTACTTTGAAAATTAGCTCTTGGTGGCCCTTGGTTGTTTTGGTTAGGTTGTGGTGGTCTTTGTTGAAAACCGGGTGGAGCCAAATATTTTGTCGAGTTGTAAGACAAGTGATTAACATCGACATTAGGCTTGAAATGAACTCTCTCGGTGGTGTTGTAAGCATACACTTCTCCGTGAGATTGATCATAAGCTTTATCACAGTTAGCATAAGAGTGTGGCCCACCACAAGTTTCACAAGTAATATTAAGAGCATTGTTGTTTTTGGCATTGTTAACGGCTTGTAAAGCCAGTGCCTCAACAACCGTAGTAAGCTTATCAAGTCTCCTTTCGGTGTCACTAGCACTAGCCACATTAGCCCGAACACTTTTGGTTTGCACTTTAGATTTATTCTCAATAATATCCCATGCGGCATTAGAAGACTTAACCAAAATGTTACCCCCCGCGGCACTATTTAGTGAATCTTGGTCATTCATGCTTAAAACATTGTAAAAAGTATTTATTTGATGTACTTTTGTTAAACCATGTTGTGGACACTTTCTTAAAAGTTCCTTAAAACGGTCCCAAGATTCACTAAATGTCTCACCGTACTTTTGTTCAAAAGTAATGATTTCATTCCGCAAAGCGGTAGTACGTGAGGGTGGGAAAAAGTAGTTGATGAATTTGGTCTCTAAATCCGTCTACGTAAGAATACTTTGTGGCGGTTCCTTATCAAGCCAATGCCGGGCTTGTCCCTCTAAGGAGAAAGGAAAAAGTTGCAAGCGAATTACCTCTTGTGAAACCCCATTATACTTAACCGTATTAGTGAGTTGAAGAAACCTTTTTATATGGTCATGAGGATCATCAATTGAACGCCCCAAGAAGGGTTGAGCAGAGACCATTTGAATGAAGCCGGATTTAAGCTCGAAGTTGTTGGCTCCAATCTCGGGTATGACAATAGCATCGGTGTTGCCCTCAACGTGCGATTGCAAAAGTTCGATCATTGGTCGATTGTCCATGGTGACAATAGGTTGAGTAATGACTTCGGCTTGAATTGCTTTCTTCTTACGCATACACACCTACAAAAGAAAAGAAAGATATACAAGAAATATTTTTGGTTTTTATGGTTTTTCTATTTTTTGGATTTTTGAAAAAATTTTGAAAAATTTATATTTTTTAGGATTTTTTTTTGTAAATTAGACGAGAAAAATAACGTTCAAGAGTGAACGGATCCCAAAATCCAACGCGTCTCTCACAATAAACCGTTAATCTTCACGAAAAGAGCCGGCAGCAGCGCCATTTAATAACTAGTTTTTACTAAGTATCAAAGTTCGTTGTTCCAGTCTTTACGAATTGATTATTAGAAGAAAGTGTGACTCAGTCGTTCTTGGTGGAAAACATATAGAGTTGTCGTTGTAGTAAAATTAAATTGCAAGACGTTAAAGTAAATGACGGTTAATTAAAACTAGAACTAATTTAAGAAGTGATTGTGCAATATTAAAAACTTTAAAAGAAAATAATTAAATGACAAAAATTAATGCTTGACGAAAAATTAATTTGACAATATAATAGAAATGTAAACTTGAAATAATGTAAACTTAAAAATAAAACTATTAAAAACAAAGCTAATTGGAATGCTGGTCGGAATGTAAAAGGAATGTATAAAAGGAATGTAAAACCCTTTTCCAATCAAGATGATCGGAATGTAAAAGGAATGTATAAAATAAGCTAAATCTAATAAGCTATTAATCAAATAAGCACACGCCTAAAAACCTAATCAAAACACGTTTAAGAAAAGCTAATAAGCTAGAATTTAAAGACTTTTAAAAACACAAAATAGGCAAACTTAATAAGATAAACATTAAAAGGATGAAACTTTTTTTAAGAAAAACTAGAAAAAACAAATAAGCTAAACACAAAATAAGCTAATAAGATTGTCAAACTTATAGCTTATTCCATAAGAAAACTTAAGGATTGATAAAAAGATAAACTTTTTGATCAATCAAACATCAAGATTAAACAAAAAGCATAAAATTTTCGGATTAAAAATATATAAAAACTAAGAAAGGTAGAATAAGATTAAGATTAAAAGAAGAATTAAGCTATCAAAAGTAAAGATTTGATTAAAAACAAGAAAGGAAGATAAAAGATTAAAATCCTAGTGAGAGAAACTATCACTTTCTCTCTCTAAAATTACCTACAAAAATGAAAATGAAAACTACTACTAACTAAAAGCTAACCAACCCTCCTAAATGTGTTTAGGAGGGTATTTATAAGAAATGGGGAGGTGCATGTGTTGCCTCCTCTTTCTTTCTTCACGTCTTTCCGTCTTTTAAGTTCTTCGACTTTATCGAATTTGTCTCGGGATTAATTAAACTCGTCTTATAACTTCTTCATTTATTAGACTTGAGTTCTTCGGCTTTATTAAACTTTCGTCTTTGAACTTGTTCTTCGATAAATCTTCAGAAAAAGGTCTTGGACTTCCGTTCTTTTTGCATTCTTGATCTCTTAACTTCGTCTTTTGTCTTTTTCTTCGATAAAAGCCCGTGAAAGCCCGTGTTTTCCTTCTTTTTCACATCTTGATCCTAAATTACAACAAAAACACAAACCACACATAATTCCGACATTTACGACATAAAATACACGTTTTGGCTTGGTTATTAGTATAATTAAGTGGTAAAAGGATAAGTGTTTTCACACTTATTAATGTGTTTTGGAGACGAGAATTCAATGATCCTTTTGGTGAACGGAGAAGTGATAACGTCTTTAAAAGGTTTTTTCAGCCCATCTACTACTTCGTCATTATTGTTTTGAGTCTTCTAGACGTCGTCGTCAAAGACCAGCTTCATAGGAGATATTAGATTCTTCCCGGAAGCATTATGGCGTTCAAATAGGCCTTGAAGGACACTCATGCTTTCTAGAATCTTTTGTTGAAGAGTTGAGGGTGTTTTCGTATCTTCCCCTCCAACAAAGTTTTCACGATCCGAAGATACATGCAATGGAGATCCATTACCCGAAGGACCTGCCATGTGCTAGCGGTTTGTGTAGAACGAGTGTTGGGTCCCAGAGTTCGCGCCAAATGTTGAAACAAAAATCCGCAGGCAAGTAAGACGCCTTGAGATTTGCTTCGGTTACGTATGTGGTATGCATGTAAGGTATGACCTATCCTGCAATATCAAGTAACACACGTTAGCTCGCCCCAGGGTTGACCCCGAAACCAAGCTCCGATGTGAAAGTAAGTAACGATCACATGAATTGTATCCGACTTGGAATACTGGAGATATGTTATTGAATGAGAGTAAATGCTAATGTACTATGTGTGTTGGTAATGAAATAAATATGATGGGGTATTTATACCCGAGTAAATCCAAACCTGATTGACTAGTCACGTCAATAGAGTAGACATAATACACAAGGCTGCATATTCAGGTACAGTGTAAAGTTGACAGCGGTCCATGGCAGGGACCGCTGGACAATACATCGTTCCTAAGGTAAAACAATTCTTCCCTTAATTCGTGAGATCTTGTCTCTTTTCACTACAACAGTCGACCTAATCCCTAGCGAAATTCGAAGGATTTCCCCAGCGACGTGTTGATGGGGATAATATTCCCCAGTCGCTGGGGATAATATTCCCCAGTCGCTGGGGAAATTTTGATAGGGTACACTCGATGAGAATAGATTCCCTAGCGACAGGTGGGGCCCACGGACTTTTCCTGAAAAAATATTATGCCACGGTGGCATGTTTTTCCCCAGCGACATGTCGCTAAGGAAAATCCTGATTAAATCAATAAAAATTAAGTTAATCTTAATATTCTTAGCTAATTACAGATTTTCCCCAGCGACATGTCGCTGGGGAACCTCTACATACGTGTGACTTGTCAACGCTTTAGGTTTGACTTGTCAACGTTTTTTCAATTTTCCCCAGCTACATGTCGCTGGGGAAACTCTCGATAGGTTTAACTTGTCAACGCTTTTTGCCCGATTTTGTTGTCGATCATGACTAGTTTCCCTAGCGATATGTCGCTGGGGAAATCTCTGCTGATTTTTTTATAAAATGCTTGCATAACAGGCGTTTTCCAGATTTTTTCCGGAATTTTTCCGAAAAATCTACCAAAACACACATAGAAGTAAACCTGGAATACAAATCAACACAAACGCGGAATAAGTTCAAACTTGCACCAAAATATAATATAATGTTCTAATTTAGTTAAGGATACTAGGGATAAGTCCGGATAGTTAATGATACTAGCGAAACAAGCATTCTAATTTAGGATAATAGGGAAACAAGTCAAGATGAACATAAGGAAACAATGTACCATACTAATAAACACATATATAACACGACTAGCTCGCGTCATCGCCACCATCCTCACCACCCTCCCGTTCCTCTCATTTTAGGTCGTTCGTTTTTAGATACGTCTATGGCTTTAATTGATGTGCATGCTAGAAAGATCACCTTACGTTTCAACGACGAGGAACTTGTTATAAACACAACTCAAAATTCTCCAATTTCTCATGTTTATTCCGTTGCTACCATAAACCTCGTTGATATGATCGACGTTGTTTGCGAGGAATTTTCACAAGAAGTTCTAGGTTTTGGTGATGATGAAAATAGTGACAATCCCACTATGCTAGATCCCATTCTTGATAACTCGACACCAACCTTCACTCCATTTGAAGGTGGTGGTTTTACGTTGGAAGAATTCGATGTTCCACGTACTTACGACAAAGACCTCAACAATGATGAGGACTTCTCGATTATCAAGGATTTTCTTAACGATTTCCCATTTCCTCCAACCGAGGAGGTTATGAGTATCGAGCCCAAATCTTCAATTGAGGAACCACCAATCCTCGAGTTGAAAGATTTACCTCCTCACCTCGAATATGTATTTTTGGAGGAGGACGACAAGTTGCCGGTTATTATTGCGAAAGATCTTTCGGATGATGAAAAAACCGCACTTGTCGATGTTCTAAAGGATCACAAAAGGGCAATTGCGTGGAAGTTATCCGACATTAAGGGGATCGATCCCAAATTTTGTACCGACAAAATCTTAATGGAAGAAGATTACAAACCCGCAATCCAATGTCAAAGGAGGGTGAACCCCAAAATTCACGACGTCATCAAAAAAGAAGTCCTACAACTCCTTGACGCGGGAATGATTTACCCTATTTCTGATAGCCCTTGGGTGAGTCCTATTCATTGTGTCCCTAAAAAGGGAGGAATGGCCGTTGTGCCAAACGATGCCAACGAGTTAATTCCAACTAGACTCGTGACCGGATGGAGAGTGTGCATTGACTATCGTAAGTTGAATGACGCCACTCGTAAATACCATTTCCCTTGCCCTTCATGGATCAAATGTTGGAGCGTCTTGCGCGAAACAATTTCTATTGCTTTTTAGATGGTTTTTCCGGTTACTTCAAAATACCCATTGATCCTCGTGATCAAGAAAAAACTACGTTCACGTGTCCATATGGAACGCTTGCTTATCGTAGAATGCCATTCGGACTTTGTAATGCACCGGGAACCTTTCAAAGGTGCATGATGGCTATTTTTCATGATATGATCGAGAAGACGATGGAAGTCTTCATGGATGACTTTTCCTTGTTTGGTTGTTCGTTCACTTCGTTTTTGTTGAATCTTGAGAGAATGTTGAAAAGCGTTGTGAGGAAACCAACCTTGTGCTTAATTGGAAAAAATTTCATTTTATGGTTAAAAGTGGAATCTTCTTAGGGCACAAGGTTTCGAAAGCGGGGATTGAGGTAGATAAAGCTAAGGTAGACGTCATCGCCAAATTACTTCATCCCAAAACCGTTAAGGGAGTTAGGAGTTTCCTAGGCCACGCGGGCTTTTATTGTCGATTCATCAAGGATTTTCAAAGATTTCTCGACCTATTACACATCTCCTCGAAAAAGATGCACCTTTTGTCTTTAACAAAGATTGTGTACGAGCCTTTGAAATCCTTAAGAGGAAACTTACCGAAGCTCCTATTCTTGTTGCTCCCAATTGGAACCTCCCCTTTGAGCTCATGTGTGATGCTAGTGACTACGCTATTGGGGCCGTATTGGGGCAAGGTCATGAAAAACACTTCTTGCCTATTCACTATGCTAGCAAGACTATGACCGAGGCTCAACTAAAATACACTACAACGGAAAAGGAATTCCTTGCAGTGGTGTATGCATTTGAGAAATTCCGACCCTACCTCGTCTTGACTCGATGCATAGTGTATACGGATCATTCGGCTATCAAGTATCTTATGGCTAAACAAGATGCTAAGCCGAGATTACTTCGTTGGATTCTCCTCCTACAAGAATTTGATGTCGAATTCCTTGACAAAAAAGGAGCCGAGAATCTAGCGGCCGGTCATCTTTCTCGTTTGGAAGATCCTCGCCAAAGTGTTTACGAGCCAAAAGAAATCACCGAAACATTTCCGCTCGAGACACTTGGTGTAGTGAATTCTAAGCTTGATTCATCCACCCCATGGTTTGCGGACATCGCAAATTACCATGCGGGGAACTTCATCATTAAGGGTATGACGACTCAAGAAAAACGAAAATTCTTTCGTGATGTCAAGTTCTATTTTTGGAACGACCCTTACTTGTTTCAAACTTGTACGGATTAAATCATTCGACGTTGTGTCTTTGGCACTGAAGCTTCTAACATCCTTAGAGCTTGTCACGAGGGACCCACGGGTGGTCACCACGGTGCTAATCTCACGGCTAAGAAGGTCTTTGATGCCGGTTTCTTTTGGCCTACTATTTACCGAGATGCACATGCACTTGTGAAGTTATGTGATTCATGCCAACGACAAGGAAAAGCCTCACAAAATGATGAAAGGCCACAAAATATCATCCAAGTGTGTGAGATCTTTGACGTTTGGGGCATTGACTTTATGGGGCCGTTCCAATCATCTCGTGGTAATAAGTACATCCTTGTCGCCGTTGACTACCTATCTAAGTGGGTGGAAGCTAAGGCTTTGCCCACCAACGATGCTCGTGTGGTAGTCAAGTTTTTGAAAAGCTTGTTTTCTCGGTTTGGAACCCCTCGTGCAATCATAAGCGATAGTGGAACCCATTTTTGTAACGACCAATTCGAAAGGGTCCTAAGGAAATATAGGGTTACACATCGTCTTTCTACGGCTTATCACCCATAAACGAGTGGGCAAGTCGAGGTTTCAAACTAAGCGTTAAAGAGGATCTTAGAGAGTTCGATTGGGGAGAACCGATAATCTTGGTCGGATAAGTTGAACGATGCTTTATGGGCCTTTCGGATCGCTCATAAGACGCCCATCGGGTGCACTCCTTATAAGCTTGTGTATGGGAAGAATTTTCACTTGCCAATTGAACTTGAACACAAAGCTTATTGGGCCCTTAAGCATTGTAATGATGATATGGAGACCAAGGAAAACACCAGAAAATGCAATTAAATGAATTGGACGAATTGAGAGACATTGCTTATGAAAATTCATTGATTTATAAATAAAAGACTAAAAAGTTTCATGATTCAAAAATTAAAACCGGGTTTTAAACATTGGAGATCAAGTGTTGCTTTTTAACTCTCGTTTGAAAATATTTTCTGGCTAGTTGAAATCCCGTTGGTCCGGTCCATTCACCGTGACTCAAGTTTTTCCTTATGGGACCATCGAGCTAGCTCAAAATGATGGTCCCAATTTTAAGATGAATGGACATAGGTTGATGCACTACTTTGGCGGGGAAGTTCCATCCTTGAACTACCTCGACCAAATCACCTTCCCCAATGATAATTAGTATTGAGGGGATCGAGTCGAGCTCATGACTCGGTAATCAAAAACGAGGTGCCTTGTGGGGGA
The DNA here is from genome assembly GCA_025667525.1 of Glebionis coronaria. Lineage (NCBI taxonomy): Eukaryota > Viridiplantae > Streptophyta > Magnoliopsida > Asterales > Asteraceae > Glebionis > Glebionis coronaria. The sequence goes on along the minus strand of CM046875.1, from coordinate 570,108,985 downwards.
GTCCCATGCTTATCCTATGTATATATTATCGCTTTCTAATGTAGTAACTTGTGGGGATTTGTGACCTTCCAACCTTTGTCCCCTGGTTTTTTGTGCATTGTGGTTTTTAGATGATCATGATCTTCACGATTGGAGCCTCTCGTGTTCGTTTTATGGGAGAACTCGATCGTTTGCTTGGAAGAATTTCTCAATATCCATGATATATCCTTTGATGTTCTAACCTTAGGTTTATAACACACTTCATAAACGGCTTTAAATTTAACGGTTACACCCTTTTCATGCTAGATTAAGCATTCGACTACGTCTCTAGTATGGGGGTTTTCCAACCCTTAGACTCGAAACATTAAGGACAATGTTTAACTTTAGTATGGGGGGGTGAATAGATACTTGCCTTGCCAAACCTTCACGCTTTCCAAAGTTTATCTTTTTGTTTATCATTTTGTTGCAAAATAAGGCTAAAAATGGCCAAATATTAAAAATTTTCTCATGTTTTATAAGTGTTTGAAGACACGAATGTAGGTTTTCTGATGGCGAGAATAGGATTAATTTTTGACTTGACCGTGCGTGTTGAGCACTTAGCTTTGATTCCTTAACTTTATATTAGGCTAAGTCTCTTAAATGAGGATGAGAAATGAGAGAGTTAATTATAAGTTACTATGATAAACATAGAATACTCGTATTCTTTCAAAAACTCATGTGTTCTCGTTTTTGCTTATTCTCCCTTCGCTTGTAAATATTTTTTGCTTAATAAATATTGACTTAGCGGTTTAGTCTTCATTGTTGGTTTCTAGTCTTTTCTAGTAGCTTCCATGTAAGTAAATTGGGAAGACATTAAGGTATCGCCAGCGTCACGGTTTTGAAGTATTGGCAACCCGAATAGTCGAAAGCTTCACCCAATAATAAGATTTCAAGTGCTCACCTAAATCAAGCAAACAATTTGAAGCTCACAAGGCCGAAAAATCTATGCGGAAATTGAAAGTGAATCAAGCCTTAATCTTTGAAGATTTTGAAGATCCAAAATTCGCCTTAGCGTGAGGATATACGTCTTTGGCCACAATAAACACCTCATGGCGAGGTTAATAAAAGGCAAGGCAAGACCAAAGTCATAATAAAATCTTCATGGCGAAGTTGAATAAAAGATGGAGGTAAACCTATGATAACAAGGCCCTTCCGTTAGGGGGCGTATAAAAGTCTTGGTAATAAGTCTCATGTTCAAAACCGTTATAAAATCGTGTTAATCGATCCTTCTTGTTGACTTGATTTTTTGACATCGTTGTCTATTATTAGGGGCTATTAATTCGATGGTCTTGGTTACACCGTTAGGACTCTATTTTTAGACCTAAATCTCTATCATCGCATAAGTAAAACATGTATCCTCGTGAAACATTCAAGACAAAATAAAATATAAGAGATACAACTTAGGAAAATAGGAGGATAAGTACGTGATTAGGGCATATGAGTAGTGTTAGCATTACTAACTTATAATGACAATAATCTCGTTGCACGCTTAGCATGGAATTGGGGTGAAAATCGAGGACGATGAAATTATTTCTAACGAAGCATTCACGTGTTCTTATTCTATGAACCTAAACGTCCCATTTTGCGATGAAAATCATACAATATGTCTAAAACGCAAGTAGAAGTAATAGTAGTAGTGTAGCTAGTTTATCATTCAATAAAAGTGAATAAAAATTAATTTTGTAGGTGCTACGATACATTATTCTAGCATTGCGTGAGGGCACGGCAATGGTTTAGTATGGGGGAGTGATGAGACTGCTTTTATACATAGTCTCATCTTCCAAAACGGGCTTTAAATGCATAAAATATCATAAAAAATGCCAAATATATGCTTGTGTTTGTTACTTGTGTATTTTAGGTACGGATATTGAGAAAATGACAAAAGATCACAAGAAACATGCAAAAACAAACACGGGAAACGAAGCCGCACAATGAACCAAGCCCTAAGTGTTGATTTTCCAAGAAAAACCCTTGGAGATATGAAGATTGTACAAGAAGGGTCCTCCAATATTGAAGAATTGACACTTTAAACCCTTGTTTATTCATAATTACAAGTTTGGTCCTTAAAGTTTGTCAAATTTACAAATAGGGCCCTCCACTTTGAAGAATTGGCAAGAATGATCCCTCAACAATGAAGACTTGTCAATTTCAGTCCTCCACAAATTCAATCATACAAGTCAAGACCATAATCTTTGAAGAAAATGCCAAAACAGCCCTTCAAGAATCATCAAATGACAAGAAATACCCCTGGAGATACTTTGGAAAAGTATTTGGGGCAAAGTGTGAAAAAAGAAACTTCAATAACAAAGGAAATCGGATTTATCAAGTTTCTAACCAAATGGACAAGAGAAAAAGAGATGAGGGGTTTAAACTGGTAGACAAACAAAGATACTTAGGCCAACCTGTTGGGTCAAAAAGTTGATGTGGCAGAAACTCAAAAACGAAGAAAACATGAAGATTTTGTCTAAGCGTTGTCAAGAGCAATCTAAGCGTTGACAAGAGCAAATCCAAGGTTGACAAAGCAAGCATTGTCATGTACAATCCAGGCATTGTTATGTACAATGTAAGCATTGTTAGAAACTTAGACAAGAAGCCTTTAGAAGCTTCTATTTGGATATATATGCAGGATATGTTTTGTATATGTTTATCTAAATAGAAGATTTACTTGTTTATTCATTATTATCTCTTGTAAACCATAATCCTTACACTATAAAGGAACCAAGGGTCTTAGGTTTTATTCATAAGTTCATTCACAATGTAAACCTGAAGCGTGTGTGCACTAGACGTGGGATTAAATGTATACACGTCTAGTGGTTGTTTGTTATTAATATAATGAACAATCCTTTTGTTTTTATTCATGTGTTATTGTGCCTAAACACCTTGTTAATGTGTCGTGTTCTAATTCCGCTTTGATTATCTAATCATATGAACATGATGCATTCCTAGTAGCTTAAAGATCCATGAAACCAAGGTTTCCACATATGGTATCAGAGCCTCGTGGCTCGTGATGCTAGGACCAACAAGTTGTTCCTGTATCGTGAAGAAGAAGAAAAATCCGTCAAGGGTTTTTCTGGACGTTTTTGTGTGCGCAGCAGTATTCAGAAGGTCATAAATTTTGATTGGATCATCACGAAATTTCTTATGTCTGTTCTATACACATATATCTAGACATCCACCGGAGGGATTGTCAAGTTTTATCCCCAAGAAAAAGTTATTAAGCGTCAAAGTCAGCAGCAGGATATGTGCAGTTTTCTTTAAGCAACCATGTTCAAAACACGTTTTCTCCTTCGTTAACCGTTGGATCTTTGTGATTTTTGAACTGTAGATTCTTGGCACTTGTGACTAGAATCTCATCGAAGGGATTTTCGATCTGAGCCCCAATAAAGAAGTTATTCAAGGTGGAAGTTCGCTGGTTAAAGGTATTAACGTTTTTGCTTTTTCACATGAAATCATGTAGGGTTTCTATAAACCCCAGATCAACATAAAAAGCAAAAAGTTGGGGGTATGTGGCTGTTAAAACACATGATGGTTATTAGGGTTTAGATTATAAACCCTATGTACGATTCGATGCTGCTATTAGTTGGTGTTGATGTGTTTCGTCAGCAGATTGTTTGTGATCGCATGAGGCTGCTGGTCCCAGGTACGATTTGGATTAACGTAGTGGTGCTATAACAGTACGTAGGACAAAAAGAAAAGGTACGTGTGACAATAACTATAGCGATTGGTACCGTGGTCCACTTTTATTCATTGTTCAAGCTACGGTAAAAGGTACTTTGAACTTTTATTCTTATTGGATAGTTTGTCAAATAGAGAAGTAAAGAGATTGGATGATGTGCAAAATATCGTGTATAATGGACAACAGTGGGGTACAATTGTTTGTTCAATTTTTGATATTCACGTGGGAACATGTACAGCCAAAGAGAAACATATGGAGTGCTAATATATTAAGTTTTCTATTTTTATGGGAAAATATGATTACGTGATGTCTTGCTTAAAAAAAGGGAGTTATTTAAAGTCATGATATATTTTACTTTCTGCCTTGCGTGGGTATAGCAGAAGGTATTTTGACTTTGTAATCACGTAGGATATGGTTGAAGACGACAAAGAAGATCAATGGTATTGATTTTATATTTTCTATCCATTATCATATCGTGTATCCCAGGCGTTGTTGAAGATTGTAACCCTAGATGATGTCAACAGAAGGGTAGACGCTGACAGGCTTTGTTTTGACGCTTACAGAGAATAAGTCAAACGCTGACAGCGTTGACAGTGTTGTCCGAGAAGTGATTTATTTTAACGTTGATAAGTATTGTCCGATATTGGACAATACACATGACAGATATATTGGATAAAGGAGTTTCTCGGATAACACAAGGATTGCTGTTGTTAGAGAAAATTGATACGTTTTAAGCACACAAAAAGGTGGAATTTACACACGAAGGTACATGGAATCTCTGTTTTAATTCAGAATATCATGTTGATATTTATGGCTCGGATATTTTTAAAGGGATTAATGATCTTAATGCGAATTAGCAACTATTCGTGGGAATTTGATGGATATTTAAACTATGTAATCGGGATAGCCTTGCGAAAGAGTTATCCAATCAAGAACTTTTACATGTGGTATGAAGATGTTATTTCATTCAAATTCGTCATGAAGAGGTGTTGGCTTAAGGGGAAGAATTCTTATGGTAAGTTTGATGATTGAAGAAGATTTTCGCGAGTTTGTGTTCTATCATATCTTAAAGTCATGCACTTCCAGCCACTGACTTTTAAGGTAACTTGTTTGTGCCTACATTGTTACTGATGAAGTGATACAAGATCTAGGAATATGTGATTTTTCTTATGGTTCTCTATGCACATATTTTCTATCACTTGAAGGAGTAACATTATCGTGCTCAGTGTCTCACAAAGGATGAGGATTTTTGTATTCATCACACACTTCATCACATCATACAAGATATGGAACATAGGTTTGGGTTATTCTACTTCTACATCAAGAATATTATATTTAATTTTCTTCAAGATCATTACATAGAGCTACATTTGGAGAATTTTCAAGATTGCATACATTGTTTACTTTCCTGTTGATGTGACAAAAAGGGGAAGATATACATGCTACAATTGAGGGGCAGCAATTTGAAGATCATGTACAACTTACAAGAGATACACATAGAGTTTTGCCGACATCAACTAGGGGAAGATTGATGTGTCAAAAAGTTGATGTGGCAGAAACTCAAAAACGAAGAAAACATGAAGATTTTGTCTAAGCGTTGTCAAGAGCAATCTAAGAGTTGACAAGAGCAAATCCAAGGTTGACAAAGCAAGCATTGTCATGTACAATCCAAGCATTGTTATGTACAATGTAAGCATTGTTAGAAACGTAGACAAGAAGCCTTTAGAAGCTTCTATTGGATATATATGCAGGATATATTCTGTATATGTTTATCTAAATAGAAGATTTACTTGTTTATTCATTATTATCTCTTGTAAACCCTAATCCTTACACTATAAAAGGAACTAAGGGTCTTAGGTTTTATTCATAAGTTCATTCACAATGTAAACCTAAAGCGTGTGTGCACTAGACGTGGGATTAAATGTATACACATCTAGTGGTTGTTTATTATTAATATAATGAACAATCCTTTTGTTTTTATTCATGTTCTTTGTGTCCAAACACCTTGTTAATGTGTCGTGTTCTAATTCCGCTTTGATTATCTAATCATATAAACATGATGCATTCCTAGTAGCTTAAAGATCCGTGAAACCAAGGTTTCCACACAACCATGCCTTGACACGTGCCCCATTCACTTTCTCCATAAATGAGAACCTCCCTTTCTGTCACCTCATTTCCCACCCACACCGGTTTAAACTAACCTTTGATTAGTTTATTAAACACGCGCTAAACAACAATTCAAATCCTAAAACAGATTAAACGAGTCACTATTTACATGAAGAACAAATTTGGGCATTCTTGTTTAAGCAACAATTAAACCTCCATCATCTCTAGAATATTGATTAAGGGTCTCATAACCTTAACCCAACTCCTAAACTTGACACCTCATCCACCAAAAGCCCCACACATGATTCCCCTGCTACACTTTGGGAGAAAATGACAAAAGATGCTAGCCATCCAACGTCTAGTATCCTAGCTTCAAACTAAGCTTATTTTTGAGCCTTTGATGCAAATTGCAACAACTCACACCTCAACAAACTGCCAAAACAAGTTCACATGTTGAGGAATTTTCAAAATCCTCAAGGGAAAAATGGGACTTCTACAACTTTAGGGTTTACGTTTTTATGCATTCTAGTTAGTCATTGTAGCCTATAAAAGGCATAGGACCTCACACATTGAGGCTTGCTCTTGGTTTTTCCTTTGTTCACTTTTCTGTAAATCCTTGTTCATGTTTAATGAGAAGTGTTTGAATTTGTGAAGAAAACCCAAGTGCCAGTCTTATTTACTGCTTGTTATTGTTTAATGTTTGCTAATCTTGAATCCTAAAACGTGTTTTCAAACCTTGTGCAAGAAATTGTACAAGAGTTCAAAATCTGATATTTTGCTAAGGCTTGGTTTAAACCTTGGAATTATTGGGCTATAAGTGGATCATAGCACCCTGATAAAGAGTTATCAAGGTGTTGTGAGGCTTATAACTTGGGGATAATCAAGTGTGGGAACAAGGTTGCATTAATCAGATTTTATTTTCCATTTTTCCTTTTTTCTGTTTTGATAATATTTGTGCTATAACCTTGTTCAATCTTAGCAGCTTGTTTGTGGAAGCTTGTGCCTTGTTTTGCTAGGCACATCAGCTCAAAATTCGTGGGTGTGGATGTACATCCATGAGGTTTGAACCCCTTTCTCAAAAATCTGTCAAAGTACTTGAAATTTGTGATTTTTAGTTCTGCTTGTGTTCTTTTTGATTTTGTGGCTTAATCTTGCTTGATACTGCATAATATATCTGTTATTTTGTTTGATTGGGCTTGGGTAACATTGAATCACACTTATACTTGTTTAAATCTTGATTTAAAAAATATAAGGGGTGTTTGGGTTAACCTGTTTAAGTGCATAACTTGTTATTGTGTTATTGGAAGGTGTTGTTTTTTGTTTGTACCTGCTAAACACTTGGTTGTATGCTAATATCTGCAAGTTTTCATACTTAAAACATCAAATTAAAGATTGTGTTATATCTCACTTGATTTTGCTGTTTTTGACCTAAGATTTTGGAAACACCTAGAGTGTATGCATGTTTAGGGATATAAAGTGTTAAATCAAAGTTTGTGTAACCTGTTAACAAGATTTGAGTGTTTGAATCTGGCCTTGTGGTCAAGAATATCAGCAAGTGTTAAAATCTGCTTGTTCTTGTTCATCAGTAACTTTTTGTGATTGAATCTTGATCTAGACTTTGAATCAATGCATGAAACCTGTTTAAATTTGTTCATTTGAATTAATTATAGCTTATGTATGCATTTGGTGAAGTTTGGCTGGCTGATTTTTGCTAAAAGTGCTTACTAAGTGAAAACTGCTTATTGTTCATGTCTGATGCATATCTGGTGATGTTTTGAATTAACTTCACTGATTGGCTGATTAGAATTGTGGTTTTGTTGCTTATATTGTCTCCTTATGATTAACTGATCATTTGGGTGCCTTTGCTTAACTTGAATCTACAAAAAAGCCACATAAGACAAAAAGTTAATTTGGTCAAGCAATGAAAACTTTTCCCACTGCTCAACCCCCAAAACTAGCCCCTGCTAGTGTAAGACATCAAACAGCTTATTCATAAGCCATTTTTGCTTATCCAGACTTGCAACAACTTATTTTTGTGATAGATCTTCCTTATTTGACCCATTGATTTGATCTGGAGCTTATTAGGGTTTGACTTTGACTTTTTACTAGAAAACTCATTAAACTGACTTTTACATAAGTGCTTATCTGGTTATTCTAGCTTATTGTTTGTGCTTATTTGAAAAGTTTTTGATTATTTTTCTTAATTAAGTCATTTAAAACCTTTTGAAAGTTGAATCAGCACTTGAGGTGGTCTAGAACTCAAAAACGACTATTTTGTCGTTTTGTGAAGAGAGTCTTGGCTTATTTCAGGCTTAGTTCTTGTGCTTTTTCAAGTTTTCTTTTTACAGATCTCTTAAGTAACTCAAAAGAAGCTTGTGTGTCAAATTTTAGCTTATGGCATCAGCTTATAGCTTAATGGGCCAAAAAGCCCATTAAGAATAAGCTGCTTTGAAATAAGTTAGCTTAATCACATATTCAGCTTTTGTGCCTTCAGAGTTTTGTTCTTAAAATCAAATTTTGAGCCAAACTGGAAGTTTTGGGCTTATTTGGTTGACTTTTTTTTATTGGGCCCAAATTAAGCCCATTAAGGGGCTATTTTGTCATTTAGCCCATTTTAAGGCCCAATAGGGGTATTTTTGTAATTTCAACCTCATTTCTGTTTTATTTAGGTTAAAATAAACTAGTTTGCAACTTTTTAGAATTTTTTATAAATTTCGGATTTTTATTAATATTTTATTATTATTTTATTATTAAACATTAAAATTTAGATTTTTTAAAATTTTTCATTTTTCTTAGTTCAAACACATTAATTTAGGAATTTTGCAATTTTTTGAATATTTTTAGTGTCATTAGATTAATTTTTAGAATTATTTTAAGTTTTAATAGTTTTTAATTGTTTTTAAATAGTTTTTATTAATTTTAAAATTTTCAAAAATAGTTTAAAATTTAGTTAAGTCATTTTAGAGGTTTACAAGTTAAAAAATCTCATTTTGGACTTTTTGTTAATTAAATTGATTTTTTGGGCTTTAATTAGAATTAAAAAATTATTATTTAATTAAATAAAAGGTTTGAGTGATTTTTAATTTTTTGTAAACTCTAATTATATTTTAAAAGATTTATTGCAATTTTCTAAGAATTTTTAGGGTAAATTTTTAATTTGGTCACTTTTTACGGTTTTACGTGCACGACTATTCGTCTTAGTTTAATTCATAATCGTAACCGTCATTCTCTTCTAATCTCCTTTCTTCTTTTCATTTCTCATAAATTATAATCACAAACTTTTAATCATCTCTCTACACAACACACAAGCCTCCTTGAGAACGATCCCCACTTTGGGTCATTTACTTGTGGTTTTCCTAAATCACTTGTTAATACTTGCCCTAATTACGTTCTTTTTCCTAAAAGACGTATTTTACTACTATAAGGCCAGTCGAACAAATGCTGCTGTTTTGAGTTACGCGACATTCACGGCTCTGCGCAACATACCTCACACCATCTACTACGCAACAGTTTACTGACATTGGAGCCTTTGATGGTCCATCAGCCAAAGCGAATAACTTACTGGTTGGGCTAACCTCTGGGTCTTGGGGATTTTGTACGTGAAATTCAAAGATCTATGAAGAATATAGGATTAGATAGAAAACAAAAAATATGATACTGTTATTTTTACACATAAGTACACAAAATAAGTGTTAGTTTACCAGCGTCCTAAACCAGCTGGGGAATTCTTATAGCATGTCTTTTTTTCTGGAAATAAACTGAAAAACGTTCATGCTATTAGAATAAGTCATCGAAATGATAAGTTAAGAAAAAAAGTTTACAAAATTAAAAAATGCGTACCTCAGGAACTGGTCTTGGTACGTGTCGATCTCAGGATTGTTGTTAAGTACATACCATCTCGCTTTCTTGTAATCTTCGGTAAGAAAATGAGGAAAGGACAGTAAACCAACCGGCTTGCATACCGATCGGAATACTTGAAACTTACATGTTGAGGGAGGGGGTCCACGTTATGATCGGGACGATTAAATTTCGTGGTAACATTCCGAAAATATTGACAACTTATAGTCAATGCTTCTTATGCAACATAACCCTCCGCGATCGAATCTTCCGGCTTAGCTTTATTTCTTGCATAACCTTTTGGCTTCTTCATGAATCTTTCAAATGGAAACATCCACCAGGGTTGAATAGGCCCGCCTTCAAGAGCCTCTAGAGCTAAATGGATGGGCAAGTGAATCATAATGTCAAAGAAATCAGGAGGATATATGCGCTCAAGCTCGCATAGAATTTCAACCACCTTGAACGAAGCTTTCAACATGTCCTCCATCAAAGTTGTAGAGCAGAGTTGCTTAAACAAGGAACATAGATTGATTATTGGTTTTGCAATATGTTCGGGCAAGTAATTTTGAAGTCCGTAAGGAAGTAGACGTTGCATCATTATATGACAGTCATGAGACTTCATGCCCGTTATATTTGTATCATTATCGGTCACTTTGTGCTTGAAGCATGATCCGAACCCATCTGGTAGTTTAACTCCTTTGATGTACTAACAAAACTTTTTTTGGTTCTCTATTGTTAAAGAATACACAGCCTGGGGCTTCATAGTCTTCCCTTTGTGGTTTACGGTTAGCCACAAAGGTCTTCGAATGCCCATCTTTTTCAAGTCTTGTCTTTCCTTTGTGGTTTCTTTACTTTTTTCATTCATTAACAAAATGTTCAAGATGGCCTCCAACACATTTTTTCGATATGCATGATGTCTAAATTGTGTCTTAGTGAAATAAAAGGCCAATACTCAAGCTCGTAAAAAATAGACTGTTTAGTTAAGTTAAGATCGACTTTAACATTGCGGGAAATCTTCACACTCCCATGTTTTAGATGTTTACCCGGCACACGCGTTAGCAATCTATCATGTTGATCCTTGATTACATCCGGCCGGCTATATTATTTAGGTTGATCTTTGTGTTCAAGTTTTGTTGGAAATACGTTTGTACGTATTTAGGAAGATTCGGTCACTCCGACAATATATTAAGTAGTAGCTCGTAGTCTAGATATCTTTTAATATATCAAACAAGGAAAGGCCTAGTCCATGTTATGTATGGACGGCCCAAAAGCAAGCCCAATCCCATCTTATGGGCTTGGTATATAAACCCTCTCCTTAGATGGAGAGGGTGGGTGTGGTTATTCATTTTTCACATAGTTCTTATAAGTTTCTCTCTCTAGAATTGTGTGTAATCTACCATCTCTCTATCTCTTTCTCTCTCTAAAACATAAGCAAGATTTACATATCCTACAAATGGTATCAGAGAGCCATGGGATAATTGTATTGTTCATGTGTTTGTGTTCTTGATTCATACGCCTATTTTGATCCTTTTTACACACGTCCAAAAATTTTTTTTGTGTTCTTTATGGTTTTTTCTTGATACAAATCTTCTACATAGTTGTGGTAGGGATTTGGTATAGTTACTTTGGCTAAAAACACAAAAATTTTGGGTGTTTTGATCATTTTTTGGCTTAAAATCACGAATTGGTTGAGTTTTATCCGAGAAAAGTGGGATTTATTCCGGTCAGGTCATCGGAAAAGGGTTTATAGGACATTCCGATCAGTGTAATCGGAATAGGGTTTAGGGATTCCAATTTTGGTACATTCCGATTAGGTATTCCGATTTGGTATTCCGATTTGGCACATTCCGAAAAGGGACATTCCGATTTGGCACATTCCGAAAAGGGACATTCCGATTTGGTACATTCTGATTTAGGACTTTCCGATCTTTGACATTCCGATTATGGTTTATTCCGATTAGGGACATTCCGATCAAGGTTATTCCGATAGGGCTTATTCCGACGGCTTTCTGACTGATATTCCGATCACTATTCCGATCAACATTCCGATAACCAAAATTTATTCCTTAAAAAATTTTGAAATCGTGTGTAATTTTAACTTGGAATTTTTGGTTTATCGAGGACATATTTTAGGGGATTTTAACATTGTTTCTCGACTTCAACTCACAACAACAAACACATTTACTTTATTTCATTGATCGATCAACGTTTGTAAATCTTAACTTATTAAAATGGAGTACACATCTCTTACGGATAAGTCCATCCTCTCGGGTACGGATAATCGTCCACCAATGTTGGTGAAGACTATGTATGAGGAATGGGCTTCCCGAATGGAACTTTATATGTTGAACAAGGAGAATGGACATCTCATTTGGGCATCGTTGCTCAATGGACCATTAGATTATGGTACAGTGACGGAAGGTACAACTACTCATCCTCGCACAACGGGTGAATTGACTGGAGATATGAAGATTCAAGACAAATGTGATAAGTATGCTACAAACATCATTCTCCAAGCCGTTCCTCCAGATGTCTACAAACTCGTCAGCAAACATAAAGTTGCCAAAGAGTTATGGGATAGAATTCGTGTTCTCATGCAAGGCACCTCGTTAACTAAACAAGAACAAGAGTGTAAGCTTTATGATACTTTTGATAAGTTTGCCTATGTGCCAGGGGAGACTCTCAATGATTACTATCTGAGATCTACCCTATTGTTGAATGAGCTCAATATCTATGGCATGACAATTCCTACCTTTCAATTGAACACCAAGTATTTGAACACTCTTCCTTCAGAATGGAAAAAATACATGACGGATGTTAAATTGGCTAAGGACTTGCATAACACCAATGTGGATCAACTTCAAGCTTTTCTTCAACAACACGAATGCCATGTGATCGAGGCTTGGTTGTCGACACCTCAAGTTCATGATCCACTTGCAATGTATGCTTCTCAACAAAACATGGCTTATACTTATCAACAACCATCATACTTGCAGCAACCACCACCACACACCTATCAGCAACCATCTTATCAACCACCAATGATGCCACAACAAGCATTTCAACAAGGTGTTCAAACAATCTTTTCCGCAGCAACCACCATATCAGACATCACTATCACAAGCCAACACTTCTCCAATGGGCTATACTCCTCAGCAAGGATATTTTCCAATAGAAGCACAACCAGCACAAGCTTTCTACTCTAATGAACTTCCACCAATCCAAGCACCGGTCTTTACTCCAAATGATACGCCAGCTGATGTTCTAAACCATCTCACAGCCTACTTGTCAAAACTTGTTGCAACTAGAGGATTTCCATCAACAAACAATCAGCTCCGCACCTCATCAAATCCTCGACAACAAGCCACTGTTCAAGATGGTCAAGTGACGGTGCAACCTATTCAGGGAAGGCAAAATTCATATGGACCTCCTACAAGGACTGGGAACAATCAATCTGTGAATTCTCAAGCTAGTGGAAATGGGAGTCCTATTGGTCCTAAGAAGGTTGTGACTTGCTACAATTCCCGAGGACAAGGTCATATGGCTAGGGAATGCACTCAGCCGAAAAGGAGGAGGGATGATGCATGGTTCCGTGAGAAGATGTATTTGGTTGATGCTCAGTCTAAGGGGAAGATTTTGGATTCAGAGGAGTTAGCATTTCTTGCAGACCCAGGGGCAGTAGATACTGAAGGCATTGCAGTCGTTTCTACTTCTAATGCATCTTATCAAGCAGATGATCTTGACGCATATGATTCGGATTGTGATGACATTCACTCTGCCCAAGCTGCTCTCGTTGCTAATCTCTCTCACTACGGTTCTGATGTCGTCAGTGAGGTACCAACCACATCTAATAATATTGATGATAACCAACATCAAGTTGGGCATGAAAATGACAACCTCGAACAGCATTCGGGAACTAGTAACTCAAATGATGTGGTACCCAATCCTACACATTTGAGTGAACCTCGACCAAATGCTACGACGGGTATGGAATCATATGCTCAACATGATTTGGTCATGGTGCCTAAACATATTATTGATCAAATGCATATGGCTCTCAGACAATCCGTGGATACGAATTCTACCCTAACTGTTGAGCTTGCGTTGCATAAAGAAAAGGTCAAAGATTTTGAAATGGCCCCTCAAGCAGAGAAAATAACATGTTCTGAATTTGACCAATTTCGTTTTGAAAATATTGAACACTTGAAAGAAATAGAATCATTAAAAGCTAATCTTTCCAATAAATTAAAAGAAAAAGAGTCGGTTGTCAATGATTTTCAGAAACTTAAAATGGATTTCGAAACTCTCGAGTCTAAAAAGTTTGAATCGGAAATTAATGTTACCAAACTTCTTAAATTCAAAGAACAACAACTTTTAAAACAATACGCTTCCACAGAAAAGGTTCATCTTTTAACTAAATCATTTAAAGAACTCGAACTTAAGCGTCTTCAAGATTTACCACCTAATCCCAGTTATGCAAAACAAGCCCAGGAATATATTCCGTGTCTTTATGATATGACCCCAATTGGCAAATCGAAAGAAGCACCTTTTGTTCGTAGTACTGAGGAGACACAGTCACTTGCGGATGAAACTCATTCTAAAATGCTTTCAAAATTCCATACGATTGATTATGACAAGTATAACAAAGATCAATTGTCTAAAAAGACCCGCATTCGCTTACAAAAGGAATTAGCTGATTTGACAGTTCTTGTGCCCCAAAGTTTGTCAAATGAAAACCCTCCTAGTACGTCTCCGACACTTGTCAAAAGCGGATTTAACGAAGTTAATTCCACCGGTAAGTAAGGCGTCCGTTAACTTAAATGCGGTACACCAACACTTAGCCGATTTTGACAAGGTCATTTTGGAACGTACGACGGCTTCGGCCATAACGGAAGGTGAATGGAACTTTGAGCACACTAGAGCTGCGTTTCGAGATGAAATTGTTCCGTTTGTAAAGAATGTTAAGGCTTGTCTTAGTAATCTTGATCAATATTTGCTTTTGGAAATAGAAGAAGTTATACGTGTTTTCAATGAAATGGATGATGCTTATGAAAACAGTTTACTTGAAATAGAACGGGTTTCACGCCAAAATAATCAGCTTCTGAAGCAAGTGATGTCTCATGATATAGTGTTCGTCTGTGTGAATAACAGTGTTGATAATGATTCTATTGTGCATAATATTGAATCTGTGGATAATGTGGTAGATAGTACTTGTCACGAATCTGACGCTGAATTTTTAAAGCTTCAAGATTCATATTCTTCGCTTTCAAAACGTTTTGATGAGATTCAAACACATTGTATTTCGCTTGAATGCAAGCAACAATTTATTCAAGAAATCTTTGAAACGTCATTCGAAGGTGTTAATATCGATGATGCAAACTTTGAAAAGAATTTTCGATTGAACTTACAATCAAAACAGCGTTAGCCAAGTGACAAAGTTGCTAAATCTTTGCCGATAGAAATAGAGAAATCTAAGGAGCTTAACTGTGTGAACGTACTTGAGGCCACTGAGAATTTTAAACTTGATCTAGATAATCGAGTTTCCAAGATTTTGTCCAAATTTGATAACTTAAAACAGAAAGATACACGACTCTTTGATTCAGTAAAGCCCGCATGTGCTAATACCACTACACATAATCAATCCTTGATTGAACAATTGAATCGAAAGTCGGTGGAAATATCTAATTTGAGGGAACAAATTTGTGATAAAAATCTGGTCTTGGCTGAGTTAAAGGAAACACTTCGTACTCTAAAAGGTAAGGATGTTGTGGATAACGCAGCCACTGTCTCAGCATCGTCCTCTAGTGCAATCAAAAGGAACCTTATAGCCGTCACACCATTTAATTAGGGCCCTAGGACTAAACCATCTCAAACTTTGGTCACTAAAGATAAGGCGGAATCACAACCAGCTTCTAATATTCCTGTGTTGCCTTCTACAGGAGTAAGCACCACTACTAAGACTCAAATATCTAAGCTTAAAAGAAACAAGAAGAAAGATAGGATCTTGCCCCCATCTAGTAGTCAAGTGAAGAAGAACGTAGAAGCCCATCCTAGGAATGTTATTTCTGTTTTGAATAAAAAGAATCATGTAGCTAAACCTAAAGGCTCTGCGGTTGTGCAGCGTTCTAAGCCTAGTGTGAATTCTAATTTGAAATGTTGGAATTGCAATGAATGTATGTTTTCTAGTCGTCATGATTCTTGCCTTATTGACCATGTGAATGAGATATATGCCCAGAAAAATGGATTAGAATGGAAACCGACTGGGAAAGTGTTAACCCAAGGTGGTTGGATGTGGCGCCCCACTGGTAGAACTTTCACTATAGTAGGAAATACGTGCCCTTTAACTAGGATCACTCCCACTACAGCGAAGAAAGCGTGCCCTTTAACTAGGAGTACCAAGGCTACCAAAACACAAGCGTGTCCTTTAACTGGGAACACCGACACTACTGTAGGAAACAAGTTCCCTTTAAATAGGTCTACTCCCACTGAAGTGCCCGCGAATAATCCAAAACCTAAGAAAGTTGGAACAGTAAAACCTGTTAGTGCTAAGACTCACATTAGAAAACGCAGGAAATCTAAGGGTCACAAAAATGTTAGCAATTCTGATAATATTTTATCTGTATCTGCTAACACTCCGGAACCAATAGTTTCCAATGCATTGTCTACTGTTGTTGTTGAAAATAGGTGGTCCAAATTGTTCTCTGGTATTTGGACTCTGGTTGCTCCAAGCATATGACCGGAGATCGCTCTCAGCTCAGAAATTCGTCAGCAAGTTTCTTGGTACGGTTAGATTTGGAAATGATCATATTGCAAAGATAATGGGTTATGGTGAATATGATATTGGGAATGTTATCATTTCAAGAGTGTATTATGTGGAAGGTCTCGGTCGCAACTTATTTTCTGTGGGACAATTTTGTGATGCAAACCTAGAAGTTGCTTTTTGAGAGCATACCTGCTTCATTCGTAATTTGGAAGGGTTTGATTTATTGAAAGGTACTCGAGGGAATAATTTGTATACTTTGTCTCTACAAGACATGATGGCCGCTTCTCCCGTATGTCTTCTCTCCAAAGCATCGAAGACTAAGTCATGGTTATGGCATCGACGGTTATCTCATCTTAAGTTTGACGCTATTAATCATTTGGCGAAAAACGAACTTGTTCGTGGTCTTCCTAAACTTTCATTTCACAAGGATCATTTGTGTTTCGCGTGTACAATGGGGAAAAGCACTAAGAAATCTTACAAACCCAAGACGGAAGACACCAACCAAGAGAAACTTTATCTGTTGCATATGGATCTTTGTGGGCCAATGCGTGTTGAAAGTCTTAGTGGAAAAAAGTACATCCTCGTTATTGTGGATGATTACTCTTGGTTTACATGGGTAAAATTTCTTAAAGCCAAAAATGAGGCACCTAAATTCATCATCGGATTTCTCAAGATGATTCAAATGCGTCTCAACACTACTGTCCGACGCATTCGTACAGATAATGGAACCGAATTTGTGAATCAAATTTTGCGTGATTATTATGAAGAAGTTGGCATATCTCATGAAACATCCGTTGCACGCACTCCACAAAAAAACGGTGTCGTTGAAAGGCGAAATCGCACACTTATGGAAGCTGCTCGAACGATGTTAATTTAAGCAAAGGCTCTATTGTTTTTATGGGCAGAAGCAGTATCTACAGCAGTGTACACCCAAAACCGGTCACTAATTCGTAAACGCCATGGTAAAACACCTTATGAGCTTCTCCATGGAAAAGTACCAGATTTATCATATCTTCATGTATTTGGTTCTCTTTTCTATCCAAATAATGATGGTGACAATTTGGGAAAACTTCAACCAAAGGCTGATATTGGTATTTTCATTGGTTACGCACCCGCAAAGAAGGCATACCGAATCTACAACCGTAACTCTCGCAAGATCCTCGAAACTATGAATGTTGATTTTGATGAGCTGACAGCAATGGCTTCTGAGCAAAGCAACTCTGAACCCGCACTTCATGAAATGGGACCCAGTAACATTAGTTCTGGTCTTGTCCCAAACAACCCTACTTCATCATCATTTACACCACCTTCTAGGACTGAATGGGATACGTTGTTTCAACCGTTCTTTGATGAATTCTTTACTCCTCCAACTATTGTTGCTCCAGAACCTGAGGTAATAGCTCCGGTAACCGAAGTTGTCGCTCCAGCAACCGAAGTACAATCTGATATGTCTGCACCTATGATTGGTCAAGATATACCATCAACTAGTAATTCTCAACCAACACCCGAATCAACTACCCATGTCATGCCTATTGATGATGAAGAGGATGATGATGATCACGATTTGGAATTCGCTCAAATGCGTGAACTTCCATTCTTTGGTGTACCAATTCCCGACCCTAATCAAGCCGGGTCGTCAACCTCAGAGGAAGCTCTGTTGATCTCAAACTTAGATCGATTAGCTTTATGTATACGAGATTAGATCAAGTAATACACTTAGAGAAACCTTTGTATATGCTTATGAATTTAAGTGTTATGCGGAATTTAACACTTAAACAAGAACACACAATGATATAAACAAACTTTCACTTTGATTATCAATATCAAACTTGCTTACAACGAAAGTAGTTTACGAATGAAAACTTATATAAAACTTATATCAAACATTAACCTAAAGGTCTTCTTTTATAGACATAAGAAGCCTTGTACAATAATCTACGTATCAGCTATTCTAGGTAAAGATAAATATAGAAAATACAATGTTGTTCCAATCTTTACTAGAAGTATTCTAGAATATAATACACGCATAGAATATATCTTCCATTAGTGCTTGTCTTCAATGTGTCAACGCTTGACTTTATCTTGTCAACGCTTGAGCAGTCAGCGCTTGTTTTGTTCTTGTCAATGCTTGTTTTGTTCTTGTCAGCGCTCAAGTGATCTGGCCTTAATTTATTCCCAACAATCCTCCCCTAAACTTGATATCCACTCTTACGATCAAGTTTCTGAATAAGCATTAAGGACTAGGAGGAATCTTACAAACCTTCTCATATTGATAATGAATAAATCTAATCAAATCTTTTGCCACGTCACTTGAATAATCTATTTCCAGCTGAGTGTCCTTCATCTTCTCCAAAATAGCCTTGGATATGAAATACGGAGCATCCACAAGTAGATACTCAGCAAACTTTGTAGAACTCAAATGGTAGACACCAGCAGCTGAATATAACCTCCATTGAAGACCACTGAGGTCATCTTCAAGATCCTTCCAAATTGCAGGATCCTCATCTTTTGGTCCACACATTCTTTTGAATGTGGTCCAAAGTTTTATTCCATTTACTGAAGTTGGTGCTTCAGCCTCATACTTGGTCTCCAGCAACCTCCAAAGGTCCACCAAGTCTTCTCTATCACAACTTGCAAACAAAGATATGAGAGTGGTAAAAGTGTGTACCTCCTTGCCAAATCTGCCAATCTTCCAGAACCCACATTCATCTTCTTCATAGCTCACAATTGGGTTCCTGGAATCTAATGGTAACACTTGCACCATATCTGAAGCTTCTAATGGGGAGAGCTTGAGGCTCTTTCTTATAACTGCTTCACTTGGATATAGTGGATCCATATCCTTTGGAAACTCAAATGAAATTCCCTTCTTCACTGGCCTGAGAACAATCATAGCTTTCTTGAGTTCCATTTCTTCTGCAAGTTCCTCCTATCTTTCATCTGAAAGAAGTCTGAGAGTGTTTGCTTCCTGCACTCTCACCCAAATGGGATAAGCCCTGTTTTCCAACTCATCAAATGTCAAAGCCTTCAACTTCTGATATGTCCATCCAACTCCATGACATATGAGCAACATAAAGTAGAGCTCCCTTCTATCCCTTTTCAATCTGAGAGAATATTACTTGCCTTGTGTTTCAAAATTACCTGGCAATCCTTCTGAACTCTAAGAAGAAGCTCCAAACCCCATATTTGATCTGAAATGGTCAAGTCTGGATTATCCATGCATCTTTCCTCCCAAGCATTATACATTTGAACCACCTCTGGCATGTCAAAGTCAACCTGCAATTTCAACTCTCTCAGCTTCTCTTTGGCCAACTCATCCCCATACTCAAGTCTTTCTGGCTCTATAATCATCACACTTGAGTCTGAGCTAGCTCCATCACTTCCTTCTTCTGAAGTCATAACAAATGGTGACTTTTCCTTTTCATCCTGTTCCATGATTTGTGCAACTAATCTTCTATCAAACTCAACTTGAGCTGCATCCTTTGGAACAATCTCCTCTACCATTATACCCTTACCCTTATATTATAGTGCAATGGTTGGTAAGGTAGATGGTAATACCTGAGTAGAAACCTCCTTGATGATAGATGATGACTAGGATACATCACCTTCATGTGCAGGTCTGTCAACGCCCAAATTTGTCCTATCAGCGCCCAAAATATTTCTATCAGCGTCCAAATTCTCCTTGTCAACGCCCAAATATCTTCCCTCAGCGCCTTGTGTAACCTCTCTCAACATAGCTGTAAATGATAAATTTAAGTTGGTAGGAGAGACTAAGGACGTATCAAAACCTGTTTGTTTCTTCAAAGTTGTAAGGGCCTCAGCAACATCTAATGATTGACCATCATGGCTAACCTTATCACTCAGATTTATTGGATCTTCCTCCCCTTTGGAAGATTCCTCCATACCCCTCCTAGCACGATCACTCTCCAAAACAACAATCCTCTCCCTCAATTGCTTGAGTTCAAGGCCTTGTGAGCTGACAATTTGTACTAAGTCTGCTTTTTGCTTTTGCAAGCTTATGCAGACTGCCGTCAATTCCATAAGAGTCATTGGTTCCAGTCTTCCCTCTTCTAAAATGGGGATTTGACCTCCCAAGTCAGATTCATTGGGCATGGATGAGGACTTAATGATGGTGGGACTGCCTTGGCCAGCATCTAAGCCAGAACCAATAGTCCCAGCCTCATCCAGGTCACCAGCCACACTTGTGGTGGTGGTTCTCTCTGCTACATGGCTAGGACCACCAGAGGAGAACACTCCAGTAGTCCTTTGGCGTTTCATCAACCTATATTTAGGAGGTGTGGAAGATGGTGTAGAAGAATGGGTGGATGTGGGTTGGTTAAGGGGTGTTTGGGTTTGTGAAGGTTGTGTGTCAGCGTGGGAAATAGACATATCAACGCCAACATTTGATGTGTCAGCGTCGAAGGGTTCTTTGTCAAGTTGCATATGTTCAGGTGAAGGGATGGGTTCAGGTATTGGTTCAAGTTGTGGTTGGGGGTGAATTTGTGGTTGGGGATCTGGTTGGGGTTGTGCTGCTGCAATAACAGCAAGCATAGCTGGGGTCAAAGGTAGGTCACGATGAGGTGGTGAATTCATCTTCATAAAAATAGCTTTCTTTTGCTTAGGGATCTTATAAAAATCATTGTGATCCCTTGAGCAGTAACCTTGAACATCAAAAACCATTTGCAGAAAACGGGGATAAGCAAAAGTCATTTTTTCCCCTTGTTTTTACACATCCCCTCAAAAATCATTTTAGAATAATTAAATTTTTGCCCTGTTGCAATGCACACAATAGCACTGGCTATGGATCTATTGATCTCATTATGTGCAGTGCATTTGGGACTCAAACATTGAAGGAGGACATGTATGAGGTACTTCCAGGCTGGGGGAAATTCCTGCTTATGATACTTATTTAGAGTACCTTCATCAGGAAAAGGATATCCCAAAGCCCTAAGCCCTTGTTCTATTTCATTTATGGGAAGGGTGGCTATACCATCAGCATCATCAAGATGCAAGGCTTGCCGTACTAAAGCCTCAGTAACCACCCAAGGTCTCCCATGAACAATAGAAGTCAATGTGGTCACTCTATTAACTGTTGAGGAACTAACAGTGTTCCAAAACTGTTTAATATGTGTGACTGGAATGAGTGGTGCATGAGAAAGAGCATACCTTAATGGGGATGCGTTCAAATACGCCACCATTTGTGTGTATTGGGGAAACAGAGCATCATCAGCTTCAAGATAAGCAATCATGTTGTGTTGTGATCTGAACTCCAATTCTAATTCTGTTGGTTTAAACTTTGGTGCCATTGATTAAAGCTGTTAAATTTAAGTGAAGAAGATGAAGTTGAGAAGAGAAAATTGTGTTAGACAAGAATTATAGATACCCTGTTTAAAATAGGAGCCAAATTTATAGGAGAAAAAGAATGCATGTGATTGGCCCAAAAATAGGCAAATATTTTCAAAAATCAATCATGAAAATATTGAAAAAGTTATAAGTTATCTCATGCATTAAATAAAAGTAGCAACTCCTAAAATTACGGCTTGAAAATATGTCAAAAAGTAACAACTGGGTAGGTCCCATTGAGTGTCAACGGTCAAAAATAACCTATCAACGCCCAACGGCTATAATCTTGTCAACGTTTTCCTATAGCCATGTCAGCGTCCAATTTGGTCACAACAACGCTTGGAAGAATTCTTGTCAGCGTCCAAAAATAAAAATGTTTTAAAAATGAAAAATGACCTTAACAAGTAATTTATCCTAGAGAAGATAACCAAAAGCTGATAATTATTATAGGGCGGCAAGCACTGTCCAGTTATGCACACTTGCATAAGCAAGATAGACATAACAGTCCTCTAGTGTCCCTTGCTAACCAAAACTCTTAACAACCAAGTTACCTTACAAAATTCCTTGTTACTCCAAGGTAAATCCCATAACAAAATTATTCCCAAGTCTCCCAACAGACCACAACCAATTCTAGGCCAAAAATGTCTTGGCAGCATGCATAGTATATCAACTTTGCATGCTACAGTGCCTCATGATTTAGTAAAACTAACTCATACTCACCTGTGGACACAATCTAGAATTGTGATAAGAGTATCTTATGGATACCCAAACATCCTATGGGTTCCTAAAACCTCCCCTTAAACTATGATACAAAAGTTTGCTAAAATCATGCATGAACATAAAAAATGTATGTCAAGATAGGAATGAAACATTCCAACCATCATCCATAAATAAAAACTTGTCCAAATGCTTCTCCATTGATCCATAAGCAACTCTGTATCCAATGGTATACTGCTAACACCATCTGCACATTTAGATTGAAAACTACAAAACTAACATTGTTGCTGACAACGCCTCGATAACACATGACAGCGTTGAGGGAAGCTTTGTCAGCGTTAGACAATTATATTGCTGACAACGTTGCAAAAACACTTATCAGTGTTCAAGCAACCTTTGTCAGTGTTAGAAAAATATAGTGGAAAATCTAAATCATCAATAAGACCAATAATAATGCATCATCCTGTACATACTTTTACAAAAAGACTCCAAAACACATATTATGTGAGATTGACCATTCCAATACTTGTTACCAAGTATTGAAACCTCCCAGCATCAAAAGGTTTAGTTAATAAATCTTACACATTTTCCTCAGTGTCAACCCTATCTGGTTGTATTAAACCTTTTTCAAAGCAATCTCTTATAAAATGGTGTCTAATTTCTATGTGTTTAGTTTTAGAATGATGTACAAGATTCTTAATGATGCATAAAGTACTATTATTGACAACAAATATCTTAGTATGCATGAAATTGTACCCATAGTCCAACAGCTGGTTCTGAATCCACAACACTTGGCCACAACATGCAGCTGCAGCCACATACTCTGCTTCAGTTGTAGAATTAGCCACCACTGTTTGTTTCTTGCATTGCCAAGATATGAACCTGCTCCCAAGAAACTGACATCCACCAGTTGTGGATTTCCTATCAAATTTATCACCTCCATAATCACTATCTGAATATGCAATCAGCTCCAATGGTGAATCCTTTGGGTACCACAAACCAAGACCAGGATAGCATCTTAGGTACCTAAAGATCCTCTTCACATCGTAAAGGTGACACTCTTTGGGAGTCACTTGATGGCGTGCACAAGCACACACAGCAAACATGATGTCAGGTCTGGAGGCAGTAAGATATATCAAGGATCCAATCATGGATCTATAGTGCCTGACATCAACATCTTTCCCATCTCCAATCTTTCCCCAAGGGTGTTCTCTATCCATAGGAGTAGTAGCCCTCTTTTCATGTGGAGAAAAGCCAAACTTCTTCAAGATCTCAACAACATATTTGTCCTGGGAGATGAAGATACCATCTTCTTTCTGCTGAACTTGTAAACCAAGAAAGAAGTTCATCTCCCCCATAGCACTCATCTTGAATTTGTCTGTCATAAGCTTGGAGAAATCCTCACTCATCTTTGGATCAGTAGACCCAAAAATGATATCATCAACGTAGACCTGGACAAGCAGCACATCCTTGCCTTTCTTCTTTGTAAATAGTGTCTGATCTATGGTGCCCCTCTTGAATCCATTGTCCACCAAATAGGTAGACAAAGTACCATACCATGCTCTTGGGGCTTGATGAAGGCCATACATAGCCTTTTTGACTCTATAAACTTTATCTGGATTCTCTGGATCCTCAAAACCAGGAGGCTGCATTACATATACTTCCTCAACAATAGTGCCATAGAGGAAAGCACTCTTGACATCCATTTGATAGACTGTGAAGCCCATGCAGGATGCATAGGCTAGAAAAATCCTAATAGCTTCAATCCTTGCAACTGGTGCAAAGACCTCCTCATAGTCTATCCCCTCCTCTTGTGTATAACCTTGAGCCACTAACCTTGCCTTGTTTCTGACCACAATGCCTCTTTCATCTCTTTTGTTCCTGAGAACCCATCTTGTCCCTATAGGTCTGACATATCTAGGACAATCAACCAGCTCCCAAACATCCTGAATTGCAAATTGGTGAAGCTCATCATGCATTGCTTCCACCCAACTTGGTTCTTTGAGAGCATCAAATATTTTCTTGGGTTCATCTTGTGATAGAAAACAGGCAAACAAACATGCTTGCACAAGAGGGGTATCAACCTTCTTGTGTATATTGGCAATAAACCCACCAAGACCTTGATGAGATCTTCTGGTCTGAACTGGAGTCATAACATCACCAATGATTTGGGAAGGGGGGTGATTCTTCATTGTGGAGGTGAGAACTCCTCCTTCAAACAGTCTGGTGTCCTCAACCTCACGCTCCATATTGCCAATATCTTCTTCATCAGACTCTCTTATATCAACATAAGGATGACCTTCTTCATATGAATTGGAAGGTTCACCTTGTTCAAAAGTGGAAGAGAAAAGATGTGCAAAGGTGTTGTCAACGTCTTAACTTTGTTTGTCAGCGCTTGGGCTAACAACGTTTGAACTGTTGTTGTCAACTTCTGAGCCATCAACGTCTGAATTGGTCTTGTCAGCGCTAGATTTGCCTTTGTCAACGCCTGAAGAACCATGCATGTTTGTATCTAGTGGTGCTTGGAAACCACCATTATCTTGTCCAGCAGCAGCAGCAGCAGCAAAAGCATCTGTCCAAATGGGAATGGAAACATATTCTAGGATAGGAGATGTCTTTTCTGCTTGTGATCCAACCTTTTCATGAACCTGAGTACCTGAAACATCAACAACTTGTTTCTCCATAACATTTGAAGTTACCTTCACAATGTCTGGATTAGTGACAGGCATATAATTTAAAGTTCTAGATAAAGGTTCCAAGTCAAACAACCAATTAGGACCACTTTCAGGATCACTAGGTTTATTCTCTAAAAACCGAACATGTACTCTTTCAACTATACGTTTGTCCTCTTTAAGATAAACCCTATATCCCTTGCTCTGCACTGAATACCCCATGAAGTAACCCTCGTCACCTTTTGCATTAAATTTCCCTAAGGCATCACTAGTATCCAACACTACTACATGACAACCAAAAGGTCTGAGAAAACCAATATTAGGTTTTCTTCCCCAAAGTAACTCATAAGGTGTTTTGTTCTGAATTTTGTTAACTAATGCTCTATTTTGCACATAGCAAGCTGTATTAACAGCCTCAGCCCAAAAGGCTATCGGAAAGTGAGCATCAGCCAACATTGTTCTGGCTGCTTCAATTAGGGTTCTATTTTTCCTCTCAACAACCCCATTTTGTTGTGGGGTTCTAGCAATACTAAATTGCCTAGTAACTCCTTTCCTGGCACAGAAATCATCTAGCTTCTTATTCCTAAATTCTCCACCATTATCACTCCTAAGCATTTTAACCTCATTGACAGACCTCTTCTCAATCTGAGTGATAAAATTAATTAGAATATCAGCTGTGTCACTCTTCATAGCTAGAAAGAATGTCCAAGTAAACCTAGAAAAGTCATCTGTGATAACAAAGCAATATGACTTACCATTCAAACTTTCTATATTTGTTGGACCAAAGAGGTCCATGTGAAGCATATGAAGAGGTCTAGAACTAGTGTGCACCTGTTTGGACTTGAATGAGACCTTGTGTTGCTTGCCTTTAAGACATGAAACACAAGAATGGTCATTGTGGAAGGCCTTCTCAGGCAAACCATCAACTAAACCAAGTCTCACAAGTCTATTTATATTTTTAAAATTTATGTGCCCTAGTCTCCTGTGCCACAAATTACTCTCATCTACTGAGGCCTTAGCATAAAAACAAGACATATTATTATTCATTTTAATTCCATTCAAATTCACATTATATATGTCCTTATGCCTAGGTGTTCTATACTCAATATATTTCTCATCAGGGATCTTAAAATCCTTGCTTAACACCAAACACTCAGTATCAGTAAAAAGAACTTTATTTTTGTTATCACAAACTTGTGATACACTAAACATGTTGTAATCAAGTTCTTTTACCAGGAAGACGTTCTCAAAACTCAGATTCTTGGTGAGAAGGGTTCCTTTGCCTGTGATAGTACCATATCCGCCTCCAAAGTATACCTTGTCACCATTTTTAATAGGAGTGAAGTTCGTCAGATAGTCTTCCTTCCCTGTCATGTGCCTTGAGCATCCACTATCCCAATATCCATAATCATTGACCTGTCTTTGAATGCCCTGCACATAAAGAAAACAAATTAGTTTTCTTTGGGAACCCAAGTCTTAAAAGACTTGGATTCATCTGGTTGTTAAATAAGAACAGACTTAGTTCTCACAACAACCCCATTCTCATCCATCTTGGGATGAAATACCCAGTTAACCCCAATAGGTTTTGTAATGACCTTTGAAATGTAATTAAATCTGTTGCAGGTCATTGAAATCCCATTATCATTAGGGTTTTGATCTTTCTTGGGTCTCCATGTTAAGCTTGAAGAAGCTTTAGACCCCTTACCTTGTGGTTGCAAATATTTAGGTCTGGTCACGTTTCTATCAGCGTTAGAATTTGTCCTGTCAACGCTGAAATTACCCTTGTCAGCGTTGAACCTAGGGTTTGCTACAGAAACCCATTGCCTATTAGACCAGGTGTTTGTCTTTTGAAATGGTCTGTGTCCATGAGTGTTAGACCCTCTAGTAAAGAATGGGGCAGGTCTAATCACTTGTGGACTTTGCTGCACACAAGGTTTGGGTCTGACAATGTTTGACTTCCTAACAACGTTGACTTTGTTCCTGTCAGCGCTGAAATTGTTCCTGTCAGCGCTGGCTTTGGGAGCGTTGACACACTTGTATGCAGAGTGTGAAAAGCTACCACATGTGTAACAAGCTTTTCTAGACACAACCTTAGGTCTAGAAGAGAAGAAGCCTGTTCCATGATTGCTAACTTGGCTCTTGGGAGACCTAGTCTTCCTATACATCTTTACATATTTAATGGTAGGTCTTCTAACAGTGTTTGAGCCTAGGTCAACAACTTTACCAGTGATTGGGTTAGTAACCTTAATGGGTGTTGACTCATTAGGACTTTCACATAGCAAGCCACCCTTGACAAATAAAGTAGGGTTAGCCTTTTTCCACTCATTCAGGTCAGTCAGTTTTTGTTGATACTCTTCAACTGGAGTGATAACTCTTGGTGGAGGAATGAATTCCTCCTCTTGGAGCTCTGGCAAACCAGTCTAAGATAAGTCCCTTTGTTGGACACCATAGAAGTCACCAGCTGGTGGGGGAACCAAAGAGTAATCATTCATCCCAATCCCAGTCATGTCCTTAGGATCCCTTTGTTTAGCCACACAGTCTCCTAGGGTTTGGGTGGCTCTATCAAATCTTTAAATTTTGAGGCCAACATTATCTTTATTTTTAATGGCCTCATCTAACTTAGCCTGTAATTCACCATTAACCCTTTCCATGATGTTTCTAATATCCATACTACCTTCTAACTCATGTTTTAAGATATTGATTTTATCTTTTAAATCAAATTCCATTTACTTGTATTCAGAAACGGTTTTTTCAGTTTCAATAAGAACTAGTTGGTAATTAGACAATTTACATCTTTCAGTACTCATATCATCTTTTAATTTTAACACCTCTTTGTTAAGTCTTTCAGTATTTAACCTACAACCTTTGCTACAAAAAGCGTCATCATATACCTCATTATCAGATGAAGAGGAGGAGTGTGCCATGAGAGCATATTCAACATGCTCTTCTTCTTCAATATCAGCAACCAAAGCTTTATCCTCTTCAACATTCTTAGCCAGATAGCTCCAATCCCATCCCATACCATCAATTCCTTGAACTGCAACCATGGCTTTGGAATTCTGAGCTTTAACAATCTGACTTGAGGGTTTACCAGCATCAGATTTTCTAGGAGATCTGCATTCCCTCATGAAGTGCCCCATACGATAGCAGTTGTAGCATTCAACTTTGGATTTGTCAAATCCAGCTGTGTCTTTATCATTGAAGGTCATTTTCTTCTTAAACCTTCTGTTCCACCTGTTTGCTCTTATACTAGCAAGAGTCATATTCCACTTGATGTCCATCTCTTCCAAGTGCTCATCACTTATCTACTCAAGGTCCTCATATGTGATCACTGAACGATTGGGCAAAGAAGCAATATAAGCACAAACAGTATCCAAATCTAAACCAGCAGGTTTAACTCTTGGGGAGTCATTCTTGTATGTGTCAGCGTCTGAATAGGAGACGTTGACAGGACTTGTTCCAACGCTGACATATGATGATCCAGTAACTGGATGCATGTAAGAGTAATTCTGATTGAATTGACCTTCACTATGAGAGAAGAAGGCCATGTTGTTGTTGGTAGATTTGCTTCCATGTTCTAAGAGAGTTTCATCTTCCAACAGCCTTAGTTTGTTGTAGATGTCATCAAACGAGGAGCTCTTGTAAGTATTGTTGGCAAGAATAGATCTTGCCTCAATCTTCCATGCCTCACCAAGACTTTTAAGAAAGGTAGCATTGATGTCAATATCACCAACTTGTGTCCCCATGAAGGACAACTTGCTTGTAATGTCAAGCAATCTGCTTCTCACACTACTGAGTTTCTCATTGGGTTGAGCTTTGAAGACAGTATAATCATGCAGAAGTTGCGTTTTCTTTTCCTCCTTAGTGTCTGCATTGCCACCATATGCAACTTCAAGAGCTTCCCAAAGATCCTTAGCAGATTCATAGCCTCTTTATTTATGCTGGTTTTCTTGTCCCAAAGACACTTTCAAAATATTTAGGGCTTTCATGTCAACCCTTTTCTTTGCTATGTCATCAGCAGCCACAACTCTACCATCTCTAGGTTTTTCTCTCTTATCCTCTTCAGGACATCCAGCAACAGCTGTTCTTTGAGCAATGGCATTTAGAATCTTTTGAGCCTTATTGAATGTGTTTTCATATTCAATAATCTCCCAGAGTGTGTAGTCATAGATCCCCAGATATTGTTCAAAATTAAATTTCCATAAGTCAAAGTTGGTTGCATCAAGCATGGGAATCTTGATGTTTGGTAAAGCTGAGGAGGAGGAGGTTATTGCTTCAGACATGATGTTTTTAGGGTTTCTGAGAAAATTAGGGTTTTGGTGATTTTTAGGGTTCTGGTGTTCTTTAAGATCAAAAGTTCCTCAACAAGCTCTGATACCACTTGTTGATCCTAAACTTAGATCGATTAGCTTTATGTATACGATATTAGATCAAGTAATACACTTAGAGAAACCTTTGTATATGCTTATGAATTTAAGTGTTATGCGGAATTTAACACTTAAACAAGAACACACAATGATATAAACAAACTTTCACTTTGATTATCAATATCAAACTTGCTTACAACGAAAGTAGTTTACGAATGAAAACTTATATAAAACTTATATCAAACATTAACCTAAAGGTCTTCTTTTATAGACATAAGAAGCCTTGTACAATAATCTACGTATCAGCTATTCTAGGTAAAGATAAATATAGAAAATACAATGTTGTTCCTATCTTTACTAGAAGTATTCTAGAATATAATACACGCATAGAATATATCTTCCATCAGTGCTTGTCTTCAATGTGTCAATGCTTGACTTTATCTTGTCAACGCTTGAGCTGTCAGCGCTTGTTTTGTTCTTGTCAACGCTTGTTTTGTTCTTGTCAGCGCTCAAGTGATCTGGCCTTAATTTATTCCCAACAAGCTCCAACTACAGTTTACTCCAATCCACGGATTCGTGAACATGACAACAAGTGGACAAAGGATCATCCTATAGATTCTATTATTGGTGACCCTAATCGTCCGGTATCCACACGAAGTCAGCTACAAGAAAATGCAATGTTTTGTCATTTTGATGCTTTTCTCACTGAAGTTGAACCTAAGACATGGCAACAAGCTTTTACTCAATCCTGTTGGATAGAAGCTATGCAAGAAGAACTTAACGAATTTATACGTCATGAAGTCTGGGAACTTGTCCCATGCCCGGATCAAGTGCAGTTACTCACTTTAAAATGGGTTTACAAGGTGAAACTCGACGAGTTAGGCGGAATATTGAAGAACAAAGCTAGACTAGTAGCTCGTGGATACAAGCAATTATTGGGCATCGACTTTATGGAATTCTTTGCACCTGTTGCCAGTTTGGAAGCTATTATACTATTCCTCGCTTATGCAGACCATATGAATATGATCGTCTATCAGATGGATGTGAAGACGGCATTTCTTAATGGTGAAATCAAGGAAGAGGTCTATGTTCAATATGCGGATGGTTTTGTGAATCCTAAATATCTTAAACATGTGTACAAGATTAAGAAGGCTCTCTATGGGTTGAAGCAAGCTCCTCGCGCATGGTATGATCTATTGTCACAATTCCTCATTACGCAAGGCTTCGCTAAAGGCAAGGTGGATCCCACGCTGTTCATTCAGAAACGAGGTAAAGATATGATTATGGTACAAAATATATGTTGATGATATTATATTTGCAGACTCGACCCAAACCTTATCGGATGAGTTTGGGACACTCATGTCTTCCAAGTTTAAGATGTCAATGATGGGCAAGGTATCATTCTTCTTATGTCCTCAGATATCTCAGAGTCCCAGAGGCATCTTTTTCAATCAATCCAAGTATGCCCTTGAATCGCTAAAGAAGTACAAGATGGAATCTTGCGACCCAGTGGATACTCCAATGGTGGAACGAACTAAGATTGATGAAGATCCACATGGAGTTGTCGTTGATCCGACACTGTATCATGGAATGATCGGTACTCTTCTGTATATCACAGCTAGTCGACCTGATCTTCAGTTTGCTATATGTATGTGTGCTCGGTATCAAACTCGGCCTACTGAGTTACACTTGGCTACTGTGAAACGGATCTTTCGATATCTTAAAGGAACCATTAATCAGGTACTTTGGTATTTGAAGGACTCTTCGATTGCACTTATGGCATATGCAGATGCGGATCACGCGGGTTGCCAAAATACAAGGCGTAGCACGAGTGGAACTTTATAACTACTAGGAGATCGACTAATCAGTTGGGCATCGAAAAGGTAGAAAAGCGCTGCAATTTCAAGTACGGAAGCAGAATACATAGCTATGTCCGATTGTTGTGCTCAAATTCTTTGGATGAGATCGCAATTAACCGACTATGGTCTAGGTTTCAACAAAATTCCGATGTACTGCGACAACAAGAGTGCAATTTCCTTATGCTGCAACAATGTTCAATTCTCCCGGTCGAAGCATATTGACATTCGCTACCATTTCATCAAGGAGCAAGTGGAAAATGGAGTAATAGAGCTTTACTTTGTCCGATCTGAGTATCAATTGGCGGATATTTTCACGAAGGCTTTAGATCGCGCTCGAATTGAATTTTTAGCCGACAAGCTAGGAATGAGAACCTTCTCGCCTGAGACTCTAAAGGAACTAGCAGATGAAGCGAAAGAATAGTCTTGGTAAAACTATTCTCCGTATCCTTGGTGATCATCTGTATATATTGTTTATATTTGTATCCACACAAGCAAAATACAAAAATATAAAACCATATAAAAACCATAAAAATTGAAAAATTCATAAAAATCCAAAAATATTTTCACTTTATTTTTCAAAGGCGTGTCTTTTGGTACGATAATATTTACGGTCTTAGAAATGTCGATTAACATTGACACGACGCCATAAATAGAGTTCGTACAAAAGTTGTAAATATTTCATAAAACATGCCCGTATGGCTTGTAGTTATTTCTGACTGCAACCCGGTTTTCATATTAAAGTCAAGTATTTCTTATGAAAGCTTTGGCTCACAACGGGAATTAATTTTCTCGGGCAAGGTTTACTTTAAAACCTTGTAAGGGATCAAGTTTACTTTATAACTTGGTCTAACACAAATCAATGTACGCCTCAGTGCATTTATTTTTTTAAACAAGAGAAGTCTTGTTTTTAAGAAGCTGTCATCTCTACAACTATAGCAATCTACAATTGGTATCTACATACTCGACGATGCGACTACTCAACCAACGACTACAGCTCTTTCAATAGAACACGGGTCAACAATTGAGGGGGAGCAATTGTCAAGCATTCAGAATCTTCAATGCCGAAAGTGCCAAGTTCACAAATTGGTGTCAAGACAACAATACCAATCGTACACGTGGTGTCAAGAGATGACTTTAGACGTGACGAGGCGACCAACATATGCTGACAAGAACCATTTGATCATATCATATGATGTTCTCATCTATTAGGTCCAACCTTGTCAATTTTTGCTAATATGGTGAATAAGTGATCATGTTACAAATCGGTATCATATCTCATACGTTTGACATCATGAAGATAAAATAGACTTGCATTTTTCTTCCCAAAAGCTTTGTTAAAACTTCATTAAATCAATTGATATTAAAAACATCGATTGGGTTAATATTTTTAATATGGGGGAGAAAATATGATTTAATATGGGATATTATCACAAATGGTTTGACTTAATGTGCTGGCTCATCCCGACATGTGCGAAATGTTTTCGAATATCGTGGCATATGTTAAGGGGGAGCAAAACGGATTTGCATATCAAAATGGATTTCATGGTGACATACACTTACCCAAAACATCTCTATTCACGACGGTGAAGAGTGTGGTGACATAAGGATGGTAGGATAGGTTAAAGTGCAATGATTCCTCTTGAACCGGAGGAATCTTCCCAAGGACATTCCATATCTAGAAATAGTAGTCCTTAGGAAAGATGGAGAAAGATTGTGAACGTAGTTGAATGCTGACCAAGTAATTAAGTTAGCACTGGAACAATCACAACAAGGTGCTAGTGATGACGTATTGGTAAGCATTGAAGGGGTTGAAGAATGAAAAAGAATTGTAAAGATAAAGGGTGTAAAGAAAGAAGCCCTCCTTACAACTTAGGCAGAAACCGGGTCAATACATATGCTATTGAGATCATTTTTAATGATGCTTGATATTGAAGACATACATCATGGACCCAGTGATGCAATGCACAACCCATCCCAGCTAACTCAGATATCTCTCAAAAGATATTTGTTTTAATCGCACGGAGACAACGCATTATCTATTGATTTATTCACTCCGAATAAATTGGTATTGAAATGGTGGCACTCCTCTCCAGCCTCCGATCACTAAAAATCCAAAATGCACGATTGAGTCTAGAGCCATTTGAGATCATCAAATATCTCATTAGGACACACTTTCATATTTCCTTGCTTCTTCACACACTATGAAAAGTAAGAAAGATTTTAAGAGTCCTACGCAAAATCTTCATGATCTTGCCTGAACATCCGAGTAATACAAAAGTATTTACAATGAAGATGGAAATCCTTCTTGAGCGAATATCAAAAAGCTCATGGTAGGTGACTTGTGCGATTCTTTATGAATCAAACTTTTGATAACTGGAAAGAAACAGTGGTTTAATTGTTAACTGAATTTAAACACGTTCCAGGCCTCTACGTAATATCTTAGTGATCTTGCCAGAACACTCAGAGTGATACCTTAGTGTTTACAGTGATGAGTGGAAATCCTTCTAGTGTTAACCTCAAACAGCACTTGGTAGGTTATTCTATACGAATCAAGCTCGTGACAACTGGAAAGCAACGATGGTGCGATTCTTTAATGAATCAAACTTGTTCCAGGAATCAGAATTGACGGCTTCAATCATGCGGATAATTTGATCCAAATGATTCACTCTTTACGTTCGCAGTCAGCTTTGGACGGTCGAGTAAAGAGAACGAGTTTACCCGCGAAATCTTGTGAAGGAGATTTTTAATTAAATCTACCTGCCACAAGTACGATATTTTATATCGTCCAACGGTCTTCACCGACCGGAGGTAAAATGCTACCGAATTAGAATGAAATGTTCAAAGCCATTTCGTTCGTGTCTACTTATGTTGCGGCATTTGAAGACGGTGGCGTTGCGGAATCCAAGAAAAAGTCGTCCCGCATGCTTATACTTTATGCACTTAATACCTCATCTAATTCAAGAAAGCCTAAAAGTTAAGTCTTCCGCTGTATTGAACTTTGAAGCTTTCAAGAATTACAAAAGGTATAAGTATGTGGGACATGGTGTCACGAAGAGGCGGAGATCACAAGTGATGGATGCACGAGATCAAGGCAAGAGATTAATGCTCAAGATTGATATCAATGATCACATCAGCATGTTCACCTGAAATGAAAAAGAAAAGAAAGAAGAAGACTACGAGCTCAAGACAAGCATAGTATGCTAGGTTTATTTCATTATTGTAACTAGGGTAACGCCCTTGTTTGGAGTGACCTCCCTTAGGGGGAGATTGATAACTAGGTTTTACTAGGTTCAATTTTTGTTCTCGGTATCTTAACGAATTGATCTTAGCTCTCTATGTGTGACTTAGTTGATCCTTAGTGAAAAAGAATATTTTTGGTTGATTTTAGATTAAATGCAAAGACTTAAAAGTAAAAGTGCTCTTAAAGTAAATCTAAGTCTAATTAAAATAAAGTGCGAGTATTTAAAAACGTGACTAAAATTAAAAGGCACTAAAGTAAAATGACGTAAACTTAAATCTATCTAAGGCAAACTTAAAGTGCGACTAAAACTAAGGCAAATAATCTAAAAGTGCAATTAAATAAAAGGCAAGTAAAATAAAGTTTGAAGATAAAAATTAAAGATAAAAGCTAATAAGAACCTGAATACAGCTCATTCGGAATAAACCTTCGTTTGGAATAATCACTCGACCTAAATGTCACCTTTGGTTGAAATGATTCTTCTTCACTTGGAATATTACCAAAGTCCTTGATCCGGAACAAACTTGTCTGAATATGTCACTTATCCAAAACAATCTTTCATTCGGAACTTGCTGATTCGGAATCTTGTAGAACTTGCCTTAATTCGGAAGATTTGGTCACCCCTTGATTCGGAACTTTCCGGATGAAGCACCTTTATTCGGAACTTTTGAAGTTCCGAATGAGGGCCCTTGGTTCAAAACTTTTGGAGTTGGTTCGGAAGTTACTGATTCGGAAGGTTCCGAATGAAGTCTTGGTTCGGAAGTTTTAGACTTCCGAATGAACAGTTCCGAATGAGGCTCCTTTATTCGGAACTTTTGAAGTTCCGAATGAGTTTCCTTGATTCGGAACTTTTTGAGTTCCGAATAAACAACCTTGGTTCGGAAGTTTCAGACTTCCGAATGAAGCCTTGATTCGGAAGTTTTGACTTCCGAATGAAACCTCAATCCTTCCCTTGGTTCGGAACTTTATCTGGAAACACAGAAACCAAGCAAAATTCTTCCGAAGAACAAGGAAGATGAGTAGCGGATAATAACAATGAAAAGTAACCAAAATCAACACACGTATGAATATAAACAGTAACGATTCAATGAATAAGCATCAACAAACAATCAAAAACATGAAATTAAACAACTTTAACCATAATAATCAAAAACACTTTTGGATCAAAATAAAAGCATGAACATGAACATAAACACCACAAATCAAAGAATAAGAAAGGTAGATAAGAGATTGACAAGATAAAGTAAAGATTAACAATAATTAAAAGGAAACTTACTTGAAATTAAATGAATTTAAGGTGCAAGACAAGGTAATTAAATTGACAATTAATGTAAATGACAAGTATTTAAAATGGTGGAAGAGCTAATTGTCACACTTAGCCAACAAGAGTGAAAAATAAACATCTAATGACTATTTATAGGGGAGGATTAGGAAGCTTCCTCCCCTCTTTCCTTTCCTCTTAATTGCAAGCTTAAGTCCCTTCTTTTATTAATCTTCATTAATTGCGTCATTAGTCCTTTTCTTCTATTCTTCTTTAAACTTGGACTTAAGAGGCTTTTGGCTTCGGGATTTCTTCGAACTCGTCTTTAAATTCTTCAATAAAATAGACTTGAATTCTTCGGCTTTTGATAAACTTCCGTCTTTTGACTTTTTCTTCGATAAATCTTCAGAATTGGTCGTGGACTTCCGTTCTTTATGCACTCTTGACTTCTTGACTTCGTCTTTTATCCTTTTCTTCAATAAAAGTCCATAAATGCCCGTGAATGTCCGTGTTTTATCCATTTTTCACCTTTTCATCCTAAATCACAACAAAAACACAAACCACGCATAATTCCGACATAAAAGACATAAAATACACGTTTCGGTCCGGTTATTATTGTAGTTAAGTGGTAGAAAAGATGGGTGTTTACACACCTATCAAATCCCCTACACTTGACCATTGCAATGTCCTCATGCAATGCATTAGTTACAAAGCAAGATTACACTTTTCATCATAATCAATCCACATTGGCCTTTATTAAAGAGATAGAAAATTGAAAACACACAAAATAAAGAAATCAAAAGCATACCTTGGGTTTTGAAAATGTTATGAATAGTCATCATCCTCAAGTTTTCACTTTCTCCAAACCAAGCTTAAAAACGAGATCATTGTTATTATAAGTTAGTAAACTATCACGAACTCATGTGGGCCAACTATTCACTTAGACTCCCTTATTCCTATGGGTATCTCTTATATTTTATTATTTGTCTTGAATGATCACGAAGATGCATTGTTTGACTTATTTCGATAATTATTTAGTCTGAAAATAAAGTGCACGATTTAATCAATAGTTAGCTAAAGGACCAAATCTTTTAAAACTGCTTCTCGGGATATCAGAAAGTTCATATCTTGGCATAACTTGGTTCGCGATTTGAGACCTTTCTCGGGCCGATATTTGGCAGCGACTTCATACTTCAAATCTTGAGAGACGTTCATGAAATAATGGTCTTCTCTTCATAATTGGAATTTCTTCACTTTTGGAATTTTGAGAGATTCTTCATATATGGACCACGACTTCTTCATTTTTCTCCAATCTTTATTTTGGATTTTGATATACAACGATCCGCCTCCTTTATTGACTTGGATCTATTTATCCTCATACCTTGTTAGGGTCTTTTCGGATACACTTCTCCATGACTTTTGGGGAGTTTTTGCTTTTCGTCGTGTGTCTCGATCCTTCATATTGATTTTCGATAAATGATTCTTCACATCACTTTTGGATCTTTAGCAACAAAACATAGCCCTCATGCCTTGTTAGGGCCTTTTCGGACTCGCCAATCTTCGCGCCCCGCTTCATAAGTTATGCCTTGGCTATGAACTCTCGTCATTACCGAGCAACTTTTAAACGATCTGGGGCTAGAAGCTAAGTAACTTTTCAAATCGTACAACCTTATTTATTAGCAAATAAATTATTAGCAAGCGATGGGAGAATAGGCTTATAATTAACTCACATAAATTCACGAAAGAATACCGAACTTATAATTGGCTCTATCATCTCTCGTTCTCCACAGTTTAAAATCTCAAGTAATGAGACTCGTGGATACTTAGCCTATTAAATCAAAGTTTTGGGTTTTCGAGTCGCCTATAGGATCTTGCAAATTCTTAGACTCTTTCAAGTTTAGAAATCGCATCTTAAAGTTCCTTTGATAAACGACTCTCTAGGATCAATTATAGGAACTTGCGAAAAGTTCTTGTTCTTAACTCGTGAAAGTTAAGACTTTCGCGTTTTATAGCTCCCTATATAAAAGCCTAGCAAAACTTGACTTAAACACGTTAAGGATACTAGCTAGAGTAAACTCGGATTGAGTCAAAAGATTCACAACGTTTGAAAATTTAAACCACTTATTAAACATTTATTCTAGCAAAGAAAGAAATCAACTATACAAAGATAACGACTAATAGGCCAAAATAGATCAAAAATTTTGAAAAATGTCGAAAAATTGATTTTCCGGTTAAAATGAGGACACAAACAAGGAAAAGACCACTTAACTTCGATAGAAGTCCCCCCTACACTTAAGATAAACATTGTCCTCAATGTTTAAGCATGTGGGAGTAAGCTCCCCTACACTTAGGACATTGTGCACGTTGTTTAAATCTTGCTAAGGAAAAGACAACTAAAGAGATTCCTATTTTAATATTGAGGAAATATAAAATAGTGAATCGAAAAGAGTTTAGGATAGAACCGGGACGAAGTAGAACACGGAATCACGGGTCGTCAAGAATCATCAAGAGTGGATCATTGAAGCTCGAATCCCTGATTAAGAAGTGAGGAGAGGAAATAGCAATCCAAAGGGTCCCCCCTACACTTATGGTAAAGAAAGCGAAAAGATAGGTGCATGGGTTGCCTCCCAAGAAGCGCTTGATTTTTGTTAACCGAGTCGTGAGCCTGACTCGACCTTGATCATCAACGGAAGTAGCATGAAAAATATCCACCAGGATCAAAGACATAGTTTTCATCCATCAATAAGCAAGAACTTAAGGCGAACAAGGCAAGCCAAAAGAGAAATGGCAAGGTTCCCTTAAGCAGCGATGGAGCGCGGTGGAAGCAAAGTTGAAGTGGAGCAAGCATGTCTTCAAAATTTCCAAAGATATTTCCTTTTATTTCATCAGGTGGATACTGAGATGGCTTAAAGACTTCGATACCGGGATCGAACACCTTTTCCTTTAGGGGAAAATAGAACTCAGGCTCAGCCGAGCGTGAAGAAGATCCGCAAAGAAGCACAACCTCGTCCTCAGAAGTGGGACAAAGAGGTGTCAAATCATACGTGCAACGGATTTCGGTGTCAACCGGTTTCTTCTCCTTGGACAAAATGCTCTTCAAATCCAAAGGAGGATCAAGACGATAATCTTCAAAGTCCAAAGGAGGTGCATCACTCTCATGAGGGAAGTATGTGTTGAGAAATTCAGAAAAATCTTCCTCAAATGAATAATCGTCCAAAGTAGGATCGAGCGATGGTGGAGGATCTTCATCATGTGAAGAATCGCTCGAGAGAGTATCGGCCTCATCAAAATCATCATATGTAGGCAGCTCGGGATACTCAGAAGTACAATCAAAATCATCCGAATCTGAGCTAGAATCATCATCATCATAAGCATCGAAGACCGGTGGAGAATCAAAATTGGGAGAAGCGTCCAAAGTAGGGTGAGAATCATCCACATTATCTTCAAAGAGTGGATTATCAGTGGAAGACTCGAATAGAGGATTGTCATAGACGGTAAAGTCATCGAGCACATTGATCATATTCACTGATTCTCGGCCTCCAAAGGATTTGTTTGTATGCGTTCCCATTTTGAAATTTTGTGAGGCATTCCCGACTCTTAAGATTAACTCTCCTTCGGCCACATCTACTAAAGCACGTCCGGATCTCAAAAATGGCCGACCAAGTATTAAAGGAATACGAGGGTCCATTTCATAATCAACTACGACAAAGTCGACCGGGAAAGTAAATGCGCCAACTTGAAAGAATACGTCTTCAGCTATACCAACGGGGTAAGCGAGAGTGCGATTAGCAAGTTCGAGAGTCATCTTTGTTGGAATGAGATCGGGTAATGAGAGTGTTTTCCAAACACTCAAAGGCATAAGATTTATACTAGCCCCGAGATCCGCAAGGGCAGTAAATTCTTCAGTTTTGTTGAACACGCAAGGCAACACAAAACGACCGGGATCCCCTAGTTTTTCCGGAAGTTCTTTAAGAATAACTGCAGAGCAGTTTTCATTTAAGCGTGTGTTGGTGAGTTCAATCAGCTTCTCCTTTTTGTTAAGCAAGTCCTTAAATGCTTTGGCAAATTTGGGCATGTGGACAAGTGCTTCAAGAAAACTAATGCTGAATCCCATTTGAGAAATCATACCGATATATTTCGTTATTTGCGAGTCCTCCTTTGTTAGATCATTGGTCTTGCCTATACGAGAAGGGTATGGGATTCTAGGTTGATAAGGGTTAGGTGAAGGTGTAGGTGGTGACGGTTGTGATGTTGATGGGTTTGTCCGAGATACATCGTCATGACGAGGCGGAGACGGTAATGGTGCACTATTACTAGGTGTAGGAGGAGTAGGGATACATGGTGGTGGAGGAGGTGTAGATGATGGTGGTGGGGTAGACGGAGTGACAAGGGTAGTTCCACTACGCGTAGTTATAGCACTCACATTAGCTCGCGGATTGGTGACGGTATTTGAAGGTAGAGAACCCGAAGAAGAAGAAGGTTGAGCTTCAGGCAAGAAACTAGCCAACAGATTCTTCAATTCAGTTGTTTGAGTGATGAAGGAGGATTGAAGGTTTTCACGAACCTCATTTCTGATGTCATTACCTTGCTTTAAGATATCTCCTTTTAGATTGATAATTTGGCTCTGTAGATTCTTGATTTGCTCACCTTGAGTTCTCATGATTGTGTCAACATCGGGGTTAATGGGTGGGTGTTGTTGGGTGGGTGGTTGATAAGGGTTAGAAGCACGAGGTGGGATTTGGTTGCTTCTATTGTAGTTGTTGGCGGGGTTTTGGTTTTGAGGAGAAAAACCGGGTGAAAGGTAATTGTTTGAACGGTAGCTCAGCAGATTTCTATCCCCTTGTTGTCTAGCTTGGTAATTTTCCGGTGAATAATTACCGTAAGCTGCATACACATTTTCCGGATTTCCTTGTGTCGAAGGACAATCGGTGTATGAGTGAGGACCGCCACATGTTTCACAAGGATTAGCGACCGCTTTAACTTGTTGTTGTTGGTTTGAAGCGAGAAGCGTAATACTTTTGCTCATTTCAGCCATCATGCGGGTGAGTTCGGTCATCTCAGGGTTTGCTGAGGTAGAGGAAACATTGACTCTCGTGTTGTTTCTAGAAGAAGCAGAAGAATCCCAGTTCTTATGATGAGTAGTCATGTTCTCTATTAGCTCTCTACACTCCTCGGGTCTCCTTTTCATGAATGTGCCACCGGCGGCTGCATTAATCGTATCACGATCTCGAAAAGTCAATCCGTTGTAGAAAGTATCGATCAAGGTGACCGGAAGCATGTTGTGGTTTGGACAACGGTCGATCAAGACATTATATCTCTCCCATGCGTCAAAAAGAGATTCATCGGGATCTTGCATGAAACCGCTGATCTGATTGCGAAGGCTTGTGACCATGGATGGTGGAAAGTAGCGCGAAAGAAAACGTTGAGTCATGTCATCCCAAGTGTGAATAGAATTTTTCGGGAGACGATCAAACCATTTTTCGGCATGATGCGATAAAGTATGTGGGAAGAGTTGTAGGCGGAGTACATCCATTATGGCCCCAGGCAACTTCATGCTTTGGGTGATTGTAATGAACTTGTCGAGGTGTTTGTTGGCATCATCATCAGGCAATCCTCTAAATGGGTTTGTTTGCACTTGCTGAATCATGTGGTGCTTCAACGAAAACTCAGGAGCGTGGATTTGCATCGGCGCAATCGGTCCTCCTCGTCCAAACATGGTTGGTTGACAAAGTTCCTCCATGGTCCGAAGATCGGGCTGTGGAGGAGCATTGTTGTTATTATTATTATTGTTGAGGTGCGGTAGTTGATTATTGTTGTTAACACCTGCCATATCTAAATCTTCTTGAGGCTCGGGCTCTTGGTAATTAGAAGATCTAGTACGCATACACCTGAAAATGCAAAAGAAAAAGAAACCAAACACAAAGGCAATATATATACACAATAAAGATAAAATCTTTTTGGATTTTTGAAATTTTTAATTTTTATGGTTTTTTATCAATTTTTAATTTTTATGATTTTTTTGAATTTTTAGGCAAGAAAAATAACGTTCACAAGTGAACGGGTCCCAAAAAGCAACGTGTCTAG
Organism: Glebionis coronaria; assembly: GCA_025667525.1. Classification (NCBI taxonomy): domain Eukaryota; kingdom Viridiplantae; phylum Streptophyta; class Magnoliopsida; order Asterales; family Asteraceae; genus Glebionis; species Glebionis coronaria. The sequence goes on along the minus strand of CM046875.1, from coordinate 570,067,047 downwards.
CACAGAAAACTGTTGATCTTAACGTAAAGAGCCGGCAGCGGCGCCATTTGATAACTAGGTTTTACTAGGTTCAATTTTTGTTCTCGGTATCTTAACGAATTGATCTTAGCTCTCTATGTGTGACTTAGTTGATCCTTAGTGAAAAAGAATATTTTTGGTTGATTTTAGATTAAATGCAAAGACTTAAAAGTAAAAGTGCTCTTAAAGTACATCTAAGTCTAATTAAAATAAAGTGCGAGTATTTAAAAACGTGACTAAAATTAAAAGGCACTAAAGTAAAATGACGTAAACTTAAATCTATCTAAGGCAAACTTAAAGTGCGACTAAAACTAAGGCAAATAATCTAAAAGTGCAATTAAATAAAAGGCAAGTAAAATAAAGTTTGAAGATAAAAATTAAAGATAAAAGCTAATAAGAACCTGAATACAGCTCATTCGGAATAAACCTTCGTTTGGAATAATCACTCGACCTAAATGTCACCTTTGGTTGAAATGATTCTTCTTCACTTGGAATATTACCAAAGTCCTTGATCCGGAACAAACTTGTCTGAATATGTCACTTATCCAAAACAATCTTTCATTCGGAACTTGCTGATTCGGAATCTTGTAGAACTTGCCTTAATTCGGAAGATTTGGTCACCCCTTGATTCGGAACTTTCCGGATGAAGCACCTTTATTCGGAACTTTTGAAGTTCCGAATGAGGGCCCTTGGTTCAAAACTTTTGGAGTTGGTTCGGAAGTTACTGATTCGGAAGGTTCCGAATGAAGTCTTGGTTCGGAAGTTTTAGACTTCCGAATGAACAAGTTTGGTTCGGAACTGTTGAAGTTCCGAATGAGGCTCCTTTATTCGGAACTTTTGAAGTTCCGAATGAGTTTCCTTGATTCGGAACTTTTTGAGTTCCGAATAAACAACCTTGGTTCGGAAGTTTCAGACTTCCGAATGAAGCCTTGATTCGGAAGTTTTGACTTCCGAATGAAACCTCAATCCTTCCCTTGGTTCGGAACTTTATCTGGAAACACAGAAACCAAGCAAAATTCTTCCGAAGAACAAGGAAGATGAGTAGCGGATAATAACAATGAAAAGTAACCAAAATCAACACACGTATGAATATAAACAGTAACGATTCAATGAATAAGCATCAACAAACAATCAAAAACATGAAATTAAACAACTTTAACCATAATAATCAAAAACACTTTTGGATCAAAATAAAAGCATGAACATGAACATAAACACCACAAATCAAAGAATAAGAAAGGTAGATAAGAGATTGACAAGATAAAGTAAAGATTAACAATAATTAAAAGGAAACTTACTTGAAATTAAATGAATTTAAGGTGCAAGACAAGGTAATTAAATTGACAATTAATGTAAATGACAAGTATTTAAAATGGTGGAAGAGCTAATTGTCACACTTAGCCAACAAGAGTGAAAAATAAACATCTAATGACTATTTATAGGGGAGGATTAGGAAGCTTCCTCCCCTCTTTCCTTTCCTCTTAATTGCAAGCTTAAGTCCCTTCTTTTATTAATCTTCATTAATTGCGTCATTAGTCCTTTTCTTCTATTCTTCTTTAAACTTGGACTTAAGAGGCTTTTGGCTTCGGGATTTCTTCGAACTCGTCTTTAAATTCTTCAATAAAATAGACTTGAATTCTTCGGCTTTTGATAAACTTCCGTCTTTTGACTTTTTCTTCGATAAATCTTCAGAATTGGTCGTGGACTTCCGTTCTTTATGCACTCTTGACTTCTTGACTTCGTCTTTTATCCTTTTCTTCAATAAAAGTCCATAAATGCCCGTGAATGTCCGTGTTTTATCCATTTTTCACCTTTTCATCCTAAATCACAACAAAAACACAAACCACGCATAATTCCGACATAAAAGACATAAAATACACGTTTCGGTCCGGTTATTATTGTAGTTAAGTGGTAGAAAAGATGGGTGTTTACACACCTATCAGAGATTTTTGGAAATACGTTTGTACGTATTTAGGAAGATTCAGTCACTCCGACAATATATTAAGTAGTAGCTCGTAGTCTAGATATCTTTTAATATATCAAACAAGGAAAGGCCTAGTCCATGTTATGTATGGACGGCACAAAAGCAAGCCCAAGCCCATCTTATGGGCTTGGTATATAAACCCTCTCCTTAGATGGAGAGGGTGGGTGTGGTTATTCATTTTTCACATAGTTCTTATTGTAACACCCCAAAATGTGATATGCGGAAGCGGTGAAGCTCGGGGGCTGTTACGTCATTGTATCATAGTTCAAGGTACAAGAGAACGACTCTAAATGAGACGTTTTATAAAAATACCTCGTTGAATTTAAATTAAAAGCATCACAGTACAAAAGGTCTCAGTTTCAAAAGATAGTGCAGCGGAAAGTAAAAGTTTTAAACATCAACGAGATAATAGTTCAAAAGCATAAGTAAACAAATGTCCGAAGATAGCCAAGAAATGCATGCGGACTCTAAGTACTTCACACAGCAGGTACAACACATCATCAATTACCTGAGATAAATGCTAAATTGGGTCAACAACAAGTTGGTGAGAATATAGGTTTCAAGTAAAAATTCATAGTCATTCAATTTCATATTTCATTTCATGTACACGTGCAACTATAGGAGATATAGTGCCAAGTGTAGGATAAATTGGGTGTTCACAATATTTATGATAGTTAAGCTCGTGACATCGAAACTAGTGATCCAGTGCATACAATAGATTGCATACATAAATTTTGCCCCAATGGAGTACCTAGCCAAGATAACTCCGTTCATACAAATGGTACACACACGTCCGGCGTCAGAATGCCCGAGTGGAGGTTGTCAACCCTCAATAGATCTATCTATAACATAAGAGCTTACTCCAGCAGAGTAACTAACGATTCACGATAGTGGGGACTATGGCTAAAGCAACTTAAGCTATCTCATAAATAGTGTTCACAAAGCGTTCACAGAAATCAAGTTTTACTTGCGTCCAGAAGCAAACATCCAAGCATTTATCACATCCCAAAACATTAAACATAGAAAGCAGTTTAATAGGGAATCTATAAACTCACCTCAAGCAACGATTCAAACCGCACAAGTAAGATCAAATAGTAGCGAGCAACTCTAGCAACAACCTAAATATAATGCTATAGTTTAGGCGCTAGCAAATAAGTCACAAAAGTTCATCACGTACGTTACTCATCGATCAAGTATATATTTCGTTGATAAAATCGTGACTTGTAAATGTTACATCGTTATAATCATTATAGTATATATATACTTAGGCAAAAATATTTATTTTTGACTCGACGAAATTTTGACAGCCTTTCGGCGTAAATTTTAATTTACCAAAATTTATCTTAACAAATTTTCCTACGTGAATTCTAACGAAAATTCGGCAGCCTTTCGGCGTCACATAAAAATTTGCCATTTTTAGTAAATACTCAAATCTCGTCCTAAAACCCCTATTTTCAACAATTTCTCAATCGCCAACAATTCAACAATTCATTTTTCACAATCGTAACAACTCCCACTTCCAACGTTCAAAATTTCAATAGTACAACAAGTATTCACATTTCGAGCCAATACACTTTTACAAAACAAGTCCAACATTCATACATACCATTTAGTAACTATTTCGACACTTAAAACAACTCCGTTTAACTCGAAAATGTCGTTTCGACCACTTTAAAAATCTGGACAGCAACCACTTATAGTGTTGTTCTCCAAAAATAAAGTTTTCCGACAACGTAATTTAAACGACCACAACTTACTCATTTTAGCTCCGTTTTAGCCGATAATATATCGAAACGAAGGTATTCACTTATATTTTCATAATCTCGTAGTAAACTAGTGTCAAAACAATTTTTACGACTCTCTACGCCTCTTACAAAAGTCGGACAAATTGTACGTATTCCGTAAAAACTCGTTTTCGACCATTTTCAAGCGTAACCACTAGTAGTAAGACTACTAGTTTCTTCTAATTTTTCATATACATCAACAAAATCAAAGATTTTTCTTCAAGTTTACAAATCCAAAATATACATACTTATATTTTTCATAAATCTTTCAATTAACCCATTTTCATGTATGGATCTAATAGATCCACACTTAATTTCCACAAATCTTGAAATATTTTATGACCAAAAATAGTTTTCATCATTTTATTTCATAAAAATACTTGATGAGTAACATGCATGCATAGATCTACAAAGATCATGCATGGAAAAATGAAAAGATGAAAAGGTTTAAGAAATGACCTTGTGTAACGATCCTACGTAACCACAACGACCCGATCTACAATAATACCCACTAATAATCAACAAGAACTTCTACCCTAAATCTTCAACCCAAAAACTACTCAAATCGTCAAACCAAGAAAGTCCATTCTTCTTTATGCTTATACAAGCTCTAGGGTGTATTTGTTTTGTGTTAAATCTTGGTAAAATGAAGCTTTTTAAAAATCAACAATGGTGAAAATGTATATGTGTTTGTGCCGTGTGTTTAGAGAGAGAGAGGAAGAGTTGTGTGTGTTTTTTCATGAGTGAAGTGAAGTGAATAAGTGTGAAGTGATTTTGAGGTTAAAAGGTTAATAAGTTAAAATGTGTAGGAAAGTGTAAGTTAAGCTCAAAATGGTAATGTGTAAAAATATGGTGTATCTTGCATGTGGGTGGTTTTTGGCCGGTTATGGGGGTCCCACATGGGATAAATTATTCAAAATTTTTACTATGGTAATTAGTTAAAAGGTTTAAGGTAAAAAAGTTAGTTAGTTTTAGGTAAATATCAAAAAGTATATAGTTAGGTTAAAAATTACGTAAAACTTAAAAATTTGACGAATTATATTAAATTTACGATTTTTCGACGAAAACTGACATTTTATGATTGGTAAAGTATTTTATGCACGCTAACGACGGTTAAACGTAAAAACGACGTAAAATACGAAAACGCGATACGTTAGTTAAATATTCACAATAAGTACGATTTATTACTATAAATAGCAAAAATATTAAAATACAGGTATATATAAATATATACAGAAATATTTAAATACGCTGCTCATAAAAATGCGATCACGCTGTTAAAAACTAAACAGTTAAGCACATAATTCACAGATAACGAATAATCTCATGGATTATCGTCAATTCATTGACCGTCTCAGCACTTTTGGTCAGGTTCACAGAAAATGTTCAGAATAATGACTGAGCTCAGTGTCAGGCCATTACTCGTCAGCAAACAGTTTTTCAGACAACGCGGGATAACCTCCCGGTTTCAACACAGTTAAATCACACAGTTGACTAAATAAAAAGTCAAAGGGTAAAATAGTCATTTTACAAAATAGGGAAAATTACCAGGTGTTACATCATCCCCTTGATAGAGAAGCTTTGTCCTCAAAGCTTAGGAGTGTCACGGTTTCTAGAATTGTCAAAGAGTTGCGGATATTTCTTGCGAAATTGATCCTCACGCTCCCAGGTGAATTCAGGTCCACGTTTAGAATTCCACCTCACCTTGATGATAGGAATACGACTCTGTTTCAATCGTTTGACCTCACGGTCCATGATTTCAACAGGTTCCTCGACAAATTGCATCTTGTCGTCGATTCGGAGTTCCTCCAATGGTATAACGAGTGTTTCATCAGAAAGGCACTTCTTCAAGTTCGACACATGAAAAGTACTGTGCACGCGGCTCAACGCTTGCGGTAATTCGAGACGATAGGCTACAGTTCCAACCTTTGCCAGAATTTTGAAAGGTCCAATATAACGGGGGTTCAGCTTTCCTCGCTTGCCAAAACGTACTACACCTTTCCAAGGCGATACTTTTAGCATCACTTTGTCTCCCACTTGAAATTCGAGAGGCTTACGTCGAACGTCGGATTAACTCTTCTGACGATCACGAGCTGCTTGAATTCGGCTCTTGATTTGAACAATCTTCTCAGTCGTTTCACGGATGAGTTCAGGGCTAGTGAGTTGACTATCCCCAACCTCACTCCAACACACAGGCGAGCGACATTTACGACCATACAACGCTTCAAACGGTGCAGCCTTAATACTGGTATGATAACTATTGTTGTAAGAGAATTCTACTAGAGAAAAATGTTTGTCCCACTGCTTTCCAAAGTCAAGCACACAAGCACGCAACATGTCCTCCAGCGTTTGAATAGTTCTCTCACTCTGTCCGTCCGTCTGCGGGTGATAAGCAGTACTCATGTCCAATTGCGTACCCAACGCTTTCTGAAGTGATTTCCAGAATTCCGAAGTAAATCTACCATCTCTATCATAAATTATCGAGATCGGTATTCCATGTTTTGTGACTATTTCCTTCAGATAAAGTCTCGTAAGCTTATCCATCGAATCATCTTCCTTCATAGCCAAAAAGTGTGCAGATTTCGTAAGTCGCTCCAAAATTACCCAAATTGTGTCGTATCCGTTGGTCGTTTTAGGTAGCTTAGTTATGAAGTCCATGGTTATATTTTCCCACTTCCACATAGGAATTATAGGTTGAACCAACAATCCAGATGGTTTTTGGTGTTCTGTTTTCACTCTAGCACAAGTCAGGCACTTCCCTACATATGTAGCGATTTCAGCTTTCATATTTGGCCACCAATATAGCTTCTTCATATCCTGATACATTTTGTCAGATCCTGGGTGAATCGAATACTTAGATTTATGCGACTCGTGCATAATCACGTCCCTTAGTCCTCCAAACCGTGGTAACCAACTTCTACAATTCACACATAGCGTCCCATTAGTGCTAGTCTCCAATTTCTTAGTAACCATTCCTCCTAATTTCTCATCTTCAACATGTTCAGGCTTAAGAGCTTTGGTTTGTGCTTCACGAATTTGCACAGGTAAGTTCGGATTGATAACCATAGCTAACGATCTAACTCTACGTGTCATCAGTTGTTCCTTTCTACTTAGCACATCCGCCACTACATTGGCCTTCCCAGGGTGGTAACGGATTTCACAGTCATAATCGCTGAGCAACTCGATCCATCGACGTTGTCTCATGTTCAGTTCCTTCTGATCAAGAATATGTTGTAAACTCTTGTGATCGGTATAGATGACACACTTGGTTCCATACAAGTAGTGTCTCCACAATTTCAAGGCAAATACTACCGCTCCTAGCTCCAAGTCGTGCGTAGTATAGTTTTTCTCATGCGTTTTCAGTTGTCGTGACGCGTAGGTGATAACTTTCTTCCTCTGCATCAACACAGCTCCCAATCCTTTTGCTGATGCATCACAGTAGACCACAAAGTCCTCCGATCCTTCTGGTAACGATAGAATAGGCGCACTACACAACATTTGTTTCAACTTTTGGAATGCTAATTCCTCCTTATCTCCCCATTCGTATTTCACCTTCGTTTGAGTCAACTTCGTCAGTGGTTTCGCGATCTTCGAGAATCCCTCGATGAATCTTCGGTAGTATCCGGCGAGTCCTAAGAATTGGCGAATTTCAGTCGGTGTCGTAGGAGCAGTCCACTCCCTAATCGATTCAATCTTAGTAGGATCAACATGAATCCCCTTGATATCTATAACGTGACCTAGAAATTGTACTCTTGGCAACCAAAAATCACACTTCGAGAACTTAGCATACAATTCCTCCTTCTTAAGTAATTCCAATATTATCTTAAGATGTTCCTCGTGTTCCTTCTCATTCCTTGAGTAAATCAGTATGTCATCGATGAACACAATGACAAACTTGTCCAAATACGGTTTACACACCCGGTTCATGAGGTCCATAAACACAGCAGGTGCGTTTGTCAAACCGAACGGCATCACTTGGAACTCATAGTGTCCATACCTAGTCCTAAAAGCAGTCTTTGTAACATCTTCCTCACGGACTCTCAATTGGTGATAACCAGAACTAAGGTCAATCTTTGAGTAAACGCTCGATCCTTGCAACTGATCAAACAGATCATCGATCCTAGGTAACGGGTAACGGTTCTTGATGGTAAGTTTGTTCAACTCACGATAGTCGATACACATCTGAAAACTCCCATCCTTCTTCTTTACAAATAAGACTGGAGCTCCCCAGGGTGAAGAACTCGGTCTTATGAATCCTTTATCAGTCAACTCTTGTAGTTGCGTCGCTAGTTCTTGCAATTCCGACGGTGCTAAACGATAAGGCGCTCGAGCAACAGGTGCAGCTCCCGGTATTAAATCGATCTGGAATTCAACTTTTCCAGCCGACGGTAATCCAGGCAAATCTTCAGGAAAGACTTCCGGAAATTCCCGTACGATAGGTACATCTTCCAACCGTTTTTCTTCCGTCTGCTTTTCAGTAACACAGGCTAAAAATATGTAGCAACCTTCCGAAAACAACTTCTGAGCCTTGACACGCGAGATAATGTTCAGTCGTGACTTCCCTTTTCCGTCACTTGTATCCCCTTGTATCTCCAAAACTTCATCACCAAATGGTAAACGAACGATCTTCTCGTCACATACAATCGTAGCACGATATTTCGACAACCAATCCATTCCGACAATCACGTCAAAACTCCCTAACTCAACAGGCATAAGGTCTATTACGAAAGGATGACCTAGAAGATTTAAAGTGCATCCACGAAGTATAGTATCGGCTTCTATCAACTTCCCATTAGCTAACTCAATAGTGTACTTAGTGTCTAAGGGCGAAGGGGTCACATCAAGTAAGACACTAAAAGCAGTCGACACAAAACTCCTATCGGCTCCAGTATCAAATAAAATAGAAGCATAACGACCATTGAGAAGAAACGTACCCGTCACGACGTCGGGGTTTTGTTGCGCTTCTCCTCCGCCTATCACATAGACCCTACCACGAGCTTCCCCAGCTTTAGCATTCTTTCCTTGGTCCTTGTTCTTTTTCTTTTTCTTTGGGCACTCATTGCTGTAGTGTCCCTTCTGCTGACATTCAAAGCAAGTGACGTTGGCTTTCGTGTTGGGTGGTGACTTACAATCTCTAGCAATGTGTCCAGTTTTCTTGCAGTTGTGACACTGTACATTGCATTGTCCATTGTGGTGACGCTTGCATCGATTGCACAGAGGTAACGTCCCATTGTACACTCCCTTTTCCCCAGTACCAGCAGTGTACGCTTTCACAGTGTCTTGCCTCTTATTCGGGTAGTTCCCATGGTTGTTCCTTTGGTTATTCCCCCACTTTCTCTTGTTGTCCGCGGCATACCCAGCATTTGCTCGAACAACTTGGTCCATCAGACTGTGAGCCATCCTTATAGCATCACTAACTTTTGTCGGTCCAGACGATGTCACATTCCCTTGAACTCTACCAGGTAAACCCCATATATAACGCTCAACCTTCTTTTCTTCATCCGGAACCATTCCAGGACATAGCAAACACAATTCTTGAAACCTCCTAGTGTACGTCCCAATATCATTGCTCTTCACAGTCAAGTTCCACAATTCGATTTCCATTTTCTGAATCTCATTACGAGGACAGTACTCCTTAGTCAACAACTTCTTAAGTTCCTCCCAACTCATTCCATACGCCTCCTCGGCTCCAGCTGTCTGCACATGTGTGTTCCACCAGGTCAACGCTCCAGCAGCTAAAGTACAAGTAGAATAAGTCACTTGGTTCTCAACAGCACATCCACTAACACGGAACACAACTTCCATCTTTTCAACCCAACGAGCTAATCCGACAGCTCCTTCAGTACCATTAAATGTCAAAGGGTCACAGCTCCTAAAGTCCTTGTAAGTACATGGCTTAGGCGGTCGATTGTCAACATTGTTCGGCGGTGCTTCGTTCACGTTGTTGTTAGCTTAGACGTTTGCCAGTGCAGCAGTCACTCGTTGCGTAATCAGTGCTTCCAATTGAGCGTCAGTCATTCCGTTACGTGTGTTCACCATTGTTTCTCTGCGTTAAGACAACAATGCAATTTAGGTTCAAGCATGAATATACACGTTATATATTTCATATGCTAAAATAGAATGCAGAATTTAACAGTACAACAACATAAAAAGGATAGTCACTGGTCAAAGTCATAAAGTTAAATTCCCATTCATAATCAAAATATCGAGTACGTAGTCATAAAATAAGAGTTTTGATTACATACCAAAGATCAAAACAAAACCGAAAATAACACCGAAAATGGTGATTGGAATAAAATCAGACTATAGATGTAATCGAAATGATACGTGATAGTATGCGATGACATATCCCACAACAACCAAATGCGTATTAAGCAGTTGTAGGGTATGCATGAAATAATCATGTATAGAAATTAAAGTATGCAAATCAACGAGATGCATATGTATATAATACATATTACGTATTACATAATATATATTACGTATTACTTATAGTGTTATCCTACGTAATACATTACGTAGTACACATATATATATACAGAGTAACAAGTAGCCACACCGGTTATAGTCTAGGCCTAAGATGCAAACCTAATTCTCTATAACCAAGGCTATGATTACCAATTTTGTAACACCCCAAAATGTGATATGCGGAAGCGGTGAAGCTCGGGGGCTGTTACGTCATTATATCATAGTTCAAGGTACAAGAGAACGACTCTAATTGAGACGTTTTATAAAAATACCTCGTTGAATTTAAATTAAAAGCATCACAGTACAAAAGGTCTAAGTTTCAAAAGATAGCGCAGCGGAAAGTAAAAGTTTTAAACATCAACGAGATAATAGTTCAAAAGCATAAGTAAACAAATGTCCGAAGATAGCCAAGAAATGCATGCGGACTCCAAGTACTTCACACAGCAGGTACAACACATCATCAATTACCTGAGATAAATGCTAAATTGGGTCAACATAAAGTTGGTGAGAATATAGGTTTCAAGTAAAAATTCATAGTCATTCAATTTCATATTTCATTTCATGTACATGTGAAACTATAGGAGATATAGTGCCAAGTGTAGGATAAATTGGGTGTTCACAATATTTATGATAGCTAAGCTCGTGACATCGAAACTAGTGATCCAGTGCATACAATAGATTGCATACATAAATTTTGTCCCAATGGAGTACCTAGCCAAGATAACTCCATTCATACAAATGGTACACACTCGTCCGGCGTCAGAATGCCCGAGTGGAGGTTGTCAACCCTCAATAGATCTATCTGTAACATAAGAGCTTACTCTAGCAGAGTAACTAACGATTCACGATAGTGGGGACTATGGCTAAAGCAACTTAAGCTATCTCATAAATAGTGTTGAAGGTCTACGGATTCTAAGGATTTGGTAATGGATGGATTAGATCTATTGATTAATGGTGGAAATGGGGAAGGAGGAAGATGCAGTATAGAGAGATAAAGGAGAGGGAATAAAAAGTAGAGAGAGAAAGTTATATTAGATTAATGAAATGTTGCAAATGAATGAACCACCAACCCCTCCTAACATGCTAGGAGGGGTGTATATATAGCCCACCCTACATGTGGGCTATATGGACTATACATTACTAAGTGGACCACGAGCCCATTACATAATTATCGTTGGAGCGACCGATCCTTCATAAATACGTAAAACGTATTTCCAACAATCTCCCCCTAAGGGAGGTCGCTCCAAGTTACAAAGTTCTAAATATTCTATGGCTCGTGATCTATGCTAATAATGATGTGACCGAGACTTCCTTTGGGAAAACATATTTCCAACAATCTCCCCCTAAGGGAGGTCACACCATTTTACAAAATCTTAAACCTAGCATCTATGCTTGAGTCTTCGATCTTGTTCTTGTGAATATGCTTGATATGATCTTTGACTTTAGTCTTGAGCATGTTTCCTTGCCTTGACCTTGTGCATTCATCACTTGTGAAATTTGCCTCTTCGTGACTTCATGTTCCACATACTTATACCTTTAAATTCTTGAAAGCTTCAGAGATTGATACAGCGGAAGACTTGACCTTCAGACTTTCTTGAATTTGTTGAAGTACTAAGTGTATGTAGTATAAGCATGTGGTGACGACTTCTTCTGGATTGTACACCGCAATGCCACCTTCTTGTTACGCTGCATAAGACAGTTAGCAACAAACAATATACACGGATGAAATGGCCTTGAACATTTCATTCTAATTCGGTAGCATTTTACCTCCGGTCGGTGAAGACCGTTGGACGATATTAAATATCGTACTTGTGGCAGGTAGTTTCATTAAAGAACCTCCTTGACAAGATTTCGCGGGTAAACCCGTTCTCTTTACTCGACCGTCCAAAGCTGACTGCGAACGTAAAGAGTGAATCATTTGGATAATAATATCCGCATGATTTGAAGCCGTCAATTCATGTTCCTGGAACAAGTGAAGTTCAATTAAGAACCGCACCATCGTTGCTTTCCAGTTGTCACTAGCTTGATTCGTATAGAATCTTGCAAGTTACCTACCAAGTGCTGTTTGATGTTAACACTAGAAGGATTTCCATTCGTCACAGTAAATACTTAATAGTATTACTCTGAATGTTCTGGCAAGATCACTAAGATATTGCGTAGAGGCCTGGAACGTGTTTAAATTCATTTAAGAATTAAACCACTGTTGCTTTCCAGTTATCACAAGTTTGATTCATAAAGAATCGCACAAGTCACCTACCATGAGCTTTTTGATATTCGCTCAAGAAGGATTTCCATCTTCATTGTAAATACTTTCGTATTACTCAGATGTTCAGGCAAGATCATGAAGATTTTGCGTAGGACTCTTAAGATCTTTCTTACTTTTCACAGTGTGTGAAGAAGCAAGTAAATATGAAAGTGTGTCCTAGTGAGATATTTGATGATCTCAAATGGCTCTAGACTCGATCGTGCATTTTGGATTTTAGTGATCGGAGGCTGGAGAGGAGTGCCACCTTTTCAATACCAATTTATTCGGAGTGAATAAACTAATAGATAATGTGTTGTCTCCGTGTGATTAAAACAAATATCTTTTGAGAGATATCTGAGTTAGCTGGGATGGGTTGTGCATTGCATCACTGGGTCCATGATGTCTTTCTTCAATATCAAGAATCATTAAAAATGATCTCAATAGCATATGAATTGACCCGGTTTCTGCCTAAGGTTGTAAGGAGGGCTTCTTTCTTTACACCCTTTATCTTTACAATTCTTTTTCATTCTTCAACCCCTTCAATGCTTACCAATACGTCATAACTAGCACCTTGTTGTGATTGTTCCAGTGCTAACTTAAGTACTTGGTCGGCATTCAGCTACGTTCACAATCTTTCTCCATCTTTCCTAAGGACTACTATTTCTAGCTATGGAATGTCCTTGGGAAGATTCCTCCGGTTCTAGAGAAATCATTGGACTTTAACCTATCCTACCATCCTTATGTCACCACAATCTTCACCGTCGTGAATAGAGATGTTTTGGGTAAGTGTATGTCACCATGAAATCCATTTTGAAGTGCAAATCCATTTTGCTCCCCCTTAACATATGCTACGATATTCGAAAACATTTCGCACATGTCGGGATGAGCTAACACGTTAAGTCAAACCATTTATGATTGATCATATCCCATATTAAATCACATTTTCTCCCCCATATTAAAAATTTTGTCTATGCGGAAAACCTATTCGGAAAGATTTTCAAAATTCGTCCATACGGAATGTTTTACAATAGCTTGAATGAACAGATACGAGACTTGACAAAGATTGAATAAAACTGAGACGTATGTTGGACAGATTGATGGGATATGGACTGTTTGGACAGGTTAACAGATTGGACTGATATGAAAAAGCAAGAAGAAAAACTGATTAAAAAAATGATTAAAAAAAATGACTGAGTGATTAAAAATTATTAAGTAGTGACTGATAAAAAATGATTAAAAAACTTGATTATTTTAAAAAATTTGATAAAACTAGATGATTTAAAAAATTGATAAAACTGATAATAAAAAACTGATAATAAAAAACTGATTGTAAAAAACACACGAAAAAAATAAAACTGATAATAAAAAATAAAAATTGATAAAATTTATAAAAAATTAATAAAAAATTGATCGAATGATGAAAAGATGGATAAAAAATTAGAAAAGAAAGGATTTTTACCACCAAATCAAAAGATAAAAAAAATGCAAATCCTAAGATTCAACCATGGCTCTGATACCAATTGAAGGTCTACTAATTCTAAGGATTTGGTAATGGATGGATTAGATCTATTGATTAATGGTGGAAATGGGGAAGGATGAAGATGAAGTATAGAGAGATAAAGGAGAGGGAATAAAAAGTAGAGAGAGAAAGTTATATTAGATTAATGAAATGTTGTAAATGAATGAACCACCAACCCCTCCTAACATGCTAGGAGGGGTGTATATATAGCCCACCCTACATGTGGGCTATATGACTATACATTACTAAGTGGACCACGAGCCCATTACATAATTATCGTTGGAGCGACCGATCCTTCATAAATACGTAAAACGTATTTCCAACAATTGTTCACAAAGCGTTCACAGAAATCAAGTTTTACTTGCGTCCAAAAGCAAGTATCAAAGCATTTATCACATCCCAAAACATTAAACATAGAAAGCAGTTTAATAGGGAATCTATAAACTCACCTCAAACAACGATTCAAACCGCACAAGTAAGATCAAATAGTAGCGAGCAACTCTAGCAACAACCTAAATATAATGCTATAGTTTAGGCGCTAGCAAATAAGTCACAAAAGTTCATCACGTACGTTACTCATCGATCAAGTATATATTTTGTTGTTAAAATCGTGACTTGTAAATGTTACATCGTTATAATCATTATAGTATATATATAGTTAGGCAAAAATATTTATTTTTGACTCGACGAAATTTCGACAGCATTTCGGCGTAAATTTTAATTTACCAAAATTTATCTTAACAAATTTTCCTACGTGAATTCTAACAAAAATTCGGCAGCCTTTCGGCGTCACATAAAAATTTGCCATTTTTAGTAAATACTCAAATCTCGTCCTAAAACCCCTATTTTCAACAAATTCTCAATCGCCAACAATTCAACAATTCATTTTTCACAATCGTAACAATTCCCACTTCCAACGTTCAAACTTTCAATAGTACAACAAGTATTCACATTTCGAGCTAATACGCTTTTACAAAACAAGTCCAACATTCATACATACCATTTAGTAACTATTTCGACATTTAAAACAACTCCGTTTAACTCGAAAATGTCGTTTCGACCACTTTAAAAATCTGGACAGCAACCACTTATAGTGTTGTTCTCCAAAAATAAAGTTTTCCGACAACGTAATTTAAACGACCACAACTTACTCATTTTAGCTCCGTTTTTAGCCCATAATATATCGAAACGAAGGTATTCACTTATATTTTCATTATCTCGTAATAAACTAGTGTCAAAACAATTTTTACGACTCTCTACGCCTCTTACAAAAGTCGGACAGATTGTACGTATTCCGTAAAAACTCGTTTTCGACCGTTTTTAAGCGTAACCACTAGTAGTAACACTACTAGTTTCTTCTAATTTTTCATATACATCAACAAAATCAAAGATTTTTCTTCAAGTTTACAAATCCAAAATATACATACTTATATTTTTCACAAATCTTTCAATTAACCCATTTTCATGTATGGATCTAATAGATCCACACTTAATTTCCACAAATCTTGAAATATTTCATGACCAAAAATAGTTTTCATCAATTTATTTCATAAAAATACTTGATGAGTAACATGCATGCATAGATCTACAAAGATCATGCATGGAAAAATGAAAAGATGAAAAGGTTTAAGAAATGACATTGTGTAACGATCCTACGTAACCACAACGACCCGATCTACAATAATACCCACTAATAATCAACAAGAACTTCTACCCTAAATCTTCAACCCAAAAACTACTCAAATCGTCAAACCAAGAAAGTCCATTCTTCTTTATGCTTATACAAGCTCTAGGGTGTATTTGTTTTGTGTTAAATCTTGGTAAAATGAAGCTTTTTAAAAATCAACAATGGTGGAAATGTATATGTGTTTGTGCCGTGTGTTTAGAGAGAGAGAGGAAGAGTTGTGTGTGTTTTTGTTTGAGTGAAGTGAAGTGAATAAGTGTGAAGTGATTTTGAGGTTAAAAGGTTAATAAGTTAAAATTTGTAGGAAAGTGTAGGTTAAGCTCAAAATGGTAATGTGTAAAAATATGGTGTATCTTGCATGTGGGTGGTTTTTGGCCGGTTATGAGGGTCCCACATGGGGTAAATTATTCAAAATTTTTACTATGGTAATTAGTTAAAAGATTTAAGGTAAAAAGGTTAGTTAGTTTTAGGTAAATATCAAAAAGTATATAGTTAGGTTAAAAATTACGTAAAACTTAAAAATTTGACGAATTATATTAAATTTACGATTTTTCGACGAAAACTGACATTTTATGATTCGTAAAGTATTCTATGCACGCTAACGACGGTTAAACGTAAAAACGACGTAAAATACGAAAACGCGATACGTTAGTTAAATATTCACATTAAATACGATTTATTACTATAAATAGCAAAAATATTAAAATACAGGTATATATAAATATATACAGAAATATTTAAATACGCTGCTCATAAAAATACGATCACGCTGTTAAAAACTAAACAGTTAAGCACATAATTCACAAATAACGAATAATCTCATGGATTATCGTCAATTCATTGACCGTCTCAGCACTTTGGTCAGGTTCACAGAAAATGTTCAGAATAATGACTGAGCTCAGTGTCAGGCCATTACTCGTCAGCAAACAGTTTTTCAGACAACGCGGGATAACCTCCCGGTTTCAACACAGTTAAATCACACAGTTGACTAAATAAAAAGTCAAAGGGTAAAATAGTCATTTTACAAAATAGGGAAAATTACCAGGTGTTACACTTATAAGTTTCTCTCTCTAGAATTGTATGTAATCCACCATCTCTCTATCTCTTTCTCTCTCTAAAACATAAGCAAGATTTACATATCCTACAAGTTTGTCATTGAATTCATCACGTGAACTCCTCCATTCATAGGGATTCTTTAACCATCTTCTATGGCCAACATAAGCTATTTTGCTTGTGACAGGAATAGATGGAGTTTCTAGGTTACATGTAGGGCATGTCATGTAACCTTTCCCACTCCACCTAGACAAACTACTTCGAGCAGGAAAATAATTTATGGACCATAAAATCATCGCTCTCATGTCGAACTTCTTTTATGAAACAATGTCTGTAGTCTCAACAACTTTCTTGTCCCATAAAAGATTCAGGTCCTATTCAAAGGCCTCAAGAAAACATCAATGTCCTTGCCCGGGGATTTAGGGCCAGGAATTAACAACGTCAACATAAAATTACTTTCTTTCATACATAACCACGGAGGCAGATTGTATGTTGTCAATATCACCGGCCACATGCTGTAGGTCTGACTAAGGTTGCCGAACGGATTGAAACCATCAACACACAACCCTAGTCGAATATTTCTTGGTTCTGCTGCAAATTCTGGATACTTCAAGTCAAACTTCTTCTAAGCCACGCCGACAACCGGTTGTTGCATCTTACCAGGATCCGCACACTTTCTAGTAGCATGCCAAGTCATGTCTTTTTGTAGTGTGTCTAGACTTATACAAACGTTGTAGTCTAGGAATGATCGGAAAGTAACGCAACACCTTCTTAGGAACTTTCTTCCCTGGTGTGTTACTGTCTTTCCATCTACTCGTATTACACACCGGACAGAAATGCAATGTTTCTTTGTCATCCCAAAACAAGCAGCAGTCGTGTTCACAAACATGTATCGACTCTGTAGAAACTAGAAGGGGGGGGGGGGGTTGAATATTTTCTTAAAATTTACTTGTCAAAAGACGGTTTTCAAAAATCCTTTTCAAAAACTTAGACTTGAGTGACTATGTGAAACCTTCTTATACACAATATGAACAAGGTATAGTGCAACTAAACTAATAATCACAAGTATAAAGAATAATGAATGTAAAGAGATAAGGGAAAGAAAGATCAAACTAAACACGAAGGATTTATAGTGGTTCGGCAACGAAGCTCACTCCTCGTCCCTACTCCACTCCTCGAGTACTCCTTACTCGAGAGTTCACTAATCAAAAAGCTCCTTAAGGTGGAGAAACCGTACACAACGTTGCTTATCTAATTTCTGACTCTAAGCTAAAAGTCGAGCCCTAATATTAGCTAGGACCAATCTACACTAGTATACTTTAAGGACCAAGTATAAACCTTAGTACATACACAACTTCCAAATAGACACAACTACTTGGATCTTCACAACTATGACACAAAAATGAATAAATAAGATTTGATATTCAATGGATCTTTGACGTAGACACAACACTTCAAGAATGAAAGTGTTCTTCTCTTTGCACTTGGAGAGGAAGAGATGGGAGAAGAAAGACTCACTTCTAAACAAGTAGTAATCAACCAAATAACCAAGGATTTGAGTGATTTTAGAAGTATGAAAGAATCTGGAATTAAATGTGCAAAAGAGGTGAAGAGAAAATCCGAGAATGGTCCACTATTTATAAGACAAGGCTCCAACGGCTATATCTGCCCGGGGTTCTTTATTGTAGACTGCGGTTCCTTATTGATAAGGAACCGCATAGCCACTTAAGGAACCGCCGGAGTAGACTCTGCTCCTTTTTATCTTTTAGTGGATGGTTCGAATCTGGTGATTAAAATATCCTGAAAGGATTTTCCAAACCAAGATATAATATGCCATTTTCAAATTTTCAAATATTCAATTTAATAAAACATTTTCTTAAAATAAAGTTTAATAAAAACTTGTCACATTTAATAAAAAGTGAGTTTTAAGAAAATATTAAATCTTTGATCACTTAATTAGGATGAGTACTTGTTTGTAAATACCTTAAGTGATTATGGTTGAAGTGAAAAATACTCGAACTCAAGAATTCGTTTTTCGTTGTTTTCGTAAATGCTTGTTTTTACATATTGTCGTAATCCAAACAAAGAGAGACCGAAAAATGCATGTAACGTTTTTAGGCATTATTGCATTAACATACTCGTACCCTAACCCGATCGTTTTAAATGTCTTCTTTATTGCATAGTACGACGGTGGGAACTTGAATCCTTTACTTTCGGGAAATGCATATTGGAACCACTCTAATATTTCACTGAATAAAGAATCTGTCATTTTGCCTTTAACCTTAAAGGGTAAATTTTGCCATAAAGTCTAGTCGAGACACATGTTCACAACCAGGGTACAACTCCTCGTTGGCACTGGCATACAACTCTTCAAACTCGAATATTATCTCTTTGAGTTGGTTCATTCGAAGGAATATAGCTAAGATCATCGAGTAACGTTGTCATGTCACTCATCATAGGTTCTCTTGAGTTATCTATCACTAGCGCAGGTGGAGACGGTTGACCGTGTTTGTCCCATGTGGTATAAACTGAGTCACACCCGAACTGAGTAATATGATCTCCAATCCAATCGATGGGTTTCCATACTATATTTCGACATCTTTTGCATGGACATTTAATTTTCCCCGCGTCATTCACCAACGGCCGACAATAAGGCAACTATGGAAAGAGATCCTAGATGTTTTGTTCACCTAGTGCAACTATGAAAGGTAATCCTAACCCACTCTTTGATGCTTCGTCTCATATATGAATGCGTATAACCGATTTACTATTTGATAAAATTTCGACAACATTTCCTCTCAACTCCTCAAATATGTGTTTAAAGACATATTCGTAGGAGTAAAGGAGAAACACTGTCGAAATCATCTCAAACAGTAAACCAGTTATACGCATTCATATCCTAAACAAGACAAAACAATCAAAAAGCAGTCCCAAACAGGGGACTTTCCGAAGTTAATTCCTAATAAATTAATTTCAGACGGGTTTTCTATAGGTTGATCAATTTCAGACGGGAATTTTCCAAAATTAATCGCTAAAATTCTAAAAAATTCCTAAGGTTGAGTTCAATAAAACATTTATATCATATAATAAAAACAGCTTATTCTGATAAGCTTAACAGAATAAGTTGTTTTCAAACAGCTTGGATAAGCTTATCAGGATAAGCTATTTTTAAACAGCTTATCCTGATAGGATAAGTTGTTTTCAAACAACTTATTCTGATAAGCTTATCATGATAAGCTGTTTTCAAACAGCTTATTTTGATAAGCTTATCGGGATAAGCTGTTTAAAACAGCTTATCCTGATAAGCTTATCAGAATAAGCTGTTTGAAAACAGCTTATCCTGATAAGCTGTTTGAAAACAACTTATCAGGATAAGCTGCTTTCAAACTTCTTATTCCGATAATCTTATCGTGATAAGCTGTTTCAAACACCTTATCCTGATAAGCTTATCAGGATAAGCTGTTTGAAAACAATTTATTTGGATAAGCTGATAAGCAACATAACGAGTGTTTGGGTTTGTGTTTTACACAGTTAAAGAGTGTTTGGATTTACGTTTAACAGAAATTAACAAGTTTATAAATCCCAGACGACATGTCGCTGGGGAAACCAAAATGATAAAAATAAGTAAATAACATGTATTATCAATTAGAATTAAAAAAACATACTTGTTAGTTGTGGTGTTCGGCTGTGGTCAGTTGTGGTCGGCTGCTGTTGGCTGTGGTCGGCTACAATAACATAAAACATTTAATTAAAAACTCAATTAAGCACTTAATCAATAAAAACTATCAATTTATATAAAAACCTTGAATTGAAAAACAAACAAAATCCACCACCACCAAACTTGTTTAAAGAATTATTATTAAGAAGGTTAGAAAAAGAATTTGAAATTAGAAATGAGAGTGGTTGTGGTGGTGGTAGTGGTGAATCCAGCAGTGGGTGGTGGTGGTGACTGGTTTTGGTAAGTGGCTGTGGTGGTGTTGATGGTATGGTTGTGGTAAGATGGTGGTGATAGCAGCGGTGGTGTTGATGGTGATAGCAGCGGTGGTGGTGAGTGGTGTTGATGGTGGTGATATATAACAGTGGTGGTGTTGATGGTTGTGGAAAGGATGAGTAGCGGTGGTGGTGAGTGGTGTTGGTGGTGGTGATTAGAAGCGACAACCGTGAGTGGTGATGTGATGATTTGGTGGTGATGTTGTTTTATCGCAGAGAACAAAAATGAAAAGAGATTAGATTGTATATGTTTCTGAGATTCATTCATGTGAGGATAAGAACTGGTCAAACTTTCCCCAACGACATGTCGATGGGGAAAGATTTTAACTTGTGACGAAACTTTCTCTAGCGACATGTCGTTGGGGAAACATTATAATTTGTCGTTTTGTGTCAGCGTGTTTATTAGCTGGTTGATGCTATCAAAACTTTCCCTAGCGACATGTCGCTAGGGAAACCTTGTAGTTTCTCGTTTTGTGAAAGAAGCGCGTTAATGAAAATTTTGGAGGGATTTCTGAAAATATTAGAGGAAAGTATCCCCGGCGACATGTCGCCGGGGAAACTTACTTTTTATATAACATTATGTTATTTAGTGATGCAGGGCATGTTCGCTCCGACTCCTCGGACTTAGCCGCCGGTTCTTCGGTAAACATGTGAAGTCAAGTGTTCACTAGTTCTAATAGATTGAAGGGTGAAAAGCGACAATTCATAATTCTCGTAGTCTATCTTTTTTATATTATGTTTTCGATTTGTTTCCTTGTTTCTACTTGATTCTTGTCTTTCTCTCCAAGACAATATCATGCTATAATTGTACCTGTTAGTTTTAGGTTTAAACAGATTATGAGTTTATAAAATTAGAGTGTTTCTCTTAAAGTCCCGGTTGGGCACCCTTTTGAGGGTTCATGGAATTGTTGTTCATTGTTATTGTGTGATTTATAGCATTCACAACGGTCCCGCCATCATTTGGTATCAAGAGCTTAGGTTGGAGAAGAAACAACACAGCTTATTGAAGCCTTATCGCGAGAAACAAATTTTTTTGTTTCCGTACATCATTTTCTGCACAGCCGTGAGAAAATTGACGGCACGCGTTCGTTCACCGTTGGATCTCTATAATTTTTGGGCACGATGTTCAAGACACATAGATCTATGATTCCAACGTTCAGATTAGCGATTGGAGATTTCTACAGGGAGATACACCTGGCTGAAGTGGCTGTTTTTTTCTACAGAATGGTTTTTGATATCTTTGGCTATACTTACCCCGCGAATGTGTGGACGTGGAACACATTTGGTTATATAGCTCGTAGATTCGCCAGACGAGGCAACGAAACAATTAACCAAGTACCACGTGTTGTAAAGAATGAAGACCTCCTAAAACAAGTGAAGGACCTTCAAGACGGATTCCAAAATCAAGCTAACCGTAGACTCGCCGATTGAGGCAACGGTCACGTGAGTGAGGATGATGTCACTTCACCCGGATCATCTTATTTAATGGTTGGCATGATGAAACATGATTCTCGATAGAGAAGCCATATTAAGGAAACGGAGGGGGGTTAGAAAGTTTCAGAGTTCGAGACTTGGAAAGACAAGACTCGAGGACGAGTCTTTTCCAAGAGGAGGAGAATGATGCAGGGCATGTTCGCTCCGGCTCCTCGGACTTAGCCGCCGGTTCTTCGGTAAACATGTGAAGTCAAGTGTTCACTAGTTCTAATAGATTGAAGGGTGAAAAGCGACAATTCATAATTGTCGTAGTCTATCTTTTTTATATTATGTTTTTCGATTTATTTCCTTGTTTCTACTTGATTCTTGTCTTTCTCTCCAAGACAATATCATGCTATAAATGTACCTGTTAGTTTTAGGTTTAAACAGATTATGAGTTTATAAAATAAGTGTGTTTCTCTTGAAGTCCCGGTTGGGCACCCTTTTGAGGGTTCATGGAATTCCTTGTTCATTGTTATTGTGTGGTTTCTAGCATTCACAACGGTCCCGCCATCATTTAGTTTTAAATTTTTAATAATAATGAGTTTTATATAATTGTATATATTTAATAATAACTAAATTTTATAAATAATAACTTAATGGTTTTTATTATTGTTTATATAATGATTCGGCTTCTCGGTTCATTCCGGTAGAGTAAACCGGTTCGTTCGATTTGGTGTGAGTTACGGTTCAACATTAGAGGTTCAATGTATGAGATAGGGTTCAACATTAGAGGTTTAATGTATTGTATAGGGTTCAACATTAGAGGTTCAGTGTATTAGATAAGGTTCAACATTAGAGGTTCAATGTATTAGATATGGTTATACATTGAGGTTGAATGTATGAGATAGGGTTATACATTAGAGGTTCAATGTATTAGATAGGATTCAACATTTGAGGTTGAATGTATTAGATAAGGTTCAACATTAGAGGTTTAATGTATTAGATAAGGTTATACATTAGAGGTTCAATGTATTAGACATGGTTCAACATTAGAGGTTCAATGTATTAGATAAGGTTCAACATTAGAGGTTCAATGTATTAGATAGGATTATACATTAGAGGGTTAATGTATGAGATAGGGTTGTACATTAGAGGTTCAATGTATTAGATAGAGTTCAACATTTGAGGTTCAATGTATTAGATAAGGTTCAACATTAGAGGTTTAATGTATTAGATAGGGTTATACCTTAGAGGTTCAATGTATTAGATAAGGTTCAACATTAGAGGTTCAATATATTAGATAGGGTTTAACATTAAAGATTCAATGTATGAGATAGGGTTGTACATTAGAGGTTTAATGTATGAGATATGGTTTTACATTAGAGGTTTAATGCATTAGATATGGTTCAACATTAGAGGTTCAATGTATTAGATAGGGTTCAACATTAAAGGTTCAAAGCATTAGATAGGGTTCAACATTAGAGGTTCAAAGCATTGGCGGGAAAATATTGGCGGGAGAACACTGGTGAGAAAATGTTAAACATTTCCCTAACTTTTTTACCATAAAAGGACAACCACACACACTCCTTATCATAGCAACCACCAGAAGATCACACACACACACACACTTATCATCACAAACACATTGTTATTATAAAGATGTTAAAGCATGATGCTTTTCCATGTAAGTCTGGACATAGGGATGTAGTTCTTCTAAAATCGTGGCAATGTGAATCCTTTGGTAGACATTACTATGCTTGTCCACGTTCACGGGTGGAACCTCCAGTTTCATATGGATGCAATTTTTTTATGGAAAGACAAACGAGTCCAACTACTAGTCAATTCTCTTCGAGGTTCAATGAGCTTTTCTCCTCCAAGCTCTTCTTCGAGACCTCCAAGCTTTTCTCCTTCAACGAGCTTTTATCGTCTAAGCTCTTCTCTGAGACCTTCAACGATTCCAATTTCTTCTCCAAGCTCTTCAACGTGTGCAAACTATGTGCACTTGAATGGAATGATAAAGGTACTTGAGAGTACAGTAGAGTTGTATCGCCATGGCGATAGGCACACAGTGGATTCAGCTGAACTACTTCACGACCTTCACGATGACATGGGGAACATTACTTTGAACTAGTTTCTGATGTATCTGTTTTCGTGTTTATGAGTCTATTATCGTTTTAATATCCATGTTTAATTAAGCGCATGTTTAAGTGTTCGTGTCGAATAACACTATGATTAGGCGTGTCTGTTTGTAAGTCTCAATGAATGTTAACAATTTTTAATGAATATTAACAATGAATGTTAACAATTATCAGTGAATGTTAACTTTTGGCAGGAAAATATTGGCGGAAAAACATTGACGAGAAAATGTTGGCGGAAAAACATTGGCGGGAAAATTTAACCATTTCCCACACTTTTTTTTATCATAAAAATACATATATTACATTAAAGTTTATACATAATTAGTGTTAAAAAAATAAAGTTTCCCCAGCGACATGTCGTTGGGGAAAACTTTGTGTTGTCGTTTTGTGAAAAAAGCGCGTTAATGAAAATTTTTGGAGGGATTCCTGAAATGTATCCCCAGCGACATGTCGCTGGGGAATCTTCAAAATATTTAACACCACATTGATTACCACTAATCACTTGGCTTAGTGTATGGAATCTGTATCCCATCGACATGTCGCTGGGAAACTTTGGCAGGATAAACTCCCGCTTATATTTTTGTTGAAGAATTTGGTCAAATATTGGTCAAATTTTCCCCAGCGACATGTCGTTGGGGAAAACTTTTGATAAAGTTTGGCCAAATATTCAACTACCAAAAGTACCACGTCCGATTTGTTTTGTCGTTTAGTGCACTTTCCCAGCGACTTTATGTCGCTGAGAAAAACCTCACTAAGGACTGGGTATATTGTTGTAGGTTCTCTCTCCTACATGGCTGGTCTTTTGGTGAAACTAGCATGACTCCGGCTAAGCGCTAGAAACATACGCAACAATATTAGCATATCAATTTGACATGATTTATATTCATGAAATTGATGATGTGAAAACAATACTTTACAAGTAAATCATTATCAACCATGGAGATATTTTTTATCCGTCGGTGTTGTGGCCGATATTTAACGACTAAAATATAAACTCAAACAAATAAACATTCTATAATTTTATAGTTATTATAATTACATAACAATTCGAAAAATAAAATAAAATAATTTCAAATTTTGTGCAAGATTAACATTTAGGGTGTTTTGTTTGGTTTTTCTAAAAGTAAGCTAGTAGGGTTTTTATATAGTATATATGACTAGGATTGGTGCCCGCGCGTTGCCGCGGGTTTATTCTTCCAATGCATGTTAGGGGAAGTTTAAACAGAGACAGTATATATAACAAAAGATCTCATATCATGCAATCTTACAATCTTACAATAAGTAGCAAAAACAAAAGCAATGCACATTACAAAATTATAGCAGACCCCTTTTATTCCACTACAAAATATACATGGCCATTGCTTGAGGATTTAGCTTTACAAACGGTGCATCAGCAATAATCTGTATTAGTAGCAGCAATGAGTTTTTTAGGCCGGTAGCAATAATATTCAGCATCATCAGCAGACCGATAGGGGCTTAATTGCCCAACCTATGATAGAGGAAGTTTAAATACTTTAAGGATCGTCCATTCTAAACATTTAAGACAAAAGACGATTATATTGTGAAAATTGACAATTTTGTGATAAGATAAAACAGCAACAGTCTGTTAAACAGAGATACATGTCATAAATTATGTTATGGCGAAAGAGTGCTTTAACTTATTCCTATATGATCGTTTGTTACGACTGGATTACCATAAATAATAGAAGTGTAATGCATTTATCCAAACATTACAAATTGATAGATGCATCTTCAGATAATCAGTTCCAAATAGCAAAACCAGAAATCCCGATGCTAGTTATTAAAAAAGAGCATAAGTTTTACCGTAGCCGAAAAATAATGATTCATATTCAAGTGTAAGAAAACCATTGCAAAATCCAACTTGAATACTAATTTAAAAGTAGAAAAGGAGAAGCGAGAAATATTACCATTAGTTTATACGGGTCGTCACCAAGACATGACTCACAAACGATGGGGAAATCTGAACAACCATCAGAAAAGCATCTCTTAGTGTTCTATGTGCCATGAGTCCTATAGATAAACACAGTCTTGTTAATATGATAACAACATATAAACTAAAATATCCATTGACAATTGTTCAGATATTTTGCACATATAAGAAGCATAAAACTAAAACAAACAGGCAAATTAAAGGTGCAAGATTATATTATAAATTCTCTTTTACTATCTTCACTCCATAAGCGGCAAATAAAGTTTGTGAGGCCAAGATTTGTATAAACTATTAACTGAGTCACTACCGATATCCAATTTACATGATTCTACACTTTACGTTCATAACTAACGACCCTTTTCCAAACACATTCATGGGGTCTATCGATTAGCTTTCTTTGTCAAGCCGGCTTATAGATGGGATAGACGAACCCAGAAGAGCTCAGATTAACAGTTTTTTTTTAAAAGGGCAAGACAGATGATACTTACCCTTGGAAGGACCACACGTTACTCCTGGACGCTCGACATTAAAACTCTGGGATCCCGCACCATTTATGGCAGTAGTTCCATCGACGTGTTCACCCCAACCATGCGACCTGCAGTGTATCTGTAAGCACATTACTTCTGGTAGCATGCATTATAGTAACGCACCAACAGATTCAATTGTTTAAATGACGTATTCTTTTAAGAAAATTTAATTTTTATATTTGGTATGCCAGGAATGACAGGATAAAATGTCCTAAAAAAGTTACGATAATGAAATCGTTTATGATTCCATAGAAAGAATCACATTCTACATCACCGATGGTCCAATGCTAAGTAGTTATCATATTTTGTAGAAGTACATGTCATATTATCACAACCTGCTCTTATATGGGTTTCTCTCTATGAAATTAAGTTATCATAAGGGTTTTCCAATCACTATTTGATCATATAATCACTCACAAAATGCTACGGATTTCCGGTATCAGCGTATCCTTTGCTAAATGTAACATTGTTGTTGTTTTTTACTATTATACTAAACCTACTTCTGATAGTTCTCCCTAACAGCAAACCAAATGCATTCTAAATAGTTTTTTGTTTGGGTGATTTGTGTTACATCACGCTAAGGGTTTTCTGTTCGGATACTTGCAGTTTCTGTACCTTCACATGAATTCCTATAAAAAGCAAGAAAATCAGCCCAAATATTTGTGTTCACTTTAGTCAGCTTTGACTGAGCCCCATGTCAAGGGTTTTCAAAAAGTAAGAAAATCAGCCTCTCCATATGCGTATACATTTTTAACTTGCAATCGCCAAAACAAAGAAAATAGCATGAGCATACACTTCTTGTTACAACTAGAGATTTGGGTTTTGCCTCATTTCATTTAAATACCATTTCCCAACACCCCTCTAAACAGAATGATGGATTACTTTCGGAGCAAAAGTTTAGGTTTTTTTGTTTATTTTGAAGACGTACACAGTTGCTATTAACATGCCTAAACACCATTTCCGTGCATTTTGATAAGAAGCTAATATATGCCTAACATAGTGTTTTACCCAAACACGCCTTAACAATCTATTTGGGTGCAATTACCTGTTACTAAAGTATGACAATGCATACCTAAATTTTTGATTTATAACTTTAGCTTTACTATAAGTCTATAACTGATTATCAGTGTGAAATACTGTTTATTACAAATCGTGGCTTATGAGCTTATTTGATATGGGGAAGGCTCATGAACACACTTTTTCGGTTATCAGTTTGCTTAGTCTGAACAGTATTGTGTAGCTCAACTAAGCAAACCGATAAACCGAACCAGAACCAATCCACATATAAAAGGCCATGATCAATAATAAATTACCTAAAAATATCGTCAACTATGCAGAAATCGATCTAGTTTTAACCAACTAAGCTCAGTTTGACATAATTATTAAATCAGGATAAACAACTCTCTTAAAGATACAATATTTATCACAAATCACATCTTGTTATATTGAAATAAACAAATCACGACATAATTAAGGATTAAAACCAATTAATATATACCTTTTCAGGGTCTCCACATTTATGTTGATTGCATCTTTCGGATAAGCATTCTTCAACTCATCAGAAGAAGCACTTTGTGAACTCCTAGTATGTAGTATTATCACTTGTTTGCTTTCTTAATCTTCCATCTTAACATACTCATTTATAATCTAAAAACAAAAACAAAAACGAAAACCATATTATATCTACATGAATATGAATATTAATATTAAATAAAATTAGACAAAAAAGCATACCTTAGTTTTTATTGTAGAACTTTTTTTTTCCATCAAGCTCCGAGGATAAAATCCAAAAATTGAAAATTAATCAACATTACCTGTGATAATCAAAATATTTTTTTTCTATATAATAGTTTAGATCGAAATCCATTATCAGATCTATTACACAGGAATAAGAAGACAAAAATCTCGTGGTGGGTTTTTTTATGAATATGATTTGGGATTGTGGATAATAGATCTGATAATGGAGGTGAGATGTTGTGTTTGGTGAAGATAAGGGATGGGCGAGGCTATTTTAAACGGCTCCCATTAGATATGTCTCATTTTGAACGGCTCTCATTAGATCTGTCTCATAAACTTATATTATTTTTTATTCAATTTTTATATTCTGTCAAATGAATAAGGGAGTAATATTAGGTTTTTGAGTTTGGTAAATAATAAAAATTGTATTTATGGTTGTTGGATATTTGATTCTGAAAGTGAGAACCGTTAGAATTGAATCGAGCCGATTCGAGAATAAAATAATCTCGAAATCAAGAATTGGAATTGAAACATACGATTTTGGTTCCAGTTTAATTCTTTTTGGTTCTGGTCCGACTCTTGATTCCGATTTAATTTTTTTTAATTCTTTTGCTCCTCCTACCAAAAACTGTGGCGTGCCATACTTTCTAAAGCATTGATGGTAAATTGACTGTGTATATAAGACGACATATGTTTGAGTGGACAATCTTCCATGAACACCTGAAAATCAATACCTACCGTATAAACTCAATCACGTAGTATTTCACTTTGGATTGCTAGCTTAAGATATATACAAAAACTTAAGTGGTTTCTTACTTTCTTTCCTATTTTGTCCAACGCTTAAAAGAACAAACTAAAGAAAAACGCGAACAATTCTTTTTGTCGACACTGACACGTTACGATCGGAACTACAAAACAAATGCTTATTATGATTTGCTAGTGCATGCGTATAAGATTACAAATACGTATCATTTTTTAACCCATGCATGCCAACTTTTTTTTAATTGAAAATGGTATCCTTCAATGTTATGAAACCGGGTTTTTAATTGATCTGATCGAGTGAACGCAACTCAGTTTTGTGGTCAAAATCGACGTCCAATAATCACTGACAGTTTACTATTTACGGTCCAACCGTTCGTGTCAGCCCGGATTTTAAAACATCGCCCTTAAGAGAACAAAGTGAGGGAATAGTCTTGATACATAAATTCAAAGTAGTAACGTGCCCTTGAAATTATATACTACGATGGAGTAGCTTTTTATTAAACTTAAACTAGAAAACAAAAGAAAATGTTGAGTGGGTTGATAAGCTAAACCTTGCTAGTTGTATATATGTGGCTTCAGTTAATGCAGACAAAGAGAATTGTCCCCTCGATCTTGCTCTATTATTTTTTTTCTAATCGTCGATCGGGTAATAATACATGAGAAAGACTCGAGAGATATTTATGCAGATTTAACTATTTAAGTGTCGATCAGCAAGAACATCTTACGTTCATTCCTAGGTATAAATATGATTGTACTATACAATAACTTATATATTGTTAAATTTAAAAAGTCGAAGAAATATACTAGTAAATAAATAGTCATACTACAACAAACATTTAACGAGTGACATGCGGACTGGCTGGATATGCTTTTAAACAATAACAACTTAATGACATATATATACAGTAATAAACAGCTTAAAAACATAAATATGCACTCTTGAGTGTCTATAAATAAGTTGTAGTGATGAACATCTAAGGGGGTGTTTGGGGCTGCGTCTATAATAAATGTTGACAGGACGACAAAGAATTGAAAGGGAAGTCCTTGTTTGTTAATTCAACCGGACCAATTGCGACTCTAATTATGCAGCTACAGTACTGGCATACTGCTATGCATGAACTCACAGTCTTGAATCCTTTATGCTGTTACATGCAAAACAAAACGCAATACGATGAACTCGTGTGGCATGTGAATTAAGCTGGCCATGCATGTAACCCTATGACACATTGTTTATTATACAGACATACACATGGAATTTTGAGTGTTAACATAAACAAGTGTACACATACCACACTAATATTCAATTAACCGCTCAATGCACATATCCGATTGCTTTAGTAAATATTAGTGCTCGAGCTAATCACATATGTGCAGTGAGCGGTAAATTACTTATGATAAAACGCAAATATTAATTAAAGCTGCAAAATCACTATGCAGACACTGTACACAGTAACAAGATGGCTTTTTCTGTCGACGCAAGATTTTTTTTCTAATCGTATACAGTTCCATAGAGTGTGACGTATAAGGACGACGATCAATACACGCTTAATTATTAGTCATAAGGACTTGATTAGCTAGATACCAATCGGTTCTCCGTTGCATATTGGGGTGTATATATACAAGTTTTGCCATAGAGGTAATTTCATCATTGATTGAGACCATACCAGGGAATTATATACTGTACCCTAGAGAAATGGAAACCTTTCAAACCCTTGCATCAGAAAGCTTCTCATCCAACTGGCTTGTAAACAAATCACTTCCTTCTTCTTTGTTGTGCTTAACTTCATCGTCTCAAGATTTCGACTTTGACATTGTGTTACCAACATCATCTTATACTCTTGTTGATGCTGGTGATATCTTCTTCCATGGAGAAATCGTCCCGTCATTTGCTAATAATAAAAACTCAAAGGCTTATTCTTATCCCTCCACTCCCATTATATATATGCATTCTACATCTCCAACTAGTAAATCACCAAAATATTCCAAAAATTTCACCATTTTAAGAAGATTGAGGAATTCCTCCAAGAAAATGCTAAAGAAGTGCTTACATATCTTGTCGAGTGATTCTTCTCAAGAAAGGCCCGAAGATGGAAGCCGACAAGAGCTTTGTGCTCAAAACACATCATTTCATGGGGAGGACTCTATTTATGATGCGGTCATTTACTGTAAAAGGTCTTTCGGTGATCCGATGATGTGATCTTAATTTTTTGTTTAAAGATAGCTAATTAAAGTTTTTTTTAGATGTTCTTCTAGCTAGCACACGAATAAAAAGGCTGTGAGAGATATCACGTTCCTGTACTTAGATGGAACTCTTCAATCTTTTTAGGTTTATGCTCTACTTGATATACAAAGATTACGTACTTATGTGTATCAATATAAAGTAATTACTAAGCTTATAAAGTCTCGACATCGACCTTTTTTCTACAATATGCAAGGTTAACAAACCGTTTAATTAATCCTAATAACTATACTAACAATACTAATAAACAAGTAAAACACAACCTTTCAAAAAAAACAAGTAAAACACAAGCTAATTTGATTAATTATACATAGATTCTAACTCAGCATGTTCTGATGACACTATGGTTAGAAGCCGAAAATAAACATAATGTAATGAAATCAAGCTAATAAACAAGTGAAACACAAGCCTTAGCTTCCACCCATTTAAATACATTCAGCTGTAATGAAATCAAGCTAATCAAACTAGTAAAATCAATTATACCGAGAATTCATCTAGCACATGGGCGAGTTTTGACCATTGCAAAAAAAAAACACATGTTTAGATTGCGAAACTTTTCACTTTGCTCGTCAGTGTATATTTATGTACGTAAACAAGTTTAGTTAATTTGCATGTAAAAATCAAATAAAGATAAAAAAGAGGGCAAGTACAAAAACGTCGCACGCTACAAAAACGTCGCACGCTACAAAGAGGGCAAGTAAACCTCCAAAACAGATAGGTACCACAAAATAAAAGTTGGAAACAAACAAATTTAAGAGATCATTCTTGTCTTGTCAATATCATAATAAGGAAGTTAAAAAAAAATCATAATAATAAGGACAACAAAATAATGGTGAAATTTAAGGTGTGATACGCACACACTTATTAATTAATCGTAATATTATAAACTCATCTCTAAATACTACTACGTATTATTCATAAACTAGAAACATAAAAGTAAATGTATACATAAAATGTATGAAATTGAAAACGCAAAACTTTTATTTATAAATTAAAAACATAACATAGACTGCTTTTAGTAAAAAGTCATTTCATTTGATGGTTAGAGGAATTGAAACATCACATAAACTCTGAATATTAAAATGCTACACTGAATTTGCTCAAAAAAAATGCTACACTGAAAGCTAGAATTAAACATTGAAATTTTCAACCAAATCCACTCGGAGGTTTTGACGCATTTGTTCATCCGAGAGTAAGAGGTCATCTACACTGGCGGAACCAGGAAGTTGAAGAAGTGGAGGCAAAAAATTTTTTTTTGACAAAAGCCGTTGTATACATCAAAATAAAGATACGAATATAAGGTTTTTACCTTGTTTTTTCTTTTCGGGGGCGATTTAAAAGTTTTTACATTGTTTTATTTCTGAGTGGAGGGCAATTCGAGTTTTTAAGGGATGCACTTTAATAAAATGGTTCTAAAAAAAATTTTATACTAAAATTTGAACTTTTTTGGCGAGCCATGAGGGGCGTCGCCCCCCTCACCCGCCCCTTCCACATAGTCCCGCCCCTGGTCGTCTAGTTGATGTGGTTTCTCCTGTTACCAATTGTGAGATACCGCACTTTGTTTGTATTTTTGGATTATATTATGTAATATGATGCATGTATACATCATATTACATATTCTTTCTTTTCTCATTGCTTATGTGAGATTGGCTGGTATGTATTATTTTTTCTTCATAACATCAAACGTTTGTTCCATATTTTTTATTTGTGATTTTGCTTTTTATTATACATTATTCGTCTATAGTCATCATCAGGTTGTCTTGGAATCTTCTTAACGAGTGACACAAATCGGGATATATCTCGTCAACAATATATTATCCGCATGGGTAAGTTACATCGCTAGCCACAAAAGAATTCTCTGGCGGTTTTCCAATTTTGAGATCGTTAAACAAAAGGGATTGATGTAAAACATTAACGTCGTTGTTCGTCGTAGAAACAAAAAGAAACATGTCATATCCAGAAGTCTTGTAACGTAGCTTCCAACAAAATGAACACGTTCAGACCATAATTGTGTCTCACATATTACCCTTGTGTGCGAACAGACAGCCAATCTACTCCGAATCCGTACAATCAAGGCTTTCAACATTCCTAGAAACTGATATTTTTCTTCGTGATATCAATAAAGTTTTTCAACATCAGCCCGGGTGGGTTTCCTCAAATACATTGGTTCAAAAGTTTTCATAACAGAACTACAAAAATGAGCGAGAGATAAACGTGAACTTCTCTCACCCATTTACATATATTCATCAAGAAAATAAAGAACAATGCCATATGTCAATAAACGAATTGCAGAGGTTCACTTTAGCAACGGGTAAATGCCTTCTTTTCTGGTACTGTTAATATTATCATGAAAGAATGCATAATGATTATTTGCCTCATCAACTATCTAGTTGAAAGGGAGTGATCTATTAAGAACGTCTTTTCGAAATTTATATGGATCGTACATCATATTCTCTCACGAGCCCCATGACGATCTCGATATATGGGGTTTCTCGTTGAACGATTTGCTCGTCGTCTATTCTTAACAAAGAACATTGTTCTTCTATGAAAATTCACCATATGGTTAACAACTTCTTCTCCTTCTTCTAGGTCCTAGACAAAAACGTATTGGAATTCATTTCAATAATGAGGAATGAAATACATGTTGTATGCGTAATAATATGATAAGATGTGTATAAAAATGGTAAACGTGTTTATAACTTGAAAAAAGGATAGTGAATTTTTTATATATAATTATGAAACATCAAACAAATGAAAGTCCTTATATATAGGGTGAAAGCTATATAATACCATCGTGCTTATTTAATGTATCAACAAAAACCACTTACTAATTTATCGCGTGACTTTAACATTGAACTTTCAAATTTGTTCCATCTTCACCAATATGGTGACTTGTTACCGACACGCTGGCACGATATTATCCACGTACTTATTTTGCCCATTAATATTGTAAAGTTAATTAGTTAAACTTAAGGGTAAAAGCTATACAATACCATCATACTTATTCAAATGTATCGACTTTAAACACTTACTAATTTATGGACGGGTATATATTAGTAATACACGTTGGATTTTATTAGTGACATAGATTATTAAGTTAAATTAATTAATGACCATGGAAATGTAGCTGGTAATATTGTTACAAAACAAACAAGTTTATTGTTAAGGTCACACGATAAATTAGTAAGTGTTTAAAATCGATACGTTTGAATAAGTATGATGGTATTGTATAGCTTTTACCTCCATAAATATTAGAACTCATAGATGACGAGTTTCTCACGGTTCGAACTTGTAAAACCCAAAACTCATCTCTGAGTTTATATGGGTGTTTTGGCAGCTCAGTCGTGAGTTTGTAACTCGCTCAGTGAGTTTATATACACTTCGGTCAACCTTACTAAAAGCTTTTTTTAGTTTCTGCCAGCATTCTTTGTTCGTGATTTTTATTAGCTATTTTCATAGATGTGCTAGGTTAACATATGTCGCAGGTGAAATATCATTACCCTTGAGTTTCGTCTCATGATTCTATTATCTTCGGTTGATGTGATATGTTCGGTTTGTCACAGGGCATGTTCGATTCTTTTGGGGAACAAAGGGCTCATAGTAAGAAGTTTATGGGGCTTCTAATGTCGACGTGTTTTGATCGGGAGTCTTTTTTAACGTTCGGAGGTATACCTTGTAGCGTATTAGGATCTCCGTCAAGAAAGAAACATTAATTAACTTTTTGATTTACCCGTTGGATGAGAGGTCCACACTCGGTTTGGTTGCTTCGAAATCCGCCTTGTGTAAAGTGACAATACACGAGAAAAAAATTTATTGAAAACCAATGCGTATTTATTCTTTTCACGCTTTATATATTTGATTTCCTTGCATCTGAAGCGGTTAAACTCTTCAACAGAGTCCAACGAATTCTACATAATAATAGATAACACTTAAATATTATGTTGTTTTTGAAAAAATTAGTTTTACAACTCATAAAATATTAACGGTATAACTTGTTACTCATTTATTTTTCACTTTAATTTAAATCGTATCTTAAAAAAATAACATGACACTGGAGTTAATTAAATATTTGTTCTATGTGGTTAAAGAAAATTCATTTTTTATTAAGATACATATTTATTCTATAAGGACATACCTTGACGGAAGATTGAAAAGATTATATTATAAGGATTGAAACCGGATCGAAATAATTTGGTTCGGTCCATGTCGTTTCGGTCTGGTCCGAACTTTGGTCTAGTCTGATATAACAAAGCATAATCGCTAAGGTTTTGCAGGTCCAAATTAGACCGGACCTAAGACCGAGTATAACAAATTCCATGGACCTAAGACCGGATCAAAATACGTTCGATCCGGTTCTATCGATCTAAATTTCCGGTCTAACCCGATCGACGGGCTAAAATGCTAAGCGCTATATCGGAGTTTTGATGTTCGAATTTTATGTAATGATAAACTAAGATATATATTTAAAAATAAACTATGTACGAAACTTCTTGTATAATTATAGGAAGTCTAACATAAGGAGTTGATATTAGCTCATTATAACTCATACATAGAAGAAAATTTAGAAATTTAAATTAGATTTACTGATATTTTATAGTTTATACACGAGCTCGTCCAAATTAAAATTTATTTTACTCAATTGTAAAGTTGTCAGTTATAAGAGGCTTAGGTATTGCGATACCAAACCAACACTATATCGGCCCAAAAGTACAATCATATCAGTGTCAAATCAACATAACTTCAAACCAATATAAACTCTTTTAATCGTAACATCAACTAACACCATTTTTTTTCTTCTTCAAACTCCCTTAACAATTATTTCATTCTTTAAACAAACTACCTATTTCATTCATAAACTAAAAATACAAATTACATTACGAAATTAAAAAAACATTACGAATAATAAAAAAACACACCAAAAATTAACAAAAAATTCAGAAAAAAACATGCGAAAAAAACTTTAAAAAAATACCACGCCCCTACGACTAGTCTTCATCTTCATAATCTTCTTCTTTTTTAGCTTCCTCGACTTCATACTAAACATGGTTCATAAGGTTTTGTTGTAGAGTATTATGTGTAATTTTGTTACGTAATTCATTTGCTTGACAACGTTGAGTTGCACATCGATCGACCCACGTTATTTGAAATGACCTCGCGGGATTATAATAAACATGCTTCCAGTCAATAACCGTCGTCTCTTGATCTTTTAAAATTATGTTATGTGTTCTGATTACATGATTCTACATAATATGTTGACTTCGTGTGCACGAGCCGGTTGTGGAATAAGTCCCCAACGTCTTTGTAGAACACCGAAAGCACGTTTGATATATTTTCGTGCAATTTCTTGACGTTGTTTAAAGTACGTATGCTTCGGATCATTTGCAACCGTGAATGACTTGACGAAACTTGCCCACTCTGGGTAAATTCCATCAGCCAAGTAATACCCATTTCGATACTCAACTCCGTTTACCACATACGAAACCACTAGAGCTAACTCATCTAACAAGTCGTCGAATAACGGAGAATTATCTAAAACATTAGTATCGCTATTCGCACATGCTATCACATAGAACGCATGCCAAATACACAAATCTTGCGAAGCCACGGCTTCAAGCATTATAGTAGGGTATTTTTTATCACCCCGCCGTATTGACCGTGTTATGACACTGAACAATTTTTCCATTCCCAGTACATACAATCAATACTTCCAAGCATTCCCGAAAAACCATGGACATTGTTGTGCCTTTGTAGTATCCTTACAACATCTTCAGATGTTAACTTTCTTAAGTATTTCGTCATATACAATTCAATAATGCACATATTAAAAAATTGTAGAGCATCTCGTGCAGTATGCTCACTCATTTGTAAATATTTATCTAACGCATCGGGTGTGTTACCGTATGCGAATTGATGTACAGACGTCATGCACTTCATAAGTGCATTAATACTCATTCGACCCGTACAATCGAGTCGAGATGAAAAGAAATAAAAATTTTGAGGGAGATGATCAGTAGGATAAGTTACAATTGCATCAATAGTTTTTGTAAAAAGTCTACGGCTCATACGAAATCTTCTACGCATATAATATAAAGGATACCAATAGTTATCATCAAAATAATCGGCACGTAGACAGCGTTCGACATCTTCACGATCATGGAAAATCGGGGTACCGGTCAATCGTGGTTGGTTTTCTTGTTGTACTAACCATTGGTGATAATCATAAGCTTCTTGTAAAAAGTGAACGACGGTTTCATCATCGATATCGAAATCGCTTCGACCAAGTTGATTTTGATTCATTGTGAAAGTGTGTAAATGTATGTTTTGTTCGTGTGTGAAATTAGTATAAGGGATTGGAGATCGGGACCGGGGGTAAAAATAAATTTTTCTTTTAAAAATATATCTGTTTTAAGAGGTGTTTCATAAAGTTTTTAAATTATTCTTTTAGCCAATAGCCGTTATAACTTGCATGGAGGGTATTGTAATAATTCAAAAGTGAGCCAAATGGGAAATTAGATACAGTCGTTGGTGACGGGTAAAAAGATTTTTATTTTTTCTTAACACTACACAACACGCGTTGGTCGGGTAACGCTCGACCCAACGCCGTTGGGTTTTCATCGACTGCGGTGTCGTAACGTTGCACAACGTCGGGTAACGCATGTTGCTACTGTAACACCCCATTTTGATAAATGGAATGTCACAGGATAATTATGGCGTGTCATCAAAGCAAGCAAGGTAATATGTCATAAACATACATGACCAAAGGGATAACCGGAATCAAACATCGGTTCCCAAACATAAGCCCAAAACATGAATAAAATAAATGAACTAAAGGAAGACTAAACAAGCATAAATATATGAAGGCAAGAGGAGAAGAAGTCTAAGGTAGCTCCCATCCTATGCATGTCCTCTAAATGCTCCGGTCTAACCTTGGGTACCTGCCGTTTTAGAACATGGAAAGAAAGTAACGGCTGAGCAATACGCTCAGTGATCGGATATGTGACATAGCATGAATGGCATAATATAGAAAAGAAATATAAATCATGAATAGGAGCGGAAATGAAAAAGTTCTGGAAAACCTAGAACATGTTTATCATCTGGTTTTATATTCTAAAAACATAGCTTATGTTACTTATGAAAATCTGTATTAGCTCACT
Source organism: Glebionis coronaria (assembly GCA_025667525.1). Classification (NCBI taxonomy): domain Eukaryota; kingdom Viridiplantae; phylum Streptophyta; class Magnoliopsida; order Asterales; family Asteraceae; genus Glebionis; species Glebionis coronaria. Next base: position 570,028,378 of record CM046875.1, on the reverse strand, counting down.
GTACCAAATTAGCAGATCTAGGTCATGAGGTGAACAACGTGCATGAATACATAGAGGGGTAACCTCGTCATGCAATTAGAGGGGCTGCCTCTAATTTACCTGGTAATGAGTAAGAGGGATCAGCTCCTTGTGAAGGATGCCATGCACACACCACATTCACCATGAAATCCTGACTGAAACTGAACCTAGGATGCATCCATACGCCCCACATGATAATAATAATATAATAATGGCCAAATAACTGAAAGGGACGCCACGAGCTATCACCCCGTCGTGGTGAAGTCATAACACTAGTGCCTCTAGTGTTATGGTTATGGTACCTCCAAAACTAGGTGGAACTGGTCATGCATGTATATGGATAAGGTAACTAATAAAACATAGGCATTTAATCTGTATCTACTGGGAAAACAGTTGGCTGCATACGGGAAATCCTAATAAAGGAAGAAGTTGTCCTTACTGAAGGATGGGAAAATCCGTACCTCTAGTCCAGCAAGAGCTAACGGAAACGAAGGGAATAGCTACTCCGCCTTGACGGATAATACTACATGAGAATAATGATCTGAATAAGTTATCTGAACTACATGTATTTTACTGGTTTTGTGTGTTATTAGCTTGTTATAATGATTCTGACATGTTTTACTGTTTTAGTGTGTATTCTGTAGTTATTATGATGTTCTGTTAAGTATTAATCATGTACTAGTGTATTATAATACTTGTATTGTAATACTACACAACTTTCTAAAAATAGCAGGTTTCCTAAAATAGAAAGCTTCCAAAAAATAGTAAGTTTCCAAAAATAGAAAGTTTTCAAAAAATAGTAAGATTCCTAAAATAGAAAGTTTCCAAAAATAGTAATAAGCTAGATTATTAAGCTAGGAAAAATATAAGCTAACTTACTATCAAATTAAATGTCATGGTTATGAGGTTATAGGTTATTAAACAATTTAACTTGGTTATATTTAATAAACTATATATTATACACACTTAATTAAAATGTTAATTTAATTAAATAAATGACTTAGGTAAAAACATGAATTAATTAGAATAATTAATTAAGCCTAAGTTTTATAATAACATGTTTAAAAACTGATTTTAATAAGTTCCCGAACTCGAGCCCGATTCTATACGTAAGCCGAAACAAACATAGACCAAACCAAACCCGTCAGTGGCTACCCAGCCTAGCCGATTGCCACTGACGTGGCTAAGTTCCCCCTGGCTAGCCACGACTAGCTACTGCTAGCACCAAACACCCACCGGCCTAGTGTCGGTTCCCACTGTTTCGCAACCCGGTCGAAAACAAAGTCCCACCGAGATCTTAGAGGAGTATCGGTTGACACTAACTAGAACTAAACAAATCATAAACATACCCCGACCCTTGTTCGGGGTCCATTGGTTGCGTGTCCGAACAAAACAACCCAAATCGAGCCCCTTGTGGGTCTCGGTGGTGTCGAATCAAACAAGCCGAGAGTCCTAGGACTCTCGGTTGGGTCTTGGCTACAACAAAACCAAACCAAACACCCACTAATCCATGGTTTAATAATCTAACATGTTTTCTTGATTTGTTTTTAAGATCATAACATGAATTAATTAAAAGAATTAAAAGAAATAGGTTTATGATTATACCGTTGGCGTGGAATGAAAAGGTTTACGATCACGAACACGTACACCTAAAATCAATGATCAAAATCGTTCGGTTTGCCCTTGGTGATGGTCTATGACCGGCGACAATGGAGTACAAGGAGAATGGTTTTTTGCAATTTTGTTTAACCTAGAAATTATGAAAAGTGATTCCTTGTTGTTTAGTTTATTTTGGGTCATGGGCCAAAAGGCCTATTTGTCTCTCCTTTCTTGTCCAGCCGCGACATGTGGGGCCCACGAAGGGAAACCTGGAGCTTTTCAATGTTTAAAATGTAGTCGTGTATGTTCGTGATTAAATGTCTTGAATTTGGTAGTCGTGATCGTGTCACATTTATAATATTCAAAAATGTTTGTTATTTAATGTCGTGACACGTGTATTAATATTATAAATGGAAAGTTTTATTTTTATCGTGTTTTCATGAGTTACTGTTCACGTGTACTGTTCATAGGATTCTAAATGCGGGTTTTACAACTCTTCCCCTCTAAAAGAACAATTCGTCCTCGAATTAGAGTTGTGATAAACTGACATGGTTATAAGGACTGGAGGTACATAAAAGCTAATGACATACAAGCGGAAAAGAACGTGGAACGCAATCTGACTGGAAAAGACAATGGAACGTGACATGACTGGAGGGAACATGAAACGTGACATAATTGTAAAGAACATCTAACTCATGGACCGAAAAAGAGGATAAAGATCTAGATGGACTCCTTCGTTTCCAAGTGGCTTCCCTCTCGGAACGATCTTTTGACAGGTCTTGACGAGAAGTAATAATCTTGATCTTCATGACTCTGTCATGATGATACAGAATTTTTCTGGTTCACCACGTGAGATGGGTTCTCATGAATCTGATCGATGGCTAATAAATAACGTGTAAGGACAATAAAACGTTACGAAGCGACATAAGCTGGAGTAATGACATAAGGAAATTCTTATTAAGGATGTACGAGACATACAGAAACGTAACACGTGAACAATTGTGAACGTGATACGTGAGCAATTGTGAACGTGATACGTGAGCAATTGTGAACGTGATACGTGAGCAATTGTGAACGTGATACGTGGAGATATTGTAAATGTAACATGGCAGACAATGGTGGACGTGACACGTGCAACATATCGTGAACGTGATATGAGTAACGTGGAATGAATATGACATGTGAAACATATCGTGAATGTAGAATAACTGAGGCGGTAACGCCAACCCATAAGAGGTAAGACGTGGAATGTGACGTGGAGCGTCACTGTGAAGATGAAAAGTTTATTAACTCGAGTCTGTTCTCCCAAGTTTCTGCAAAACTTTCCAGAATGAAAAGTAAAACGTAAATCGTAGCCAGGATATGATCATGAACATTAACAGTGTCATGAACGTGAGTGCGAAAGCAAGTCGTAAAATTAGAACAATGACATGAACGTAAATAAGGAACACAAATGCGAACCTTTTCCTGGCCCGATAGCTGAGGGATTACCAAGTGATCGGATGAGCCTTGACTGGAACATGTCTGATCAATCTGCTGACTTTGAAATCCTTGCGGATGTAAGGATGCTGCAGACTTGGTCAAACTGTTGACAATAACCCAGATAGCTTCATGCTTCTTCTGAGTTTGCGGTAATCTGGTAACCAAAATCCATGGAGATCTTGTCCCATTTTTTATCACAGTTTTTTTTAATGGTGGAAAAAACATCCCAGTTTATTGGTGTTCTATCTTAGCCTGTTGGTAGTACAGGTACTTAGATATGAACGTAATTGTATCTTGCTTCATAGAAACTTGATAAATAGGAGTTTGTGAAACTATGAGTCTCCGAAGTTAGACTTCTCTTAGCGTAGGATTTTTTGGAACACCTAATGTAGTGTAGGGTTCTCACCTTCACGCATAAGCTGAGTCATGGTAAAATTAACCGTGATAATCCATGTGATTCAGCGTGACACTGTAATCAACCAGAATTTATATTGGAAAATTTCAGGGTGAAATTCCTCATGTAGTAGAATTTGCAACATAGTGCAAATATGGTCTTCCTTCTCTTCTCTAGACTTAGAGAAAATCAGGTTGTCCTCGATGAAAACACTACTGAATTTGTTTATGATTTCATGGACACTCAATTTATTATGTCCCTAAGGTTACTGGAGAATTTATGCGACTAATACAAAATCATGAATTTAGCATGCCCAAGTCGTGTACGAACAGCAGTCATGGGAATGTACTGCTCTTTCGCTCGCCAAGGATGGCAGCATGATAATGAGTCGATCTTGGAAAAAAAAGTTTTAGCACTCTATAGTCGCTCACACACATTTTCAATGCATGGAGGAGGATAACGGTTATGAGGGGTAATTTGTTTAAATCGACGGTAGTCGACACATAATCTCATGTTACCGTCCCTCTCCTAGAAGGTTACTCTAGAATACATGTGGTAAGATTCTGGAATAATCGGCTGGTTATGAGTAAAGGACTTCAGAAGTCGTGACATCAATAATAGCTGGAATCTTCGCAGCCATGGAACAACAAACACGTGTTTGTAAATCATAATTATTTGTACATATTTTCCTGATGGAAAATCACGCTGAATGTATTCAGTATCCTGCACATCGTCGTACATACTCTGATATTAATGGTGACTAACCATAACATGGTCTGCTGTTCTTAGTCCATAATCAAAATCATGGTTAACTCGCATCAGTCCGAGGTAAGTACGTTAGCAGATTGGATCTTATCATTAGACTGAAGAAAAAATCTTCGTATACATGGGTGATACGAATGGCGTACTTTATGGTCATGGATATATGAAATATGAATCAAGAAATGAAAGTGTCATGAAGCAAACATGACAGATCTCACTGGATGTGTTTTGTCTGTCTCACAAAAAACGAACCCTGCGTGTCGAAACGCAACTAATACGCCGATGATGATACTGAAATTCTTGTGGCCAGATTAGTAAATGGCACAACACAATGGACATACCCCTTGGAGGATACCCTGAATTTCTTAGGGTTGTTTTAGAAGATGGACGTGAGTCATGTGTCTTGACTCGTGTCTTCAGAAAATATACGTGAGACATGTGTTTTGACTGATGTCTTGACATGTGTCTCGAGTTGTGAAACGAATAAAGCTGAAACTGTTAGGTTATCATGCCAGAATTGGCGAATCGGATGGACTGCTGACCCTTTACATTCTTGATTACGTCCGTGACCGGTGTTCTTTTGTGATTGCTAGAATAGTTGCTGTCACAGTAGTGGTTACTATTGTCTTGTTGGTCAGTTCCATGACGGTCATTCTCATGACGGTGATTCAGGTAACTTATTCAGCTGAGTGGCCGGCTGGTACCGGTTCCCACTCATATGACTGAAAGACAATTGAATACCGTGTGACATATAACAAAAGGTTAGGGGCATGGATTGTGATGGAAATTGTCTGGTGGTGAAGCATCTCCTCGCCCGATCGCTTTGATCTAACGCCTTTGTCTTCGTATTGTAGGATATCCGGGTTGTGACCGCATTAGCATCTCGTAGCGTCTCCAAATAGTAAGCAGCATCAACATTTAGTAATATCTCCCAGTTATGAGCGGCATCAGCATGTGGTAGCATATCAACAACTGGAATATGCCTGAGATAATTTAGGATCGACTAGTGAATACTCCTGGAGTATTGCAAGTAAAGTACACATGGATTAAGGTACGTGTAATACACATGGGATATGGTGCATGGAGTACACATGGAATGTACATGAAATGATCGGTATGGGGTCGATCATCTGACATGATTTTAAAAAAGTAATTGGTTAAACGGTTAGAAAACCATCATGATAACTTAGGAATGCCAGCGTAGACCTCATTCTGGTTGCATACAGAAACACTAAAAGTGTGGTTAAATGAAGTTCAACGATGATTTGCCTGAAAGCATGATTAATGAAAACCAACCATGACTATCATGAAAGCATGATTAAATGAAATCCATCAATGTCTTGCATGAAAGCATAAAAAACATATGAGACGTAAGATATAATCAGCATGAAGACGAAATCAACATGAAGAAACATGGAACAATATTAACATGAAGGAGCATAAAACATAATCAGCATGAAGACGAAGTTAACCATGATAGTATGACAACATAACTGACATAAATCTTAACAATAAATGATGGAACGTGAAAAGTTTTTTTGAAAGTTAATAGTGTGGACGACTATGAGTCATTTCACAATGCAACCAATGTAACATAAATGTTAAGTCTGAAATAATATGAGATGAACATAAAATGCATAAACAATGTATAAAGAAATGAAACAGTTTATAATGCACGAAATAGATTAAAACACAATGATGCAGTTTATAAAACTTTTATATGTGCAAGAGTGAACGCCTAGGGTCGGTTCACCAAAACAAAAGACATAGAGGGGGACGCCAATGGGTCGGTCCCAAAGTTAAAAGTTTCGATAAAAGCACATGCGACTAAATAGGGACAGTCCTGTACCAACCCATACTTAGTCATAAGCCTGCGACAATGAGATGAATGCATGAAATAAATACATGAAATGAATGAATGCAAACCATCTGTCTAAACATAACGGAAAACATGTGACTAAGTATGAACTATTGTGGTTCAGTTCATACTAGACAAAATTCACAAGAAAACATCATGCCTAAAAAAGTGACATGTAACTAAGTATGGATGATGGTTGTTCGATCCATATTAGTAAAACGATTCCGAAGAAAACATCATGGTTAAAACATCGAGATTCTGGAAAATATCAATACGTGGAAATCAGACGTCGGCTTGGGAAGATCCAGGTGACTACCCACTAATCACAGGTCAAGTTGAGAGCCTACAGGTCGAAACCTTGGGCTCTGATACATAATTGTAACACCCCATTTTGATAAATGGAATGTCACATGATAATTATGGCGTGTCATCAAGGCATGCAAGGTAATATGTCATAAACATACATGACTAAAGGGATAACCGGAATGAAACATCGGTTCCCAAACATAAGCCCAAAACATGAATAAAATAAATGAACTAAAGGAAGACTAAACAATCCTAAATATATGAAGGCAATAGGAGAAGAAGTCTAAGGTAGCTCCTATCCTATACATGTCCTCCAAATGCTCCGGTCTAACCTTGGGTACCTGCCGTTTTAGGACATGGAAAGAAAGTAACGGTTGATCAATACGCTCGGTGAACGGATATGTGACATAGCATGAATGGCATAATACAGGAAAGAAATATAAAGCATGAATAGCAGCGGAAATGAATAAGTCCTGGAAAACCTAGAACATGTTTATCATCTGGTTTTATATTCTGAAATCATAGCTTATGTTACTTATGAAAATCTATATTAGCTCACTGTACCAAATTAGCCAATATAAGTCATGAGGTCAGCAACGTGCATGAATATATAGAGGGTAACCTCGTCATGCAGTTAGAGGGGCTGCCTCTAATTTACCTGGTAATGAGTAGGAGGGATCAGCTCCTTCTGAAGGATGCAAGGCACACACCACATTCACCATGAAATCCTGACTGATATAAAACCTAGGATGCACCCATACGCCCCACATGATAATAATAATATAATAATGGCCAAATAACTAAAAGAGGCGCCACGAGCTATCACTCCGCCGTGGTGAAGTCATAACACTAGTGCCTCTAGTGTTATGGTTATGGTACCTTCATAACTAGGTGGAACTGGTCATGCATGTATATGGCTAAGGTAACTAATAAAACAAAAGCATTCAATCTATAACTACTGGGAAAACAGTTAGCTGCATACGGGAAATCCTAATAAAGGAAGAAGTTGTCCTTAATGAAGGACGAGAAAATCCGTACCTCTAGTCCAGCAAGAGCTAACGGAAATGAAGGGAATAGCTACTCCACCTTGACGGATAATACTACATGAGAATAAGGATCTGAATAAGTTATCTGAATTACATGTATTTTACTGGTTCTGTGTGTTATTAGCTTGATATACTTATTCTGACATGTTTTATTGTTTTACTGTGTATTCTGTAGTTATTCTGATGTTCTGTTAAGTATTAATCATGTACTCGTGTACTATAATACTTGTATTGTAATACTACACAACTTTCTAAAAATAGCAGGTTTCCTAAAATAGAAAGCTTCCAAAAAATTGTAAGTTTCCAAAAATAGAAAGTTTCCAAAAAAAAGTAAGTTTCTAAAAATAGAAATTTTCTAAAAATAGTAATAAGCTGGATTATTAAGCTAAGAAAAATATAAGCTAACTTACTATCAAATTACATGTCATGGTTATGAGGTTATAGGTTATTAAATAATTTAACTTGGTTATATTTAATAAAATATATATTATACTCATTTAATTAAAATGTTAATTTAATTAAATAAATGACTTAGGTAAAAACATGAATTAATTAGAATAATTAATTAAGCCTAAGTTTTTTAATAACATGTTTAAAAACTGATTTTAATAGGTTCCCGAACCCGACCCCGATTCTATATGTAAGCCGAAACAAACATAGACCAAACCAAACCCGTCAGTGGCTACCCGACCTAGCCGGTTGCCACTGACGTGGCTAAGTTCCCCCTGGCTAGCCACGGCTAGCCACTGCTAGCACCAAACACCCACCGGCCTAGTGTCGGTTCCCACTGTTTTGCAACTCGGTCGAAAACAAAGTCCCACCGAGATCTTGGAGGGGTATCGGTTGACACTAACTAGAACTAAACAAATCATAATCATATCCCAACCCTTGGTCGGGGTCCATTGGTTTCGTGTCTGAACAAAACAACCCAAACTGAGCCCCTTGTGGATCTCGGTGGTGTCGAATCTTTTGGGTCAGTATTTACTGACCTTGAAGCAACTCTAGGATTTGAATATAAAATCCCCCTAGGTGTTTAATGCTCAGCAGTAAGGCCAGTCTGCTGAAGGATGACCAGAGGAACAAAGTTCCTACTGAAGACTTTATAGCTGAAGAAAGTTCAGCACTCCCCTTCCAGTGAACTTAGAAGACAAAGGAGTCTTCGCTTCAAATACTAGTCGGTCTAGTTGTTGAAGAACAAGGACTGAAGAAGGGCTTTCAGTTTAGTTTGGCTTGACAATACCAAACTGAATGATGTCGATCTCCTCTAGGATACTCAAGACTTTTCAGTATTCTGATGGTTTGCATTAGGCGGGAAAAGATAACTTTAAGTCAAAGAAGGTTGCTTGTATACTTAAATATAAGTACAACCTTTATCTTTTCTAGAATAGTTTAATATGTACTTTGTACTGTTTATCCAGCATGGGCATCAACCACCCACTGGATAAACCCATGCATTGAAACATGAAAAATGCAAACCCTAATTTACACTGCCTATAAAAGGAGTGTACATTGAGAGAGAAAAGGTTAACCAATACAAGAGCTTAAACTTTGGAAAACCTTTATCTCTCGATACCAACTAAACCATATAGCCAAGATGCATATGAACGTTTAGATTGGAGCTTAGACTTGAACTTTGGTTAGACGTTTAAGTAGAGGAGATCAAACCCCATTGTCATGCAACCACTTTGTTATTCCGCAAACAAAGTGGGTTATAGATTATTTATTTGATTCTAATAAAAGTCTATAAATTGAAAAGTATATTGGTATTATTGTTTTAATCTTTCATAGTTCTTATCTATTGTTAAAACAACTCACTTGAGTCGAAGTAAGAGTTATTACTTAAGATAATAAGTAATAACGAATTACTAGGGACCAACAAGTGGTATCAGAGCAGTTTGATTAGTTAAACTCTTATTTTATTAAACCGCTCATTTAAAAGTTTACAAATCAAGATCCAAAATGGCTCAAGTTATACCACAAAACCCTAGAATATATGGGTGGCCAACTCAATGTTGCTCCTGTACTAGAGGTAGCCAACTTTACAAATTGGAAGAAGAGGTTTCTTGTCCACATGGTTGGAATTGAACCTCAATTCCTTGGAATCATTAAAAATGGTCCTTTTGTTCCCATGGTTGGGGACAATAAAAAACCTGAAGCACAATGGACTACTAATAAGAGAAAAGCTGCTAACCTAGATCAGCGTCTCAAAAGTCTCATCATGTCTGTGCTTCCAGATGACCAAATGAATTCTGTTGTAAATTAAAAACAGCCAAAGCAACATGGGAGGACCTTATTCTTTACCATGAGGGACCCTCTGATGTAAAAGAAACCAGAATCATGGATTTAAAGCTTCAATACAACACCTTCAAGCACAAAGAAGGGGAAACCCTCACACAGACATTCACCATATACAAAGCACTGATGAATGAACTTATGAATGATGGTGTTGAGCTTTCAAAACTTGAAATCAACAAAATTTTTGTTAATGCATTGCCAAAAAGTGGCTCAGTTTCTGCCAAATCTTGAGAAATGCTAATCACATTAAAGACTGTGATCTAGCCTCTCTTTTTGGGAAACTTAAATATAAAGAAAACCTAGTTGATAGGATTTATGAAGGCTCAAGCAAGAGTAAAGCATTAACCATTGCTACACCTTTGTCCACAGCCTTCTTTAGTGAGTCTGTCATCAAGACTACCAAGATAGTCCTGATGATGAGGAAGATACTAGATCTAGTGAGGAATATCTGAATGACCTTAAAGAGGAATTTCATGAAAGAGCACTTCTGGCTAAGTCTAGAAGGTTCTTCAAGAGAGGAGGCAAGTTCTCCAGCTCCACAAAAGCTTTAGTTGACACTGATTGCTACAAATGTGGGAAGACTGGTAGCTATGCTAGGGATTGTTATTCAAAAACATCTCTCCCTTGATATTCCTCACCAGCTCAATCAAGACCACCTGGTCAATCATCATTTCAACCACAACAAATTGCTTATACTCCATTTCAGCAAAACAGGGTTGAACTCAGACCAACTAAAGACTTTGAGTCCAAATATAGAGAAATCAAGGCAAGATTGGCCTTAATGAGTACTGAAAGCTCCTCATCCAAGACTCCCAAGCAAGACAAGAACAAAAGGCTTATTGCTGAAGTCTATGAATGGGATGAAGAAGATGTTTCTTCAGATGATGATGAAATGGTGAATGTAAAAGTGCTGATGGAACTTGCTGATGATGAAGGGGCTAATTCAAATGTTGTGACTAGAGAGAGTGCCAGAAATGTTGAATGGGTCAATGTCACAATCAAAAAGGTACAAAATCTTCTTGAATTAGAAGATAAAGATGACATTAAATTTATCTTTGATTACTTGTGCATTGATCTAAAATTTGTTGAAGAACAAAGAAACAATTTGCTTGAAAACTTCCATAAACTTGTTCTAAAACTTGAAGATTTTGAAAGTAAGCAAATAGAGCTAAAAGAGGCTAAACTTGATATTCTTACCTTTCAACAATTGAACAAAGAATTTTTGGAGGAAAATAACTCTCTAAGAGCTGAATTAAAAGAAGCAAAAGATATTATAAATCTTGGCTTAGAAACTCTGATAGGGTTAATCAATGCATAAGTGAACAAATACCAGCTCAAAAGAGAAAAATGCTTGGTGTTGAAGGATCCTCCAACACCAAATCTATTGTCTTTGTCAAAGCCTCAAATGAGGATGGTAGCTCGATCCCTGACATTGAAAGGTCAGGTGAAGAGAATTTACCCAATCATGACACTGGACGAATCCTTCTTCCTGAGTTTCAAGCAAGTGTTGACACTTCAGCACCAGTTGAGTCCTCAGTTACTGAGGATGACTCAGATGATGATATAGAGAATGAAGTAAGTACCCTACTTCCTCCTTTGGAGAAGCTGGCTGGTGCTGAACCCTCAACTGGACCCAATACTATCCAGTCTATCATCAAGTCACACACCACACACAAAGGTAGTTCTTCCAAACATGTCAAAATTGACACTTCAAAGAACTCTTTAGGTCCTGCTGAAGGCTCATATATAGGAACTACCTCTTCAGTTTCAACAAATAAACTGAATAATGCTAGATCTGAGGAAGATGAGAGAATGTCTCTTATCATGCAAGAGGTAAATGATCTTAAATTACAACTCAGGCAGCAGCAAACACCAATACGATTCAGAGATGAACCTTCAGATTCTCCTCATTTCAAGTACAAGACACAATTTAAAAAGGCTTGTGATTTATGTGGTCTAAACAACCATCTCACTGAAACTTGCCTAAGAGTGATTTATTGTACCAAATGTGAAAGGACTGATCATCGCACTTGTGAACACACTCAGTATATGCTGGCCAAAACAAGTGTTGATGCTCACAAAATTGAAGCATCTCATTCCAGGCGAAATATGCCTTTCCCACCATGCATTCATTGTGGTATGGGTAATCATAACTCAGATGACTGCCACTATTACCCTGGTTGTAATATTTGTAGAAATTATTACCATGACACTCATGGACATAATCGAATCATCTCACTCAGAAGAGGTATTAAACCAAGAAACCCAAACTCTATTACCAAATATTGTGAGACTTGTGGAAGCGATGTCCACAATACATCTGATCACAACCATATATAGTGGTTCAGAAGAGGTGAAGCCCTCCAGGCTAAGAAAGCTAAAGCTATTCAGACATCTTCTTCTTTTGAGCAATCACACATACCCTCTAAAAGAGGATCCTTCAGATCTAGAACACCTTCTAGATCTAAAACCCCCACCCAACAAAGGTGGGTTTCAAAACAAAACTGACCATTTCATTAACTTGTGTAGTGTGATATCAGGAAGCCTATTTGGTACCTAGATAGTGGCTGCTCAAGGCATATGACTGGCACCAAAAGTTATTTGCACAAGTATAAGGAGGAACAGGGTCCTAAAGTTGTTTTTGGTGATAACTCATCAGCTACTACTAAAGGATTTGGTTTAGTAAAATGCAATGGTATAGTTTTCTCAAAGGTAGCATATGTAAATGGATTGAAGCACAACCTCATCAGCATAAGTCAACTTTGTGATGCAAAGTATCTTGTGCTGTTTGATGACAAAAAAGGTACGATCTTCAACTCCAATCATAAAATTGTGATGATTGCTCCAAGAGTTAAAGATTTTTATGTCATGAACATGAACTCTACTCAGGAGACATGCTTTTTTTCTAAAGCCTCTAACATTACAAATTGGCTTTGGCATAAGAGGCTCTCACATCTCAATTTCAAAACAATAACTCTGCTGGCAAAACAAAATCTTGTTATTGGTCTTCCTTCACTTGTCTACTCCAAGGACAAACCATGTTCAACATGTGAAAAAGGGAAGCACCATAGGGCCAGTTTCAAAACAAAGCAAACTTTCTCAATCAAAGAAAGTCTTCATTTGCTTCACATGGACTTATTTGGCCCAGTATCACCTAGGGCCATTTGTTATGAAAACTATACACTTGTCATTGTTGATGAGTACTCTAGGTATACCTGGGTATATTTTCTGACAAAGAAAAGTCATGCACCAGATGCCATCATGTCATTCGTCAAAAGAGTTGAAAATCAAAATGACACTCATGTCAAACAACTCAGAACTGACAATGGCGCTAAATTCAGAATTCACTCACTGATCAAATTCTATGATGACAAAGGAATTTCCCAAAATTTCTCATCTCCTTACACACCTGAACAAAATGGTGTGGCAAAAAGAAGGAACATAACTTTGATTGAAGCATCAAGAATAATGTTTGCTGGATCTGCTCTCTCTAAGCATTTTTGGACTGATGTTGTAGCTACTGCTTGCTACACTCAAAATAGATCCATCATTGTGAAGAGACACATGAAGACTCCCTATGAAGTCTTCAGGGGGATAATTCCAAACATCTCATTCTTACATGTGTTTGGGTGTCCAGTATTCATTCACAATCACAAGGATCACCTTGGAAAGTTTGATGAAAAATATGATGATGGTTACTTTATTGGATACTCTCTTGTATCTAAAGCATACAGAGTCTTCAACACAAGAAGACAATGTATTGAAGAAACCTATCACATCACATTCAATGAAAGTTCTAAAGCTCTTACTTTTACAAATCCATCAGATGATGAACTTCATACACATGAATCTCACAATTATCCATGGGATGAATTTCAACACTATGAGCCTTCTCAAAAATATCAAACAAGCAACTCAGTCCCTCATATTGATCCATTTAAAGATATGGCAAGTCCTACAAAAGGAAATCCTTCAGTATCACATACTGATGGTCATCAATCGAATAATGATCAATCTCAAAATGATCAAAATGATCAGCAAGGAAACACAAATGACCAAAATGGTCAGTCTCAAAACAATCAGCATGCTGACACACATGATCAAAATGATCAATCATATGCAGCTGCTGAGGAACAATCTGAGTGTAACACCTCATTTTGGAAATGGAAATATCACAGCAATTATGGCGTGTCATCAAAGCATACAAGGTAAAATGTCTAAACATTACTTGACCATATAAAGGAAAATACCAGAATCCAACATCGGTAGTCCAAAAGTAAAGCTCATCACACACAAACATAGTATATTAAAGGAAAAGGACGAAACAATGTCCAAAGCATAAGTATCATAAAGAAAAGAAATGCATAATGTAAAGAAGGATAGACAGCTTCCAGTCCATATGCACGTACTCTTAGTGTTTACGAGCGTCCCTGAGTACCTGCCGTTTTGGGAACATAGAAAAGGAAAACGGCTGAGCAATACGCTCAGTGCACGGATGTACAATAAAGCATGAATAGGATAAGCATATAACATAATAACAGCGGAAGAAACTAAGTCCCGAGTAACCTGGTTAAGTCTTAATAAAACTGGTTTTATAGTTTGAAAGTATTACGTTTATCTTATAAAAACTGTTTGTCATAATTTTACTATTAGCCAATATAGGTCATGAATATCCACCGTGCATGAATAATTGGAGGGGTGACCTCATCATGCAAATTAGAGGGGCTGCCTCTAATTTAATATACTGGTTTTATGGGTAGGAGGGATCAGCTCCTTGTGAAGGATGCAAGGCACACACCACATTCACCATGTAATCCTGAATAAAAACGTGAAACTAGGATGCACCCATACGCCCCACATGATAAATATAAATAAATGACCAAAAGCTGAAGGGACGCCACGAGCAATCACTCCGTCGTGGTGAAGTCATAACATCAGTGCCTCTAATGTTATGGTTATGGTACCTCCATAACTAGGTGAAACTGGTCATGCATGTATATGGCTATAGGTAATCATATTTAAACATAAGCAATCAAACTCATACTTATACTACGGGAAAACAGTTGGCTGCATACGGGGAAATCCTAATAAGGAAAGAATGTCCATACTGAAAGGACGGGAATCCGTACCTTATGTCCAGTGAACGAGAACGATGAACTGCGAGAATCCTACTTCCGAAACACTAGTGCTACATAAATACGTACATGAAATAAGTATCTGCTTACTACATACATAGCTGGTTTTATATCATGTCTTAGCTTACTTTATGTGTTCTTACTATTTACACTGTTTAAAGCCTTAAACTGTGTTAAATCCTATATACTATTCATTCTGATTAAGTATTTCTGATATTTCATGTGTTATTATACTTACTGTGTAATAATAAGTAACTTTCCAAAAATAGCAGGTTTCCTTAAATAGAAAGTTTCCAAAAATAGAAAGTTACCAAAATAGAAAGTTTCCAAAAATAGAAAGTTTCCAAAAATAGAAATTTTCCAAAAATAGAAAGTTTCCAAAAATAGATTTACTGCTTAAAATAGATAAGTTTCTAAAAATAGAAAGTTTCCATAAATAGATTAGCTGCCTTAGTTAAATAAGTTTCCATAAATAGATTAGCTGTCTTAAATAAATAAGTTTCTAAAAATAGCTGGTTTCCATAAATACAATAGCTGCCTTATTTAATTAAGTTTCTAAAAATAGAAAGTTTCCATAATTAGAAATAAGCTGGTTAAATAAGCTAAGTAAATAAGCCTAAGTATTTTCATGATTATTTTCTAAGTCATATGATATATTATATAGTTTAATAATTATTTCATGTAATTTAATTAAACTATAGGTTATAATATTTAATTAAAGTATGACATGTTTTAATTAAATATATTAAATACTTAGGTTAAAATATGTATTATTAAATACTAATAATATAACCTAAGTCATGTTTAATTAATTAATTATATCCATGGTTTTAAAAATGATTGATTAATTATAAGTCTTAGTAATATAAATACTTAGGTTAAAATAATTCATGTTTATTAATAATTAGTTAACCTAAGTCATGTTATTAAATTAATTACATCTTATTAACTTAATCTTAACATAAGTTTATAACATAACAACTAACATAATCATGATCCGGATCTAAGCTTAAAAACATGCACCAGATATGAACAAACACCGTACCCTGAACCAAATCGGGGTACCCCCTTGCTGCCGTAGGACCCACACGCACCAACCAAGACCAACAGGTCTTGGTGGTGGTCGGCTAAAAACAAACCGAGCCCCCTTTGGGGTCGGTTGTACCTGTGGCCCAAAACAAACACCCCTTAGATCCACCCTTTTGATTAATTAATGACCAAAACATGTTAGATCTAGGTTTAATTAATGTGTTTTTATAAAAAAAAATCACGTGCTCTTAATTAATAAAAGATTAATTAAAAAGAAAACAAGTAAAAAGGTTTTACCGTATTCGTGGATCAAGAGGGTGAAGAACAAACACGAACAAACACTAAATTAACAAGATCCAAGATCAAAGAAATCACCTTGATGGTGGTTGTATGTGGCGACACAAAGAGGAGGAGGAAAAGGGATTTTAGGTTTTCTTAAAATTCTTCTGTAAAAGTAATTTTGAGTAGTAAAACTCTTTTTATCCCCCACTTAGTAAAACTGGTAATGGGCTTGGCCCATTACCTTCTTTTGGTCGCGGGTAGGGACTCCCTTGTGGGGGTCCCGTACCTCGTTTCGTGTCTTGTAATTTTGTGCACGTTTATGTTTAATTTAGTTCATGTTTTAAATGTTCTCGTTATGTAAATACCATACTCTTATATATTTAATTACGCTCGTATTAAATATATATACCTAACCAATAATATCTCGTGTTTTAATTACGCTCGTGATCTCGTGATCGTATCTTCGTGATTAATTATTGCTAAATAATTATTACGTGACCGTTCATATAAAATACTTATCGTGTTCTAACACGTACGTAATACATAAACTCCTAATACGTAATCGTAATCATGCTATATTAGGAAAGTTTTTAACTAGTACGTACGAACTTAAGGTACTATGCATGGTAAAAGCATGCGGGTTTTACAACTCTTCCCCCCTAAAAAGAATAATTCGTCCCCGAATTATAGATAAAGTAAACTGGAAAAGAAGAACATACCCGAATTCAAAATATGAAATGAGGGTAAGAAGTCCGGATAGACTCCTCTGTTTCCCAAGTGGCTTCCCGCTCGGTATGATCCCTCCATAGAATTTTGACGAATGGAATCGTCGTCTTTCTCATGACTCGTTCTTGCCTGTCAAGAACTCGTTCGGGTTCTTCTATAAAAGTAAGATCTTCACGTATCTGTTCCAGTGGATACTGAACCATGTGAAGGGGATGATATTGGTACCCTCTGAGTAAGGACACATGAAACACATTGTGCACATGCGAAAGTTGCGGAGGTAACGCCAATCGGTAAGATACTTCACCGACTCGTTCAATGATACCAAACGGTCCGATGAAACGAGGACTGAGCTTCCCTTTAATCCCGAAGCGTCTAACACCACGTGCCGGCGAAACCTTAAGGAAGACGTGATCTCCTACGTTAAAGTGTAAATCCCTACGATGCTTGTCGGCATAACTCCTTTGACGTGACCGTGCCTCCTGAATCTTCTGTCTAGCTACTTCGATCTTCTCGTTTGTCATCTCTATGATTTCTGGTCCTTCGAGTGTTCGCTCGCCAACCTGATCCCAGCAGATTGGGGCGCGACACTTTCTGCCATACAACATCTCAAATGGAGCACACTTGAAGCTCGCGTGCCAGCTGTTGTTGTACGCAAACTCCACCAAACAGATGTATTCGTCCCAATCACCCGTCCATTCCAACGCACATGATCTCAACATATCCTCCAATGTTTGAATGGTTCGCTCCGACTGTCCGTCTGTTTGAGGATGAAAAGCCGTGCTAAGCTTAAGTTTTGTACCCCAAGTTTTCTGCAGACTTTTCCAAAAGCGCGAAGTGAATCGAGGATCTCTGTCTGAGACGATGCTGGATGGTGCACCGTGTAGTCTCATGATCTCTCGTCTGTACGTATCTGCGAGTTTACTTACCGGATCTTCCTTGCGGATCGGTAAGAAATGAGCTGATTTGGTAAGTCGATCAACGATAACCCAAATTGCATCGTGCTTCCTTTTGGTAGGCGGAAGACCGGTAACAAAATCCATGGTGATTTTATCCCACTTCCACTCTGGAATATCTAACGGTTGAAGGAGACCGCCAGATCGCTGATGCTCGATCTTAACCTGCTGGCAGGTAAGACATTTGGAGACGTAAGTGGCCACATCCTGCTTCATACCACTCCACCAAAAGTACTGCTTGATGTCATGGTACATTTTAGTTGAACCAGGATGTATCGAGAATGGGGAGCTATGAGCTTCTGCTAGCAAAGCTTCCCGGAGTTCTTGGTCATCAGGAACACAAAGTCTAGTGCCCTGCCATACGATACCATCTGCATCTACTCTGAATTCTGTCTGCTTCTCCAAATTCTGTATTATCGCCCATATTTCTCCGTCATCCTTCTGAGCTTCCTTGATCTTAGATAGTAACTCGGGTTCTACTCTAAGATTAGCCCAGTAACCGTGCTGTCCATGTACCATGATCTCGATGTCTAGTCGCTCCAAGTCTCTTATGATTTCCTTATCGATTCTAAAGCTGTTGATCATTCCGGACTTCCTGCTAAGGGCATCTGCTACTACATTTGCCTTTCTGGGATGATACTGTAGATTAATGTCATAATCCTTCAACAGCTCTAACCATCTCCTCTGCCTCATGTTCAATTCACGTTGAGTGAAGATATACTTCAAGCTCTTGTGGTCCGTGAAAATGTCACATGATTCTCCATATAAGTAGTGTCTCCATATCTTCAATGCAAACACGACTGCAGCAAGTTCCAGATCGTGCGTGGAGTAATTCTCTTCATAAGGCTTAAGCTGCCGTGAAGCGTACGCGATCACTTTCCCATGTTACATGAGAATGCAGCCAAGTCCCTTCCCCGATGCATCGTTGTAGATTTGAAATCCACCCGTACCAGATGGTAGAGTAAGAATTGGTGCAGATACTAGCTTCTACTTCAGGTCTTCAAAGATCTTCTCTCGATCTTCAGTCCAGACGAATTTCTCCCCTTTCCGCATCAGTTTGGTCAATGGTAGTGCTAAGCGGGAAAAATTCTCCACGAACCTACGGTAATAGCCAGCTAAGCCTAAGAAACTGCGGACTTCCGTCGCTGATGTCGGCCTCGGCCACTTAGTGATGGCCTCAACCTTCGCTGGATCCATAGTGATTCATTCTGCTGATACAATGTGACCTAAGAATGCCACCTTGTCTAACCAGAACTCACACTTGGAGAATTTAGCATACAGCTGCTTCTGGCAAAGAATCTGTAGTACTAAACGAAGATGGTCTTCGTGTTCCTCCTTGGACTTAGAGAAAATCAGGATGTCATCGATGAAAACAATGACGAATTTGTCCAGAAATTCATGGAATATTCTGTTCATCAGATCCATGAACACTGTTGGAGCATTTGTCAGGCCAAATGGCATAACTACAAACTCGTAGTGGCCATAACGAGTACGAAAAGCAGTCTTAGCAATATCCTGCTCGTTGACTTGTAATTGATGATAGCCTGACCTAAGATCGATCTTGGAGAAGTGTTTGGCCCCTTGGAGTTGGTCAAACAGATCGTCAATGCGTGGCAGTGGATATCTATTCCGAATGGTAATCTTGTTGAGCTCGCGATAATCTATGCAAAGACGCACACTGCCGTCCTTCTTCTTAACAAACAAAACCGGTGCGCCCCATGGAGATGCGCTCGGTCGAATGAAACCTCGTTCGAGAAGTTCTTGCAGTTGATCCTTCAGCTCCTTCAGCTCTATGGGAGCCATGCGATAAGGAGCCTTGGATATTGGTTCAGCTCCTGGAACTAGCTCGATACTGAATTCCACTTCTCGTGCAGGTGGTATGCCCGGAAGTTCTGCTGGAAACACGTCTTGGAATTCCGACACTATAGGTTGATCCTGAATCGATGGAGATTCAGCATCCATGTCGTGAACCGTAGCTAGATAACCCTCGCAGCCATGTGACAGTAGTGCACGCGCTTGCAGGGTGGATATGATTTGTACAGACCGTCCGGGTATGAACCCATTATGAATGTACTCTGGTACATTTACATCACCGAAGATAACCCGATATGAATAGCAGTCTATGGTAGCATGATACTTGGATAGCTAATCCATGCCCAAAATCATGTCGAAGTCATTCATGTCCAGCGGAAGTGCGTCGACAGGTCGAACCTTATCATCAAATTCTAGGGGAAGACTCTTGTATACATGGGTGATTAATACAGAGTCCCTCAAAGGCGTGGAAATAGTAAGCCTATTTTCTAGTGGCAAGGGAGGCATCCTAATGTTCTTAGCATAAGCAGTAGAAATAACCGAGTGAGTAGCACCCGTATCGAAAAGAACACATGCAGCGCGACCATACATATACAAGATTCCAGTGATGGTACCTGTAGACTTGTTGGCCTGGTCTCAAGATGTCGTGTAGACACGCCCGGCAGTAGGAGGCGGTTTGGTATCAGCATGTCCCGATGTACCATCCATCTCGCCCTTACGACAATCCTTCATAATATGTCCAGGAAGACCACACTTGATGCACGCATCAGTATTACGGCGACATGGTCCTGGGTGCCTACGGTGGCAAGTAGAGCAAAGAGGATGAGTGTATCCTCCAGCAGGTGCTCTGGCTGGCTGAGGACCAGTGATAGCTGGACGGCTAGGCTGCGAACCTCTCTGGTTCTGGTCCTTACCGTTTCCATGGTTCCTGCTATTGCTGGATTGCCCGGCGTTGTTACGGTAATTTTCATTACCGCCATGCCTATCCGTAGCAGATCGGTCATTAGTCTGACCATTTCCCTTGGGCTGATTAGGCTGCTGCTGAGTAGGCGGCTGAGACCGGTCCCCAGTTTTCTGCCTGGAAGATGCATATTAAAGAGATGAATAATAGACATATGGAAAGTATACGGATTGAGCACCGCTTGAATATGAAGGTTTTACCTCTTGTCGGGTCTTTCAGCTTCCCCAAACTCATCCCTCTCCTGCAGCATCTCCAGTTTCCGTGCTGCATCGGCCACTTGTGCTACAGTATTGAACGTAGCACACACCAGATTATTTGCGACCGATGTGCGAAGAGCCCATCTGAAGTGATGTGCTTGCTCTTCTGGAGTACCTGCTGCCGCACCAAGGAAACCAGCCAAGCGAAGAAAGCGCTGCATAAACTCGTTGCTATTCTCCCCAGCTCTCTGACGGATCCCATGGTACTCTCTCTTGAGTTTGTCCTGCTCAGCTTTAGGAAAGAACTGCTCCATCACCCTGTCCTTGAACTGAGCCCAAGTCAAACCAGCAACCCACTCATCACCACCTTCAGATTGCATCAAAGCTAACCACCAGTTAAGTATATCGCCTTCGAACCGATAGCATGCCAACCTCGCCTTGTATGCAGGGTCACAGCCCATAGCGTTGAAGATCTTCTCAATGTGAGCCAACCAGCTTTCAGCATCGCTAGGGCTATCTGTCTTCTCAAAAGCTCGAGGGCGGAGCTTGTTGAATCTCTCCAGCCATACTGCTAATGTCACTGGAGGAGGAGGAGGAGGTGGCTGATTGTGCTGCTACTGATTGTTGGCAGCTTGAACTTCAGCCCGGATGTCATTCCTCAGTTGAGGAAGCAAGGCTTGCATGGCAGCCTGAATTGCAGCATTGAGCTGCTCTTGTTCGCGTGTGAGAACCATCTGACAGTATAAAAATAAAACATATGATTAAACAGTTCAAAACATAAAATATAAAATATATACATGAAAAAAAATTTCTACTAAAAATTTCACGAGAAAAATTTTATGCAAGAAAAATTTGTATGAATGCATGATGCAGTTTTATGAAAACTTTGGATGCTCGAGAGTGAACGCCTCTGGTCAGTTCACTCAAAACAAAAGACATATCGAGGGGACGCTTATGGGTCGGTCCCAAATCTAAAAGTTTCGATAAAACACATGCGACTAAATAGGGTCAGTCCTGTACCAACCATTACTTAGTCAAAAACCCTGTAACAATGACATATATATGTATGCTTAAAAATGATGAATGCATGAAAACAACTGTCAGTTCTAGGAAGACCGTAGTGACTACCCACTAATCACAGGTCATATTTGAGAGCCTACAGGTCGAAACCAGGCTCTGATACCATAATTGTAACACCCTATTTTGGAAATGGAAATATCACAGCAATTATGGCGTGTCATTAAAGCATACAAGGTAAAATGTCTAAACATTACTTGACCATATAAAGGAAAATACCAGAATCCAACATCGGTAGTCCAAAAGTAAAGCTCATCACACACAAACATAGTATAGTAAAGGAAAAGGACGAAATAATGTTCAAAGCATAAGTATCATAAAGAAAGGAAATGCATAATGTAAAGAAGGCTAGACAGCTTCCAGTCCATATGCACGTACTCTTAGTGTCTACGAGCGTCCCTGAGTACCTGCTGTTTTGGGAACATAGAAAAGGAAAACGGCTGAGCAATACGCTCAGTGCACGGATGTACAATAAAGCACGAATAGGATAAGCATATAACATAATAACAGCGGAAGAAACTAAGTCCCGAGTAACCTGGTTAAGTCTTAATAAAACTGGTTTTATAGTTTGAAAGTCTTACGTTTATCTTATAAAAACTGTTTGTCATAATTTTACCATTAGCCAATATAGGTCATGAATATCCACCGTGCATGAATAATTGGAGGGGTGACCTCATCATGCAAATTAGAGGGGCTGCCTCTAATTTAATATACTGGTTTTATGGGTAGGAGGGATCAGCTCCTTGTGAAGGATGCAAGGCATACACCACATTCACCATGTAATCCTGAATAAAAACGTGTAACTAGGATGCACCCATACGCCCCACATGATAAATATAAATAAATGGCCAAAAGCTGAAGGGACGCCACGAGCAATCACTCCGCCGTGGTAGAGTCATAACATCAGTGCCTCTAATGTTATGGTTATGGTACCTCCATAACTAGGTGAAACTGGTCATGCATGTATATGGCTATAGGTAATCATATTTAAACATAAGCAATCAAACTCATACTTATACTACGGGAAAACAGTTGGCTGCATACGGGGAAATCCTAATAAGGAAAGAATGTCCATACTGAAAGGACGGGAATCCGTACCTTATGTCCAGTGAACGAGAACGATGAACTGCGAGAATCCTACTTCCGAAACACTAGTGCTACATAAATACGTACATGAAATAAGTATCTGCTTACTACATACATAGTTGGTTTTATATCATGTCTTAGCTTACTTTATGTGTTCTTACTATTTACACTGTTTAAAGCCTTAAACTATGTTAAATCCTATATTCTGTTCATTCTGATTAAGTATTTCTGATATTTCATGTGTTATTATACTTACTGTGTAATAATAAGTAACTTTCCAAAAATAGCAGGTTTCCTAAAATAGAAAGTTTCCAAAATAGAAAGTTTCCAAAAATAGAAAGTTTCCAAAACTAGAAAGTTTCCAAAAATAGATTTACTGCTTAAAATAGATAAGTTTCTAAAAATAGAAAGTTTCCATAAATAGATTAGCTGCCTTAGTTAAATAAGTTTCCATAAATAGATTAGCTGCCTTAAATAAATAAGTTTCTAAAAATAGCTGGTTTCCATAAATACAATAGCTGCCTTATTTAATTAAGTTTCTAAAAATAGAAAGTTTCCATAATTAGAAATAAGCTGGTTAAATAAGCTAAGTAAATAAGCCTAAGTATTTTCATGATTATTTTCTAAGTCATATGATATATTATATAGTTTAATAATTATTTCATGTAATTTAATTAAACTATAGGTTATAATATTTAATTAAAGTATGACATGTTTTAATTAAATATATTAAATACTTAGGTTAAAATATGTATTATTAAATACTAATAATATAACCTAAGTCATGTTTAATTAATTAATTATATCCATGGTTTTAAAAATAATTAATTAATTATAAGTCTTAGTAATATAAATACTTAGGTTAAAATAATTCATGTTTATTAATAATTAGTTAACCTAAGTCATGTTTATTAAATTAATTACATCTTATTAATTTAATTCTTAACATAAGTTTATAACATAACAACTAACATAATCATGATTCGGATCTAAGCTTAAAAACATGCACCGGATATGAACAAACACCGTACCCCGAACCAAATCGGGGTACCCCTTGCTGCCGTAGGACCCACACGCACCAACCAAGACCAAAAGGTCTTGGTGGTGGTCGGCTAAAAACAAACCGAGCCCCCTTTGGGTTCGGTTGTACCTACGGCCCAAAACAAACACCCCTTAGATCCACCCTTTTGATTAATTAATGACCAAAACATGTTAGATCTAGGTTTAATTAATGTGTTTTTATAAAAAAACATCACGTGATCTTAATTAATAAAAGATTAATTAAAAAGAAAACAAGTAAAAAGGTTTTACCGTATTCGTGGATCAAGAGGGTGAAGAACAAACATGAACAAACACTAAATTAACAAGATCCAAGATCAAAGAAATCACCTTGATGGTGGTTGTATGTGGCGGCACAAAGAGGAGGAGGAAAAGGGTTTTTAGGTTTTCTTGAAATTCTTCTGTAAAAGTAATTTTGAGTAGTAAAACTCTTTTTATCCCCCACTTAGTAAAATTGGTAATGGGCTTGGCCCATTACCTTCTTTTGGCCGCGGGTAGGGACTCCCTTGTGGGGGTCCCGTACCTCGTTTCGTGTCTTGTAATTTCGTACACGTTTATGTTTAATTTAGTTCGTGTTTTAAATGTTCTCGTTACGTAAATACCATACTCTTATATATTTAATTACGCTCGTATTAAATATATATACGTAACCAATAATATCTCGTGTTTTAATTACGCTCGTGATCTCGTGATCGTATGTTCGTGATTAATTATTGCTAAATAATTATTACGTGACCGTTCATATAAAATACTTATCGTGTTCTAACACGTACGTAATACATAAACTCCTAATACGTAATTGTAATCATGCTATATTAGGAAAGTTTTTAACTAGTAAGTACGAACTTAAGGTACTATGCATGGTAAAAGCATGCGGGTTTTACACTGAGCCCCTTGCTCAAAGCTAACCTATCATCTCTAGGGAATTAGGTCTTGGTTATGTTGCTTCTGACCAAGAAGGAAGCCCTCCAATGATTGAACCTTTGTCCACTGAATATCCTTCAGTAGACACTAGAGACATTCCAAGTCCTAGTCTATGTCATGGACTTCCAAGCTCTAGCTCTAATCATGATACCAGTACCTATTCTCCAGCTCCACAAAAGTCTTGGACTCAAAATAGTCACATACAGCTGGTGAACATAATAGGTAATCCTAGTGAAGGTAGAGTCACTAGATCTATGGCAAAGAAACTAAGTGCTGCTTCATCTGAAGAATGCCTCTATGTAAATTTTCTCTTAGAAATTGAACCTACAAAGGTTTCTGAAGCACTCACACACCCTAGATGGGTGGATGCCATGCAAGAGGAACTCAATCAATTTGAAAGAAACAAAGTCTGGAAATTGGTTACTCTTCCATATGGTAAATCAATCACTGGCACCAAATGGGTTTACAAGCTCAAAATAGATGAAACCAATGCAGTGACCAAAATTAAAGCTATGCTGGTGGCCCAAGGATTCAATCAAGAGCCTGGTGTTGATTTTGATCAAACCTTTACTCCAGTTGTACGTATGGAAGCCATATGAATCTTCCTTGCATATGCCACTTACATGAACTTCATCATCTACCAAATGGATGTCAAAAGTGCATTCCTAAATGGTGACCTAAAAGAAGAAGTTTATGTTACTCAGCCTCCTGGCTTTGAGAGTAGTAAATACCCAAATCATGTCTACAAGCTTTACAAAGCTTTGTATGGACTGAAGCAAGCTCCAAGAGCATGGTATCAAACTCTCACAACATTCCCCATTGAACATAAATTTGTCAGAGGAAAAATAGATAGCACCTTGTTTATCTATAAATCTAAAACTGACACCATTCTGGTATAAATTTATGTGTATGACATAATCTTTGGTTCTACAAGCTTGAAACTTTGGAAACAATTTGTCAAGCTTATGACCAACAAGTTTGAGATGAGTATGATGGGTGAACTCACATACTTTCTTGGCCTTCAGATTAAACAATCCGACCAAGGCATCTCCATCAATCAAGAAAAATATGTCAAGGATCTGCTGAAGAAGTATGATATCAATTGTGCTTCAGTGAAGACTCCAATGGTACCCTCTAACAACTTAGGACCTGATCTCAATGGACAATCAGTCCGATAAGACTCAGTATAGAGGTATGAATGGGTCACTCATGTACTTAACTACAAGCAGGCCTGACATTCAGTTCTCTACATGCCTTTGTGCAAGATACCAAGCAGATCCAAAGGAATCACACCTTACTACTGTAAAGAGGATCTTCAGATACCTAAAAGGTACACCAAGTCTAGGTCTTTGGTACCCCGAATCCTCAGGGTTTGACCTAAAGGGGTATTCAGATTCTGACTATGCTGGATGCAATTTGGACAGAAAAAGCACTTCTGGTGCCTGCCAATTGCTTGGTGGCAAACTTGTGTACTGGAGTGCTAAAAAGCAAAAAACAGTTGCCATGTCCTAAGCAGAAGCTGAATATTTGGCAGCTGCTGGATGTTGTGCCAATGTTCTTTGGATGAAAAGACAACAGGTTGATTATGACATAGAATATGAAAAGGTACCAATCTTTTGTGATAACACTAGTGTTATTGCAATATCCAACAATCTAGTCCTCCACTCAAGAACAAAACACATTAATCAGATATCACTTTATCAGAGATCACAATGTGAAAGGGGACATTGAATTACATTTCATCCCCACTCAATACCAATTGGCTGATATCTTCACCAAACCATTGGATGAACCAACTTTCAAAAGACTGATAATGGAGCTTGGTATGCTGAACATTGATGATACAAAACCTGAACGTTCAGCATTCACTGAAGAAGCTTGAAGCTTCAGCATTTCATAAAAGATTTTGATTAATGTTACGTAGCATTGTCAGAGTAAAGGAGTGTGCAATATCATGTGTCTATTTCACTTTATGTGATTGTGTATATGAGTTTTGTCCCCTTATCTGATTCACTGAAGGTGAACAAATAATCACCAGTCATCAAAAGATTCCTTCAGCAATGCTGAACAAATTTTAATACAACTTAGTGGCTAGGCCTGAGTAGAGGAGCGTGCAACGTCATATGTCTTGTTAACTTATGTGAACATGTATACGGGGTTTTGTCGCCTCATCTGACGCACTGAAGCTCACAAGTATATGTCTCATCAGCTTCAGCATATCTGAGCAACTGCTTTTAAAACAAATCAATCATGTGACTCAATGGAGTTAATGACATTAAATTTCTTGAGAATAAATACAAAACATTTTTTCAAAAGGTGTCAATTGTTTATATAGGAAATATCAAGCGTCCATATCACAGTCAACAACTTTCTGACACAATCAGGCGTTTCACTGTTCAAAGCAACAGAAAATCATCACCTTTTTCAGAACATTAATGAGAGAGTTTGTGTCATTTGTTCAAAAAAAACCCTAAAAGTTTCATTCTCTTTTTAAATGTTTTACAAACTTTGAAAAATCTGTTCAAAAAGTGTTTATATATATCTTTTGAAGATTGATAATTCATATCATTTGCAAAAACTTTAAAAAAACACACACAACTCTCTCTCTCTCAAAAGAAAACACTCATAACAAACATCAATGGCTGCTGAATCTTCTTCACAACCATAAGAGACTGAGATCACCCTCAATCCTTCCATCCATGTAAACTATCCCATCGAGGACATATTCTTTAAACCCAACAACATCACCTTGATCAAACCAGAAACCCTAACATCTGAACCTGGAAAGCAAGTACTAAACTTTTTATCCAAATGTGTGATTCGTGATGCCTTGTTCAAAGATCCAAAGGTTATGTTTGAAAATGTGTTAAAAGAATTCTGGTTCAAAACACAAGGGTCAAAGAACAAGAAATCTATTGAGTTTGTGTCTACAACTTTGGGTATTCATGGGAAAATAAATTTAAAGTTGTGTAGAAGGGTTTTAGGGTTAAACTATTTGGAGGATTCTAGTAAATATGAGGCTGTTCCCAATGATCTCTCTGTTGTCAAAACATTTTTTAGAGAAATTGGATACACTGAAGAGATTAATGATAAATGGGGGTTGAAGAGAAGCTGTTTACCACCTAAGTGGAAACTTTTGATGTCCATCTTAATTGAGTGTCTGGGTGGGAAAACTGGTGGGCTTGATCAAATCAACCAAAAGGATGCCCTGATTTTGTATTGTCTGGCAAAGGGCATAAAAGCTGATTTTGGAAAACTAATCTTTGAAGATCTCCATAGAAAAATGGAGAAGAAAACTAGGGAAAAGAATATGGTCTACACCAGATTTTTATCCCTCGTTTTTGCTGACCAATTTGGTGAAGAGTATTCTAAGAATGAAGGAGTTAAACTAGTTTTTCAAATCTTTGATACCAATCGTTGGAACATTCCAGTCAGCACAACTGAACCTCCTTTCACACAGCTCATACTGGACATTTGCTCAGCAAATGCTCCAGTAGTGTTTAAAGCTCCACAAGACACTCCTCCAACTGGAGAAGGGGATCTAACAAGCACAAAGTCTGGAGCTTCTTCTGGACCACGTCAAAAGAGCACGTCTGTGAATACTCTTAAGTGTAGACGTGGGTTTAAGAAAAGGAGGCATCCCACATAATCTTCATCAAAGAAGCATTCTGATGATCCCAAAGGCCAAGCTTTGAAGAAACAAAAGTCCTCGGCCAAGGACCAGAACCTAAGCCAGCCGCCACCATCAGTCTCTGCTAGGGGTGAGCATGGTTCGGTTTGGTTCGGTTTTTGTATAAAACCAAAACCGAACCAACAAATTTCGGTTTCTGATTTTTAGGAAAAATTCGGTTTCTGATTTTTAGGAAAAATTCGGTTTCGGTTTTGTGTCGGTTTGGTTTTTCGGTTTTCGATTTACTTTCGGTTTGGTTTTTCGGTTTTTTCGGTTTCTATATGATTTATCGAGCTTCGCTTTTACAAGTTGATTTTGAATATACCATAAACCGACACGTTAAAAGCTTTATATAAACAATAACAACAAGAAACACAACATTAACAATAAAGAAAAAATATCATATAAAATCCTAAAAAAAATCATTTATATGTATAAATAAACATAATAGCAATGATAAAAAGCTAATTAAAAAAACAATCGAGAAAAAAACTTATTATTTAGTCATGTTCAATAAGCATATGAAACAATGATTAGTTATTAATAGGGATGAGCATTTGGACCCGAATCCCGAAACCGAACCGGAACCGTACCGATTCCCGGTACCCGAATCCCGTTCGGTACGGTACCGGTACCACGAAATAAGGTGAAAAAAAATTTGGTACCACTAATTCGGTACGGGACCGGTACCAAATCGGGAAATTCCCGAAAAAAACGGGAAAATCCCGATTTCCCGGTACCGGTACCGGTACCGATATCCGAATCCCGTTCGGTACGGTACCGGTACCATTAATTTATGCTCGGAAAAAATTCGGTACCACTAATTCGGTACCGGTTCGGTACGGTACCGGTACAGTGCTCATCCCTAGTTATTAAACATGATAGAATTAATCTAACGTACCATATTCATCGTCCATTAGCTTCGACGTAAACTTATATATATATTCTCATGTTTATAAAGATCGGTTCGGTTTATATCGGTTTTCTTTAATGCAAAAACAAAACTGAACCAAAAGCTTCGGTTTTTTCAAAATGCAAAAACCGAACCATCGGTTTTTCAATCGGTTTCGATTTTTAGGTTTTGGTTCTTCGTCTTTTTTCGGTTTAGGTTTGGGTTTTCGGTTTCTTGCACACCCCTAGTCTCTGCTGAAGGTGGCATGCATCAAGAGACCCTGAAGGCAACCCATCTCTCAACCTCTTTAGGAGAGAATGGTGAAGATAGAGCGCACCCTCATCTCAATAGAGTGGAGTCAGCATCGGTAAGCAATTTAAATCTGAATGCATCTCAAATTTCATTACCAATCTCTATCATTTGTCACTCTGAGTCTGCATCAGGGCATGATGCGTCAACAAATACAACAACTGACGCTGACCCTGGCTCTTCTGTTTCTCATGATATAGTTCCCTCACAACAGGGTCCTATTGAAGAAACCAAAAACATTATCATTGATCTTAACTCATCAGGGACTCTTTCTCAGGATCCATCAGGTATAACCAACCCTGATGGTGAAGGACTTGAAACTGACCAGCATACTGAAGGTGGCGATCAGCAGACAATGAAGGAAGTGCCTCTCTCCACTGGCGCCAAGGGGGGACATTTGCCTACATTTATATTCATCATGTCTGCTGATGACTTAGAAAAGGAGTTGGGGCTAAGTGAAATAGCTCCAGTAAACCTAGATGATAGTGAATCTGAAGATGACATCGCTGATCAAACTCCAAAGCCTCCATCCCCCAGAACCGTTAAGGTAAATGAACTGACAAATCAGGTGTTGGTTCTACAATCACATGTGATCAAGCTCAAGGAGGAAAAGGCTATTGCTCATGCTGAACTGGTTACTCTTAAAGCAAGGCCAGTTCCTCCCACTGCTGAACAGATCAGAGATGCAATTCTCACTGCACTGAAGCCATTAGTGAAGGATGTGGCCACTACCACTTCTATCAAGCAAGAGATCATCTCCCTCATGGATTCTATTAATACTACATCCTTTGAGCTCCCTGTTGAATTCAAGCCGATTCCTACTCAGTTTAATGAGCTATGTGATTTAGTATCAAAGATCAAGGATAGGGTGGGTCTACTGGAACAACAAAAACTGAACTTATCGGATGAAGTTCAGCAGAAACTAAATGCTCTTGCTAATGTTCCAGCAATGTTGACCAAGGTATCATCCACCTTAGACTCTCTATATGTATGTTTACCTGCTGGGGGTTCATCAGAAGTTGTAGGGCAATCTTCTGCTGAGGGGTAGAAAGTCACTATTCAGCAGCTTTTTAAGAAACATGCACAGAAGAAGGCCCAAAAACAACCTCTTATGTATGTATCTCCCCTTAGTGAAGACAGTCCAGCTAAGCCTAAGGGGGAGTCTTTAGCAAAGGACACTCACATTGATGGCCTTACCACCAGCACTGAATCATCTGAAAATGGGTCACCTCCCATCAAACCCAAAAGCAAAGGTGAATTCACATTAGATGAAAGAATTATCAAGTCTGGGCTGGCCACTCAAGAAGAACTTGATAAATTACACAAGCTTCAAGATGAAGAAAAGCTCAGGGATCTGAAGATGAGCTTATATGAAAGAATTAGAAAATCTGAGGTTGAAGGCCTCTTCAAGAAAAAGATGTTATACGAAAAGTTTTGTATAGCAAGGTTGAACAGAAGATGTCTCTCAGAAATCACAAACATTGATATGATGACTTACAAAGGAGATATCGGATGAGTATTCTTGTTTATATCGCTACGGCTATAAACACGTTCTTGTACACCGGTTAATGATGCGATAGGAGAAGTTTTTCTTTTGTCATTTTTCATCAATGCTGGCCCAGTCGAGGTTCGCCCATGCCCCATCCCGGGCGGATGGATCTGATGAGATCATATATGACTTCTAAGGAAGGAGCTCTCCTATACTGAATGGCTAGAGATGAGCAGAATCATTGAAAATAAAAAATCCAAGAGATGGGAAGAGGTTCGCACAAGAATTAAACACTTTGTAAGAAATCATGAAAGGATTGGTTAGCATCTGAACATCAGCAACCAAATCTTACTGGATGATCAAGATCTAATTCTAGAACTGAACAAGAGAGCCAATCTGGTACAACCTGGTGTGGGTGATGTCTTTGTCACCACCAAGAAATACAAAGATCTTGTTCATTTTGAAAATCATCTCCCTGGACATGTGTTAGAAGAACCAGAATTAGGAATGATTATGTTCAACCATCGTGAATGACAAGACTTTGTGGGTATTAGTGATCTTGATGATCTAAACAATGTATTTCTTGGAAACATTCAGAAAATCTTCGTTGCTCACCATGGTGGTCTAGGACTCACTGAAGCTGCAAAAACCTTCAGCATGTGTTTAATATCAATATTGGACTTCAAAAACTCTGATCCATCAGTACAGACCCCTGTTATTGAAGAACTTAGGCCAAAGGAAAACTGAATAATCATTTGTAATATTTTTGTTGTAATTTGTAATGTTATTGAATATATGATTATCTGATGTTTATAAGTTATTAATTGTTCAGTGCAAGTTAGAAGAAGTTGTTATGCTCACTTGCTACTGACATTAGGCTATTTGTATATCCAAATAGGGGGAGATTGTTGGGTCAGTATTCACTGACCTTGAAGCAACTCTAGGATTTGAATATAAAATCCCCCTAAGTGTTTCATGCTCAGCAGTAAGGCCAGTCTGCTGAAGGATGACCAGAGGAACAAAGTTCCTACTGAAGACTTTATAGCTGAAGAAAGTTCAGCACTTCCCTTCCAGTGAACTTAGAAGACAAAGGAGTCTTCGCTTCAAATACTAGGTGGTCTAGTTGCTGAAGAACAAGGACCGAAGAAGGGCTTTCAGTTTAGTTTGGCTTGACAATACCAAACTGAATGATGTCGATCTCCTCTAGGATACTCAAGACTCTTCAGTATTCTGATGGTTTGCATTAGGCGGAAAAAGATAACTTTAAGTCAAAGAAGGTTGCTTGTATACTTAGATATAAGTACAACCTTTATCTTTTCTAGAATAATTTAATATGTACTTTGTAGTGTTTATCCAGCATGGGCATCAACCACCCACTAGATAAACCAATGCATTGAAGCATGCAAAATGCAAACCCTAATTTACACTGCCTATAAAAGGAGTGTACATTAAGAGAGAAAAGGTTAAGCAATACAAGATCTTAAACTCTGGAAAACCTTTCTCTCTCGATACTAACTAAACCATATAGCCAAGATGCATATGAACGTTTAGATTAGAGCTTAGACTTTAACTTCGGTTAGACGTTTAAGTAGAGGATATCAAAACCCATTGTCATTCAACCACTTTGTTATTCCGCAAACAAAGTGGGTTATAGATTCTTTATTTGATTCTAATAAAAGTCTATACGTTAAAAGGTATATTGGTATTGTTGTTTTAATTTTTCATAGTTCTTATCTATTGTTAAAATAACTCACTTGAGTCGAAGTAAGAGTTATTACTTAAGATAATAAGTAATAACGAATTACTAGGGACCAACAGAATCAAACAAGCCGAGAGTCCTGGGACTCTCGGTTGGGTCTCGGCTACAATAAAACCAACCAAACACCCACTAATCCATGGTTTAATAATCTAACATGTTTTCTTGATTTGTTTCTAAGATCATAACATGAATGAATTAAATGAATTAAAAGAAATAGGTTTATGATTATACCGTTGGCGTGGAATGATAAGGTTTACGATCACGAACACGTACACCTAAAATCAATGATCAAAATCGTCCGGATTGCCCTTGGTGATGTTCTATGGCCGGCGACAATGGAGGACAAGGAGAAGGGTTTTTTGCAATTTTGTTTAACCTAGAAATTATGAAAAGTGATTCCTTGTTG
The DNA here is from genome assembly GCA_025667525.1 of Glebionis coronaria. Classification (NCBI taxonomy): domain Eukaryota; kingdom Viridiplantae; phylum Streptophyta; class Magnoliopsida; order Asterales; family Asteraceae; genus Glebionis; species Glebionis coronaria. The sequence goes on along the minus strand of CM046875.1, from coordinate 569,994,852 downwards.
TTTAGTTTATTTTGGGTCATGGGTCAAAAGGCCCATTTGTCTCTCTTTTCTTGTCTAGTCGCGACATGTGGGGCCCACGAAAGGAAACCCGAAGCTTTTCAATGTTTAAATGTAGTCGTGTATGTTCGTGATTAAATGTCGTGAATTTGGTAGTCGTGATCGTGTCACATTTATAATATTAAAAAATGTTCGTTATTTAATGTCGTGACACGTGTATTAATATTATAAATGGAAAGTTTTATTTTTATCGTATTTTCATGAGTTACTGTTCACTTGTACTGTTCATAGGATTTTAAATGCGAGTTTTACAGCGATGTTACGATACTTAAAGTTTCAAGTATGACACAACTATAGAAATTCACCATTTTTGTATATGACTGAGACAGTGAGAGACCGATAAGCAAATGTGAATATACTATAGACGAATTATATTTATAAATCGATAACTTTGTCAATGCAAATTACCCGCTAACATTGTATCTATGTTGTAAACGATATGACTGTATGTTGAAAGCTCTAGTTTGGCTGATTTTGTCTTTTGATGAACCTAATGACCAAAACATAGATATTTTTTTGGGCTAATTAGTATCTCTTGTTCTAGAAAATGGCCCATTCGTTCGGGCTTCCAGGAAATAAATGCATCCCCGTAAAAATTGCTAATATCCAATCTTGGCGTTTAATCAATGATAGGTTTGCTACTCGCACGAATTTGGTGTATATGTAGATAATAAATAATCTTTGGCTCAATTCCTACCTAGTAATGATATCTTTCAAATCAATCATCCAATCGACTGTGTGCAGAGACGAAGTCAGAACTAAATATAACCATGTATATAATTCTTTTGACCCTAATACAACATGGTTAACATATGAATTAAAGCAATGATTAGAAATACATCTCGATAGACTGGGTGCATTTAAGAGAAATATACGAACAATTGATTTTTTTTTAAAATTAACATTAGGTCAAAAAAATACATAGATGTTCTGGACACCCACGAGACATCCCATGACTCTGTCCCTGACTATGTGGTATTGTACGAACTAATTGTCATTTGGTCCGACTCGGTCTCCACCAGATATCGGAATACTGATGTAGACTAAAAAATAAAGTAACAAAGATAATTAATTGGATCTGTTGATTCTATAAGAATGCCAGAAACAATTCTGCTAAAATCGTTGATTCTGAAGAATGCCCGAAAATTAGGGTAAAACACGGCAACACAACGGCCAGTGGTTTAACTTTTATTAAACTGATAACTGTCTTGCTAGGGTTACAGCAGATTCATTAAATAATGACTGCAGACAAAGAAAAACCCTAAAAATCCAACGGGCTGGACCGTAGCCCAATGACAAAGTCCAACTGAAAGTGAAAAAAACATAAAAATGCAAAAAACTGATAGTAAAAAGGCTTTTTGGGCCTTGGGAAATCCGCAACCAGCTACAACGTGGTTACAGCGTCGTCGGTCTCCTTTTTACGCACGTTTTGACAGGTCAATGGCTGAAAACGGACTTAGGATGCAAAAGTTATGCCCATTTTACTAAACCCCTCTTCGTCACGTGATCTCGGGCCTCCAGAAACAAGTCAGCCTGTTCTTCAATACTTGGGCCTCCATCGTTCCCCCCTGGATAAGAAAAATTCGCCCTCGAATTCTCAACTGTATCATCATCTAAAGAATCACCATGGTAAGGCAACAAGTGCTTCATATTAAAAACATCATAACAACGAATATGACTTGGCAACTTCAAACGATAAGCATTTGAGTTCATCTTATCCACAATTTCCACTAGACCAATCTTCTTAGCAGACAATTTATTATATTCACCAACTGGAAAACGATCCTTAGTCAAAACAGCCCACACAAAGTCTCCTACTTCAAAGTCAACATGTCTCCTCTTTTGATCTACATCCTGCTTGTACTTCAAATTAGCGCGAACCAAGTTGTCACGAACAGATTTATGAATATCATGCAACCCCTCAACAAAATCCTGCACTTTCTTCTGAACAAACCTAGAAATCTGAGGAGTCATAAGATCAAGAGGACCACGTGGCTGAGCAGAATAAACCACCTGGAAAGGACTAAACCCAGTGCTCCGATTAACAGCATGATTATGAGCAAACTCAGCTTGATACAACTTCTGATCCCATGCCTTCACATGATCACCCACCAAACACCTTAACAGGTTACCAAGGGACCTGTTAACAACTTCGGTTTGCCCATCAGTTTGAGGATGATAAGCACTACTAAAATTGAGTTGAGTATACATCAGTTGATTCAAAGAATACCCGATTATTAAGAGAAAATTGAACAATAAACCCTAACCTGGATTCAAGTCAATTATCAAAGACTAAAAGTCTGTTTTTTTATTCATAACTTCCTTCATAATTCAATACAAAAAGTCCTAATTATATAGAAAAACTAAACTTGGAAAAAAATATAACAATATTCTTCCCAGGAAACACAAAATCAGAAAAATAAATAAAACATACCACAAAATAAGAAAATTAAAATAAAAGATATCATAAACTAAGGAAACTAAATAATCAATTTATTCTTCTTTCTCCATCATTCTCCCTCACTTCAAAAAAACTCGTCCTCGAGTTTGTCTCACTTGTCCTTTGTATGCGTAGAATCCAAATTTGTATCCCTTCCATTAATTTTCCTTTCTTTAAAATGAATCGACCTCGAACCTTGATCGTCTTTAAACCCAACTTGTTGACCATGATAGTTTGGATCATTCTAGAACAAAGACTATTAACCACAACTACAGTGTCTTCAATGTTGTCTTCTTTCCTACTAAATTCTTTTTTCTTCGTAAATCCTTCTTTTTCCTCAATGACATCTTCAATATTTGTATCATAAACTAGCATCGGTTGTTCTTCATATTCATCAAATATGGGAGGTCCATCATAATCATTACTAGCCGCACCATAATCTTCCCATTCATCAAAAGATGAACCATCAACCTCAAAAAACGGATATTCTAACATCTTAATCAGGAACTTCGGCTCTTGATACCAACTGATGTAGACTAAAAAACAAAGTAACAAAGATAAGTAATTGAATCTTTTGATTCCAAAGAATGCCAGACACAATCCTTCCAACTATCGTTGATTCAAAAAGAATATCGATAATCAGGTAACCTCCAACAATCGTTGATTCAAAGAATACCCGATTATTAAGAGAAAATTGAACAATAAACCCTAACCTGGATTCAAGTCAATTATCAAAGACTAAAAGTCTGTTTTTTTTATTCATAACTTCCTTCATAATTCAATACAAAAAGTCCTAATTATATAGAAAAACTAAACTTGGGAAAAAAGATAACAATATTCTTCCCAGGAAACATAAAATCAGAAAAATAAATAAAAGATACCACAAAATAAGAAAATTAAAATAAAAGATATCATAAACTAAGGAAACTAAATAATCAGTTTATTCTTCTTTCTCCACCAAATACCGAATGGATTACGGATCATCTCTCGATGAACTTCTGACTCATGACTTTTTCCTAGTCCACGTTAGAAGCAGTCTTATTCATCATTAAAAAGCTACAGTCTTACTTTTATGAGTTTATCATACTTTAGTTTTATAAAATCTTGCTATGTGCTCACAAGTAATGTAGATCTTTTCACTTGTTGACTTTGCATATCGCCCTTCTATATATGTTGAGCAACTGGCTGTAGATCTTAATAGCGTTTTTTTAAGTTAGATAGTATGATGTATCTTTATCATCAGATCTTATAGTTAAATTAGGAGAAGTATGACATCCATAATACTTATTATTGGGTGGAATCTAAAGATACGTAATATAGTATTTTAGAAAAACCGAAATACGTAACCAACTTTATTTTGTACTAGTAGTCCTAGTATATTTTCAAATTTTGTTCAATATACGTAATATGATCGGCTAGATGACTTGTTCGATAGGTTTCACCTTCAAATCTTATAATTATGATCCCTTAACTTTTGGGGGACTTCCACTTTTAGTCCCTTTACTTTTTCAGCATAGATTTCGGATAATTTTGTGTGTAAACTTATACACGTAGAAGTAAAAATACTATTTTTAAAAAAAATCATAATATTTATTTTTTCGAAATTTTGAGAAAAAAAAAGTTTTTTGAAAAAAATATAATATTTATTATTTTAGATTTATAAATATTTTTTTTGAAAAAAACCGAAATTTTATTTTCGAGATTTTATCAAAAAAAAAATTAGAAATTTTTTTTGAAAAAATACAGATTTCTATTATATAATTTAAAAATATAAATGTTTTTGACAAAAAAAAATATTTTTGAAATATTTATTTTTTAATCCAAAAAAATTCTAAAAAAGTATTAAATTTTTAGAAGACTTTTTTCGGAAATCTTTTTTTATAAAAAATAATTTTTCAGAAATCTTTTTTTTTCAAAAATTTATGTTTTTAATTTTTTTTTATAGAAATCTGCCTTATTTTAAAAATAATTAATGAATTTTTCCAAAAGAAATTTCACAAAGTTTTGAAAAAAGTTAAATTTTGAAACTGAAAGTCCCTTATTTTTTTAGGGACTAAAAGTGGAAGTCCCCCAAAGGTCAAAGGACCATAATTATAAAATTTGAAAGTGAAATCTGTCAAACAAGTCACATAACCGGTCATATTACGTATATTGAACAAAATTTGAAAGTATACTGGGACTAATAGTACAAAATAAAGTTAGTTACGCATTTCAGTTTTTCTAAAAAAGTATATTGTGTATCTTTAGCTTTCACCCTAGTTATTGAGAACATCCATTATAAATTATAATAAATAAGTTTATTTTTAGAGGTTATAATAGATATTGTGTATCATTCAGATATAAAAGGAGTAATTCTCGCATTTTATTCAATTTGTTTAAAGGCTCAGAATAAAAGACATTTTTTAAATAGGAAAAAAAACATAAGGGCGTTTGAGTTAGTATAGAGTTATATGAACAAACTTATAAATAAAGTTTGTTAAAGTTATAGGATAAGCATAAAGTGTGTTATGTAAATAAGCTTATTAGTAGAGTTATGTTAAAACTATAAGATACGCTTAACAGATGTATTACATATGATAGCCTTATATATCATATATGATAAATATATCATATGATATATATAGAGGTATCATATATGATAATATGATAATGTACTTGAAAATAAATACAAGCAAATATGTGATCCCCTTGTGGGTACTTAAAAGTTAGTTGTGTGTATATTATCATATATGATAATCTGGTTGAAATTCAACTTCTAGAATATAGCATATATGATAATCTTGATAAAACTAAAACCAAATCTTTTTATTTGTGAAAGTTGTTTTCAATGCATTTTAAAGAACTCAATTATCTAAAGGCCAAGAAGTGAAACATCGCATTCCCGGCTAAAATAACAAGATCATGTGCATGAAAATGACACAGATGAGCGTCAAGTTTGCAACAAAAATGTTTATGACGGAGATCAACATCCGTTCTTTTAAACATTTGAATAACTTATCTCTTAGTAATTGGTTTTGGTGATGTATTGGTTTAACTTAATAATGCTACTCAATCATTATCATTTTTGTTGAGTATGAAAATGGCAAAACATCTGTAAATATAAGTTTTAGATAATATGGCTATTTTGTTAAAGTTTTTATTATGTTTCTAAAACATAGTTTTACGTTTTTTAATAATCATATATAATAATACCTATAACTCTTAAATTCTGTCATATATGATACTTCATCATCATATATGATAATATAATATCATATATGATACTTAAAAAAAATTAACAGATTAAACAAAGGGTCTGTTGCATTCATTATTAATACAAAGAGTCTGTTGGATTCATGATTAAACACCTGTTCAGAAAAGAGTACTTTTTTATGAGTATCATATATGATAATGCATTATCATATATGATACTAAATTTTTTTTGATAGATTAAATAAAAGGTCTTCTAGCTTCATGATAAAAACAAAGAGCCTATTGAATCAATGATTAAACATTTGTTAAAAAAATAACACGGTGCTTTTAAGAGCATACAATTTATGATTAAACACTTGTTCAAATAAAATGTGACCAGTCATGATTAAAACACTTATTGATAACGCTCAAATGATACATGTTTGCGTGTGCGTTATATGTATATATTTAGGTTAATTATATGAACTTTCGATACTTAATGGAGTATATTTGATGTTATAGGTTCCAAGGACGTGTCATGGAAGAAAAAGAGGAAAACGCGAAGACATGAAGCTTAAACGAATAAATAAAGTCAAACTTTAAATCTCCTAACACATGCTCACTACTTTGGCCATATCTTGGGCATACGATGTCCGTAGGACTTGGTTCAGGCGCTCACGCATAGGTAAGAGAATTATCTACAACTTTGCTTTTTGGTCCAAAAGCTGAAAATCCTCAAAGGTGCGCCAGTTTTACCAAAATGTGCGAAGCACTTTGTGCTGTCAGAATGTGCGGCACACAAATGAAATGTGCGGTGCACTTTCCTTCTGCACAGCTCAAAAGTCATATTTATGACTCCCATTCATTACTAATCCAATCATATTACTTTACCTTGGTCCCCCAAGTGTTAGAATAACTTTATAAACACCCTAAAAACACAGAAAAACATATAACCTATCATCTAACTTCATTGGAGAAGGAGAACTAATGGTGAGGATCCTTGGATCCAATGATCCAAACAGTCCTCTAATCCATGAAGAACCACCATATCATCACCACCATCATAAGCCACGAATTTACCACCTTCCACCATGATTTCCAAATCATAAACCACTACTATTACATAACCTAAACATAACATTCAAAGGATTCACACCAAATCCTCTCGATTATCTACCACTAACCTTGTTTCCTAACACTCCAATTGGTAAAACATTGCGTAATTACAGAGGCGAACACACCATTCCCTTCGGTATATTCAGTAGCATGGTTGTTGGTTGATCATTGGTGGACTAATAATTGTTTTGGTAGGAATATTGGTTTTGGTACATTATATCCAAATTACTCGCATAAACGGATTTGGTACATTTCTTTACTGATCATATTGAGATATTTCTAAGTTTATTGATGCTTTTGATTTTGGTTATTGAATTGATGTTCTAACTTAGTCGTGCAAAAAGTACGCCGCATAATTAGTTTTATGCGACGCACTTCCTATCTGATGCATAGTTATACGCATGGTTTAAATACTCTTGTGCTCGATACTATTATATTTGATCATTGTTATGTATTTAGTTCACTTTTGATTATAAGATGTCCGAAAGTGCTTATATGATTGATTGAATTTCATGTCATCTAGTAAATAAATCTTGATATTTTTCCTTGTAGAAATTGGCGAATAAAATGCATACCAACTCTTGTATGATTTTGTTTAATGCTTTGCCATGGGTTCGAAAGAGTGTGGCTAAGCAAGCACTTGAATTATTGAAACCAAATAAACCGATCTTAATGCGTTTGATATAACGAGATCTATAGGTCGAAAGGATTTCTTGTTATGTTGAATAGTTGTTGCTAGTGAGACTAGTCATCCACTTGTATTCATGCTTTGTTTATATGCTTATAATATATCCTTGTTAGTTGTCATTTTCATCATTTGGAATGTATAATATTTAGAGCTTGTGGCACTCTTGTTTTTACTTGTTAACAACAATCCCGTGGAATGACTTGGACTTACCTTAAACTATACTATACACGAAAGGGTATACTTGCCCGTGTTTATTTTCTAAATCCCTTGTTTGGTAATCACCTAGTAATATAAATTTAAGACTTGTGGAACATGCATCACTTATTCATAATCAAAATATCCAAAAACGAAGAGTCTACTGAATTCAAAATTAAAACCAAAACATTCTTATTATTAGAACTACTATTCCTCATCTTAATAAATTCTACTTCATTTCCAACCAAATATGTTCTCTTGTAAGGCTTCCTTCAAGGCCATCACGACGACTTCATCTAATCCATACACATATGCGTGCATGTCCTCGTGCTTTGCTCCAACCGGGAAATTGCAGCATCCATATCTTCTCGTTGTTGTGTTCGCACAGTCTATATTAATAGAAGAGTGGAAAGAACATATTAGGAACCATTTTATCAACAACTGAATTACATAACAGACAATATAAAAATGCACAATAGGTCAAAAGTATAAAAAGTCATGTATAATATCAAAGTCTGGTTTTTTATGTGGCTTGTTAGATACACCATATATGATACCTCATATATGATACCTCATATATGATACCTCATATATCATATATGATATACCTATTATATATAACATATAATATAACTATCATGTATGATAAATGAGGTATCATATATGATACATCAAACTTAATTCAGCTTACATCAGCAACTTAATTAAAATGCCTAATAATACACGTTATTCACATTAACTTAAACTTATTCATAACACGCATAAATAAAACTTGATAATAAACCACAAGCATATTTGATTATGATATCGAGCCTTGTCAAACATATTTTATTCTTAATTATAAGCCACATGCCACTTACCATAGTCATCCATGGTCAATCTATATACAATATCATATATATAATATTATATATGATAGAAGGCGTGTTTAAAGAGCTTAAATATATTTTATGTAAATTAGTCATAAAGTGTGGTTTTGTCTTGTGGTTTGTGAGAACATCATATATGATACACCTATCATATATCATATATATATCATATATGATAAATGAGGTACCATATATGATACATCAAGCTTAATTCAGCTTACATCAACTACATAAAAATTCCTAATAATACAGCTTATTCACACGAACATAACTCTCATCTAATTCAAAATCTTATTCAAACAAATTAGCTTATTTACATAAATCACCTAAGAAGTTAGCTTATAATTAAGAACAAAATATTTAAACCTGATGATGGATCAATTGGTTCGTGATTATGAATCAATTTGTTCGTGATGAAAGATCGATTGATTCGTGATGATAGATCGATCAGATATGTTCTTAATGGATTGATCGGTTAGTGATAGATCGATTCCTGATGGATTGATTGACTTACTGTAGAGAGAGAAAATAGATCGGGGTAGAGAGATAAAGAGAGAAAAACTATAGATCGATGTGTATGTTGAATGAGCTGAAGAGTAAAAAAAATGGTTTATACAGTGGACGGGTGAAATTATCAAAATACCATTGTATAGTAATATGGGGATTTAATCTCAACCATTAGATGGTAGGGAGATGGAAGGAGATGATGAGTCCTCGTATCTTGGATAACTTTGATATCCAAATGAATATTCATTATATTATTAAACTTTTATACTTACCACAAAAATTATGTTAGATCTTCGTTTTTTATTACATACCAAGAGATAAATCATAGCCATTTATTACCTAAGATTAGAAAAATCACGGAGTGACCATTTTGGCCAAAATGTCCAAAAGTTGTAAAAACGACGGAGGACTAAAATTGTAAATATGACGAAAAATGGTTATCACTAGTGATAAAAGCGATGAAATATCACTAGTGATATTATATAAACATAGTTATTGTGTGATGTCACATTGATTCATTGTTATATTATTACTGATATTTCATTGTTTTCGCTAGTGATAAATCAGTAGTTTGTCATATTTACAACTTTATTCCCTCCGTCCTTTTTATAAATTTTGGATATTTTGGCAAGAACGATCTCTTCATGTTTTTTTAATTTTAGGTTAATCTCCACCGTTAAATCAAAAGCAAATGAAAGGTGTGAATTGGTCCATTTGTATGTAGTAAAAAACAAGGATGTAAAATAAATATTATCTTATACTTACTGAGGAGTGTATATCTCTATCCTAACTCTAATCTTAACTCTGTCAAACTAAATGTTAGGTGGCAGATACCCAATGATGTGTCTCAAATTACACATCTTTATTTCTCGTAAATCAAACTACGAACGGATAAAATCTCATCAAATGTACCCTATCTATGCTTGTTATTATTGTTTGTGTATGTGTAGGTACGGATATCAAGAAATCATAATAAACCGGCCAAAGAATGACAAAACGAACACGAAAAACGAAAATGGTGTATAAAGCCAAAGCCGGAAAGTCATTTAACGGATTTTTAAACCCTATTCTCTCTAAAAAATGACTAGAATACCCTCGCCAACATTCAAAATTACCAAATTCTCTTCTCATATCCCATATTTACCAATTAAGCTTAAATGTTAAATCAAATCTCAAATTTAGTCCTTTTCCAATTGCACCGTTAGTCCTTGGTCACTTGGAGACTAACGCTGCAAAACATTTGCTAGATAAGCCAAAAGTGTTAACTTATTTAACATCTTGATCCAACCCGTTACCATTTAAATCACCTAGGCCCAAAACCTAAACTAACCATTACCCGTCGAAAACCCATAACCCCTTGCCCCGTTTTAACTAGTCAAACAATCACCAAATTTTAAAAAGGTGCTGGGGGAATGGTTTTACTGTATATCATCTTCCACAAACTGTACTAGTTACTAGTCACATCAAACCAAGGGGTAAATACCAATTACCAACACAAAACACTAATTATCCCCCCCCCCCCACAAGGCAATCCAATGTGATAAATATCCAACTGAGACACAAAACATCAATTCGTCCAACTGGCATGGACAAGAAGACATGTGAACATCAATCAAGGGCTAGGATGGCTTACCTTTGGGACTAAACAAGATCAATGGACTCATACCACTTAGAGACAAGATGAAATATCATCATAGCCACATGACTTCTAAGAAGTACCTAGAAGATTAAATTAAGGGTTGAGACTTATTCATAGAGAGAAGAAGATGAAGACAATATGGTTTCACTTCATCAGCTATAAATAAAATAGTTTTATTTTAATTTAGCTTTTGCTCTAATAATTTGTAATCACAAATCTTTGTGTTCCATTCTTTTTCTTAATGCAATTTTATTTCAGTTTTAAATCCCTTGTGATTTTCATTCCTTTCATTTTAAATTTCTCAATCATTTACATTACCTTTTTCATTTACTTATCCTAAGTCCACACAAAGAAAAAAGTCATATGGGTACTCTAACTTAAGCTAATTTGAACAGCTTATTCAGTATAAGATGTTCTAATAGCTTAGTTGGTTCTTGTTTGAAGATTGGCTTGAGCTTGAAAAAGCTTTTGGTTGTTATTTCATGGTTTGAAGTGTTGGGTTTCAATAAAGTGAGAAATAAGTTATAGCTTATTTAGTTTGTATAAGTTGTTTAGTTTAGCTTATTAGGTTTGGAAAGTGCAAGTTTGTAGATCAGATCCTTCATGTAACAACCCATTTTGATAATGGAAATGTCACATGCAATTATGGCGTGTCATCAAAGCATACAAGGAAAAATGTCTAAACATTACTTGACCATAAAAGGAAAATACCGGAATCAAACATCGGTAGTCCAAAAGTAAAGCTCATCACACACAAACATAGTATAGTAAAGGAAAGGACTAAACAATATCCATAGCAAATGTATCATAAGAAAGGAAATGCATAAAGTAAAGAAGGCTAGACAGCTTCCAGTCCATATGCACGTACTCTTAGTGTCTACGAGCGTCCCTGAGTACCTGCCGTTTTGGGAACATAGAAAAGGAAAACGGCTGAGCAAATACGCTCAGTGCATGGATGTACAATAAAGCATGAATAGGATAAGCATATAACATATAACAGCGGAAGAAAACTAAGTCCCGAGTAACCTGGTTAAGTCTTGATAAAACTGGTTTTATAGTTTGAAAGTCTTATGTTTATCTTGTAAAAACTGTTTGTCATATTTTACCATTAGCCAATATAGGTCATGAAAATCCACTGTGCATGAATACTTGGAGGGGTGACCTCATCATGCAAATTAGAGGGGCTGCCTCTAATTTAATATACTGGTTTTTGGGTAGGAGGGATCAGCTCCTTGTGAAGGATGCAAGGCACACACCACATTCACCATGAAATCCTGACTGAAAACATGTAACTAGGATGCACCCATACGCCCTACATGATAAATATAATATAAATGGCCAAAAACTAAAGGGACGCCACGAGCAATCACTCCGCCGTGGTGAAGTCATAACATCAGTGCCTCTAATGTTATGGTTATGGTACCTCCATAACTAGGTGAAACTGGTCATGCATGTATATGGCTATAGGTATTCTTAATTAAACATAAGCGATCAAACACGTAAATTATACTACGGGAAAACATTTGGCTGCATACGGGGAACCCTAATAAGGAAAGAATGTCCATACTGAAAGGACGGGAATCCGTACCTTATGTCCAGTGAACGAAGAAGATGAACTGAGAGAAAATCCTACTTCCGTATCACTAGTGCTACATAAATACATACATGAATAAGTATCTGCTTACTAAATACGTAGCTGGTTTTATGTCATGTCTTAGCTTATTTTATATGTTCTTACCATGTTTTACTGTTTTAAAGCCTTAAACCGTGTTTATCTTATATTCTGATTAAGTATTTCTGGTATTTCATGTATTATTATAGTTACTGTGTAATAATAAGTAACTTTCAAAAAATAGCAGGTTTCCTAAAAGAGAAAGTTTCCAAAAATAGAAAGTTTCTAAAAATAGAAAGTTTCCAAAAATAGAAAGTTTCCAAAAATAGAAAGTTACCAAAAATAGAAAGTTTCCAAAAATAGATTTACTGCTTAAAATAGATAAGTTTCTAAAAATATAAAGTTTCCATAAATAGATCAGCTGCCTTAATTAAATAAGTTTCCATAAATAGATTAGCTGCCTGAAATAAATAAGTTTCTAAAAATAGAAGGTTTCCATAAATAGATTAGCTGCCTTATTTAATTAAGTTTCTAAAAATAGAAAGTTTCCATAATTAGAAATAAGCTGGTTAAATAAGCTAAGTATATAAGCCTAAGTGTTTTCATAATTATTTTCTAAGTCATATGATATAATGTATAGTTTAATAATTATTTCATGTAATTAAATTAAACTATAGGTTAAAATATTTAATTAAAGTATAACATGTTTTAATTAAATAAAGTTAAATACTGTTGGGAATCTAAACTTGTTAGATTCCCTGATCATTGATTTAAATATAATTAGGCTGATAGATAGTCCCTTGCCTGTGCCTAGGAGGCAGGCAAGTTTCGCAAGACTCACAGAGATCCAAGTCTCTGTGAGCAACCTCAGAGGAGTCCATGTCAGAGACATTGTCAGGGAAGTCGAAGATTACCTGAAGACATACTCCTTGGCTGTGATGGATTACAGCCAAGATGTATTAGGGACTCTGAGGGGTTGAGAGTTAACAGGGGTGGCAATACCCTGATAACTCTCAGCACACTTTGGACATGCCATTTGTGTGTTCGAGATTATGAAGAATAAGGAAACTGTTTTTTACAACTGTTCCTTAAAGCATAATGGAAGACTACCAAGAATAGAAGGACATCATGTGACTGATGTGGGAACTTGTAAAAGCTTGTGTAGTCAACATCAAGTACTGTTTAAGTCAAACTCGTAACACTATAAATAGGATGTGTATCCATGCATTAATGTTTAACACTTTGATATATTAAGAACATTAGTGCGTATAACTTAGTGAATCAAACAGCTACGACTGTATTCATAAGTTAGGGTTTATTGTTGTCCAAAGTGTGCACAACACATTGTCATCAAACGGTGTTATCCATAACACTTGTAATTCTTTATTATACAATAATAAGATTACGTTTGAAAAGTAATAGCTTGTGTTGATTAAGTTAAGATTAGGGTTTCTTGCATTGATTAGGGACTTACAATTGGTATCAGAGCAGTGTTTGATATTAAAACCTTCAAGAAACATCGTTCTCAGTTTTATAATCAAGATCCACCATGCCGGAAACTTCTAGCCCACATTCACCTTCCACAAACCCATCTTCACCAAGACTTAACCCTCCAGCAAATGACGATGATCTACCCCAACTTCTTGACTCAAGAGGTGGATCACACGTAACCAGTGTACCAGTCTTTGATGAAGAAGACTTTGCCAGTTGGAAGAGTCAATTTCTTGTATACCTTGATGGACTTGAACCTTTTCTCTTAGAAATTTTAGAAAATGGTCCATATATTCCCATGGCGCTTACATCTACTGAAGAAAACCCTCTTCCCAAACCTGTCAAACAATGGACCTCAGCTGATAGGAAATTAGCAAACCAAGATAAACGTCTCAAAAGCATCATAATTTCCTGTCTTCCCAAGCATATCATGAAGTCTGTCATTCAGTGTCCCACAGCTAAACAAATGTGGACAGACCTCATTCTTGGCCATGAAGGACCCTCTGAAACAAGAGAGACAAAGATTCAGGCACTCAGACTTCAGTTTAATGCCTTTAAGTCACTTGAAGGTGAAAAGGTTCAACAAACCTATACTAGGCTGAAGATTCTTCTAAATGACCTCGCTATGAATGATGTCACTATTGGTCAAGCTGAGATCAATGCTACTTTTGTCAACAGCCTTCCAAGAAAGTGGCTGAGCATGAATCAGACTCAGAGAGCTAACAACTCAATCAAAAATGATACCCTTGCTCAGCTCTATGGTAAGTACAATTATGAAGAAGGGCTGATCGATACTATCTACAAATCGGAGACTGAAAGATTTGTAGTCCAAGGAGCATCTTCCAAAGCTTTGATCTCTGCAACTCATCCTCATGACAGCGATTCTGATATTGAAGAAGATACCCGTAGCAGCCAAAAGTTCTTGTCAGACCTCAATGCAGAATTCCATGAAAGAGCATTGCTAGCCAACCAAAGAAGATACTATAAAAGATCTGGAAGAGTAGGATCAGCTAGCAAACCAACTGACAGGTCAAAAGAAACATGTTTTGCCTGTGGAAAGCTTGGACATTATCAAAAAGAGTGTCCTTCCACCAAGACATCCTCACCCTCCTATCCATCATCTTTATCCAAACCATACAAGTTCAAACAACATAACAACTCATCACAATCCAATTCTTCAGACACTGAGAAGAAAGATTACAAAAATAAGTACAATGCACTTAAAGCTGAGTTAGAACAAATGAACTTGAAGATTGAAGCTATGTCCAAAAAGAAAGGTGGTGAGAAAAAGACAGAGAAAGGGTTGGTTGCTGAAACTTATGATTGGAATGATGAACCATTGACTTCAGATGAAGAAGACACCACAAGAGTCAGGGCTTTTATGGCGATAGCTGAGGATGAACCAGCTGTTGGAAAAGGTGATGCAAGATCAGGACAATGGGTTGACATCACAATGAAAAAGGTACACAGGCTTTTATCTATGTCTGATAGTGATGAACGTAAGCATGTCCTTGATTACACCATTATTGATTTGCACTTTGTTGAGGAACAAAGGAAGAACCTACTTGATAAGTTTCACTCTGTTAAAACTGAAATGATAAATGCTAAGGCTGAATGTGAAACTCTCAGGCGGGTTAACTTAGAGAAAATATCCCTGCAAAATGAAGTAGCTAGATTAACCTTGAAAAACATAGCTTAAATGATCAAGTCACTGAATTGAACAAGATTATTGAAAAATGGCTGTGTGCTAGGTTTACTATTGATGAATTGCTTAGGGATGAAGTGCCTGCTGACTTAAACAGGGATATAACTGCTAAGAATAAAAAGCTGAGGATTCTCACCAAACCCAAAGACATTGTCTTTAAATCTACAGAGACTATTCATATGTCAGATACCTCTTTGACTAATGACCCTGTCTCTGAAGATGTGGCTGAGCTACCACCTTTGCCCAAACTCTCTGGAGTTGAACCTAGCAGTTCTTCTAGATCTGCTAAGGACGAACTTAGGACAGATATTGAGAATCCTCCAGCCAAAGTTTTTCGTGTGCCTGCTAAACAAACTGGTAAACAAGTAGCTTTTAAGCCTGTTACTACTAAAGCTGTGAATAAGGTTGACCCCACCACTGAAGATCGCCTGTTGTCTCTTATGAAAGAAGTAGAACTCTTGAAACAACACATTAAGCCTTCCGCTGAATGCTCTACTTCTCATGAACCTAAGTCAGTCCTAGGTGAACCCAAAGGGGAAAGGTTAATCAAACCTTATTGCAATGTTTGTAAAAATTCTCACCATTTGACCTTAGATCATGACAGACACATGGCAGCTAAAAGAGCTCAGACACCCTCTATGGACAGACCACAGAGTTCCAAAAGTCAACAGGGAAATTACAAATCGTATCCTCCCTGTAAATTCTGTGGGTTCACAGACCATCACTCAGACGAGTGTGGTGACTTCCCTGGGTGTGATGTCTGTAGGAGTTATAACCATGAAACAATGAACTGTCCATCCCAACGCCAAAAGTTTTTCAGGAACACAAGAGTTGCTAACAAGCAATTCAGGGAACCCACTGGAAAGTGGGTTCACCATAGGAACTAATCTGTTTCTATGTATCTGTGCAGAAATATCTCAAGGAATCGGTATGGTATCTAGATAGTGGCTGTTCTAGACACATGACAGGGATTCAACAATACCTGCACAGATACTCAAAGGAGCCAGGTCCCAAAGTGGTGTTTGGAGATAACTCTTCAGGTGACACAGAAGGATATGGCTAAGTGAATTGCAATGGGATCACATTTACCAGGGTTGCATATGTGAATGGTCTTAAACACAATCTTATCAGCATCAGCCAATTATGTGATGCTGACTATAAGGTTTTGTTTACTAAGACTCAGGGAACCATATTCAACAAAATTAATGATGTTTTGCTGGTTGCACCTAGAAGGAGAGATGTTTATGTCATCAACATGGCTGTGTGCTCTGAAGACAGTTCAAATTGTTTTCTTGCCAAAGCCTCTGAAAGTGTCAACTGGCTGTGGCACAAAAGACTGTCTCATCTCAACTTCAAGAACATCAATAAGATAGCCACTCAAAACTTGGTTGCTGGTCTACCTTCAGTAATGTTTTCCAAAGACAAAACTTGTTCTGCCTGTGTCAAAGGAAAACATCACAGGTCTTCATTCAAGACTAGGCAATCATTCTCTATTGACAAGTGCTTACATCTCCTTCACATGGACTTGTTTGGGCCTGTCAAACCTCAAACCATTAATCACAACAAATACACCTTGGTCATAGTTGATGAATTTTCAAGATATACATGGGTGTTCTTCCTCAGAAGGAAAAGTGATGCAGCTGATACCATCATGTCCTTCATCAGACAGGTTGAAAATATGAATGATGTTAGAGTCAAAGCTCTAAGAAGTGATAATGGTACAGAATTCAAGAATCATCAACTTGAATCATTTTGTGATGAAAAAGGGATTTCTCAGAACTTCTCTTCAGCTGGCACTCCTGAACAAAATGGTGTGGCTGAAAGAAGAAACAGGACTCTGATTGAAGCAGCAAGAACTATGTTAAATGGTGCAGCCTTACCAAAGCAATTTTGGGGAGAAGCTGTACACACTGCCTGCTACACTCAAAACAGATCAATCATTGTCAAAAGACATGGCAAAACCTCCTATGAAGTTTTCAGAAAAAGATCTCTAGACGTCAGCTATTTTCATGTGTTTGGATGCCCTGTGTTTATTTATAACTACAGGGATAAACTTGGAAAGTTTGATGAAAAAGCTGATGATGGTTTCTTTTTGGGATACTCTCCAACAGCCAAAGCCTTCAGAGTATTCAACATCAGAAGACAAGAAGTAGAAGAAACTTTCCATGTCAGATTCAATGAAGATGATGAAGTCATACAGAGGACAGGAACAGAGGGTGATGAAGTAGATTTTAATGAAAATATTTCTTTCCCAAGTGATGAGTTCACAGAACCCAGACCTACCAGTCATCACCACTCCAACACTCTCACTCCTTATGTTCCTGCTTTTGACCCTCTGTCTACTCACAACATAGAAGTTCCTACCTCTCAGGAACTTGATGAAGAAGAACCTCAAATCTCTGATGGTCCTTCTCATGATATTAATGACTCACCAATTCTTCAAATCTCTGAAGATTCTCCTGCTGATAATGAAATAGCTTCCCTTGATATGGCTGAAGAAGACTCTGACACTGAAGTAGTCTTTGAAGAAAGCCCTCCTAGTCAGCAGGATGAGACTCAAATTGTACCAGCTGTGCCCTCAAGTACCCCTGTTCTTGAATCCCTAGCTCCTCAAAATAAGTGGTCAAGAGATCAACACATTCTTCTTGTCAACATTATTGGGGAACCAAATGCAGGGGTCACAACCAGACAGCGAATCCAAGACTCAGAGTCAGCCTCAGCCAATGAATGTCTATTTGCTGAATTTCTTTCTCAAATTGAACCTAAAAGAGTTGCTGAGGGTCTGGTAGAAGAAGGATGGGTAGCAGCTATGCAAGAAGAAATCAATCAGTTCAAAAGGAACAAAGTATGGACACTAGTGCCAGCTCCACCTGGAAAGAATATCACAGGCACTAGATGGATCTATAGAAATAAGATGGATGAAATTGGGAACATCATCAGGAACAAGGCAAGACTGGTAGCACAGGGGTTCTCTCAGACTGAAGGAATTGATTATGATGAAACTTTTGCACCTGTTGCTAGACTCGAGGCCATCAGAATCTTTCTTGCTTATGATGCGTATATAAACATCACTGTGTATCAGATGGATGTAAAGAGTGCCTTCCTCAATGATGATTTGGCTGAGGAAGTCTATGTTGCACAACCTGAAGGATTTGAGAACAGCGAGTTTCCCAACCATGTGTACAGACTTCACAAGGCAATGTATGGTCTGAAACAAGCTCCAAGAGCATGGTATGAAACTCTTTCAAATTTCTTATCTGAAAATAAATTTATCAGGGGTTCTATTGATAAAACACTATTTACCTTCAAGGACAAGAGTGATTTCATCATTGTGCAGATTTATGTGGATGATATCATCTTTGGGTCAACAAATGTCAATCTTAGTAAACGTTTTGCTAAATTAATGACCAAGAAATATGAGATGAGTATGATGGGTGAATTAACTTACTTTTTGGGCTTTCAAATTAAACAATGTCCTAAGGGAATTTCTATTTGTCAAGAAAAGTATGTTAAGGATTTACTTAAAAAATATGACTTAGCTGATTGTGCATCAGTGAAATGCCCCATCTTCCACCCAACAACTTGGGCCCTGATGAGTCAGGGGTCTCTGTCAATGAGACTTTATATAGAGGCATGATTGGGTCACTGATGTATCTAACAGCCAGTCGTCCAGATATCCAATTCTCCACATGTCTCTGTGCAAGGTACCAAGCTAACCCAAAAGAATCCCATCTAGTGGCTGTTAAGAGAATTTTCAGGTATCTCAAAGGAACACCATCCCTAGGTCTATGGTATTGATCTCAAGGCCTATTCAGATTCAGATTATGCTGGATGCTGTATTGACAGGAAAAGTACTTCAGGCAGCTGTCAAATCCTAGGAGGAAAATTGGTTGGATGGAGTGCTAAGAAGCAAAACTCTGTGGCTATGTCTTCAGCTGAAGCAGAATATGTCGCTGCAGCCAGCTGTTGTGCTCAGGTGCTCTGGATGAAAAGTCAATTGGCTGACTATGAAATCTTGTATGACAAAGTACCAATCTTTTGTGACAACACCAGCGCCATTGCCATATCCAACAACCCTGTTCTTCACTCTCGTACCAAACACATTGATATCAGGTATCATTTTATCAGGGATCATATAATGAAGGGAGATATTGAGCTGCATTTTGTTCCCACAGAGCTGCAACTAGTTGATATCTTTACAAAGCCTTTGGCTGAACCTTCGTTCAACAGGCTAGATGCTGAGCTAGGGATGCTCAATATCTCAAAGCCTGTGGCTTGATATTAAATGTGTTCATTAAATGATTGATTCTATATTAAATGTTTATTAAATGTTTTTCACATGAAACTAGGTAGTTACTTTCCAAGTAAATGCAAAAAACATTCTCAAATATTTAATCATTTATTTTTCGGATAACGAGGAGACAAACTTTTTGAAAGGTCAAGGGGACCCACTTGAGCAGTCATTTTTGCCCTTGCATTTAATACGGTTGAATAACTGTTCACTTAAGTTTGAATATATATTGTCTTCTTTCTCTTCTCACCCACCACCATTCTAAAATCAACTTCTCTCTCTAAATTCTTATCTCTCTCAACCATCCGCCATTTTCATTCACCTTCAACCTCAAATCAATGGCGTTTCCCGTTCCAAAAGCCTCCAATGTGAACTTCGAGATCAACGAGAGCATCATCGCCTCCAACAACGCCATTGGATGGATTAAGGCACCAAACAGCACCTATTCAGATCTGGTAAATTTCATGCAGAATTGTGACCTAAATGAAGCCTTCACCAAATCTCCATCCACCTTTTACCAAGAATACCTTAGGGAATTCTGGTATTCTGCTGAAGTAGTAGAAGACACCATTACATTTAGCCTCTCATGCAGTGAACATCCTTTTGCCTTTTCCCTTAAAGACTTTTCTAGTGTGGCCGGACTAAAACATGGAGATGAATGCTTGAAGACTGTTGACAAAAAGGCTGTCAAGGAAGCCCTGGCCACACTAAACCCTTGCCATGATGTTAATCCTGCCCTTACACCAGCTGAAGTCCTCGCCAAATCCCCTCTAAAGATTAAGTATTTCACCCCTATGTGGCGTGTCCTCTTCACCCACATTGTGAAGTCCCTGGGAGGAATGTAGGGATCACAGGATCAGATGTCGTCTAATCATCAGGCTATTGCGTATGGATTAATCTGGGGAGCTGATGTTGACGTTGGAAGCATCCTATTCTCAAACCTGGTAGAACAACTGAAGGGAAGGAATCAGGTCAGGGAAAAGAACATCTATTATGTGCGCTTCCTGTCCCTGATCTTTGAGAGTTTGCTGGGAGAAAATTACCACAACAAGACTTTGACTGCCCTTAAGCCCTATCGCATCACTGGCGCCATCTACAAGGAAATAGGAGCTGAGGATATCCCTGTCACCGCACACATGCTGAACGTGGCCAACCAGGTACCTAACGCTGAGAAGCCCTTGCTCCCTTCCTCTGAGAAGGTGAATACTTCTAGTGTCGCTGGCAAGTCTATGTCTTTGACCTATGGGCAGCACACTACTAAGTCCAAGGCTTCATCTGGCCAACAGCCAAAGAAGAAGAAAATCCCCTCTTCTTCCCACTCCAAAGCTGTTAGTAAGGCCAAGGAAAAGAAGATTGACACCGCCTCTGGTCCAGATACTCTTGTGGATTCAGAATCTTTGGCTGACAAACAACAGGCGTCTAGTGTCTCTAGGTCAACAGAGACAACAGGAAACCAGCCAAACCAAGCTGATATCTCACAGGTAATCAGTGTACATTTTTAGAGGTTCACAAGCAACCACTCTCATTTGTCTGTAGGAGAGAGTGGTGAAGTTAGGGTAATCCTCGACCCATAGAAGTCTGTCATTACACTTAGAATACTTTAAGACTTCTGTACACCCTGTCTTTGCACCAGGGAATGATTCATTTGTGTTTATAAAGCACCCCGATGACCCTGAACCCTCTAGACAGTATTCAGGCTAACAACAACCTGAATACATTAATGTCTCAACCTTGATCAGCTGTACTTCACACAGCCTCTTGGTTCCCTCCTTAAAAGAGTCCCAAAGGATTTATCCTTTCAGGGGGAGCTGAATCATCACCTTCAGCTTTCCTAGGGGCAGCGTAACAGGCGACCTACAACAACATATGTTTCACTCTTAAAAGAGTCCCAAAGGTTTTACCTTTTGGGGGGGCTGAATTATCACACTCAGCTTTCCTAGGGGCAGCGACTGGCGATCATTAAACAACATATGTTCACAATCAAAAGAGTCCCAAAGGTTTTTTACCTTTTGGGGGGGCTGAATAATCACACTCAGCTTTCCTAGGGGCAGCGAATGGCGACCATTAACCACACTTCATTCACACTTAAAAGAATCCCAAGGATTTATCCTTTGGAGTGGCTGAGTAATCACCCTCAGCCTCTCTGGGACAGCGAAATGGCGACCATTCTCCTTATATTTTTCCCTGTTACTAATTACAACAAACTTGCAGGCTGAAATTGTACAGCCAGTCAAAGAATCTCAAGTACACGAAAAGGAGGCTGAAACAATGACTCAGGACAATCCAAATGAAGAAGAACCTGTGCTCAATGCTGATGAAGAAATGCTCTCAGTAGAAGATTATGTCTCTGAGTTTGAGCCCATGCCTGAAGATGAATTCCCTGAGGGAATGTTTGATGAAGAGGATGAAGAAGATGAGGATGACCAGCTGTCAGCCTCTCCTCCTAAAGATATAGCTGTGTCCACACCAGCTGATGACAAGACTTCTCCTCTCAAGGAAGCTGTTGACACTCCAAATTCTGCTACATCTGCAACAACAATCTTCCAAAGACCAACATAAGATCCAACAGCCGAATTCCTCATGTTTGATCATCCTGCCCAGACCAACTTTGACTTAATTCCAAGGGGGGATGATTTTGCTCAACCAAGCCTCAATATCAAGAATCTTCAGCCCGTACATCATCAATCTGATATTGAGTGCTTATCAAGGAAGCTGGATGTGATCAAGTCAGAGATGCACAATTTTACTGTGACATTTCCAGGCATCATAAAGAAGGCTGTGACTGTGGCTGTCACTGAGCCAATTCAAGATGGTGCAAGAAAGGGTGTAGCCCAGGGACTTAGTCATCTCTCAACTCGAATCAAGGATGCTATTGACTCATCTGTCCCTGCTATGTTCCGTGAACATGAACTCACCCTAGACAGGCAATTTAATGCTGTTCGCAACAGGCAATACAACCATGCTGGCTTTATTGTCAGGCGTGTTCAGGCAAATACTAATGCCAATGCCAACCTCTTACTGAAGATTGCCAGGGCTTCGAGAAAGAGACAACGTGCCATGGCTGCCTCTGTGGAGCAGATTGCAAGACGCTTTCAGGCACGTTCATCCAAGCATCAGCAAAGTAAGGATGAACGTGAGGGGGAGAAGAATACTACACTCAGCCTTGCATCTGCTGAACAAGGCTCATCATCAGCCAATCCCTCAACTACACCTGTTCCTCTACTAGTCATCACACCAGTTATAGTACCTGATGATGAGGATGATACTCAGGGGGAGCAACAAACACAAGATGGAGCTGACTCATCTAAATCCATGATCTTAGTTAACATCAGCAAGCCTGTGGATGATGATGAGCCAGCAGCCAAGAAACTAAAATTCACTGTGAGCTCACTCCCCAAATCTATTCAAACTCAGGCTCAGACAGCGTTTCTCAAAAGAGCTGATGTTTTGAAAAACATAAGTGTGGAGTCCTCTGTCTCGAAGAAAGGAAAGGAGATAGTTTTGGTTGATACTGACACCAAACTTAAGAAGATAGCTGCGATGCTAGAGACAGGAGGATCCACCACAGACCTTTCCCACTTTTCAACCTTTACACCTTCCGATGAGATTCCTTTAACCCCTGAATAAATAGAGCAACAGGCTGAAGAATTCAAAAGACTAAATGAGCTCAAGACAGCCAAAGAATTAAATGAAGCTACTCTGAGGAAGATGACACCACCTGAAAGGGAAAAACAAAAACAAAGGTTGAGGGAAATGGAACTAAAACGCGCTGAGGCCTTAAAGAAAGTCAAAGCTGACTATGATGCCTGCGTGAACAACAGGTATGCTGCTGGCAAGATAACCAAGTTTAAATACACCATTCACAAATCCACAAACACCCCACAGATGATCTTATGGAGGGAAAACCAACAGAGGAATATGGATGTGTTTGACAACTTCAGGTTAAAGACACTTGGGTTATCAGAATGGTTTGAACTCGAAGCCTTAGCTGCCAAAAAGTCTGGACAGGCAAATTTCCTTCTGCTTAAAACTCTTAAGGCAAAGTTTAACTGGATCAAGGAAACAGTTGCCAAACTCAATATTGATCCCCCACCATAGCTTTTTGAACAAGAACCCCCAAAGACAGGCAACAAAAGAAGAAGAATTTCACAAATTGTTGATGAAACTTTTGTTACTGAAGATGTTCGTGTGGATGGTATGCACAGGGATTTGATCCTTCCAAATGGTATTGTTGGCCCTGTTGATGGTCAGACATACTCAGTGCCTGAAAGAGGAATGGCATTTATGAACAAGGCTTGCCAGTATGCTTTTCAGAGGGAAGATGAGCTGTGCTTGGCTTCAACTATTCAGCTACTCTGTCACAAGAAGTGTCTCAAGATCAACACAGAGTATTCCAAGAAGTTTGCAAAGACTTTGCAGGATGAAATTGATAACAGATTAGATGTGGCCGAAGCTGAAGAAAGAATCAAAAATGATGACTATTGAAGATGGTGTCAGCCCTTTTTACCTTCATCTTTTATTTTACTTATGTAATGAACTTGTAATTTTCTTTAAGTCTTAATAAAATCATGAGGTATGTTTGTTTAGATCTGTTATGTGTAAGAAGAAGCTGTTAAACTCACTTACCTTAACTTAGTTAGATCTAGCATTATTTATGTTTAAATAGGGGGAGATTGTTGGGAATCTAAACTTGTTAGATTCACTGATCATTGATTTAAACATAATTAGGCTGATAGATAGTCCCTTGCCTGTGCCTAGGAGGCAGGCAAGTTTCGCAAGACTCACAGAGATCCAAGTCTCTGTGAGCAACCTCAGAGGAGTCCATGCCAGAGACATTGTCAGGGAAGTCGAAGATTACCTGAAGACATACTCCTTGGCTGTGATGGATAACAGCCAAGATGTATTAGGGACTCTGAGGGGTTGAGAGTTAACAGGGGTGGCAATACCCTGATAACTCTCAGCACACTTTGGACATGCCATTTGTGTGTTCGAGATTATGAAGAATAAGGAAACTGTTTTTGACAACTGTTCCTTAAAGCATAATGGAAGACTACCAAGAATAGAAGGACATCATGTGACTGATGTGGGAACTTGTAAAAGCTTGTGTAGTCAACATCAAGTACTGTTTAAGTCAAACTCGTAACACTATAAATAGGATGTGTATCCATGCATTAATGTTTAACACTTTGAGATATTTAGAACATTAGTGCGTATAACTTAGTGAATCAAACAGCTACGACTGTATTCATAAGTTAAGGTTTATTGTTGTCCAAAGTGTGCACAACACATTGTCATCAAACGGTGTTATCCATAACACTTGTAATTCTTTATTATACAATAATAAGATTACGTTTGAAAAGTAATACCTTGTGTTGATTAAGTTAAGATTAGGGTTTCTTGCATTGATTAGGGACTTACAAATACTTAGGTTAAAACATGTATTATTATTTATTAATAATATAACCTAAGTCATGTTAATTAATTAATTATAATCATGGTTTTTAAATAATTAATTAATTATAAGTCTAAAATATAAAAATACTTAGGTTAATTAATTTCATGATTATTAATAATTAAAATAACCTAAGTCATGTTATTAAATTAATCATGTAATTTTATTAATTTAATTTTTAACATAAGATCATAAAACATAAAAAAACTAAACATACACCATGAACCGGATCTAGACTAAAAACCATGAACCAGACATGAAATCGACACCGTACCCCAAACCAAATCGGGGTACCCCTTGTCTTGATGCTGCCGTGGGACCCACACCAACCAACCGGGACCATATGGTCTCGGTGGTGGTCGGATGGCCAAACCAAAACCCCCCTTGGGTTCGGTGTAGGCTGCGGCCAAAAAAACACCCCTTAAAACAATACTTTTGATTTTATTAAACCCCAATTCATGTTAGATCCATGATTTTAATTAGGTTTTTGTAAAAACATAACATGTTCTTGATTTATAAAAGATCAAATCAAAAGAAAAAGGTTTAAAAAGGGTTTACCGAACTCGTGGATCAAAAGGACGAAGAACAAACACGATCACCAACTAATATTCCAAGATCCAAGATCAACAACCACCTCCTTGTGGTGTTTTGAGGGTGGCGGCCAAAAAAGAAGAAGAGAGGAGGGTTTTAGGTTTTTGCTAAAATCTTCTGTAATTGTAAAATGAGTAGTGTAAAAATGCTTTAACCCCTTTAGTAAAAATTACAAATGGGCTTGGCCCATTTGTTCCTTGTAGCCGCGGGTAGGGGGCCCCACATGGGGTACCCGTATCTTTTTCCGTGTCTCGATATTAAGTTAATTGTTCGTGATTATTTGTGTTCGCGTTTTAAGTGTTCTCGTTACGTAATTATCGTGATCTAATATATTTATTTACGCTCGTAATAAATATATATACGTAATTAATAATAGTTCATGTTTTAATTACGTTCATGATTTCATGATCGCATGTTCGTGATTAATTATTGTCAAATAATTATTACGTGCTCGTGCGTAGTAAATACTTATCGTGTTCTAACACGTACGTAATACGTAAAATCCTAACACGTAATCGTAATCATGCTATATTAGAAAAGTTTAAATCTAGTACGTACGATCTTAAGGGTATTATTCATGGTAAAAGCATGCGAGTTTTATAACTCTTCCCCCCAAAAAAGAATAATTCGTCCCCGAATTATAGATAAAGTAAACTGG
Source organism: Glebionis coronaria (assembly GCA_025667525.1). Classification (NCBI taxonomy): domain Eukaryota; kingdom Viridiplantae; phylum Streptophyta; class Magnoliopsida; order Asterales; family Asteraceae; genus Glebionis; species Glebionis coronaria. The sequence continues at coordinate 569,968,370 of CM046875.1, read as the reverse complement.
AAAAGAAGAACATACCCGAATTCAAAATATGAAATGAGGGTAAGAAGCCCGGATAGACTCCTCTGTTTCCCAAGTGGCTTCCCGCTCGGTATGATCCCTCCATAGAATTTTGATGAATGGAATCGTCTTCTTTCTCATGACTCGTTCTTGTCTGTCAAGAACTCGTTCGGGTTCTTCTATAAAAGTGAGATCTTCACGTATCTGTTCCAGTGGATACTGAACCATGTGAAGGGGATGATACTGGTACCCTCTGAGTAAGGACACATGAAACACATTGTGCACATGCGAAAGCTACGGAGGTAACGCCAATCGGTAAGATACTTCACCGACTCGTTCAATGATATCAAACGGTCCGATGAAACGAGGACTGAGCTTCCCTTTAATCCCGAAGCGTCTAACACCACGTGCTGGCGAAACCTTAAGGAAGACGTGATCTCCTACGTTAAAGTGTATGTCCCTACGATGCTTATCAGCGTAACTCTTCTGACGTGACCGTGCTTCCTGAATTTTCTGCTTAGCTACTGCGATCTTCTCATTGGTCATCTCTATGATTTCTGGTCCTTCAAGTGTTCGCTCACCAACCTGATCCCAGCAGATTGGGGCGCGACACTTTCTACCATACAACATCTCAAATGGAGCACACTTGATACTTGCGTGCCAACTGTTGTTGTATGCAAACTCCACCAAACAGATGTAATCATCCCAATCACCCGTCCATTCCAACGCACATGACCTCAAACATATCTTCCAATGTCTGAATGGTTCGCTCCGGTTGTCCGTCCGTTTGAGGATGAAAAGCTGTGCTAAGCTTAAGTTGTGTACCCCAAGCTTTCTGCAGACTTTTCCAAAAGCGCGAAGTGAATCGAGGATCTCTGTCTGAGATGATGCTGGATGGTGCACCGTGGAGTCTCATGATCTCTCTTATGTACGTATCTGCGAGTTTACTTACCGGATCTTCCTTGCGGATCGGTAAGAAATGAGCTGATTTGGTAAGTCGATCTACGATAACCCAAATTGCATCGTGCTTCCTCTTGGTAGGCGGAAGACCAGTAACAAAATCCATGGTGATTTTGTCCCACTTCCACTCTGGAATGTCTAACGGTTGAAGGAGACCGCCAGATCGCTGATGCTCGATCTTAACCTGCTGGCAGGTAAGACATTTGGAGACGTAAGTGGCCACATCCTGTTTCATACCACTCCACCAAAAGTACTGCTTGATTTCATGGTACATCTTAGTCGAACCAGGATGTATAGAGAATGGGGAGCTATGAGCTTCAGCTAACAAAGCTTCCCGGAGTTCTTGGTCATTAGGAACACAAAGTCTCGTGCCCTGCCATACGATACCATCTGCATCTACTCTGAATTCCACCTGCTTCTCCAAATTCTGTACTATTGCCCAGATTTCTCCGTCATCCTTCTGAGCTTCCTTGATCTTAGATAATAACTCGGGTTCTACTCTAAGATTAGCCCAGTAACCGTGATGTCCACGTACCATGATCTCGATATCTAGTCGCTTCAAGTCTCTTATTATTTCCTCTTCGATTCTAATGTCGTTGATCATTCCGGACTTCCTGCTAAGAGCATCTGCTACTACATTTGCCTTTCCGGGATGATACTGTAGATTAATGTCATAATCCTTCAACAGCTCCAACCATCTCCTCTGCCTCATGTTCAATTCACGTTGAATGAAGATATACTTCAAACTCTTGTGGTCCGTGAAAATGTCACATGATTCTTCATATAAGTAGTGCCTCCATATCTTCAATGCAAACACGACTGCAGCAAGTTCCAGGTCATGCGTGGGGTAATTTTCTTCATAAGGCTTAAGCTGCCGTGAAGCGTACGCGATCACTTTCCCATGTTGCATGAGAACACAGCCAAGTCCTTTCCCCGATGCATCGCTATAGATTTGAAATCCACCCGTACCAGATGGTAGAGTAAGAATAGGTGCAGATACTAGCTTCTGCTTCAGGTCTTCAAAGCTCTTCTCTCGATCTTCAGTCCAGACGAATTTCTCTCCTTTCCGCATCAGTTTGGTCAATGGTAGTGCTAGGCAGGAAAAGTTCTCCACGAACCTACGGTAATAGCCAGCTAAGCCTAAGAAACTGCGGACTTCCGTCGCTGATGTCGGCCTTGGCCACTTGGTAATGGCCTCAACCTTCGCTGGATCCATAGTGATTCCTTCTGCTGATACAATGTGACCTAAGAATTCCACCTTGTCTAACCAGAACTCACACTTGGAGAATTTAGCATACAACTGCTTCTGGTGAAGAATCTGTAGTACTATACGAAGATGGTCTTCGTGTTCCTCCTTGGACTTTGAGAAAATCAGGATGTCATCGATGAAGACAATGACGAACTTGTCCAGAAATTCATGGAAGATTTTGTTCATCAAGTCCATGAACACTGCTGGAGAATTTGTCAGGCCAAATGGCATAACTACAAACTCGTAGTGGCCATAACGGGTACGAAAGGCAGTCTTAGCGATGTCCTGCTCCTTGACCCGTAGCTGATGATAGCCTGACCTAAGGTCAATCTTGGAAAAGTGTTTGGCCCCTTGGAGTTGGTCAAACAGATCGTCAATGTGTGGCAGTGGATATCTATTCTGAATGGTAATCTTGTTGAGCTCGCGATAGTCTATGCAAAGACGCATACTGTCGTCCTTCTTCTTAACAAACAAGACCGGTGCGCCCCATGGATATGCGCTCGGTCGAATGAAACCTCGTTCAAGAAGTTCTTGCAGTTGATCCTTCAGCTCCTTCAGCTCTATGGGAGCCATGCGATAAGGAGCCTTGGAGATTGGTTCAGCTCCTGGAATAAGCTCGATACTGAATTCCACTTCTCGTGCAGGTGGTATGCCCGGAAGTTCTGCTGGAAAAACATCTTGGAATTCCGACACTATAGGTTGATCCTGAATTGATGGAGATTCAGCATCCATGTCGTGAATCGTAGCTAGATAACCCTCGCAGCCATGTGACAGTAGTGCGCGCGCTTGTAGGGTAGATATGATTTGTACAGACCGTCCAGGTATGAACCCATTATGAATGTACTCTGGTGCATTAACATCACCGAAGATAACTCGATATGAATGGCAGTCTATGGTAGCATGATCCTTGGATAGCCAATCCATGCCCAAAATCATGTCGAAGTCATTCATGTCCAGCGGAAGTGCGTCGACAGGTCGAACCTTATCGTCAAATTCTAGGGGAAGACTCTTGTATACCTGGGTGATTAATACAGAGTCCCTCAAAGGCGTGGAAATAGTAAGCCTATTTTCTAGTGGCATGAGGAGCATCCTAATGTTCTTAGCATAAGCAGTAGAAATAACCGAGTGAGTAGCACCCGTATCGAAAAGAACACATGCAGCTTGACCATACATATACAAGATTTCAGTGACGGTACCTGTAGACTTGTTGGCCTGGTCTCGAGATGTCGTGTAGACACGTCCGGTAGTAGGAGGCGGCTTGGTATCAGCATGTCCCGATGTACCCTCCATCTCGCCCTTACGGCAATCCTTCATAATATGGCTAGGAAGACCACACTTGAAGCACGCATCAGTATTACGGCGACATGGTGCTGGGTGCCTACGGTGGCAAGTAGAGCAAAGAGGATGAGTGAATCCTCTAGCAGGTGCTCTGGCTGGCTGGGAACCTGATAAAACATTTTACATAAGACATGATAATTGGGTACAAAGGACAAAGCGGATAATCGTAAGATTGAATACCAGTGATAGTTGGACGGCTAGGCTGCGAACCTCTCTGGTTCTGGTCCCTACCGTTTCCATGGTTCCTGATAGAAGTTGGCTAAAGTGTCAGAATATGAGTTATAACATGAAATCATAAGGAAATGCGTAAGTATTAGGACCTGCTGCTGTTGGAGTGCCCAGCGTTGTTACGGTAATTATCATTACCGCCACGCCTATCCGTAGCAGAATGGTCGTTAGTTTGACCGTTTCCCTTGGGCTGATGAGGCTGCTGCTGAGTAGCCGGCTGAGATCGGTCCCCAGTTTTCTACCTAGAAGATACATTTAAGAGATGAATAATTGACATATATGGAAAGTATACGGATTGATCACCGCTTGAATACGAATGTTTTACCTCTTGTCGGGTCTTTCAGCTTCCCCGAACTCATCTTTCTCCTGCAGCATCTCCAATTTACGTGCTGCATCGCCACTTGTGCTACAGTGTTGAACGTAGCACACACCAGATTGTTTGCGACCGATGTGCGAAGATCCCATCTAAAGTGATGTGCCTGCTCTTCAGGAGTACCTGCTGCCGCACCAAGGAAACCAGCTAAGCGAAGAAAGCGCTGCATAAACTCGTTGCTATTCTTCCCAGCTCTCTGTCAGATCCCATGGTACTCTCTCTTGAGCTTGTCCTGCTCAGCCTTGGGAAAGAACTGCTCCATCACCCTGTCCTTGAACTGAGCCCAAGTCAAACCAGCAACCCACTCGTCACCACCTTCAGACTGCGTCAATGCTAACCACCAGTTTAGCACATCGCCTTTGAATCGATAGCATGCCAACCTCGCCTTGTATGCGGGGTCACAGCCCATAGCATTGAAAATCTTCTCGATGTGAGCCAACCAGCTTTCAGCATCGCTGGGGCTATCTGTCTTCTCAAAAGCTCGAGGGCAGAGCTTGTTGAATCTCTCCAGCCATACTGCTAATGTCACTGGAGGAGGAGGGGGAGGTGCCTGATTATGCAGTTGATTGTTGGCAGCTTGAACTTCAGCCCTGATGTCTTTCCTCAGTTGAGGAAGCAAAGCTTGTATAGCAGTCTGAATTGCAGCATTGAGCTGCTCCTGTTCGCGTGTGAGAACCATCTGACAGTTTAACACAAAACATATGATTAAACAGATCAAAACATAAAATATATATATACATGAAAAAAAAATTATACTAAAATTTCACGAGAAAAATTTTATGCAATAAAATTTTGTGTATGAATGCATGATGCAGTTTTATGAAAACTTTTGTATGCTCGAGAGTGAACGCCTCTGGTCAGTTCACCCAAAACAAAAGACATAGCGAGGAGACGCCTATGGGTCGGTCCTAAATTTAAAAGTTTCGATAAAACACATGCGACTAAATAGGGCCAGTCCTGTACCAACCATTACTTAGTCAAAAATCTGCGACAATGACATGTATATGTATGCTTAAAAATGATGAATGCATGAAAATAACTGTCAGTTCTAGGAAGACCGTAGTGACTGCCCACTAATCACAGGTCATATTTGAGAGCCTACTGGTCGAAACCTGGCTCTGATACCATAATTGTAACACCCCATTTTGATAATGTAAATGTCACATGCAATTATGGCGTGTCATCAAAGCATACAAGGAAAAATGTCTAAACATTACTTGACCATAAAAGGAAAATACCGGAATCAAACATCGGTAGTCCAAAAGTAAAGCTCATCACACACAAACATAGTATAGTAAAGGAAAGGACTAAACAATGTCCATAGCAAATGTATCATAAGAAAGGAAATGCATAAAGTAAAGAAGGCTAGACAGCTTCCAGTCCATATGCACATACTCTTAGTGTCTACGAGCGTCCCTGAGTACCTGCCGTTTTGGGAACATAGAAAAGGAAAACGGCTGAGCAAATACGCTCAGTGCACGGATGTACAATAAAGCATGAATAGGATAAGCATATAACATATAACATATAACAGCGGAAGAAAACTAAGTCCCGAGTAACCTGGTTAAGTCTTGATAAAACTGGTTTTATAGTTTGAAAGTCTTTGTTTATCTTGTAAAAACTGTTTGTCATATTTTACCATTAGCCAATATAGGTCATGAAAATCCACCTTGCATGAATACTTGGAGGGGTGACCTCATCATGCAAATTAGAGGGGCTGCCTCTAATTTAATATACTGGTTTTTGGGTAGGAGGGATCAGCTCCTTGTGAAGGATGCAAGGCACACACCACATTCACCATGAAATCCTGACTGAAAACATGTAACTAGGATGCACCCATACGCCCCACATGATAAATATAATATAAATAGCCAAAAACTGAAGGGACACCAAGAGCAATCAATCCGCCGTGGTGAAGTCATAACATCAGTGCCTCTAATGTTATGGTTATGGTACCTCCATAACTAGGTGAAACTGGTCATGCATGTATATGGCTATAGGTATTCTTAATTAAACATAAGCAATCAAACACGTAACTTATACTACGGTAAAACATTTGGCTGCATACGGGGAATCCTAATAAGGAAAGAATGTCCATACTGAAAGGACAGGAATCCGTACCTTATGTCCAGTGAACGAAGAAGATGAACTGAGAGAAAATGCTACTTCCGTATCACTAGTGCTACATAAATACATACATGAATAAGTATCTGCTTACTAAATACGTAGCTGGTTTTATGTCATGTCTTAGCTTATTTTATATGTTCTTACCATGTTTTACTGCTTTAAAGCCTTAAACCGTGTTTATCTTATATTCTGTTTAATCTGATTAAGTATTTCTGGTATTTCATGTATTATTATACTTACTGTGTAATAATAAGTAACTTTCCAAAAATAGCAGGTTTCCTAAAATAGAAAGTTTCCAAAAATAGAAAGTTTCCAAAAATATAAAGTTTCCGAAAATAGAAAGTTTCCAAAAATAGAAAGTTAACAAAAATAGAAAGTTTCCAAAAATAGATTTACTGCTTAAAATAGATAAATTTCTAAAAATAGAAAGTTTCCATAAATAGATCAGCTGCCTTAATTAAATAAGTTTCCATAAATAGATTAGCTGCCTGAAATAAATAAGTTTCTAAAAATAGAAGGTTTCCATAAATAGGTTAACTGCCTTATTTAATTAAGTTTCTAAAAATAGAAAGTTTCCATAATTAGAAATAAGCTGGTTAAATAAGCTAAGTATATAAGCCTAAGTGTTTTCATGATTATTTTCTAAGTCATATGATATAATGTAGAGTTTAATAATTATTTCATGTAATTAAATTAAACTATAGGTTAAAATATTTAATTAAAGTATAACATGTTTTAATTAAATAAAGTTAAATACTTAGGTTAAAACATGTATTATTATTTATTAATAATATAACCTAAGTCATGTTAATTAATTAATTATAATCATGCTTTTTAAATAATTAATTAATTATAAGTCTAAAATATAAAAATACTTAGGTTAATTAATTTCATGATTATTAATAATTAAAATAACCTAAGTCATGTTATTAAATTAATCATGTCATTTTATTAATTTAATTTTTAACATAAGATCATAAAACATAAAAAACTAAACATACACCATGAACCAGATCTAGACTAAAAACCATGAACCAGACATGAAATCGACACCGTACCCCGAACCAAATCGGGGTACCCCTTGTCTTGATGCTGCCGTGGGACCCACACCAACCAACCGGGACCATATGGTCTTGGTGGTGGTCGGATGGCCAAACCGAAACCCCCCTTGGGTTCGGTGTAGGTTGCGGCCAAAACAAACACCCTTTAAAACAATACTTTTGATTTTATTAAACCCTAATTCATGTTAGATCCATGATTTTAATTAGGTTTTTGTAAAACATAACATGTTCTTGATTTATAAAAGATCAAATCAAAAGAAAAAGGTTTAAAAAGGATTTACCGAACTCGTGAATCAAAAGGACGAAGAACAAACACGAGCACCAACTAATATTCCAAGATCCAAGATCAACAACCACCTCCTTGTGGTGTTTTGAGGGTGGCGGCCAAAAAAGAAGAAGAGAGGAGGGTTTTAGGATTTTGCTAAAATCTTCTGTAATTGTAAAATGAGTAGTGTAAAAATGCTTTAACCCCTTTAGTAAAAATTACAAATGGGCTTGGCCCATTTGTTCCTTGTAGCCGCGGGTAGGGGGCCCCACATCAGGTACCCGTACCTTTTTCCGTGTCTCGATATTAAGTTAAGTGTTCGTGATTATTTGTGTTCGCGTTTTAAGTGTTCTCGTTATGTAATTATCGTGATCTAATATATTTATTTACGCTCGTAATAAATATATATACGTAATTAATAATAGTTCGTTTTTTAATTATGTTCATGATTTCATGATCGCATGTTCGTGATTAATTATTGTCAAATAATTATTACGTGCTCGTGCGTAGTAAATACTTATCGTGTTCTAACACGTACGTAATACGTAAAATCCTAACACGTAATCATAATCATGCTATATTAGGAAAGTATAAATCTAGTACGTACGATCTTAAGGGTACTATTCATGGTAAAAGCATGCGGGTTTTACACTTCAAAAGAAGCATTGGAGCCCTTATTAGTTTTCCATTTTTTAGCTTATTATGATTCTTGGATTATACTTGCTTAATTAGACTGCTTATTTTCCTTTATTTTCCTTCTTTGGCGCATAAGCACTAGATCGAGGGCTTTCGAAACGAAGTACTTGGCTTGCTTTCCTTCCCCCACTTAGTCGGAATCTCCTTCACTCACAATAGAAGGCTTTGGCTTGACTCAAAGAATTGGGTCACTGATAGAACTCCCTTATGAGGTAATAAGAGTGATTATTTTAACTAAGATCGGATACCTGCTTGAAGAAGAGGGAAGAGACCTCGAAGAAATACAACTATCACCCCTTGGAAAAGAAGGGAGGATCTTGGGATCTTTCATTCCTAGGGCGTAAATACCGGCTTATTTATTTGCTTAATGTCATTTATTTTCTTAGTTATTGGCTTATCTTGCTTCCTTGTTCTTTTTATCTTAAGCTTTGAAGCATTAAGTTAGACTTCGCATAGGATAAAGGGTGTTTGGCACAAGTTGTGTTAACATCCTTAGATACTCATAGGCCTTAGTTGGCTTTTGTACATCTTAAATAGGTTTTTTAAAGCTTATTTGGCCAACTAGTTCAACATAAAAGCAGTAAAAAATTAGGTTTCTTATAATTTAGCTTTTGCCATTGTTTGTAATGTGTAGATCATAGGATCTTCATTTTGCTTGTTATTGTTGCTCATTTCAGAACTTAATCTTATTTATAGTTGCTATTTTGAGGATTACATTAGATTTTCACAAGCTTGAAATCATTTTGGACACAAAACAGTTAAGTTAGATAAGACTTGGTGCTACTTTTTGTAACCAATCTTATGCAAACTCATTGTGATCTCAAAAATAGGAATTAGGTTTTGATTTCTTGGGAACTAATAATCCTTTAGGTAACACTGATCCGTTTTTAGGTTAGAAGATATTTTGATCTTATTTTGTTTTACGTGTTAAGCTTATGTAATAAGTTGCAAAAAAATATCATCAAAATCAAAAAGTATGAGATTCGAATCCAAGACCTTTACATAACCAACGCCTCACAACACCATCTCTTAACCAAACGTGCAACTGAGACTTTCTTGTCAAGGAGCCCCAAGGTATTTTCCATCTACTCTTTTTGTTTTACCAGTTCTAGCAAATAAGCAACATTTAGCTTTTTCAAGATTTCTGGCTGATTTACTCTACTTTTTCATGTTTTCTTTTCATCAACAACTTTTTAGCCTTTTCTTTCTTTTCTTTTCTTTTGGTCAAGTTTAGTTTTAGTTTGCCTAACCAACGACTATTTTGTCATTTCTAGTAAGTGCTTAATAGCTTACTTATAAGCTTTTCAACGTGTTACTTGAAAAATCCTTTAACCAACATTCTAGTTAGCTTATTTTACATCTTTGGTCAAAAAATCAAACCTTGTAGTTCATTTTTCCTTCAACCCGACTATTTTGCCTTATATGACAAAATAGTCGATTTTCAGTTTAGCTTCTTACAGCTTATTTCAAATTTATTTTTCCAATAGTTTTTAAATATGTTTTTAAGAGTCCTTGTCAAGTTTCAGTTCATTTAGTGGCTAATTGAGCTTTTTTAGCTTTTTCTTAGTGCTTATTAGCTAAGTTTAATAAGCTTTTACAAAAAGTGTCTATATTTGAAAAATATTGATTTCCATCCAATAAGTTGTTAATAAGCTCGTTTTTCTTATTGGCTTAATAAGCTGATTAAGAGTGCTTATAGCATATTTGAGCTTATTCAAGGCATATTTTCATATAAGTGCTTTTGTTAAATTTGATTAAAACTCAATTTTTAGCCTTTATGCACTTTTGTTTTTTCGTTTTTCTTATTTTTAGTTTTTGGGCTTAAAAGCCATTAAGCATTTTGCTAAAAAAAATTTATTGCCTTTTAACCAACTTGGCTTTTTAAAATAGTTTTTATTTTTTCCTTTTGGTTTATAACTTGTTTTTTAAAATGTTGATTTTTAAATTTTTTTTAAATTTGTAAAATCCGTATTTAAAAATTTAGAATATTAAATACGCAGTTTTATTTATTAAAAACTATTCATTTGATATTCAGAAAATACGTATTAATGTCAGAAAATATTACGTATGTTTTATTTATTGTACAGGAATTAAATGTTAACAGTAATTACGTAACCTTTGTTTTTATTTAAACCGTTACGAAATTAATTATTTCAGAAAAATAATTAATAGTAATTAGTCAAGTATTATGTAAGTAATAATTATTCAGGAAAATAAATATCGCGTTTCAGAAAATTAGAACACGAGTACGAGCTAAAAGTAAACACGAAAACTAAATACAAGTTATACGATAATTTATAGTGTCGATAATCAAACGGAAACTTATGAAAATACAACGGGCTGGCTTTAAAAAGAAAAGAAGAAAGAAATATGGGCCTTATGGCCCAACCCTTTTGACATAGTAAAACAACGGGAGTCTTCCCCTCCCTCTTTCACACAGCGAACAAAAAAAAAGGGGAAGTACTAGGGTTACGAGTTGGAAGCCGCCGACAAAAAAAAAAAAGAGAAGACGGTTTTCTTTTTTTTCACTTCGATTTCTAAGCTTTGGTTTTTGATTTTTCTCATCACGACATCTTGGTAATTCTTTTGCCCTCTCTTTCGATTGATCACACATCCAGAATCTATATAATCATAAAGGGGTGTCGGGGTTTTGCCTAAATCACGGAAACCGAGAGCCCAAGGCTCTCGGTGTGTTGCTGCTCGACCCAGCCGAGACCACAACAAGGTCTCGGTGTTTCTTTTTGTGACCAGCCCAAAACAAACCCCACAGCAGGGGTGTTTGACTTTTCGAACAGCAGAAAACACCAACAGGGGGTGTTTGGGTTTAATTTTGCATAAGGGTGTGTTTGGGTCTGTCAGAAAAACAAAAACAGTGGGAACGTACAGTTAGCAGGGGGAACGTACACAAGCAGTGGGAACTAATCAAGCGGGGGGAACCATAGAAACGGCAGCAGTGGCTGCTGTGGGTTTGGCAGCAGGACCACAACCGAGCGGTTGTGGGTTTTGGTTCACGTTTGACCCGAGACAAAGTGTCTCGGGGAGTCTTTGACTCGGGGTTATCGGGTTTATATTTTTCAAATAATTCTTGAAGAACGTTTTAATTTAAATCATTTAATTAATTACGTTTTTATACCTTAAATTATACGCGTTAAAAATGTTGTTTATTTTAAATATATATTAGATAAATAATGTTAACTAGTTTTATAAATGAAAAGGTATGGTAATTATTAAATGATTTATTTTCCTTTTTGAAACCAATTAGAGAGACCTTTCTATTTTAGGAAACTTCTAATTTTAGAAACTTTCTGTTTTGGGAAAACTTCCTATTTTTAACAGGTTACTCAATACAGTTAATACCATATCAGGGTACAGTATAATATACAGTAACTAGAAATACATGATATATACTAATCGGTAAACATTTAAAGAACAGTCAGACTTATCATAATTACGCCGGACAATCAGATTAGTCAGATTATACATAAACAGTAATACAAGAATAAAATAAATTAAACTAAGAGCAGATGAGACTCAGTAGTAGTAAACAGTAATCAGTTAACTCATTCGCGTCCGTTATTTATGTAGTATCCGTAAAGTCAGAGTCGATCCTTCAGCTTTCATTCTGATTTCATGACTGGACACGAGGTACGGATTTTCCGTCCTTTCAGTAAGGACTTCCTTTCTATGCATGATTAGGATTCCCCATCTTCAGCCAAATGTTTTTCCCCAGTATATGTTTAAACTTATCAGTAATCATGTTAAGAATTAAATAAATTGCCTGAGCATTATATACATGCATGATTAGTTTATGGACTAGTTACGGAGGTACCGTAACCACGGCACTAGAGGCACCGGTACCGTGACTCACATGCAGGAGAGTGATATCCTGCATCGTCCCACTCAGCTCAGCTTGGCCATTTTATCAGTATTATTAGTGGGGCGTATGGATGCATCCTAGGCTACAGTTTACAGTTTAGCAGGTGAATGTGGTGTGTGCTCTACATCCTTCACATTGGAGCTGATCCCTCCACCCAGCACAGTATTTAGAGGTCACCCCTCTACAGCATGACGAGGTCACCCCTCCAGTTATTCATGCAACGTTGTTACAACACATGACCTATATAAGCTCTGGCCATTAAATTACAGTAAATGCATGTTTTCAGATTAAACAGATAACAGTTCAGCTTTATTATTTATAAATCAGACGTTACAGATTATACACAGATTTCCGCTGAAACTTTACTTATCAGTCTTACAGCTCCAGTATTTTATCATCTGTTCCATTTTAGTAATTCCCTATCATGCTTCATATCCGTTCACTGAGCGTTATGCTCAGCCGTAGTTCCTTTCATGTTCTAACGGCAGGTACCCGGGACGCTTTTAGGATTCTAAGAGCATGTGCATTTGGAATGGAAGCTATCCAGACTTCTTACTTTATGCATTTCTTTTATTATTCTGCTTATTTGGACATTGTTTAGTCCTTTCATTCAGTATTTTATATTTCATGTTTTGGGCTTATGTTTGGATTGCCGAAGTTTGATTCCGGTATTTCCTTTATGGTCAGTTAATGTTCTAGGACATTTACCTTATGCTTTTGATGACACGCCATAAATACACGTAACGGTCCATTTATCCAAGTGTGGTGTTACAATTATGGTATCAGAGCCAGGTTCGACCTGTAGGCTCTAAAACTTGACCTGTGACTAGTGGGTAGTCACCAGGAATTTCCCAGATTTTGGCGTTGTTATCTTTCATGTTTCTCATGGATTATTCAGTCAGTTTTCTTCATTATCAGTCAGTTTTCTTAAAGTTTTGACTAAGTAAAAGGTTAGTACATAACTAGCCATATTTAGTCGCATGTGCTTTTAGCGAATTTTCGTTTTGGTGAGCTGACCATAGGCGTTCACCCTTGCCGTTCAGATTTTGTATTGGTAAACCGACCATAGGCGTTTACCCTTACTCATGACAGATTCATGTTTTCAGTCAAATATCACTTGGTGAACCAGCCATAAACGTTCACCATTTCTCAAGTCAAATTTCATGCTTTTCAGTCAAATGATGTTTTGTGAACCGATCCACAGTTGTTCACCTTTGTCATATCAGGACATTTCATAAATTTTGACCAGTATGGATCGAACCAGAATAGCCCGTACTTAGTCTCATGTTTTCTTCCTTGAATTCTGTGGATTGAACCATATCCGTCCACATCAGTTGATATTACACCTTAGTCGATTTGACTTTTTATGTTCCTTGTAACAGTCAAATTTTCATACCCTCACGTTGATGTCATCTACATGATGATTTAGTTTCATGTTTCCTTACAAGTATTATGTTTTCAACAGAATGATAATGTTTCATGCTAAAATACAGAAGGATTACAGTAAAATACTATTTCATGATAAATCATGTTCTGGTCTTTAACAATCATGTCTTTATACTAGATGTTGATGAAACTCCGTTTAGTCATACTTTTAGCCTCTATACAACCAGCATTAAGTCTACGCAGAAATTATCAGCCTATCATGTTAACCGTTTCAATTCAGTTTACTACCGTTTAAATCAACTTATTTCCTTGATAATGTCAAACAAGCGACACCAGTATCGATCATCCCATAAAATTTCCACCAGCTCCATGTACAGTATTCCATATGTACCCCATGTACAGTGTCTCAGTTATACCCCATGTACAATATTTCACGTGTACTCCAGGTACAGCGTCTCAAATATGCTCCATATGCAGTATTCATTTTGTACTTCATGTACAGTAGTCCAGGTGTACTCCAGGTACCCTACTACATGGATATTGCTAATCGATCCTTAATCATCTCAGGCGTTTCCACTTGTCGATATTTTACCAGGTGCTGATGCTGCTCGTGAGTTGAAGATTTTACTAGATGCTGATGCTGCCAACACTTTGAAGACCTCACAAATGCTAATGATGATGATACTTTGGAGATCTCTCAAGATGCTGATGTCGTTCATACTATGAAGACTCTACAGAGCAAGGATGAGAACTATAAATTTGAAATTTCTAACAAGAATAAATTTCAACCATCATATACTACCATTCCATTCCATAATTTTACCTTCTCAGTTAGATGTCACACTTCACTCAGCTAACCGTTCATTCAGAAGAGTGGGAACCGGAACTCAGCCGGCCACTCAGCAGAATAGTTACATGAATCACGGTCATGATAATGACCGTCATAAATTGACAGACAAAGTAGTAGTGACAACCACCGTGCTTATAATTAATCAGTCAGTAACCATCGGAACTCCGGAACGGACGTGACCAGAAATACAAAGGTCAGCAGTCTAACCGGTCCGCCAATCCTAGCAGTTACCAAAATTTTTCAGCCTTGTCCAAATTCATCCACTAAAAGACATGTCAAGACATCAGTCAGGACATAAGTCTCCGGTATCATTTTGGAAGACACATATCAGGACACCAGTCGTGGTACACGTCATACGAATCTTCCCTCAAAATACGAGTTAGAACTCATAACTCCAGTATATTTCTAAACCAGACCCTCAGTAATTCAGGGTACCCTTCAGAAAGGGGTATACCCGTTCTATTTACGCCGCGCATGAATCAGATCAATTAAAAATTCAGTCACCACCACTAGAGTATATCTCAGGTTAAACACACAATATTCATTCTGTGAGGTTACAGACGAACACATTCAGTAAAAAGTCGACATGTTTACTTCACGTGTTCCTAGGTCATCTTTATCTTAAATCAGGTAGTCCCCTACCCCTCAGCCAGAAAGGATTCAACAGTATCATCATATTTATTAAAGCCTTATTTTCAGTTAACGACGAGATCCATCTTACTAAATCCCAAATATATTCATTATATCTTCTGCCAGAAAAATCAGTACAAATTGGTTCTGCCTTACAAGCGCATGACTTAACAGTCCATAGCTACGAAGACTGTCTAGCCATCAGTTATAAATTCACTTCTGAAATTCTTTAAACTCATGACCAACAGATTACTCCAGTGCTCCCAGACGTAATCTCAGGAAGTTTTTCAGAAATTCCTTTCTAACCACGAAACAAAATTCTACATAGATATTGTCTCAAGTACAGAACCTATTTTCAGAACTCTTTATCGCAGGGCTTCAACTGAATTTAAAAGAGTTGTAGTATTTGCTGCAAGAATTATCGACACGAGGCTTTATTCGCCCTAGCGCACCACCAGGAAGTGCATCGTATCCGCCTATCAGGAAGAAGGCTGGTAACATGAGATCATATATCGATCACCAAAAAAAAATTTACAAGATCACTATTCATAATTGATGTTCGTCTCATGTATGGAAGGTTTCTCTGATCTGCTATGATGTCTTAAGCATTTCTAGAACAATTCCTGATTATGCCACCAGAAATGGTGAGAGAAAGAACATGAAAAAAAAATTTTGACTGCTGTGCACAAGCTATAGTCTCCATAATACTCCAGCTATAGTATGAAATTTATGAATAAATTTTCTTTTACGACTACGCAGACAAAATCGTCAGTATATTCATTGATCACATTCTGATCTGCTAAATTTTAAAGAAGAACACGAGAATCATCTTCTCACAGTTGTACAGAATCTTCGATAGGAGAAAATTTTATATACAGCTTTCCAGATATGAATTCCAATTGAACAAGGTGGCATTTCTGAGCATTCTACCTTAGCAGAAAGAAGTTTCAAACAATGCTACGAAGGTGAAGGCCATCACCTGATGGTCCCGACTGACGCCTATGAACGAAATTTCACCAGAATGTACCTAAATTCCAGGCAGAATTTTGATAGAAACAGTATAACGCGTTGAGGCATCTATGTTCTTATCTAATGCTTTCCATTCCAACAGGTTTAAGATAGAACGCCGTCATACTATCGAGTTATTACTACCAGTAGAGATTCTGGACCGAAAGGAGACAAGAGTCCATGGAGATTATTATTAGTTTACCACAGACTCAGAAAAGTATAACACTATCTAAGTGATTATCGACCATGTAATCAACCTACGCGTTTCCTCTCATCCAGAAGGATTACGCAGTAGCGGACCTGCAGAAAATTTAGCAGTAAATCGTACGATTTCAAGTATTCCGGCGACCATCATAACAGACAGAATTCATGTTCACGATCAAGTGTATGTTTACGCCCACTTTAAATTCATGTTTATTTTCACTTTCACGTTTACGTCTCATTCGCGGTATGATGTTGTTTCAGTTCATCTTTATGCTATCTCATAATTTAAGCTCACGTTTGTGTTCATAACATTGTTCACGTTCAAGTTCGTGTACCATTTCACGATACACGTTTCTCAGTTTATTACCGAATACGGTTACAGAAAGCTTGGGAAATCAGACTCAAGTTTAGCACAACTATTCCATAACCAGGCAGACGTTTCACATCTCAGGCCATATCATTTGGCATTCATCCCTCAGTCAGCATACATTCGTAATATGTTCTAGTATCTCGTTCACAGTATGATTCACTTATCATATTCTAATTCCATGCCAGCGCTCCTCATATAATTATGAACCACGTTCACAATTGCTCACTTAGCATGTTCACAATTGTTCACGTAGTTCGTTCCTATATATATTCTCAGCAGCTTGCTCAGAGATATAAATGTTATCTTTTCAGGATAATTATACGTACCACTTCATGTATCCTACATGCTATAGCTAATTCACTCAGATTCAGAAAATCTATCTTATGTATAGAACCAGAAACTATTCAGCATCGTCAGGACAGGGTCATCAGGACCAAGATTTTCATTATGTTTAGACCCTTGAAGGAATTGTTTCGAGCGGGAAGCTACTCGAAACGGAGGAGTCCATCCGGACCTCTCATCCTTTTTCCTCCAATGGATTCGGTTAAATCCTTTCAGTCATGTCATGTTCCATGTTCTCTTCAGTCATGTCACGTTACATGATCATTTCAGTCATGTCAGGTTTAAACCTATCAATAGCATTATGTCTTAATTAGAAGACAATTTATCCTTCAGCTTAATTGTCTATCAGCCTACGTGTTCTTTCAGTTCTTATAACTTCATCAGCTTATTACCTTTAGTTCGAGGACGAATTTTTTTTTTAGAGGGGAAGAATTGTAAAACCCAGTATAGTCGTATCTTTAATTCGGGGACGAATTATTGTTTTTAGAGGGGAAGAATTGTAAAACCCGTGTTTAAAAATTTAGAATATTAAATACGCAGTTTTATTTATTAAAAACTATTCATTTGATATTCAGAAAATACGTATTAATGTCAGAAAATATTACGTATGTTTTATTTATTGTACAGGAATAATTAAATGTTAACAGTAATTACGTAACCTCTGTTTTTATTTAAACCGTTACGAAATTAATTATTTCAGAAAAATAATTAATAGTAATTAGTCAAGTATTATGTAAGTAATAATTATTCAGGAAAATAAATATCGCGTTTCAGAAAATTAGAACACGAGTACGAGCTAAAAGTAAACACGAAAACTAAATACAAGTTATACGATAATTTATAGTGTCGATAATCAAACGGAAACTTATGAAAATACAACGGGCTGGCTTTAAAAAGAAAAGAAGAAAGAAATATGGGCCTTATGGCCCAACCCTTTTGACATAGTAAAACAACGGGAGTCTTCCCCCCCCTCTTTCACACAGCGAACAAAAAAAAAAGGGGAAGTACTAGGGTTACGAGTTGGAAGCCGCCGACAAAAAAAAAAAAAGAGAAGACGGTTTTCTTTTTTTTCACTTCGATTTCTAAGCTTTGGTTTTTGATTTTTCTCATCACGACATCTTGGTAATTCTTTTGCCCTCTCTTTCGATTGATCACACATCCAGAATCTATATAATCATAAAGGGGTGTCGGGGTTTTGCCTAAATCACGGAAACCGAGAGCCCAAGGCTCTCGGTGTGTTGCTGTTCGACCCAGCCGAGACCACAGCAAGGTCTCGGTGTTTCTTTTTGTGACCAGCCCGAAACAAACCCCGCAGCAGGGGTGTTTGACTTTTCGAACAGCAGAAACACCAATAGGGGGTGTTTGGGTTTAATTTTGCATAAGGGTGTGTTTGGGTCTATCAGAAAAACAAAAACAGTGGGAACGTACAGTTAGCAGGGGGAACGTACACAAGCAGTGGGAACTAATCAAGCGGGGGGAACCATGGAAACGACAGCAGTGGCTGCTGTGGGTTTGGCAGCAGGACCACAACCGAGCGGTTGTGGGTTTTGGTTCACGGTTGACCCGAGACAAAGTGTCTCGGGGAGTCTTTGACTCGGGGTTATCGGGTTTATATTTTTCAAATAATTCTTGAAGAACGTTTTAATTTAAATCATTTAATTAATTACGTTTTTATACCTTAAATTATACGCGTTAAAAATGTTGTTTATTTTAAATATATATTAGATAAATAATGTTAACTAGTTTTATAAATGAAAAGGTATGGTAATTATTAAATGATTTATTTTCCTTTTTGAAACCAATTAGAGAGACCTTTCTATTTTAGGAAACTTCTAATTTTAGAAACTTTCTATTTCAGGAAAACTTCCTATTTTTAACATGTTACTCAATACAGTTAATACCATATCAGAGTACAGTATAATATACAGTAACTAGAAATACATGATATATACTAATCGGTAAACATTTAAAGAACAGTCAGACTTATCATAATTACGCCGGACAATCAGATTAGTCAGATTATACATAAACAGTAATACAAGAATAAAATAAATTAAACTAAGAGCAGATGAGACTCAGTAGTAGTAAACAGTAATCAGTTAACTCATTCGCGTCCGTTATTTATGTAGTATCCGTAAAGTCAGAGTCGATCCTTTAGCTTTCATTCTGATTTCATGACTGGACACGAGGTACGGATTTTCCGTCTTTTCAGTAAGGACTTCCTTTCTATGCATGATTAGGATTCCCCATCTTCAGCCAAATGTTTTTCCCCAGTATATGTTTAAACTTATCAGTAATCATGTTAAGAATTAAATAAATTGCCTGAGCATTATATACAAGCATAATTAGTTTATGGACTAGTTACGGAGGTACCGTAACCACGGCACTAGAGGCACCGGTGCCGTGACTCACATGCAGGAGAGTGATATCCTGCATCATCCCACTCAGCTCAGCTTGGCCATTTTATCGGTATTATTAGTGGGGCGTATGGATGCATCCTAGGCTACAGTTTACAGTTTAGCAGGTGAATGTGGTGTGTGCTCTACATCCTTCACATTGGAGCTGATCCCTCCACCCAGCACAGTATTTAGAGGTCACCCCTCTACAGCATGACGAGGTCACCCCTCCAGTTATTCATGCAACGTTGTTACAACACATGACCTATATAAGCTCTGGCAATTAAATTACAGTGAATGCATGTTTTCAGATTAAACAGATAACAGTTAAGCTTTATTATTTATAAATCAGACGTTACAGATTATACACAGATTTCCGCTGAAACTTTACTTATCAGTCTTACAGCTCCAGTATTTTATCATCTGTTCCATTTAGTAATTCCCTATCATGCTTCATATCCGTTCACTGAGCGTTATGCTCAGTGATTGATCGTTTTGAGTGTAAACCTGAAGGTTATCGTAGTTCCTGGCGAAGTGTGAATGGAAATTCGCGTTTATGTCTAAAGTTTGATGCTCGAATAAAAAGGGTTTAGATTCAAATCTATAACTACCAATTTAACGACTAAATATTAAAAGATATTGAAAGAGACAATTATACTATGAATACTAAACTAAAGGTATTTAAAATAATACTAAGAACAATAATGATGGCAAACTAAACAAGCATAATCAAAACTACTATAATCTCGACAATAAAGTTAAACATGAAAAAGGCAACAATAATAATCATATATAAGCTAATGAAATAAAAACAAGGAAAGAGATAAGAGAATAGAACCCGTATTGACGAACCGGAGACGAAAAATTAATCACCCGATCAAAAAGCTAAATTAAATCTAAAGTTTATTACTTTCAAAATAATTATCGAACTAATTAGCGGATAAAGTTGTCAATTTTATCAACTAACTAACGAGATAAAAATAAGTCGAGCTTTAAACTTTAGAATTTAATTTAGCTAAAAGATCCATAAAACTCCTCGCCAAAAGTGATGAACCGATACGCCGAGACCAAAAGACATAAAACGGTTAAGGATAATTAAGCTAAATGACATTTAAAAATTTATAAAAACTATTTTTTTTTATATCTAATATTTTATAAAACATTTAATACCTATAAAAACTGATTTAATTGTAAATAAATAAAAAAAATAAAATAAATAACAAAGTGATGATAGCTTAAAAAATGGAATCTATCTATCTAACAAAAATGAATATTTGGCAGCCATGAAAGTGAAGGTGCTACGTCCCTCCTCTACTTCTAAAATAATACTAGGAATAAAATAAAAATGAAATGTTATCACTTCTATCCCTACCTAAACGCAAGAAGTAAAAAATAAAATTGAGGATTTAGATGAATAAAAAAAAGGTATGTGTTGATACTGCTTGTTCTATCCTACGCTTGTAAAAAAAATAAAAGACAAAAAATAAAATCTATTCTTCTATCCTCATGAATAATAAAATGGAAATAAGTAGGGATGCATTTGTTATTTCATATAGAACTGAATTTAGACTTGTTTTTTAATGAAAAAAAAATTATCTAATCTAAAAATACACGCATGAATGATAAAAAAAATTAAAGTTGCTACTCATTTCTATGCTATCCAAGAATATTAATATGTTGCTACTAAAGAAAAAGACAGAAAATGTGATAAACAAGGCTGCGTATATATTGTACTAAATCTACACTACTTTTAGAAAAATATGAAAACTGCCCAGAAAAATCTGAGGTCTGCGTCTCTTTAAAGCTATATTAGATCTGATCTATCTTTACGAAGGAATAAAAATGGAATAAAAATAATACGATATCTACCTACAGATCTATCCTAAAAGAAATGAAAAGCAACTCAACAAAAAAATAAAATTACGAATGTTTAAAGAACAATCATTATTAAGACAAGAAGAAAGAAAAAAAACTTAAATCTACCTACCCTCTCTATTGTAAATAAAAATTGCAGATACCAAAAAAAAGGAAAAGTGAAGTAGTGGGATCCTAGCCTCCCTTTTTGAATGTTTATATCTTTTTCTTCTTATCTACGCCACCAATCTCTGATTTTTCATTTTTAATGGGCTTTAGTTCCTTTCCATTTGATGGGCTTGCGTCTTTTGGTGCTGGGCTGGGCTTTCTACTAGTTGGGCTGCGTATTGATAGATGTATAATAATGGGTCGGTCCGACCCATTTAAATGGTGTCGGGCCGGCCCAATAAAACACGAATGCACCGTCAAACTCGATTTTTCGCGCTCTTTCCATTTCTCGTGCTCGTCTTTGCTCTTTTTCCTCGTTTTAGCTCATTTTCTTTAATATTCGTACCTACAATAATAAATAGCAAATATAAACGATATATGCACTAAAAATACATGTTTTGCTATTTATTATACCAAAAATGAAGGGATATAACACTAAAATCATGAATAATTACGTGTTCAACACACCCCTACACGTAAGCCGTTGCTTGCCCCCAAGCAACTATTATCACAAACGTTAAGTCCAAAAACAATTAAAAACTACTTTATTAGAATATTTTTTTATTTTTTTTTTTAAAAAAAAAAATAAAAAAAAAAAATAAAAAAAAAATAAAAATTCATTGTGACCCGCCATGCTCGACTTCTTATTCTAGGTATAAGGATCATAGAACGGGAAACACGCAAACTGGGTGTCTCCAGGGAATAAATATCGTCATCCTCTTTTTATTACTCCCAACTAAACTAAAATTCCTTGTGCAAACGTTTTGGCAAAATGCTAACACTACTTATACTAATAACCTATGTAAATATAACTTTTCACTCCTATAATTATACAAGACTAGGCAAGTGTGTTCATTTTCAAATTTTTGATCGTTCAAATCGACATTCGTTATGGTTGCCTAATCTTCTAAGTGGAATATTAGACTCACCGAAAATAACGAGATTTAAGATTCAAAAATGGCCTTTCCCATGTAGCGGCTTTCTTCTCGGAACGTCCCAACCTAATCGGTTAAGTGCCCGGGCTTTTGACACCCCACGGAGAATAGTACCGGGATTGGCGGGATTTTGAAATCAAATATCTTGAAATCACCGCTAAGCTAATAAAAGACACTTAGATGAAAAAACAGCGACGGTAATTAGAGAATGAAGATTCAAAGGAGAGATCACTCCATGTAGCGACTTTCTTCTCAGCTTGTCCTTTAGCAAAGCTTAGGAGGCTAGGTTTTTACACCCTCGAGAATAGTATCGGAGCTCACGGGACCTTTGACTTCTACATTCTCAATTACCGTCTAAACTCTTACACAAAATTTGACGAATTCTAGTTCAACTTCGGATTTAAATTTGAGAAAAAGCAAATTTCTCACAATTATAATTGAAGCAACAAAAACATAACACTCTTATTCATTTTTTTTTCTTTTTCTTTTTCTTTTTTTTTCTTTTTTATTTAAATATTTTCTTTTTCTCTTTTTTTTTTTCTCTTTTTTTTTCTCTTTTTTTTTTTTTTTTTTTAATATTTTTTTTTTTTTTTTTTTTTTGAATCGAAAACATATTTATTCAAGCAACATTATTCCAATTTAAGAAAGTATGCTTTCACTCAAATTTAAATAAAAAGTTGAACTAGGACTCTATATCAAAATTGCATAAGAATTTATTTTTTTACATAACAACACAATTTTTAACGTTCAAAGGCTTGAAAAGAAACACACTTATTTAATCTAGTTATAATCTAGGAGGAAAAGCCATAGGTTACTCATATAAGCTCTAAAGAGAACCAACTACTCCACGTTTAGCATTTTTATTTGCACAATTCCTAAAAGCTTAGTCTAAAAGTAAAGGGAGCAGCCAGATCAACACTCAGGCAGAGTCAGGATCCCCTTTGTTCTAGCCTACGGGACAAGTCAATCACGCACGGTCAAAAACGTTTTATTATTATTAATAAAATAAAATAAAACAAACACACATTTGCTCAAAATAGGATGCTAGAGGGCAAACAAGTAGGCATGAATATGATCCATATGATATAAACCCCCCTACACTTAGAACCGAACATTGGCCTCAATGTTCAAAAGTGATAAGGTGTTACCCCTACACTTAAGAACACAAAAGGCTAATGCTAGAATTCCAAGTGTAAGAAGGAGAACACAATCAGATATGCATGGATAAAGATGAGAACTGAGTACTCCCCTGATATAGACATGAAGATCGATCGGAGACTGAATGAAGAAGATGATGGAAAACAACAACATCAACCCTCTGAAAGTCTTCTCGATCCAAGGGAACCTGCACACAAAAACAAAGACCAACAAGCACACATGGAGAGAAGCACACGCCCCTACACTTATGTTAGAAAACACAAGATCAAATTTGATAAGTTGTAGTATAGTGGTAAGTATTCCCGCCTGTCACGCGGGTGACCCGGGTTCGTTCCCCGGCAGCGGCGCCATTTGATATTTGTGTTTTGCTAGGTTCAATTTTACTCTCGATATCCTCTCGAATTGATCTAAGTCTTAAGTGGAATGATTGTTCTTGGTTACTAAAGAAAAGGGTTTGGTTTTCTAATCTAATAAAAAGTGGAAATGAAAATTTAAACCAAAGACAATTAATTTAATGGTGATTACTAAAAACTTGTATTAAACTTAAGATTAAAATCAAGATTAAAAATTAGATTTGAAATTAAAACAATCAATCATAAAGGAACAATAAAGTAAACAAACAGTAATCTAAAGGAAATACTTGATTCGGAACTTTTAAACCTAGATTCAGAACTTGCTCATTCGGAACATACTCATTCGGAACATGCTCATTCGGAACATGCTCATTCGGAACATGCTCATTCGGAACATGCTCATTCGGAACATGCTCATTCGGAACATGCTCATTCGGAACTTTCCGAATGAAGGTTCATTCGGAACTTGCTGGATCGGAAGACACTGATTCGGAACCTTCAGCTTGATTCGGAAGATTTACTTGGTTCGGAACTTTAATGCTTGACTCGGAACTTTCCGGATGAAAGCTTGATTCGGAAGTTCTCTCTTGATTCGGAACTTCAATGCTTGGTTCGGAAGTTTCCGAATGAAGGACTCATTCGGAACTTTTTGTTTGATTCGGAAGATCTGGAAACCCAGTTACAGTAACAGTGTTGCGAAGAACAAGGAACACGAATTTTAACCAAAATCAAACCAAATACTTAAAAAGTTTTTACCAAATTAAACACAAATCATTTAGATACCATAAGCAACGAATCCCACTAATAAAAACACAAATCCAAACAACTTTTGAAGATCAAATCAAGAAAATAAAAACTTAAAAACTTGAAGATAAAGATGATGATGAACAAGATGAAAATGGAAGATTAAACAAGAACTTAGTATTGAATGATTGATGTTTTGACAAGATAAAACAAAGATTAAAATTACAAGATTGTAAAGACAAAGATAAAAATCACCAATCACCCTAGTGGTGATGGTGTTCTACGAACCAGGAGAGTGAGTGGGGAGGAAGAAAGAAAAAACTAAAAAAAACTCTCCCTAAAATGTGTGAGGGGAAGGCTATTTATAGCCTTGTCCTTTGGTTGGTGAGTGGGCTTTCTCCCGTTCTTCTTGTCTTTTCGTCTTTTCAGAAAAGTTTCCGTTTTCGATTCTGATTCGGGATTTGTCGTCGATTAAATTCAACTCGTCTTTTAATTTCTTCGTTTAAAG
This sequence comes from Glebionis coronaria, assembly GCA_025667525.1. NCBI lineage: Eukaryota > Viridiplantae > Streptophyta > Magnoliopsida > Asterales > Asteraceae > Glebionis > Glebionis coronaria. The sequence goes on along the minus strand of CM046875.1, from coordinate 569,943,293 downwards.
GACTTGAGTTTCTTCGACTTATATAAATCTTCCATCTTTGGTCCTTTTCTTCGATAAATCTTCGAATAGGCCCAGTGACTTCAAATCTTTTGCATCTCTTGGACAATAGACTTTATCTTGAGTCTTTTTCTTCAGTAAAACCCGTGCAATCCCATGTTTTCTTCAATATTTATCCGGTTGGCTCTGAAAACACAACAAACACAAAAACCACGCATAATTCCAAACAAATGATATTAAATACGTGTTTTGGTCTCGTTTTAGCCCGAATTAAGTGGTAAAAGGATGGGTGTTTACACACCTATCACTCAGCCGTAGTTCCTTTCATGTTCTAACGGCAGGTACCCGGGACGCTTTTAGGATTCTAAGAGCATGTGCATTTGGAATGGAAGCTATCCAGACTTCTTACTTTATGCATTTCTTTTATTATTCTGCTTATTTAGACATTGTTTAGTCCTTTCATTCAGTATTTTATATTTCATGTTTTGGGCTTATGTCTGGATTGCCGAAGTTTGATTCCGGTATTTCCTTTATGGTCAGTTAATGTTCTAGGACATTTACCTTATGCTTTGATGACACGCCATAAATACACGTAACGGTCCATTTATCCAAGTGGGGTGTTACAAAATTTGTCTCGATTTAAGTGATATATATATATATATATATATATATATATATATATATATATATATATATATATATATATATATATATATATATATATATATATATATATATATATATAAAAGATATCTTCTATTGATAACCAACGCGTCTTCAGTATCACTAACAAAACTATTCTTGACCATGATCACCATGTACATTTGACCAAACGCTACCATCACGAATATATTACTACCAGCACTAATCTTCCATTAGTACTGTTAGTGCAAAACAAACAATACTAATTTTATATCGAACACTAATAAAATTAATAATACCACTATTTATAATAAATAAATATATAAATAAATAAATAATTACTAAAAGAGTAGGGATTCAGATATTATCTCGACTTCTTTTTAACTTGTTAAATTCTCTTGAGTTTTTTAAAAATAAGTATTAATAATAATATTATTGTCGAATGGGAAATTAGATAGTATCTCGGCGTTTTACTAACTTTTTGTAAATTTTATTAATTTCTAATGAAGTGATGTTATAATAATAATAATAATAATAATAATAATGCAAGTAAACGATGCAAGTATAAGGCTAAGTGTGCAGCTCTCGAATATGGGTTTCTTCTTTTCTTTTTTTCTTCTCTAGGTGAGTTACAGGAAGATGCAGTTGCGTTGCTGAAGCGGATCCAGAGATTTTCTAAGGCTCAAGACATTGGAGCGCGCGCTGATGTACATATTTTCCATAGAATAGGTTTTGCCATTGCTAAAGGGGTGGGAGCGCAGATAGTATCTCGACTCTCATCCAATTTGTTGTAAATCCCTTTTTGTTTTTTAATAAAGTGATGGTTAAATAATAATAATAATAATAATAATAATAATAATAATAATAATAATAATAATAATAATAATAATAATAATAATAATAATAATAATAATAATAATAAATATTAATAATTAACCAACTGACTTAGCTCAGTTGGCCACCAAGGTTCCACTAAGTGGTTTCATTGGGGGAGGATTCCTGGAGGTCTTGGGTTCAAGACTTGCCAAGGACCTTTCAGGCGAAGCGGATAATGAGTCTAACATAACTAGGCGAGGGTTCGAAGAAGAAATTCTTTCGCTTGGATGTTATTGCACGACTCGACGCACTAACCACTAACATTTGCCGTTCTAAAATAAATAATAACTATTAATAATAATAATAATTTGAAGTATAAAATTATGAATTGCGATGTAATTCAAAAGTTTGCATACAACTTCGTATGTAATCTGAATTCCTCCCTTGGCATAAATATAATGGCTATGTTTGGCAAAAATAGCTGTAAGCTGAAGCAAGAAGCTGTTAATTATAAAACTTAAACATTAGCTTTAAGCCGTATTGTTTTTCAATAAAAGTGTTTGATAAATTAGCTGTTAAATATAAAATTAAGATGTAAAATGACTTAAAATGACATATTTAGATCAATTATAATGAGAGGTGATTTGCACACTCCTCAAATTGATTGACACACTCAAAATTAATGCGTCTTGACACATATACCCCTAGTTCACTTCTAATCATGTTTACTTTTGTAAAGGTAAATGTGTCAAGACACACTAATTTTGAGTGTGTCAATCAATATGGAGAGTGTAAATCACCTCTTATTATAATATGTTTGGAGGTATATCAGTGATTTATAGTTTTTACAAAGCTAATTATTTATAAAGCTGTATGAACCAATTTTTCATTTAAGAACTATTTTTTTTAAATAAAAAGTTAACAACTCCAAAAATATGTAGTGGCAAACAAAATTTGTTATTTAAAAAAAAAACATTATTTTTAAAATAAAAGCTATCAGTTTTAAAAAAGATTTAAAAAATCTCTTACCAAACATGCTTAATGTCTGAATCTCAATTATATTGCAACCAAACAACTAACTAATATAAACTGGATTTTTATTTTCAATCATTTTTGGAAACCAAACAAGATAGCTAATGTATACTAAATTACAGTTACAACAGATTATAAGTTTGCATGGCCAAAACATAACACTTCTAAAATATGTTACTATTCTTTTAGAACATATATCTTATTATTTTATAAAAGATTTAACCCTTTTTCTATATTTAAAAGTTTTAAAATTTTTTCCCTCAAATATTGCTAAAAGAAGAAAGTTACACATGATCATTTTCAAAATTAGTCTAGGTTTTAATGCATATACGTTTTTTCAAACCACATTTAAAAAGTATTTTAAATGATAATATGAATTTATAATAAATAATTTAATGAGAAATTATGTAACCATTTTATGAGAAATTAAATAATATAATGAGAAATTATGTAACCATATTGTGAATACATGTAAAATAAAACTACAAATAACTTCTTATTAATATACATTAAAATATCAGTTACGAAATCTTAGTATAAAATTTTTTTATGATTTATCAAAAGACGAACCACCAATACTATCTGATTTCTGCCACCACCACCATCAACTGGATCCTCACCAACACCGCAGCATGTATTGATAATTAGTGGTGTTTGAGTTTGGGTGTTTTGGTTGATGTTTTTGAAGTTTCGGTGGCATTTTTATGTTTTTGGTGATGTTTTTTGTTTGTTTTGTGAGATGATTTAAGAGGATTTGTATCTTCTTCATAACCATAACCCCACAACCTTCATCACTTCCTCACTTCCACCACTTTCGTCGAGACCATGGGTTCAAGAACAAAAAAAGAAAATAAATAAAGACTTGGTTTTCAAGATCTTGGTTTCATTCAAAGATACACAAAACTATACCTACCCTAGACCTTGGTTTTCAAGATCTTTGTTCTAAATCTACGAACATACCATGTTGTAAACATATTATTAATATATCTTTTGCTTTAGTGATTTATTATTTAATTATTTGTCAGTAATTTGTTGGTAAATACTTGCGAATTAAAAGTGTTTAGGATCGCGGTCTTTTTTTTGCTACGGTTGTATATGGCAAGTGACTTATGAAAAAAATAAGTTTAGATTAGCGAGTTGTTATATTTTTATTAAAAGTAATTATATTTTGTACTTTAAGACAATTAAAAATTTATAATCACGCGCCTTTATAAATAGTTTTTTATTGCGTAAGTTACTCTAACTTAAAACTATTATCATTTGTAAAATTACTTTCACGAAACATATATAATAACACGCTATGAATTTTAATATTAGAGTAGCCGCCGCCGCATTACGCAGGTACCCTGCTAGTCTTCTTTTATGTGTGCACAAGTTTGTTACATTTAAGTTGATTGTGATTAGTTAAATTTGAATATAGATACTTATTGTTACATGTGAACAAGGTTACTTGAAAGTTTGAATTAATGATATCATGCAACATTTTCTCGAAACAAAATGCATCGTTCCTTTGGGTGACATACACGAAAGTTTGTTCATCAAGTAAACGGCTTAATTATATTCTAACATGTCATTGTTTAACCTTATCAGAAATAAAATTAGTTATGATAAATTTTTAGAATTCAATCATGTTTACACGCTCATTGTACCCCACGTATGCATAAAGCAGCCAATGTTTAAACGAAAATTGACTATATGATTACGTGACAGAAAAGAAAGTAGTGACTAATTTGAGTGTGATAGAAATAATATTTATGTACAGGTCCCTCTACTATCGTTAAACAATAAATCTTTGACCATATAAAAAAACATGTTAGCCACCCATGTGATTTTTTTCAATATTTACTCTTTAGTACATAGGATTTTTATTTATTAGTACAAGATAAGAATAATACTTATTCAATAAAAATACCGGATCAATCTTGAAATGGTCAACACGTTCTGAATCGTGATTATTTGCGGATCATAATGCTAACAGACTTCTTTATAGACTAGTTGACCTGTTTGAAGTGGTGTTTGCCCAAAGGAGTGTTGATGGGTAGTTATTTAAGCGTCGTATAATTAAGGATCACAAGTGGAAGTAGAATTGTAAAACGATACATGTTAATTTTGTTAAACATGTTAACTTTGCTAAACATTCAAAATCACATTTTATGACAATGTTTCTTTAAAAAAATTAACATAATCATTTCTAGAGTTATATAATATTACAAGAACTCTTAAGAAAATTACTTCTTATAACATGCTATAAAGATGTTGATCCGATCTCACGATCGCGAAAAAACAAAAATGAAACATGGTATAATTGTGTGTGTATTAAAAGATAAATTTCTTTTTTTTTCTCGAAATCCAAAAATAATATCCGATCTCACCACATGTAAATCATTTAGACGTTTTAATGTTAGTTTATGCTTGTTCTTAGCATTAGTAATATATCCAAAATACGAAGCTGGAAAAAGTAGACTTTCTAAATTTTATTGGATAAGCGGAAGAAATGTTCCAAGTTACATTTTGGTTTTTTTAGTTTTAGTATAGAAGGTTCACCAAAGCTTCTCCTATTAATCCAAAATGTCAAACTTCCTCCTTTGACTATTCTAGCAATTGGATTTAGTCTTCAGACACAAACCCTTCAAATACTTTAAAATTCCTTCCCAGTCACATTGATCATCATAATTGTAAGAAATCACACGCATTCCACACATATTAAAAGCTCTCAATACACACACATAAAACCCTACATTTCAAAAGAACAAAAAAAATCATGTCATTCATTTGTGGCTCATGTCGAAGCGAAGGTAATAAAGAAGACGATTTTGACGTGCTTTGTCCGTTTACATCTCCACGTAAATCAACAAGAAGAGTGCGCGTTTTTGGTAGCGGAAGAAGTAAAAACTCGACAAACCCTTATGCGGATCGTGGGCTAGACAAATTTGAGGCACTTTTGGCTGATCTTGACCAGCAAAGACAAAAGATCTTCATAGAAAAAGGGTCCGAAGATATTGCCATGGTTAAGTTCGTTTATACAAGCTCCAATGAAGTTAAACCTGTTATAGTCAAGATAAGAGATCACAATAAACGCAATAGCACGAGTTCATTTGAGAGTACTCCAGAACATAAAAAGGATGTAACATTTGTTAAAAGTGCTGATAAAGGCAGTGATTCTGAAGAAGGGAAAATGATTAAGATTAAACCGTCGATTGACGAGTCTAAGAATAACAAGATTGTGTTCTACCAATGGAGAAGAAAGCTCGAAAAATGGTGGAAGCCTTCATATTATTTCCCTTTGTTCATGATCATGATCTTGGTGTTATTGATATTTTTTGGACGATCTTTTACGATATTATGCACTTCTACTGGTTGGTATACGGTTCCAATCGTTAACAAGAGATTATTTAGCTCAAAGCAATCTAAGAACACAAGAACTTCACGAAGAAAGAGTGCTTGAAATAGTCAAGGCGAGGTGTATAGGCAATAAACTCCATAAAAGAGAAGCTTATGATCGAACATTGAAGTAACAGCTTCGATCATATCGCTAATTCTTGTATTTTGGTGATCGACGACCCAGACAACTTTGTTTTTCGGTTTGTTTTAGGGGTTTTGGGACGTAACTAGATTTTGTGTATATTTTTTATTCTTTCGTTCGTTTGTTTTATTGTTTTACCTTTGGGCATGTCGAGTTGGACTGAAAGTTCGATCGCTTGTTGTTGGTGTCTACATTTTGACAATTTCGTAAATGTAAATTAAATGACGATATTACTTATATGGATTACTTATATGGATCAAATACGGCGGATTAAGCAAACTAAAGTATATCTGGTTGCATTTACTGCACTGGTCTTGTTCGTTTTATTCTATTCATCCTGTTTAAAACTGTATTAATTAATAATATATTGCACGTTATCAATAACGGAAACACATGTATAATAAATTAATAAGTACATGTTGAAATAGTGATTCCAAGTAAAAGAAATCATCATTTAAAAGACAAATATTAACTTTATTTTGAATTACATAAAAAATTAAAAAAACAATCTGAAAAGAACCAAAGTGGATGTGTAGCAAAAAAATCTAAATTAAAAATACGTAATTATGAGATAAACATTAATCTAGTACTTATATACACAATACATATCAAGTTACCAAATCAACAAAACGATCAGAAATGGTACGTAGAACCACAATGTGTGACATTTTTCTATTTTTATTTGTGGGAAAAAGGGCTATAGTAGTAGGATTAAGGTTATTAATAAGTGTTATATATTTTGTTAATGCCATTATATAAAAGATGTAGTAGTATGTTAGAATTTCAATTTTAATAATATGTATTATATGTTATACTAGGTCAGAAGTGTACAATTACGCGTATAAGTAAAATACTATGTGTTTGGTGGCCTTAACTTGAATCATCTTATACATGTCTCTATTGATAAGCATAATATTCATATTTAAAAATCCAGGTCTCAGTCTCCCTCTTTAAAGAAACAATAGATATAAACATCTTGTGTAAGGCGCAAGCAATGAATAAGACGCGTTAGTTATAGTGTGAAACATTTATGTGTTAGTTAATGCTACGAAAACGTGGACAAATTTATATCCTAACTAACTAATTATGGGCTTTTTAGCCTTTAAGGCATGTTTTAGTTGTGATTGTAGAGTTTAGACATCTGAATCTTTTCACTTCCATTTAATTTTCTCATCCAGTCGTTTATCTATTTTCCAAGAACATTCGGATAAGATTTATGAAAAATCGTCAAAGGATTAACAATTCAATATTCACTGTTCAAATAAGCTGGCTGCGGATATTTCAAATTAAATAGTGTTGGTCATAAAAAAATATGAGTTAATCTCTTTAAACATAATAAGTACTTGATAATTATCACGACGAATGCGATAGTTGTTTGCCAAGAACATGAAAATAAACTTACTTGATGATAGAACCAGATTAGATGATAAAGTCATAAGATTTGTGTTCGTCAATTCTTTTAGTAAAGTCACAAATTCGATGGAGGGATTTCTCACAGAGGTTTGCTACATCCACAAAGGATTCACAAAGAAACATCCACAAAAAGTATGTGTCATGTATTAATTGGTAAGTTTTTAAATAATTTCTCTCTTTCCTTTTTACTCACCCAATCAAAACATCACATATACTCTTTGTGGATATTTCTTTGTAAATCATTTGTGGATGTAACAAAATTCTTTCTAACAAGTTTATGGTGTTTGTTGAGAGAGATATTATGTGACAAAATAATAAGATCATGACCACCCCAGGGAATTCTTGTTATATAACAGTTACTTTCATCAAATAACTGTAAATTTTACTTAGGGTAGATTATGTCATTTTGACATAGTTTAGGATATAAATTGTAAAGGCCATAATATTAGAAGGATTATACTAACATTCTCCCATTTGATCGTAAAACCATTTATACGTAATACATAAATTTGAATATTTGTATTGGCCAATTACAAGTTCATGAGAATTATCATATTCCATAATAGCACTAAAACAAAAAGATACAGTCACACGTATCGCTTTTGACACGGGACCCCCATCCATTATAACATTGATACTAATATGAAATACATGATTTCATTAAGCCAAAATGACACTAAAATAATGTGGTACAAATACGTTTGTCTATAATGTAACAAAAGTGTACATAGTTAAAAAATAATATAGACAAACTAGACATTGTAGTGAAGGATATTGTCTTAAAGCGCTTGTTTTGAAATTAAAACGTTATATGAAACAGTGCACTAACTTGAACATTATATAAGGTCTTGTTGTAAACTCATTTTAGCGACGTGACTTATAAACACTTTGGGTGGTAGAACTTTAGTTAGCGGATCCGCAAGCATTTCATGAGTTCTAATGTGTTCGATACATATAAATTGTTCCTCTACTCTTTCACGTACGAATAAGTACTTTGTATCGAGGTATAAACCAGCTCCGGTTGAACTATTATTATTCGAGAAGCTCACGACTGCGCTATTATCGCAATGAATCTTTAATGGCCTTGAAATGGAGTTAATAATTTTGAGTCCAGTGATCATATTTCTCAACAACATTGCATGGCATGTCGCCTTATAAACTAAGACATATTCAGCCATCATTGTTGATGTTGTTGTTAACACATGCTTTTGACTCTTCCAAGAAATAGGCCCACCTGATAGCATAAAAATATATCCCGCAGTTGACCTACTAGTGTCTTTGCATTTCGCAAAGTCTGAATCCGAGTATCCAATGACTTCAAGGTTGTCGGATCTATTATAAGTTAATTTGTACTCTTTAGTTCCTTGTAAACATCGCAGTACTTTCTTAGCAGCTTTCCGGTGATGTAGGCCACGATTAGATTGAAACATGCCTAACATGCTACATATATATGCGATATCTGGTCGAGTACAAACCTGAGCTTATGTTAAGCTTCCTACTACGGAAGCATAAGGAATTCTCTTCATTTCCTCATATTCAACCACAGTTTTCGAACATTGATAAGACCCAAAAACGTCACCCTTAACTACAAGAGCGAATGTGGGAGAGCAATGTTGCCTATTGAACCTATTGAGTATGCGTTCAATATATGCCTTTTGGGATAATTCTAATGTCCCATTGGCTCGATCACGGTGAATTTCAATTCCAATAACATACGAAGCTTCACCAAGATCTTTCATGCCAAAGTTTCTAGATAGAAAACGTTTTGACTCATGCAACAAATCAATATTATTACTTGCTAAAAGGATATCATCCACATAAATCACAAGTATAATAAATTTGCTCCCACTCATTTTGAGGTATACGCACTAATCTACCTGATTCTTGATGAAGTTGTGTTTCTTGATTACTTCATCAAATTTCAAATACTATTGACGAGATGCTTGCTTAAGCCCATAAATTGATTTCTTGAGTTTACAAACTAGATGTTCTTGGCCTTTAGATTTAAAACCTTGTGGTTGGACCATGAACACATCTTCATGTAAATTTCCATTAAGAAATGTTGTTTTGACATCCATTTGACGTAACTTTAAATCAAAATAAGCTACAAGGGCCATTACTATCCTTATGGAGTCTTTTCTCGATAGAGGAAAAAAGGTTTCTTTGTAATTAGTGCCCTCTTTTTAAGTATACCCTTTTGCAACGAAACGAGATTTGTAACGCTCAATATCTCCATTTGGGTCAAGTTTGGTCTTGAAGACCTACGTGCATCCAACGGGTTTTGCACCCTTTGGTAATTCAGCAAGTTCCCAAGCATTGTTTTTGCTCATTGAATTCAACTCATCTTCCATTGCTTCCCTCCAATGAGTTGATTGGTCACAACTAATGGCGTCCTCATACGCTTCAGGGTCATTGCATTTCCCTAAGTTAAAATCGGCCAAACTTAAATAGGTATAATAATCATCAAAGTTTGTGGACTGCCTACTTTGTTGTGACCTGCACAAAGGTTGTTGAGTTGCTTGTGGTTCAACATCAATTTCAGGGTTAGGTTCATTTTCCTTGACATTATTAGGGATCATCTTGAGAAATTATGTGATCATTCGAGGCGTCAAGTGGCGTGTTAATCAAGATGGGCACATGAATTATAGGTGTCTCATCCCGAGCCTCTTGTAATTCAATTCTTTTAATGAACCGCTCCCACTGTTGTTAGCATTTTCAAGAAACCCATCATGGCGTGTCTCAACAATTCTGTTGAAAATAAGTTTTTACGCATATTAGAAGTATCGGTCACTCCAACAATATTATTAAAAGTGTTTAGCTCGTAGTTAGTTATTGTATTAAACATTAATTACTAACCAACCCATGGGCCTGTCCATCGGTTGTAGACCCAAGCCCATTAAGGGTGAGGGTATATAAGGCCCTTTTCCTTCATGGAAAGGGGTTGGTTGTTCATTTTTTATTTTCAATATACACATATTTCTCTCATCTTTCTCTCTTTAGTTTCTCTCTCTAGAAACAACAACCCACTTGTTAGGATCATAGATTATCACTATTCTACAATTGGTATCAAGAGTCATGGGGTGATTTAAGGTTTTGATTCGTGTTGTTCTTTAGTTTTTTATTGTATTAGTGGGTTTTAGGATAGTCAATCTCAAATCTTGAATTTTTTTGTGATTTTATGGTTTAGGTTTGTAAACAAATCAACTACATAGTTGTGGTAGTGATTTGGTTTACGTGTTTTGGTAGAAATCACAAAAAAAATTGATTCGTATGGTGTTTTATTGGAATACGGTTGCAAAATTTGATTTTTGTTAAGATTGATTTTTGGCAATAGTCGACTTTCGCAAGAGGGTTTTAGGTTATTCCGAAAGTCAGACTTTCGCAACAGGGTTTATAGAATTTTCTGAAACTCACTTTAGCAAGTTATCCGAAAGTCACAGGTATTCCGAAACTCAAGTATCCGAAAGTCACAGGTATTCTGAAACTCGAGGTATTTCGAAACTCAAAGTAGTGCTTTATTCCGAAACAAGGTATTCCGAAACTCACCATTTTCTTTATCCGAAACTCAAATCTTTAATTTTCCGAAACTCAAAGGTTTGATTTTTTCCGAAACTCAAAGGTTTGATTTTTTTTTCCGAAACTCAAAGTTCTCAATTATCTGAAACCCAAAGTGTAAAACCCGCCTTAAAATCCTCGAAAATTAATTATACACAATCTCAGTTTTATTTAAAACGTGACGTAATTAATTATTTCAGAAAAATAATTAAAATTAGCTATTCAGATACTAACCGTTTTAAAAATCCTTGAACATTAATTATGCACAGCCCAGCTTAATTTAAACGTCACGAGGTTACGAAATTATTTACTCAGAATAATAATTTTGACAGGTCGTTCACATTCTTTCGCTATATCCGTACTATTTTACTTTTGATTTAAATTTGGAGGACGAAATTATATTTTAAAGATGGTATAATTACAATACCCCTAATTTACTAATGATATAATGATAATATTATTAAGTCAACTTAAATGATAAATAGTTAACTTAATCCATAAATGTGACGTAATGTGGAAAGGCATACAAATCTTCACAAAAATAGAAAATGCGATTCTATTAATTACTTTGTCAAAACAGTTACTTTTAACATCCGAACTTAGCGGCTATTACTTGTGGAATTTCTTAATTAATCATTTATTATAAACATTGTAACTATGATTGTTAAACAAGAGAAGCACCCATGTCAATTCATATTTAGCTATTAACGTGTACATCGAGATCGGAGTGAGTTCGGCTACCATCTATATCGAGGTTCAAGTTGATTCGACGGGTTTGTTCGCTGGAGTTTCGTCTTGGTGTTCACGTAAAGGGTTTATGTTCGCCGAGGGCTCATGTTCGTGTTTCGGGTTGAGTTTCGAGCATCTTTCGTCAAGACATAGTATTTTGTTGGTCATGTGTTCATGCTCGGATTTGATTTCAGTTTTGGTCTTTCCTGTTGGAGGTAATCACATCTAACTTTATGTCATTATACTTTAGTTCATCATAGACCAAATATATCTTGTCGTGAATCATGTTTCTAAAAGATATAAAGGATGGTTACAAGAAAGCTATTGCTTACATGAGTCTACTTTCGTCTTTTGAAAACGTGGTCGATATTATATGATCGTGGTTAAGCAAGGATGAGTCGATTGCAATCTTTAGCCTGTTCGGGCATTACAAAATATGTTAGTCGGTTTGTCATAAATGTTTTACTATGGAAAGTAGTGTTATAGCAAGCAAAATAATGTCATAAACCAAGATGTAACTACGTTTTGTACATACACATCAAAGAGAATAGATTTTCATGCATGATCTCTTATAATCATGCAGGACCTTAAACCAAGTTTTACTTAGCTTTGAATTAATCTATTATAACGGTTAGGTTGCTAAAATAAGATAATCGGCTTATTAATATGCTTAGTTGATATTATGGAAACTTTCTAATTTAGGAAACTTGCTATTTTTAGTAGGTTACTAATATCAGTATTATAATACCAGAATACAGTATAATACAATAATCAGAATACAATATAAAATACAGTAGTCAGAAGTACGAGATATACACTCATCAGTAATGTTATCGAACAGTCAGAACTTATAAGATTATATACAAATAGTAACACAAGAACAAAATAAATTAAACTGAGAACAGTTAAGATCAAATAAAATAAACGAATATCAGTTAACTTATTCGTGTCTTTTACTCATGTAGCTCGCGTGATGTCAGAGTAGACTTTTGCCAGTTGATCTCAGTCGGTTACTGGACACGAGGTACGGATTTTCCGTCCTTTCAGCAAGGACTTCCTTTCTATGCATGATTAGGATTCCCCGTCTTCAGCCAAATGTTTTCCCCAGTATATGTTTAAGTTTATCAGTAATCATGTTAATAACTAAATAAATTGCCTGAGCATTATATACAAGCACGACCAGTTTATGTACTAGTTACGGAGGTACCGTAACCACGGCACTAGAGGCACCGGTGTCGTGACTCACATGCAGGAGAGTGATATCTTGCATCGTCCCACTCAGCTCAGCTTGGCCATTTTATCAGTATTATTAGTGGGGCGTATGGATGCATCCTAGGCTTATATGTGTTACAAGTTATCAGGGTGAATGTGGTGTGTGCTCTACATCCTTCACATTGGAGCTGATCCCTCCACCCAGCACAGTTATTTAGAGGTCACCCCTCTACAGCATGACGAGGTCACCCCTCCAGTTATTCATGCACGGTTGTTACAGCACGTGACCTATATAAGCTCTGGCAAATAAAATACAGTAAATGCATGTTTTCAGAATTAATATTTATATTTCAGTATCAATATATATGTACCAGGTTTCTCAGAATTTTATGCAGAGTTCTACCACATGTTACATATCAGTCTTACAGCTTCAGTATTCTATCGCCTGTTTCATTCAGTATATTCTTATCATGCTTTATATCCGTTCACTGAGCGTTATGCTCAGCCGTAGTTCCTTTCATGTTCTAACGGCAGGTACCCCAGGACGCTCTTAGGATTATGAGAGCATGTGCATTGAATGGAAGCTATCTGGACTTCTTACTTTATGCACTTCTTACATTATTCTGCTTATTTGGACATTGTTTAGTCCTTTCCTTCAGTATTTTATTTTTTTTCATGTTTTGAGCTTAGGTTGGATTACCGATGTTTGATTCCGGTATTACCGTTATGGTCAGTTAATGTTTTAGGACATTTACCTTATGCTTTGATGACACGCCATAAATACACGTAACGATCCACTTATCAAAGTGGGGTGTTACAATTATGGTATCAGAGCTATAGGTTCGACCTGTAGGCTCTAAAACTTGACCTGTGACTAGTGGGTAGTCACTAGGAACTTCCCAGATTTTGACGTTGTTATCTTTCATGTTTCTCATGCATTTATCAGTCAGTTTTCATGTATCATTCAGTTTTTTTTTCTTAAAATTTTGACTAAGTAAAAGGTTGGTACAGGACTGGCCATATTTAGTCGCATGTGCTTTTCTACGAATTTTGTTTTACCCTTGCCGTTCAGATTTTGTATTGGTAAACCGACCCATAGGCGTTTATCCTTACTCAGGTCAGATTCATGTTTTCAGTCGAATATTACTTGGTGAACCAGCCCATATACATTCACCAATGTTCAGATCAAATTTTCATGCTTTACAGTCAAATGTTGTTTTGTGAACCGATCCATAGTTGTTCACCTTTGTCATATCATGACATTTTAGAAATTTTGACAAGTATGGATTGGACTACAGCCATCCATATTTAGTCCCAGATTGTAAATTTAGCCATCCATATTTAGTCCCAGATTGTAAATTTAGCCATCTATATTTAGTCCCAGATTGTAAATTTCTATTCATGACAGTTCTCATGAAATTTTGACAAGTATGGATCGAACCAGAATCGCCCATACTTAGTCACATGTTTTCTTTTTTGAATTCTGTGGATTGAACTATAGCTATCCACACCAGTTGTTGTTAAACCTCAGTTGATCATACTCTTATGTTCTTTGTCAACACAATCTCAAGTTGATGTCGTTTTCAAGCTGATTTGGTTTCATGTCTCCTTACGAGGGGTTTTATTTTCAACAGAGTGATAATGTTTTCATACTAAGACACAAAAGGATTTCAGTAAATCCCGTTTCATGATAAATCATGTGTGGTCTTCATCGGTCATGTCTTTATGCTGACCATTGTTGAAACTCCGTTTAATCATACTCTTGAGCCCCTATACACCCAACATTAAGTCTACGCAAGAATTACCAGGTTATCATGTTACTCATTTCAGTATAGTTTACTACCATTTAAATCAATTTAATTCTTTGATCATGTCAGACAAGCGACACTAGTATCGATCATCCCATAAAAACATTTCCACCAGTGCCATGTACAGTATTCCATCTGTACCCCATGTACTGTGTCCTAGTTATACTCCATGTACAGTATTTCATGAGTACTCCACATACAGTGTCTCAGATATGCTCCATGTGCAGTATTCACTTTATACTTCATGTACAGTAGTCCAGGTGTACTCTAGGTACCCTACTTCATGGGTATTGCTAATCGATCCTCAGTTATCTCAAGCGTTTCCATTTGTCGATATTCTACCAGGTGTTGATGCTTCTCGTGAGTTGAAGATTTTACCAGATGCTGATGCTGCTAACACTTTGAAGACCTCACAAATGCTGATGCTGCTGATACTTTAGAGATCTCTCAAGATGCTGATGTCGTTCATACTATGAAGACTCTGTAGAACAAGGAGGAAAACTATATATTTGAAATTTCTGACAAGAATAAATTTCAACCATCAGACACTACCATTCCATTCCATACTATTACCTTCTCAGCTAGCTATCACACGTTACTCAGCTAGACCTTCATTCAGAAGAGTGGGAACCGGAACTCAGCCAGCCACTCAGCAGAATAGTTACATGAATCACGGTCATGATAATGACCGTCATAAATTGACAAACAAAGCAGTAGTGACAACCACCGTGCTTATAATTAATCAGTCAGTAACCATCGAAACCCCGGAACGGACGTGACCAAAAATATAGAGGTCTGTAGTCTAATCGGTTCGCCAATCCTAGTAGTTACCAAAAATTCTCAGCCTTGTCTTGGTTCATCCACTAAAACACATGTCAAGACGACAGTCAAGACACAGGTCTCAGGTATCATTTCGGAAGACACATAGCAGGACACCAGTCATAGTACACATCATACGAATATCTTCTCAAAGTACGAGTCAGATTCATAACACCAATATGCCTCCTAAAACAGGTCCTCAGAAATTCAGGGTACCCTCCAAGGGGTTATACCCGTTCTGTTATGCCATGAATAAATCAGACCATTACAATTCAGTTACCACCACTGGAGTATTATTTAGGTTAGACACGCAGTGTTCATTCTGTGAGGTTACAGATGAACAAAATCAGTGAAAGTTGTCACGTTTACTTCACGTTTTCCTATGTCGGCTTTATCTTAAATCATGTATTACCTACCTCTCAGCCAGAAAAGACTCCACAGTATCACCATATTTATAAAGGCTTTTTCTTCCAGTTGAAGACGAGATTCGTCTTACTAACTCCTGATTTGTTCATTATATTTTGCCAGAAAAATCATTATAAACTGTTTCAGCTTTACAAGCACATGAATTATTATCTTATAGCTGCGAAGATTTCTAATAACCATTCATGATGCGACTTCTGAAATTCCTTAAATTCATGATCAGCAGATTATCCTAAAGTTTCCAGATGTCATTCCAGAAGGTTTTCTAGAAATTCCTTCCTAACGAAGAGACAGAGTTTAACATCGAGCTTGTCTCAAGGACAAAAACTGTTTTCAGAACTCTTTATCCTAGGGATTCAGCTAAGTCAAAAGAGTAGTAACAATTGCTGTAAGATCTATCGGAACAAGGCTTTATTCGCCCTAGCGCACCACCAGAAGGTGTACCGTTCCTATCTATCAGACAGAAGGCTGGTAACATGAGATCATATATCAACCACCGAAAACTTTACAAGATCACCATTCATAGTCGATGTCATCTCGCGTATAGAAGGTTCAATTTTACTCTCGATATCCTCTCGAATTGATCTCGGTCTTAAGTGGAATGATTGTTCTTGGTTACTAAATAAAAGGGTTTGGTTTTCTAATCTAATAAAAAGTGGAAATGAAAATTTAAATCAAAGACAATTACTTTAACAAAGATTTGTATTAAACTTAAGATTAAAATCAAGATTAAAAATTAAAATTTAAATTTAAGCAAACAAACATAAAGAAACAGTAAAGTAGACAAACAGTAAGCTAAGGAAAAACTTGATTCGGAACTTTTAAACCTTGATTCGGAACTTGCTCATGCGGAACTTACTGACTCGGAACCTTCCGAATGAAGGTTTGTTGATTCGGAAGTTTTGAAACTTCCGAATGAAGGATTGGTTCGGAACTTTCTGAATGAAGGAGCTTGGTTCGGAAGTCACTGATTCGGAACTTACTGGTTGATTCGGAACCTTCCGAATGAAGGTTGATTCGGAACTTGCTGGCTCGGAAATAACTGGTTCGGAACTTCTTCTTGATTCGGAAGTTTTTAGACTTATTCAGAACTTTAATGCTTGATTCGGAACCTTCCGAATGAAAGCTTCATTCGGAACTTTTTAGCTGATTCGGAAGTTTTGAATCCCAGATACAGTAGCAGTTAAGCGAAGAACATGGAACACAAATTTTAATCAAAATCAAACCAAATACTTAAAAAGGATTTACCAAATTAAACACAAATCATTTAGACACCATAAGCAACGAATCCCACTAATAAAAACGCAAATCCAAACAACTTTTGAAGATCAAATCAAGAAAAATAAAAACTTAAAAGACTTGAAGATAAAGATGATGATGAACAAGATGAAATGAAAGATTAAACAAGAACTTGTATTGATTGATTAATGTTTTGACAAGATAAAACAAAGATTAAAATTACAAGCTTAAAGAATTAAAGATGAAAATCACCAATCACCCTAGTGGTGATGGTGAAGCTACGAACCAGGAAGAAAGAAAAATGGGGAAAAGAAAAATAAAAACTAGTCTAAAATGTGTGAGGGGAAGGCTATTTATAGCCTTGTCCTTTGGTTGGTGAGTGGGCTTTCTCCCGTTCTTCTTGTCTTTTCGTCTTTTCAGAAAAGTTTCCGTTTTCGATTCTGATTCGGGATTTGTCGTCGATTAAATTCAACTCGTCTTTTAATTTCTTCGTTTAAAGGACTTGAGTTTCTTCGACTTATATAAATCTTCCATCTTTGGTCCTTTTCTTCGATAAATCTTCGAATAGGCCCAGTGACTTCAAATCTTTTGCATCTCTTGGACAATAGACTTTATCTTGAGTCTTTTTCTTCAGTAAAACCCGTGCAATCCCATGTTTTCTTCAATATTCATCCGGTTGGCTCTGAAAACACAATAAACACAAAAACCACGCATAATTCCAAACAAATGATATTAAATACGTGTTTTGGTCTCGTTTTAGCCCGAATTAAGTGGTAAAAGGATGGGTGTTTACACACCTATCAAATCCCCTACACTTAACCATTGCCATGCCCTCATGCAATGCTTAGTGATAAAGCAAGTTTACACTTTTCTCATAATTAATCAACCTTGGCCTTATTTAAATTACTACTTAAACAAAAAATTAAAGAAATAAAACTTCAACGGTAACGAAGGGATAGAAAACCATTTTCACTTGAAAATAGCTACATGGAAATAACTTGTAGAGAAATCGATGACTTACATTAGGGCTTTGGTGCTGCGAAGATTTATCACCCTCAAGTTTCACGTTCCCCAAACTAAGCTTTAAAACGAGATCATTGTTATTATAAGTTAGCAATTCAAACACTTACACACATGGCTTAATTAAATGCTTAAACTCCCTTATTCCTAGGTGTATCTCTTATATTTTATTTTTGTCTTAGAATGATCATGAAGATGCATTTTTGGACTTATTTCGATAGTTTATTAGGGCTGAAAGCAAAGTAGGACGATTTGATCAATAGTTAGCTAAAGGACAAAATCTCTTAAAACTGCTTCTCGGGATATCAAAAAGTTCATATCTTGGCATAACTTGGTTCACGATTTGAGACCTTTCTCGGGCCGATATTTGGCATGTACTTCATACTTCATATCTTCGAGAGACGTTCTTGAGATAATGGTCTTCTCATCATAATAGAGTTTCTTCACTTGGAGACTTTTGAGGGGTACTCCAACTTTGTTGACCACGACTTCATGATTATTCTTCATTCTCTAATTGGGATTTTGAGATACAACGATCCGCCTCCTTTTCGGACTTGGATCTATTTATCCTCATACCTTGTTAGGGTCTTTTCGGATAGACTTCTCCATGATCTTTATGGGAGTTGATTGCTTTTCGTCGTGAGTCTTGATCCTTCATATTGACTTTAGGAATAATGCTTTTCACATCACTTTGGATCTTCAGCAATAAAATTGAATCCTCATGCCTTGTTAGGGCCTTTTCGGACTCGCCAATCTTCGCGCCCCGCTTCATAAGTTATGCCTTGGCTATGAACTCTTATCATTACCGAGCAACTTTTAAACGATCTTGGGCTAGAAGCTAAGTAACTTTTCAAATTGTACGACCTTACTTATTGCAAATAAATTATTAGCAAGTGATGGGAGAATAGGCAAATAATTACACCAAGTGGGCTTGCGCAAGAATACCGACTTATAATTGACTCTATCATTTCTCGTCCTCCACAATTTAAAATCTCAAGTAATGAGACTCGTGGACACTTAGCCTAATAAACCAATTAAGGTCTACATGGTTAAGGATACTAGCTAGAATAAACTTGGATAAGTTTATTCGGGTTGAGTCAAAATAAACGCAACGGGCCTAATATGTCAAAGACTTCTAAACTAGCTACACCGCTTTATTAAAATTTGACTTTTTTGCGAGATATATACATATGAAAGTGACGATAAAAAATTAAAAATTACGACTAAATGGCCAAAGTTAATAAAAAAATTTGAAAAATGTTGAAAAATAGGATTTTCTGGTTAAATGAAGGCATTTTCATGGAAAAGTCCACTTAAAACTTCGATAGAAGTCCCCCCTACACTTAAGATAAACATTGTCCTCAATGTTTAAGCATGTGGGAAAAGTCTCCCCTACACTTATGACATTGTGCATGTTGGTTAACTCAAGTTAAGGAAGAGACGACTAAAGTGATCAATTTCAAATGTGAGTATGAAGAAAATTGAATCACGATAGTTGAGAGATAGAACCGGATTTCGGATAAACACGGGAGCACGGTTCTTCAAAGATTCCAAGAGTGCACTTATCCCTGTAATCACATCACCACACAAAGGCAAACACATATAGAAGTCCCCCCTACACTTAGGGGATTAGAACATAAAAGGATAGATACTCGGGCTGCCTCCCGAGGAGCGCTTGTTTTTGATAACCGAGTCACGAGCCTGACTCGACCCAAAATTAGTTCATGGGAAATGTGGTGAGGGCTGGAATCACCTCCTTAGAGGTGTCCTCACCAAAGTACAACTTCACTCGTTGGCCATTCACCTTAAAATTTGGTCCATTAGGTTGAGCGAGCTCGAGAGTACCATATGGAAAAATTTGGGCAATGGTGAATGGGCCGGACCAACGAGATTTGAGCTTTCCCGAGAAGATTTTCAACCGAGAGTTAAAAAGTAAGACTTTGTCTCCAACATGGAACTCTCGGTTTTTTATCTTGGAGTCGTGAATGAGCTTAGTTCTTTCCTTATAGATCAAAGAATTTTCATAAGCCTCATTACGGAGTTCATTCAGCTCATTGAGTTGGATCTTGCGTAGGTCACCGGCTTTGTTTATATCAAAATTAGCCCACTTCAAGGCCCAATAAGCCTTGTGCTCCAACTCAATGGGGAGGTGGCACGCTTTCCCGTACACAAGACGATAAGGCGTACAACCGATCGGGGTCTTGTAAGCAGTACGGAAAGCCCACAAAACATCATCCAATTTATCAGCCCATGAGGCACGATGCTCTCCCACGGTCCTTTCAAGAATTCGCTTCAGCCCTCGGTTTGATATTTCAGCCTGGCCATTAGTTTGTGGGTGGTAGGCTGTGGAAAGACGATGATTTACACCGTACTTAGCCATGACTCTAGCAAATTGGTCATTGCAGAAATGAGTCCCACGATCACTAATAATGGCGCGAGGCACACCGAATCTAGCGAAAAGAGCTTT
The DNA here is from genome assembly GCA_025667525.1 of Glebionis coronaria. Classification (NCBI taxonomy): domain Eukaryota; kingdom Viridiplantae; phylum Streptophyta; class Magnoliopsida; order Asterales; family Asteraceae; genus Glebionis; species Glebionis coronaria. Next base: position 569,922,598 of record CM046875.1, on the reverse strand, counting down.
CAAAAAGTTACAAACCACCCTTGCGTCATTAGTAGGCAAAGCTTTAGCTTCAACCCACTTTGAAACGTAGTCAACGGCTACAAGGATGTATTTGTTTCCTTTAGAAGAAGGGAATGGCCCCATAAAGTCGATACCCCAAACATCAAAAATTTCACACTCTTGAATGAAATTCTGAGGCATCTCGTCTTTATGTGTGATTTTGCTTTGCTTTTGGAAAACATCACATCTTTTGACCATATCGTGAGCGTCACGGTATATGGAGGGCTAATAAAATCCCGAATCAAACACTTTTTTAGCGGTGTAGTTGGGACCAAAGTGACCACCGGTGGGTCCTTTGTGGCAAGCATCAAGGATGTCAGACGCTGCCGGTCCATCAACACATCGGCGAATAATCAGGTCAGCACATTGTTTGAATAGGTAAGGGTCGTCCCAAAAGTAAGTCTTGATGTCGGTAAAGAACTTCTTCTTTTGTTGGGACGTCAACCCTTCCTTGAGAATTCCACCCGCCAAGTAGTTTGCAAAGTCCGCAAACCACGGGGTTTCATTCGGCTTCGAGTTTATAGACATTAAGGTCTCCAAGGGAAAAGAATCATTGATTTCTTTGGTCGGATGATCCCCTTGGTAAGGATCCTCAAGTCTACTAAGATGGTCCGCGGCTAGGTTTTCTGCTCCTTTTTTATCGCGGATGTCGATTTTAAATTCCTGGAGCAGCAAAACCCAGCGAAGAAGTCTTGGTTTGGAATCTTGCTTTGTCAACAAGTACTTCAACGCGGAATGATCGGTGTACACAATGGTGGTGGAAAGGACAAGATAGGGGCGGAATTTTTCAAAAGCATAGACAACAGCTAAAAGCTCTTTTTCGGTTGTCGTATAATGCAATTGTGCCCCCGTCATTGTCTTGCTAGCGTAATGGATCGGTTGGAAGTGTTTGTTCACTCTTTGTCCAAGAACCGCTCCAATAGCAAAATCGCTAGCATCGCACATCAACTCAAAGGGAAGCTCCCAATTAGGGGTAACCAAGACGGGTGCCTTAGTTAGCTTATCCTTAAGCGAGTTGAAGGCTTCAAGGCACTCTTTGGAGAAGATAAAAGGAGTATCTTTTTTCAAGAGGTGGGTCATCGGGCGAGCGATTTGAGAAAAATCTCTGATGAATCGACGATAGAAGCCCGCATGACCCAAGAAACTTCTCACACCCTTCACGGTTAAAGGTTGAGGCAGCTTAGCGATAACATCGACTTTAGCACGGTCAACTTCAAGACCGGCTTTCGAGATCTTATGTCCAAGCACGACGCCTTCTTTTACCATAAAATGGCATTTTTCCCAATTTAGAACAAGGCGAGTGTCTTCGCACCGCTTTAGCATACGTTCAAAATTGGCAAGGCAAGATGAGAAGGAATCCCCGAAGACCGAGAAATCATCCATGAAGACTTCCATGGTTTGTTCAACCATGTCATGGAAGATAGCTAACATGCACCTTTGGAAAGTCCCGGGCGCATTACATAAGCCAAAAGGCATTCTTTTGTAAGCGAAAGTGCCATAGGGACAAGTGAATGTAGTCTTCTCTTGATCTTGGGGATCGATGGGTATTTGAAAATAACCCGAGAAACCATCGAGAAAGCAGTAATATTCATTACCGGCTAATCGTTCAAGCATTTGGTCCATGAAAGGTAGAGGGAAATGATCCTTTCTCGTGGCATCATTGAGTTTGCGGTAGTCTATACAAACTCTCCACCCAGTAACGAGACGAGTGGGAATCAACTCGTTGTGTTCATTGGGAACAACGGTTATTCCGCCCTTCTTGGGCACACAATGGATTGGACTAACCCACGGTGAATCCGAAATAGGGTAAATCATACCCGCATCAAGAATTTTGAGAACCTCAGTTTTGATGACTTCATGGATTTTTGGATTCACCCTTCGTTGGCTTTGAATAGTGGGCTTATAGTCGTCCTCCATGAGAATTTTGTGTGTGCAGAAGTGAGGATCAATTCCACGAATATCCGAGATTTTCCAAGCGATAGCCTTCTTATGATCTTTCAACACAGCGACAAGTCGGGCTTTCTCTTCATCCTTCAAATCCTTAGCAATGATGACTGGCGACTTCTTCTCTTCTTCGAGGAATACATACTCAAGATGGGGCGGCAACTCCTTAAGTTCTAAATCCGGAGGATTTTCGACGGGAGGCGTATTCGAAGTCGGAGTCTCGATAGCAATAATAGTGGGAGATGGAGGGGAAGGGTTGTCTTCTTTTAGGAGGTTTGCAATGAAACTGAGGTCTTCATCCCAAGTGGCAGTAGAATCGTCATTGTCTTGCTTCTCATCTCTCAAGGTGGCTTCCAAATCTTTCCAAAGGAAATCACTTTCTCCAAATAGAGATAGTGATGAGTCGATAGAGGAAACGGTCTCAACATTGGGAAGAGAGGTAGGAATGTTTTTACAAGCATCCTTGAAGTGTTCTTCACAAGCCTCATCAAGAACGTCAATACAATTAACATTCTCGTAAGAAGAAGGCTGTTTAGATAACTTTCCCATGTTGAAGACTACTTTATCGTCACCCACTCTCATGATAAGCTCACCGGCTTCAACATCAATGAGAGTGCGACCGGTCCTCAAGAATGGACGACCAACAATGAGTGGCACACGGGGGTCCATCTCGTAGTCGACGACAACAAAATCGGCAGGGAAGGTGAATTTGTCGACTCCTACAATGACGTCTTCGGCTATCCCCACTGGATAAGCAACCGTACGGTTGGCCAATTCCAAAGTCATTTTAGTGGGGACTAGCTCTGGGAGAGATAATTTCTTCCAAACACTTAGAGGCATGAGATTAATACTGGCACCTAGATCGGCTAGGGCCATGCAATTCTCTACTCCCGGGAAATTGCAAGGGATAAGAAAACGACCCGGATCACCAAGCTTGATTGGCAATTTCCTTAAGAGCACTGCAGAGCAGTTCTCATTAAGTTGGGTGTTGGCGAGATCGAGGAGCTTTTCCTTGTCGCTCAGAAGATCTTTAAACATTTTGGCATACTTGGGCATGTGAGCGAGAGCCTCAGCGAAGGAGATATTGAAATTCAGTTTCTTGAACATTTTTAGGAAGTTCGAAACTTGAATATCATCCTTGCTCTTTTGCTTCTCTTTCCTCAACCTTGAAGGATAAGGTATATTGGAAGAAGAGGAAGGCTTTAAGGGAATAGGATCACTCACAACCACGGGTGGAGGAGGGGTAGAAAGAAGAGGTGGAGAAATTGGGGAAGGAGAAGGAGGAGGAATAGGAGCAGGCGACTCGTTCTCCTTAGTCACAACCACCGGTGGAGGTATAGGAAGCTCGGGTTCCGTAGTACCTTTGCCACTTCGAGTGGTGATTGCTTTCATCTCCCCTCTTGGGTTCGCAACGGTGTTACTCGGAAGAGTACCCGAAGAAGAGGGTTGATTACCTTGGAAGAAACTAGCCATCATGTTCCTCAGATCAGTAGTCTGGCTATCCAACGTGTTTCTCATGTCAGCTCTCAAATCATTTCCTTGCTTGACCAAATCTGCCTTCAAATTGCGCACTTCCTCTTGGAGATTTCCCACTATCACATCATTGGTTCTCATGTAGGTTGCAACCTCTTGGTGTAATGCAGTGGTGGCTTGGTTGGGAGGAGCATTGTATGCAGGTGGTTGGTAAGCAGGTTGTTGGTAGACTTGATTGTTACGTGGAGGTGGTTGTTGCTGCTTGTGAGGTGGGATGTATGGTTGTCGAGGTTGTTGTTGTTGTTGAGGAGAGCGGTTAAGGTTTTGTTGTTGGTTTGGGTTGGTAGGAGGGAAACCAGGTGGTGAAAGATAGTTGTTTGATCGATAGCTAAGCAAGTTACGGTCACCTTGAGGTCTAGCTTGATAAGCAGGTTGTTGATAGGTGCCATATGCCGCATTCACATTCTCAGCAGGGTAATCTTGGGTGGCGGTACAAGTTGTGTAGGAGTGGGGACCACCGCATATCTCACAAGGTTGGCTGACAGCGTTCACTTGTGCATTTTTGGCGTTGTTGCTGTTGTTGTTGCTGACGGTGTGGGTGACAAGCGATTCAAGAAGCATAGTGATTTTGTCTAATCGCTTGTCGCTGTCATTAGTGCTAGCACTAGCAACATTGGTCCTAACGCTCTTGGTTTGCACACGAGATTTGTTCTCAATGATATCCCAAGCAGCATTGGAAGTCTTAGCCAATAGATTACCCCCCGAAGCACTATTCAGTGAATCTTGGTCATTTATGCTTAAACCATTGTAAAAAGTATTTATTTGATGAACTTTGGTAAAACCATGTTGTGGGCATTTTCTTAAAAGATCTTTAAAGCGATCCCAAGATTCACTGAATGACTCGTCGTACTTTTGTTCAAAGGTTATAATCTCATTCCGCAAAGCGGTAGTACGAGAGGGTGGAAAAAAATAGTTGATAAACTTTGTTTCCAAATCCGTCCACGAGAGAATACTCTGTGGCGGTTCCTTAGCAAGCCAATGCCGGGCTTGTCCCTCTAAAGAAAAGGGAAAAAGTTGTAACCTTATCACTTCTTGTGGAACACCATTGAACTTGACCGTGTTCGTGAGTTGTAGAAATCTTTTGATGTGATCGTGTGGGTCATCAATGGTTCGTCCAAAGAATGGTTGAGCTGAGACCATCTGGATAAAGCCTGACTTTAGCTCAAAGTTATTGGCGGCAATTGGTGGAATAACAATTGGATCCATGTTGCCATCGACATGAGCTTGCAGCAATTCAATCATTGGGCGATTATCCGGAAGGTGCTCATTGTTGTTGTTATTGTTCATGTTGTTGAAAGGCGGATTGTTGTTGTTATTATTGTTGTTCGGAGGTGGTATGTTATTGTTGTTTTGTACACCAGCCATGTCTAAGTTATCGAGAGGCTCGGGCTCTTGATAAGACGTGGATCGAGTGCGCATACACCTGCAAAAGAACGAACAAAGAAAAACAAAGCAAAAATATTTTTGGTTTTTATTGTTTTTTAATTTTTAGGATTTTTGAAAATTTATATTTTTTTAGTTGTTTTTGAAGATTTTTATGAAAAAGTAACGTTCACGGGGAACGGATCCCAAAATCCAAGTTCTCACAAAAAACTTTTGATCTTAACGAGAAGAGCCGGCAGCGGCGCCATTTGATATATGGGTTTTGCTAGGTTCAATTTTACTCTCGATATCCTCTCGAATTGATCTCGCTCTTAAGTGGAATGATTGTTCTTGGTTACTAAATAAAAGGGTTTGGTTTTCTAATCTAATAAAAAGTGGAAATGAAAATTTAAATCAAAGACAATTACTTTAACAAAGATTTGTATTAAACTTAAGATTAAAATCAAGATTAAAAATTAAAATTTAAATTTAAGCAAACAAACATAAAGAAACAGTAAAGTAGACAAACAGTAAGCTAAGGAAAAACTTGATTCGGAACTTTTAAACCTTGATTCGGAACTTGCTCATGCGGAACTTACTGACTCGGAACCTTCCGAATGAAGGTTTGTTGATTCGGAAGTTTTGAAACTTCCGAATGAAGGATTGGTTCGGAACTTTCTGAATGAAGGAGCTTGGTTCGGAAGTCACTGATTCGGAACTTACTGGTTGATTCGGAACCTTCCGAATGAAGGTTGATTCGGAACTTGCTGGCTCGGAAATAACTGGTTCGGAACTTCTTCTTGATTCGGAAGTTTTTAGACTTATTCGAAACTTTAATGCTTGATTCGGAACCTTCCGAATGAAAGCTTCATTCGGAACTTTTTAGCTGATTCGGAAGTTTTGAATCCCAGATACAGTAGCAGTTAAGCGAAGAACACGGAACACAAATTTTAATCAAAATCAAACCAAATACTTAAAAAGGATTTACCAAATTAAACACAAATCATTTAGACACCATAAGCAACGAATCCCACTAATAAAAACGCAAATCCAAACAACTTTTGAAGATCAAATCAAGAAAAATAAAAACTTAAAAGACTTGAAGATAAAGATGATGATGAACAAGATGAAATGAAAGATTAAACAAGAACTTGTATTGATTGATTAATGTTTTGACAAGATAAAACAAAGATTAAAATTACAAGCTTAAATAATTAAAGATGAAAATCACCAATCACCCTAGTGGTGATGGTGAAGCTACGAACCAGAAAGAAAGAAAAATGGGGAAAAGAAAAATAAAAACTAGTCTAAAATGTGTGAGGGGAAGGCTATTTATAGCCTTGTCCTTTGGTTGGTGAGTGGGCTTTCTCCCGTTCTTCTTGTCTTTTCGTCTTTTCAGAAAAGTTTCCGTTTTCGATTCTGATTCGGGATTTGTCGTCGATTAAATTCAACTCGTATTTTAATTTCTTCGTTTAAAGGACTTGAGTTTCTTCGACTTATATAAATCTTCCATCTTTGGTCCTTTTCTTCGATAAATCTTCGAATAGGCCCAGTGACTTCAAATCTTTTGCATCTCTTGGACAATAGACTTTATCTTGAGTCTTTTTCTTCAGTAAAACCCGTGCAATCCCATGTTTTCTTCAATATTCATCCGGTTGGCTCTGAAAACACAATAAACACAAAAACCACGCATAATTCCAAACAAATGATATTAAATACGTGTTTGGGTCTCGTTTTAGCCCGAATTAAGTGGTAAAAGGATGGGTGTTTACACACCTATCAATGTCTTGAACCCTTTCCAGAATAATTCTCGAACATGCTACCAACAGTGGTGAGAGAAGAACATGATGTTTTCGAGATTGCTGTTGAACACGTTATAGTCTCTCTAAAATTTTGACTTATACGTCTGAGTTCCCTAATGCCCCAGCTATAGTATGAAATTTATGGACAAAAGTTTTTTTGACTTCGCAGATAAAATCGTCAGTATGTTCTTTGATAACATCCTGATCTCCTAAATTCTGGAGAAGAACATGGGAATCATCTTTTCACGATCCTGCAGATTTTCTGATAGGAGGAAATTATATACGCAGCTTTTCAGATGTGAGTTCCAGATGAACAAGGTAGCATTTCTGAGCCACCCTATTTCAGTAGAAGAAATTTTAGACAATCCTGCGAAGGTGAAGGCCATCACCTGATGGTCCCGATCGACGCCTGTGATCGAAGTACCAAATTTTCTAGAACTTAATTGACTACTACCACAGATATTGCTGACAGTTCTCCCTAAAATTTCCCATGACTAGTCGACCAGATTTCCACCTAAATGTCCCATAATCAGGCAGAATTTTGATAGAAGCAGTATCACACATTGATGCAGCTATGTTCATACCCAGATGCCTGACATACCGCAGGTTCAAGATTAAACGCCTCCGTGGTAGTGAGTTACTACGATCCTTTGTTATCAGTTACCACAGACTCAGACGAAGCATGATGCCGTCTAAGTCGTTGTTAACCAAGTAACCCAGCCTTCAGGCCTTCTTTTATCCAAATAATTACGCATAATAAATCTGCAGGAAATTCAGCAATAGATCGTATGATTACAAGGTCTTTCACCAACAATCTTGTCAGATAGAAATTTGCATTTGCGAATCACGCTCACGTTCATGTTCATGATCACGTATACGTCCGCATTCACGTTCACGTTTAATTTCACTTTCATGTTTACGTATCATTCGCATTGCGGTGCTGTTTCAGTTCATGTCTTGTGCTATCTCATGATTTATGCTCACGTTAACATTCATAACATTGTTCACGTTCAAGTTCGTGTGCCATTTCGCGATACACGTTTCACAGTTTATTACTGAATACGGTTACAGAAAGCTTGAGAAATCAGACTCAAGTTTAGCACAATTTTTCCATAACCAGGCAGACGTTTCACATCTCAGGCCATATCGTTTGGCATTTCCTTCTCAGTCAGTATACATTCACAATATGTCTGGTATCACGTTCACAATTGTTCACGTAGTTCGTCCCTATATATTCTCAACAGCTTGCTCAGAGATATAAAGGTTATCTTTTTAGGATAATTCTACGTACTGTTTCATGTATACTACATGTTGCAGCTCATTTTATTCTATCAGATTCAGAAAATCCATCTTAAGTATGGAACCAGAAACTATTCAGCATCATCAGGACAGGGTCATCAGAACCAAGATTTTATTTATTATGTTAGACCTTTGAAGAAATCGTTTCGAGTGGGAAGCTACTCGAAACGGAGGAGTCCATCCGGACCTCTCATTTCTTTTCCTTTAATAAATCCAGCTAAGTCCTTTCGGCCATGTCACGTTTCATGATCATTTCAGTCATGTCAGGTTTATACCTATCAGCAGCATTATGTCTTAACTAGAAGACAAATTATCCTTCAGCTTATTTGTCTTTTCAGTTTACGTGTTCTTTCAGTTCTTAAAGCTTCTTTAGCTTATTATCTTTAATTCGAGGACGAATTTTCCTTTTTTAGAGGGGAAGAATTGTAAAACCACAGCCTTATCGTGTCTCTAATTCGAGGACGAATTTTTTTTAGAGGGGAAGAGTTGTAAAACCCGCCTTAAAATCCTCGAAAATTAATTATACACAATCTCAGTTTTATTTAAAACGTGACGTAATTAATTATTTCAGAAAAATAATTAAAATTAGCTATTCAGATACTAACCGTTTTAAAAATCCTTGAACATTAATTATGCACAGCCCAGCTTAATTTAAACGTCACGAGGTTACGAAATTATTTACTCAGAATAATAATTTTGACAGGTCGTTCACATTCTTTCGCTATATCCGTACTATTTTACTTTTGATTTAAATTTGGAGGACGAAATTATATTTTAAAGATGGTATAATTACAATACCCCTAATTTACTAATGATATAATGATAATATTATTAAGTCAACTTAAATGATAAATAGTTAACTTAATCCATAAATGTGACGTAATGTGGAAAGGCATACAAATCTTCACAAAAATAGAAAATGCGATTCTATTAATTACTTTGTCAAAACAGTTACTTTTAACATCCGAACTTAGCGGCTATTACTTGTGGAATTTCTTAATTAATCATTTATTATAAACATTGTAACTATGATTGTTAAACAAGAGAAGCACCCATGTCAATTCATATTTAGCTATTAACGTGTACATCGAGATCGGAGTGAGTTCGGCTACCATCTATATCGAGGTTCAAGTTGATTCGACGGGTTTGTTCGCTGGAGTTTCGTCTTGGTGTTCACGTAAAGGGTTTATGTTCGCCGAGGGCTCATGTTCGTGTTTCGGGTTGAGTTTCGAGCATCTTTCGTCAAGACATAGTATTTTGTTGGTCATGTGTTCATGCTCGGATTTGATTTCAGTTTTGGTCTTTCCTGTTGGAGGTAATCACATCTAACTTTATGTCATTATACTTTAGTTCATCATAGACCAAATATATCTTGTCGTGAATCATGTTTCTAAAAGATATAAAGGATGGTTACAAGAAAGCTATTGCTTACATGAGTCTACTTTCGTCTTTTGAAAACGTGGTCGATATTATATGATCGTGGTTAAGCAAGGATGAGTCGATTGCAATCTTTAGCCTGTTCGGGCATTACAAAATATGTTAGTCGGTTTGTCATAAATGTTTTACTATGGAAAGTAGTGTTATAGCAAGCAAAATAATGTCATAAACCAAGATGTAACTACGTTTTGTACATACACATCAAAGAGAATAGATTTTCATGCATGATCTCTTATAATCATGCAGGACCTTAAACCAAGTTTTACTTAGCTTTGAATTAGTCTATTATAACGGTTAGGTTGCTAAAATAAGATAATCGGCTTATTAATATGCTTAGTTGATATTATGGAAACTTTCTAATTTAGGAAACTTGCTATTTTTAGCAGGTTACTAATATCAGTATTATAATACCAGAATACAGTATAATACAATAATCATAATACAATATAAAATACAGTAGTCAGAAGTACGAGATATACACTCCTCAGTAATGTTATCGAACAGTCAGAACTTATAAGATTATATACAAATAGTAACACAAGAACAAAATAAATTAAACTGAGAACAGTTAAGATCAAATAAAATAAACGAATATCAGTTAACTTATTCGCGTCTTTTACTCATGTAGCTCGCGTGATGTCAGAGTAGACTTTTGCCAGTTGATCTCAGTCGGTTACTGGACACGAGGTACGGATTTTCCGTCCTTTCAGCAAGGACTTCCGTTCTATGCATGATTAGGATTCCCCGTCTTCAGCCAAATGTTTTCCCCAGTATATGTTTAAGTTTATCAGTAATCATGTTAATAACTAAATAAATTGCCTGAGCATTATATACAAGCACGACCAGTTTATGTACTAGTTACGGAGGTACCGTAACCACGGCACTAGAGGCACCGGTGTCGTGACTCACATGCAGGAGAGTGATATCTTGCATCGTCCCACTCAGCTCAGCTTGGCCATTTTATCAGTATTATTAGTGGGGCGTATGGATGCATCCTAGGCTTATATGTGTTACAAGTTATCAGGGTGAATGTGGTGTGTGCTCTACATCCTTCACATTGGAGCTGATCCCTCCACCCAGCACAGTTATTTAGAGGTCACCCCTCTACAGCATGACGAGGTCACCCCTCCAGTTATTCATGCACGGTTGTTACAGCACGTGACCTATATAAGCTCTGGCAAATAAAATACAGTAAATGCATGTTTTCAGAATTAATAATTATATTTCGATATCAGTATATATGTACCAGGTTTCTCAGAATTTTATGCAGAGTTCTACCACATGTTACATATCAGTCTTACAGCTTCAGTATTCTATCGCCTGTTTCATTCAGTATATTCTTATCATGCTTTATATCCGTTCACTGAGCGTTATGCTCAGCCGTAGTTCCTTTCATGTTCTAACGGCATGTACCCCAGGACGCTCTTAGGATTATGAGAGCATGTGCATTGAATGGAAGCTATCTGGAATTCTTACTTTATGCACTTCTTACATTATTCTGCTTATTTGGACATTGTTTAGTCCTTTCCTTCAGTATTTTATTTTTTTTCATGTTTTGAGTTAGGTTGGATTACCGATGTTTGATTCCGGTATTACCGTTATGGTCAGTTAATGTTTTAGGAAATTTACCTTATGCTTTGATGACACGCCATAAATACACGTAACGATCCACTTATCAAAGTGGGGTGTTACACAAAGTAATCATTTTTCCGAAACTGAGCGTTTCACTTATCCGAAACTGACAACAACAACACTGTTTCATAACTTTATTTCATTGGACGATCAAAAGATAATCTTTTTTTCCTTCAAGTGATCAAAAATGAATCCTCATTCATTTATGCTGACAATGACATCGCTTACTGACCTTTCTATCATCTCGGGTACCGTTACCCGTCCACCGTTGCTTATCAAAGAGCTATTTGAAGCATGGCAAGGTCGCATGATGTCTTATATTTTGGGTAGACCCGGTGGGAGACTTATGGTTCAATTCATTTAGCAAAGACCACTCTGTTGGGGCGAAGTTACTATAGACAATGTGACTCGGCCAAGGCTATTTCATGAATTAACGGCTGCCAATCAAATCATTGCCGATGCGGATGACAAGGTCGTTCAGACTATACTTCAAGCTCTTCCACCCGATATTTATCGAATGGTAAGCAAACACAAGGTAGCAAAGGAACTTTGGGATCGCTTAACGGTTTTGTTACAAGGGACTTCACTCACCAAGCAAGAACGAGAGTGTCAACTCTATGATTTGTTCGATAAGTTCTCATACATTCTAGGGGAAACACTTCAAGACTACTACTGGCGCTTCACTACATTGATGAATGATTTGAACTTGTATAATCTCTCGATTTCTCGGTTTCAGTTCAACACCAAGTTTTTGAACACGTTACCTCTAGAGTGGAGCCAATACGTCACTGACGTTAAATTGATTCGGGATTTGCACAAATCTAATTTAGATCAACTATATGCTTTCTTGCAGCAACACGAGAAGCATGTGCTCCAGAAAAGCATGTCTCAAGGATCTTATTCCGAACCATTAGCGTTAATGGAAAATCATCCAACATTGTCATATAACAACACTCTGTATGCTATGGGACAACAATCTTCATATCAGCCCTTGTATTAAACTCCCAGCTTTCCTTAGTATTACTACAACCACCTACATTATATCAACAACAATATCAGCAACCAGCATCATGATCACAACGTGCTCAACAACCATACTCTCCTTATCAACCACCAACAAATCCTTCTATCACCTACCAGCAACATGAAGTTCCTCAACCCCACTATTTAAAACATGTCATTAATCCTTCAAGTATGTATGTAGCTCCACCAGCACCAGTTTTCTATTGCGATGATAAGGTTCCAGTTCCTGAGTTCAGACAAGGGGATAATCCTACTGATGTACTAGCACAAATGTCTTCCTACATAACTCAAACGTTGAACAAAAGAGGTTACAGGGGACCATCTCCAACAAACAATCAGTTGAGAAATTCTTCTAACTCTCGTCAAGAAGAAAAAATCCAAGATGGTAGAGTTATTGTGCAACCACTTTAGGGGAGACCAAGTTCATCCAATACTGGTGCACGCCCATTTAACACTGCTCCAAGAGGAAACAACACTGGTAAAGTGAAGATGATCATATGTTATAAGTGCAAAGGGGAAGGACATATGGCTCGGGAGTGTAAGCAACCAAAGAGGAAGAGGGACGGTACATGGTTTCAAGAAAATATTTACTTGGTTAATGCTCAAGCACAAGGTCGAGAGCTCGATGAAGAGGAGTTAGCATTTCTAGCAGATCTAGGAGTTGCGGAAAATGAGGGACTCACAGCGTCTTTCACTCAAAATGCAGCATATCAATGCGATGATCTTGATGCATATGACTCAAACTATGATGACCTCAACACCGCCAAGGCAGCTCTTATGGAAAACCACTCGCTCTATGGGTCTAACCGCATCGCTGAGGTACTTAATACTATCAATGATACTCGTATTGTACCTTATCAAGTTGAGCAAGCGTCTTAGTATCCGGAAGAGCCTCCGGTGGTTAGTAATTCAAACGAAGAGACAAACAATGATAGCAATATCAATGCAAGTTCTCAGACTTTGAGTGAAACACAACCGGGAGCTATTACGAATACGAATTCTCTTGCTCAACAAGATTTGGTAATGGTTTCGGCATCTATGCTTGGCCAAATGAATATTGCGGTCCTTGAAACCCTAAGTGTTAATCAGACCTTATCTATCGAGCTTGCTTTGTACAAGGAAAAGGTTCAAACCTTAGAATTAGCTCCATCGACCAATACCTTAACTAATCCAGAGTTTGATAGGTTTAGGAAAGTCCAAATGGATAACTTGCTAGAAATTGAACGTTTAAGAGCAAATCTTTCAAAAGAACATAAAGAAAAAGAGTCAATCGTTACTAATTTTCAAAAACTACAAACGGATTTCGAAATTCTCGACTCTAAAAGGGTTGAAACGGAAATTAAGGCGTCTGAGAAAATTAAAAAGACTAAAGTTTTGCTTTTAAAACAATACTCCGCCTCACATTTAGTACACTTGTTTCATTCATCTTTTAAGGAATTTACTCTATCGCGTCTAACAAACCTGCCACCTAACCTGGGTTATGCAAAGCAAGCTCTTAACCACAACCCATGACTTTATGATGCAACAAAATTAGGTTTGGTCTTAGACCCGATTGGTAATACGAATGATTCCGAGTATATATCACTAATTGACGAGAATCGGTCAAAATGCTTTTGGAATATCCTAAGTTTGATTATGATAAACTTAATCAAGAGCATGCAAAAACGGATTTTAGAACTCGCTTTAACATACAAAGGGAATTTATCCATACACCAACTTACATGCCTACTAGAGAAAACCCTAGTATATTTCCTACACTTGTCAACGCGAATGAACCTAAGGAAATTCCAAAGGGTCTTCCACCGCTAAGTACAGTATTGCTAAGCTTGAAAGAGATTAGAGGATACTTTACCGGATTTGACAAGGTAATTAAGGAATGTACGACTTCAACGGCTCAAACCGCTGGAGAATGGGCTTTCGAACACATGAAATCGGTGTTTGAGAAAGAGATCATTCCGTTTGTAAACAATCTTAAAGAGGGTTTTCTAGATCTCGGGGATAATCTTAATTTCGGAATGGCTGAAGTTTAAAAAGTTTTCTATGAAATGGATGATACTTATGAGCAACATTTAATTGAGAAAGAAAAGATTTTGTCCGAATATGACCGATTCTTGGAACAAGTAGTGTCTCTTGATGTGATGCAGGTAGTGATTATTGAATGTGCTATTGAGATTACATCTGTTGTGAATAAATGTGATGATGTGCATGATCTCTCTGTGAATATTGTTGGGCCTGTGAATAATGTAGATAATCATTCTTGTCACGAATCTAATGCTGAATTTTTAAAGCTTCAAGATTCTTATAACTCACTTTCAAAACGTTTTGACGAGCTTCAACAACATTGTATATCTCTTGAAATTGAACAACAATCAAAAAATGAAACTCTTTCAAAAACAACTGATTGTGAAACAGCGTTGAGACAAATGACAAGATGATTCAGGTGGTTCAGGCATTAGAGGAAGAAATTATAAGACTTAAGAGAGAGTCATATGTAGATAAACTGGAACTAGAGGCTGCAAAGATTAAAAACCATGCCCTAGAAAATAGAATTACTTCTATGCTAGGGGAGTTTAAAAAAGTAAGGCAGGGTGTCTCACAAGTTTCTGGTTCAATAGAAGAACGCTTCGCTTTTAATGCGGCAGAGCAAAAGTCACTTGTTGACCAACTGAACAAGAAATGTGAGGAAATCTCTGACCTAAATATTCAGCTCATAGATAAAAACATGGTTATAGCTGAATTAAAGGAGACACTTCAAATCAAAGGACAAGAAGTTGTTGATAATCCAGCTACAATCTCTGCCCCGACCTCTAGTGCTCCAAAGACAAAAGAAGTGGTGATTTATAAGAACCCGTACCATAAGAACAATTCACTATCATATATGGATTATATGAAAAATATGATTAGGCATGTGCTTCGTACGAGGGACATATTAGATGACTTATATGAATCTAATCCCACGAACAATGACTATAATGCTACCCACTTATATATTGAGAGGGTTCAGTGTTGCTTAGCACATCTTAATTTCATAGGACAACCGGGTTCTGCACCACTTAAACAATAAACCCTCACCATTGCCATGACTCCATTCAATAAGACCCCAGGAGCTAAGCCTACTTTAAACATACCCATCAAGGCTAAATCAAAATCTGTCACTAATGATCCCTTGGCTTCTACAGGAGTAATTTTGTCTACTAAGGCTAAAGGATCTCAAGACAAGAAAGATAGGATCAAGCCTTCCACTAGTAGGACTACGAAGAAGAGAGTAGAAGTTCACCCTAGGAATGTTATTTCAAATTTGAATAAAAAGAATCATGTAGCTAAAACTAAAGGCTATGAGCAGCCTAAGCAAAATGCGAATTCTAATTTGAGATGTTGAATTGTAATGAATGCATGTTTCTCGGCGTCATGATTTATGCCTTGTTGACCATATTAATGAAATGTATGCCATTAGGAACAACCTTGAATGGAAATCAACGGGGAAGAAATTCACCCAAGTTGGATGGAAATGGCAACCCACTGGTAGGACCTTTACTGCAAATGGAACTAAGTGCCCTTTAACTAGGATCACATCCAATGAAGTTATGTCTCAGCGTCCTTTAGATAGGATCACTAGCACTAAAAAATGGAAAAAGCGCCCTTTAACTAGGTCTGCCTCCACTATTGTGCCTACCAGTGAAGAAGTACCTCAGGATATTAGACAACTAGAATCTAAGCGGACAACTAGGAAGAAAATTTGGAAGCCTAAGAATTTTTCTGATAGCAAATCTAAGATAATTACATATGTACCTGCTAACTCAGAGGAACAATTAGATTCTGATACATCGTCTTTGTTTGGTGATATTTTTAGGTCGTCCAAATTATTGTTTGGTATTTGGACTCGGGGTGTTCCAAGCATATGACCGGAGATCGCTCGATGCTCTTAAATTTCGTCAGCAAGTTTCTAGGAACGGTGATACCAATCTGTGAGACCCCCAAAATCAGGTATGGAACAACTAGGCAGCAAAGGGGCGCCACGTCATGGTACAAGAAACAATGAAATATTACTGACATAAAGTTGACGTAATAAAAATTTATACATTAAATCATAAAGAATCAGAGTTTTTAAACAAAGGTCCCAGATTTTAATAAGCGAAAATGTATAATTAAATTATGGTTTTGTAACTTATAGTTACAAAGAATACATGATAAACTTCTGACAGTTTTTAGATAAACCAAAGTTTAAGTACACACAGAAATCTCCAAGCTGTGATTATATCCTGCGGGCTCCCATACAAGCAAAGCTAAGTATTAATACCTGAGATTAAACATGTAAAATCGTCAACATAAAGTTGAGTGATATTCATAGGTTTAGCAATAAAGATGTGGAACACAAGCATTCATTTGTAAAACAAGTAAATAGAGAAAATGGTTATGATCATTAACCATAGTCCGAAACCAATATTATTGCTGTTTAGTTCATGAACCGAAGCTTAACTCAAAGTAAGTTCCTCTAGGGAGTATTCAGCCTAAATGCTCAAGTATAAACAAATGTAAGTGCGTCAAGGTAATCGGGACGGGGATTTTCAATCCCGATGGATCCACCCACAACATTCGTGCTTAGCGCAAAGCATACGGGACAATTAACGGTTCATGATCAAGAGAGGAAATTTAAGGCTATTAACTATAAGCAATAATATCAATGAAAATTGTTGAAAAGCATACAAGTCTGAATAGCATATAAATTCTGGATAGCATACATTTTTTAAATGGATGTGTTCCACCATGTAAAATCTCATCCTGCGTTTAGAAACAATGTATAAGTAGTAAAAGGGGCTATGAACTCACCTTAGCTACAAGGTGAATCAATATGGAACTTGAGGGCTGAGTATTAACAACAAGAAATCAAGAAACTTTAAGTCATCCAAGACCTACGATGACGGGGCGTGAAAACTTATAAGATACAAAAATAACGTTTAGAAAACGCTTTGGTTACTATTAGTACATAAACCATCTTATAACTCGCAAGGCATTGCAACCTATTGACTCGAATCAATTTTGACTTAAAAACACTACTTACCCACTGTATGATCATGTTTATAAACATTAACAATGCTCATCAAACCCATAAGTAGCAAACACTTGTACTAAGGTATCCTTGGCATCATTGTATTGCTTTGATTTCTATTTGATTAAATACTTTGATTATGAAATTGGGGTTTTTGGATTTAGACCATATGCTACTGATGTCAAGGTGGTATTATGATCATGATAGGTCTTGTGTACTTGTAGAGTCATTGCTGTGCAAGTGTTTAGGTGATGATAGAAGTAAATTTTAGTGTCAAAAATGAGGTTAAGAATGATAGCAGATTTCTATAGTCATTCATGAAATTTTTCTGCAAATAAGACCTGCAACTTTATTGATTTTTGGATAGCCTTGGTTGTGTAGTACAATTGGTGAGTTGGGTGGTTTTTAGAAGTGTCCGGATGAGTAAAGTATGATCCTTTTATCAAAACTAGTCAATACCGACATGTGCGCCAAATTTGTGTTTGGGGTCAAAGCATAAAAAAACAAAGTGGGTATTTTATGACTTATTACAGTAAGATAGGTCAAATGTGAGCATTTCCAATTGGTTTCAAGTTAAAATCTTTTACGGAATGTAAATGATGGTCAAAATGGTTTTATGCAAACTTTTGTCAAAAAAGTCAAATATGAGTAGTATGCACTAAAACTGCATTTCCCGTTGATTAGTAATAGATTTGATAGTGTTTCTTAATGATTTGAAAAAGGTAATAATTTTATCTTTCCAGGTCCATAAAGTTTGAGTTTATAGCTATTATAGAACTCTAGATATGATACAATCTTTACAGCATATTTCTGAAAATTTAGTGCAGTTTGGTAATGACCATATTGCAAAGATCATGGGTTATGGTGAATATCAAATTGGGAATGTTACGATTTCAAGGGTGTCTTACGTGGAGGGAATCGGTCATAACTTATTCTCAGTGGGACAATTTTGCGATTCAAGCCTAGAGGTTGCTTTTCGACAACATACTTGCTTCAATCGTGATCTTGCAGGAAATGACTTGTTAAAAGGTTCTCGAGGGGATAATCTCTACACACTGTCTATTCAAAACATGATGGCCGCTTCTCCAGTATGCCTTCTCTCCAATCATCTAAGACCAAGTCATGGTTGTGGCATCGACGATTATCTCATCTTAACTATGATGCAATTAACCATTTGGCTAACAACGAACTTGTTCATGGTCTTCCAAAGCTCAAATTTAACAAGGATCATTTATGTTCTGCGTGTTCATTGGGGAAAAACACCAAGAAATAATACAAACCTAAAGCTGAAGACACCAACCAAGAACCACTGTATCTTTTGCACATGGATCTTTGCGGGCCAATGCGTACGGCTAGTGTGAGTGGTCAAAAATACATCCTCATCATGGTGGATAATTTTTCAAGATTTACATGGGTTAAATTCTTAGCAACCAAGGATCAAGCACCATCATATATTATTACTTTTCTTAAAATGATCCAGGTGTGTTTTAATGCTATTGTTCGCCCCATTCGAACTGATAATGGAACTGAGTTCGTTAATCAGACTCTACGAGACTATTATGAAGAGGTCGATATTTCACATGAAACTTCAGTTGCTCGCACTCCACTACAAAAAGGTGTCGTGGAAAGACGTAATCGTACACTTATGGAAGCTGCTAGAACTATGTTGATTTATGCGAATGCTCCTTTATTCTTATGGGCTGAAGCAGTGGCAACCGCATGTTATACCCAAAACCTCTCTACCATTCGTAAGCGCCATGGAAAAACTCCATATGAACTTCTTCAAGGAAACAAACCCGATATCTCTTATCTTCATGTGTTTGGAGCACTGTGCTATCCAAATACTAATAGTGAGAATTTGGGCAAACTTTAACTGAAGGCTGATATTGGAATTTTCATTGGTTACTCACCCGCAAAGAAATCTTACCGGATTTATAACCGTCGTATTGGCAAGATAGTAGAAACTTTAGATGCCGATTTTGATGAGCTGACAGTGATGGCTTCTGAGCAACGCAACTCTGCACCCGCACTTCATGAGATGGGAACCGGTACTATTAGTTCCGGATTAATTCCCAACAATCCTACTTCTCCATTATTTACACCACCTACAAGGCCCGATGTGATGAGTTATTTAAACCTATGTTTGATAAATTTTTTGATCCACCTAGTGATGATGTTCCAGCACCTGCAGTAGTAGCTCCGATTCCCGAAGTTGTTGCTCAAGATAATGGAAATCAATCTGATGCATCTACAGTCATTACTGAACCAGATGCACCATCCCCTAACAATTCTCAAACTACACCTGAATCAACCCCCCCCACTCGTTCCTAATGATGTTGAAGAGGATTATGATGATAACGATTTGGAATATGCTCACTTACAAGAACTTCCATTCTTTGGTTCACCAATACCCAAAAACCCTAACGGTGTGTCTACCTCAGAGGAAGCTCCTACAACCGTTTACTCCAGACCACCACGGATTGAAAATCACAACACCAAATGGACAAAGGATCACCCAATCTACAATATTATTGGTGACATCGACCGACCAGTCTTAACATGCCATCAGTTACAAGAAAGTGCATTATACTGTTACTTTGATGCATTTCTCTCAGAGGTTGAACCTAAAACTTGGCAACAAGCCATGACACAGTCTTCATGGATTAAAGCCATGCAAGAGGAACTTAATGAATTTCAACGACTTGAAGTATGGGAATTAGTTCCTTTACCCGACAATGTCGACATCCTTACATTGTTGTGGGTATATAAGGTTAAACTCGATGAGTTGGGTAGTGTTTTAAAGAACAAGGCTAGATTGGTTGCTCGAGGTTACAAACAAGCATTGGGTATTGACTTTGAAAAATCCTTTGCTCCTGTTGCACGATTGGAGGCGATTAGATTATTCCTTGCTTATGTTGCTCACATGAACATGATCGCCTACCAAATGGATGTTAAGACGGCATTTCACAATGGTTAATTAAGGGAAGATGTCTACGTAAGCCAACCGAATGGATTTGTCAACTCGGAGTATCCTAATCACGTGTACAAGCTCAAGAAGGCTCTTTATGGGTTGAAACAAGCTCCACGCGCGTGGTACAATCTCCTATCGTCTTATCTCATCTCGGAAGGCTTCTCCAAAGGCAAAGTGGACCCAACATTGTTCATTCTCAAGGAGGACAACGACATGATACTAGTACAAATTTATGTTGATGATATAATATTTGCTGCTACTACTCAAAGACTGTCTGGCCATTTTGATAAAATCATGTCCACACGCTTTAAGATGTCGATGATGGGAAATTTTCCATTTTTCTTAGGGTTACAAATTTCTCAAAATCCCAGAGGCATCTTCATTAATCAGTCCAAATATGCTCTTGAATCTTTGAAAAAGTATCATTTTGAAAACTGTGATCCCGTGGATACTCCAATGGTGGAGAGATCCAAGTTGGATGAGGATAGGGATGGGATTACTGTCGATCCTAAACTTTATCGTAGAATTATCGACACCCTTCTCTATCTGACTGCAAGCAGGCCTGATTTGTAATTTGCTATATCCATGTGTGCCCGGTATCAGGCTCGGCCTACCGAAAAGCACTTACATGTTGTGAAAAG
Source organism: Glebionis coronaria (assembly GCA_025667525.1). Classification (NCBI taxonomy): domain Eukaryota; kingdom Viridiplantae; phylum Streptophyta; class Magnoliopsida; order Asterales; family Asteraceae; genus Glebionis; species Glebionis coronaria. Next base: position 569,901,868 of record CM046875.1, on the reverse strand, counting down.
GATCTTTCTTTATCTTAAAGGAACACTTCATCATGGTCTCTGGTATCCGAAGGATTCCTCTATTGCTCTAATATCATATGCAGATGTGGATTATGCTGGGTGTCAAGATACTAGACGTAGCACTTCTGGCAGTGTGCAATTTCTTGGAGATAGACTGATTAGTTGGGCATCTAAAAGGCAGAAAAGCGTTGCGATATCAAGTACAGAGGCTGAATACATTGCTATGTCTGGTTGTTGTGCTCAAGTTCTATGGATGAGATCACAATTAATTGACTACGGTCTTGGCTTCAACAAAATTTCGATGCACTGTGACAAAAAAAGCGTCATTGCCTTTTGCTGCAACTATGTTCAACACTCCAGGGCGAAGCATATTGACATACGCTACCATTTTATCAAAGAGTAAGTGGAAAATGGAGTGATCGAGCTGTATTTTGTCAACACTGAGTATCAGCTGACGGATATATTCACAAAGGCTTTAGATCGAGGACGTATCGATTTTTTGATCAAAAAGCTGGGCATGAAATCATTCGGCGACTCTTAAGGAGTTGGCAGAAGAATATATAGAATAGTGGTGGTAAACTATTCTAGAGTATCCTTTTATCGTGATCATGTAAATTATCGTATATATATAAACCACCAAAAGAAAAATACAAAAATATAAAACCTACAAAAGCTATAAAAATATGAAATCAAGAAAATCTAAAAATATTTTACATTTTAAATCGGGCATGTCTTTTAGTACGGTAATATTTACGGCCTTAAAAATATTGATTAAAATAGACACGGCGCCATAAATAGAGTCCGTATGAAAGTTGTACTTATTTTAAAACATGCCCATATGGCTTGTAGTTATTTTTTACTACAACCCGCTTTTCGCATTAAAGTCACGTATTTCTTTTGAAAACGTTGGCTCTCAACGGGAATTAATTTTCTCGGGTATGGTTTACTTTAAAACCATACAAGGGATCAAGTTTACTTTATAACTTGGTCTAACACAAATTTATGTACGCTTTAGTGCACTTATTTTGTTTAAATAAGAGAAATCTTATTGCCACCACGAATCGTTTTTATATCACATTAAACGGAAAAAGTCTTCATCGATATTTGACTCTTTAAACAACGAGTACATCTCTTTAAATAGAAAACAAGTCAGTGTTTAAGGGGGAGAAAATATCAAATCATCTTGGTCATCAAAAAATCGTCTTCAAAAGTCTTTTAGAAAATTAATCGGTTAAATGCTACATGTTGGATCATTTTTCGCATGTGTTCGTTGTGCTTTGTGATTTTCGTGATGTTCATGATATTATGTGACTCAGATATGATCATTTGATTTGGTTTTAGAAGTTATTGGTTTTTAGGCAGCTTCGATTAAGGGCGTTAATTGTTTGAGTGTGAAAAATAGTTAATTGGATGATTAAGTGTTTAACGGATGTTAAAATTTATTGACAGCGTTAAAATTAACAATAATTAACTAACCATGTAACAGGAAAGAAATTATGGGGGTTATTTGAAAATGTTAAAAAGTTTGACCTAGGTCAAATTATATGACCCCGCCCCCTTATTCATTTCTTTGTTTCGTCTTCACATAAAGCACACAAACACCACAATCCTGCCGCCATTTATAATAAACCTTTCACCTCCATTTGTTTGATCAATATGTGATTAATTCACCCAAGGTAAATTGTTTCCTTAATATTGATAATCCTTCCGATTCTTCTCTTGTTTTGTAATTAGAGTCTCTATCCCCAAAAACTATTAATCTTTAGGGTTTATAAGATTGCTTGTATAAAAAATCAAATTGATTAGTGGGTTTTTTGTTGGAAAAGGAGTAGGATCATATGGGTATGCTTAGGTCGCTTTAAAACACAATGAATTGGCCTTAGGATTATCTCTAGTTGTGTTTGATTGATGAACTATTATTGCGAAACTGATTTTTTTCCGAAACTTGGTTTTATCCGAAACTGAACTCTTCCCCGAAACTGGAATCTATCCGAAACTGAACTCTTCCTCGAAACTGGATTTTTTACCCGAAACTCAAATTATCCGAAACACATGATAATCTGAAACTACTTTTACATGAAACTCGTTTTATCCGAAACTCATTTTTTTATCCGAAACTCGTGTTTAATCCGAAACTCAAGTTTTAATCCGAAACTCAAATTTTATCCGAAACTCGAATGATATCCAAAACTCGAATGTTATCCGAAACTAGAATGTTATCCGAAACTCAAATGTTATCCGAAACAGGAATCTTATCCGAAACTCAAGTTTTATCCGAAACTCAAGTTTTATCCGAAACTCAAGTTTGATCCGAAACTGGGTTTTCCCGAAACTGGGTTTTTATCAAAAAGTGAGTTTTTTTATTTGAAAGTGAGTTTCTTTACCAGAAAGTGAGTTTTTATCAGAAAGTAAGTTTTTATCAGAAAGTGAGTTTTTATCAGAAAGTGAGTTTTATCAGAAAGTGAGTTTTATCAGAAAAGTGGTAATTTTCTAGAAAGTTCACTCTTATCCGAAAGTGATTGTCTTCTCCAAAAGTGATAAAATTATCAGATACTTAGTCTTGTTTATGATTATATACTTAGCTTCTTGTGGTTGCAAATGCTAGTTGTTTGATCATTACGGTATTATATGATATGTTTGCCATACTTAGGGGTATATGCATTATGATATATATCGTTTTGTGTGTATCAACTGTGTATCTTCTATTCTAAGCAAAAAAAACATGTCTGAACCTACTGCACAACAAGTTTAAGCTAACCAGGCATTTGTCTCTGATGACAAGTCTCTCAAGTTTATACCAAACAATTTTAGACTAAAGGAAGACACCACTCCAGCTCAATATGCATTCAAAGTGGCCACAGAAATCCTTGATCGTACACCAATCAAGAAGGCTTTAAGGGATACAACTTCGGCTCCAACTGTCTACATGCATGAATTTTAGGCTTCGAAGAAACGGATCTCAGACAACAAGATCGCATTCACAATCAACAAAAAGGAAAAGACTCTCACTATTCCTCACTTTTGTCGGATATTTGGATTGTGAACTCCACATCATGGTCAACAGTTTGCAGACAACCCTGACAAGAAGGCACTTATTCGGATGTTTCATTCTCTTAGATACGATGATCCCGACTTACGGGTTGTGTCTCAATTCAACACAGCTAGGTTGGGACAACCCTGGAAAGCAATCTTCGGTACACTCATTCGATGTCTTACTGTTAAAACCAGTGGATATGATTCTCTACGATTACCACAAGCTTGCATCGTTTGGGGAATATACAAGGGTAAGAATGTGAATTATGCGCACTTGCTATGGGAGGAGTTTCACTATCAACTCTTCTACAACACAAGGAAGAAGACTGGGTACTTTCCATTCCCACGATTCATCAAGCTCATCATTCATTACTTCATACTAGAAGATGACTCAATTGATAAGCGTGAAGGAAGCTCTCACCACACACAAGATGACGATGATACCATCGATATAAGACAAGACGGATAACAGGGTCTCTATTCAGGTATCCCAGCTCAATTTCCTGATCACATGCTGAATGATGCAATCAAGGCAAGTGATGCATACAATCAATTGATGGAAGAAATAGAAAACCAAAAGAATAGAGTTGATTCTGGATATTTTTCTTCACCAAAAGCCAAAGGCAAACGCAAACAAAGTGAACCGACAGACGAAGATGTTTCATCTCAGACCAAAACATAAAAGTGTTGCCAAACAAGAAACCACAAAGTCTAGAGGGAAGAGGATGATGCTTGAGGATGAAGATGAAGATATAAATGAGGAAGAACAACTTCCCAAAACTGAAAGACAAAATATATAGAAAGTTTTCATGCAAAGCAAGAAAGATACGGGTGGTAGTGGTTCTGGTATGATGTCAAAAGAAACCATACTACCCACCGATATTGATGAATTTGGGAAGCCTAATGAATATACATCTATTCCTGAGAGATCTACCCAAGGCGATGAGGATGTTGATTATCATGTCGAACAACAAGTTGATCCTACCAAATCCCCAAGTACCTTTGTGACAGTTCCAGTCACTACAGTGACCCCACCTGCCTCAACTCAACCCAACCTCTTTCAGCTTTAGTGTTAAGTACTGCTATGACCACTGTTCCTACACAACAAACACTGATAGCATCATTATCTTTGATTCCATCATTACCGGTATTGTTCATGCTACAAGTGTAACAACACATAAAAGCTCAACAAGAATAGATGGTTCGATTCAAAAAGGAGTTAGCTCATCGACAGCAAAGTGAAGAATCTACAAGAAAAGCTCAAGAAGACGCGATTGCTAAATTCAAAGAAGAGTTAGAATTATCACGAAAAGCACATGAAGAAGAACTTGCTCGAGTCAAAGAAGTTGAAGTCGCCAAAATTGAAGCAACGATCAGTCGTCTTCGAGAACTAAAAAGGAAGTACCGAGAGGAGAAATAGATTCTTGCCAAAGCTAACGAAACACTTGTTGGATCAATTGATGAAAAGGTACAAGAATCTCTCGACACGGCACTTCCTGCTCTGTGAGACGAGATGAAACAAATTGCTACAAGCAATTTAATGATCAAGTCTTTCGACACTCAGAAGTCAGACTATCTAATTGCTCAAAGGCTCACTGATTACGAGTTGAAGAAGCTCTTACATGCTCGTATGATTCAAATCGGGTCCTATAACCAAACGAAAGCTCAAAAGATCCTTCACAAGGCTCTTAAGAAGGCTATGGATAAAGATACTAAGATATTCAAGAAACATGGCCCTGTGGTTCTTTACAACATCTTAAATGAAGATCAAGAGGAAGAAGAATCTGACAACAATGATGATGATGATGATGACGAAGGAGGTAGTGATGAAAACAGTGATGGTGATGATAATCGTGATGGTGAAGGCGGAGATGGTGATGGTAATAGCAAAGATAATGGTAGCAGTGATGATGAAGAAGAAGGGGACGGTGATAAAGAGAAAAAGGATGGAGATGAGGAAGACAAGTCTGATGATGATGCTATGGAGGATGATGCTGCCAAAAAGGATGAACAGTCAGGAAAAGGTGACAAATCTCACAAAGATGATGTTACCAAAGATAAATCAACTCTAGCAGCCAAGACACCTCCACCTAGACAGGGACGACGCACCAAGAAGTTTCATGATGTAGATGCTGCTACAGCTTCATCATCTACTCCAGCCACAACGGCTCCTGCAGTCACATATGTCCCAGATATATCTGCCCCAGTTATCGCTGCTTCAGTTACCACACCTTTAGTGCAACAACTACTGTCGGAACCCGATCAACATGTATCAGATTCTCCAATATCTCACCACGTCCAAGTCATACCAGAAACTGAACAAGTACCTGTTGTTGATGTTCCAATATCTACTCAAGTTCTTGATGTTCCAAAGTCAAGTGAATCGACATTGATACACTCGAGGTAGATGAAAATGCACCCGAACAACCTTGGGTTATGAACGCTGTTGCACTTCGTCCATTGACAGCTGCTGATGAAAATGACTTCTCTCAATTCCTCAGCAATCCCATAGACTTTTCAAGATACTTGGCTTATAACTATGGGCCTAACATAACCCAAGCAATGGTTGTGCGAGGACTCAAAGATCCCACCCTCCTTGCTAGATCCAAGATCAGCAGAATGGAATACGAGTACAACGTTAATGATCTTCTGAAATCAATGAGAACTACTCAAAGGGAAGGTCTTCGTGAACCTGAAAAACCTCCTCTCCTGATAGCCGAAGATGATGATCAAATCGCACTCGACTTCTTCGTCAGCAATGATCTATAATACTTGGTCACGGGAGCAGACAAGTATACGACCTCATTAACATTGCTAAAAGCTGCAAACTGGGAGTCGATACCTTGGATAGAAGAAAAAGTCAATCGTCTCTGGGTACCAAAAGTATATTCTGAATATGATCTCTATGCTGAATTAGGAGCTTCACATTGGGACGAGCATGTGCGACGAGCTTACAATTATGCATGTCGGCACAACTCAGGTTCTTAAGTCTTTTCTCTTCTCCGAATCAGAATCATCCAAGGAGTTAGGATTCAACCCAAAGTAGGCTATCACCACTTGACAGAGATCAGAATTAAAAAAGATGACGATAACATCTACACTATCGAGGAAGGAGATTTTCTACTTCTTCATCTCGAAGATATTGAAGACATGCTGCTTCTGATAACTCACAACATGCTCAGACATTTGAACCCTGAAGAAATCATTGCCTTGAATTCAACTCTTAGAATCTACACACGTCAAATTGTCATCAAGAAACGAGTTGAAGATCTGCAACTTGGCGTGGAAAGCTATCAAAGGAAACTGAATATTTCTCATCCACGCACTCAAGTGTTTCCTAGGCATGCGGACAAATCTCCATACACCAGAACAACTGATCCGATTCACGGCATTTTCTACTTGAATGGCCGTGGAGTGATGAAGTTCATGAGAATCCCCGAGATTCACAAATTCAGTGACGGGACTCTCAAACATATCCGAGAAAAGTTGGTGCACCTCAATGATGACTTGACTCTTCTAGAGGTTACTGTAGACTGGCACCCGAGATTTCGGCAGAGTGCCAACTACGTGATCAAGAAAATTAATGAAAAGCTAAGGGAAAGACGTCTAATGAGAAGCTTAGAACGATTCGCTGGTGGCGGACCGTATGGAGTTCACCATAGAATGCTTGAATGATCCACATAACGTGGTGATCATATCTTTTCAGGTCAACTTCATACACTTCTATTGTGAATATGTAAATACTGTGAATATTGTGCTTTTGTGGCTTGCTGTAGTGTGAAAGTATGATAATTCTTTTCAAGAATTTCTCACGAGATTCTAAATCTTTCAAAATATGTATCATACTCAAGCACTACAACTAACCCTCATTCACGTGAGGGGGAGCATTAATATGTTCTATGGCCAACAACTAATTTCATTTTGTTACCCAAAGACCGGTTAATCCATTAATATCCAAAATATTGATGATTAACATTTTGGATAAGGGGAGAAAATGGGATTAAGGAGACTTGTAAATATATGTGGCTCAAAATGGAAAAGGGTTAATGGAAAATCCAACTTGATATGTGCTATGCATATGTTAAGGGGGAGCATTTTATTGTCAAAAACACTGAAGGTACAAAACTCTTGATATTTATATCTCAAGTACCTCAGTTATTTTAAGGAATTTTCATGGTGACAAATACTTACCCAAAACACACTTAACTCACGACGGTTGTGGTGACAAAAGGGTGGTAGGATTAGGTACTAGTCCAATGATTTTTCCAGAACCGGAGGAATCTTCCCAAGGACAATTCCATAGTTAGAAAATATAAGTCCTTAGGAAAGATGGGGAATGGATTGTGAACGAAGCTGAATGCCGACCAAGTACTGATGCTAGCACTAGAACAATCACAACAAGGTGCTAGTAATGATGTATTGATAAGCATTGAAGGGGTTGAAGAATGAAAAAGAAATGTCAAGATAAATGGTGTAAAGAAAGAAGCCTTCCTTACAACTTAGGAAGAAACCGGGTCAACACATTTTGAAGACGACAAAGTATCATGGACCCAGTGATGCGATGTACAACCCCTCCCAGACAACTCAAATATCTCTCAAAAGATATTTGTTTTAACGTCATGGAGTTCAACACGTTATCTATCGGTTTATTCACTTCGTATAAATTGATATTGAAAAGGTGGCAATCCTCTCCAGCCTCCGCTCACCAAAACAAAATGCACCATTGAGTCTAGAGCCACGAGATCATCAAAAGTCTCAATAGGACACAATTTTAAAAACAAGAAAGATTTTATGAGTCCTACGCAATATTCTTGTAATATTGCCAGAACATATGAGTGATACGAAAGTATTACAATGAAGATGGAAATCCTTCTTTAGCCAACATCAAACAAGCTCATGGTAGGTGATACGTGCGGTTCTTTAAGAACTAATCTTGTGATAACTAGAAATAAACGATGGTTTGACTCTTAATTGAGATTAAACTTGTTCCAGGGACTCTACGCAAAATCCAAGTGATCTTGCCAGAATACTCAGAGTGGCACTCTTTATTGTTCACAGTGAAGAGTGGAAATCCTTCCAGTGTCAACATCAAACAACACTGCGGTATTTGATATGCAAGATTCTATTAGAATCAAGCTCGTGACAACTGGAAAGCAACGATGGTGAAAATCTTAATTGAAATTCACTTGTTCCAGGTTCATGAATTGACGGCTTCAATCATAAGGATATCTATTATCCTAGTGATTCACTCTTTATGTTCGCAGTCAGCTTCGGATGGTCGAATAAAGAGAACGGGTTTACCCGCGAAATCTTGTCAAGGAGATCTTTAATTAGAGCTACCTGTCACAAGTACGATATTTATTATCGTCCAACGGTCTTCACCGACTGGAGGTAAAATGCTACCGAATCAGAATAAAATGTCAAAGCCATTTTATTCGTGTCTTATTATGTTGCTACATTTGAAGACGGTGGCGTTGCGGAGTACCAGATGAAGTCGTTCTCTTATACTTACTCTTTCTGCATCAAACATTTCAGGAAAATTCAAGAAAGTCTGACCTAAAAGTCTTCCGCTGTATCAACTCTGAGACTTTCAAGAATTCAACAAAGGATAGGTATGGGGGGACATGAAGTCACGAAGAGGCGAACATCACAAGAAGGCAAAGATTGCACGTGAAGATGACCTCAAATTACAAGATAAGTCAAAGCCAAAAGAACATGTTGCAAGCCAAAGCTCAAATATTATTACAACATATTCACAAGCCGAAAAAGAAAAAAAAGAAAAGAGAAACAACTACGAGCTCAAGAACGAAGACTTAGTATAGTATGTTAGGTTTAGAACTTTGTAATTTGGAATGACCTCCCTTAGGGGGAGATTGTTGGAAATACGTTTTTACGTATATTAGAAGTATCGGTCACTCCAACAATATTATTAAAAGTGTTTAGCTCGTAGTTAGTTATTGTATTAAACCTTAATTACTAACCAACCCATGGGCCTGTCCATGGGTTGTAGACCCAAGCCCATTAAGGGTGAGGGTATATAAGGCCCCTTTCCTTCATGGAAAGGGGTTGGTTGTTCATTTGTTATTTTCAATATACATATATTTATCTCATCTTTCTCTCTCTAGTTTCTCTCTCTAGAAACAATAACCCACTTGTTAGGATCATATATTATCACTATTCTACAAATTCTGGTACTATTAGACGGGCAATAAAATCGGTAACCCTTAGAATCGTTCTGGGTACCCAATGAAAAAGCAACTAATGGTTTTTAAGTCCAGTTTTCGTTTTTAAGGATTGTATAGTTTAACTTCGGTTGGACATCCCCAAACCCTTAAATATCGTAAGCTGGGTTTTCTTCCTGTCCAAATTTCATATGGTGTTTTTGGAACAGATTTAGAAGGAAATCTATTAAGGATGTAGACAACCGTTTTCAATGCCTCAGTTCAAAGAAATTTAGGAAGGTTTGAATTTGCTAACATACTACGAACCATGTCCATATGGTACGATTTCTCCTCTCAGCTACACCATTTTGTTGAGGGGTTCCCGACATGGTATATTGGTTAATAATCCATGATCTCTACAAAAGTCAAAGAAAGATCCGGGAGCTTGACCAACATCAGTATGTCTACCATAATATTCACCTCCCTTATCTGATCTTACCACTTTAATCTTTCGGTCAAGTTGATCTTCAACTTCCGCTTTAAAAGCTTTAAACATTTCAAGTGACTCGGATTTTTCATTAATTAAAACAAGTACATGTAACGTGAATAATCATCAATGAATGTGATGAATGATTTATGACCACCAATTCCCGAAGGAAAAGGTCCATATATGTCGGTATGGATTAGTTCTAATAATTCAGATCTTCGTATGGAACCTTTCTTATTCACTTTGATCATTTCCGCTTTATGCATTCTACACATTTTTCAAAATCTGAGAAATCAAGATTGGGTAGAACTTCATCTTTCACAAGTCTAGTCATTTGGTCTCGTGAAATATGGCCTAAACGTTGGTGCCATAACTTTGATGAGGTTTTTAAATCTTGTTTTCTCATATTTTGATTAACATTCTCATTAACATTAAATGATAAGAAAGATCCGAAAATTGATTGTCTAAACATAACTTAAAGTGGTTTCCCTCTAAACAACCATTTCCAACAACACGGGAATTTAAATTAATATATACTTTATTGTATCCATACGTAAATACAAAGTCATCAATGATCAGTTTAGATACAGATATTAGGTTTCGAGTCATGCTCGGTACATAAAGAGTTCCATGAAGATTTAAACAGAAGCAACCCTCCAATATTAAAGAAAGGTTCCCAATAACTTCTACGTTCAAAACAACTCCATTCCGACTTTAACCGTTTGTTGGTTTCTTTCCAATCTCCATATTGTACGGAATCCCTGTAAAGAATTAGAATTGTGTACCATGGACCCAGAGTCAATCCACTATGAATTAATAAGGACATTGATGTTAAAATATTCATTGGTCATAAAGGATTCAAATATACCTTTCTTTGATAACCATTCCCTGAATTTCGAACAGTCCCTTTGAATATGTCCTTTCTTATGGAAAAACTTTCATTTTGGACCGCCCTAGAATGAGCTAGTACTTGCACCCGTTTTCTAGACTTTATTTGGAGTAAAATTATATCCTTGAACCTTTGCCCTTCCATGAGCCCTTTCTTTTATTAGCGTTGGTGGTAGCAACATAAACGATATCGGGCTTTTTAACTTTAAGGCGTTCTTTCTCTTGCACACACAAGGCAATAAGTTCGCTCATTGTCCATTTCTCCTTTTGCGTATTATAATTGATCTTGAAAGGACCAAATTGCATAGGGAGATATGTCATTGTGAAATGAACTAAGAAACCTTCGTTGATTTCCATGTCCATGCCTTTCAGTTTATTTGCCATATCGCTCATCATCATAATGTGCTCACGTACACCACTAACTCCGTCATACTTAGTAGTCAATGTTTTGAGGATCAAGGTACTTGCATAGGCTTTTGAAGTCCCTTTAAATTGTTCCTCTACGGATCTTAATTACTCCTTTGCATTCTTAGAGTCAGTAATGGATCCTCAAATGGCAACGGATGTGGAATTCTTAATGATCATGAGTGACATACGGTTAGATCGTTCCCACTGTTCATAAGCACGTTTCTGATCTGCTATACTTTCAGCAGTTAGTGTAGGGGGAGGATCGATACGAAGCGCATGATCTAGGTCCATTACTCCGAGAGTAAGTTTTACTTGATCTCTCCATGTTGAGAAGTTAGTACCAATCAAGGGTTCAATTCGGGACATATAACCGATATTGGAAGTTAAGGTAGATGCTGGCATAGATAGAAAATTAAATGTATGCTCAGATAAAACTAATAGGAATTAATGAGATATATTTAAAATGAAGCATATCAGTATGAACATAAACCTGTCATGAAACACCAAATTAATAGGTATGTAAGATATTGTGTCCAATTATCAATCTCGCGTTGGCTTAATTGATAATTGAAACATTAGACATCTTAAACTAGACTAAGCATGCATACATATCACATATCACCGTTGGGCAGAATCCTAACACGTATGCTAGTTATGCTTAAAAGGATTTCAGTGTTCAAGTTATCATACAATTAGCCGTTGGGTTTATTGAATGGTAACACGAAACAATTACATAATATGGCATGAATAAACTCGTATATTGATCTAAACAACCATTCTTTGGACTGGTTATCTATATCAGTTTACAAGTTACCATTTAACTGATTCAAAAACTTTAAAAATTGTTCAGACTAGAAGATTTCCTAAACCATTGACCTCATACAGATTATTATGAGACACAAGATATTCAAAGCATCCAAAAAAAGAATATTGTCAACATTAATCAAAATTCTGATTTCATGTATTAGTTATTTGGTTTCTGATACAACAACATCAGGTATAGAAAACACATGTTTATAATATCCGTAAGTCAGAGACACAACAGTTTCGTTCATTGCAAAACATCACGTGTATAATTCTTTAAGTAATATTATATTTACTTCTAACATATATTATAAGTAACCATGTAAAACAATTAATAGATTCATTAATTGTGATGGCATGTGTAAAAGATTAACCGACTTATAATTTTGCATAATTCTTATTTTGCATCCGATAATCAATTCGCTTATAACCATGAATATTAAATGGTTTAAAACCATTCGGCAGATTCAATCAGAGATATCAATTCATGAGATATCAATTCATGAGATATGAACCGCTCTGATGCCACATGTAAGATTAATTATACATACACAAGATCAATCTCATGTACTTATATCATAACAAGAACATGAAAGTAAATTTACTTGATGATAGAACTAGGTTGGATGATGAAGTGATAAGATTAGGGTTCGTCAATTCTTATAGTAAAGTCATAAATCCGATGGAGGGATTTCTCACAAGTTTATGGTATTTCTTGAGAGAGATATTATGTGACAGAATAATAAGATCATGACCACAACCCCAGGGGAATTCTTGTTATATACCAGTTACTTCCATCAAATAACTGTAAATTTTGGTTAGGGTAGATTATGTCATATGACATAATTTAGGGTATAAATTGTAAATGCCATAATATTAGAAGGATTATACTAACAAGGTACAACTTTTTGAGATTGATGGAATCACATCTAAGTTGTTTATCCTAAGTAGAATTCGAACTTGAAATCTCTCACATTTCATATTTAGATGTTCATAATTTACAAGAACACATAAATAAGTGACAACAAAACTAAATGAGGGAGTGGACATACAATCACTAAACTTGATCATGAACACACTCTGGAGTCGACCTAATAACTCATACCATAATTAAAGAATAATCATCTAGAGATATAGTTAATTTGTCATTTTTTTGATTGTGTAATCGACAATAAGTAAACTAAGTAAATTTTATTAAGACTTCGAATGTTCAATTTTACAAGAGGAGAAATTAAAGTCAAATCAACACATGTATGTCTCCTTTTAATTTATCCAAAATTCAAAATGTCAGCTAGTCTGAGTGTATATTGATATGAAGTGAATCAATAACAAGATTAAACAACAATAAAAATAGAATAATCGATGTTCGAGAGGTCGAATAAGCTCTTCCGATTAACACGAAAGAAAGAAAGAAACCATTGTAAACCATAATAAAAATGCAGCTAACTAGAAAAGAAAATGGGAATCTGTGTATCATCTCCCACCCATCTCCGACATCCTCCCACCCATCCATTTCCGACACCCATCCATCCCCGACAACCACTCTCTCTAAATAAATCCCACCCACCTCTATTATTTAAAATGACCACCACTAAATCCATTCCAAAACCACCATATCTCAATCGTTTACACCATTTCTTATCTATCACATCCAATAAAAACAAGAGGCACTCTAATGGCGACGGCGGAAAGGGGATTAATGGGACCCATATCACATGTAACACACTCTATTTATGTTACCATTTTTCTGTCTGGATTCAATGTTCGATAACTTTGGGATATATGCTCGCAATATAGCAAGGTTGTGGACACTTTTATTCCCGCTAGGTTATCGAAAGAGGGTAAGTGTTTTACTTTCTTTCGGTACGGTAACGATGTTAACCTAGAATTGTTACTTGAGAATCTAAACACAATTTGGGTTGATAAGTTTTGGTGTATCAAAGGGGTGATAAACTGTTTGAGGTGGGTAATCGTAGACAAAAGACCTATACGGCTAAATAGCTTCTTTTATTAGGTCAAATGAATCGTTCATACGCGTCAGTGGCAAAAAGCCGACAATATCTAACAAGGTTGGGGAAGGTGAGATAAACAAACTAGTTATGGTGATCAGTGATGAATGTCTAATAGATAAAAACTTAAAGAAAACTTTGATAGCAAAGGTAAAAGATTTTAAATCATTGCCAAATCTACGAGTTATTTGTAACAATGAAGGTTTCAATGACGTGATGATCAGGTATTTGGGAGGTTTTTGGGTCTCATTGAAATTCCTAGACATACAAGCACGTAATAAGTCCCAAGTGCATAAATGAGTTGTTTCTCGATATGTTGTTATAAAATAGTCGTATGTTGAATTTAAAATAGATGAAAGGGTGGACTTGGTAGATATAGAAGGGTTACCTTCGGTTGCCTGGACTCGGAAAATGTTCACAAAACTAACGGGACGATGGGGTAAATTGTTGTATGTAGAGAACCCTAATGATAATAATTTATGTTGTAAACGATTGTGTTTGAAAACAAAAATTGAAGATTTAGAATCATTCAAAATCATTTGTAACATCTCGCTTACTCAGACCACAATATTGTCCGCTTTTCCCGTAGGCTCACGCTTTGCTTTGTGGCCCTCGTGTGAGTACTTCCCACCAGGTCACCCAAGCTATTACTACTCTGACATGAGCATGCTTAACTGCCAGTTCCTAAGAACCCTACGTGCAGTAGACCACAAAACGCGTTGTGTCATGAGAAGGCGACTGTTATCTTATGAACCATGGATCTCTCCTGGCCACAGTCGATGTGGGATTTGCCTAGGGTGTCACAATCACCCCCCTTCAGGACTAATCGTCCTCGATGAGGTTTTCCCCACCATCCCGAACAGCTCAAGAGTGGCTCTGATACCACTTGTAACATCCCGCCAACTCGGACCATAATATTCTCTGCTTTGCCCGCAGGCTCACGGCTTTGCTTTGTGGCCCTCGTGTGAGTACTTCCCACCATGTCACCCAAGCTAGTACTACTCCGACATGAGCACGCTTAACTGCCAGTTCCTAAGAACCCTATGTGCAGTTAACCAGAAAACACGTTGTGTCATAAGAAGGCGACTGTTATCTTATGAACCATGGATCTCTCTTGGCCACAAGCGATGTGGGATTTGCCTAGGATGTCACGTCATTATTGAAGGTAATGTTTATGGCCTAAGAGCTAGAGAAGTCACAGGTTGGAAACTAGAGTTCAATGAAGAGGCGAGTGAATTAGGATTCGAAGGTAGTGATGAACCATTGCCTTATACGGATATATGCTCGGGTATTCAAGGAAATGGATCATAAGCGAATGATACACAAAATGATGAAAAAATGAATCATAAGGATCAATCATAGAAGAATGGTGATTCAAATGACCCGTTTGTTATATATGATATTCAAAATCATAATGCGGCTAAAAAAATATTGAACAAGTCATCAGTAATGATCCTTTACATCCACCAGGATTTACGAAATAAGATGTACACGCCGAACAAAAAGCAGGAGATGTGGATAGCGGTGTCAACAGTGAGGGTGGTTTTGACGAGATGTTGAAGCCGATATCTCAACTCGGGATGTCTATGTCCGACGATGGGTAAAAATCTGTGGATAAATTAGAAGCAAATGTAGGGATATCAAAAAGTTTTATGCCATGCTCAATGGAATATGGTAAACAACCAATCGTCTTTGTTGGACAAACTCAATGAATTTGTGGAAATTGGGCAATAAATGGGGTTCTCCATAGAAGGTTGTCTTCACAACATAGAAGAGCTAGTAGCTAAACAAGGAGATGTTTACAACAATCAATAAATGTGTTATCTCTAAACATTCATGGGTTAGGTCATAAGGTGAAAAACAATGGGTTAAAGAGTTAAGTTGTAAGTATTCTGTTTATTTTCTTTCGTTACAAGAAAATAAAATGGAATTCTTAGAGGGGTGTTGCGTGTTTGGGATTTTTTGGTTTTTGTTAAATCTAACGTAACTATTTCTGAGAACTTTGTAATGGTTGAAGGTATCTTGATATTCACAAGGGAAAAAATGATAATACTAGGTGTTTATGTGCCTTAGGAAATTTCTGAGAAACGATTATCATGGGATTACTTGATGGAGTTTTTTATAGATGGAATGAGAAGTTCTTCTTATGGGAGATTTTAAAGAGGTTCGCATGCCTTGCTAGAGTTGTTTTAATAAGCGATAAGCTGCTCTTTTTAATTATTTTATTTTATTAACAGACTTGATTGAAGTTTCTCTCGGTGGCTATACATTTACATGGGCATAAAAGGATGTGACCAAGATGAGTAATTTGGATAGGTTTTTGGTTTCGAAAGGTTTAATGACTTGGCGTCCTGCGTTATCGGGTATTCTTGGTCATCACCTTTCTGATCATAGGCCAATCTTGTTACGGGAGTTAGTTGTAGATTATGGTCCAACTCCTTGTCAGTTATTTCATTCATAGTTTATGTTAAATGGTTTTGATAGTGTGGTAGTCGATTCTTGGAAATTTGATAAGGTAACAAGAGATAACATCATGAGTTATTTGAAAAGAAATTCCAAGAGTTAAAGGGTAAATTGTGCGAGGGGTCTCATGCTTATAGAAGTGAGTCTTATGAAAAAAAATTGAAGATTCATATGGAGATACAAAATATCGATAGAAAAATTGATATCGGTGAATGAGAGGATGATCTTTTGAGTACACGTAGATACCTATGGAAGGGACATTGACAAATCAAAGGTTAAAGATTTGGCTCAAAAAAGCTAAAGTGAAGTGGGCTAGTGAAGGCGACGAGAATTCGAAATTCTTTCATGGTATAATCAATAAAAGACGACACCAAATGGCTATTCGGGGTGTATCGATAAATGGTGAATGGGTTGTTGATCCAAGTAGTGTTAAAAATTAATTCTATCAACACTCTGCAACTCGTTTTTTGGCTCCACTAAATTCTCGGATGTCATATGTTTATGATTTTCCTCGTGTTTTAGAACAATAGCAAGTTGTAGACCTTGATAGCAATGTCACAGGCGATGAAACTCGAAAGGCGGTTTGGGATTATGGTGAAGATAAATCACCAAGGCCTGATGGTTTATGTTTGATTTCATTAGAAAATTTTGGGATGTGCTTGAGGTGGATATTATTTGGGCATCAAGTGTTTTTTTATACAAGTTCCCTAAAGGATGAAATCCCTCCTTTATCACTTTGATTCCAAAAGTTACCGATGTAAAGTTAGTTAAAGATAATAGACCCTTTAGCTTTATTAGGTGGCAATATAAGATTGTGGGTAATATTCTTGCTAATCACCTTAGTATGGTAATTGACGGATTAATAAGCAAAGAACAATCGACTTTTATTTAGGGTCAAAAAATTTTAGATGGTTTGATGATCCTTAGTGAGGCAATTGCATGATGCAATGATAAGGAAAAAAGACCATGGTATTAAAGGTAGATTTTGAAAAAGCGTATGACTAGGTTCATTGGGATTTCCTTGACGAAATTATGATAAAGTTTGGTTTTGGTCCAAAGTAGCATGGTTGGATTATGGGATGCTTGAAATCTTTCACCGGTTCGGTACTTGTTTACAGAAGTCCTACGCAAGAATTTTAGTTTCATAAGGATCTTCATCAAGGTGATCTGTTGTCTCCGTTCTTATTTCTTTTAGTTATGGAGTCTCAACACATTTCATTCTCAAAGGCGATGCATCAAGGTTTTTTCAAAGGTATAAAAATCAGCGCTAACAACACGGTATGTCTTTCTCATCTTTTTTATGCTGAAGATGCAGGTTTTATACGTGAATTGAATGAAAAAAACTTGCACAACATTTTTACTATATTGCAATGTTTTTTCTTAGCTCCTGGTCCTCGTTTAAAACTTCATAAGTGTAGTATCATTGGAGTAGGTGGCGATAAAATTGAAGAGGTGTTGAGAAGAGCAACCTTAATTGGGTGCACCACTGGTAAAACTCCTTTTAATTATTTAGGATTGATAGTTAGTAATTCTATGTCAAAAATTAAAGCTAAGGACATGATCATGGATATAATTAGTGCTAGACTCTCCAAATGGAAAGTGAGAACTTTATCGATACGGTACGGTTGACCCTCATCAAGTCGGTGCTCGGGTCATTACCTACTTATTATTTTTCTATATTCAAAGTTCCATTAGGTGTTTTGAAGAATCTAGAATCATTATCGAAGCAAATTCTTTTCAGGCAAAGTTAGGGGTCACGCTAAGTTGGCTTTGGTAACTTGGGATAAGGTGTTAGAAAATAAAGACGTTAGTGGTCTAGGAATTGATAGTTTGTATGTCATGAATAGAGCTCTTTTATTCAATGGGTGTAGCAATTTAAAACTTAGCATGATGCTTTATAGGTGCGGTTGTAAAGGTCATTCATGGTTTACATAGGATCCTGGGTCGAATTCCCCCATGTAGTAAATCATATTCATGGATTAGGTGTGTTAAAGGTGTGATGCAATTAAGCAAGAATGGTGTTGATCTGATGTCTTTTATTAATAAAAAGGTGGGTGATGGGGGTAATACTTGTTTTTCATTGGATCGTCGGTTGGATGGTAGTTTATTAAATAATGATTACCCTAGATTATTTGATTTGGAAGAGAACAAAGAGGTCTATGTTGGTCATAAACTTGCTAATGGCCTTTTCTAGTGGGTTTCGTAGATATTCTAGGGGGTGTTGAGAGTAGCCAAATGGAGGATTTACGTCACATTACTCACTCGGTTGAGTTATCAAAGGATGATGATGGTTGTGTTTGGTTTCCAGACACATCAGGTCTTTTTTTGTTGCTTCGACCAGAAAAGTTTTTGAATAGTTGCTTAGTATTTGCAATGGCCATGATTAGACTTCATGAAGAAATTCCTGTAATTTTGTGCAAACTGGAAAGAATATTTCCTCTAGGTTTCTTCAAATCTATAGAACACCTGCTTGTGCATTTACCTTATGAAGAAAAGGTTAGAGGGCCCACTCAATATCGTTGGATGTAACCATTTGAGAGGTAAATTAAACTAATAATCTTATTCTTATACTTTATTGTAAATGAGATATTAAGAAAATATATCGTTAAATGTAGGTTCTTAGGAAAACTAAAGCGGAAAATGGCTAATAAAGCGAAGGTCAAAAGTTCAATTGCTAATGCGTACTTAATTGAAGAAACATCGATGTTTTGTTCACATTACTTTGAGCCTCATGTTAGAACAAAGATGAATGCAGCGCCTCGTAATGATTGTGGAGGCGATGTTGAACTATTTGAAGGAAATATCTCTATATTCATGTGTAACACCCCATTTTGATAAATAGAATATCACAGGATAATTATGACGTGTCATCAACGCATGCAAGGTAAATGTCTTAAAACATTAAATGACCATAAAGACAAATACCGGAATCAAACATCGGTAGTCTAACATAAGCTCACACACATGATAAAAGTAGTGAAAGGAAAGGACTAAACAATGTCCAAAAGAAATAAAGTAACGTATGGGAATGCATAAGCTAAAGAAGACTGAATAGCTTCCATCTGAATGCACATACTCTCAAGATCCTAAGTGTCTCCCCGAGTACCTGCCGTTTGGGAACATGGAAAGGAAAACGGTTGAGCAAAACGTCCAATGAACGGATATAACATAGTATGAATGACATAAGCATAATAAAGACTGATTAGCAGCGGAAATGTATAAGTCCTGGAAAACCTGGAGCATGTTTATAAAACTGGTTTTATAGTTTGAAAAGCTTATGATTAACTTACGAAAACTTGTATTTTAAATTTAGCCAAGAGCCCATATAGGTCATGAGGTATCAACATGCATGAATACTTAGAGGGGTGACCTCATCATGCAATTAGGGGGGTTGCCTCTAATTATACTGGTCTGGATATAAGGGATCAACTCCTTGTGAAGGATGCAAGGCACACACCACATTCACCATGAAAATCCAGACTGAATACATGTAACTAGGATGCACCCATACGCCCCACATGATAATATAAATAAATGGCCAAAACTGAAAGGGACACCACGAGCAATCACTCCATCATGGGGAAGTCATAGCATTGGTGCCTCCAGTGTTATGGTTATGGTACCTCCATAACTAGATGAACTGGCATGCATGTATATAGCTCAGGTATTTAAAACATAACATAAGCATTCAAAACATATAAAATAATTGGGGAAAACATATGGCTGCAAACGGGTAATCCTAATCAAACATACGAAGGAATGTCCATACTGAAGGACGGAATATCCGTACCTTATGTCCAGTAGTGAAGCTAGAAGGAATGTTGAACGATCTACTCCGACTTCACGGATACTACATAAATAAGGGACGTGTATGAGTTGTCTGATTACTGAGTGTATTACGGGTTCTGTGTGTTCTTAGGTTATTTTATATGTTCTTGTCATGTTTTACTGTTTTAAGTGTTATTTTGTGTTTATTCAGGTTTTACATGTATTCTGATTATGTATTTCATGTATTCTTGTATTACTATACCTGTAGTGTCATAATAAGTAACTTTCTAAAAATAGCAGGTTTCCAAAAATAAAAAGTTCCCAAAAAGAGAAAGTTTCCAAAAATAGAAAGTTTTCAAAAATAGTAAGTTTCTAAAAATAGTAAGTTTCTAAAAATAGAAAGTTTCTGAAAATAGTAAGTTTACTAAAATAGAAAGTTTTCATAAATAGAAATAAGCTGAATTAATAAGTCTAAAATATAAGCTAGTGTTTATTAGTCATAAGTTATAAGTCAAGATGATTTATTAGTAAAGTCTATTAAATTAAATACTTAGGCTAAGTGATTATTAATTAATAATAAAAGTGCATGGTTTATTAATTAATAAATGTCATGGTTAATTTAATAAAACTTTACCTTATATCAATTAATTAAATTAAGCATGGTTTTTAATTTAATTAAGTCAAATAAAATACTTAAGTTATAACATGATTTATTTAATTAAATAAGATAACCTAAGTCATGATTTTAATTAATTAATTAATAATTCATGTAAATTAATTTAATAAATTAATTACCAAAATAATGTCTAAATTAAATCGTGCCCAAGACCCGAAACCCGAAGCAAACCAAACCGAGCCAAACACCCCCACACAGCCGGCGGATTGTGGTGGTGACTGGCGGCTAAGCAGCCTCGACTGCAGCCGTTGGTCGCCGCTGCTGGGCCACGGTTCCCACCGGCTTCAGCCGGTTCCTCCTGTCGAGCCAAATACCCACCGGCAATGAGCCGGTTCCCACTGTTTCACCAAGGTTCCCCAGCGTGGGGCCTTGGTTGCTGTTGCCCGAACATAAACCATACCAAGCCCCTTGGGGGTCTCGTCTGTTGGTGGAAAAAGCCCACTGAGAGCCTTGAGGCTCTTGGTTGTGTGCACCAAACCAAAACAAACACCAAACAACCCTTTTTCTTAATTAATCCCTTAACATAACATGTTTTAATTTGTGTTTTAAAGATCCATGTTCATATAATCAAAAATAAAAATAAAGAGATTAAGGTTTTGATAAATACCAAATACATGGATGAAAAAGGAATCGAATGACGAACACGTACACGTAAAAACCCAAGATCAAATCACAAAAATCGTCCTTGTGTTCTGCGGTTAGGAGGTGAGAGGGGCTAGGGTTTCTTGATTTTTCTAAAAATGTATCATGTGTTTATTCCCTAGAGATTAATGTTTACTAGTTGGATTCAAAATAGGCCGGGCCATGAGGCCCTTCCCTTTCTTTTCTCGCTGAAACATACACACAAGCCCAACACCAAATTCATTTGTTTTTCGCGTTAAATAATATTCGTATGCATTCGTGTTTTAATTTTCGTGAATTAATATTATACGTAAATGCTTTATCGTGCATTAATAATATACTTAATACTTGTAATTAACGTTCGTGACACGTGTTGTATATTATTAATGGAAAGTTTTAAATTATTCGTGTTTTCATGTATGTATTGTTCATGGTATTTTATGCGGGTTTACATCATGTCTGATGGTCGATAATCTGGAAAAGGAATATCAAGACGCTTAACCGGTGAGGAGTATGCTGCTGTAAGAATATATGTATTACTGAATTGTGCTGAGATTGAAGAATATGTTTTGTAAGTTTCAACATAGTATTTACTTACTTTTTATATGATTATTAGAATCAATTATTCAACTCAAAACTTCTAATGGATTGGATTCAATTTATGTTTTATGTATGCTCCTGGTGGAGTTTTTTGTGGGTCTCGTTCTTCTTAATTGGCTCGTTGAGGAGTTAGGATGTCGTTTCTTGTATAATTTGTTGTTTGTTTGATTTGTTAACATAATTTTTCTTTCTAAAAGTTTCTCTCTGTTTTTCTTAAGGATATTTGTTGAAGAGATCAAAGCAAACAATCCAACCATAACAGAGAACCAAATTGACTAGAGGATTGAGAGTGACTTTGCTGATTGGTTTAATCACTATGTAAGTATTTTAACCCTTATGGTGAATATGTGAGTGTGCATGTAATAACTTCATCGTATAATAGAGGCACACAATTTAGGTAATGTGGATAATCAAATTATTAAGGATGTTGCTTTAGGGCCCTTGAAGAGTATTACCACGTATCTAATTTATTTTGTCAATAAATATAAATTCCACACTAGTGAGCATGGTTCAGGGAGGTCAACGTATAACAGTGGAGTGTGCATTAAGGGTACTAATTATGGTGACATGACAACTGATTTTTATGGCATTTTATCAGAGATTGTAGAATTAGAGTATCCCGCTCTCCTAATTAAAAGAGTTGTATTGTTTAAGTGTGACTGGTTTGACACAACCCTTAATGTTGGTATGAAGATTCATAAAGATTACAAACTAGTCGATATTAACCATAAAAGAAGGCTCAGGAAGTATGAACCTTTTGTTTTGGCTAGTTAATCATCACAAGTGTATTATTCACCTTATCCGAGCTTGCGACGTGACAAAGTTGATTGGTGGTCTGTGTGAAAAATCAAAGCCACTTCAACATATGATCTTTCTGAAGAAAATAAATCATTGCAAGATGATGAAGTAGAAGCACATTCAATAGATGTAGTTGATATGTCAACAATACCTCTAAATGATTCAAGTGGTATTCAAGTTGATATGGTCGATGACGATGATGATCTGCAGCGCTCAGAAGATGACAATGATTAAGTTTCCTTCAATTAGAATAAATTTTTATGTCTTCAAGTATTAAACTTCTTGCATATGTTTATGTTTATGTGGTTAGAGATATGGTCGTTTGACAACATTTTGATTGTAAAACGGTTCTTTTACTTATTAACCTTTTAGGTGGAAAGAGACCTTGGTTACCTTTTTAATAATAATTTGAGTATGAGGCGTTTCTTATATATGTTGGCAGAGATAACATTGCTTAAAAATCAAGATAGAATATCGATTACAAGCTTACTGTTTGTTAGGAGCATAAAATTGTGATTGTAGAATTACTGAACTCGTAAATATTTGGTAACATTTTGAGTAAGGTCCATCTGTTAATGTTGTACTGAGTTCTCTTAAGGTTTTGTGGGATTACATAGAGTTAATGTTGTACTGAGTTCTCTTAGATTTTATTCTTATTGTCAGAAATGTTGCAAGTTATCTATTTTTGTTAGCTAGTACACTTGCTTATCAGTGTGTTTGAGTAGGTAATAAAAGTTGCCAAGCACACTATAGGAAGTTAGTGGGTGTGTCCGGCTCTATGTAGTGTCTTAATGTTCGAGTTTCAGTATTTTCTTTCTATGGCCGAGTTTAATACCAACGAACATTAATAGCGTGCAAATAACGGGTAACAAGAATTCACCCACGTAAAAATGAGCACAATCACTAGGCACAAACTTTAACCAGATCCATAATCATGGGCATAATTTTACTCACAAATTACGCATGACAAATTACCCATGAATACAAAGGACGAGTCTAATAAAAGGTACTATAAATTTAGCCACGTAAATTACACTTGAGATGTAAAGCAGGAAACTGGGTTTGTGAAAAGCTACGTGGTATGAATGTTACCCTTAACCTCTTTTCCTCTTCATATGCTCTGATAGCCATTTTTTCCGTCTCTTAGTAAGTTTTTCTTTGGTCTCCCACGTGTCCCTCTTCATACTTTGTTGAACAATTGCCATCCTTAGTCCAATTCTCACCGTCTCATTCTGGACCTTTTTGTAAGCCTCCATATTTTCTCGATGCTCTTCCATTATAGCTCGCCATTGATAATTGAAATCAAAAAAAAATTTTACTTTTTACCAACAACAAATATGGTTTGATGAATAGTATTTTCTGGTGATGAATAGTGATTTGGATGAATAGTGTTTTGATGAACATTTTTTTGAACCCTAGAATCGAAACAATTTTGATACCTATTGAACTGGATCGATTAAGATAATAAAGAACAATAAAGATAGAGTCATCGATGTTCAAAAGTTCGAATAAGCTTTTCCAATTAACTACGAAATTAATAACCATAATGAACCATAATCATATATTTTCTGCATATTGAAAATACAACCCTAATTTCCTATTTATAATAAAAGTTTCCTTGGACTTAACTTAGTCCATAAGATAATGAAATAAAAAGGAACTAAATAATAATATCGATTACGGGTTCATATCATATATCTTTCATCTGACGGGTCAGTCAAAAAATTTACGGGTGCCTCTTCTTTTACGAAGATCCCGACACGTTTACATATGTCAATAAGAAAGTCCCTAACCATATCATGTATATAATTAAAGCCCGAGAGCTCTTTACAATAAACCACGTATTTCTCAAAAGAAACCAAGCATGCTTTGCGACAATCAGAGCATATCGCATCAACTGGAAATATTGAAATCATACGACGATACTTAATGATAGTATGATATTTTACCGGAATATGTTGACTTAGTTTATAGAGACTAGACGATTACCCGCGTATAGCGGCGGAAATTCGTAGCGGTAAAAAATTAACGATATGTGATATTGTGGTGAGTGTTTCGTGTAACATTCAAAATAAAACGTGAAAATATCAAGTTGTTCACCTTGGTTTAAAACAAAACAACATAAAAGTTTTAAGATACCATTCAAAACCCGTTGTAAAAGTTACATGTTTTGACCCGCTAACTCAAATTTCTTAATAACCCGGTTTGACCCGACCGGTTCAAGCAGTTAAAAAACGGGTCAAATTAAACCCGATCTTATATTTTTTAAGCCCTGTTAGTCCCGATTGGCGGGTTGATCCGGAGGACAAATCGGTAACCGGGTGACTCGATCAAGTTGACCCGGTGATCGAGCCGATGATCCGATGGTCGAATCGGTGACCCGGTAATTGGATTAGGAGTACTGAAATTATATAAGAAGTTTGACTAATTAATGAGTAAATCTATTTATATAATTTAAGTTTTCACATTTCACTATTTATGGAATTTAAATTTTCACATTTCACTTTTTACTTTTCAAAAAATGATAGTTCTTCTTATAAATAGTATAGATAAATATAAATATAGATATAAATAGCTTGTAAAAAATTCTAAATATATAATTTTAATAGAATTGGCTTTGCTGTTAAAAAGATAGCGGTTATTTATGTTTTTCTCATCATACTAAATTATATTCATGAAAAGACCAAGCCTAGAAACTCCTAGTAACTTGTAGAAACATGCGGCCTTAAATTTTGCAAGTCTTAAAAGCAATTCCTAGACTAATCCCTAAAAATTTTAAAAGAGTTTTGCACAAAAATATTTTAGGTCAACTAAATTTACGGCATAAAAAACTAAAAGTAACATAAACGATTTTGAGTGTTGCACATACCAACAAAATGACAGTTTTAAATTTTTTTTGTACTTCGTCACCTCAAAATGAATGTACTTCGTGTTACACTCGGCTCCTGTGTGGGTCCGCCCCTGATCCCCGTGATTTGCTTACTCTTTTGGTCCAAAGTGTTTTATCCTTGTATTGAGTTGGGTAAAAGATTTATAAAACGTTACCACATTTCAAGATAGAGACTAATAGATGATTTAGTTATTGCAGTTAAGTGTGAAGGGTTTTACTATGCCCACTTTGGTTCACATTCAAACAAAAATAGAGAAGGTTAATCAGAAAGGAAATTGTCGCGTTTAAATTAGTTTTGGTCGTTTACAAATCAGGTCTTTTTAACAAATTACAGTAATAAAAGACTTGTCAAGAAGTCTCGACGTTCGCACTGAGATATAATTCTGTAAGAGTCAAAAGTTGTTGGGTATCATCTACATTGTCCATAAGCATATAGTCCAAGTGATGGTGACTCGCCGTGGAAACATCCTTTGAGATTGTGTGTTTTCCAGTTTATAAAGCTTTTGTGTTCAGTAAATATTATACATATCAATATTAAATAGCTTGCGAGTTGTGAGTGCAAATGTAATGTGAAATGACAAGCCAAATGCCTCAAGATCTTGAAGCTGGATGACTATAGTACATGTGCATTGATCTTGGCATGTGACTATTTAGAGCTCAATGTATGATTGAGTCGTCGCATTAAATCTATAAAAAAAATATGTCACATTATTACTTTATCCCATAACACCAAAATCTATCATTACACTAAAAACCGTCTATCTAGTTAACACTTAACACAACAAGTTTTAGTGTTATGGTCGCTCCACCTATAAAAAAATAATCATAAAATTTAACCACGCATAAACACAGTAGTGTCTGTTGTTTTCATCTCGCGTTTTTTGGCACGATACGGGCCGGCAACTACGACTCGGGACTTCGAAATGCAAAGGTGGGTATGGTTTTAGCGTTTTCATGTGGTGTTTTCATCAAAACGTAATACCAAACGCATTGTACGGACTACTCTTAGTATGTTACGCACAAATGAAAAAATGTAGCAACTAGCAAGCAGTGATGTAAAAATCATTTTACGCGTCCGATTACTTCTCGCCTAAGTGCTAAGCGTTCATTCATCGTCTTAATTTTCACTAATCGTACTTATTAATCGTTTTGGTAAAAAAAATGATCAATATACCGATTTATCGAATACAAACCGGTCCACATACTGATTTATCAGAAAAGATTCGGTCAAACGAGCATAAATTGGTCAAATCGGACAAAAATCAGCTAAGTCGACCAACTCGATTACGGATAGAGTTCGGCCAAATCAGGCAATAATTCGGTCAAATCATAGAACAATCCACTAAAGCAGTCAAACCGGACATATAATATCAAAATTTCATGATTTTCTATATAAATATCTAATCCGATTAATCTTCATCTAACAAACTAATCGTTAAGCTCTACTCGTCCGCCAAACTAACGTGTAAAGATTTTTGCAACCTTAAATAGAAAAAGAAAAGACCTAGCGATCCAGGCCCAACTGGGCTAGATGAGTTTATCATGAAAAAAATTACACATTGGGTTACTTTCAAAGTTGTTGCAAAAATATATAGTAACGTCAACGTACAAGTTATCATTTTCTCATATCAACCCATCTAGGCCCAATACGATTCCCAGGTGTAGAAAAGATAATACGCATTCACCACACAATCTGAAGACTGGACGCTTATCTTTTCTTACGTGATTTTTTCTGCATTATCCCTCAACAAAATATGGTAAAAGCAGGGGAGAACATATGCATAGACTCCACGATGTTATCGGGTCGGATTATCGAGTTATGAAGTCTTGTTGAGTTTTGGTTGTAAAAACTTAACCAACAACTCGATCCGATATAAGCAAATAGATTATTAAGTTCGGGTGAAACCAACTCGATAAGCTTTTTGAACCGATTAAACTCAACTCGATAAGCTTTTTTAACCGACTAAACCCGACCTGATAAGCTTTATCAGGTTCGGATTTGAATTCGGGTCGAATCAATCCGACCCTGTTGACAACTTTAAATGGCTATGGGCAGTGACATAAAAGATTTTAAGTTTTAAAGTGCTAAACATTAGATTTAAATGTGTGAGTGAGGAGCAATTTGAGTTTCGAGTATGAGGCACTTTAAAAAAGCTTAAAATAAGAGAAAAAATACATTAAAATCACGTATTTTTTGTCTAGCCATGAGAAACGCCGCCACCCCATACCTAAAGTGTAAGTCCGCCCCTGGCTATAGGGTGTGGTACTGTCCTCTATAACTATTGTAACATCCTGCCTAGTCAGACTACAATATTGTCCGCTTTGCCCGCAGGCTCACGGCTTTGCTTTGTGGCCCTCTTGTAAGTAGTTCCCGGCTGGTCACCCAACCTAGTACTACTCTGACATGAGCACGCTTAACTGCCAGTTCCTAAGAACCCCACTTGCATAGACCATAAAATGCGTTGTGTCATGAGAAGGCGACTGTTATCTTATGAACCATAAATCTCTCTTGGCTACAGCCGATATGTAGGGTGTCACAACCAATGTTTTAAAACCCGGGTCTTAGATTGACCCGGTCCAGTCGCCGGGTCCGGGTCAACCCGGGTCGACCCGGGTTAACCCGGGTCCGGGTCAACCCGGGTCGACCCGGGTTAACCCGGGTCGACCCGGGTCAACTCGGTTTTCTAAAAAAAATATTTATTTTTATATTTTTAATAATTAACAAAATTATACTTATAAAAACTACAAAAACTTACGTATATTGAAAATATAAATTGTTTACCGACCAAAATAATATGTAAAAACAAAATTTCGTCGCAAATACGTAAAATTAAAAAAAAAAAATTTAAAAAACCCGAAAAATTCAAAACCCGGCCGGGTCTTGAGAACCGGGTTGACCCGGGTCACCCCAAACCCGCCGGGTCAAGCCGGGTTTCGAAAATATGAAACCCGGGTCAATATGACCCGTTTTTCCGGCCGGAACCGGTTCAACCGGTTGACCCGGCCGGGTCGACCCGGGTCTGAAAACATTGGTCACAACTATTCTGACAAAATGATATTTTAGTATAATTTCTCTTAAAATTTAAGCCTTTTTTGAAAATACTTTTTATTAAAACTGAAATTACTTTACTCACGTCTCATTTATTATAACCTAATATTTAATACTATAAAATCGTATAAATCATCAAACTCAAAGTAAAAATACTTAATTTATTATTTTGATACTAATTTGTTTTCCGCATTAATTGTTGTAAAAGGAAATTTTGGCCCTTACAAACTTTCACCACGAAGTAAATGTCAGTGTTCGCGTATGTCTCCGGCCAGTGCCTCCGGACGCATACACTTCCCCGCAACGGTACCGAAGCCTACCAGCATTTAATAAGGTCAATATGTGGACAGTGAAGCATTTAATGACCAAGCCTAGGGCCAAGGAAAAGTAAAAGCAACCCACAACATTGTTCAGGTGACCTTCGTCTACCTAATGGGTAAAGCGAAGCACCACCGCCCTTGGGGAAACAAATCCATCGATTACAGGGATTTGCGTAATATAGGACTTGATGCCTAGTCTACCGATGTGACCACACATCCAGGTATGCACTACAAAGTAGTATAAATACCTCTACATTTACCACACACACACACACACAACTCAATCTGTATTAAGTACTCACCATTATTACATCTCTATCTTCCGGTATTCCACGCCGGACACCAACTTCGTGACAGTTACTTACTCTCACGCCGGAGCTTGGTCTCGGGGTCAAACCTGGGACGAGGCTAACGTGTGCTACATTGTGTTTCTAGGTTCGAGACTAAGAGGCTTGCACACCATCATTGTGACCGAAGTGAATTCGCTAGTAGCAGCCTAGCCGGAGAATTTTGCTTCAACAATTGGCGCCATCTGTGGGACCTTAAAATCGAATCTCCACAAACAGCTATCCATGGCAGGAGTCTCAGGAGGGTCACCCACCCCGACATCCCCCGACCGTGATCCTGTGACGGTCGAAAAAGAAACTGAAACACCTATAAACCTACGAGAGAAAATCTTGGAAAGAATGAGCGTGTTACAAAATCTGGTAGAACGCCATAACGTTGTATCCAAAAGGCCCATCTCGCCTACAAGATTGGTCTTCGAGGACGACCCGCAAGATACATCAAGGAACCAAAACGAAGGGCGAAGGGTTCAGAAGGAAGACAACCTACCGGTTGATGACATGCAAAAGCCTTTCAAGGATGTGAGAGCTTCTCCTTTCACCAAAAGAATTATACAATTCTCCTAACTGAAGCACATATTGCCCGCGACCCTCAAGCTATACTCGGGTGCCACTGATCCCAATGATCATATCACCCGGTTTGCCGGTGCAGCCAATTCTGGAGAATGGCCAATGCCAGTGTTGTGACAATCCGTCAATTTATGGTTGATATTTTATTCTCAATGTTTATTTGAAAACATTATTTTAATGTTACATTATGAACTCACTTATTTTTGGGAAGTAATTTGGATTTACGTCTTGAAGTAGCATCGACTACGTCTAAACCGGAGGATTAAACGTTACGTGCTTACGTTTACATACACCGTCTTTGGTGACAGTCCGACATTTCAGAAAATAAATTTGTCTATGAATATTATTTTGGAGTTTTAAATTTGAGTTGGTTCATAAACTCACAAATTTACGAGAAGAGATTAGGACTTACGATTTTAATTTAACGTCCTTTACGACTAAACCGGAAACCTTAGGATTATGTATTTACGTTTTTGAACTCCGTTTTTTATGAGACAATTTTTATTGGATTCGTTTTGTGTCGTTGATTCATAATTTATAAAAACATTTTTCGTGAAACGACCCGAGGACACGCAAATCGAGGAAACTAGAATCGAGGAATACCCGTAAATTAGTGAGGTGGGACAAAATACATTATCCCACCCCACTAATACACATGGTATGGCACAACATGACACCACATCAAAGATGTGGCATCATGTTAACTTGTAGCTTACAAGTGTAAGCACTAGCTTAATACTTAAGCTAGTTTCTTTCACTCATCCTACAAAAACAACTAGCTACTCATAACCATCATTTTCACTCATGCAAACCACTCTCATCCTCCCATTTCTCTCTCAAAAATTCGTCCTACTCTCACCCTAAATAACCCATTTGATCTTGATTTAACCATGAAATCATATGTTATTCACACATATGATGAAAACCCATTGAAGTTATGAAGATTGGAGGTGATCTTAACATGTAAAAAGGAGTTTTCAAGGGAGTTTGGGGCTGATTTCTCAAGGAGTTTTCATGAAGAACAAGGGCTGATTTTTGGAGGAATCTACAAATACTTGGTGATCCTAGAAGTGGTGTTGATATCTCATAAGATTGGTTACCCAAAACCATGTCTTGTTCATCCAAAAGCTCATCATTTCATCATCATGGTGGTATAAAGATTGTTCTCCTCATCCTCTTGTTATTTTGATTATGTAATCATGTATTTTCTTTCCTATTGTATATGTATATGATGATTATATGATGATAAAAGTGTTGTGTGGGGATTTGTTGTTGATAAACATGCTTAAAAAGATGTAAGACTATAAGAAACAAGGCTAAAATCTTGTTTAAATTTGTTGGCTGTATAAAACAGTAAAGAATCAAATGATGAACTGATAAAAATTGCATAGATTAATGGATTTACAGTAAGCTATGGGCCTTGTACACATGTGAGAGTTGGCCATGCAATGGAATCAAAATAATGAGTGAGATATGATCAAAACAAGTTTAAGATACAAATCTGAGTTCACTGTTTTGGACGATTTTTAGAAAATATTTAGAAGATGATTCAACAGTAGCTATAGGGGAATTAAATGTAGCACATATCATGTAGTTTATGTGATAAAAATTTGAGCTTCTATCTCCATATAGAACTCACTATATGGCAGTTTTGGTGAAGATGAAAATAAAAATCAGATTTTTGGAAAATAAAGTATAATACTATTATATAAGCACTCAAAATTATATTGTATAAAATGTAAAGTTAAAACCCACTAACTCTTGGATTTTATTTATATAAATATGTACAATGATAAATAAGTGTACATTTTATAAAAATGGTAACTTGTTAAGTTTTATAAGTTATAAAACTATAAACATGATTTTTACGACTTTTTCGGCTAATACCGTAAAATTAACGTTTTTGTTAAATAAAACTTAGATGGTTGGACCCGACTAATATAAACTTTATAAAACTAATATACTGATATATAAACATGTATAACAAGTAAAAACCGATAAAACCCGAACTATAGGACATACGGACATTAACGGACTAAATTAACGTTATTGGACTAATAATACAACAAAAATGGACTAAAATACTTATGAACTTATTATTGGGCTTAACCCATTTGGACCCAACTTGTAAGGTGTAAACACTGATCATATAAGTATAAAATGGATTAATAAGAGTTAAAGAACTTATAATAAGTTTATTGGACTTAAAACGCGTAAATAGGTAAAACTAGTAAACTAGTAAAAAGATACCAATACGTAAACACTAAAACGAGTTAACGAGAGTATGTAAACCCACTTGATCATCATATATATATAATCATCATATGTATACATACTTGTTATTTTGGACATGAGTCTAAAACGAGTATTATTTGTCTAGGTTTCCGTGATTGAAGCACGTACCGTACATCCGAATTGCTGATAACCCGCTTTCCCACATCAACGTGAGTTCATAGCCTCGCACTCTTTTAAATGTTTTTATAAATGTTTTATAAATCCGCGAGGGAGATAACATGTTAGTTTTATAAAATAAGACACCATTTGTCCCGATTGTTTGTTTATTGATTTTGGACCCGAATGATTGAATGACCCGATTGTATGACCCGATAAATGATTAATGGACCCGATAGATGAAATAAAATGGATTATTAAAGTTAGGTTATGTCACTAAAAGTCCCATTAGCATGAATTGTGAACTACCGGGATTTGGTAGACGCTTATGCATTTAATAGTACTATTTGGGGACGATCACCCCAGTTCGCGCCTTGACGGTTGATCCCCGTCGTGCCACATTGATTGGTAAGCGAATTTATGTATGAGAAGATTTCCATAGCGTGACCTTTGTGACGACACGCTACTTTAGATGGGCAAAATTGGTATCGGGTTAGCTACCCGTTGTTGGTTTAGTAAGGTAACAATGTCATGCGGCTTATAATAATCCAAAAACTAACGAAATACTATTAGACGCTTCGAATTACGATGTATTGCCTGACTAGCAATACAGGGTCATACTATTGATATTATGTTTGTGTTTTGGTTTTCATAACCAGACTCATATAACGGTTTTTATTTATATACAACGTCATAAGACGTATTGTATGATGTTTTTACGACATTGGCTCGTATAATAATTTTTAAGGCAAATGCCTATATTATGATTTTCGATAAGGATTTGTATAAAATGACTTTGGCTATTTTATGGCCTATTACAAAGATTTGTATAAAATGATTTTGGCTATTTTACGACCTATTACAATGATTTGTACGAATTGATTTTTGATACTAATTTTATACCAAAGTGATATTGATGGATTTTATGAAACTCTATGAATTCACTCGGCGTTATCGCTGACCCTTTTCTTTTAACATGTTTTATCTCAGGTACTTGAAGGTAATTCTCGGGAAGACGACAAGAATTCATGGCCCGCACCTAAACAATATTTTCCATTCAAATACTTTGTAAAACTTTGTATGAAATATAATGACTTGGGACCTATGTAACTTTGATATTTATGAATGGAAATGCTTTATTAATAAACGACGCGATTTTTATGCGTTGTCTATGATGTGAGTAATGTGCTAACCCGTAACACCAACTAGTCTTCCGCTGTATTGAGTTGTATAAATTTGGGGGTGTTACAGTTTGGTACCAGAGCTCTCGTTATAGAGAACGAAAGATTTTTTAAAACTAAGGTTTTGAATAAAACATTTCAAAATCTTTTAACTATAAACATTTTTCTAAAAATGTCTAAAAATCTTTTGACTATAACGGTGCCGAAGAATTCCCGAGTTACCGACAAGGCCAGACTGAGAAGTGTTATTTTAATATATATATATAACTTGGATTATATATATATATATATATATATATATATATATATATATATATATATATATATATATATATATATATATATATATATATATATATATATATATATATGATGTAATTTTATTACATAATTGTTTGATGATTATTTGATATTTATACGACGTCGATTGTCACAAGAAACCCTAAATCCCCTAGTAAGTTAATCGAAGCTATTCTCGTAGGAATTCTAGCTATCCTAGATCTAAACCAGGTTGTGGATATTTATAATCCCAACAAATGGTTGATATTCGTAGAAATGTAGATATTAGTTGATTGTGATATTGAAAAAGAATTGGCGAGATTAAATCTGATATCGATGTCATGACGATCTTTTCTTATAGAGTGGAGTTTGACAAAACGTTACCACCTAGAAAGATGTCATCTGATTCGTTGTCATCCAATTCTTAAATTTGAAATCGAAAGGGTGAATGTTGCACTTGAGGCTGTTATTGGAACCATTACCCAAAAGCCTCATGCCACTAATACCTTTCCGAGAAGTCTAAGTTGAATGATCAAGTCATTTCATATTAATGACTCATTTGATAATTGTTGTTGTAAGAGCTAATAGGATTGGAAATTAAGTGTTGATTTATATTGAGATTGTAATTGCCTTTACAAGGCTGAAGAATAAGATTGAAAGTATTGGAGAATGAAGTAGGGTATCGACTTGAGTATAAAATTGGTTAAAACTTGAAGAAAATAAAATTTAATCCGTATGAAATATGAGATTGTTAAGAGGAAGTCGTTAAGTCTTGGGATTGAATTGTAAGGTTTTAAATGATTGTAGGTTCGTGTTAAGGGTTGTTCCTAGGCCATTGTCCACTAATGAGGATGCCCAGAGTTCAATAAATAAATTGAAGAAATCTTCTTCTGAATTGGGACCGATGGATCTTCCGGGACATGTGGAACACCTAATGACTCTTGTAGATTAGTATTCATTGTGGTATCTTTTAAGAATCCCTAACTTAACTGAGATATCAGTTGGTAGGATGAGTTCTGAGAATTGTATGACATAGTGACACGTAATGTGTTACGGTACAATTTTGACTTGTTTGTGATTAATGAAAAGACTACCTTTGATTGCTAAATTCTACATGTATCGATGTTATCTATCTTTTATTTCTTCATCCTAATGTTCGCATTAGTGATGCAACCGTTGAACAAGTACTCATCTCGAATTGAGTTACGTTGTGAATTATTCTTCCTGAGTGCCATCAAGGTCATGAACCTCATGATTATTTGGCTAATCTCATTTCCTATCATATCGTAGTTAATTCTTGGTAAACAAGCTTTCATCACTCTTTTGCAGATCACTCATTGTTTTTATAAAGTTAAAACGGTATCCTTTGAGAAAATTGAATTTTCATCACTATAAGGATTATTCGAAGTGAGATTTATAAGTGATTGTTATCAAAGTAAAGTTGTTTAAGAAATGCTTTGGAAACTTAATTGTTTTCATAACAAAGAAAATCTTTGTAAATTTATTTTTGATTCTTATTTAAGAATTAAGCATGAAAATGTTTTTATTATAAACATGATGATAAAATTTTGACGAACTGAGTATTGCATCGTTAATCTTGAAATTGTATATAGTTGCGCGCCTACATACAATTTGGAATGGACCATGCAAGACTGATTAGTAGTCACCATAAAACTAATTAATAAACACTACATTTTCTTTGAAGATTGTGAAAGAATAAATTTTATGAGATCTGCAAGAAGTGAAAAATAAGGACATAGTGTTAGGGACACCTACATATGTGCCTGTAACATCTATTCTTCTGAGTCGAATTTACTCATCGGTGGAAATTGTCTTATTTGACAATTGACAATTCTTTCTTGTCAAATTCTCCCGTAGTGAGATTCTTAGGAAAAGTATCTGATTACCGAGTGTTGATACCCGACTGGATGTATTGACGTTCTTATCATTTCTTTTGATTTGATTTCATTTGAATGACCTGGGTAACGATCCGAGGAGCTTTCGAATGCGTACTCAAATTATGAAAACATAGGATATATTCATATTCGTTAAATGTTTTCGTCTGTATTTGATTTGAAATTCTCTCGCGTAGATTATGCGTTGACCTTACTCTTTTAAGGTTAGTTATGTCTCCTGATATCCTTGAATTTGCGAAGGATTATGAGTTATTATTAGTCTTTTGAGAAGTTCACATCTTATCGACGACAATAAAACTGGAAACGTTGATAGTGCCAGTAGAATGGATTGATTGATTATGACATGATGACATTGTCTTAATTGATGGGAACTCAAGTAGAATTCCCGTAAATGATAAGATGTTGATTATCAAAAGTGATCTAAATAATTCTTGATGGATGACTTGAAATTATACTGTGAGTGGTTTTAAATTAGTCATAGATATTATAATCTAGAAGAACCTAATATAAATTTATTTAAAGATGTTTATGTTATCTGAAACTTTAGGAAGTATTTGTTGATGAATTTTCTAGACTTTTGCCATTAAGGCAAGTTGAAATTGGTATTGATTATACTCCCGGTGCTGCATCTGTGGCGTGTGCACTGTACGTCAGCACCATCTAAATTAAAGGAATTACCGTACAACTGAGAGAGTTGTTGGAGAAAGATATTTTTATACCAAGCCTGTCATTATGAAGAGCAATGGTGTTATCATTCCTTATATTTATAGATTACTATAAACTGAGTAAATTGACAATCGAAAACAATATCCATAACTCGAAATGGAAGATTTGTTCGATCATTTACAAGGTTTTTGATCCTCAGCATGGTTATCATCAACTTCGCATCTGCGAAAAAGATTATGTATTCCAATCACTACATCCGGTACTTGTAATGAACATTACGAGTTTCACGTGGTGACGTTTGGATTGACTAATACACATGTAGCAATCATAAATTTGGTGAATCACGTGTGTAGGCTGTAATTTGATAAATTCATGCTTGTGATCATTAAAGACCATTTATTTGTTTATAAGAATAAGAATGAGTTAATAGTTATTTATAGATTGCCCTGAATTGGCCGAACGATAAAAACCTGTATCTTAAATATTTAACATGTGATTAAAGACTAAATCCTTTATATTAATTGACCATGTGAGTAATAGATAATGGAATCTATATTGACTCTTCAAAAAAAATTGAGAGCCCTTTTAAGACTTTGAGTTATACTAAAAAGAAAATGGAAATATGTTTTGACGAATGTTTTAACAAAGGATTTTAAAGGGATTATTCCCTTATACACAAACAATTTAACTAAACATCTGTTTAGGGGTAAATGTTTGTGTATACTTCTAGACAACCTAAGAAGAATTAAGGAAACTATATAACTTATTACTTGAAATTCGAAACGACAATTTTTGCTTTTCAAACTAAGAAAACTTTGAACAAAGTATAAACAAAGGTTTTTCGAACATTTACGAATCTTATTAAATATTTTCGATAAATCAACAAAAATCTAATTAATTAAATTCAAATTTATTTTTAACATTTTATATAATTGGTCGAACTAAGAAATTTAAACTTTTAACGTTTACGTTTCATAAAAATTAAATAATTATTGTTAATTTACATATAATAATTATCGACGCTTTAGACGCCGGATTGAGAAAAACTGATAAAAACAATAGTTGAGATAGAATTAAAACTTAGAAAATATGAAGAAAGGTGAACGTAATTACTGACATATTATATAGAAAGTATAAATATTCAATTAAGATATATTTCTTAATAATGATTGTGCAAACTAAATTGCCGAATAATATAAAAATAAATGATGTTTGTAAAAAGGATAATATAGATAATAAATGGAGTTCGCGGCTAATGTGAACCATTAAAATAGAGAAGCCGATAGCGTTAGATGTATAAAAGACCACTTATGATTGTCTAAATATGGAGATTGCGAGATATAGTTATGTTGGAATTTGTAAGTATACGTATTATATGTATGTCATTTTTGACTAAAAGTATCTTTGTCTGAAGAAGTTGTACTGATGACGAATTATGAAGGCAGACATTGCCTCATACATTAGTAAACGTCTAGCTATTGCAAAGGTCATCATATGAATCTGATTCGATTTGGGTCATCGTCGACAGACTGACCAAATCTGCTAATATCATTCCCGTTAATGGTAAATGCAAAAGAATTTTGTAAACATAGTGTGCCTGTATCGAACATCTTTATCAAGATCCTCGCTTCGCATAGAATTTCTAGAGATTTGCTCAGAAATCATTGAGAACGAACCTTGATGAGAGTACTATATACCACCCCAAATCGAAGGGACGAGGTAAAGTAACGATACAAAGTAATATAAGTACTGTTTTATGTTTGAATGATTGACCTTTGGTAATGGACCGTATAATCGTTGGGAAAGATTTTCATTGATAATCATCGTATTAGGATTGAGATCGAATCTTGTTAGGATCTAAATATTAGAGCATCTGTAAGCAGGAGTTGAGATAAAGACACCCGACATACACCCATTGTGAGTTGGACATGTCTCTTAGGGTTAAGGTTTCCTATAATGGCGAACCTAACCTTACAAAATACCTGACTCGCGAGATCTGAAATGATTGTTGAAATTAGGATTTGATTATTAACTGCCGATAGTGGGAAGGAGGTCATATGAATATGAAATGTAGATCTTGAAGTGCCAAATGGGTAGCAAAGTTATGACACAATTTTTAAACTTGGAAAAAATGAATTCATGATCTGACAAATCATGGGATATAAGTCCCCGTTGTATGGGACCATTGAGATGGTATAAAAGATTGGTTTGAAAGGCATATAAGCTGGATCTACCCTAGGACTTTAAAGACTGCGTGAATTATGTTTCGTAAATCAAACTTGATGGAATATCTATCAAGTGAAAATCTGATTATTCTTAGTAAAGCTTAGATCGGCGAAAAGTTGCATTCATCAGAATACCGTGAACATCATGAATAGAGAAAGTAAGTCAACATTTAGCCTGATCTTATTCCTATAGTTATGTTTGATGAAACTCGCGTATTATAATAGATTACACTTGTGAGAAAAGACCGAATGTGGAGGAAATACCCACATAACTTTTAACTCTATAAGAAGCGAGTAGTAAGATGATCTTTGAGGACAAAGATCCTGTTTAGGGGTAAATGCTGTGACAATCCGTCAATTTATGGTTGATATTTTATTCTCAATGTTTATTTGAAAACATTATTTTAATGTTAAATTATGAACTCACTTATTTTTGGGAAGTAATTTGGATTTACGTCTTGAAGTAGCATCGACTACGTCTAAACCGAAGGATTCAACGTTACGTGCTTATGTTTACATACACCGTCTTTGGTGACAGTCCGACATTTCAGAAAATAAATTTGTCTATGAATATTATTTTGGAGTTTTAATTTGAGTTGGTTCATAAACTCACAAATTTACGAGAAGAGATTAGGACTTACGATTTTAATTTAACGTCCTTTACGACTAAACCGGAAACCTTAGGATTATGTATTTACGTTTTTGAACTCCGTTTTTGATGAGACAATTTTTATTGGATTCGTTTTGTGTCATTGATTCATAATTTATAAAAACGTTTTTCGTGAAACGACCCGAGGACACGCAAATCGAGGAAACTAGAATCGAGGAATACCCGTAAATTAGTGAGGTGGGACAAAACATATTATCCCACCCCACTAATACACATGATATGGCACAACATGACACCACATCAAAGATGTGGCATCATGTTAACTTGTAGCTTACAAGTGTAAGCACTAGCTTAACACTTAAGCTAGTTTCTTTCACTCATCCCACAAAAACAACTAGCTACTCATAACCACCATTTTCACTCATGCAAACCACTCTCATCCTCCCATTTCTCTCTCAAAAATTCGTCCTACTCTCACCCTAAGTAACCCATTTGATCTTGATTTAACCATGAAATCATATGTTATTCACACATATGATGAAAACCCATTGAAGTTATGAAGATTGGAGGTGATCTTAACATGTAAAAAGGAGTTTTCAAGGGAGTTTGGGGCTGATTTCTCAAGGAGTTTTCATGAAAAACAAGGGCTGATTTTTGGAGGAATCTACAAATACTTGGTGATCCTAGAAGTGGTGTTGATATCTCATAAGATTGGTTACCCAAAACCATGTCTTGTTCATCCAAAAGCTCATCATTTCATCATCATGGTGGTATAAAGATTGTTCTCCTCATCCTCTTGTTATTTTGATTATGTAATCATGTATTTTCTTTCCTATTGTATATGTATATGATGATTATATGATGATAAAAGTGTTGTGTGGGGATTTGTTGTTGATAAACATGCTTAAAAAGATGTAAGACTATAAGAAACAAGGCTAAAATCTTGTTTAAATTTGTTGGTTGTATAAACCAGTAAAGAATCAAATGATGAACTGATAAAAATGGCATAGATTAATGGATTTACAGTAAGCTATGGGTCTTGTACACATGTGAGAGTTGGCCATGCAATGGAATCAAAATAATGAGTGAGATATGATCAAAACAAGTTTAAGATACAAATCTGAGTTCACTGTTTTGGACGATTTTTAGAAAATATTTAGAAGATGATTCAACAGTAGCTATACAGGAGTTAAATGTAGCACATATCATGTAGTTTATGTGATAAAAATTTGAGCTTCTATCTCCATATAGAACTCAAGATATGGCAGTTTTGCTGAAGATGAAAATAAAAATCAGATTTTTGGAAAATAAAGTATAATACTATTATATAAGCACTCAAAATTATATTGTATAAAATGTAAAGTTAAAACCCACTAACTCTTGGATTTTATTTATATAAATATGTACAATGATAAATAAGTGGACATTTTACAAAAATGGTAACTTGTTAAGTTTTATAAGTTATAAAACTATAAACATGATTTTTACGACTTTTTCGGCTAATGCCGTAAAATTAACGTTTTTGTTAAATAAAACTTAGATGGTTGGACCCGACTAATATAAACTTTATAAAACTAATATACTGATATATAAACATGTATAACAAGTAAAAACTGATAAAACCCGAACTATAGGACATACGGACGTTAACGGACTAAATTAACGTTATTGGACTAATAATACAACAAAAATGGACTAAAATACTTATGAACTTATTATTGGGCTTAACCCATTTGGACCCAACTTGTAAGGTGTAAACACTGATCATATAAGTATAAAATGGATTAATAAGAGTTAAAGAACTTATAATAAGTTTATTGGACTTAAAACGCGTAAATAGGTAAAACTAGTAAACTAGTAAAAAGATACCAATACGTAAACACTAAAACGAGTTAACGAGAGTATGTAAACCCACTTGATCATCATATATATATAATCATCATATGTATACATACTTGTTATTTTGGACATGAGTCTAAAACGAGTATTATTTGTCTAGGTTTCCGTGATTGAAGCACGTACCGTACATCCGAATTGCCGATAACCCGCTTTCCCACATCAACGTGAGTCCATAGCCTCGCACTCTTTTAAATGTTTTTATAAATGTTTTATAAACCCGCGAGGGAGATAACATGTTAGTTTTATAAAATAAGACACCATTTGTCCCGATTGTTTGTTTATTGATTTTGAACCCGAATGATTGAATGACCCGATTGTATGACCCGATAAATGATTAATGGACCCGATAGATGAAATAAAATGGATTATTAAAGTTAGGTTATGTCACTAAAAGTCCCATTAGCATGAATTGTGAACTACCGGGATTTGGTAGACGCTTATGCATTTAATAGTACTATTTGGGGACGATCACCCCAGTTCGCGCCTTGACGGTTGATCCCCGTCGTGCCACATTGATTGGTAAGCGAATTTATGTATGAGAAGATTTCCATAGCGTGACCTTTGTGACGACATGCTACTTTAGATGGGCAAAATTGGTATCGGGTTAGCTACCCGTTGTTGGTTTAGTAAGGTAACAATGTCATGCGGCTTATAATAATCCAAAAACTAACGAAATACTATTAGACGCTTCGAATTACGATGTATTGCCTGACTAGCAATACAGGGTCATACTATTGATATTATGTTTTTGTTTTGGTTTTCATAACCATACTCATATAACGGTTTTTATTTCTATACAACGTCATAAGACGTATTGTATGATGTTTTTACGACATTGACTCGTATAATAATTTTTAAGGCAAATGCCTATATTATGATTTTCGATAAGGATTTGTATAAAATGACTTTGGCTATTTTATGGCCTATTACAAAGATTTGTATAAAATAATTTTGGCTATTTTACGACCTATTACAATGATTTGTACGAATTGATTTTTGATACTAATTTTATACCAAAGTGATATTGATGGATTTTATGAAACTCTATGAATTCACTCGGCGTTATCGCTGACCCTTTTCTTTTAACATGTTTTATCTTAGGTACTTAAAGGTAATTCTCGGGAAGACGACAAGAATTTATGGCCCGCACCTAAACAATATTTTCCATTCAAATACTTTGTAAAACTTTGTATGAAATATAATGACTTGGGACCTATGTAACTTTGATATTTATGAATGGAAATGCTTTATTAATAAACGACGCGATTTTTATGCGTTGTCTATGATGTGAGTAATGTGCTAACCCGTAACACCAACTAGTCTTCCGCTGTATTGTGTTGTATAAATTTGGGGGTGTTACAAGTGTGGTGCATGTTCTTTCATCAAACTTTGGATGGAGCCGCATAAGGATGGTTCGAAAGGTTGCCGAGAGGTAGCATAGATAATTGGGATGACTTAAAGGACCAATTCTTGGAAAGGTTTTCTCTAAGAAGGAAAAGCCTCAAAACGCCAATGGAAATTACCACCATCACCCGCAAAGCACACGAAACCTTGGCAGTATTCAAAGAACGCTAGACGGATGAGGCAAGCTATATTCAAGGGGTTCCGGAAGTGATGAAGATATCAGCCTTCGTGAACGGGGCTAAATGGCCGGAGTTAGTTCGACGTTTCACAGATGATACCCCTATGACGGTGACGGAAATGATGCAAAGGGTGGATGATTTCATAAAATCCGAAGATGCCTTCCGAAATACGGAATTACCAACAGGAGAAATGGGTGATGGAAATGTAAAGTAAAACAGGGAAGAAAGGTATACCCCTTCCGGTTTGCGTGGACGCAATAGAGGTCGATAAAGAAATGATTACCGATCTAAGCCCTCGTTCTCCCCATATGTACCTCCAGTGAACCAAAATCAGGGAAGGAGGTCCCCATACCAACGTCCCGGTTTGGAATCTCTGACCAAGTTTCCTAAAGAAATCCTAGCCAATGAATTGCAATTATGCCTTCCCCCACCATTGCTGACCAAGGGAATAGTCCGACCCGAAAACATGGATAAATACTGTGACTATCATCAAGAGAAAGGTCATCTTACTAACGATTGTCATCAGTTGAGAAAACAGTTGGAAGCAGCCTTAGAGTCTGGTAAGCTAAACCATCTCGTAAAAGACTTGCGAGGAAGGGTAAATAAAGGGAATCATGGTAGAGGAAATGGAGATTTCAAAGGAAAGACAATAAACATGATAGAAGGCAGGTATAGCGGGATGAAGATGAAAAAGGTATGTAAGATCGAAGTTGATTGGATGAAGACTCCCATCACATTCCCTCCGGTTTCCGATGCCGAGGCATCTGACGATCCTTTAATATTTGAGGCGGAGGTAGAAGGATATTGGTGAAAAGGGTATTCGTGGATGAAGGAGCCACAATGCAAGTCATGTTCGAACACTGCTTTCTAAATTTAGATCCCTCGATCCGAAGGAGGTTGACACCCGACCATGCAAAGGTTTTAAGTTTCTCAGGTGAGGAAACCACACCTCTCGGCAAAATTGATTTGGAAGTAACCTTCAGATCACATGACCTAACAAGACAAACAATGATGAGATTCACGGTGATCAGGGTACCGTCCCCTTATAATATCATACTTGGAAGAACCAGAATTAGGGAATTAAGAGCCGTACCCTCTACCGTCCACTCAGCCATGAAGTTCCCCACTCCTAACGCAATTGCAACAATGAGAACTAAAGCATGAGTAATCTATGAATGCAGAGTCATAGAGGACGGGCAGAAGATAAAAAATGAAAGCAATGGCTGTGGGAAAGGAATTAGATAAATGGATTGCTCATGAAAAGCGCAATCAACAAGCAAGAGTAGCGGGAGATACGACGGAACAAATCTGTGTTAACCCCGGATACCCGGAGCAGTTGGTCACCATTGGAAAATTATTTACCAAGAAGTGTCGATTGCAGCTCATAGACTTGATAAGAAATAACGCTGATGTATTCGCATTGGAACCTTCAGATATGATGGGAGTACCAAGGAGGATTATCAAGCACTCGTTGAATGTCAACATAGAGGCTGATCCGGTTGCACAAAAAAGAAGGACGTTGGGAGAAGAAAAAAGTCAAGCAGTCAAAAGGGACGTGACGGAGTTAATAAAGGCCGGTATCATACGACCAGTGAGGTACCCAACATGGATTTCCAACCCAGTCCTAGTAAAGAAGCCGGATGGTGATTGGCGAATGTGCATAGATTTCAAGAACCTCAACTCCGCCTGTCCGAAGGATTCTTATCCTCTACCGGACATAGACGTGAAGATAGGAGCGGTCATGGGATATAAGTTCAAATGTTTCCTAGACCCCTATAAGGGATATCACCAAATGCTAATGGACGAAGCAGATGAAGAAAAGACAACGTTTTACACCGACGAGGGCACATACT
This sequence comes from Glebionis coronaria, assembly GCA_025667525.1. Taxonomy (NCBI): domain Eukaryota; kingdom Viridiplantae; phylum Streptophyta; class Magnoliopsida; order Asterales; family Asteraceae; genus Glebionis; species Glebionis coronaria. The sequence continues at coordinate 569,857,376 of CM046875.1, read as the reverse complement.
GTTATACGAAAATGCCTTTCGGTCTAAAGAACGTCGGGGCCACCTATCAAAGGTTGGTAGACTCAGCGTTCCGTTTGCAAATTGGCACGAACTTGGAAGCATACGTGGATGATTTGATGATCAAAATTAAAACCGAGGAAGACATGCTCGCGGATATCCAAGAAACCTTCGACAATCTGAAAAGAATTAACATGAAATTAAACCCAAAAAAGTGTTCGTTCGGGGTCGAGGAAGGAAAATTCTTGGGATGCATGGTAACATCAGAAGGCATAAGAGCAAACCCCAAGAAGACAAAAGCAATCACAGAAATGAGATCTCCGAAAACTTTGAAATAAATGCAGTCATTGAGCGGTAAGCTAGCAGCACTCAATCGTTTCTTGTCCCGGTCAGCCGAAAGGTCAATGCCATTCTTTGAAACATTGAAGAATATCACCAAAGAAAATAAAGAGGAATTTCGGTGGACAGACAAGGCAGAAGAAGCCTTCCAGCAGCTAAAAAAGGCAATACTAGATCTTCTGTTGTTAACATCTCCCGTCAAAGGAGAAGTTTTGTATGTATATCTTGCCGCGTCCAAAGATGCAGTTAGCGATGTACTTATGGTGGAACGAAACGGGATGTAAATGCCAGTGAGGTATGTGAGCAAGACGCTACATGACGCCGAGAAAAGATACGCTCCATTAGAAAAGTTGGTTCTTTAATTGTTGCACTTATCCCGAAGGTTGAGGAGACATTTCGAAGCTCATGACATCTATGTCATAACAGACCAGCCTTTGAAACAAATATTAAGCAAGTCCGAAGCCTCAAGAAGGCTAGCAAAGTATGCAGTGGAATTAGGAACATACGAAATTTTCTATGTCTCTCGAAATTCTATCAAGGGTCAAGTGTTAGCGGACTTCCTGAATGAGGCTCCCCTGGATCAACAAGAGGCCGCAACGATTTATGAGATCTCCGAGGAAGAAGAATCGGAAGCTCAGTGGGTTCTGTTCACAGATGGAGCAGCCAACAGTAAGGGAGCTGGCGCCGGACTGGTGCTAATCAATTCGGAAGGAGTAGAACTCACATATGCTTTAAGGTTTAATTTCAATTGCTCAAATAATGAAGCTGAATATGAGGCTCTACTGGCTGGACTTCGGGTTGGCTGAAAAGATGGGGGTAAAGGAGTTGCAAGCCAAAGTGGACTCCAAGCTAGTATCTTGTCAAATCAAAGGAGAGTTCAAAGCAAGCGATGATAGAATGTCTAAGTATCTGGCCAAGGTCAAAAAACGCCTCCTCACCTTCACAAAGTTCAACATTGAACACATCCTCCGGAATAAAAACCAAAAGGCCGATGTCCTAAGCAAACTTGCCTCGGTTGCGTTCAACCACCTAACCAAGGAAGTATTGGTAGAAGCTTTGGACGCAAGGTCCATCGACATGCAAGAGGTAAATGATATAGTGGAAGAAGAAGAAGAATGTTGGATGTCGCCTATCAAAAGGTGCTTGGAATAAGGTATATGGCCGCAAGATCCAGAAAAAGCCAGGAACCTAAGGATGAAAATACCCCAGTATACCATGGAAAACGGGGTGTTATTCAAAAAATCATATTGATCTCCAACGCTAAGGTGCGTCGGACCGTTGCAAGCAAATTATATCATCCGAGAGGTCCATGAGGGAGCCTGTGGAATGCACGCTGGAGCAAGATCAGTGGTTGCGAAGATAATGCGTCAAGGCTATTTTTGGCCCACAATGCACCAGGACGCATGGGACGAGATCTCTAAGTGCGACTCGTGCAAAATACATGGTCCCATACCAAGGCTTCCCACGACTAATTTGACTTCGATAACGTCACCGTGGCCCTTTTACCAATGGGGGATGGATATATTGGGACCAATCAGCGGAAATTCTGGTAACATCAAGTTCGTGATAGTAGCCATTGACTACTTCACCAAATGGATTGAAGCCAAACCAGTGGCCAAGATAACCGGGAAGGAGGTCAATAAGTTTGCCTGGGAAAACATTGTTTGCAGGTTCGGATTATCGAGGGTGATAGTAACGGATAATGGCAAGCAGTTAATAGACGGATCCTTTGGGAAATGGTGTGATAAATGGCATGTTAAGCAGATGACTACCGCGGTAGCACATCCAAAGGCCAACGGTCTGGTCGAGAGGGCCAACAAGTCGCTCATGCATGGTTTGAAGGCAAGATTGAGGAGAAGGATGATCGGATGGGTAGACGAATTGCCTCATATGTTATGGGCCCACAAGACTATGCTCAAAACCAGCAATGGAGAAACTCCCTTCAGCCTCACCTACGGGAGTGAAGCCGTGATCCCGACAGAAATAGGCATTCCTTCCGCAAGAACTTTACTTTTTGATGAAAGTACAAATGAAGAAGAGCTACGGTTAAACTTGGACCTGCTCCAAGAAAGGAGGGAGACTGCGGCCATACAAGAAGCTAAATACAAAAGGAAGGTCGAACAGTACTACAACAAACGTGTCAGACCTTGTTCCTTCAAGGTCGGAGACTTTGTCTATCGCCGCAACATGGCCAACCGACAGGAAAAGATCGGAAAGCTTGGTCCCAATTGGGAAGGACCTTACAGGGTCGTGGAAGCCTACCAAACCGGTTCGTACAAGTTGGAAACCATGGACGAAAAGGAGATACCGCGCACTTGGCATGCAACCAATTTGTAGAAATGTTTTATGTAATGAGAATCTTGTTGTATCAACTCCTTTATTAGTTTTTAATGAATGAAAACTCTTCCGTTAAGCATATTTAATTGCAGTAGTTATAGACCTCGGCCTAGCTAACCGAATGGTATGTAAATACGCTTTAAAGTGTTGGACGCGCCCAAAGGGCAATCCGAAGACAAATCAAAAGCGGTCCGGTACCGATGTCTAAAAAAAACACAAATGTAGACGTACAAGTGTTGGATGCGCTCATGGAGCAATCCGGAGACAAAGCAAAAGCGGCCCGGTGCCGATGTCTCTCACATAAATATGAAACACATGTGTAAATACACAAATATCTGGGCATACCCTGTAGATACGCTCCGGTAGTTAACAAGCATAATAATCATAGCAAAGAAAAAGAAAATGTAAGGAAGAAAGATAACCATTAACGATAGGGATAAAATTGTCATACATGAAGTACGGGACGGAACTTGTTCGAGAAACCAGAAATAATAAGAATTTATTACAAGCATCTAATGTTTTAAAAAGATGACAAATTACAAAATGCACCGGCATACCGGGCCTTCGATTCATGGAGCACCCCCATCGTTCACCGGTGTCTGTTGATTATCACCATCAGGACCATTTGACGAGAGCTTGGAAGCATCAGAATTTCTGGTTACAGGAGGATTCTCTGGCACAAGAGCAGTGGGTTTTTCCGCTGGAGCTAGCTGCATGATGTCAATGACGGAAAGCTTGTTGGCCGCTGATACCTTGGCTACGAAGGGATATTCTGCTGAGAATAAGGCTGTGAAGTCCTCCTTCTAAGATTTAGCCATTTCTATGTTTAGGTTATCAGCAGCGGCAATGGCAGCTGCAACCTGCTCTGGTGTGCGTCCAAACTCCACGGCTTTGAGAAACCCTGCATTATACATTCCTCCAGCACCTAAAGAAAGGGACCTCTAATAAGTGTAAAAACACTTATCCTTTTACCACTTATTTCCAATAATAACAAGACCAAAACGTGTAATTTATGTCGTAAAAGTCGGAATTATGCGTGGTTTGTGTTTTTATTGTGTTTTAGGACCAAAAGAATTAAAAGGAAGAAAACACGGGCTTTCACGGGCTTTTATCGAAGAAAACGAGAAAAGACGAAGTCAAAAGATCAAGAGTGCTTAAAGAACGGATGTCCAAGGCCTATTCTGAAGATTTATCGAAGAAAAAGTCTAAAGACGGAAGTTTAATGAAGTCGAAGAACTCAAGTCTAATAGAAGAACAAACTTACAAGACAAGTTCAATTTACATCGACAAATCTCGAGACGACGTCGAGAAGACAAAAGATTTAAATCGAGTCGAGAAGAAAGAAAGAAGAGGCAACACATGCACTCCCTCCCATTTTCCCTATAAATACCCTCCTAATACACATTAGGAGGGTTGGTTAGTTTTTAGAAGTTAGTTTCATTTTTCATTTTTCTTTCTAGTTTTAGAGAGAGAAAGTTCTCAACTTTCTCTCACTAAGTTTTCATCTTTTCTTTCTTTTAATCTTTCAAGATTAAACCTTTGTGTATTGTTGATTTCATTAATCAAGTTCAAGTTAATCTTTTAATCTTTCATCTCTTTCTACCTTTCTTCGATTTTAGTTTACTTTTGGTGCGAAATCTATTTGATCCGTGTTGTTCTTAATGTTTTCGTGCCTAAAAGTTAATCTTTTTATGCCTACTTAAGTTTTCATACGAATAAGCTTCAAGATCTTTGTGCTTATTGGCTTATTTATATGTTTAGCTTATTTACTTTTTAAAAGTTTTCTTAAAAAGTTCATCTTTTTATAGTTTGATTCAAAAGATTGATTATTTTAAGTTTGGATAAGTTGTTATTTGTGCTTATTTAGTCTTTCTCACTTTAGATTCGTTCAAGTTTTGGTGATAGCTTATCAAAATAGCTTATCACCTTTGCTTATTCTCGAATCCCACATAAATCGGAAAAGGTTTAAACCCTTTTCCGATCGCTACATCCCGACTACACCACCCCTTATTCCGATCACCCTGATCGGGTTAGGGTTATAACTTTCCGATTGCACCTCCCTATTCCGATAACCTAATCGGAATAGGGTTTTAAGATATTCCGACTGTGGGTTTGTTAAACATTCCGATTGGATTCGTTTTGTGACATTCCGATTTGACTTGTTTGTTAGTTATTCCGATTAGAGCTGTTTTCCTTATATTCCGATTGCACCAGTTACATTATTCCGATCTGATTCCTTTTCAAGCATTCCGACGAGGGTGTTGTTTGTTATTCCGATCAGCCTATTCCGATCAGCACATTTCGACGGGATTCCGACCAAGGATTCCGGCGGACTTAATTTCTTGTTTTTGCAAAGTTTTCAAGTGTTAGTTTCATTAAGTTTTCAAGTATTTTTCTAATCTTTTACTTTTAACTCATTACTTTAGTTTACTCTTTAAAGCTTTTATTTACTCAACGACATTTACATTTACTTGCTAATAGTTCAAAATAGATAATCAACCAAACCATTTATCTTCCACCAAGAACAATTGAGTCGCACTTTGAACCAATAGTCAATTCGAAAAGATTTGGAACAACGAAATTTTGATACTAGGAAAACCCGTGTATTAAATGGCGCCGCTGCCGGCTCTTTTCGTTAAGATTAAAGGTTTTTAGTGAGAGACGCATTGGATTTTGGGATCCGTTCATCTTTAAACGTTATTTTCCTTGCTTTAAAATTTTCAAAAATCCTAAAAAAATATAAAACTTTCAAAAATACAAAAAAACTGAAAAACTATAAAAACCAAAAATATTTCCTTTCTATTTTTCTAATCCTTTTGTAGGTGTGCATGCGTACTCGTGTTTGTAAGAAGAGAGTAGCTCAAGCCGAAGTCATTACTCAACCAATTGTCACCATGGACAATCAACCAATGATCGAGCTTTTGCAATCGCACGTAGAAGGCAACACCGATGCAATTGTCATCCCTGAGATTGGAGCCAACAACTTTGAACTCAAATATGGCTTTACACAAATGGTCTCTGCTCAACCCTTCTTGGGCCGCTCACTTGATGATCCTCATGACCACATTAAAAGGTTTCTTCAGCTTACCAATACGGTTAAGTACAATGGGGTATCACAAGAAGTGATTCGCTTGCAACTTTTTCCTTTCTCTTTTGGAGGGACAAGCCCGTAATTGGCTTGATAAGGAACCGCCACAAAGTATTCTTACGTGGACGGATTTAGAAACCAAGTTTATCAACTACTTTTTCCCACCCTCACGTACTACCGCTTTGCGGAATGAAATTATTACCTTTGAACAAAAGTACGGTGAGTCTTTTAGTGAATCTTGGGACCGTTTTAAGGAACTTTTAAGAAAGTGTCCACAACATGGTTTAACAAAAGAACATCAAATCAATACTTTTTACAATGGTTTAAGCATGAATGACCAAGATTCACTAAATAGTGCCTCGGGGGGTAATATTTTGGTTAAGTCTTCTAATGCTGCTTGGGATATTATTGAGAACAAATCTAGAGTACAAACCAAGAGTGTTAGAACTAATGTAGCAAGTGCTAGTATTAGTGATGCCGACAAAAGAATTGATAAGCTTACTTCGCTTGTCGAATCGCTTGCTTTACAAACTGCCAACAATGCCAAACAATTCAATGCCCAAGCTAATGTTTTGAGCCAATCATGTGATATATGCGGGGGATCTCACTCATACACCGATTGTCCTTCGACTCACGAAAATCCGGAAAATGTCTATGTCGCGAACGGTACCTATGCTACAGGAGGCTATCAAGCACGTCCTCAAGGTGACCGCAACTTGCTCAGCTATCGCTCAAACAACTTTCTTTCACCTCCCGGTTTTCCCCCACAAAACCCAAACAACCTCAATCGCAACAATCAAAACCAACCACGTGCTCCAAATCAATATCCAAACCAAAGAAATCCATATACACCTCAAAGAAACAACCAAGTTTACCAACAACCTGCTTATCAACCACACGCCTACCATGCTCCTCCTCTCAACCAACCCACAGCCTTACACCAAGATGTTGAAACCTACATGAGGACTAACGATGTGATCGTGCAAAATCTTCAGCGGGAAATGGCCAACATGAAAGCAGATATGGTGAAACAAGGAAACGATCTTCGAGCTGATATGCGAAACACTTTGGCAAGTCAAACGAATGACTTGAGGAATATGATGGCTAGTTTCTTCCCTAGTAATCAAGCCTCTGGATCGGGTTCTCTTCCAAGTAACACCGTTGCTAATCCAAGAGGGGAGATGAAAGCAATCACCACTCGCAGTGGAAAAGGTTTAAAGGAACCCGAGCTTCCTACACCTACACCGGTGATTGTGACAAAGGAAAACGAGTCTCCTTCTCCGAATCCTCCATCTTCTATTCCTCCAACTTCTACTTATCCAATTTCACCACCTTCTACTTCTACCCCTCCACCAGCCAAGGATGTGAGTGAAAATTATATCCCAAAGCCTTCATCTCAACCCAATATACCTTATCCTTCAAGGTTGAGGAAAGAGAAATTGAGAACAAGGATGATATTCAGGTTTCGAACTTTCTTAAAATGTTCAAACAACTGAATATCAATATCTCCTTTGCTGAGGCTCTCGCTCACATGCCCAAATACGCTAAAATATTTAAAGATCTTCTCAGTGATAAGGAGAAACTTCTCGATATTGCTCAGACCCAACTTAATGAGAACTTCTCCGCAGTGCTCTTAAGGAAATTGCCTACCAAACTTGGTGATCCGGGTCGTTTCTTGATTCCTTGCAACTTCCCGGGAGTAGAGAATTGCATGGCCCTAGCCGATCTAGGTGCCAGTATTAACTTAATGCCATTAAGTGTTTGGAAGCAATTAACTCTCCCCGAGCTAGTCCCCACGCGAATGACTTTGGAATTAGCTAACCGTACGGTTGCTTATCCAGTGGGGATAGCCGAAGACGTCTTTGTTGGCGTTGACAAATTCACCTTCCCAGCGGATTTTATTGTCGTTGACTATGAGATGGACCCCCGTGTTCCATTAATCGTTGGACGTCCATTCCTGAGGACCGGTCGCACTCTCATCGATGTAGCCGCAGGCGAATTAATCATGAGAGTTGGTGACGATAAAATCGTCTTCAACATGGGTAAACTTCCTAAGCAGCCTTCGGAAAACGAGAGTGTTAATTTCATTGATGTTCTTGATGAGGCTTGTGAAGAACATTTCAAAGACGCTTGTAAAAATGGTTCTTCTTCTCTACCCATTGTTGAGACCGTTGCCTCAATTGCTCCGTCATTGACTCCTTTTGGAGACAGTGACTTAGATGATTTTGAAGCTAGCTTGGGTCCTCTCTATCTTAAGTATGATGGTGCTCCCACCGATTGGGATGAAGACATTCGTACCATTGAGAAACTTATCAATGAGGACCATACTTCTCCACCATCTCCTAAGGATATCTCTACCGATGATCCGAAGTTGACTACGCCGTCCATCAAAAATCCTCCGGATTTAGAGCTTACGGATCTTCCGTCTCATCTCGAGTACGTTTTCCTTGAAAACAACAAGACGTTACCGGTCATCATCGCTAAGGACTTGAAAGAAGAAGAAAAATCCCGACTTATCGCCGTGCTGAAGAATCACAAGAAAGCTATTGCATGGAAAATCTCCGATATTCGTGGAATTGATCCTCACTTCTGCACACACAAAAGATTAAAAAGGAAGAAAACACGGGCTTTCACGGGCTTTTATCGAAGAAAACGAGAAAAGACGAAGTCGAAAGATCAAGAGTGCTTAAAGAACGGATGTCCAAGGCCTATTCTGAAGATTTATCGAAGAAAAAGTCTAAAGACGGAAGTTTAATGAAGTCGAAGAACTCAAGTCTAATAGAAGAAGAAAATTACAAGACAAGTTCAATTTACATCGACAAATCCCGAGACGACGTCGAGAAGACAAAATATTTAAATCGAGTCGAGAAGAAAGAAAGAAGAGGCAACACATGCACTCCTTCCCATTTTCCCTATAAATACCCTCCTAATACACATTAGGAGGGTTGGTTAGTTTTTAGTAGTTAGTTTCATTTTTCATTTTTCTTTCTAGTTTTAGAGAGAGAAAGTTCTCAACTTTCTCTCACTAAGTTTTCATATTTTCTTTCTTTTAATCTTTCAAGATTAAACCTTTGTGTATTGTTGATTTCATTAATCAAGTTCAAGTTAAGCTTTTAATCTTTCATCTCTTTCTACCTTTCTTTGATTTTAGTTTACTTTTGGTGCGAAATCTATTTGATCCGTGTTGTTCTTAATGTTTTCGTGCCTAAAAGTTAATCTTTTTATGCCTACTTAAGTTTTCATATGAATAAGCTTTAAGATCTTTGTGCTTATTGGCTTATTTATATGTTTAGCTTATTTACTTTTTAAAAGTTTTCTTAAAAAGTTCATCTTTTTATAGTTTGATTCAAAAGATTGATTATTTTAAGTTTGGATAAGTTGTTATTTGTGCTTATTTAGTCCTTCTCACTTTAGATTCGTTCAACTTTTGGTGATAGCTTATAGAAATAGCTTATCACCTTTGCTTATTCTCGAATCCCACATAAATCAGAAAAGGTTTAAACCCTTTTCCGATCGCTACATTCCGACTTCACCACCCCTTATTTCGATCACCCTGATCGGATTAGGGTTATAACTTTCCGATTGCACCTCCCTATTCCGATAACCTAATCGGAATAGGGTTTTAAGATATTCCGACTGTGGGTTTGTTAAACATTCTGATTGGATTCGTTTTGTGACATTCCGATTTGACTTGTTTGTTAGTTATTCCGATTAGAGCTGTTTTCCTTATATTTCGATTGCACCAGTTACATTATTCCGATCTGATTCCTTTTCAAGCATTCCGACGAGGGTGTTGTTTGTTATTCCGATCAGCCTATTCCGATCAGCACATTTCGACGGGATTCTGACCAAGGATTCCGGCGGACTTAATTTCTTGTTTTTGCAAAGTTTTTCAAGTGTTAGTTTCATTAAGTTTTCAAGTATTTTTCTAATCTTTTACTTTTAACTCATTACTTTAGTTTACTCTTTAAAGCTTTTATTTACTCAACGACATTTACATTTACTTGCTAATAGTTCAAAATAGATAATCAACCAAACCATTTATCTTCCACCAAGAACAATTGAGTCGCACTTTGAACCAATAGTCAATTCGAAAAGATTTGGAACAACGAAATTTTGATACTAGGAAAACCCGTGTATTAACCTCCTGTACTCATAGCTAGCAAGAAGTTTGCGCACAAGTATGGGGAAGACATCCCTCACCAGAACATGTTTGTCCACTTCGGCTTGGGAAAGAAGAGAAGTCAAGTGTTTGTTGCTGACCTCAAGCTCTTTAATCCTGTCAAAATCTTTAATGTGATCTTGAGCACTTGCACCTAAGAGATGTTCCAGTTCCGCAATCTTCTTGTCCTTAGCAGCAATCATAGCTCCAGGGTCCTCGGCCTCTTTCTCCAACCTCTCGATAGTACCAAGGTATTCTTGCTCCCGGGCAAGACAGCCATTGTAGTTATCCTCAAGCTTCTTGTGTGCAAGGGCCATTTGATCAAGCATTGTCTTGCCGGAGGCAAAGTGCCCTTGGGTTCCCTGCTGAGCTGTAGCCAAACGGGAGTGTTCCTGGCTAAGAGCTTCATACCTTTTCATCAATTCGGACACAGTGAGTGTGCTTCGAGCAAGGGTTTGATAGGCATGACTCAAAACGTCATAATTCGAAAGGGAAGATAATGCAGCTTGTTCCGCAGGGGTGGGCAGGTGAAACAATAACTCTCGGGCAGAGTAATGAGAATCAATGCGCACATCCTCGTCCAAACGCCATGGAGGCACAAACCGGCGAGAAGGACCCTGCACGTCTCCTGGACAAGAGAAGTACGCAACAACATAAAAAATATATACATAAAACACTTAGAGACAAACTGAGCTATGAGAAACCAAAACGCACCTGTAGCATCATCATCATGAACATCGTCATGAGAAGGAGACGAATGGTCACTTAAATTGATGTGAGGAGTGGTCTTTGTCTCTTTACCACTTGTTTTACTATGATCACCGCCGGACTCCGAAGGATGAGAATGATTAAGAGGTGGGCTCGAATGAACTTCGGTATCTTCAGTATTGGACGAGACCTGCGCTTTATCATCCTTCTTCTTCAAGCGACGCCCGGAGGGCTCACCCCCAGCAGGTCTCTTTTTTGTGACTATCACCAGATTCTTTCCCTCGTGACGTAACCGAGCTGCTAAGATCTTAGGATCCGGTTTAGTAATAGCCTCTTGCCGTGGAGTCAAATTAGGAATAGGTGTGTTCAGCGGCAGCGGTTGTGTAACCTTCGGTGTGAGTGTAGCCATAGTCGCATTCTCGTCTCGTCCCACTTTGGCATTATCAAATGATGGCAGCTTGATGAACTCATCCATAGTAAGCTCTGCACAAAAAAGGAGGTAGCGGTTAGAGCGAGCAACAAGAGCCCGCGGTAAGTAAAGGAAAATATATATGCAAAATACCCATTTTGTCAAGATCAACTACAATCCGACGGAAAGGAGGGTTCTCGTAAGGAAACCATAAACCAGCCAGGAACAACAAATGTCTGTGAGGAGAGCGAAGCAAAATAGGATTATCAGCAAGCAATTGCGCATGTTCCGCATTAAAGTTAGTAGGAAAGTCATCACGAACGACCGTGTCTCTACCCCTCCAAGGCATGTCGTGAGGAATTGCCCTTCGATCAATGAGAAACCATTTGTGCTTCCAAAGCTTTAAACTTGAAGTGGTTTCCGTCAAACACTTACTGTACCGTGGAGGCCATCGACTTTCAAATGAAAACCAATGTCCTTGCTTACTTAGTCTATACAAAACACGGAACAAACTCACAGTACAGGCTATATTCAAACTTCGACAACGAATCTCGAACATAGTAACACGGTTAACGCTCATAGGAACCAGCTGAGAGATATGTACAAGGAAATGACGGATCACGGATAGGAAAAAGGTAGAAAAAGGAATTTGAAGCCCTCCGTGTTTCAGATAATCCTCATAGATTCCAATAAAGCGGTCCGAGAGGTTATTCATGGTAAGAAGAGGGTCAGTCAAGCGGGGACGAAGCTCGTCCAGGATAAGATATTTCCTACGTATCTTCTTGAGGTCATCACCAGACAAGGTAGAAACCCTAATGTGCATATCACACTTAGGATCACGAAAGGAGGTCTCGCCTTCGGAATCGTCACTAGACATAACAAAATATGTGAAGCAAAAAGAGGGAATAAGAAGAAGTGCACACCTGCTGAAAAAGTAAATCTTGAAGGAAGAACAACAATGGCGGAAACAGAAGAGAAGAAAGTAAGATAAAAATGAGAGGAGGTAACTATTTATATTGAGAAAGGGAACATTGAAGAGATGTGCACAATTCCTCATGATCGATCTGCACCGTTGAAAAGAAAGTGGGACACGTGGAAGCAGATCTTGGACAATGAAACGAAAATCGAGGTTTTGGGTGGCCGACAATACAGGAACCCAGAAGACAAAACCAATTAATGTGAAGTCAGAGGGGCGACTCGCATTTATTAGACCCGTTACTGTTCGGGCGAAGCACATTTAAAGTATCATACTGCTAGCTGCCCCTAACGCTACGATACTGGGGGGACATGTTCGCGTATGTCTCCGGCCAATGCCTCCGGACGCATACACTTCCCCGCAATGGTACCGAAGCCTACCAGCATTTAATAAGGTCAATATGTGGAGAGTGAAGCATTTAATGACCAAGCCTAGGGCCAAGGAAAAGTAAAAGCAACCCACAACATTGTCCAGGTGACCTTCGTCTACCTAATGGGTAAAGCGAAGCACCGCTGCCCTTGGGGAAACAAATCCATCGATTACAGGGATTTGCGTAATCTAGGACTTGATGCCTAGTCTACTGATGTGACCAGACATCCAGGTATACACTACAAAGTAGTATAAATACCTCTACATTTAACACACACACACAACTAAATCTGTATTAAGTACTCACCATTAATACATCTCTATCTTCCGGTATTCCACGCCGGACACCAACTTCGTGACCGTTACTTACTCTCACGTCGGAACTTGGTCTCGGGGTCAAACCTGGGACGAGGCTAACGTGTGCTACATTGTGTTTTTAGGTTCGAGACCAAGAGGCTTGCACACCATCATTGTGACCGAAATAAATTCGCTAGTAGCAGCCTAGCCAGAGAATTTTGCTTCAACAGTCAACATTCTATTAATTGGGGCAATCTTTGTTTATGAGCAAGTTAGAAACATATACTAGTGGTTTAGTTAGATTTCAAAAGTTGAGAACAAAATTACAATTAACATGCTCCAAAAATTCAACCTAATCCACTAGATTGTTATTGTACAATTGTGCCATGATGATGTTCTAGCTTCCTTTTTGTTTTGTGTATGTGTTTCTCGAATGTTGACTTTTGAGAGGTCCACCGTAGTAAGGTCAAGTGGTCAACAACGTAGTATTGTCGTGGTTGCTGGTTCAGGCCGTGGAGTTTGACTTGAATGACAAAGAGCCCCTCTTATATCTCTTTTTTTGCATATTGATACTACTTGCTAGTCCTTTTATACTAGAACAAAAGAAAAATACTCGAACATAATTAAAAGAAAAGTCATGCTGCTTATGATCAAATATGTCATTCTAAAAATACATATGATTGGAAGTGATTAATTTTTAGCGAATAATAATAATCATGTTTGTTCATCTAGCCTGTTTCAGCGTATTAGAACCAATGAGACTCATTGATACGATCTTTTAAAAATCAACAAAAATAAGTAACGATTCAAAGCTAAACCACAAACTTCAATATATTAAATATAAAATTCAAAATAAAGCTTCCCTTGATAAACTGTGACATACATACTAGTGATATTCCTAAGATGAAACTAAAGACTAATTTAACATGCATAAACTAAATAATATTAGAGTAGTAACGGTGACCACATGTGACTATGGTTAGTCCTGCAAGCTCACGTCAACTTAGTTTTCTCTTTCTAAGATCAATTACATGAACAAATGTCCGTAATAAGATGACGGCGATCACTATAAAAAACATACTATAATCTAAATAGGACTTCTTTTACAAGAAAAGTTTAACCATGATTTGCAAAAGTCTTTAAGCTAAGGACATAACTGTTAATTTAGGGAATCAAAAGGAGTTAAACAGAACATATAATAAAAATGACCCGTATTAGTTTATGACCGATCCAAAATTTAACAAGAAAAAAAAGTTGACATTGTTTTGTTGTTGGGTTGTTGTGATAGAAAACAAAAACATAGAGAGAGAGAGAAATGGGTTGCTTTGAATGCTTCGGTGGAGGATTAGCAAAACAAGAAAGATTAGAAGAAGAAAGAAGGGCTTCTCAGGAAGCTCGATCTAAAGCTGCTGAAGCTGCTGAAAAGAGGTATTTTATTTCTATTTCTATTCCCTTGATCAAGATATGTTTTGTTCAGTTTCAGTGAATGATTATTTAATTGATTGTTTTTTTCTTGAAAGGGATGTATATGACTATGTTAGTTTCATAGTTTTATAATTTATGTTTATGGGTAACAATAGTTTAGGATTTATGTTAGTCATGCGTTGAAGCTTAGTTGGTTTGGTTGCGATTTGCGAAAACTGTGTCGTATTGATGTTGTTTTCTTGTTTAAGTAGGAAGTTGAGGTTTGGCGAGATATGATATGTTATTGGTCTATAAGAAGATTGATTTTTATTTGATAGTTACAATTGAAACATTGTTGGTTGGTAATAAGACGTTTAGGCTTAGATATGGGATATTGGCTCTTTAATTTCATGTATTCAAGTATGAGAAATGAGATACAAGTTTGAAGAGTTTAACTATTTAGTACTCCTTGTGTCTCACTATGTTAACACATTCAATTCTAAGGCTAGATGTAATGGTGAGTGAGTTTACCGCCGTCACCTCAGCGCCACCTCAGCTTTCTCTCTCCACTCACCCAACCTACCTTTTAACCTTAATGGCGTTGAGAAACTCACCGCTACGTCATACCCCACTAAATACCCAACATACTCACAAACTAATAAAATAAACTAAAAAAAATTAAACGAAAAAAAGGGCCCCACATATGATAACTCACCTGGGTGAGGAATCTACCATAGTGAGACAACTCACGCGTGAGTTTAAGGATGGGGGTGGTAAAAGTGGGAAACACACTCCACATGGCATGGTAAAAGTGGGAAACCCACTACCATTCCATCTAGCCTAATATGTACCAAGATTAAGTGGGTGTTTGGGATTGCGTTTGGAACTAGATTATATACTTATTTTTCAAAATGGAGATAAGCTAAAATGAGTGTGTGGATAATAAAAGGAAATAAGTGATTATTTACGTTTAGGAGCTTCCAAAATGGAGTTTTGAAAAAGTAAGTGAGGAGCTACTTATTTCATTTTCAAAATGGAGATAAGCTAAAATAACTTTATTTTAGTCATTTTACTTATCAACTAAACAAATAATTTGATTTGCCGAACACTAAAAAAATTGATAATCTGATTATTGCGATTTCAAACAACATAATCAAATCCAAACACTATTTCTCAAAACCACGTTTTCTAATTGTTAATTATCTGATTATTCATTTTCAAAACGGATAATCTATTTTCAATAAGCAATCCCAAACACCCCCTAATTGCAATTTTGTCGTCAGACCCTACATTACGGTTGTACCCTGCACACAATCATATGCTTTTCTTGATAACCTCTTGTCCTTTAGTCGAACGGAACAGTATATACATGGTGTCACTTTATTGAATTCATGATCTTTGGTATTTTCTAAGATCGCGTGATGCATATAAACTTGTTAATATGTATTGAATGATGTCTTACCTGGATTCAGATAAACATAGCTTATGATTAATAAGTCAAGTTTTTGTAGTCAACAATGAAATTAGCATGTCAAATTGTTCTAACGCGACATACGCGCAGTTATATTTCATTTGTGTTGCGTGAACTATAGTGAGAGTCTTATTTAATAGCTTTAGCATTCATTTCTGTATACATGTCTTAACACTAAAGGACTGACGGAGGCATGACGATTTGTCAGGTTATAATTATAGTAAAATAGGTCCATATCACAGGATGCTAATACACAGCATGAAATTACACCGGTCTCCAAAGACACTTGTACTAGAAGAAAGATATAGATGTTAACTATCAGGTCAAAGGAGTTGTATTCGGATTTTTCCTGAGTTCACATTCTTGAATGTTTACATGAATATTACTTCATAAGGCCATAAAATTAGATCCTGCGACTTCGAAAATAATTAGCTTTCATGGTGATTTTGTTTTTTTTTCAACTTAGAAAATACTAGCTCGAATTTTGTACTAGCTCGAATTTTGTAAAGCTAAAGCTGGGCTCTTTTTCTCTGGTGTAGATGGACAGATGGTGTATTGATAGAAAGCTGAAACTTAGCATGTTCAGTTCTGATTTTTAGATGTCAATTTTTTGTATAGATTTATAAAGCATAAGTGACACTTATTGATAACACTTGCCAAAATTTTCATGACTGAATTTGCAGGCAAGAACAGTTCGATAAATCAGCTGCAGGTAGAGCTGCACGAGCTCAGATGCAAGCAGCTGCAAAACAGGCGGCGCATACTAACAAAGGCGAACCAACTCTTAAGGTACAATTGATTTTTGAAAAAATTCCAAGACTTAATTTCTTTGTGGGTGACTGGATAGTTTCTTTGTGGGTGACTGGATAGTGCTATTTACAAAGGTATTCTACAATCATACGCATTTGGTAAAGAGGGCTGTTTTATTTTCTGTATGGACTTTATATGATACTCCTTCGCTATCATATGTAATTATATGTTATAGCAGCTCGAATACTTGGTTCCTTTTCTATAAATCTGATGAGACTTTATCTTGTGGTTGCAGTGGCAGATGGGATGACCCTACCTTCTGTATACATAATGTTCCCATAGTATATCTGTAACTTTGTAAGTGAGCATGTCACTTCAAGTTATTGGTTATCTGTCTCTTTTTTGGAACAATTTAGTAACAATAAGTAAATGAGTTTGACTTATGTTTACTGCTGTATAAAAGTTCTTTAATTAACTTTCAATCGCTAAATATTTGACTATAAATTGATGACATTTATATATACTTTTTAATTAAATGACAGCCAAAACTCATCATTTTTTTACCTGGTCAGATGCAGTGTTTGTATCATCAAGAAGTGAAAAGATGCAATTATTGAAGAGCAGCTGTTATTGTGAAAGTTGTCCCTGAAATAATTGTATGCAGAAATGTTAATAAATATTGTACAAAGTTTGTTTCTGGCTTCTTCAGCTTTGCACTCCCATCTATTTGATTGTGTACAGTGTAATAAATTTCAATTCCGCACAAGTGAATTTAGAAAAAAATTAAAGCTTTAGCCCTGCACATCTCCATTACATTCAGCAAGTGCATTTGCTTATCCTTTGCATTCACGGCTGTGTTCATTATCTCAAGGCAATGTAACATATGGGATACCACATGTCCACATTTGCATGTGTGTGTATCTGGCTTCATATATCATCGGTGAAACACATGTGGAAGTTCAAAGAACTGCACCTATACACGGTACTATAATTGGTTATGCGTGATACAACTGATTTAATCGAATATGAGGGAAGATGCCGAACATCATTTTTCTTGTGTTGGAAGTAATTTGGATCGACATACTACATATGACGTCAATAGTGTTAAAATTCACTCGCAGTTTATGTAAGACCCAATGCTTAAAACAGATACATTCCACAGTCCGCAGATGTGCTTTTGTGGCAAAATAATTACATTGTCGAGGCAAAAAAAGGTCCACATTTATAGTAAGCAGTATTATGCTGCAGCAATGGATTCAACACCTGAAACGCGTTGTTGAACTAGTTAAGGTGTTAGGGTCTTCTACTCTTGAAAGTCTTGAAGAGTTGAAATCAGCTACATCGTGGTTTTAACCAGTTCTGGCTATTCCGGGTGCTTGTTATTCTGTCTTTGGTATTAAATGTCTTCCATTGTCACAGAAGTACAGTAAGTGTATACATGGATTGAAATTGCTTCATAAATGTAAACTTCAAGGTGAAAATAATTATATTGGATTAAATCATTGTTGTGGTATAAATGAGTGGAATTAGGAAACATCTGTAACTTTAACTAACAAACTTTTACAATAGTTGTAATTCAACAGCCTAACGCCCTAACTTTTCCCAAACTTTTGATAAACACCAACAATGCTCGGTTGACAACGATTTCTACACAACTACGCACGGTAAGATTATGGATAGATGATGAATCATAAAGTTGAATTTGAGATGTGTAGAGAATCATGACTCGGATGATCTATCAACCAGGTACCCAAACTTAAATACTCCGTACTACCTTGATTCTCTTGCAAAATATTTTAACAGTCCTCACCTTTTAAACAGATATACAGATTTCGAGTATTCACAGAACTCAGGACTCCAACTACCAACATTTTGCTAGATCCTAATCTTCCAAATTCTACACAAAACTCTGAACTGGAGCTGATATCTTGAGCTCATGTGCAGCTTGGAAAAAATCAGCAGCTTGCTGTACTAGACCTTCTTTTTTGCAGATCATACCCAACTTAAACCAAGCATCATGGTTTGTAGGTTCTAGCCGTAATGTGTTCATCAAGAAGCTTTTTGCAATTGGTAGAGTTTCGGTACCACCCATTTTCATTAAAGTTTCTGCTGTTGAAAAAATACTTGGGACATAATTCGGCTCTATGGACAACGAAATTGAGAAGGCGACGAGTGCTTCATTGTGCAAAGATTGAGAATCAAATAACAAACCTACCAGGCACCAAGATGACAATACACAAATGATCATAAATTTAAACTAAAAAGATAGCCAAAAAGGGTATAAATTATGTAAATATTGATGGAAATCATGCACAAACCTGTCGAATGCCAAGCTCGTGGATGGTAAAACTCCTTTGACTTGACTTTGCCAACACAAAGTTCAGCATCAGAAAAAGATTCTAAATTTGTGTAAATATTAGCTAAATCGAGCCAAGCTTCCATTTCCAATTTGCCCTGCGTATCCTGTTCAAACCAGAAATAAATAGCAATTCCAATACCAATACCAATAGTATACTGTACCAATACCAATACCAATACATTGAATACATGTAAGTACTATAGAAGAAATAAATGTATCTATACCTCAAAACCCAGGTTCTCCTTTAAAAGTTCACCTTGTGCTCTGATCAGTGCTAGTAAAACTCTGTAGGTTTCTATCGCTTGTTTGGGCTTTCCTCGAGCAATTTGAAGTACAGCTTTTAACCTAAGAAGTTCCAATTGGTCGATTTTCCCCGTTTCATCTAAACCAAAGTCAACTATAGTCTCAGCATCGCCAAATCTTTGCTCAGCAGATACTATCAAAGCTAATAATTTAAAACCCTTGGCTGAGCTTCCAGCAACCATATCAGAATATAACATCACATTATTGAATGCTGTATCTAAATTTCTTTGTATCGCGTTTTCTAGACCCAGACTAAACATAGCTTCAGGATCATCATGAAGACCAAATGAAACAGATTTATTGAGAGCGTCTAAACATTCTTCATTGTAAAGCACTCTGTCAGAATCCGACAGAGAAACCCTGGCTGCATTTCCATAACAAGTACCAAGAAACTTATGAGCAATACTTTGGAAGTGCGCGTCATTTATATCACCCAATTCAATCACTTTGCGGGCGAAATTTATTCCTTCATGAGCATGATTCGAACCTTGAGAACATAGCTTTGCTCCCAAAAGAAGAGAAGGGGTATGGGGTTCATGCTCTGATTCAGAAGACCCTGAAATTTTATTTAATATGCTTATTGCAGTTTCGAGTTGACCAGCAGCAGCGTAACAAAGAGCGAGAAGATACCATCTCTCAGTTCGTTTATATACACCAGGAAGAAGCTGCTCCACATGAACAGCCAAATACTCGTATTGGCCACATGTTGACAGTGCGAAAGTCAAGTGGCTTATTATTTCAGGATCCCATCTTATTTCTCCACGTGATACCTTGCCCATGAGTATAAACAGCAAAAGAAGTGCTTCTTCTGTGTTGCTGTTAGGATAAGACGGGTCCCATGGTTTAGCTTCAGGAAGGGTTGCTTCGACGCCACCATAGAGTAATAAAGCAGCTAAGTCCTTTTGTAAAGTCGATAACCTTTGTGGGTCCAAATTCCAAGGTTTAAGTAGAGCCCGTCTATATGCTATAATAGCTTCATTTAAAACTGCGGCTTCTATCCACAATATGGGAAGCAATTCCAACGCTTTGTGAAACATTTCTTGCAATTTACAATCTCCCGCAATGGATTCAGGCATTCCATTAGGTAATGCCGATTCAACTATGTCCAAGATCATCTTGCACTCCTTTGCAGCGTCTGATAAAACAAAACACAATCAAATTGGGCAGAATCAATGCTATGCTTTAGAGTTAAAAAAATCATTAAAACCCATCCAACAAATATCTATCAAGTATCAACATTCCATTGTTTGTTGAAATTCTCATATTTCCCATCTCATCTGTTATTAATAATTTGGATAGAAATTCTGATACATCGTTTGAGATAAAAATTCAAGTCCTAAAAATGTGGCGGCATTTTATTTTACAACAAATAGTCATTATTCCAGGACGCCCATAAACGAATTCTCACAAAAACAGCTAGAAGCAAAAAATTGTGGACAACGTATTCTAAGGCAAGTAACGACGGAGCCTTTACGAGTCAAAGCATCATGCGAGTGACCTATTTTAGGAATTTATAAAAATTAAAAGAGGATAATCATGGTACCTTTAAATTTACCCATTTCCTGCAGTGACTTTGCTTTAAGTAAGATCGCTTCAAGAAGCAGACTAACCGAATGAAGCGACATCACACCTACCACACCATTAATTTCTCTTTTCGACTTCAAATTCCGCTGTACGCTTCTGTAACTAATCGCCTTAATCATCCTTGGCGACAAACTCTTAATATCAATCCCATAAAAAACTTGTAAAGCAGCATCAAAATTACCCCTCTGATACTCTAATCTACCTAACAAAGCTCTCGCTTCCTACATTTTCATATAACATAACAAACATTTAACACAACTGGACATAACAACTACAGTAAACAACAACAAACTAACATAAAAATTTAGCAATTAACTTGTACCTCATAGTTCAACGAAAGTGCTTCTTTGAGCGTAGATTCAGCTTCATCAACTTGAGCATCCTCAAACCCCCATTCGCCCGTACCAGTCCCCGTCCGAGACGATAAACCACTAACCGAATAATCCCTCGTCGCCAACGACTCTGGTGAACGTGAAATCGGCTCCTCTACCTTAAACTGCTCCCCTGAACAAGCACACAACATATTCCTATTTCCACTACCTTAATTCCACCAAACACCTCTCAAAAAAACTATTCAATTATTCGTGTTACACAAAACCTAAACTATCAGTATAACCAATACCCTCATATATTCCACCTGAAAAACAAATTAAACAAGCATAAGCTCTCATAATACATTTTGACATTTTATCAAAGGGGGGTGTTTGTTTCACCTTATACGTGGGCTTATAAGCTTATTTGATTTCGGCTTATGTTTCATAAGCCTCAATTTTCCGGCTTATTCCGAGACTTGTAGGAAAATATAAGTTTATTAGGATAGAATAAACTTATATAAGTCTCAAAATAAGCCAGAAAATTGGGGCTTATGAAAAATAAGCCGAAATCAAATAAGCTAATAAGCCTGCATATAAGGCGAAACGAACACCCCCTAAAACGCTAAAAAAATCGATTTTTAATAAATGCATCTGGCTAAAAAACAATTATCAAAGGGGGTGTTTGTTACGGCTTATATGTGGGCTTATAAGCTTAATTTGATTTCGGCTTATGTTTCATAAGCCCCAATTTTCCGGCTTATTTTGAGACTTGGGGGCATATATAAGTTTATTATATCGTAATAAACTAATAGAAGTCTCAAAACAAGCCAGAAAATTGGGGCTTATGAAATATTAAGCCGAATCAAATAAGCTAATAAGCCTGCATATAAGGCGAAACAAACACCCCCTAAAACGCTTCAAAAACAATTAAGGTTTATATCTTTGTGAGAAATAAGTATAATGTAGACATTTAAACAAACACCTTGAGTGCATTAAACTAATTACCAGGATTTTAAGACCATAAAACAACAATGAAGGAGATCTGATACTAAACATTTAATAAAATAAATTTTAAAAGAAAAGTGGCAGTAATAGGAATTAAAAAAGAAGAAAACGACAAAATGAAAATTACGACATGACGTTACGAGTGAAAAAAACAAGACAGACAGATATTGCATAGTACTTACCATCATCACCAATTGTTGTTGTTTCTGATGCTTTTTTATTTATTTATTTATGGCTTTAATAAAAGTGTGATGATGATTTGTGAAGGATGAATTCATTCATTATTTGGTGTTGTAGAAGTTGTGAGTAACTGAATGTGTGGTTTGTTGGTTGGTTATATGGGGGAAGGGGGAGTCTCAATGGTCTATTTTCAGTTAGATTCTGATGAATGTGATAATGATGGGTATTGGATACTTTTATTTGAATTTCAAGTGGTAAAAAGTTTATAAAAGTTGGGTTTAAAGGTGTTGACCACAAAAATAACCATGGATAGAAAGTTTGTAAAAAAAAGTAGATTTGGAATGGTGAAAGAAATGATAAATGTGCCTTTTGAAAGTGTGTTTAAAATCAAGTGATTCAAAAGATTTATGGTTTGTACTTTGTATTATGTTGTTGGTTTCGCTTATATAATGTAATGCTCAATTTTATGAATTATTTGGAAATTTATGGGCTTATTTAAGTTTGTTATAATATAATAAATTAATATAAGCTCATAAGTCACTAGCAAGCTTAATAAATTAGGGTTTATAAAATATAAATTGAAATATGGTTTATTTTCGGTTTATATAATGTAAGCATCAATTTTGTAGCTTATTTTGAGACTTCAGGGCTTATATAAGTTTATCATGATATAATAAACCTATATAAGCCCATAAACCTCCAAATAAGTCACAAAATTAGAGCTTATGTTATATAAACCGAAATTGGTTTACATTATATAAGTCAAATCAAACACCCCGAAATATAAAATTTAAGTGTAATTTGTTTTTTTCATTACTCATTAGTGCGGTGTTATAAAAATCGACGAATCAAGTCGAATTGCTCAATCTGAAACTAAAGAAACCCGACATCAAAAAACCAAAATCGAAAAAAAACCGAACTTCTGAAGGGAGAGGGCATTGAAGCGTTCAAGAGATCCAACCCGCCCACCCAGAGAAGAGATGATCGTAACCAAAGATACAATAGTTTGAACAACCGAAGGAACGATGGAAGAGAAGCATATAGGGGGAGAGATTTCCAGAACACAAACAAAAACCGAGACTGGGAGTATCATGCACCATATCCCCCATGGAACGATAATTATCGCCGAAATGATTACCGAGATAGAAATGACAATTGCCACCGACCCACACCCGTCTTGAGCATAATTCTTTAACAAAGAACATTAAGGAGATCCTGGCCACAGAAATGCAACTCCGTCTTCCGCCCTCTCGCTAGGGGTGTTAAAAAAACTGAGAAACCGATGAACCGAGCCGAACCGCTCAATCCGAAACCAAAAAAACCCAAAACCGAAGAAACTGAAATAAAAAAAACGAAACCGAAAAAACCCGCTTATCACGGTTCGGTTTTGTTTTTCATTTTTAGATATCCGCGGTTACCCGAACCGAACCGTGCATAATAATATATGGAATTTTTGTAAATAAATATTCAAATAATAGTATATGTGTTAATTATATTTGTACAATACTCTTACTGTACAACGACTTTCTTCTATGTGTAAAATTTAATTAATGTGATCCTAATCCATAGACATTGAATAAATATGTTTTGTTTATATGTTTTTGTTGACTATTTGAGTCTATTTTTGTAACAAAATAACTTTTATATGATTTGTACCTATTTAATGTCATTTAATTATATGAAATGACATTTTATGCTCTAAACCATGTTATTATTTATAATCTTAAACTCGACTAAAATTAAAAATTGGTTAACCATAACCCGAACCGCGGGTAACTGGCCATTTCGGGTAACCGCATGTTCGGTTAACCGCCTTGTACGGTTCGGTTTCGGGTAGTAAAATTAACTACCCTCTATGTGATGAATAGTTAAATTCGTTTATTTAACCGAACCGATCCGTGAACACCCCTACCCTCGGCCAATGAAAAATCCGGCGAGGGATGAAACATGGATAGATACTGCGATTACCATTAGGACAAAGGTCATTTCACCAATGACTGCATTCAGCTGAAGAAGCAAATCGAGTTAGCTTTGAAGTCTGGGAAGTTGAACCACTTGGTAAGAGACGTGAGATAAAGAGGCCGAGACAACCGATGGGATGAAGCCCCTCGGCAAGACAATGTAATCAATATGGTTTGGTCGATTCCAGACATAGAGAAGAGGAAGCTTAGGTAGAAACCGAGAGTTGGATGAAAATTCCTATCATGTTCCCGTTCATTGAATAAGACGAAATGTCTGAGGATCCGATAATCGTAGGGGCTGAATTAGGAGGATACCTAGTAATAAGAGTGTATGTTGACGAGGGTGCCTCGATCGATATAATGTTCGAACATTGCTTTAAAAATTACCTCCGAGCATCAAATCAAGGATGAGATAAACGCAAACAGATCTTGTTGGCTTTGCTAGAGAGGTGGTCAAACCAATAGGGAAAATCGAACTAGAGGTAAGCTTCGAATTGGACGGTCTAGTTCGTCAAACACACATGAATTTTGTTGTAATCAGTGCTCTTTTGCCGTACAATGTGATAATCGAAAGACCAGGCATCTGAATCCTCGGGGTAGTACCCTCAACCATTCATGCCATGATGAAGTTCCCTACCCCGAGGGGCATTGGTACTCTTGTATCTCGTTTGATTATTGTATCATAATGCAGACAGTTGGCAAAAAAAGCAAGCCCCATCCCATCCAAATAAGGAGCAAGCAGCAGAAAGCCAAGCCACGAATGTGACAGAAAGCGTAATGCTCATTCTCGCATATCCGGAACAGCTAACAACAACTGGAGGAGGATTAACAAAAGAATGCCAAAAGACGTTAAAAAACTTCTTGAAAGAAAATTTAGATGTCTTTGCATGGGAACCATCCGATATGACTGGGGTGCCGAGGTGAATCATGCAACATAACTTGAACGTCAACGAAAGTATGGATCCGGTATGTCAAAAGAAACGAATATTAGGGGCAAAAAAAGAGTCAAGCAGTAATCAAGGAGGTGGAGGACTTGGTAGCAGCAGGAATAGTGAGAACGGTGAAGTATCCAACGTACATTTCAAATCCAGTCACGATAAGAAAGAGTGACGGATCGTGGAGAATGTGTGTGGTTTTCAAGAACCTTAATTCAGCATGTCCGAAAGATTACAACTCACCTCAGGACATAGACAAGAAAATTGAGTCAGTAGTAGAATCCCATTTTAAAAGTTTTTTGGATGCATACAAGGGTTATCGTCAAATTCAAATGGCTCTGAAGGATGAAGAGAAGACAACTTTCCATACGGATCAAGGAACGTATTACAACACTAAAATGCCTTTCGGACTAAAGAATGTCGGGGCAATTTATAAAATATTGGTGGACGCTGCTTTTCAAACCGAAATAGGGAGAAACCTAGAGGCATACATTGATGATATGGTGATCAAAAGCAATGACGAGAAAGGTTTGCTAGCAGACATAGCGGAAACCTTCGAGAAACTCCGGTGAATAAACATGAAACCGAATCCGGTCAAATGCTCGTTTGGAGTAGAAGAAGGGAAGTTTCTCGGCTACATGATCGCGCCGGATGGAATCTAGGCAAATCCGAAGAAGACGAGCTATTGCGGACATCCAATCCCTAAAGACTTAGAAGGAAATGCAATTATTAAGTGGGAAGTTGGCAGCGTTGAATCGATTTCTAGCCCGTTCGGCCGAAATGGCACTCCCATTTTTTAATGCCCTGAAGAACATCACTAAGGAAAACAAGCACGAGTATAAGTGGACCAGAGAAGCGGAAGAAGCATTCCAACAAATGAAGCAACTAACTATCAACCTTCCAACTTCGACAACCCCCCCCCCCCTCCCCCGTCTGAAGGAGCCGCTATACATGTACTTAGCGGCATCACCGAAATCAGTCAGTGTTGTCCTCTTAACAGAAACAAAGGGGTGACAATGTCCAATCCATTACATTAGTCGGACACTTACCGAAGCTGAGAAGAACTATTCCCCCCATGGAGAAATTAGCATTAGCCTTGTTCAAAGCATCAAGAAGACTCTGAAGGTATTTTGAGGGACATGAGATAAATGAGATCACTGATTAGCCAATCAAGAAAGTGTTAAGCAAGGAGGATGCGTCCGGGAAGTTAGCCAAGTATACAATAGAGCTGGGGGCTTACAAAATAGAATATAAGCCGAGAAACGCAATCAAGGGACAAGTATTAGCAGACTTCTTAACGGAAGCACCTATAGGCCAGACATCCGAAGAAATTTTTTTAAAATGCCTATCCGAAAACCAGGAAAGGACGAGATCGAAACATGGACATTGTTTACCAACGGATCTTCTACTGCACAAGGAGCTGGGGCAGGTTTAGTACTCATAAGTCCAGCGGGAGCTGAATTCACATATGTACTCCGTTTGAACTTCGAGAGCACCAACAATGAATCAGAGTACGAGGCATTATTATCAGGAGAAAGGATCGCAACACAAATGCAAGTGCAACAAATTGAAGTACGAGTGGACTCAAATTTAGTGGCCAGTTAGATCAACGGAACGTATGTGGCGAGTTGTGACCGAGTGATGAAGTAGTTTTATAACACCCCCAAATATTCATACTTTAGTTCAGCGGAAGAGTCGTTGGTGTTACGGGATAGCACATTACTCAAATCATAGACAACGCATAAAAATCGCGTCGTTTAATAATAAAGCATTTTCCATTCATGAATATCAAATGACATAGGTCCCAAGTCATAGTATTTCATACAATATTACAAAACATTTGAATGGAAGTTTTTTATTTAATTACGGGCCATGAATTCTTGTCGTCTTCCCGAGAATTACCTTCAAGTACCTGAGATAAAACATGTTAAAGAAAAGGTCAGCGAAAAAGCCGAGTGAATTCATAGAGTTTAATGAAATCCATCAATATATCATCGGTATAAAATTATTACCGAAAATCATTTTGTACAATTCTTTGTTGTAGGCCATAAAATAAGCCAAAAACATTTTATACAAATCTTTGTTGTAAATCATATAGGCTTTTGCCTTCAAAACCATTATACGAACCAATGTTGTAAAAACATCATACAGTACGTTTTATAACGTTGTATAGAGTTAAATAAAATCCGTTATATGAATATGGTTATGTAAAACCAAAACACGAACATAATATCAATAATAAGATCCCGTATTGCTATTCAGGCAATATATTGTAATTCAATGCTTATAGCAGTATTTTCGTTATTGGATTATTATAAGCCGCATGATATTGCTACCTTACTATAACAAACAACGGGTAGCTAACCCGAAACTCAATTTGCCCATCTAAGTTAGCGTGTCGTCACAAAAATCACGCTATGGAAATCTTCTCATACATAACTTCGCTTACCAATCAATGTGGCACGACGGGGATCAACCGTCAAGGCGCGAACTGGGGTGATCTTCCCCAAATAGTACTATTATATGCATAAGCGTCTACCAAATCCCGGTACTTCATAATTCATGCTAATGGGACTTTTAGTGACATAACCTAACTAATAATAATCCATTTCGTTTCATTCATTGGGTCATATAATCATTCATCGGGTCATACAATCATTCGGGTCCAAATCAATAAGCAAACAATCGGGACAACTGGTATCCTATTTTTATTAAAACTAACATGTTATCTCCCTCACGGGTTTATAAAGCATTTCATAAAAACATTTAAAAGAGTGCGAGGCTATGAACTCACGTTGATTGGGAAAGGCGGGTTATCGGCGATTTGGATGTACGGTACGTGCTTCAATCACAGAAACCTAGACAAATAATACTCGTCTTAGACTCTTGTCCAATGACTTTATAAAAATAATGGCTATGTATATATGATGATATCATAAGTATGATGATGATCAAGTGGGTTTTTATATCTTCATTCAACATTATAGTGTTATGTGTTAGTCAAATTTTTGACTAGTTACACTAGTTTTAATCCAATTCCATATTAAGGCCCAATAAGCCCATTAAAAGCCCATTAAGAGTTCAACTCTTTATATTAGTCCATTTATACTATTAATATCAGTCCTTTACTCATATGTTGGGCCCAAGTGGGTTAAGCCCAATGAGTAAGTCCATTAACGTTTATCCAAACTAGTTGGGTCAATAGTCCAATAAGGCTACTTTGGCCCCGTAAATGTCCGTAAGTTATAAAGCTCGGGTTTTATCGGTTTTCACTTGTCAAATGTACTTAAATATCATTAGATGAGTTATAAAAATTTTACATTAGACGGGTCCGACCGTCTAAGTTTTAATTGACGAAAACGTTAATCTTTCGGTTTTAGCCGAAAAGACGTAAAACTTATGTATATTGTTTTATAACTTATAAAACTTATCAAATTGCCATTTTTATAAAATTTACCATTTACTTATCAAAGTATATACTTAATTATAAGTAATATATAAGTTAGTGGGTTTTAGGTATATATTTTATATTAGTTTTATTTGAGTGCTAATTTTATAATATATACTTTTATTTTACAAATCTGATTATTATTTTCACTTTCACCATTTTTATCATATCTTGAGTTCTACAAGGAGATAGAAGCTCATTTTTAGGTGGCACAAACTAAATATTATGTGCTACAATTAACTCAGTTTTAGCTACTGCTAAAACAATCTCTAAGTGTCCCTGACAGTCCGTCCAAAATAGACTACTCATATTTGAACTTCAATATTATTTTGATCATATCTCACTCATTTTATGGACTCCATTGTGTGGCCAACTCTCACATGTGTAAAAGTCTTATATCTTACTGTATATTAATTTATCCAAGCCTTTTTAACAATTTATCATAAGGTTATTTACTGTTTTATACAACCTACTAATTTAAGCATGATTTTAACATCCTTTCATGTAGCTTTTAATCTTTTTAACCAAATTTATCAACACCAAATCCCCACATAATATTTTGATCATCATTCATCATCATATACATATACATAAATAAAGAAAATACAAGATTACATATTTAAAATAACAAGATGATAGGAAGAAATAATCTCTATACCACCAAAGTGATGAAATGATGAGTTTTTGGATGAACAAGACTAGGTTTTGGGTAACCAATCTTATGAGATATCAACACCACTTTTAGGATCACCAAGTATTTGTAGACTCCTTGAAAAATCAGCCCTTGATCTTTATGAAATCTCCTTGCTAGTTGTTAAGATCACCTCCAATCTTCTTATCTTCAATAGGTTATCATCATATACAAGTTAAACACATGATTCATGGTTGAATTTTTATCAAATGGGGTATTTTTGGGTGATATGGGATGGACACAAAGGAGTGCAGAGAGTTTTGGTGGTTTGCATGTTGAAAATGGAAGTATGTGGTTTCATTTTGGTGGTTTTGTTAGCTTTTTTAATCCTTGAGGACAAGTGTCCTCCGGTTTAATCGTAAAGGACGTTAAATTATGCATGTAAGTCCTAATCTCTTCTCGTAAATTTGTGAGTTTATGAACCAACACAAATTAAAATCCCAAAATAATATTCAAGAATAGATTTTATTTTCTGAATGTCAGACTGTTACCAAAATGGTGTATGTAAACGTAAGCACGTAACGTAGAATCTTCCGGTTTAGACGTAGTCGATGCTACTTCAAGACGTAAACCCAAATTTCTTCCCAAAAGTGAGTGAGTTCATATTATAACATTAAAATAATGTTTTTAAATAATAATTGAGAATAAAATATCGATCATAAATTGACGAATTGTCACAACTTTGTTGGGTCAGTATTTACTGACCCTGAAGCAACTCTAGGATTTGAATATAAAATCTCCCTAAGTGTTTCATGCTTAGCAGTAAGGCCGGTCTGCTGAAGGATGACCAGAGGAACAAAGTTCCTACTAAAGACTTTGTAGTTGAAGAACGTTCAGCATTCCTCTTCCAGTTAACTTAGAAGACCAAGGAGTCTTCGCTTCAAATACTAGGCGGTCTAGTTGCTGAAGAACAAGGACTGAAGAAGAGCTTTCAGTTCAGTTTGGTTTGACAATACCAAACTGAATGATGTCGATCTCCTCTAGGATACTGAAGACTCTTCAGTATTCTGATGGTTTGCTTTAGGCGGGAAAAGATAACTTTAAGTAAAAGTAGGTTGCTTGTATACTTAGATATAAGTACAACCTTTATCTTTTCTAGAATAGTTTAATATGTACTTTGTACTGTTTATCTAGCATGGGCATCAACCACCCACTGGATAAACCCATGCATTGAAACATGCAAAATGCAAACCCTAGTTTACACTGCCTATAAAAGCAGTGTACATTGAGAGAGAAAGGGTCAACCAATACAAGAGAAAAAACTCTAGAAAACCTTTCTCTCTCGATACCAACTAAACCATATAGCCAAAGAGCATATGAACGTTTAGATTGGAGCTTAGACTTTAACTTTGGTTATACGTTTAAGTAGAGGAGATCACAACCCATTGTCATTCAACCACTTTGTTATTCCGCAAACAAAGTGGGTTATAGATTCTTTATTTGATTCTAATAAAAGTCTATACGTTGAAAAGTTATTGGTATTGTTGTTTTAATTGTTCATAGTTCTTATCTATTGTTAAAACAACACACTTGAGTCTTAGTAAAGAGTTATTACTTAAGGTTGATAAGTAATAACGAATTACAAGGGACCAACAAGTGGTATCAGAGCAGTTTGATTAGCTAAACTCTTATTTTATTAAACTGCTCATTTAAAAGTTTTCAAATCAAGATCCAAAAATGGCTCAAGTTATACCACAAACCCTAGAGTATAGGGGTGGCCAACTCAATGATGCTCCTGTCCTAGAGGTTGCTAATTTTACAAATTGGAAAAAGAGGTTCCTTGTCCACATGGTTGGGATTGAACCTCAATTCCTTGGAATCATTGAAAATGGTCCATTTGTTCCCATGGTTGGGGACAATAAAAAACCTGAAGTACAATGGACTGCTAATGAGAGAAAGGCTGCTAACCTAGATCAGCGTCTCAAAAGTCTCATCATGTCTGTACTTCCAGATGACAAAATGAATTATGTTGTAAATTGCAAAACAGCCAAATCCACACGGGGGACCTTATTCTTTATCATGAGGGACCTCTGATGTGAAGGAAACAAGAATCATAGATTTAAAGATTCAATACAACACCTTCAAACACAAAGAAGGGGAAACTCTCACACAGACATTCATCAGATACAAAGCACTGATGAATGAACTAGTGAATGATGGTGTTGAGCTTTCAAAACTTGAAATCAACACAGTTTTTATTAATGCATTGCCAAAGAAGTGGCTCAGTTTCTACCAAATCTTGAGAAATGCTAATCACATTAAAGATTGTGATATGGCCTCTCTATTTGGGAAACTAAAATATGAAGAAAACCTAGTTGATAGGATTTATGAAGGCTCAAGCAAGAGTAAAGCATTAACCATTGCTACACCTTTGTATACAGCCTTCTTTAGTGAGGTTGTCATCCAAGACTATCAAGATAGTCCTGATGATGAAGAATACACAAGAACTAGTGAGGAATATTTGAATGACCTCAAAGAGGAATTTCATGAAAGAGCACTTCTGGCCAATTCTAGAAGGTTCTTTAAAAAAGGAGGCAAGTTCTACAGCACCACAAATGCTTCAATTGACACTGAATGCTACAAATGTGGGAAGACTGGTCACTATGCTATGGATTGTTACTCCAAAACATCCATCCCTTCCTATTCCTCACCAGTTCAATCAAGACCATCTGGTCAATCATCATTTCAACCAAAACAAATTGCTTCTACTTCATTTTAGCAAAACAGGGTTGAACTTCGACCAACAAAAGATTTTGAGGCCAAATACAGAGAAATTAAAGCTAAACTGGCCCTCATGAGCACTGAAAGTTCTTCCTCCAAGGCTCCCAAGCAAGACAAGAACAAAGGACTTGTTGCTGAAGCTTATGAATAGGATGAAGAAGATGTTTCTTCAGATGATGATGAATTGGTTAATGTAAAAGTGCTAATGGCACTTGCTGATGATGAAGGGTCAAAATCCAACGTTGTGGCCAGAGAAAGTGCTAGAAACGGTGAATGGGTCAATATCATAATAAAAAAAGGTACAAACTCTTCTTGAATTAGAAGAAAAGGATGACATTAAATTTGTTTTTGATTACCTGTGTACTGATCTAAAATTTGTTGAAGAACAAAGAAACAATATGCTTGAAAAATATCATAAACTTGTTCTAAAACTTGAGGATTTTGAAAGTATGCAAATAGAGCTAAAAGAAGCTAAACTTGATATTCCTACTTTTCAACAATTGAACAAAGAGATTCTTGATAAAAATAACTCCCTAAGAGTTGAACTAAAAGAAGCAAAAGATATTGTTAAATCTTGGCTTAGAAACTCTGATAGGGTAAATCAATGCATCAATGAACAAACTCCTGCTCAAAAAAGGAAAATGCTTGGTGCTGATGGATCCTCCAACACCAACTCTATTGTCTTCATCAAAACCTCAAATGAGGATGGTAGCTCGATCCCTGACATTGTAAGGTCAGGTGAAGAGAATTTACCCAATCATGACATTGGACGAATCCTTCTCCCTGAGTTTCAAGCAAATGTTGACTCTTCAGCACCTGTTGAGTCCTCAGTCACTGAGGATGACTCAGATGATGATTTAGAGAATGAAGTAAGTACCCCCACTTCCTCCTTTGGAGAAGTTGGCTGGTGCTGAACCCTCTACTGGACCAAAATCAATCCAGTCAATCATCAAATCTCACACAACACACAAGGGTAGTTCTTCCAAACATGTCAAAATTGACACTTCAAAGAACTCTTCAACTCCTGCTGAAGTTTCACATATGGGAACTACCTCTTCAGTTTCAACAAATAAACTAAAGAATGCTAGATCTGATGAAGATGAGAGAATGTCTCTTGTCATGCAAGAGATCAATGATCTCAAATTGCAACTCAGGCAGCAGCAAACGCCAACTCGATTCAGAGATGAACCTTCAGACTCTCCCCATTACAAGTACAAGACACAATTTAAAAGGGCTTGTGATCTATGTGGTTTAAACAACCATCTCACTGAAACTTGCCTAAAAGTGATTTATTGTACTAAATGTGAGAGGACTGACCATCACACTTGTGAACATACGCAGTATATGATTGCTAAAACCAGTGTTGATGCTCACAATACTAAAGCATCTCATTCCAAGCGCAATATGCCTTTCCCACCATGCATTCATTGTGGTATGAGCAATCTTCACTCAGATGACTGCCACTATTACCTTGTTTGTAATATTTGTGGAAGTTGTGACCATGACAATCATGTACATAATCGAATTATCTCACTCAGAAGAGGTATTAAACCAAGCAACCTAAGCTCTATTACCAAATGTTGTGAAACTTGTGGAAGCAATGTCCACACTACATCTGATCACAATCATATAGAGTGGTTCAGAAGAGGTGAAGCCCTCCAGGCTAAGAAAGCAAAAGCTGTTCAGACCTCTTCTTCTTCTGAGCAATCACATACATCCTTATCAAGAGGAACCTCCATATCTAGAACACCTTCTAGATCTAAAACCCCCACCCATCAAAGGTGGGTTTCAAAAAAACTGATCATTTCCTTAACTTGTGCAGTGTGATCTCAAGAAGCCTATTTGGTACCTAGATAGTGGCTGCTCAAGGCATATGACTTGCACCAAAAGTTATCTGCACAAGTATAAGGAGGAACAAGGTCCTAAAGTTGTTTTTGGTGATAACTCATCAGCTACTACTGAAGTATTTGGTTCAGTGAAATGAAATGGTATAGTTTTCACAAGGGTAGCATATGTCAATGGACTAAAGCACAACCTCATCAGCATCAGTCAACTTTGTGATGCAAAGTATCTAGTGCTGTTTGATGACAAAAAAGGTACATTCTTCAACTCCAATCATGAAATTGTGATGATTGCTCCTAGAGTCAAAGATGTTTATGTCATGAACATGAACTCTACTCAGGAGACATGTTTCTTTGCTAAAGCTTCCAACATTACCAACTGGCTTTGGCATAAGAGGCTCTCACATCTTAATTTCAAAACAATAACTCTAATGGCAAAACAAAATCTTGTTATTGGTCTTCCTTCACTTGTCTATTCCAAGGACAAACCATGCTCAGCATGTGAAAAAGGGAAGCACCATAGGGCCAGTTTCAAAACAAAGCAAACTTTCTCAACCAAAGAAAGTCTTCACTTGCTTCACATGGACTTATTTGGCTCAATATCACCTAGGGCCATTTGTCATGAAAAATATACACTTGTCATTGTTGATGAGTACTCTAGGTACACTTGGGTATATAATCTGACAAAGAAAAGCCATGCACCAAATGCCATTATGTCTTTCATCAAAAGAGTTGAAAATAAAAATGACACTCATGTCAAACAACTCAGAACTGACAATGGCACTGAATTCAGAAATCAAACACTGATCAAATTCTATGATGACAAAGGAATTTCCCAAAATTTCTCATCCCCTTACACACCCGAACAAAATGGTGTGACTGAAAGAAGGAACATAACTTTGATTAAAGCAGCAAGGACAATGCTTGCTCGATCTGCTCTCTCTTAGCACTTTTGGACTGATGTTGTAGCCACTGCTTGCTACACTCAAAATAGATCCATCATTGTGAAGAGACACATGAAGACTCCCTATGAAGTCTTCAGGGGGAGAATTGCAAACATCTCATTCTTACATGTGTTTGGGTGTCCAGTATTCATTCACAATCACAAGGATCACCTTGGAAAGTTTGATGAAAAATCTGATGATGGTTACTTCCTTGGATACTCTCTAGTATCTAAAGCATATAGAGTCTTCAACACAAGAAGACAATGTATTAAAGAAACTTATCACATCACATTCAATGAAAGCTCTGAAGCTCTCAAATTTAAAAATCCATCAAATGATGAACTTCATATTCATGAATCTCACAATTATCCATTTGATGAATTTCAACATTATGAGCCTTCTCAAAGATATCAAACAAGCAACTCAGTCCCTCATATTGATCCATTTGAAGATATGACAAGTCTTAAAAAAGGAAATCCTTCAGTATCAAATACTGATGGCTGTCAATCAAATAATGATCAGTCTCAAAATGATCAAAATGATCAGCAAAGAAACACAAATGACCAAAATGGTCAAGTTCAAAACAATCAGCATGCTGACACACATGATCAAAATGATCAATCATATGAAGCTGTTGATGAACAATCTGAGCCCTTTGCTCAAAGCTCTCCTACCATCTCCAGGGAATTAGGTCTTGGATGTGTTGCTTCTGACCAAGAAGGAAGCCCTCCATTGATTGCACCTTTGTCTATTGAATATCCTTCAGCAGAGACTAGAGATAATCCAAGTCCAAGTCCATGTCATGGACTTCCAAGTTCTAGCTCTAATCATGATACAAGTGCCTATTCTCCATCTCCACAAAAATCTTGGACTAATAATAGTCACATACAACTGGTGAACATAATAGGCAATCCTGGTGAAGGTAGAGTCACTAGATCTATGGCAAAGAAACTAAGTGTTGCTTTATCTGGAGAATGCCTCTATGCAAACTTTCTTTTAGAAATTAAACCTACAAAGGTTTCTGAAGCACTCACACACCCTGGATGGGTGGATGCCATGCAAGAGGAACTAACTCAATTTAAACAAAGTCTAGTAATTGGTTCCTCTTCCATATGGTAAATCAACCACTGGCATCAAATGGGTCTACAAGCTCAAAAGAGATGAAACCAATGTGGTGACCAAAAACAAAGCTAGGCCGGTGGCCCAAGGATTCAATCAAGAGCCTGGTGTTGATTTTGATCAAACCTTTGCTCGAGTTGCACGTATGGAAGCCATACAAATTTTCCTTGCTTATGCCACTTACATGAACTTCACCATCTACCAAATGGATGTCAAAATTGCATTCCTAAATGGTGACCTAAAAGAAGAAGTTTATGTTACACAGCCTCCTGGCTTTGACAGTAGTAAATACCCAAATCATGTCTACAAGCTTTACAAAGCTTTGTATGTACTAAAGCAAGCTCCAAGAGCATGGTATGAAACTCTCTCAACATTTCTCATTGAACATAAGTTTGTCAGAGGAAAAATAGATAGCACTTTGTTTATCTATAAATCTAAAACTAACACCATTATGGTACAAATTTATGTGGATGACATAATTATTGGTTCAACAAGCTTGAAACTTTGCAAACAATTTGCCAAGCTTATGACCAGCAAATTTGAGATGAGTATGATGGGAGAACTCACATACTTCTTTGGTCTTCTGATTAAACAATCTGACCAAAGCATCTCCATCAATCAATAAAAATATGTCAAGGATCTGATGAAGAAGTATGATATCAATTGTGTTTCAGTGAAGACTCCAATGGTACCTCCTAACAACTTAGGACCTGATCTTAATGGACAATCTGTCAATGAGACTCAGTATAAAGGTATGACTGGGTCACTCATGTACTTAACTGCAAGCAGACCTGACATTTAATTCTCTACATGCCTTTGTGCAAGATACCAAGCAGATCCAAAGGAATCACACTTTACTATTGTAAATAGAATCTTCAGATACCTAAAAGGTACACCAATTCTAGGTCTTTGGTACCCTAAATCCTCAAGTTTTGATCTAAAGGGGTATTCAGATTCTGACTATGCTGGATGCAATTTGGATATAAAAAGCACATTTGGTGCTTGCCAATTGCTAGGTGGCAAACTTGTGTGTTGGAGTGCTAAAAAGCAACAAACAGTTGTCATGTCTTCAGCAGAAGCTGAATATGTGGCAGCTGTTGGATGTTGTGCCAATGTTCTTTGGATGAAAAGCCAACTGGCTGATTATGGCATAGAATATGAAAAGGTACCAATCTTTTGTGATAACACTAGTGCTATTGCAATATCCAACAATCTAGTCCTTCACTTAAGAACAAAACACATTGATATCAGATATCACTTTATCAGAGATCATATTGTGAAAGGGGACATTGAATTGCATTTCATCCCCACTCAGTATCAATTGGATGATATCTTCACCAAACCACTAGATGAACCAACTTTCAAAAGATTGATAATGGAGCTTGGTATGCTGAACATTGATGATATAAAACCTGAACCTTCAGCATTCACTGAAGAAGCTTGAAGGTTCATCATTTCATAAAAAATCTTGATTAATGCCATGTAGCAGTGTCTGGGTAAAGGAGTGTGCAATGTCATGTGTCTATCTCACTTTATCTAATTGTGTATATGATGTTTTGTCGCCTTATCTGATTCACTAAAGCTGAACAAATGATCACCAGTCATCAAAAGGTTCCTTCAGCAAATGCTGAACAAAATTTGAATACAACTGAGTAGCTAGGCCTGAGTAGAGGAGCGTGCAATGTCATATGTCTTGTTCACTTATGTGAACTTGTATATGGGGTTTCGTCGCCTCATCTGACGCACTGAAGCTCACAAGTATTACCATCAGCTTCAGCATATCTGAGCAACAACATTTAAAACAAATCAATCATGTGATTCAAAGGAGTTAATGGCATTAAATTTCTTGAGAATAAATACAAACATTCTTTCAAAAGGTGTCAATTGTTTATCTAGGAAATATCAAGCGTCCATATCACAGTCAACAACCTTCTGACACAATGAGGCGTTTCACTGTTCAAAGCAACAGAGAATCATATCACTTTTCAGAACATTAATGAGAGAGTTTGTGCCATTTGTTCAAAAGAAACCCTAAAAGTTTTATAGTCTTTTCAAATGTCTTACAAACTTTTACGAATCAGTCCAAAGTGTTTACATATATCTTGTGAAGATTGAAGATTCATATCATTTGCAAAAGCTTTCAAATAAACACATACAAACTCTCTATCTCTCTCTCTTTCAAAGAAAACACACACATCAATGGCTACCGAATCATCTTCACAATCACAAGAGGTTGAGATCACCCTCAATCCTTCCATCCATGTTAACTATCCCATTGAGGACATCTTCTTGAAACCCAACAACCTCACCTTGATCAAACCAGAAACCCTAAAATCTGATCCTGGAAACTAAGTCCTAAATTTTTTTAGCTAAATGTGTGATCCGTGATGCCTTGTTCAAAGATCCAGGAGTGATGTTTGAAAACATGTTAAAAGAATTTTGGTTCACGGCACAAGGGTCAAAGAACAAGAAATCAATTGAGTTCGATTCTACAACTTTTGGTATTCATGGGAAAATAGGTTTAAAGTTGTTTAGAAGGGTCTTAGGGTTAAACTATTTGGATGACCCTAGTGAGTATGAGGCTGTACCCAATGATCTCTCTGTTGTCAAAACATTTTTCAAAGAAATTGGGTATACTGAAGAGATTTGTGATAATGGTGGGTTAAAGAGACGTTGTTTACCACCTAAGTGGAAACTTTTGATGTTAATCTTAATTGAGAGTCTGGGTGGGAAAATTGGAGGGCTTGATCAAATCAACCAAAAGGATTCCTTGATTTTATATTGTCTGGCAAAGGGTATAAAAGCTGATTTTAGGAGGTTAATCTTTGAGGATCTTCATGGAAAAATAGAGAAGAAAACTAGGGAAAAGAATGTGGTCTACACTAGGTTTTTGTCCCTCATTTTTGCTGAACACTTTGGTGATGATTACTCAAACAATCAAGGAGTTAAATTAGTTTTTCAACCCTTTGATATCAATCGCTAGAACATTCCAGTTAGCATAACTGACCCTCCTTTCACACAGCTCATGCTGGACATTTGCTCAGCAAATGCTCTAGTAGTGTACAAAGCTCCACAAGACACTCCTCCAACTGGAGAAGGGGATCTGACAGGCACAAAGCCTAGAGCTTCTTCATCTGAACCACGTCATAAGAGTACATCAGTGAA
Source organism: Glebionis coronaria (assembly GCA_025667525.1). Taxonomy (NCBI): domain Eukaryota; kingdom Viridiplantae; phylum Streptophyta; class Magnoliopsida; order Asterales; family Asteraceae; genus Glebionis; species Glebionis coronaria. The sequence continues at coordinate 569,818,499 of CM046875.1, read as the reverse complement.
AACTCTCAAGTGTAGACGTGAGTCCAAGAAAAGGAGGCACCCCACAGGATCTTCATCAAAGAGGAATGCTGATGATCCCAAAGGCCAAGATTCGAAGAAACAAAAGTCCTCGGTCAAGGACCAGAACCCTAGCCAGCCACCACCTTCAGTCTCTACTGAAGGTGGCATGCATCAAGAGGCCTTGAAAGCAACCCATCTCCCAACCTCTTTAGGAGAGAAGGGTGAAGATAGAGCGCACCCTTAGCTCAGTAGTGTGGAGTCAGCATTGGTGAGTAATTTAAATCTAAATACATCTCAAATTTCATTACCAATTTCTATCATTTGTCACTCTGAGTCTGCATCTGGGCGTGAGGAGTCAACAAACACAACAGGTGACGCTGACCCTGGCCCTTCTGTTTCTCATGATGTAGTTCCCCCACAACATGGTCCTACTAAATGAACCAAAAACATTATCATTGATCTTAACTTATCAGGGACTCTTTCTCAGGATCCATCAGGTAAAACCAACCCTGGTGGTGAAGGACTTGAGACTGACCAACACACTGGAGGTGACAATCAGCAGACAACCAAGGAAGTGCGTCTCTCCACTGGCGCCAAGGGGAGACATTTGCCTATATTTGTAATCAGCATGTCTGCTGATGACTTAGAGAAGGAGTTAGGGTTGAGTGAAAGGACTCCAGTAAATCTGGATGATAGTGAACCTGAAGATGATATTGATGATCAAACTCTCAAGCCACCATCCCCCAGAACCACTTAGGTAAATGAGCTGACAAATCAAGTGTTGGTTCTTCAGCCACAGGTGGCCAAACTCAAGGAGGAAAAGGCTATTATTGATGTTGAACTAGTTACTCTTAAAGCAAGGCCAGTTCCTCCCACTACTGAGCAAATCAAGAATGCCATTCTCACAGCTCTAAAGTCCTTAGTGAAGGATGTGGCCACCACCACCTCTGTCAAGCAAGAAATCACAACACTCATGGACTCCATCAATACTGCATCCTTTGAGCTCCCCGCTGAATTTAAGCCAATTCCCAATCAGCTGAATGAGTTATGTGATTCGGTATCAAAGATCAAAGATAGGGTGGGTCTGCTGGAACAACAAAAACTTAACCTATCAGATGAGGTTTAGCAGAAACTGAACGCCCTAGCAAATGTTCTAGCAATGCTGGCCAAGGTATCATCCACCTTAAACTCTTTATGTGCATGTATGCATGCTGGGGGTTCATCAGAAGTTGTTGGGCAATCTTCTGCTGAGGGGGAGAAAGTCACTATTCAACAACTCTTTCAAAAACATGCACAAAAGAAGGCCCAAAAACAACCTATTGTGTATGTATCACCTTTTAGTGAAGAGAGTCCAGCTAAGGCTAAGGGGGAGTTTTCAGCTAAGGACAGTCACATTGACGGCCTTACCACCATCAATGACTCATGTGATAATGGGTCACCTCCTATCAAACCTAAGAGCAAAGGTGAATTCACACTGGATGAAAGAATTATTAAGTCTAGGTTGGCCACCCAAGAAGAACTTGATAAATTACACAAGCTTTAGGCTGAAGAAAAGCTCAGAGATCTGAAGATGAGCTTATATGATAAAATTGGAAAATCTGAGGTTGAAGGCCTCTTCAAGAAAAAGATGTTATACGAAAAATTTTGTATAACAAGGCTGAACATAAGATATCTCTCAGAAATCACAAACGTTGACATGATGAATTACAAGGTAGATATTAATCTGAAGTTCTATAGGGCTGATGGGTCTGATGAGATCATAGATGACTTCCAAGGGAAGGAGCTCTCCTATACTGAATGGTTAGAGATGAGTAGAAACATTGAAAAGAGAAAATCTAATAGATGGGATGAGGTTCGCACAAGAATTGAACTTTGTGATAAATCATGAAAAGCTTGGTTAGCATCTCAACATCAACAATCAGATCTCACTGGATGATCAAGATCTAATTGTGGAGCTGAACGAAAGAGCCAATCTGGTCTAACCTGGTGTGGGTGACATCTTTGTCACAACAAAGAAATACAAAGACCTTGTTCAGTTTGAAAATCATCTCCCTGGGCATGTGTTAGAAGCACCAGAATTGGGAATGATTATGTTCAATCATCGTGAACGTCAAGACTTTGTGGGCATTAGTGATCTTGATGATATGAACAATGAACTTCTTTGGAACGTTCAGAAAATCTTCTTTGCTCACCATGGTGGTCCAAGACTCACTGAAGCTGCTAAAACTTTCAGCATGTGCTTACTATCAATACTGGACATCAGAAACTCTGATCCATCAGTTCAGAATCCTGTCATTGAAGAACTTATGCCAAAGGAAAACTGAATAATCATTTGTACTATTTTTGTTGTAATTTGTAATGTTTCATGAATAAATGATTATCAGTTGTTTATAAGTATATTATTGTTCAGTGCAAGTAAGAAGAAGTTGTTATGCTCACTTACTACTGACATTAGACTTAGGCTATTTGTATATCTAAATAGGGGGAGATTGTTGGGTCAGTATTTACTGAACCTGAAGCAACTCTAGGATTTGAATATAAAATCCCCCTAAGTGTTTCATGCTCAGCAGGAAGGCCAGTCTACTGAAGGATGACTAGAGGAAAAAAGTTCCTACTGAAGACTTTGTAGCTGAAGAACGTTCAGCATTGGAATTGGGCCTAAAAAAGCCATTCTCTTCCAGTTAACTTAGAAGACAAAGGAGTCTTCGCTTCAAATACTAGGCGGTCTAGTTGCTGAAGAACAAGGACTGAAGAAGAGCTTTCAGTTCAGTTTGGTTTGACAATACCAAACTGAATGATGTCGATCTCCTATAGGATACTAAAGACTCTTCAGTATTCTGATGGTTTGCTTTAGGTGGGAAAAGATAACTTTAAGTCAAAGTAGGTTGCTTGTATACTTAGATATAAGTACAACCTTTATCTTTTCTAGAATAGATTAATATGTACTTTGTACTGTTTATCCAGCATGGGCATCAACCACCCACTGGATAAACCCATACATTGAAACATGCAAAATGCAAACCCTAGTTTACACTGCCTATAAAAGGAGTGTACATTGAGAGAGAAAGGGTCAACCAATACTAGAGCAAAAACTCTTGAAAACCTTTCTCTCTCGATACCAACTAAACCATATAACATATGAACGTTTAGATTGGAGCGTAGGCTTTAACTTTGGTTATACGTTTAAGTAGAGGAGATCACAACCCATCGTCATTCAACCACTTTGTTATTCCGCAAACAAAGTGGGTTATAGATTCTTTATTTGATTCTAATAAAAGTCTATACGTTGAAAAGTTATTGGTATTGTTGTTTTAATTGTTCATAGTTCTTATCTATTGTTAAAACAACACACTTGAGTCTTAGTAAAGAGTTATTACTTAAGGTTGATAAGTAATAACGAATTACAAGGGACCAACATACTTAGCTGAAGCAAAATCCGTAATCTCAAAGTTCTCAGATTTTTATATCCGGAATATTCCAAGGAGCCAAAACCATAAAGCTGATGTGCTTAGCAAGTTAGCAACCATAGCATTTGATCATTTGACAAAAGAGGTATTGGTTGAAGTCCTGGAACGATCACTTGAGCGAAATGAGATAAATATCATAGTAGAAGAAGTGGAGTTTAAAACCCGCTTAAAATACCAAGATTATTTATTACCGAAAACACGAATAAATTAAAACTTTATAAATTAATTGTATACAACACGAACCATGAATAATTAATGTAAGTATTATGTATATCATTAATTATTATTACACGATATGTATTTACGTATAATATTAAAACACGACAAGACGTGTCACGAACTTAAAACATATGAACATGTACTTCGAATAAAAAACACGCGGACGTTAAAAACACGACAACCGAAAAGTATAAAAGAGCCTTGTATGGCCGACCTAATAGGAAGAAAAACAAAAAGGCCTTAACCCCGTCCCATTTAGACATTTTACAAGTCAGGAAGTTACCATTTCATCTCATTTAACCACTTTTCACAAAACTAGCAAAACCCTAGCCACCATGATCTTGTGGACGCCGGTTTCACCAAGCAAAAACAAGAAGGAATAATTATTTTGATTATTGATTTGTTACGGGCTTTGTTTGTGTTCCAAAACCTTAATCTATTCACGTTTTCGGTATCTCTTGATCTTTAATCTTTTATATATTCTTTTATGTTCTTGAATCATTGAAACTAGTTAGTAAAAACATGAAATTTAAAAGATTAAATCATGGGAATCGGGTCTGTTTAGTTTGGTTATGATGGTCACGTAAACCAAGAGTCCCATGACTCTCGGTGATGTTTTGATCTCGGCCATCCTCACCCTTAAAAGGCCGGAGGCTGTTTTATACTACCAACCGCAACACCTAAACCCCCAGCCGGGGGCTGTTGGTCGAAGTCAGTGGAAAACCGAGAGCCCATGGCTCTCGGTGGGTATTCAGGCCGAGCGGGAGGGGGGGAACCAAACTCAAAGCAAGGGGGGTCGGTTTGGTTTGTTGCAGATTAGCGACAGTTTCTGCGACATAATTTTTGTCGCAGATTTCCCATAGACAGATTCACTACAAAACTGGGTAAGCTTAGCGACAGATCAACGACGGGAATTTCTGTTGCTAATCAGGTTGTGATGATGTTTGGTGTTTTGTTAATTTGTTTAGTGCGACCGAGACTCGGGGTCTCGGTAGGCTCATGGTTAAGGACTCGGGTATAACCGTACACAACAAGGGTGTTTGGATGAAATTTTGCTAAATAACTTTATGTTATGTTTATTAATTAATTTTGGTATTTAATACATGGTTTAATTAAAATTTATTAATAACAAGACTTAGGATATAATTATTAAATGTAATTATCATTACTTAAACTCATGGCCATTTTATTTAACTTTATAGTGTAATAATTATCAATATAATTATCCATGTCACAATAAATTAATTAAGAAACTTAGCTTAATTAATTCATTTCATTTTAACCAAGGTATAAATTAAATTAATATCATGTCTTAATTTAATTACACGTTAATCCTTAAGGTAAAGTTTAATTATTATAACCATGTAATATTATTACTTAATAATCACTTATAATATCATGTATTATTATTATTAATTAATAATCATCACTTTAGCCTAAAGTATTTATTTTATAAACTTTACTATTATGATATCATGACGTATAACTTATGACTATTAAGCACTAGTTTATATTTTGAACTTATTAATCAAGCTTATTACTATTTAATGAAACTTTTTTTTTGAAACTTACTATTTTTGGAAACTTGCTATTTTTGGAAACTTGCTATTTTTGGAAACCTGTTATTTTTAGAAAGTTACTTATTATGACACTACAAGTATAATAACACAAGAATACATGAAATACATTAATTAGAACACATGAAAACATCAAGAAATACAATATAAAACATGAACCAGTAAAACAAGACAAGAACATGTAAAACAAAGTAAGAACACTAAGAAACTAGTTAAGTATGCAGTAATCACATTCACGTCCCTTATTTATGTAGCATCCGTGGAGTCGGGGTAGATCCTTCATTTTTCATCTTATTTTCACTACTGGACATAAGGTACGGATATTCCATCCTTCAGTATGGACATTCCTTCGTATGTTTGATTAGGATTCTCCGTTTGCAGCCATCTGTTTTCCCTAGTTATTTTATATGTTTTGAATGCATATGTTATATTTTAAATTCCTGAGCTATATACATGCATGCCAATCATCTAGTTATGGATGTACCATAACCATAACACTGGAGGTACCATTGTTATGACTTCCCCATGACGGAGTGATTGCTCGTGGCGTCCCTTTCAGTTTGGTCATTTATTTATATTATCATGTGGGGCATATGGGTGCATCCTAGTTACATGTATTCAGTCAGGATTTTCATGGCGAATGTGGTGTGCGCCTTGCATCCATCACAAGGAGTTGATCCCTCCTACCCAGACCAGTATTCATGCACGTTGATACCTCATGATCTATATGGGCTAATGGCTAATCAAAATACATTGTTTCATATAAAAACATAAGTCTTTTTAGCATATAAACCAGTTTATAAACATGTTCTAGATTTTCTAGGACTTACACTTATTCTGCTGCTTTTCAGTCTTATTTATGTTTCAGTCATTCATACTATGTTATATATCCGTTCACTGAGCGTATTGCTCAGCCGTTATTTTCCTTTCCATGTCCCAAAACGGCAGGTACCTAAGGACAGACTTGAGCATTTGGAGGACGTGCATAGGATGGAAGCTGCCTTAGACTTCTTCTCATTTTTGCCCTCTTATACTTATTCTTGCTTGGACAATTGTTTTGTCCTTCTCATTTCATTTACTGTATTTATGTTTTAGGCTTATGTTAATGGACCCGATGTTTGATTCTAGTTTTTCCCCTTTGGTCATGTATGTTTTAGTACATATTACCTTACATGCTTTGATGACATGCCATAAATACACGTAACGCTCCACTTATCAAAGTGGGGTGTTACAATTATGATATTAGAGCCTGGTTTCGACCTGTAGGCTCTAAAACTTGACCTGTGACTAGTGGGTAGTCACCAGGATCTTCCTAAGCTGACGCTTGTTATTCCACACATTGATAATTTCAGAACCTTGTTGTTTTTAACCATGTTGTTTTCCTCGGGATTGTTTTACGAATATGGATTGAACAACAGTCATCCATACTTAGTTACAAGTCGTTGTTTTGTGAATGATGTTTTCCTTGTAAACTTTGACTAGTATGGACTGAACCACAGTAGTCCATACTTAGTCACACGTTTTCTATTAAGTTTTTTACTAAGTAATGGTTGGTACATGACTGGCCATATTTAGTCGCATGTTCTTCTCATTCGAATTTTGTTTTGTAAACCGACCCATAGGCGTTCACCCTTGCTCATGTCAATTTTGTTTTGTGAACCGACCCATAGGCGTTCACCCTTGCCATGTCAAATTTTGTTTTGTGAACCGACCCATAGGCGTTCACCCTTACTCATGTCAATCTTGTTTTGTGAATCGACCCATGGTCGTCCACACCAGTGATTTTAGATTTCATTTAATTAAAGTCATATTTCTTTCATGTACCCTCATTAATTGTAATGTTTCTTTATGTCAATTATGTTTTCATACTTTCATGGTTGACTTCGTTTTCATGTTGATTATGTTTTTATGCTCCTTTATGTTAATATTGTTCCATGGTTATTCGTGTTGATTTTGCTTTCATGCTAGATGGATTGTATTTAGTCATGCTCTCATGATAGTCATGGTTGGTTTTTATTAATCATGTTTTCATGTTGGCCATCATTCGATTTCGTTTAATCATGCTTTTGTGCTTCTTACACAACTGGGACTATGTCTACGCTAAATTAGTTGGGCTATTATGTTGTACTGTTCAGTTTGGTTTTAACCATTTGATCTTTTACCTTCCTTTGATCATATCAGATGGTTGACACCCGTATCAATCATCTCATGTGAATTTCATGTGTAATCTACATATCGTATTCCATGTGTAATCCACGTACCGAACCACATGTGTGCTTCATGTACCATATTCCAGATGTATTACAGTTACCGCACTCCGTGTGTAGTACTAATCGATTCTCTACTTTCTTTGATGTTTTTCCACTTACCAATGTTGTTCAACAGATGATGCGGCTCGCAGCCTCGAGATTCTACAAGACAACGACGAAGGTGATAAATCGGAACAACCAAACTAAAATTTTACTTAATCCACGAGATGTTACCATTTTATTCCATATCTTTACCTTCTTAGTCATATGTCGCGTGCCATTCAGTTGTCTTTCCAGCATATGAGTAGGAACCGGCATCCGCCGACTACTCAGCTAAAAGTTGCATGAATCACAGTCATAATAATGACCGTCATGGAACTGACAGATAAGAGGTAGTGACGACTACCGTAACAGCAAATACTCTGACAATAATGACAGAAGCTCCGGTAAAGAACGTGATCAGAAATACAAAGGGTCAGCAGTCCAACCGATCCGCCAATGTTGGCATGACAGCCTAAGATTTTCTATTTCATTCGTTTCACATCCTGAGACATACGTCAAGACACCCATCAAGACACATGTCATATGCATATTTTCTCAAGACACGAGTCAGGACACATGACTCACGTCTATAATCTGAAATAATCCTAAGTGATTCAGAGTACCCCACGGAGTATACCCATTCTGTTGTGCCATGTATTAGTCAGGCCATAAGAATTCCAGTAACATCACCGGCGTATTGTTCACATTGGGTTATGCAATGTTCATTCTGCGTGAGGAAGGTGAAACGCATTCAGTGAAATCTGCCACGTTTACTTCAGGTATTGACATGGCGCTTTCAATTCTCGATTACGTATCTCTTTTATCCATGACCATAAAGGACGCCATTTGTATCACCCATGAGTATGAATGTTTTCCTTTCAGTCTGATGATAGGATTTGAGCTGCTAACGCACTTCCCTCGGATATATGCGAGTTAGAGTTGATTCTGATTATAGACTATGAACAGCACACCACACTGCGATTGGTCGCATTCATATCAAATTATGTACAACGATATTTAGGCTCAAGAATACATTTAGCATGGTTTTCCATCAGGAAAATCTATGCAAGTCATTATGCTTTACAAGCACGTGTCTGTCATACCATGGATGTGAAGGTTTTCTAGCTATCAGTTATGACACGACTCCAGGAGTTCCTTTTATTCATGATCAGCTGATTATTCCAGAATTTTCCCAGATATAATTCCAGAAAAACCTTCAAGTATACTTCATATCCGCAAGGTGGATCATAACATCGAGCAGGTTAGGGAGCAGAACCAGTTTCCAAGGATCTGTATAGCATGGCTTCCTTGAACTAAGGAGTTGAAGGATCAGCTGCTAGAGATGCTTGAAGGATTTCATTCGCCAGGTGTATCGCCATGGTGTGCACCGGTTCTGTTATTAGGAGATGGACGGTAACATGAGATTATGTGTCGACTACCATCGGTTTAAACAAATCACCATCCATAACCGTCATCCTACTCCACGTATTTACGACGAGCCCGATCGACTATATGGTGCTAAACACTTTTCCAATGTGAAAACCCTAGGTTTTGGATTTGTCACTTGGTCTTACTTTTAGGTTATTTTATGTGTGCTTACTTAATTTGTGTAATTACGTGTTTATTTTGAGTGATTAAGGTTGGTGTGGTTATCGTTTATGAGTATAGAAGTACTCATAAGTAAATCGAGGAACGGTTATTTCATGTTCATGAGCTCACAAGTTGTGACTATGAAAGGAAATGGTGATATTTTGGTGTTTACGTATACGTATATGTATTATAGAAAATCGTATTTTTTTACGATTTACGGTTTAGCATTTAGAGGTCTCGGATGAGGTAATTAGTCATATGAATATTTATCGGGATGGTTTTAAGTCATTTAGGACTTAGTTATAAAGTTTATTTCAAAATTTGAGATTTTTATTAAAAGTGTATATTTTACGTCTTTTACGGTAAAACGCGTAAAAACTGACTAGTTTTACGGTTTTGAGGTTTTGGAGGCTTTAGGAGCTGAAATAAATTAAGGAAAATTAAGGTAATGTTATTAATACATATATTAATAATAAATAGAAAAAAAACGAATTTAAAGGGGGTTTAGGTCGGTTTGGAAAAAAGAAAAGAAGGAAAAAAGGAAAAAAAAAGAGAAAAAAGGAAAGTTGGGTTTTATATTTAGACTAGGATTCTTGTTACATTATATAAGGATTTTAAAGAGAAAAAAAAAACATAAAATCCCTGGAGAAAAATAATGGTCGACGGTTTATGGAGAATTTTTAGGGCTCTTCATCAAAATTTAGGGTTTTCATAAATCAAAGGTAAACTTTCGTAATCCCTTTTTAATTTAATTGTTTTTAATGTTTACATAATCATCTTATGATGGATTTAGGTTAGGGTTTTAATAAGAATCTGTATTTTAATGATATTATAATGATTAGATGGTTTAGGGTTTGTAATTAATGGGGTTATGGGTAATTAATTAGGTTAAATTAATTAAACCCGTTTTTAAAAACTGGGCAGAATTTTGAGTCAATTGTTTTGATCATATCGGGAGTTCTACGAACATTCAAGATGCGATCCAAGTGTCCCTGAAAAGGTAATTGAAGTGGATTTCCAATGCAAGAAACGAGAACTAAATTGGAGGTCGGGAAATGGGTCAAAAACAGGTTACAACAGTCGGAGGTCAAAACAGTTTTGTAATCAGCCTGTTTTCTTTTTAAGTTTTGGGTTGTTTGGGGTACTTAGGGTTGCATTGGGACCTTCTCACGAACATGAGAGATGGTTTATATATTGTAGTAAGTATATGAACTTGGTCTAAGATTGTGGTTTAGGGTAAGACCCTCTAATGGTAACAAACTTTTCATACGTTTAAAATCAGTGAATTCTGGATAGGTAGCAATATATACACATATATCGGGGCCTTAACAGTAGCTTTAAGGTTAGGGCAAGTGGGAGGTTTTAGCTAACATATGTAAAAGTATGAATATTTCTTTTACAGAAACCATGGGTATGTTTAAGTGGACGTTTGACTTAAAGTTTTGAGACCTAAAAAACTGAGACTGTTTTGTGTAAAATATGAACGGGATAGTTATTAAACTTAACCAAGTTAAGGACTTGTTAAGGCAGGGTAATGGGGTGATTAGAGCTTATCTATGAGGTATTTATATGGGAATAGGCTAGATGTCCATCATAGGTTGATGAGCCATCTTAGTGATTGGTTTGTGTATTGATTGCGTGTTTTTGGTTTGTTAGCTTGTTGCTAGTGCGAGGACTTGTGAAGAAGTAATCAGGTGAGTTTCATAGTCCCATGTTTATTATTTATTTTGACTTCCAGATGGGATGGAAGAGACACTGTGTTGAGTTATTTTCTAAATTGATGCTGTGAATGTTTTTGTGATTTGAGATGGACTTGTGTGTACATTGTGTGATTAACTGCTATGTGATTCTTGATTGTGTATGATTTGGATCGGGGGACACGTGCCGTCTCAGTTATTGTGGTTTGACAAGGTAGGGGCCTTGGGATAGGTACATAGCGTGATCGTCTATGGGACCAATGGAAAATGACAAGGTAGTGGCCTTGGGATAGGTACATAGGTGTATGGGCGCCTATGGTACCATGGTTGTTGGTAAGGCGTGATGCCTTGGTAATTGTGGTTGTTGGTAAGGCGTGATGCCTTGGAATTGTGATGATTGATTTATCTTGAATGCTAGTTGTTAATGAATACTTGTAACACATTGTCCATATGTTATTGTGTTGATGGTTGTTATTCACAGCTTGTAACTGATTTAGCGTTGGAGTCTAAACCTATGACTCTCACCAACTTTATGTTGACGTGTTTTAGTGTCTCTTTCAGGTGATGCTTTGGTTAGGCGTGAGAACTTAAGTGGCTAGGATTTGGAGAGCGTAGGAATGCATATAGAAGGATATCCCCGTTTCCTTCTTAGTTTTTTTATTTGTTCATTTAATAAGTGATACTGTGGCACACATATGTTTGTTTTGATTATGTTACTTGTTTGTCTTGGGTAAGAGGTAGGACTGTTACCTACTTACCTAGACTCCTGCATTTGATGAGATATTGTCATGACTTTTGTGTCACCATTTTATGACAATTCTTATTTCATTTAGTTATCTGTATAGACACGCCATGTTGTGATGATATCCATACGTCGCGCCCCATATTCCGCCATGGTGGGGTGTGACATCCAAGATCGACTTCTAATCATGCTGCCAATAGTGGCGAGTGAAAGGGCAGGACATTTCCATGACTGCTTTTCACACACGATTTGGTCATGCTAAACTCATAATTTTGTTTTGGTCTCACGAATGTTCCAACAGCATTTATGGACTTGATGAATGGAGTTTCCCATGAACTCATAGACAATTCATTATTGTTTTCATCAACGACAGATTGATCTCCTCTAAGTCCAGATAAGAGCATGAAGACCATCTTCATAATATGTTACGAATTCTAAGACAGGAGAAATAGTACACTGAACCCATTTCAGGTACGAATTTTGGTTGATTACAGTGACACGCCGAAACACATTGTTTCTCACGACTAGTTTTACCATGACTAAGCTTACGCTTAAAGGAGAGAACCCTACACTAAATTAGGTGTTCCAGAGGATCCTACGCAAAGAGAAGTCTAATTTCAGAGGCTCATAGTTTTCCAAATTTCTATGTATCCAGTTTCTATGAAACAAGATGCAGTTATGTTCATATCAAGGTACGTGACATACCAGCAGGTTATGATAGAACACCAACAGGATAGGAGTTATTTCCATCATTAGAAAATGTGAAAGGAAAAGGGACATGATCCCCCTGTATTTTGTCACCGGACTACCATAGGCTCAGGAGAAGCATGGTGCTATATGGATATCCATTCCATCTACAAGAATTTCATAATTTGCTGATTATCAGACACTTTCTAGCCAAAGATCGTACGATCACTTGGCACTCCTTCAGCTATCAGACCAGATAAAGGTGTGCGCTCGTGCCCATTATTACCTCATCATTCTTGTTCAATTTTACGATTTTCTTTCGCACTCACATTCATGATACTGTTCACGTTCATGATCGTATTCTAGCTTACGATTTTCATTTCACATTTTGTTCTGGGAAGTTTTGTAGAGAGCTTGGGAGACCAGACTCAAGTTTAATAAACTTTCCATCCTCAGACAGACGTTCATGTCACATTTCACGTCTCGCCTCATATCGTTTGGCGTTACCTCCTCAGTTATCTCACGTTCAGATATGTTTCACACGTCATGTTCATTCCAAGTTTCTCATATCACTGCCACGATATGTTGCACGTATCATCGTTCACCATATGTTCTCATAGTACATTCACCATATATTCACGTACCACCTTCATAATTGTTCACGTACTATGTTTCAGTATGTCTCGTGCATCGTTGGCAAGACGTTCTAATTTCGGTTATTCCAGGTTATTTTGCATCGTAACGTTTCATTTACCCTTACACGTTATTTCTCATCCATTCGATGAGATTCATGAGGATCCATCTTACAACGATAAATCAGAAAACTCTTTTGTATCATCAAGACGTTCCATGTCCTTTTCAGTCACGTCACCTTCATGTTCTGTCAGAGTATCGTATCTCTAATTCGAGGACGAATTATTCTTTTTAGAGGGGAAGAGTTGTAAAACCCGCTTAAAATACCAAGAATATTTATTACTGAAAACACGAATAAATTAAAACTTTATAAATTAATTGTATACGACACGAACCATGAATAATCAATGTAAGTATTAAGTATACCATTAATTATTATTACACGATATGTATTTACGTATAATATTAAAACACGACAAGACGTGATAGGAACTTAAAACAAGAACATGTACTACGAATAATAAAACACGAGAACGTTAAAAACACGACAACCTAAAAGTATAAAAGAGCCTTGTATGGTCGGCCTAATAGGAAGAAAAACAAAAAGGCTTTAAGCCCGGCCCATTTAGACATTTTACAATTCAGGAAGTTACCATTTCATCTCATTTAACCACTTTTCACAAACCTAGCAAAACCTTAGCCACCATGATCTTGTGGCCGTCGGTTTCACCAAGCAAAAACAAGACGGAAAAATTATTTTGACCATTGATTTTTTACGGGCTTTGTTCGTGTTCCAAAACCTTAATCTATTCACATTTTCGGTATCTCTTGATCTTTAATCTTTTATTTATTCTTCTATGTTTTTGAATCATTGAAACTAATTAGTAAAAACAAGAAATTTATAAGATTAAATCATGGGATTTGGGTCTGTTTAGTTTGGTTGTGATGGTCACGTAAACCGAGAGTCCCATGACTCTCGGTGATGTTTTGATCTCGACCAGCCTCACCCTTAAAGGGTCAGGGGCTATTTTGTACTACCGTCCGCAACACCCAAACCCCCAACCGGGGGCTGTTGGTCGAAGTCAGTGGCAAACCGAGAGCCCTTGGCTCACGATGGGTATTCAGGCCGAGCGAGGGGAAACCAAACTCACAGCAAGGGGGCTCGATTCTGTCACACCCTCAAATTGGCCCACGTGTATAATTACACTAGGATGTGACTATCATGACAACCAAGAGACATAGGTATAAGAACGACTATTAAAAGTTATTTTTCATTCATAAAACATAGAAATAAAATTATTTCCAAGGAAATTTTTAACACATCATGATAACATAAATCAAAGTTTCCAAATGTCATAACATTTAAATCAAGTCTCAAAAGTAAATCATGATAATTTATTATCTCCATAGCACAACCACATCACTCCTCCGTCTTGACACCTAAGAAAAACATTCCTAAAACGTCAACACGAAGGTCAGTGAGTTTATAGGTTTAAGTATAGGTAGCGTGATGAACCATAAGATTTTAGTTAGGCAACCGACAAATAATCTTATAACAAATACAAGATTATTATCAAATAGCATACGTTTATGATGTCCTACGTCTAAGCTCATGACACCGAAGCGTTAACCGTACCAACATGTTTATATATAAGAGCCCAAGAAAATACTACCCCAAAGTATTCGTAACACCTCAAATGTAATTGTATCCAATTTGGTTACACAACCAACATTAGATAGGGAGGCCAATCCCAATAGATCTACCCATAACATTTGCGCTTACAAAAAGTAATTAACGGTTCATGATAGTGGGCTAAAGCATCTAGGGGTATCGCTACTTAGACATCATGTAGGCACGTATGAGTTTTAAGTACTTATGTTCATCAGTAAAACAAGCAATGTTCTCACCCCAAAGAGTTAAAAGTAAGTAAAAGTGGGGCTATAAACTCACCTCATAAATCAAGCAAATGGATGAAAATGCAAAGAAGCTCGAGAATACGACCACGTTATCCACAACCTATATGAATGTAATGACCGTGTCACGATGACTAAAAGTTTACCAATAAAATGCATGACTTTCTATTTGTGCTTGACAATATATTTCGTTTACGGGGAAAACACGACACTTATACTTGTTTCTTTAATTAACGGGATTTTGGTCCAAATTTACAATATAAAGCTAAATATTTTCATGTGGGCTTACACTAGCCCAAATATCCCACAGCCCAAACTATGGTCAGCCGCCCAACCCATTAAGGGTCAATGGGCTTGGCCCATCTAATATTTTGACCCGCCCAAGAGGCGTTAATAACAAAGAGGGGGTGGGTTAACTTGTTCATTACTCCCGAAACTCTCAGTAGACTTTCTCTCTCTCTCCCAAAACACTCTCAACCGTCTCTTTATTTCTCTCTCACTCCAATATCCAGATTCATCAAAGTATGAACAAATGATAATTAATTCCGATTTATGTATGTCAAAAGAGGGTGTTCTGAATCCTTAAATATTCGTGAGATGTGGGTTTCATCCCTACATCATCTCTTAATTCGATTCAAGGTTGATTCTAAGGTGTTGTTCTTGATAGATTCAGTGATGATTCACCACAAAAGATAAGTTTTAAATCCTTCTTTCTTCATATTAATTGTTCTCAAACTGATCTTTAATTATCCATTCGAAATTAAAGTGTTCATCAATTTCTTTTAAAAAAATCAACTTGGTTTATCAAGATATGAACATGAGGGTCTCGAATTAATTATAAATCATTTAGGGTTTCAAAGAATTAGGGTTTTTCTAATTCGTATGTTTTATTATAACTAAACTATGTTTTTGGGCTTCTCATAAGGTCAATTATCAAATAAGAACATGTTTTACAAATTAGGGTTTTTGAATAAATTGGGGGTTTTCAAACGGGGGTGTTTGTTTACAATTAATTAGTGTTTTTGGTAATCAGATTAGGCTAATTTCATAATAAAATAGATTTCGAAAATTAGGGTTTACACAAATTGTGGATTTGTTCATTCCTAGGTTTTAATCTAATTAACTAGTCAATTTACGTTTAGATTAGGTTTAATTAGCATTTGAAACAAGTTATTAAAAATTAAGGTTTCGACAAATTTGGGGGTTTTTGTACACGCGGCTAATTAGGGTTTATTTGGCGTTTTCTGAAAAGGAATAGGTATTAATTTCATGTTTTTTTATCGCTATTCGATGTTTCGTGTTCTTGCCGATTAGTTTACATGATATTCGGTGGAGTCCTTGGTCTCTATTTGCTACATACTTGTTATCTTGTTATTGTTTCTACAATGTTGCTAATGAAAATGCATGAGGGGGTCTCGACTATAACTTTCGAATCATTTAGTATTTTTATTCGAATGGTTTCTAAAAGTCTAACACTTCTATTTATGTTTTGTAGGTGGTTGGTCAAGCACAAACTATCATGATGCACAAAGAATGCAGAAAAGTAAAGATTGGTGAATGAAGACTCACAACAAGGAAAGGTTTCGGCTTGGTGTATTCGGACAAAGGTGTTGGAGTGTAGCTCGGCTGACCCAAAGCTTGTTACTTGTTTCCTAAATCTTGCCCATAATTTATTTGCTAGTTTTATGTTTGGTGTTGTGAACATTGTGAAAATGGACTGTATTTAACTTTGTATTTTTGGCATAGGGTAAATCCTCATCTGAAATTGTAAGTCTTGTGACATGCCTATAAATGGCATTTTTGGCCTGTGTGTTGGACTGGTGTTATAGTGGGTTTATAAAATATGTTTTCCAGGTTTGGGTGTTTGACCTGGGTTGACCAAAGTTTGAAATCAGTTGACTATCAATGAAATTTCTACTTTACTTGACTTGTTTCCATGTTTGTGACTACATTTGTATGCATCCATAGTTAAATTTGGTACATTAGATAGCATTTGGCCCAACAAGGGTTAATAGTATGACATTTGGCCCAACAAGGTTAACAAAACAACATTCGGCCCAACGACGGGTTAATAAAACACTATGAGGTTTTTAGACGCGTGAAACTTTAACAATGTGAATAATATAACACGACAACTCAATAACATGACTTAAACAAGAGTGGATACGGGTATTCTCGGCAATCAAAGAGCATTCATAACCGACACAAACCGCTAATAAGTAAAACGATTACAAGTGAGCACGTCTCTATTATAATATTAAGACGCGAAAGTTCAAGTTGTTACAGGTTCGGTTTGTTGCAGATTAGCGACAGTTTCTGCGACAAAAATTTTGTCGCAGATTTCCCATAGACATGTTCACTACAAAACTGGGTAAGCTTAGCGACAGATCAGCGACGGGAATTTCTGTCGCTAATCAGGTTGTGATGATGTTTGGTGTTTTTTTGATTTGTTTAGTGCGACCGAGACTCGGGGTCTCGGTAGGCTCATGGTTAAGGACTCGGGTATAACCGAACACAAAAGGGGTGTTTGGCTAAAATTTTGCTAAATAACTTTATGTTATGTTTATTAATTAATTTTGGTATTTAATACATGGTTTAATTAAAACTGATTAATAACAAGACTCATGATATAATTATTAACTGTAATTATCATTACATAAACTCATGGTCATTTTATTTGATTAAACTTTAGAGTGTAATAATTATCAATATAATTGTCTATATCACAATAAATTAATTAAGAAACTTAGCTTAATTAATTCATTTCATTTTAACCAAGGTATAAATAAATTAATATAATGTCTTAATTTAATTACACGCTAATCCTTAAGGTAAAGTTTAGTTATTATAACCATGTAATATTATTAATTAATAATCACTTATAATATCATGTATTATTATTATTAATTAATAATCATCACTTTAGCCTAAAGTATTAATTTTATAAACTTTACTATTATGATATCATGACGTATAACTTATGACTATTAAGCAAGGTTCTAAAAGGCGCGCCATGGCGGCGGAAAGGCGTCGCTAAGGCGTCGCCAAGGCGCGAGGCGTGGCCTCGCCGTTACGATATAGACCATGGCGTGGCGTGAGAAAGGCGCGATATGGCGGGCAAATACGTGAGGCGTAGCGAGTTTTTTCATTCAACTCCAACTTTTTTTATGTTTTGTTAAATAACGAAAATTACATCTAAAAATATCAATTTAACCTTATTCATTATGTACTACAATGTTTTTTTAATCTCGGTTTCTATAAAAACTATATAAATATAAAAATAAAATCACATTTTTGTGCCGCCTTAAGTCACGCCTTCAAAACGCAAAAGCTTCGCCTTAGCTGCAAAAGCTTGAGGCTTGGCCTTGCCGCCACGCCACGCCTTACGCTATTTAGAACCTTGCTATTAAGCACTAGTTTATATTTTGAACTTATTAATCAAGCTTATTACTATTTAAGGAAACTTAATATTTTTAGAAAATTTCTATTTTTGGAAAATTCCTATTTTTGGAAACCTGCTATTTTTAGGAAAGTTACTTATTATGACGTTACAAGTATAGTAACACAAGAATACCTGAAGTACATTAATTAGAACACATGAAAACATCAAGAAATACAATATAATACATGAACCAGTAAAACAAGACAAGAACATGTAAAACAAAGTAAGTTCACTAAGAAACCAGTTAAGTATGCAGTAATCAGACAACTCATTCACGTCCCTCATTTATGTAGCATCCGTGGAGTCGGGTAGATCCTTCAGTTTTCATCTTCTTTTCACTACCGGACATAAGGTACGGATATTTCGTCCTTCAGTATGGACATTCCTTCGTATGTTTGATTAGGATTCTCCGTTTGCAGCCATCTGTTTTCCCCAGTTATTTTATATGTTTTGAATGCTTAGGTTATATTTTAAATGTCTGAGCTATACACATGCATGCCAGTCATCTAGTTATGGAGGTACCATAACCATAACATTGGAGGCACAAGTTTTATGACTTCCCCACGACGGAGTGATTGCTTGTGGCGTCCCTTTCAGTTTGGCCATTTATTTATATAATAATGTGGGGCGTATGGGTGCATCCTAGTTACATGTTTTCAGTCAGGATTTTCATGGTGAATGTGGTGTGTGTCTTGCATCCTTCACAAGAAGTTGATCCCTCCTACCCAGACCAGTATATTAGAGGCAACCCCTCTAATTGCATGATGAGGTCACCCCTATAAGTATTCATGCACGTTGATACCTCATGATCTATATGAGCTCTTGTCTAATCAAAATACAGTTTTTCATATAAAAACATAAGTCTTTTCAGCATATAAACCAGTTATTTTCCTTTCCATTTCCCAAAAAGGTTGGTACGCAAGGACAGACTTGAGCATTTGGAGGACGTGTATAGGATGGAAGCCGCCTTAGACTTCTTCTCCTTTTTGCCCTCTAATACTTATACTTGCTTGGACACTTGTTTTGTCCTTCTCATTTAATTTACTTTATTTATGTTTTGGGCTTATGTTTGGGGACCCGATGTTTGATTCCGGTTTTTCCCTTTTGGTCATGTATGTTTTAGTACATATTACCTTGCATACTTTGATGACACGTCATAATACACTTAACGGTCCACTTATCAAAGTGAGGTGTTACAAAGAGGATAATTGGATGACCCCAATCATCAAGTGTCTGAGGGACGAAATTTGGCCGGAATATAAGGACAAAGCACGATGTTTAAGGCTAAAAATTCATCAGTACGAATTGGTGGACGGAGTACTGTTTAAGAAGGGATACTTAGAGCCAATGCTCCGATGTGTTGGACTACTACAAGCTAATTACGTACTCCAAGAGATACACATGGGCTAATGCAGCATGCATCTAAAGTCGAGGTCCATAGTCGCTCAAGCATTAAGATCAGGCTATTATTGGCCACGCATGCATAGGGACGCTAGGGAAGAACTGGACAAATGCGACTCATGCCAAGTACATGCTCCGGTGGCAAGATTGACGAAGACACTGATGAAATCTATCATGACACCATGGCCATTCTTTCAATGCGGAATGGACATCTTGGGTCCGCTACCCACGTCATCCGGAAATGTTAAGTACATAATAGTAGCCATTGATTACTTTACAAAAGGATGAAGGCTAAGCCTCTGGTCAAAATATCTTGGAAGGAGGTCATAATTTCTTTTAGGACAACATGGTATACCGGTTCAGAGTACCAAAAATTGTTGTCACTGACAATGCCAAGCAATTTATCAATGAACCATTCAAAAGTTGGTGTTCGGACCTAGAAATTCAACAGATCAACACATCTGTCGCTCATCTCCAGGAAAATGGTTTAGTAGAGCGATCCAACAAAACTCTCATGGAAGGGATCAAAACAAGATCAGGCCGAGACAGATCCGGATGGGCAGAGGAATTACAACACGTACTATGGGCTCATCGGACATTATTGAAGCAAAGTAATGGAGAAACACCATTCAGCCTCACATACGGTTCGGTAGCAGTCATACCGGCTGAAATAGGAATGCCCACCTATAGAACCATGATGATAAATGAAAAGGAAAATGATGACGTCATGCGTATAAATTTGGACTTACTTCAAGAGAAGAGAGAAATGACAGCTATCCGAGAAGCACATTACAAAATGAAGGTGGAACAATACTATTACAAGAGAGTTAGTCCCGTTACGTTCCGTCCGGGTGATTTTGTGTTCCGAAAGAATGAGGCCAGTAGAGGCGAGAAGGAAGGAAAGCTTGCCCCTACATGAGAAGGACCATACCATGTCAAGGAAGCTAACTAGAATAGTTCGTACAAGGTTCTAACTATGAGAGATAAGGAAGTGCCGAGATTCTGGCATGCAATGAATCTCCGGGAATGCTATTTGTGATTTTGTAGTTTGGAAGTATTATGTACCGGCTTTTTCTCCCTTTAGCAAGGGAACAGTCTAGTTTTACCTTTTGTCATTATCATGTATCGGCCTTCACTCCCTACAGAAAGGAAAGGTCACATTTCCTTTTTGAATTATGAAAAAGCTTCCGTTCTTCATTTACAGGGGGAGGCATCTTCGTAGCAATGTGACTAGAATGAATAGTTGGTATATGAATTCTTTTCTTTGTTAGTTTTCTCTCCCTTTGGAAAAGGAAGAATCATTATAATTAATAAAGTTTTCTCTCCCTTCGGCAAGGGGAAAACTTGTATGAATATTTTTATTATTAAGCTTTCTCGCCCTTCAGAAAGGGAAGAACCATTATAATTATTAAAGTTTTCTCTCCCTTCGGCAAGGGAAAAACTTGTATGAATATTTTTTATTATTAAGCTTTCTCGCCCTTCGGAATGGGAAGAATCATTATAATTATTAAAGTTTTCTCTCCCTTCGTCAAGGGAAAAACTTTTATGAATGTTTTTTATTATTAAGCTTTCTCGCCCTTCGGAAAGGGAAGAATCATTATAGTTATTAAAGTTTTCTCTCTCTTCGGCAAGATAAAAACTTGTATGAATATTTTTGATTATTAAGCCTTCTCTCCTTTCGGAAAGGGAAGAATCATTATAATTATTAAAGTTTTCTCTCCCTTCTACAAGGGAAAAACTTGTATGAATATTTTTATTACTAAGCTTTATCTCCCTTCAGAAAGGGAAGGCTCATGATAATTATTGTTTTCTCTCCCTTCGGCAAAGGAAAAACTTATAACAAATTTTCTATCCAATCTTTTACCCTTCGGCGAGGGAAGAGTGATCGCCACCATCAAGTTTTCTCTCCCTTCGACAGGGAAAGACTCATATGAATATTTCTATTATTATACCTTTTCTCCCTCCGGAAGGAGAAAAGTGATCATAACTATCAAAGCCCCTTTTCATTTTGGAAAGGAAGAGTAACTGTTAATTTTAAGGCCGCACTAAAAACAAATATACAATACTTGACTATGTGAAAGCTATGCACGAGTACATTCTGAACAACAAGGTAGCTAGATAAGTATACAATAATAAAGACTGAGTACGAAATAAAAATTACAATCATCCGAACTAAGCATATAATTTAAAAGTAAACATTAAAAAATAGAAGGATATAATCATCAAAGATAAAAGTTATTACAGATCCGAAAGTGAAATTGTTTATAAAGTACGAGAATGAAATTAAGCATCATGAGCATCTGTAGATCCAGAGGGCTCTGGCTTTTCGGCATCATTATCTGTGTCCATTTTGGCATCATCTTCGTTAGGTTTGACAACTGGCTTCGGAGCAGGGTCAATCTCCATGAGACGGTCAAGAGGAAGACAAAAATTGGAAGCAATTTCTTGAATGAATGTATATTTCGCTTCTGGGAACCTATCGACCATGCCCTTCATTTTCTTGTCACAATAAGGATCGAAACCTTTGGTGGCCGAAATGATTTCCATTATTTCCTCTTCACTCGTCCACACCTTCACACCCTCGGTCCACCCAGATTCGATCACCATGTTAAAGCATTTTGTAATCTTGGACTTATGTTCATGACTATTCAAGAGTTTGGAGACAACTAAATGTAGCAAGATTTGGACAAAGTTATATCGAGCCATCTCAGAAGTGTTGAGTTAACTTTTCATCTCGTCGCGCTCTTTCTTCCATTCCTCAGCTTTAACCGTATAATCAGCTAACTCAACTTCACGAAGAGCAAGGGTAGCGTCTAGATCCGAGACGTGGGCAGTGGTCCCTTTGATTTTTTTCAAATAGCTCCCATTTCTCTTGTGTAAGAGCAGTCAATTCAGCTGTTTTAGCTTCACAAAGTTTTTTAGAGTTACATAGACAAGAAGTGAATTCAGAGTTAGCATTGATCTGATCCGCCAATTTTTATCTACAGCTTCAAAATGAGCTTCACATTGTTCATGTCGATCCAAAAGCTGATCATAATCATGGTACTCCCTATCTAGCCGGCGAAGGGAATCCATCATGCCCATAGTGCTTCGCGTAAGCGAAAACCAACATCTGTCCAACCATCAGGGAAGGGGGGATAAGAGCTCAGCTCTCGCTGCATAGCCAGAGGCAACATATGCATCATCAAATCTTTGCACTCGGCCGGTGTCTCTAACCGGCTTTTAGCACCTATCAACCAATTCGGGGCATAAACCACTCCCGGACCAGGACCAACTTCGGAAGCAGCAAAGAAATCTACAAGATATCCACAGGATAAGGAAAGGGTCCGGAATAGTACACGTAAAAAATAGGATTAATGAAAGAATGCTTACTATTGGAAGTAAAGTGATTCAGATCAGCGGGATCGTTTCCCTCCCTATGCTTCGGGATGCCTTCGTCTTCTAGGGAAAATGCACCCTTAGCACTTTCGCATGCATTGTAAGAATTAGAGAATAGAGAGACCTTGGGGGAGGGACTCCTCTATTTCATTTTGGAAACTTCATCAGTCTTCTCAGAATCGGAGGATAGTTAAACAGTCTTATCAATATCTTCCGGATAAGTTTTTTATACATCACCTCTTGAAGGAACAAATAAATTGGTAGAGACAACATTCAGACCAAAGGACCTGAGAGGTTTCAGACTTAAGACTTCATTAGGTGATCCGGATTCCCCACTAGCTTCATGATTTGTCTCAATGCTAGTTCTCTTAGACTGAGCATCCAAAGAGGTGTCTGGCTTGTCAATTGCATATTCTTCAAGTTCTGGAGTGGATTACCAGTTGATTGGCTCCCTTTCTTTTTCTTCTCCTTCGGTTGGTCAGAAGAACCAGCCGTCTCTTTGGATTTTCTCTTGTCTTTGCGCCTTTCGGACATCTCCCTAGACTATTTCTTTTTCTGCTTCTCCACGGCGGCACGAAGGGTTGCTAGCCTTTTCTTCTCACGATTGGCTTTAACAGCAACGCTTTCATTCTCGGCGGCTACATGTTCCGGAGTAGGGGCACTTAGTTGTTCGCCGGATTTGAGCGCATTTGTCACATGAGGACTAATACGGTTGGCACTAGTAAGCTTATTGCCCTTTACAATCTTGGCCAGAGCAGTGATCGGAAAGCGTATGCATTCGGACATGGTGATGACTAAAAAAAACCATTTTTATAATAACGAAGGAAAAAGAAAAAGAGAGGCGTGCAAAAGTAATGCTTGGATGAAATAAATACAGTACGAACAGCTAGAACCATTCCCTTCCGGATCCATGAAACCAGGCAGATGGGTCGGACATTCCTAAGTTCGAGATAGCCCAGCCATGAAAAGAACGCCAAGCGGGATGTTTGTTAAATCCACAACTTTTTTTTTCTAAAAGAAGAGCATCCTCTTCTCTAAATCCATCCTGAGGAATGATATCATATATTTCGGAGTCAATGTGTCTCCATGGCATATAATCTGGTATGACCCTTCGGTCTATCAAGAAAAATTCCCATTTCCATTTTTTCAGATAAGTAAGCACATCATGAAATATTTGTTTACGAGCGGTCTTACCAGGTTGTTTCTCAAACGAAAACCAATGACCTTTCCTACTAATCCTATTGTAAAGACGGAAGAGGGTCACACTAGGTTAAATTGAGAGGCTTCGACAATAAACTTCGAAGGTTATAACCCGGTTCAACCCTAATGGAACTATTTGAGAGATATGTACACCGAAGTCTTTGATTACGGCTAAAAGGAAGGTGGAGAAGGGGACTCGTAGTCCCGAGAGTTTGAAAAACTGCTCATACAAACCTATGCAGTCGGAAGGAAGCCGGTCCATTGGCATCCCCTCCAGAGGAGCGCGAGGAAGTAAACTCCTCGGAATATCGTAAGTCTTAATCAGATACTCGACGTATTCATCCGAAAGGTTAGACGTGTATTTCGGCATATCAAACTTGGGAATGTATCCAGAAGGACTAGGTTGTTCTTCGTCTGCCATGAGTTTCGTGGAAGAATCCGAAAGGGTGATAACAATAAAAACAAAGAGTGATATACCTGAGATCCGAAAAATGGAGTTAGTCCGAATAGATAGAGGGAAGTAAAATTCCAACAGTGAAAAACACGCAGTAAGTTATGACGGAGAGGAGGCTATTTATAGGGGAGGCTTGGGACTTGGAAAGTCGCGAAGGTACAGGAAATCACACGTGTCAACAATCGAAACCAGGGGAGGACGTTTGGCACTGATCTAAGAAGTGGCAAAGGGAATTGGGCTTCAATGGGCCGTTTAAATAAGATGGGCTCTATAATGGGTCAAGCCCATTCACGAAATGACGGGTACAATGGGTTTTCAGAAGTATTAGTTTAATCATATCAACACATGACTAAACCAACACTTGGGAAGGGGGCGGACTTGTTCGTGTATATGTCCGAATGGTCGGACCTAACACGAGTCCGAAACGTGCGTCCGGATCATTAGAGTCGTCGTTCGTCCGAAAGATAAACCATTGGTCAATAACAAGTCAACCGACAAGCTTCCCCAAATTCAGGGAGGCTGTCCCATTTGGGGCCAACAGGGCCCCGACCAAAGCCCATTGGGCCTTCCGTCTTTTGAGGGATTTGAGCAGTATAAATACCCCCAAAGGACTCAGGTTTGAGGTGGCTAATTTCGTATTATAATATTACTTTCTTATTATATTCGTTTACTTACCTATTTGGACCATTTCACATTACTTACTCTCACGCCAGAACTTTGTGTTCTCACACCTGGACGAGGCTAACGCGTTTATTTTGGTTTCAGAAAATCCAAAGGATAAAGCACAATCTAGTATGAAGGATCACACCCTCCGGACCTTAGCAAGGATTTACTCAAACACACCGCTTTCTTAGTTTTTTTTTATATTAGCTTATGATCTCCTACAACTTAAATGCGACTTTTTAGACCGAGTGATAGTAAAACAACCATCTTTTTCTGAACAATAAAATTCAAATTTTCGTTAAAATTCGAATTGCCTATTATTTATATATATATATATATAAATGACAACAAAAACCAACTCAAAAGGCTCAAACTATAACTTATTTATTACTTATAAAAAAAAATAACAAAACACCATCTTCTTCCCAAAACGCAAACTTGCAAAACCATTCCAAAAACCGACAAAAATGACTCGAAACTAAAACCGAATTAAAGGAATATGGCAATCGAGAATCGAGCCGAGTTAGAGTAACTGAAACGGAACCAACTAATGTCGGGTCAGGTCGATTAAGCTTATGTGATTTGAACCGACTAAGTGACGGTTTTGACCCCAACTGATCAAACCGACTACACCGAACAAAAGATCCAAAATCGAAAATCCCATCTAAAAAAACTCGATTTTCAGGTTTATTTACTCGACTCTAGTGCAAACCAAAAAAATAAAAAAAGAAAGAAAAGGAGAAGTAAAAGAATAGTTGGTTGTCCAAACGACGACTTCACCAATTCCTTTGATATTATCATCGAGTCCGATTGATACCTCACAATAGTCTGACCTCTTGCGACCGACTTTGACCCAACGACCGTTGGGCACCCTTACTAAGGCTAGACACAACGCTACTAGGTCACGACCTAGTTTTTTCCGCCGGCGACCTAGTGCGACCTATTTGCCACAACCCGACGACCTAATGCGACCTAATTCAATTTTTTTTAATTTTTATATTCAATAAAAATAACTTTTTATATTCAATAAAAAGAATATTTTATTAAAAAAAAACATACATATTACACTAAAAAAAGACACATTACTTAAACTAAAAAACATTACGAAACATTAGAAGTAAAAGGGGTATAATGCATTAGCTAAAACTAACTTCAAAAATTGTCAAATTAATATATGTTGTGAGGAATTAAACAAGGCTCAATATATTAAAATTTGGAATTTTTTTATAATGTTTATATAATTAAAACTTGTTAAATTTTAAATAAAAAGATTTTTTTTTTATAAAAACACACAAACATAACACAGACATAGAGACCGAAAGTTTCAACTAGATCGTGTATAGGGTCGTTTTAGCCTCGAACTAGTCCGGCGACCGAATCGCCGCAACGCTGCGATTCGGTCGCGACCTACTGACGACCGAGTTATTCAGGCCGCGTTGCGCCTAGCCTAACACGAGTACCCAATAATGCAAAAGTTTATCATCCAAGTATACATCATACCAAGACGCCGTCAAATGAACTAGTGATAAAGTTCTTGACTGTTAAACAAAATGTTACAAGTTTAAATCTTACGAGGTGTATACGTTTGACTATTTCAGAGTAGCTACGAAAAAACATTTGCGCCGACTTCAATCATTCAAAAAAATAATCCTTCTAACATTAACCAACTCACAATGTCGAAACTCACAATGTCTAGTCAAAAGATAAAATAATAAACATCATACCAGACTGACTACTCAAAGTATAAGACGTGCTATATTCGAAAAATAAAACAACGAAAAGGACGACACAAGCATATCCAACAAAATAAATGCAACTAAAACCAGCCATCAATCGTTTTCCATATTTAGTTCAAGTTATAAGCATTTAAATCTATAAATGCCACATTTTTTAGTTAATGGTTGTGCTAAATTTCATTACACAACATGATGTAGCATGCAATATTCGGATTCAAGTTCTATAAGTATCTCTTTTTTTTTGAAATGATGTACAATTCATTATAACATATCATGTAAGTTTTTTATAATTCTATGTGTTGAGAGTGTGGGAGTTTAAGGTAAATGCCAACATGGAAGCCACCAACCTTAACTTAACTTAAAATTGCACGTTACCGAACCTAAAAAATGCAAAAACCGATCACCCAACTTACCAATCTAGCTGTGATTATATTATTTCTGGTTATATTTTACATAAAATATTACTATAAATTGATAATACCTAGGAGCGAATAACGTAATTGAAGAGTGTTACAGAAAAGAATATTGGATGGATCGAGGGAACGATAACGACACCCATGTGGATTTTATAAGAATTTTTAAAAAGGATAACAAGTTGACTCATGTTGCTTGTCTTTTCCCTTTCTTTACGACATATAGAGTTAAACTTATTTCCATCTTTCTTGGCATCAAAAGCCCAAAACAGATTAAACTAAATTTGACTCTAGAGGGTCCTAATAAGATAACCCATATCATACTAGCGAGATTCATAAAGATTTTATAAATGAACATTTTCAGTAATGTGTCAAACATATCTATCGGCCAGAAAGCACATTTAATTACAGTAATAAAATGACGAGATTCTTATATTTCTTCTTTTTACTACAGTACTATTTTATTTTGAGATAGAGTAATGGAGACAAACCATTATGGAGGAGATGGAATCAGAAAGCAACAGTCTTTTTCTTTGCCAGAGACTGTTCACAACTTCACGTGATAAATAAGTACGTAACATTTTAAGAGAATGGTGAGCGGTAGACTGGTGTTATAAAAAAAAAGTACTGGTAGCTTCTTAAAAAAAAGTGATGTCACTCAGTATGACACAAAAACACTTGTAGTATAATATTTTATGAAAAGTGGTAAGTCACAGAAAAATTAAAAAACCATAAAGTAGTGACATAAGTCACATATACCTTACTTTATTATATTTATAAAAAAAAATTACAACGTCACATTGTGTTGGCTGGTTTTCACAGCGCGAGGTGTTTCAGCACGAGCTTGAGAATGGCAAGCCGTTAAAACGTGTCGTAAGCACTAAGCAAGTCATGGCGCCACCACTCCCTAAGCTCTAAAGGTTAAAAGGTAAAAACGAGTAAAAAAAAACTAGTCTCCGTGTCATGTGGCCGCATATATACACCCTAGCGTCAACTTGGTTTTATGTGCTAAACAACTAGGTCGAAATGCTCAGTCCAAGTCCGGTTCGATTCAACAAAGAATAATGGTCAGTTTTTCTCAAGACCAAACGGATTGAGTCGAAACGGTCAGGTTTCAGGGTCCGATCCAGTCCGCTATTTATTATGGTCACACCTACTTCACAGAACAACCCTATTAGCACAAAGTACAGTGTAAACTTACAAAGAATAATGGAATAAACAGAAAAGAAGACCATTTGGTGGAGCATTTGTAAAGTAAATCTGAAGTTGACTTGTGAGAACTGCTGTACCAGTAGAATTTCAAGGCAATAAACATACAATGAGTAGTGAATGAAAAAAAATGTCTAGTACAGTAGTAGTAACTGATTTAATGATTTTGTGTGTTGTTTATACTCCATTCGATTCGAATTGATCACGGTTTAGAGTGGAATTATTGGTGTTGGTAACTAAAAGGGGAGCTTTTGGTTATCTATATCTGATAGTAAATTAAAAGATAAATAAATAAAAACAAACGAGAAATCTAACCTTCATAGCTGTGTAAACTGTCCTTTGGAAAAATCAACAAATTCAGAATAAATTGGATCTTCGGATAAACATACTTTCTTCGGAATAATTCCCTGAATTCGGATAACTGATGGTTTTTCGGAATAAGAGGTTTTTTCGGAATAATGACACAAATTCGGATAAATGATGGTTTTTCGGAATAAGTGACTAATTTCGGACAAACAAAGATTTTCGGATAAAATGGCCTAATTCGGATAAATGCCTAAATTCGGATAAAATGGCCTAATTCGGATAAATGTCTAAATTCGGATAAAATGGCATAATTCGGATAAATGTCTAAATTCGGATAAGATGGCCTAATTCGGATAAAATGACTATTTTCGGATACAATGGCCTAATTTGGATAAAATGACTATTTTCGGATAAAATGGCCTAATTCGGATAAAATGACTATTTTCGGATAAATTGGCCTAATTCAGATAAAATGACTATTTTTAGATAAATCGGCCAAATTCGGATAAAAGGGAGATTTTCGGGTTTTTTGAGCAAACTTCGGATAATGGAATTTTGGATGAAAGTTTTTTCGGAATAAAGTGTTATCTTCGAAATTCTAAACCCTTTTCCGAAGATAACTAATACACATATGACAGTAACAGTTATAATCAAAATAAGCTAAAAATAAGCAAAATCCAAATAAGCACTTAACCAAAACTAAATCCAAATTGATTTTAATAAAAACTAAATAAGCCACAAATTAAAAACTATAAAAACACCAAATAATCTAAATCTTTAAATTCAACTTTTAATTAAAAATATATTTCTACCAAATCAACTTAATTAAAAATAAGCTAAACACTATTAAGCAATAAACACAATAAGCTAAAACATCCACCACATCAAAACCATAAGATCAATCACATAAACAAATCAATCACACAATCAACTTGATTAAGAAAACTACATTATTAATTAAATCAACCACAAGATTAAGAAATAAAGAATAAGAGATATAAAATAAGCTTGATTAAATTGAAGATTAAATACAAGATTGGAAATGAAAGATTAAGAAAAACTAGAGAGAGAAAATTATAGAGAGAGAAAGTAACTTAAAAACTAAAAAAATGACAATTAACTAACACCTCCTAATGAACCATTAGGAGGGTATTTATAGGAGGAGGGGAGTGTGTTGCTTATTCCTTCTTTTCTCCTGTCTTCTCGTCTTTTTAAATAACTCGACTTTCTCGACTTTGTCTCGGGATTTTTCGAATGATCAAATGAACTCATCTTCTAATTTTCTTCTTTTAGTAGACTTGGTTCTTCGACTTGTTAAACTTTCGTCTTTAGACTTTTTCTTCGATAAATCTTCAGAATAGGCCTTTGACTTCCGTTCTTCTTGCACTTTTGATCTTTTGACTTCGTCTTTTGTCTTTTTCTTCGATAAAAGCCCGTGAAAGCCCGTGTTTTCTTCCTTTTTCATATTTTTGTCCTAAAACATAATAAAAACATAAACCACGCATAATTCTGACTTTTACGACATTAAATACACGATTTGGTCTTGTTTTTATTATAATTAAGTAATAAAAGGATAAGTGTTTTCACACTTATTAAATCCCCTACACTTGACCATTGCAATGCCCTCATGCAATACATTAATTTCAAAGCACGATTTACATTTTTCATTATAATTAATCCACCTTGGCCTTTATTAACTACTAGACAATAAGGAAACTTAAATAGAATAGAAAATTACAAAATGCTAGAACGAAGAACAAGTAAAGAAATCTAAGACTTACATTAGGGCTTCGGGTGTCATGAATGTTTATCACCCTCAAGTTTCACGTTCCCCATACTAAGCTTAAAAACGAGATCATTGTTATTATAAGTTAGCAAACTAACACTTACTCATGTGGCTCAATTATTCGCTTAGACTCCCTTATTCCTAGGTGTATCTCTTATATTATATGATTGTCTTGAATGATCACGAGGATGCATTGTTGACTTATTTCGATAGCTTATTTAGGCTGAAAATAAAGTAGGACGATTTAATCAATAGTTAGCTAAAGGACAAAATATTTTAAAACTGCTTCTCGGGAGCTCATAAAGTTCATATCTTGGCATAACTCGCTTCATGATTTGAGACCTTTCTCGGACCGATATTTGGCAGTGACTTCATACTTGGAATCTTGAGAGATGTTCTTGAAATAATGGTCTTCTCTTCATAATAGGAATTTCTTCACTTGAAGTTTTTTTTGAGAGATTCTTCATACTTGGACCATGACTTCTTCATTTTTCTCCAATCTTTATTTTGTATTTTGATATACAACGATCCGCATCCTTTTAGGACTTGGATCTATTTATCCTCATACCTTGCTAGGGTCTTTTCTGATAGACTTCTCCATGATCTTTAGGAGAGTATTTGCTTTTTGTCGTGTGTCTCGATCCGTCATATTGATTTTTGATAAATGATTCTTCACATCACTTTGGATCTTTAGCAACAAAATGTAGCCCTCATGCCTTGTTAGAGCCTTTTCGGACTCGTCAATCTTCGCATCCCGCTTCAATAAGTTATGCCTTGGCTATGAACTCTAATTAATACCGAGCAACTTTTAAACGATCTTGTGCTAGAAGCTAAGTAACTTTTCAAATCGTACAACCTTACTTATTGCATTTAAATTTATTAACAAGCGATGGGAGAAGAAGCTCATAATTAACTCACATAAATTCATGAAAGAATTCCAAACTTATAATTGACTCTATCATCTCTCGTTCTCCATAATTTAAAATCTCAAGGAATGAGACTCGTGTATTAATAAGTGTGAAAACACGTATCCTTTTACCACTTATTTCTAATAATAACAAGACCAAAACGTGTATTTTATGTCGTGAAAGTTGGAATTATGCGTGGTTTGTGTTTTTATTGTGTTTTAGGACCAAAAGATGAAAAAGGAAGAAAACACGGGCTTTCACGGGCTTTTATCGAAGAAAACGAGAAAAGACGAAGTCAAAAGATCAAGAGTGCAAAAAGAACGGAAGTCCAAGGCCTATTCTGAAGATTTATCGAAGAAAAAGTCTAAAGACAGAAGTTTAATGACGTCGAAGAACTCAAGTCTAATAGAAGAAGAAAATTTTAAGACAAGTTCAATTTATATCGACAAATCTCGAGACGATGTCGAGAAAGACAAAGAATTAAATCAAGACGAGACGAAAAGAAAGAAAGGAGGAAGCACGCATGCACTCCCCACTCCCTATATATACCCTCCTAATGACACATTAGGAGGGTGTTAGTAGTTAGCTAGTCATTTTTTCTTTCTTTAGTTTTCATTTTAGAGAGAGAAAGTGTTTAACTTTCTCTCACTAAGCTTCATCTTTTCTTTCAAGTTTAAGTTTTATTTAATCTTTGTATTTGAGTTTCATTAATCAAAAGCTTAAGTTTAAGCTTTATTTAATCTTTGTATTTGAGTTTCATTGATCCGAAATATCCTTGATTCACGTTTGATTTTGATGTTTAAGTGATTAAAAAGTTCATCTTTTTAGTCCTTTATAAGTTCTTATACGATTAAGCTTGAGGCTTGTTATGCTTTTTTGGCTTATCTCGTATTTAGCTTATTGGTTTTAGTTTTCTCAAAAAGTTTAATCGTTTTAAAGTTTCTTTTATAAAGTTTACGAATTTCATATTTCAAAAGTTGTCAAATTTATGCTTATTGACTTGCTTAAGATTCAGTTAAGAGTGCTTATTGGAACTGCTTATTGAGACTTTGGCTTATCTCCATTTTCGGATTATTTAATGTTCATCGCAATATTGAGGGCTTTTACACATTCCGACGGTTTCATTGTATCGCAATAACCCAAGGGATTTTACTTTGCGATCTAAGGTTTTTCCCCCTTATTCCGATCGGGATTGCGATCGCATATTCCGACGGGTCTTAAGGTTATTTTAAGTCGAAACTCTGCCAAATTTTTGTTAGTGACATTCTGATAGAAAACCTGGATTCTGATCCGAAACATTTCGATACCTTGGACACTCCGATAGGTAGTGTATTCCGATTGACCTACATTCCGACAGATCCACTTGTTACATTCTGATGGTTATTCAGCATTCCGACAGCTTTGCTTTCAAATTATTCCGATGGTTCTAATTTTAGTGCATTCCGATAGAATTCATTTTTACATTCCGATGGTTTAAGTTTTAAAGTTTTAAAGTTTCAAAGTTTTTAAGTTTTAAGTTTTAAGTTCATTACGTTTTAAGTTTAATGTTTAAAGTTTTAATTTTACTCAACGACATTTTAATCTTTGCTTTTAGTTTAAATTAGATAATCAAACAACCCATTTTATTTTTCCACCAAGAACGACTGAGTCGCACTTCCTACTATTAATCAATTCGAAAAGATCGGACGATAACTTTTATACTTGGTAAAACCTCGTATTAAATGGCGCCGCTGCCGGGTCTTTTCGTTAAGATTAACGGTTTTAAGTGAGAGACGCGTTGGATTTTGGGATCCGTTCATTTTTGAACGTTATTTTCTTGCTTAAATTTAAAAAAATCCTAAAAAAATATAAAATTTTCAAAAATCCAAAAAAAAGAAAAACATAAAAAACAAAAAATATTTCTTGTCTATTTTTCTTTTCCTTTTGTAGGTGTGTATGCGTACTCGTGCTCGTAAGAAGAAAGTAGCTCAAGCCGAAGTCATTACTCAACCTATTGTTACCATGGACAATCAACCAATGATCGAGCTTTTGTAATCGCACGTAGAGGACAACACTGATGCTATTGTCATACCTGAGATTGGAGCCAACAATTTTGAGCTCAAATCCAACTTCATTCAAATGGTCTCTGCTCAACCTTTCTTGGGGCGTTCGCTTGATGATCCCCATGACCATATAAAAAGGTTTCTTCAACTCACCAATACGGTTAAGTATAATGGGGTTTCACAAGAAGTGATTCGCTTGCAACTTTATCCTTTCTCCTTAGAGGGACAAGCCCGGAATTGGCTTGATAAGGAACCGCCACAAAGTATTCTTACGTGGACGGATTTAGAGACTAAATTCATCAACTACTTTTTCCCACCCTCACGTACTACCGCTTTGCGAAATGAAATCATTACCTTTGAACAAAAGTACGGTGAGACATTTAGTGAATCTTGGGACCGTTTTAAGGAACTTTTAAGAAAGTGTCCACAACATGGTTTCACAAAAGTACATCAAATAAATACTTTTTACAATGGGTTAAGCATGAATGACCAAGATTCACTAAATAGTGCCTCGGGGGGTAACATTTTGGTTAAGTCGTCTAATGCTGCATGGGACATAATTGAGAATAAGTCTAGAGTGCAAACCAAGAGTGTTCGGACTAATGTGGCTAGTGCTAGTACTAGCGACGTCGACAAGAGAATTGATAAGCTTACTTCGCTTGTGGAATCGATTGCTGTACAAACCGCCAACAATGCCAAATAAATCACCGCGCGAGCCAATGCTTTGAGTCAATCATGTGAAATATGCGGGGGATCTCACTCATACACCGATTGTCCTTCGACTCACGACAATCCGGAAAATGTGTATGCCGCCAACGGTAACTTTTCTACAGGAGGCTATCAAGCACGTCCTCAAGGTGACCGCAATTTGCTCAGCTATCGCTCAAACAACTTTCTTTCACCACCTGGTTTTCCCCCACAAAACCCAAACAACCTTAATCACAACAATCAAAACCAACCTCGAACTCCAAATCAATATCAAACCCACAGAAACCCATATCCACCTCAAAGAAACAACCAAGTTTACCAACAACCCGCCTATCAACCACCTGCCTACCATGCTCCTCCTCCCAACCAACCCACCGCATTACATTAAGACGTTGAAACTTACATGAGGACTAATGATGTGATAGTGCAAAATCTTCAGCGGGAAATGGCCAACATGAAAGCAGATATGGTGAAACAAGGAAATGATCTTCGAGCCGATATGCGAAACACTTTGGCAAGTCAAACGAATGACTTAAGGAACATGATGGCTAGTTTCTTCCCAAGTAATCAAGCCTCTGGATCGGGTTCTCTTCCGAGTAACACCGTTGCTAATCCAAGAGGGGACATGAAAGCAATCACCACTCACAATGGAAAAGGTTTAAAGGAACCCGAGCTTCCTACACCTACACCGGTGATTGTGACAAAGGAAAACGAGTCGACTTCTCCGGTTCCTTCACCTTCTATTTCTCCAACACCTCCAACTTCTACTTCTCCAATTCCACCACCTTCTATGTAAAACCCGCATGCTTTTACCATGAATAGTGCCCTTAAGATCGTACGTCCTAGATTAAAACTTACCCTATTTAGTATTGATCACATTCATGTGCTAATAATCAAGCAAGTGCATACGTGTATGACATGATAAGTATCGATTACGTAAAAACTCATGATAAGCAGTTAATAAGTATTTCACGGGAACATAATTAAATCATGATCACCATTAAAACACGAACTAAAATAATCACGTAAATACATATAATATAATTACGAGCATAGATAAATACGTTATGGTACGGTAAATATGTAACGAGAACACACTAAACATGAACACCAATAAACACGAATAAACACGTAACAAATTAAAACACGTAAAACACGAACACGAGAGCACACTATAATATTTTAGACACGGAAAACATTTGGGCTACCTCTTGTGGGCCCCATATCCACGAATTAAGGAAGAGAAATGGGCCTAGCCCATCATTTTTACTAAACAAGGGGGTTAAGGGGAAAAAGTCTTTCATTTATCACATTTTATTAAAAACAACTAAAACCCTAATTTTGTTCTTCCTCCTCCTCCCTTGTTCTTGTGTGCCGCCACCTTCAAGACACCATAGGAGGGTGTTTGATGATCTTGGATAATAAAATCATTGCTAGAAATCGTGTTTGTTCATCCTCTATTGATCCACACGTTCGGTATAACTTTTTAACCTTTCTTTTTAATCTTTTCTTTTGATTTGATTTAGTAAATTAATTAAGAACATGATGTTTTTAAAACCTTATTAAAAACATATAATAAACATGTATTTGATTAAGGGGTAATTAAAAAGGGTGTTTATGGGTGTTTTAGTTTGGCCGCCGCCTAGCCCGTGCCCTAGGGGGTCACGGCTTGGTCATTAAGCCACCACCGAGACCATATGGTCCCGGTTTGGTGGTGTGGGTCCCACGGCAGCAAGGAACCAAGGGGAACCCCGATTTGGTTCGGGGTACGGTGTCGATTTCATGCCCGGTTCACGGTTCGTTGGTTAAATCATGATTTATGCTACATGTTAATATTATGAATTATGAACTTAGGGTATAATTAATTAATAACATGAGATATTAATTAAACCATGACTTAGGTTATTTCTTAATTATTAATTTAGCATGATATTAATTTAACCTAAGTATTTTTATGTTATAAGTTATAATTAATTAATTATTTTAAACATGCTTATAATTAATTAATTTAGACATGACTTAGGTTATATTATTAATACATATTAATATACATTTTAACCTAAGTAATTTATTCCATTTTAATTAAAACATGTTATACTTTAATTAAAATGCTTAACCCATAGTTTAATTAAAATACATGAAATAATAATTAAACTATACACTATATCATATGACTTAAGAAATAAGCTTATAAACACTTAGACTTATATGTTAGCTTATGTAACCAGCTTAATTCTAATTAATGGAAACCTTCTATATATGGAAATATATCTATTTCAGGCAGCTAATCTAATCATGGAAACCTTCTATATATGGAAACTTATTTAATTAAGGCAGCTGATCTATTTTTAGAAACTTTCTATTTTTAGAAACTAATCTACATTAAGCAGTAAATTCTATTTTAGGAAACTTTCTATTTTTGGAAACTTTCTATTTTTGGAAACTTTCTATTTTTGGAAACTTTCTATTTTTAGAAACTTTCTATTTTTGGTAACTTTCTATTTTTGGAAACATTCTATTTTTGGAAACTTTCTATTTTTGGAAACTTTCTATTTTTGGAAACCTGTTATTTTTGGGAAGTTACTTATTATTACACAGTAAGTATAATAATACATGAATTACTAGTAATACATTATCAGATTAATCAGAGTACAAAGTAAACACAGATAGGGCTTTAAACAGTAAACCATGACTTAAAACATACAAAGTAAGCTAAGATGAGACATAAAACCCAGTACGTAATCAGTGATTCGATACTTATACACGTGTGTATTCATGTAGCGTTAGTGATCCAAAAGTAGGAGTCTTTCTTCCGTTCATTCACTGGACTTGAGGTACGGATTCTCGTCCTTTCAGTATGGACATTCTTCCTTATTAGAATTTCCCCATATGCAGCCAACTGTTTTCCCCAGTATTTGTTTTATTGTTTTGAACTGCTTATGTTTAATTAGCATAATCTATAGCCATATACAAGCATGACCAGTTTCACCTAGTAATGGAGGTACCATAACCATAACATTGGAGGCACCAATGTTATGACTTCCCCACGGCGGAGTGATTGCTCGTGGCGTCCCTTTCAGTTTTGGCCATATTATTATATCATGTGGGGCGTATGGGTGCATCCTAGTTACATGTTTTATTCAGTATTTCATGGTGAATGTGGTGTGTGCCTTGCATCCTTCACAAGGAGTTGATCCCTCCTACCCAGACCAGTATATTAATTAGAGGCATCCCCTCTAATCAGCATGATGAGGTCACCCCTCCAAGTATTCATGCACGTGACCTTTTCATGACCTATATGGGCTATGGTATATTTATGTTAAAACAGTTTTCATAAGATAAACATAAGGCTTTTCAAACTATAAAACCAGTTTTCTCGATACTTAACTAGTCTACTTAGAACTTAGTCTTCCGCTGTTATATGTTACATGCTTATCCTATTTCATGCTATATTGTATATCCGTGCACTGAGCGTTTTGCTCAGCCGTTACTTTCCTTTCCATGTCCCAAAACGGCAGGTACCCAAGACTCGAGCATTTGGAGGACATGCATAGGATGGAAGCTGCCATAGACTTCTTCTCCTGTTTCCTTCATATATTTATGCTTGTTTAGTCTTTCATTCAGTTCTTTACTTTGTTATGTTTTGGGCTTATGTTTGGGAACCGATGTTTGATTCCGGTTTTCCCTATGGTCATGTATGTTTTACTACATATTACCTTGCATGCTTTGATGAAGCGCCATAATTACGCGTGACATTCCATTTATCAAAATGGGGTGTTACAATTATGGTATCAGAGCCAAGGCTTCGACCTGTAGGCTCTAAAACTCGACCTGTGACTAGTGGGTAGTCACCAGGAGCTTCCTAAGTCAACGCTTGTTATTCCATGTATTGACGTTTTCAGCACCTTTTTGTTTTAACCATTACGTTTTCAGCACCTTGTTGTTTTAACCATGATGTTTTCACCAGTATCGTTTTACCAATATGGAATGAACAACCGTCATCCATATTTAGTTATGTGTCAGTGTCTATACATGATGTTCCTAGTGAACTGTGATTATGTGAACTGAACCCCAGCAGTTCATGATTTTCACATAAAAAATTTTCTGTTAAGTTTTGACAATGACTTTAATTATTTATGTTTCATGCATTCATGAATTTATATCATATGTCATCTATTACAGGAATTTTGACTAAGTAATGGTTGGTACAGGACTGGCCCTATTTAGTCGCATGTGCTTTTATCGAAACTTTTAACTTTGGGACCGACCCATAGGCGTCCCCTCACCATGTCTTTTGTTTTGGAACCGACCCATAGGCGTTCCCTCGCACATATAAAAGGTTTTTATAAACTACATTACGCATTCATGCATAAAATTTTTCTCATGATTTATTGGCATAAAATTTTTTTATGTCCCCTCATAAGTTACTATGTTTTTATGTTAAGTATGTTTTTATACTGTCATGGTTAACTTCGGTTTCATGCTGAATATGTTATACACTCCTTTATGATAGATCGTTTTATGTTTCTTCATGATAAGTCCATTTTCATGTTGATTACGTCTTACGCCTCTTTTGTTATTTATGCTTTCACGCAAGACATTGTTGGATTTCATTGAATTCTGCTTTCATGATTGTCATGGTTAGTTTTCATTGATCATGCTGTCAGGCAAATCATCGTTGAATTTTGTGTAACCACACTTTAGCGCTTCTCGATATAACCAAAATGATGTCTATGCTAATACTGCCAGGTTATCATGATGGTTTTTCTAACCGTTTAACCGATATACTTTACTTAAATCATGATAAAAGATCGACCACATACCGATCATTTCATGTGCATTCCATGTGTACTCCACGTACCGTATTTCATGTGTATTACATGTACCTTAATCCATGTGTATTCCACTTGCAATACTTCACGAGTATTCGCTAGTCGATTCTAAATCATCTCAGGCGTAGGTTCACTTGCTGATATTCTACAAGATTGTCGATGCCGCTCATAGCTTGGAGATGTTACTGAAGGGTGATGCTGCTGATGTTGGGAGACGCTAAAAGATGCTAATGCTGATGCTGTTCACAACCTGGGGATCCTAAAAGACGAAGATAAAGGCGTCGGAGCAAAGCAATTGGACGAGAAGATGCTTCACCATCAGACGATTCCCATCAATCATTGTCCCTAATTCATAGTTACATGTCACACGTCGTTCGGCTGTCATTTCAGCCATATGAGTGCAAACCGGTACCAGCCGGCCACTCAGCTGAATAGTATCGTCATGGAACTGACAGACAGGACGATAGTAACCACTACTATGACATAAACTATCCTAGAAATCTCAACCGAGGCTCCGACCGCGGACGTGATCAGACATACAAAGGATCAGTAGTCCAACCGATCCGC
Organism: Glebionis coronaria; assembly: GCA_025667525.1. NCBI lineage: Eukaryota > Viridiplantae > Streptophyta > Magnoliopsida > Asterales > Asteraceae > Glebionis > Glebionis coronaria. The sequence continues at coordinate 569,778,637 of CM046875.1, read as the reverse complement.
CAAGTCTGGCTTAATAGCCTAATAGTGTAGTTCTATTGTTTTATGTCTCGAGACAAATGTCAAGACATCAGTCAAGACACATGTCTTACGTATACTTTCTGAGGACACATATCAAGACACCAGTTAAGACATATTTCATGCATATAGTTCCAAGACACGAGTCAAGACACATGACTAACGTCCAACTATGGAACATTTCTAAGAAATTCAGGGTACCCTCCAAGGGTATATCCATTTTGTTGTGCCATGTATTAATCAGGCCACAAGAATTTCAATACCATTATCGGCGCATCAGTGAGAACTGTCACGTTGCCGATGTCACTTTCATTACTTTCACCATAGTTCATATATTCATAACCATGAAGGACGCCTTTCGTATTCCCACGCATACGAAGGTTTTCCTTCAGCTTAATGATAAGATCCAAGCTGCTAACGCATTTCCTCGGACAGACACGAGATGAGTTTTATCCTAATTATGTACTATGAACACCACACCATGCTATGATTCATAATTATGTACAGTAATGTTCAGGCTCCTGAATACATTCAGCTCGATTTTCCATCAGGAAAATCTGTACAAATTATCTATGCTTATAAGCATGTGCGTTGTTAGCCATGGTCGCTAATTTTTTTCTAGTTGTCAGTAAGACACGACCACTTAAGTCTTATACGCATAACCAGTTGATTATTCCAAAGTCTTACTATACATTCCAGAAGAACCTACAAGGAGAAGGATGGTACCATGAGATTATGTGTCGACTACCGTCGACTTAAATAAATCACCATTCATGACCGTTATTCTCCTCCACATATTGACAACATGTCCAATCAACCGTATGGTGTTAATCACTTTTCCAAGATCGAACTCACGATCATGCTGCCAACAGTGACGAGTGAAAAAGCAGGACATGTCCATGACTGCTATTCGTACACGACTCGGTCATGCTAGATTTATGATTTTGAATTAGTCTCATAAATGCTCAAACGACACTATAAGGAGTTTCCACGAACTCATAAGCAAATTCATCAGCGTTTTCATTGAGGATAACCTGATTTCCTCTAAGCCTAGAGAAGAACAGGAAGACCCTATATGCACTATGTTGTAAATTCTATGACAAGTGAAATTTTACCCTGGAAATTCTTTCCGATATCAATTCTGTTTGATTACAGAGACATGCTGAATCACATGGGTTTCTATGGTTAATCTTACCATGACTCAGCTTATGCGTAAAGGAGAGAACCCTACACTACATTAGGTGTTCTAGAAAATTATACGCTAGGAGAAGTCTAGATTCAGAGACTCAGAGTTTCGCAAACTCCTAGGTATCAAGTTCTACGAAGCAAGATACAGTTACGTTCATATCTAGGTACCTGACATACCAACAGGTTAAGATAGGACACAAACAAACTGGGATGTTTTCATCATATGAATTTGTGAATCGAAAAGGGACAAGATCTCCATGGATTTTAGTTACCAGATTTCAGCAAACTCAGAAGAAGCATGATGCTATCTGGGTTATTGTCAACAGTTTGATCAAGTCTGCAGAATCCTTACATCCGTACGGATTTCAGAACCAACAGATTGAACGAACATGTTCCAGCCAAGGCTCATCCGATCACTTGGCAATACCTCAGCTATCGGGTCAGACAAAGATTCGTAATTGTACTCCTAACTTACTTCACGTCTTCATTCTAATTCCACGACTTGCTTTCGCGCTCACGTTCATGACACTATTTACGTTCATGATCGTATTTTGGCTTACGATTTTATGTTCATTTCTTTTCTCATTCTGGGAAGTTTGCAAGAACATGTGAGACCAGACCCAAGTTTAGTATAACTCTCCATCATCAGATAGACGTTTTACGTCATATTCCACGTCTCACCTTGTAGCGTTTGGCGTTACCGCCATTATATTCTATGATCACGATATGTCTCACATGTCATGTTCATTCCACGTTCCTCATATCATGATCAAGATATGTTACACGTATCATGGATCACGATATGTTTACTCATACTACACTCGCCATATCTCCACGTAGCACGTTCAAAATTTTTCACGTATCACGTTCAAAATTTTTCACGTACTACGTTTCTTTATGTCTCGCGCATCGTTTCTAATTATCAGTTAAGTCAGATTGTCTTGCATCGTAACGTTTCAGTTACCCTTGCACGTTAACTCTTATTTTCCTCGATCGAATTTCGGGGATCTACCTTCCGTTGATAACCAAGAATTTCTTCGTATTCCAAGTCAAGGTCAGGAGGACCAAGATTTATCATTAGTGTCAGGATCTTCTGAAGGAACCGTTCCAAGAGGGAGGCCACTTGGAAATGGACAAGTTCATCCGGACTTCTTATCTATTTTTCTCTTATCGATTAGATATGCCCTTTCAGTCACGTCACGTTCCATGTCTTTTCAAGACAGGTCACGTTCCACGTTCCCTTCTACCATGTCACCTTCATTTCCGTTATTTTGCATACCTTTCCAGTTTAATTCGGGTATGTTTCGCTTCCAGTTACTTTATCTATAATTCGGGGACGAATTATTCTTTTTAGGGGGGAAGAATTGTAAAACCCGCATGCTTTTACCATGAATAGTGCCCTTAAGATTGTACGTCCTAGATTAAAACTTACCCTATTTAGTATTGATCACATTCATGTGCTAATAATCAAGCAAGTGCATACGTGTATGACATGATAAGTATCGATTACGTACAAACTCATGATAAGCAGTTAATAAGTATTTCACGGGAACATAATTAAATCATGATCACCATTAAAACACGAACTAAAATAATCACGTAAATACATATAATATAATTACGAGCATAGATAAATACGTTATGGTACGGTAAATATGTAACGAGAACACACTAAACATGAACACCAATAAACACGAATAAACACGTAACAAATTAAAACACGTAAAACACGAACACGAGAGCACACTATAATATTTTAGACACGGAAAACATTTGGGCTACCCCTTGTGGGCCCCATATCCACGAATTAAGGAAGAGAAATGGGCCTAGCCCACCATTTTTACTAAACAAGGGGGTCAAGGGGAAAAAGTCTTTCATTTATCACATTTTATTAAAAACAACTAAAACCCTAATTTTGTTCTTCCTCCTCCTCCCTTGTTCTTGTGTGCCGCCACCTTCAAGACACCATAGGAGGGTGTTTGATGATCTTGGATAATAAAATCATTGCTAGAAATCGTGTTTGTTCATCCTCTATTGATCCACACGTTCGGTATAACTTTTTAACCTTTCTTTTTAATCTTTTCTTTTGATTTGATTTAGTAAATTAATTAAGAACATGATGTTTTTAAAACCTAATTAGAAACATATAATAAACATGTATTTGATTAAGGGGTAAATTAAAAAGGGTGTTTATGGGTGTTTTAGTTTGGCCGCCGCCTAGCCCGTGCCCTAGGGGGTCACGGCTTGGTCATTAAGCCACCACCGAGACCATATGGTCCCGGTTTGGTGGTGTGGGTCCCACGGCAGCAAGGAACCATGGGGAACCCCGATTTGGTTCGGGGTACGGTGTCGATTTCATGCCCGGTTCACGGTTCGTTGGTTAAATCATGATTTATGCTACATGTTAATATTATGAATTATGAACTTAGGATATAATTAATTAATAACATGAGATATTAATTAAACCATGACTTAGGTTATTTCTTAATTATTAATTTAGCATGATATTAATTTAACCTAAGTATTTTTATGTTATAAGTTATAATTAATTAATTATTTTAAACATGCTTATAATTAATTAATTTAGACATGACTTAGGTTATATTATTAATACATATTAATATACATTTTAACCTAAGTAATTTATTCCATTTTAATTAAAACATGTTATACTTTAATTAAAATGCTTAACCCATAGTTTAATTAAAATACATGAAATAATAATTAAACTATACACTATATCATATGACTTAAGAAATAAGCTTATAAACACTTAGACTTATATGTTAGCTTATGTAACCAGCTTAATTCTAATTAATGGAAACCTTCTATATATGGAAATATATCTATTTCAGGCAGCTAATCTAATCATGGAAACCTTCTACATATGGAAACTTATTTAATTAAGGCAACTGGTCTATTTTTGGAAACTTTCTATTTTTAGAAACTAATCTATATTAAGCAGTAAATTCTATTTTAGGAAACTTTCTATTTTTGGAAACTTTCTATTTTTGGAAACTTTCTATTTTTGGAAACTTTCTATTTTTGGAAACTTTCTATTTTTGGTAACTTTCTATTTTTGGAAACTTTCTATTTTTGGAAACTTTCTATTTTTGGAAGCTTTCTATTTTTGGAAACCTATTATTTTTGGGAAGTTACTTATTATTACACAGTAAGTATAATAATACATGAATTACCAGTAATACTTTATCAGATTAATCAGAGTACAAAGTAAACACAGATAGGGCTTTAAACAGTAAACCATGACTTAAAACATACAAAGTAAGCTAAGATGAGACATAAAACCCAGTACGTAATCAGTGATTCGATACTTATACACGTGTGTATTCATGTAGCGTTAGTGATCCAGAAGTAGGAGTCTTTCTTCCGTTCATTCACTGGACTTGAGGTACGGATTCCCGTCCTTTCAGTATGGACATTCTTCCTTATTAGGATTTCCCCGTATGCAGCCAACTGTTTTCCCCAGTATTTGTTTTATTGTTTTGAACTGCTTATGTTTAATTAGCATAATCTATAGCTATATACAAGCATGACCAGTTTCACCTAGTTATGGAGGTACCATAACCATAACATTGGAGGCACCAATGTTATGACTTCCCCACGGCGGAGTGATTGCTCGTGGCGTCCCTTTCAGTTTTGGCCATATTATTATATCATGTGGGGCGTATGGGTGCATCCTAGTTACATGTTTTATTCAGTATTTCATGGTGAATGTGGTGTGTGCCTTGCATCTTTCACAAGGAGTTGATCCCTCCTACCCAGACCAGTATATTAATTAGAGGCATCCCCTCTAATCAGCATGATGAGGTCACCCCTCCAAGTATTCATGCACGTGACCTTTTCATGACCTATATGGGCTATGGTATATTTATGTTAAAACAGTTTTCATAAGATAAACATAAGGCTTTTCAAACTATAAAACCAGTTTTCTCGATACTTAACCAGTCTACTCAGAACTTAGTCTTCCGCTGTTATATGTTACATTCTTATCCTATTTCATGCTATATTGTATATCCGTGCACTGAGCATTTTGCTCAGCCGTTACTTTCCTTTCCATGTCCCAAAACGGCAGGTACCCAAGACTCGAGCATTTGGAGGACATGCATAGGATGGAAGCTGCCATAGACTTCTTCTTCTGTTTCCTTCATATATTTATGCTTGTTTAGTCTTTCATTCAGTTCATTTACTTTGTTATGTTTTGGGCTTATGTTTGGGAACCGATGTTTGATTCCGGTTTTCCCTATGGTCATGTATGTTTTACTACATATTACCTTGCATGCTTTGATGACACGCCATAATTACGCGTGACATTCCATTTATCAAAATGGGGTGTTACAATTATGGTATCAGAGCCAAGGCTTCGACCTGTAGGCTCTAAAACTCGACCTGTGACTAGTGGGTAGTCACCAGGAGCTTCCTAAGTCAACGCTTGTTATTCCACGTATTGACGTTTTCAGCACCTTTTTGTTTTAACCATTACGTTTTCAGCACCTTGTTGTTTTAACCATGATGTTTTCACCAGTATCGTTTTACCAATATGGAATGAACAACCGTCATCCATATTTAGTTATGTGTCAGTGTCTATGCATGATGTTCCTAGTGAACTGTGATTATGTGAACTGAACCCCAATAGTTCATGATTTTCACATAAAAATTTTTCTATTAAGTTTTGACAATGACTTTAATTATTTATGTTTCATGCATTCATGAATTTATATCATATGTCATCTATTACAGGAATTTTGACTAAGTAATGGTTGGTACATGACTGGCCCTATTTAGTCGCATGTGCTTTTATCGAAACTTTTAACTTTGGGACCGACCCATAGGCGTCCCCTCGCCATGTCTTTTGTTTTGGAACCGACCCATAGGCGTTCCCTCGCACATATAAAAGGTTTTTATAAACTACATTACGCATTCATGCATAAAATTTTCTCATGATTTATTGGCATAAAAATTTTTTATGCCCCCTCATAAGTTACTATGTTTTTATGTTAAGTATGTTTTCATACTGTCATGGTTAACTTCGGTTTCATGCTGAATATGTTATACACTCCTTTATGATATATCGTTTTATGTTCCTTCATGATAAGTCCATTTTCATGTTGATTACGTCTTACGCCTCTTTTGTTATTTATGCTTTCACGCAAGACATTGTTGGATTTCATTGAATTCTGCTTTCATGATTGTCATGGTTGGTTTTCATTGATCATGCTGTCAGGCAAATCATCGTCGAGTTTTGTGTAACCACACTTTAGCGCTTCTCGATATAACCAAAATGATGTCTATGCTAATACTGCCAGGTTATCATGATGGTTTTTCTAACCGTTTAACCGATATACTTTACTTAAATCATGATAAAAGATCGACCACATACCGATCATTTCATGTGCATTCCATGTGTACTCCACGTACCGTATTTCATGTGTATTACATGTACCTTAATCCATGTGTATTCCACTTGCAATACTTCACGAGTATTCGCTAGTCGATTCTAAATCATCTCAGGCGTAGGTTCACTTGCTGATATTCTATAAGATTGTCGATGCCGCTCATAGCTTGGAGATGTTACTGAAGGGTGATGCTGCTGATGTTGGGAGACGCTAAAAGATGCTGATGCTGATGCTGTTCACAACCTGGAGATCCTAAAAGACGAAGACAAAGGCGTCGGAGCAAAGCAATTGGACGAGAAGATGCTTCACCATCAGACGATTCCCATCAATCATTGTCCCTAATTCATAGTTACATGTCACACGTCGTTCGGCTGTCATTTCAGCCATATGAGTGCAAACCGGTACCAGCCGGCCACTCAGCTGAATAGTATCGTCATGGAACTGACAGACAGGACGATAGTAACCACTACTATGACAGAAACTATCCTAGAAATCTCAACCGAGGCTCCGACCGCGGACGTGATCAGACATACAAAGGATCAGTAGTCCAACCGATCCGCCAAGTCTGGCCTAATAGCCTAATAGTGTAGTTCTATTGTTTTATGTCTCGAGACACATGTCAAGACATCAGTCAAGACACATGTCTTACGTATACTTTCTGAGGACACATATCAAGACACCAGTTAAGACATATTTCATGCATATAGTTCCAAGACATGAGTCAAGACACATGACTAACGTCCAACTATGGAACATTTCTAAGAAATTCAGGGTACCCTCCAAGGGTATATCCATTTTGTTGTGCCATGTATTAATCAGGCCACAAGAATTTCAATACCATTATCGGCGCATCAGTGAGAACTATCACGTTGCCGATGTCACTTTCATTTCTTTCACCATAGTTCATATATTCATAACCATGAAGGACGCCTTTCGTATTCCCACGCATACGAAGGTTATCCTTCAGCTTAATGATAAGATCCAAGCTGCTAACGCATTTCCTCGGACAGACACGAGATGAGTTTATCCTAATTATGTACTATGAACACCACACCATGCTATGATTCATAATTATGTACATTAATGTTCAGGCTCCTGAATACATTCAGCTCGATTTTCCATCGGGAAAATCTGTACAAATTATCTATGCTTATAAGCATGTGCGTTGTTAGCCATGGTCGCTAATTTTTTTCTAGTTGTCAGTAAGACACGACCACTTAAGTCTTATACGCATAACCAGTTGATTATTCCAAAGTCTTACTATACATTCCAGAAGAACCTACAAGGAGAAGGATGGTACCATGAGATTATGTGTCGACTACCGTCGACGTAAACAAATCACCATTCATGACCGTTATTCTCCTCCACATATTGACAACATGTCCAATCAACCGTATGGTGTTAATCACTTTTCCAAGATCGAACTCACGATCATGCTGCCAACAGTGACGAGTGAAAAAGCAGGACATGTCCATGACTGCTATTCGTACACGACTCGGTCATGCTAGATTTATGATTTTGAATTAGTCTCATCAATGCTCAAACGACACTATAAGAAGGAGTTTCCACGAACTCATAAGCAAATTCATCAGCGTTTTCATTGAGGATAACCTGATTTCCTCTAAGCCTAGAGAAGAACAGGAAGACCCTATATGCACTATGTTGTAAATTCTATGACAAGTGAAATTTTACCCTGGAAATTCTTTCCGATATCAATTCTGTTTGATTACAGAGACATGCTGAATCACATGGGTTTCTATGGTTAATCTTACCATGACTCAGCTTATGCGTAAAGGAGAGAACCCTACACTACATTAGGTGTTCTAGAAAATTATACGCTAGGAGAAGTCTAGATTCAGAGACTCAGAGTTTCGCAAACTCCTAGGTATCAAGTTCTACGAAGCAAGATACAGTTACGTTCATATCTAGGTACCTGAAATACCAACAGGTTAAGATAGGACACAAACAAACTGGGATGTTTTCATCATATGAATTTGTGAATCGAAAAGGGACAAGATCTCCATGGATTTTAGTTACCAGATTTCAGCAAACTCAGAAGAAGCATGATGCTATCTGGGTTATTGTCAACAGTTTGATCAAGTCTGCAGAATCCTTACATCCGTACGGATTTCAGAACCAACAGATTGAACGAACATGTTCCAGCCAAGGCTCATCCGATCACTTGACAATCCCTCAGCTATCGGGTCAGACAAAGATTCGTAATTGTACTCCTAACTTACTTCACGTCTTCATTCTAATTCCACGACTTGCTTTTGCGCTCACGTTCATGACACTATTCACGTTCATGATCGTATTTTGGCTTACGATTTTACGTTCATTTCTTTTCTCATTCTGGGAAGTTTGCAAGAACTTGTGAGACCAGACCCAAGTTTAGTATAACTCTCCATCATCAGATAGACGTTTTACGTCATATTCCACGTCTCACCTTGTAGCGTTTGGCGTTACCGCCATTATATTCTATGATCACGATATGTCTCACATGTCATGTTCATTCCACGTTCCTCATATCATGATCAAGATATGTTACACGTATCATGGATCACGATATGTTTACTCATACTACACTCGCCATATCTCCATGTAGCACGTTCAAAAATTTTCACGTATCACGTTCAAAATTTTTCACGTACTACGTTTCTTTATGTCTCGCGCATCGTTTCTAATTATCAGTTAAGTCAGATTGTCTTGCATCGTAATGTTTCAGTTACCCTTGCACGTTAACTCTTATTTTCCTCGATCGAATTTCGGGGATCTACCTTCCGTTGATAACCAAGAATTTCTTCGTATTCCAAGTCAAGGTCAGGAGGACCAAGATTTATCATTAGTGTCAGGATCTTCTGAAGGAACCGTTCCAAGAGGGAGGCCACTTGGAAACGGACAAGTTCATCCGGACTTCTTATCTATTTTTCTCTTATCGATTAGATATGCCCTTTCAGTCACGTCACGTTCCATGTCTTTTCAAGACAGGTCACGTTCCACGTTCCCTTCTACCATGTCACCTTCATTTCCGTTATTTTGCATACCTTTCCAGTTTGATTCGGGTATGTTTCGCTTCCAGTTACTTTATCTATAATTCGGGGACGAATTATTCTTTTTAGGGGGGAAGAATTGTAAAACCCGCATTCTTTTACCATAAATAGTGCCCTTAAGATCGTACGTCCTAGATTAAAACTTACCCTATTTAGTTTTGATCACATTCATGTGCTAATAATCAAGCAAGTGCATACGTGTATGACATGATAAGTATCGATTACGTACAAACTCATGATAAGCAGTTAATAAGTATTTCACGGGAACATAATTAAATCATGATCACCATTAAAACATGAACTAAAATAATCACGTAAATACATATAATATAATTACAAGCATAGATAAATACGTTATGGTACGGTAAATATGTAACGAGAACACACTAAACATGAACACCAATAAACACGAATAAACACGTAACAAATTAAAACACGTAAAACACGAACACGAGAGCACACTATAATATTTTAGACACGGAAAACATTTGGGCTACCCCTTGTGGGCCCCATATCCACGAATTAAGGAAGAGAAATGGGTCTAGCCCATCATTTTTACTAAACAAGGGGGTTAAGGGGAAAAAGTCTTTCATTTATCACATTTTATTAAAAACAACTAAAACCCTAATTTTGTTCTTCCTCCTCCTCCCTTGTTCTTGTGTGCCGCCACCTTCAAGACACCATAGGAGGGTGTTTGATGATCTTGGATAATAAAATCATTGCTAGAAATCGTGTTTGTTCATCCTCTATTGATCCACACGTTCGGTATAACTTTTTAACCTTTCTTTTTAATCTTTTCTTTTGATTTGATTTAGTAAATTAATTAAGAACATGATGTTTTTAAAACCTAATTAAAAACATATAATAAACATGTATTTGATTAAGGGGTAAATTAAAAAGGGTGTTTATGGGTGTTTTAGTTTGGCCGCCGCCTAGCCCGTGCCCTAGGGGGTCACGGCTTGGTCATTAAGCCACCACCGAGACCATATGGTCCCGGTTTGGTGGTGTGGGTCCCACGGCAGCAAGGAACCAAGGGGAACCCCGATTTGGTTCGGGGTACGGTGTCGATTTCATGCCCGGTTCACGGTTCGTTGGTTAAATCATGATTTATGCTACATGTTAATATTATGAATTATGAACTTAGGATATAATTAATTAATAACATGAGATATTAATTAAACCATGACTTAGGTTATTTCTTAATTATTAATTTAGCATGATATTAATTTAACCTAAGTATTTTTATGTTATAAGTTATAATTAATTAATTATTTAAAACAGGCTTATAATTAATTAATTTAGACATGACTTAGGTTATATTATTAATACATATTAATATACATTTTAACCTAAGTAATTTATTCCATTTTAATTAAAACATGTTATACTTTAATTAAAATGCTTAACCCATAGTTTAATTAAAATACATGAAATAATAATTAAACTATACACTATATCATATGACTTAAGAAATAAGCTTATAAACACTTAGACTTATATGTTAGCTTATGTAACCAGCTTAATTCTAATTAATGGAAACCTTCTATATATTGGAAATATATCTATTTCAGGCAGCTAATCTAATCATGGAAACCTTCTATATATGGAAACTTATTTAATTAAGGCAGCTGATCTATTTTTGGAAACTTTCTATTTTTAGAAACTAATCTATATTAAGCAGTAAATTCTATTTTAGGAAACTTTCTATTTTTGGAAACTTTCTATTTTTGGAAACTTTCTATTTTTGGAAACTTTCTATTTTTGGAAACTTTCTATTTTTGGAAACTTTCTATTTTTGGAAACTTTCTATTTTTGGAAACTTTGTATTTTTGGAAACCTGTTATTTTTGGGAAGTTACTTATTATTACACAGTAAGTATAATAATACATGAATTACCAGTAATACTTTATCAGATTAATCAGAGTACAAAGTAAACACAGATAGGGCTTTTAACAGTAAACCATGACTTAAAACATACAAAGTAAGCTAAGATGAGACATAAAACCCAGTACGTAATCAGTGATTCGATACTTATACACGTGTGTATTCATGTAGCGTTAGTGATCCAGAAGTAGGAGTCTTTCTTCCGTTCATTCACTGGACTTGAGGTACGGATTCCCGTCCTTTCAGTATGGACATTCTTCCTTATTAGGATTTCCCCGTATGCAGCCAACTGTTTTCCCCAGTATTTGTTTTATTGTTTTGAACTGCTTATGTTTAATTAGCATAATCCATAGCCATATACAAGCATGACCAGTTTCACCTAGTTATGGAGGTACCATAACCATAACATTGGAGGCACCAATGTTATGACTTCCCCACGGCGGAGTGATTGCTCGTGGCGTCCCTTTCAGTTTTGGCCATATTATTATATCATGTGGGGCGTATGGGTGCATCCTAGTTACATGTTTTATTCAGTATTTCATGGTGAATGTGGTGTGTGCCTTGCATCCTTCACAAGGAGTTGATCCCTCCTACCCAGACCAGTATATTAATTAGAGGCATCCCCTCTAATCAGCATGATGAGGTCACCCCTCCAAGTATTCATGCACGTGACCTTTTCATGACCTATATGGGCTATGGTATATTTATGTTAAAATAGTTTTCATAAGATAAACATAAGGCTTTTCAAACTACAAAACCAGTTTTCTCGATACTTAACCAGTCTACTCAGAACTTAGTCTTCCGCTGTTATATGTTACATGCTTATCCTATTTCATGCAATATTGTATATCCGTGCACTGAGCGTTTTGCTCAACCGTTACTTTCCTTTCCATGTCCCAAAATGGCAGGTACCGAAGACTCGAGCATTTGGAGGACATGCATAGGATGGAAGCTGCCATAGACTTCTTCTCCTGTTTCCTTCATATATTTATGCTTGTTTAGTCTTTCATTCAGTTCATTTACTTTGTTATGTTTTGGGCTTATGTTTGGGAACCGATGTTTGATTCCGGTTTTCCCTATGGTCATGTATGTTTTACTACATATTACCTTGCATGCTTTGATGACACGCCATAATTACGCGTGACATTCCATTTATCAAAATAGGGTGTTACATTCTATTTCTACCCCTCCACCACCAAAGGATGTGAGTGAGAATTCCATTCCAAAGCCTTCATCTCAACCCAATATACCTTATCCTTCGAGGTTGAGGAAAGAGAAATTGAAGAACAAGGATGATATTCAGGTTTCTAACTTTCTTAAAATGTTTAAACAACTGAATTTCAATATCTCCTTTGCTGAGGCTCTCGCTCACATGCCCAACTATGCTAAAATGTTTAAAGATCTTCTCAGTGATAAGGAGAAACTTGACATCTCTCAGACCCAACTTAATGAGAATTGCTCCGCAGTGCTCTTAAGGAAATTACCCACCAAACTTAGTGATCCGGGTCGTTTTCTCATTCCTTGTAACTTCCCCGGGGTAGAGAATTGTATGGCCCTAGCCGATCTAGGTGCTAGTATCAACTTAATGCCTTTAAGCGTTTGGAAACAATTATCTCTACCCGAGTTAGTCCCCACACGAATGACTTTGGAATTAGCCAACCGTACGATTGCTTATCTGGTGGGGATAGCCGAAGACGTCTTTGTCGGTGTCGACAAATTCACCTTTCGGGCGGATTTTGTTGTCGTTGACTACGAGATGGATCCCCGTGTTCCATTAATCATTGGACGTCCATTCTTGAGGACCGGTCGCACTCTCATCGATGTAGCCGAGGGCGAATTAATCATGAGAGTTGGTGACGATAAAATCGTCTTCAACATGGGAAAACTTTCTAAGCAAACTTCTAAAAACGAGAGTGTTAATTTCATTGACGTTCTTGATGAGGCTTGTGAAGAACATTTCAAAGACGCTTGTAAAAGTGGTTCTTCTTCTCTTCCCATTGTTGAGACCGTTGCCTCTATTGCTCCATCACTAACTCCATTTGGAGAAAGTGATTTCATCTTGAAAGAATTTGAAGCAACTTTAGGAGATGTGGACTTGCAATATGACGATTCTCCCTCCAATTGGGATGAAGACATTCGTACCATTAAGAAACTTCTCAATGAGGACCATATTTCTCCACCATCTCCTAAGGATATCTCTATCGATGAACCGAATTTGACTACTCCTTCCATCGAAAATCCTCCGGATTTAGAGCTTAAGGATCTACCGTCTCATCTCAAGTACGTTTTCCTTGAAGACAACAAGAAGTCACCCGTCATCATCGCAAAGGACTTGAAAGAGGAAGAAAAATCTGACTTATCGCCGTGCTGAAGAATCATAAGAAAGCGATTGCTTGGAAAATCTCCGATATTCCTGGAATCGATCCTCACTTTTGCACACATAAAATTCTCATGGAGGACGACTTTAAACCTACTATTCAAAGCCTAAGAAGGGTGAATCCCAAGATCCATGACGTTATAAAAAAAGAGGTTATGAAACTTCTTGATGCGGGAATGATCTACCCTATCTCGGATTCACCATGGGTTAGTCCCATCCATTGTGTGCCTAAGAAAGGCGGAATCACCTTGTGCCCAATGAAAACAACGAGTTGATTCCTACTCGTCTCGTTACAGGGTGGAGAGTTTTTATAGACTATCGCAAACTCAATGATGCTACGAGAAAGGATCATTTTCCCCTTCCTTTTATGGACCAAATGCTTGAACGTCTAGCGGGTAATGACTATTACTGCTTTTTAGACGCTTTCTCCGGGTATTTTCAAATTCCCATCGATCCCAAAGACCAAGAGAAAACCACATTCACTTGTCCTTATGGAACATTTGCTTATAAAAGAATGCCTTTCGGCTTATGCAAGGCTCCTGGGACTCTCCAAAGGTGTATGATGGCTATCTTCCATGACATGGTTGAAGAAACTATGGAAGTCTTCATGGATGATTTCTCGATCTATGGTGATTCTTTCTCTACGTGCCTTGCCAATTTAGAACGTATGCTCAAACGGTGTGAAGACACTCGTCTCGTTCTTAATTGGGAAAAATGCCATTTCATGGTAAAAGAAGGCATTGTGCTTGGACATAAAATCTTAAAAGCCGGTCTTGAAGTGGACCGTGCTAAAGTGGATGTCATAGCCAAATTACCTCTACCTTCAACCGTGAAGGGTGTGAGAAGTTTCCTTGGTCATGCGGGCTTCTATCGTCGATTCATTTAAGATTTTTCTAAAATCGCTCGCACGATGACCCACCTCTTGGAAAAAGATACTCCTTTCATCTTTTCCAAAGAGTGTCTTGAATCCTTCAATCTTCTTAAGGACAAGTTAACTAAGGCACCGGTCTTGGTTACCCCTAATTGGGAGCTGCCTTTTGAATTGATGTGTGATGCTAGCGACTTTGCCATTGGAGCGGTTTTGGGCCAAAGAGTGAACAAACACTTCCAACCAATCCATTACGCTAACAAGACAATGACGGGGGCTCAATTGCATTATACCACTACCGAAAAAGAGCTTTTAGCTGTAGTGTATGCTTTTGAGAAATTCCGCCCCTATCTTGTTCTTTCCACCACAATCTTGTACACTGATCATTCCGCGTTGAAGTACTTGTTGACTAAGAAAGATTCTAAGCCAAGATTTCTTCATTGGGTTTTGCTCCTTTAAAAATTCAACATTGAAATTCGTGACAAGAAGGGAGCCGAGAACCTAGTCGCGGATCATCTAAGTAGACTTGAGGATCCTTATCAAGGGGATCATCTGAATCAAGAGATCAATGACTCTTTTCCCCTTGAGTCCTTAATGTCTATCAATTCCAATCTTGATGACACCCCGTGGTTTGCGGACATTGCAAACTACTTAGCGGGTGGTATTCTCATCGAAGGGTTAACATCCCAACAAAAGAAGAAGTTCTTTAAAGATGTTAAGACTTACTTTTGGGATGACCCTTATCTCTTCAAACAATGTGCTGATCTGATTATTCGTCGGTGTGTTGATGGACCCGCAGCTTTAGACATTCTCGAAGCTTGCCATAAAGGGCCCACCGGTGGTCACTTTGGTCCCAACTACACCGCGAAGAAAGTGTTTGACTCTTGATTTTATTGGCCCACCATTTACCGTGACGCTCACGAAATGGTTAAACGCTGTGATACTTGCCAAAGCCAAGGCAAGATCACACATAAAGATGAGATGCCTCAAAATTTCATACAAGAATGTGAAATCTTTGATGTATGGGGTATCGACTTTATGGGGCCATTTCCATCATCTAAAGGGAACAAGTACATCCTCGTAGCCGTTGACTACGTTTCTAAATGGGTTAAAGCTAAGGCTCTCCCTACGAACGATGTGAGGGTGGTTGTGAACTTTCTAAAGCAGTTTTTTGCTCGATTCGGTGTCCCTTGTGCTATCATCAGTGACCGCGGGACTAATTTTTGCAATGATCAATTTGCAAGAGTCATGGATAAGTATGGTGTCAATCACCGTCTTTCCACAGCTTATCATCCTCAAACCAATGGTCAAGCCGAGATTTCTAACCGTGGATTGAAGCGAACTCTTGAGCGTACTATGGGAGAGCATCGTGCCTCGTGGGCCGATAAGTTAGATGATGCTTTGTGGGCTTTCCGTGCCGCTTATAAGACCCCGATTGGTTGTACACCTTATCGTCTTGTGTATGAGAAAGCATGCCACCACCCTATCGAGCTGGAACATAAGGCATACTGGGCCTTGAAGTGGGCTAACTTCGACATCAACAAAGCCGGCGATCTTCGGAAAAATCAACTCAATGAGCTAAATGAACTAAGGAATAAAGCTTATGAGAACTCATTGATCTACAAGGAGAAGACCAAGATCATCCATGATGCAAGGATTAAGACCCGAGAGTTCCACGTTGGTGATCAAGTTTTACTCTTTAACTCTCGGTTGAAGATCTTCTCGGGAAAGATGAAGAGCCGCTGGTCTGGTCCATTCACCGTCGCCAAAGTCTTCCCATATGGCACCATTGAGCTTTCTCAGCCAAATGGGCCCAATTTTAAGGTGAATGTCCAGCGCGTGAAGTTGTACTTTGGTGAGGACATCTCTCATGATATGATTCCATCCCTTACCACGTTTCCCTTGAACTAGTTCTGGGTAGAGTCAGGCTCGTGACTCGGTTAACAAAAACAAGCGCTTCTCGGGAGGCAACTCGTTCATCTATCCTTTACCGTTTTCATAATAAGTGTAAGGGGAGCCCCGTATGTGTTTGTTGTCTTGTTTCTTATTCTATGCAGGGATTCAAGCTTCAAAGATTACTTTTGATGACTTTTGACGAACCGTGATCCCGTGTACCCGTCTTCCTGGTTCTATCCTAAACTGTCGTGATTTAATATTTCATATCTTATATGTTCACATTGAAATCACTATAGTTGTCCTTTCCTTAGCAAGATTTAAACAAAGTGCACAATGTCATAAGTGTAGGGGAGTTTACTCCCACATGCTTAAACATTGAGGACAATGTTTATATTAAGTGTAGGGGGACTTCTATCGAAGTAAGTGGGCTTTTCCATGAATTTGTCCTCATTTTAACCAGAAAATTTGATTTTTCGACATTTTTCAAATTTTTTAATCTATTTGGCCTTGTAGTTTTCCTTTGTTATCGTTATTTACTTTCTTTGCTAGAATAAATTTTCAATAACGTGGTTTTAAATTTTTCAAAGTCGTGAATATTTTGACTCAACCTGATGTTACTTATCTAAGTTTACTCTAGCTAGTATCCTTAACGTGTTTAAGTCAAGTTTTGCTAGGCTTTTATATAGGGAACCTTAAAACGCGAAAGTCTTAACTCTCACGGGTTAAGAACAAGAACTTTTTGCAAGTTCCTATAATTGATCCAAGAGAGTCATTTATCAAGGGAACTTTAAAATGCGAATTTTAAACTTGAGAAAGTCTAAGAGTTTGCAAGATCATATAGATGACTCGAAAACCCAAAACTTTGATTTAATTGGCTAAGCATCCACGAGTCTCATTCCTTGAGATTTTAAATTGTGGAGAACGAGAGATGATAGAGTCAATTATAAGTTTGGTATTCTTTCGTGAATTTATGTGAGTTGATTATAAGCCTATTCTTCCATCGCTTGCTAATAAATTTATCTTCAATAACAAGGTTGTACGATTTGAAAAGTTACTTAGCTTCTAGCCCAAGATCGTTTAAAAGTTGCTCGGTATTAATTAGAGTTCATAGCCAAGGCATAACTTATTAAAGCGGGATGCGAAGATTGGTGAGTCCGAAAAGGCCCCAACAAGGCATGAGGGCTACATTTTGTTGCTAAAGATCTAAAAGTGATGTGAAGAATCATTTATCAAAAACCAATATGAAGGATCGAGACACACGACGAAAAGCAAATACTCCCCAAAAGATCATGGAGAAGTCTATCTAGAAAGACCCTAGCAAGGTATAAGGATAAATAGATCCAAGTCCTAAAAGGAGGAAGATCGTTGTATATCAAAGTCCAAAATAATGATTGGAGAAAAATGAAGAAGTCGTGGTCCAAATAGGAAGAATCTCTCAAAAAAAACTTCAAGTGAAGAAATTCCTATTATGAAGAGAAGAGCATTATTTCAAGAACGTCTCTCAAGATTCGAAGTATGAAGTCGCTGCCAAATATCGGTCCGTGAAAGGTTTCAAATCGTGAAGCGAGTTATGCCAAGATATGAACTTTAAGAGGTCCCGAGAAGCCGTTTTAAAAGATTTTTTCCTTTAGCTAACTATTGATCAAATCGTCCCACTTTATTTTCGGCCTAAATAACTATCGAAATAAGTCAAACAATGTATCCTCGTGATCATTCAAGACAAAATTAGAATATAAGAGATACACATAGGAATAAGGGAGTCTAAGTAAATAATTGGCCCACATGAATTCGTGTTAGTTTGATAACTTATAATAACAACGATCTCGTTTTTAAGCTTGGTATGGGGAACGTGAAACTTGAGGATGATAAACATTCATGGCAGCCAAAACCCCAATGTAAGTTTTTGATTTCTTTACTTGTTTCTATCTTTTTATTTTCCTTAATGTTTAGTATTTAATAAAGGCCAAGGTGGGTTATTTATGATGGCAAATGTAAACCGTTCTTTAAAATTAATGCATTGCATAAGGGCATTGCAATGGTCAAGTATAGGGGATTTAATAAGTGTGAAAACACTTATCCTTTTACCACTTATTTCCAATAATAACAAGATCAAAACATGTATTTTATGTCCTAAAAGTCGGAATTATGCGTGGTTTGTGTTTTTATTGTGTTTTAGGACCAAAGATGAAAAAGGAAGAAAACACGGGCTTTCACGGGCTTTTATCAAAGAAAACGAGAAAAGACGAAGTCAAAAGATCAAGAGTGCAAAAAGAACGGAAATCCAAGGCCTATTCTGAAGATTTATCGAAAAAAAGTCTAAAGACGGAAGTTTAATGAAGTCGAAGAACTCAAGTCTAATAGAAGAAGAAAATTTTAAGAAAACTTCAATTTATATCGACAAATCCCGAGACGACGTCGAGAAAAACAAAGAATTAAATCGAGTCGAGACGAAAAGAAAGAAAGGAGGAAGCACACATGCACTCCCCACTCCCTATATATACTCTCCTAATGACACATTAGGAGGGTGTTAGTAGTTAGCTAGTCATTTTTTCTTTCTTTAGTTTTCATTTTAGAGAGAGAAAGTGTTTAACTTTCTCTCACTAAGCTTCATCTTTTCTTTCAAGTTTAAGTTTTATTTAATCTTTGTATTTGAGTTTCATTAATCAAAAGTTCAAGTTTAAGCTTTTAATTTTCAATCTTTTTCTTCCTTTCTTGATTTTACTTTAAGTTTGATCCGAAATATCCTTGATTCACGTTTGATTTTGATGTTTAAGTGATTAAAAAGTTCATCTTTTTAGTCCTTTATAAGTTCTTATACGATTAAGCTTGAGGCTTGTTATGCTTTTTGGCTTATCTCGTAATTAGCTTATTGGTTTTAGTTTTCTCAAAAAGTTTAATCTTTTTAAAGTTTCTTTTATAAAGTTTACGAATTTCATATTTCAAAAGTTGTCAAATTTATGCTTATTGACTTGTTTAAGATTCAGTTAAGAGTGCTTATTGGAACTGCTTATTGAGACTTTGGCTTATCTCCATTTTCGGATTATTTGATGTTCATCGCAATATTAAGGGCTTTTACACATTCCGACGGTTTCATTGTATCGCAATAACCCAAGGGGTTTTACTTTGCGATCTAAGGTTTTTCCCCCTTATTCCGATCGGGATTGCGATCGCTCATTGCGATCGCATATTCCGACGGGTCTTAAGGTTATTTTAAGTCGAAACTCTGCCAAATTTTTGTTAGTGACATTCCGATAGAAAACCTGGATTCTGATCTGA
This sequence comes from Glebionis coronaria, assembly GCA_025667525.1. Classification (NCBI taxonomy): domain Eukaryota; kingdom Viridiplantae; phylum Streptophyta; class Magnoliopsida; order Asterales; family Asteraceae; genus Glebionis; species Glebionis coronaria. Next base: position 569,758,669 of record CM046875.1, on the reverse strand, counting down.
AACATTCCGATACCTTAGACATTCCGATAGGTAGTGTATTCCGATTGACCTACATTCCAACAGACTCCACTTGTTACATTCCGATGGTTATTCAGATAGCAACATTCCGACAGCTTTGTTTTCAAATTATTCCGATGGTTCTAATTTTAGTGCATTTCGATAGAATTCATTTTTACATTTCGATGGTTTAAGTTTTAAAGTTTTAAAGTTTCAAAGTTTTTAAGTTTTAAGTTTTAAGTTCATTACGTTTTAAGTTCATTACGTTTTAAGTTTAATTTTTAAAGTTTTAATTTTACTCAACGACATTTTAATCTTTGCTTTTAGTTTAAATTAGATAATCAAACAACCCATTTTATTTTTCCACCAAGAACGACTGAGTCGCACTTCCTACTAGTAATCAATTCGAAAAGATCGGACGATAACTTTTATACTTGGTAAAACCTCGTATTATGGATGCTTAGCCTATTAAATCAAAGTTTTGGGTTTTCAAGTCATCTATAGGATCTTGCAACTTCTTAGACTTATTCAAGTTTAGAATTCGCATTTTAAAGTTCCCTTGATAAACGACTTTCTAGGGTCAATTATAGGAACTTGCGAAAAGTTCTTGTTCTTAACCCGTAAGAGTTAAGACTTTCGCGTTTTAAAGTTCCCTATATAAAAGCCTAGCAAAGCTTGATTTAAACACGTTAAGGATACTAGCTAGAGTAAACTTAGATAAGTAAACTCGGGCTGAGTCAAAAGATTCATGACAGGCCTAATATATCAAAGACATCTAAACTCATTAAAACCATTTTATTTAACTTTATTTTTCTCTTTTGACTTTATTCTTGAGATGAAATATATACATACGATGCAAGAAAATAAAAGAAAATAATTGAAAAATACTACTAGGCCAAAATAGATCAAATCTTTTGAAAAATGTCTTAAAATTAAATTTTCCGGTTAAAAATGAGGACAAATTAATGGAAATGTCCACTTAACTTCGATAGAAGTCCCCCTTACACTTGATATAAACATTGTCCTTAATGTTTAAGTATGTGGGAGTAAACTCCCCTACACTTAGGACATTGTGCACTTTGTTTAAATCTTGCTAAGGAAGAGACAACTATGGTGAGTTCAATGTTAACATATAAGATATGAAATATTGAATCATAAGAGTTTAGGATAGAACCGGGAAGACGGGTACACGGGATCACGGGTCGTCAAATATCATCAAAAGTGCTCTTTGAAAGCTTTAATCCCTGCACATCATAAGAAACAAGACAACAAACACCTATGTAGCTCCCCCTACACTTATTATGAAAAGGGGTAAAAAGGATAGATCATCGGGTTGCCTCCCGAGAAGCGCTTGTTTTTGTTAACCGAGTCACGAGCCTGACTCGACGCAGAACTAATTCAAGGGAAACGTGGTGAGGGATGGAATCATCTCATGAGAGATGTCCTCACCAAAGTACAACTTAACACGTTGGCCATTCACTTTAAAGTTTGGCCCATTTGGTTGCGATAACTCAATGGTGCCATAAGGGAAGACTTTAGCGACGGTGAATGGACCGGACCAACAACTTTTAAGCTTGCCCGAAAAGATTTTCAACCGAGAGTTAAAGAGTAAAACTTGATCACCTATGTGAAACTCTCGGTTCTTAATCCTAGAATCATGAATGAGCTTGGTTTTCTCCTTGTAGATCAATGAATTCTCATAAGCCTCATTCCTCAGTTAATTAAGTTCATTAAGTTCATTGGTTAGATTTTCCTAAGATTATCGACTTTGTTTATATCAAAATTAGCCCATTTCAAGGCCCAATAAGCCTTATGCTCCAACTCAATGGGGAGGTGGCATGCCTTTTCGTACACAAGACGATATGGAGTACAACCAATTGGTGTCTTATATGCGGTACGGAAAGCCCACAAAGCATCATCTAACTTATCGGCCCATGAGGCACGATGCTCTCCCACGGTACGCTCTAAGATTCGCTTAAGTCCACGGTTAGAGATCTCGGCTTGACCATTAGTTTGTGGATGATACGCAGTGGAAAGACGGTGATTGACACCATACTTAGCCATGACTCGAGCAAATTGATCATTGCAAAAATGAGTCCCACGATCACTAATAATAGCACGAGGAACACCGAATCGAAAAAATAATTGTTTCAGAAAGTTCACAACCACCCTCGCATCGTTTGTAGGTAAAGCCTTTGCTTCAACCCATTTGGATACGTAGTCAACGGCTACGAGGATGTACTTGTTCCCTTTAGATGATGGAAATGGCCCCATAAAGTGGATGCCCCATACGTCAAAGATTTCACATTCTTGGATGAAATTTTGAGGCATCTCATTTTTATGTGTGATCTTGCCTTGTCTTTGGCAAGCATCACAATGCTTAACTATTTCATGAGCGTCATGATAAATGGTGATCCAATAAAATCCGGAGTCAAAAACTTTCTTCGCGGTATAGTTAGGACCATAGTGACCACCGGTGGGTCCTTTGTGGCAAGCTTCAAGGATTAGTAAAGTTGCTGGCCCATCAACACACCTACGAATGACAAGATCCGCACATTGCTTGAAACGGTAAGGGTCGTCCCAATAATAGTGTTTAATGTCCTTGAAGAACATTTTCTTTTGTTGGGACGTTAACCCTTCCATAAGAACACCACCCGCTAAATAGTTTGCAATGTCCGCAAACCATGGTGTATCGTCAAGATTGGAGTTAATCGACATTAAGGCCTCAAGGGGAAAATATTCATTAATCTCTTGATTTGGAAGTTCTCCTTGATAAGGATCCTCGAGTCTACTAAGATGATCCGCGGCTAGGTTTTCCGCTCCCTTTTTATCATGAATTTCGATTTTAAATTCTTGTAGGAGCAAAATCCAACGAAGGAGTCTCGGTTTAGCATCTTGCTTGGTCAACAAGTATTTCAAGGCGGAATGGTTGGTGTAAACGATGGTGGTGGAAAGCACAAGATAGGGGCGGAATTTCTCAAAAGCATACACTACGGCTAAAAGCTCTTTTTCGGTAGTGGTATAATGCAGATGAGCCCCCGTCATTGTCTTGCTAGCATAATGGATTGGTTGGAAATGTTTGTTCACTCGTTGACCTAAAACCGCTCTTACAACAAAATCACTGGCATCGCACATGAGCTCGAAAGTTAACTCCCAATTTGGAGAGACTAAGACTGGTGCCTTAGTTAATTTACCTTTAAGAAGTTCGAAAGAATTAAGACATTCTTGAGAAAAGATGAAAGGCGCATCCTTTTCTAAGAGGTGAGTCATAGGTCGAGCTATCTTAGAGAAATCCTGGATAAAACGACGGTAAAATCCCGCATGACCTAAAAAAACTTCTAAATCCTTTGACGGTGGTAGGTGGAGGCAACTTAGCAATGACGTCAACTTTAGCACGGTCGACTTCGATACCGGCTTTGGAGATTTTATGACCAAGGACAATACCTTCTTTTACCATAAAATGGCATTTTTCCCAATTAAGAACGTGACGAGTGTCTTTACACCGTGTAAGCATACGTTCTAAATTGGCAAGGCAAAATGAGAAAGAATCACCATAGACCGAGAAATTGTCCATAAAGACTTCCATAGTTTCTTCAACCATGTCATGGAATATAGCCATCATACACCTTTGAAAAGTCACGGGAGCATTGCATAAGCCGAAAGGCATTCTTTTGTAAGCAAATGTTCCATAAGGACAAGTGAATGTGGTTTTCTCTTGGTCTTTTGGATCGATAGGAATTTGAAAATACCTGGAGAAACCGTCTAAGAAGCAATAGTAATCATTACCCGCTAAATGCTCGAGCATTTGATCCATGACAGGAAGAGAAAAATGATCCTTAGGAGTGGCATCATTGAGCTTGCGATAGTCTATGCAAACTCGCCAACCCGTGACAAGTCGAGTAGGAATCAACTCATTGCTTTCATTGGGAACAACGGTTATTTCGCCTTTCTTAGGCACAAAATGGACGGGACTAACCCATGGCGAATCCGAAATAGGGTAAATCATTCAGACATCTAGAAGTTTGATAACTTCTTTCTTGATGACGACATGAATTCTTGGATTAACCCTTCTTTGGCTTTGGATTGCGGGTTTAAAGTCATCTTCCATGAGAATTTTATGAGTGCAAAAGTTAGGATCAATTCCGCGGATGTCGGAAATTTTCCAAGTAATTGCTTTCTTATGATTTTTGAGCACATCGATAAGTCGAGATTTTTCATCCTCTTTTAAGTCCTTTGCAATGATGACGGGTAACTTCTTATTGTCTTCTAGGAAAATGTATTCAAGATGAGACGGTAAATCCTTAAGCTCTAAATCTGGAGGATTGTCGATGGAAGGCTTAGTCAAATTCGGATCATCGTTTGTAATTTCCATAGGATTAGGTGGAGAAATATGGTCCTCATTGAGAAGTTTCTCAATGGTCGAATGTCTTCTTCCTAATCGGAGGGAGAATCGTCATATTTTAAGTCCACATCCCCTAAATTTGCTTCAAATTCTTTCAAAAGAAAGTCACTTTCTCCAAATGGAGTCAATGATGGAGAAATAGAAGCTACGTTCTCAACATGAGGTAAAGGAGAGAGACCACTATTACAAGCGTCTTTGAAATGTTCTTCACAATCCTCATCAAGTACGTCAATGAAATTAAATTTCTCGTGTTCATACGGTTGCTTAGAAAGTTTACCCATGTTAAAGACGATTTTATCATCCCCTACCCTCATGATCAGTTCACCCGCGGCTACATCAATCAATGTACGCCCGGTTCTTAAGAAGGGTCGTCCCACAACTAAGGGAACACGGGGATCCATTTCATAATCGAAAACAACGAAATCGACAGGGAAAGTGAATTCGTCGACTCCAACGAACACATCCTTGGCTATCCCCACTGGATAAGCAACCATACGGTTAGCTAACTCCAATGTCATTCGTGTGGGGACTAGCTCGGGTAGAGATAACTATTTCCAAACGCTTAATGGCATTAAGTTGATACTAGCACCTAGATCGGCTAGGGCCATACAATTCTCTACCCTTGGAAAGTTGCAAGGAATGAGAAAGCGACCCGGGTCACCAAGTTTGGTTGATAATTTCCTTAAAAGAACCGCGAAGAAATTCTCATTAAGTTGGGTTTGAGAAATATCAAGAAGTTTTTCCTTATCACTGAGAAGATCTTTGATCATCTTAGCATATTTAGGCATGTGAGCGAGAGCCTCGGCAAAGGAGATGTTGAAAATCAATTGTTCAAAAATTTTAAGAAAGTTTGAAACTTGAATATCATCCTTGTTCTTGAACTTCTCTTTCCTCAACCTTGAAGGATAAGGTATGTCGGGTTGAGATGAAGGCTTTGGAATGGAATTATCACTCACATCCTTGGGTGGAGGAGGGGTGGAAGTAGAAGGTGGAGGAATTTGTGAAGGTTGCTCGTTATCCTTTGTCACAATCACCGGTGTAGGTGTAGGAATCTCGGGTTCCTTATAACCTTTTCCACTTCGGGTGGTGATTGATTTCATCTCCCCTCTTGGATTAGCAACGGTGTTACTCGGAAGAGAACCCGAAGCAGAGGGTTGATTACTTTGGAAAAAACTAGCCTTCATATCCCTTAAGTCATTCGTTTGACTGCTTAAAGAGTTTCGCATGTCATTCCTAAGCTCGGCTCGAAGATCATTCCCTTGTTTAGCCATGTCACCTTTCAAGTTAATAATTTGGATCTGAAGATTCTTCACTAGCGCGTCATTAGTCCTCATGTAAGTTTCAACCTCGTGATTAAATGTCGTGGGTTGGTTGGGAGGAGGAGCTTGGTAAGCGGGTGGTTGATAGGTGGGTTGTTGGTAAACTTGATTATTTCCTTGAGGTAGATATGGGTTTCTTTGGGTTTGATATTGATTAGGAGCTCGAGGTTGGTTTTGATTGTTGCGATTGAAGATTGAAGGATATGTAAATCTTGCTTATGTTTTAGAGAGAGAAAGAGATAGAAAGGTGGTGGATTACACACAATTCTAGAGAGATAAACTTAACAAGAACTATGTGAAAAATGATTAACCACACACCCTTTCCATCAAAGGAGAGGGTTTATATACCCAAGCCCATGAGATGGGCTTGGGTTTACATTAGGTCGTCGGCCCATACATTTCATGGGCTCGGTTTTGGGATTTGTTTAATAAATGTAAATAACTAAACTACGAGCTATAACATGGACTATTGTTGGAGTGACCGATCCTTTCTAATACGTAAAACGTATTTCCAACAATCTCCCCTAAGGGAGGTCACTCCAAACAAGGGCGTTACCCGAGTTACAATAATGAATAAACCTAGCATACTATGCTTGTCTTGAGCTCGTAGTCTTCGTCTTTCTTTTCTTTTTCTTTTCTGGTGAACATGCTAATGTGATCTTTGATATTAATCTTTAGCATTAATCTCTTGCCTTGATCTTGTGCATCCATCACTTGTGATCTTCGCCTCCTCGTGACACCATGTCCCATATACTTATACCTTCGTAATTCTTGAAAGCTTCAGAGTTCGATACAGCGGAAGACTTAACTTTTAGGCTTTCTTGAATTAGGTGAGGTATTAAGTGCATAAAGTATAAGCATGCGTGGACGACTTCTTCTCGGATTCCGCAACGCCACCGTCTTTAAATACCGCAACATAAGTAGACACGAACGAAATGGCTTTGAACATTTCATTCTAAATCGGTAGCATTTTACCCCCGGTCGGTGAAGACCGTTGGACGATATTAGATATCGTACCCGTGACAGATAGTTTCAATTAAGTAACTTCCTGACAGGATTTCGCGGGTAAACCCGTTCTCTTTATTCGACCGTCCAAAGCTGACTGCGAACATAAAGAGTGAATCATTTGGATAAAAATATCCGCATGATTTGAAGCCGTCAATTCATGTTCCTGGAACAAGTGAAATTCAATTAAGAACCGCACCATCGTTGCTTTCTAGTTGTCAAGAGCTTAATTCGTATAGAATCTTACAAGTTGCCTACCAAGTGCTGTTTGAGGTTAACACTAGAAGGATTTCCACTCATCACCGTGAACACTAAGGTGTCACTCTGAGTGTTCTGGCAAGATCACTGAGATATTGCGTAGAGGCCTGGAACGTGTTTAAATTCAATTAAGAATTAAACCACTGTTGCTTTCCAGTTGTCACGAGCTTAATTCGTATAGAATCGCACAAGTCACCTACCATGAGCTTTTTGATATTCGATCAAGAAGGATTTCCATCTTCATTGTAAATACTTTCGTATTACTCGGATGTTCAGGCAAGATCATAAAGATTTTGCGTAGGACTCCTAAAATCTTCCTACTTTTCACAGTGTGTGAAAAAGCAAGGAAATATGAAAGTGTGTCCTAATGAGATACTTGATGATCTCAAATGGCTCTAGACTCGATCGTGCATTTTGGATTTTAGTGATCGGAGGCTGGAGAGGAGTGCCACCATTTCAATACCAATTTATTCGGAGTGAATAAATCAATAGATAACGCGTTGTCTCCGTTAGATTAAAACAAATACCTTTTGAGAGATATCTGAGTTAGCTGGGATGGGTTGTGCATTGCATCACTGGGTCCATGATTTCTTATCTTCAATATCAAGCATCATTAAAAATGATCTCAATAGCATATGTATTGACCCGGTTTCTGCCTAAAGTTGTAAGAAGGGCTTCTTTCTTTACACCCTTTATCTTTACAATTATTTTTCATTCCTCAACCCCTTCAATGCTTACCAATACGTCATAACTAGCACCTTGTTGTGATTGTTCTAGTGCTAACTTAAGTACTTGGTCGGCATTCAGCTACGTTCATAATCTTTCTCCAACTTTCCTAAGAACTACTATTTCTAGCTATGGAATGTCCTTAGGAAGATTCCTCCGGTTCTGGAAGAATCATAGGACTTAACCTATCCTACCATCCTTATGTCACCATAATCTTCATCGTCGTGAAATAAATGGGTTTTGGGTAAGTATATGTCACCATGAAAATCCATTTTGATATGCAAATCCGTTTTGCTCCCCCTTAACATATGCCACGATATTTGAAAACATTTTGTATATGTCGGGATGAGCCAGCACATTAAGTCAAACCATTTGTGATAATATCCCATATTAAATCACATTTTCTCCCCCATATTAAAAATATTAACCCAATCGATGTTTTTAATATCAATTGATTTAATAAAGTTTTAACAAAGGTTTTGGGAAGAAAAATGCAAGTCCGTTTTATCTTCATGATATCAAATGTATGAGATATGATACCGATTTGTAACATGATCACATATTCACCATATTAGAATAGAATTGACAAGGTTGGACCTGATAGATGAGAACTTCATATGATAAGATCAAATGGTTCTTGTCAGCATATGTTGGTCGCCTCGTCACATCTGAAGTCATCTCTTGACAAAGTGTACGATTGATATTGTTGTCTTGACACCAATTAGTGAGGTTGGCACGTTCAGCATCGAAGATTCTGAATGCTTGACAATTGCTCCCCCTCAATTGTTGACCCATGTTCTATTGAAAGAGCTGTAGTCGTCGTTTGAGTAGTCGCATAGTCGAATATGTTGATACCAATTGTAGATTGCTATGGTTGTAGAGATGATAGCTTCATAAAAACAAGACTTCTCTTGTTTTAACAAATAAATGCACTGAGGCGTACATAAATTTGTGTTAGACCAACTTATAAAGTAAACTTGATCCCTTACAAGGTTTTAAAGTAAACCTTGCCCGAGAAAATTAATTCCCGTTGTGAGCCAAAGCTTTCATAAGAAATACTTGACTTTAATATGAAAACCGGGTTGCAGTCAGAAATAACTACAAGCCATATTGGCATGTTTTATGAAATATTTACAACTTTTGTACGAACTCTATTTATGGCGTCGTGTCAATATTAATCAACATTTCTAAGACCGTAAATATTATCGTACCAAAAGACATGCCTTTGAAAAATAAAGTAAAAATATTTTTGGATTTTTCTAGATTTTTCAATTGTTATGGTTTTTATATGATTTTATATTTTTGTATTTTGCTTTTGTGGATAAAAATATAAACAATATATACAAATGATCACCAAGGATACGGAGAATAGTTTTACCACCACTATTCTTTCGCTTCATCTGCCAGTTCCTTTAGAGTCTCAGGCGAGAAAGTTCTCATTCCTAGCTTGTCGGCCAAAAATTCAATTCGAGCGCGATCTAAAGCCTTCGTGAAAATATCCGCCAATTGATACTCAGATCGGACAAAGTAAAGCTCTATTACTCCATTTTCCACTTGCTCCTTGATGAAGTGGTAGCAAATGTCAATGTGCTTCGACCGGGAGAATTGAACGTTGTTACAGCATAAGGAAATTGCACTCTTGTTGTCATAGTACATTGAATTTTGTTGAAACCTAGACCATAGTCGGTTAATTGCGATCTCATCTAAAGAATTTGAGCACAGCAACCGAACATAGCTATGTATTCTGCTTCCATACTTGAAATTGCAGCGCTTTTCTCCCTTTTCGATGCCCAACTGATTAGTCGATCTCCTAGTAGTTGCAAAGTTCCACTCGTGCTACGCCTTGTATCTTGACAACCCGCGTGATCCGCATCTGCATATGCCATTAGTGCAATAGAAGAGTCCTTCGAATACCAAAGTCCCCGATTAATGGTTCCTTTAAGATATCGAAAGATCCGTTTAACAGTAGCTAAGTGTAACTCAGTAGGCCTAGTTTGATACCGAGCACACATACATATAGAAAATTGAAGATCAGGTCGACTAGCTGTGATATACAGAAGAGTATCGATCATTCCACGGTAAAGTGTCAAATCAACGGCAACTCCATGTGGATCTGCATCAAGCTTAGTTCGTTCCACCATTGGAGTATCCACCGGGTCGCAAGATTCCATCTTATACTTCTTAAGCGATTCAAGGGCATACTTGGATTGATTAATAAAGATGACTCTGGGACTCTAAGATATCTGAAGACCTAAGAAGAATGATACCTTGCCCATCATTGACATCTTAAACTTGGAAGACATGAGTGTTCCAAACTCATCCGATAAGGTTTGGGTCGAGGCTGCAAATATAATATCATCAACATATATTTCTACCATAATCATATCTTTACCTCGTTTCTGAATGAATTGTGTAGGATCCACCTTGCCTTTGGCGAAGCCTTGCGTAATGAGGAATTGTGACAAAAGATCATACCATGCGCGAGGAGCTTGCTTCAACCCATAGAGAGCCTTCTTAAGCTTATACACATGATTAGGATATTTAGGATTCACAAAACCATCCGGCTGTTGAACATAGACCTCTTCCTTGAGTTCACCATTAAGAAATGCCGTCTTCACATCCATCTGATAGACGATCATATTCATGTGGGCTGCATAAGCGAGGAATAGTCTAATAGCTTCCAAACGAGCAACAGGTGCAAAGGATTCCATAAAGTCGATGCCCAATAATTGCTTGTATCCACGAGCTACTAGACGAGCTTTGTTCTTTAGTATTCCGCCTAACTCATCGAGTTTCACCTTATAAACCCATTTCAAAGTGAGTAACTGCACTTGATCCGGGCATGGGACAAGTTCCCATACTTCAAGACGTATAAATTCATTAAGTTCTTCTTGCATAGCTTCTATCCAACATGATTGAGTAAAAGCTTGTTGCTATGTCTTGGGTTCAACTTCAGTGAGAAAATCATCAAAGTGACAGAACATTGCACTTTCTTGTAACTGACTTCGTGTGGATACCGAACGATTAGGGTCACCAATAATAGAATCTATAGGATGATCCTTTGTCCATAATGCACGAACTTTGCAACCGAGTATAAAATCTCGTTGTTTCCAATCTCTTCGAATTGACTATTGGTTCAAAGTGCGACTGAATTGTTCTTGGTGGAATGATAAATGGTTTGGTTGATTATCTATTTTAAACTAATAGCAAATAAGTAAGTGTCGTTGAGTAACGTAAAAGCTTTATAGATTAAACTAAAAAAACGAGTTAAAAATAAATGCTTGAAAACTTAAAGACTATATTAGAAAAAATACTTGAACACTTAATAAATCTAAAACTTGGAAATTTTGTAAAAACAAGAAATTAAGTCCGTCGGAATCCCTTGTCGGAATCCCGTCGGAATGTGTTGATCGGAATAGGCTGGTCGGAATACTGCTGCAATCGGAATATGCCAAGGAGACTGATCGGAATGTTGGAAAATAAGCACTAGTCGGAATAACATAAAAAGGATGCTGATCGGAATGTCACCAAAGGAATCCAAATCAGAATCCAAGGAAAAGATACCAGTCGGAATATCTCCCAAAACCAAGCCAATCGGAATATTCTAAAACCCTTTTCCGATCAGACGATCGGAATAAAAGGGGGTGCAGTCGGAATATACCAATCGGAAAAGGGTTTAATACCTTTTCCGATTACAATTTTGATTCGAAAAAAGCAAAGTAATAAGCTAATTTGATAAGCTAATCACCAAAACTAGAACGAATCTATAATGAAGAGGACTCAATAAGCACAAATAACAACTTTTTCAACTTAAAATAAGCAATCTTATAAATCAAACTATAAAAAGATGAACTTTTTAAGAAAACTTTTAAAAGTAAATAAGCTAAAAGAAGCGAATAAGCCAATAAGCACAAGAATCTTAAAGCTTAATCGTATGAAAGCTTATGTAGGAACAAAAAGATTAACTTTTTAAGCTAAAAAACATCAAGATCAACACGGATTAAATGTATTTCGCACCAAAAGTTAACTAAAATCAAGAAAGGTAGAAAGAGATGAAAGATTAAAAGCTTAACTAGAACTTGATTAATGAAATCAACAATACACAAAGGTTTAATCTTGAAAGATTAAAAGAAAGAAAAGATGAAAACTTAGTGAGAGAAAGTGGAGAACTTTCTCTCTCTAAAAACTAGAAAAGAAAATGAAAAATTAAAACTAGTTACTAAAAACTAACCAACCCTCCTAATGTGTATTAGGAGGGTATTTATAGGGAAAAAATGAGGAGTGCATGTGTTGCTTCTTCTTTCTTTCTTCACGTCTTCTCGACTCGACTTAAATCTTTTGTCTTCCTCGACGTCGTCTCGGGATTTGTCGATATATATTGAACTTGTCTTGTAATTTTCTTCTTCTATTAGACTTGAGTTCTTCGACTTCATTAAACTTCCGTCTTTAGACTTTTTCTTCGATAAATCTTCAGAATAGGCCTTGGACTTTCGTTCTTTTTGCACTCTTGATCTTTTTACTTCGTCTTTCCTCGTTTTCTTCGATAAAAGCCCGTGAAAGCCCGTGTTTTCTTCCTTTTTCATCATTTGGTCCTAAAACACAATAAAAACACAAACCATGCATAATTGCGACTTTTACGACATAAACTACACGTTTTGGTCTTGTTATTATTGGAAACAAGTGGTAAACGGATAAGTGTTTTCACACTTATTAAATCCCCTACACTTGACCATTGCAATGCCCTCATGCAATGCATTAATTTTAAAGCACGGTTTACATTTTTCATCATAAATAACCCACCTTGGCCTTTATCAAATACTAAACATAAAAAAGATAGAAACAAGTAAAGAAACTAAAGACTTACATTGGGTTTTGGCTGCCATGAACGTTTATCATCCTCAAGTTTCACGTTCCTCATACCAAGCTTAAAAACGAGATCATTGTTATTATAAGTTAGCAGACCAACACGAATTCATGTGGGTCAATTATTCTCTTAGACTCCCTTATTCCTAGGTGTATGTCTTATATTTTATTTTTGTCTAGAATGATCACGAGGATGCATTGTTTGACTTATTTCGGTAGTTATTTAGGCCGAAAATAAAGTGAACGATTTAATCAATAGTTAGCTAAAGGACAAAATCTTTTAAAACTGCTTCTCAGGACCTCATAAAGTTCATATCTTGGCATAACTCGCTTCACGATTTGAGACCTTTCTCAGATCGATATTTGGCAGCGACTTCATAATTCAAATCTTTGAGAGACGTTCTTGAAATAATGGGCTTCTCTTCATAATAGGGATTTCTTCACTGGAGGTTTTGAGAGATTCTTCATATTTGGACCACGACTTTTTCATTTTTCTCTAATCTTTATTTTGGACTTTGATATACAACGATCCGCCTTCTTTTAGGACTTGGATCTGTTTATCCTCATACCTTGTTAGGGCCTTTTTGGATAGAATTCTCCATAATCTTTTGGGGAGTTTTTGCTTCTCGTCGTGTGTCTCGATCCATCATATTGATTTTTGATAAATGATTCTTCACATCACTTTAGATCTTTAGCAACAAAATGTAGCCCTCATGCCTTGTTAGGGCCTTTTCGGACTCGCCAATCTTCGCATCCCGCTTCAATAAGTTATGCATTGGCTATGAACTCTAATTAATACCGAGCAACTTTTAAACGATCTTGGGCTAGAAGCTAAGTAACTTTTCAAATCGTACAACCTTATTTATTGCAATTAAATTTATTAACAAGCGATGGGAGAAAAAGCTCATAATCAACTCACATAAATTCATGAAAGAGTACCAAACTTATAATTGACTCTATCATCTCTCGTTCTCCACAGTTTAAAATCTCAAGGAATGAGACTCGTGGATGCTTAGCCTATTAAATCAAAGTTTTGGGTTTTCGAGTCGTCTATAGGATCTTGCAAATTCTTAGACTTTTTCAAGTTTAGAAATCGCATTTTAAAGTTCCCTTGATAAACGACTCTCTAGGATCAATTATAGGAACTTGCGAAAAGTTCTTGTTCTTAACCCGTGAGAGTTAAGACTTTCGCGTTTTAAAGTTCCCTATATAAAAGCCTAGCAAAACTTGACTTAAACACGTTATGGATACTAGCTAGAGTAAACTTAGATAAGTAAACTCGGGTTGAGTAAAAATATTCACGACTTTGAAACATTAAAAAAACACTTTATTTAAGCAAGGAAAGAAAATAACCATAACAAAGGAAAATACAACTATACAACTAGGCCAAAATAGATTAAAATTTTTGAAAAATGTCGAAAAATCAAAATTTCCGGTTAAAATGAGGGAAAATTCATGGAAAAGACCACTTACTTCGATAGAAGTCCCCCCTACACTTGAGATAAACATTGTCCTAAATGTTTAAGCATGTGGGAGTAAACTCCCCTATACTTAGGACATTGTGCACTTTGTTTAAATCTTGCTAAGGAGAGGACAACTATAGTGAATTCAATGTGAACATATAAGATATGAAATATTGAATCACGACAGATTAAGATAGAACCGGGAAGATGGGAACACGGGATCACGGTTCATCAAAAGTCATCGAGGTGCTCTTTGAAGCTTGAATCCCTGTAGAGAATAAGAAACAAGACAACAAACACATACGGGGCTCCCCCTACACTTATTATGAAAGCAGTAAAGGATAGATCACGGGTTGCCTCCCGAGAAGCGCTTGTTTTTGTTCACCGAGTCACGAGCCTGACTCGACCCAAATTTAGTTCATGGGAAACGTGGTGAGGGATGGAATCATCTCATGAGAGATGTCCTCACCAAAGTACAGCTTCAAACGCTGGCCATTCACCTTGAAATTTGGCCCATTTGGTTGAGAAAGCTCAATGGTGCCATATGGAGACTTTGGCGACGGTGAATGGACCAGACCAGCGGCTCTTCAACTTGCCCGAGAAGATCTTCAATTGCGAGTTAAAAAGTAAGACTTGATCACCAACGTGGAACTCTCGGTTCTTAATTCTAGCATCGTGGATAATCTTGGTCTTCTCCTTGTAGATCAGTGAGTTCTCATAAGCTTTATTCCTTAGTTCATTTAGCTCGTTGAGTTGAATCTTGCGAAGATCACCAAATTGTTGATGTCGAAGTTAGCCCACTTCAAGGCCCAGTACACCTTGTGTTCCAGCTCGATAGGGAGGTGGCATGCTTTCTCGTACACAAGACGATAAGGTGTACAACCAATCAGGGTCTTATAAGCAGTACGGAAAGCCCACAAAGCATCATCTAACTTATCGGCCCACGCGGCGCGATGCTCTTCCACAGTACGCTCCAGAATTCTCTTCAATCCACGGTTCGAAATCTCGGCTTGACCATTGGTTTGAGGATGATAAGCGGTGGAAAGATGATGATTAACACCATACTTAGCCATGACTCTTGCAAATTGATCATTGCAAAAATGAGTCCCGCGGTCACTGATAATAGCATGAGGAACGCCGAATCGAGCAAAGAGCTTCTTCAGAAAGTTCACAACCACCCTCGCATCGTTCGTAGGGAGAGCCTTAGCTTCAACCCATTTAGAAACGTAGTCAACGGCTACGAGGATGTACTTGTTCCCTTTGGAGGATGGAAATGGCCCCATAAAGTCGATGCCCATAGGTCAAAGATTTCACATTCTTGTATGAAATTTTGAGGCATCTCGTCTTTATGTGTGATCTTGCCTTGTCATTGGCAAGCATCACAATGTTTAACCATATCGTGAGCGTCACGATAAATGGTGGGCCAATAGAATCCAGAGTCGAATACTTTCTTCGCGGTGTAATTAGGACCAAAGTGACCACCGGTGGGTCCTTTATGGCAAGCGTCAAGGATTTGTACCGCTGCCGGCCCGTCGACACATCGACGAAGAATCAGATCCGCACATTGTTTGAAAAGGTAAGGGTCGTCCCAGAAATAATGTTCAATATCTTTAAAGAACTTTTTCTTTTCCTGGGACGTGAGCCCTTCCTTGAGAATCCCACCCGCTAAGTAGTTTGCAATGTCCGCAAACCACGGGGTGTCATCGAGATTTGGATTGATAGACATTAAGGCCTCAAGGGGAAAAGAGTCATTGATCTCTTTGTTCGGATGATCCCCTTGATAAGGATCCTCAAGTCTACTAAGATGATCCGCGGATAGGTTTTCAGCTCCCTTTTTGTCACGAATTTCAATGTTGAATTCTTGAAGGAGCAAAACCTAACGAAGAAGTCTTGGCTTAAAATCTTGCTTAGTCATCAAGTACTTCAACGCGGAATGATCGGTATACACGATGGTGGTAGAAAGGACAAGATACGGGCGGAATTTTTCAAAAGCATACACTACAGCTAAAAGCTCTTTTTCGGTAGTGGTATAATGCAATTGAGCCCCCGTCATTGTCTTGCTAGCGTAATGGATTGGTTGGAAGTGTTTGTTCACTCTTTGGCCCAAAACCGCTCCAATAGCAAAGTCGCTAGCATCACACATCAACTCAAAAGGTAGCTCCCAATTAGGGGTAACCAAGACCGGTGCCTTAGTTAGCTTATCCTTGAGAAGATTGAAGGATTCAAGACACTCGTTGAAAAAGATGAAAGGAGTATCTTTTTCTAAGAGGTGGGTCATCGGGCGAGCGATTTTAGAAAAATCTTGGATGAATCGACGATAGAAGCCCGCATGACCGAGGAAACTTCTCACACCCTTCACGGTTGAAGGTGGAGGCAATTTAGCAATAACATCGACTTTAGCACGGTCTAATTCAAGACCGGATTTGGAGATTTTGTGTCCTAGCACGATGCCCTCTTTTACCATGAAATGGCATTTTTCCCAATTGAGAACAAGGCGAGTGTCTTCACACCGCTGAAGCATACGTTCTAAATTGGCAAGGCAAGCAGAGAAAGAATCGCCATAAACCAAGAAATCATCCATGAAGACTTCCATAGTTTCTTCAACCATTTCATGGAAGATAGCCATCATACACCTTTGAAATGTCCTAGGAGCATTGCATAAGCCGAAAGGCATTCTTTTATAGGCAAATGTTCCGTAAGGTCAAGTGAATGTGGTTTTCTCTTGGTCTTTGGGATCGATGGGAATTTGAAAATACCCGAAGAAACCGTCTAAAAAGCAGTAATAGTTATTACCCGCTAGACGTTCAAGCATTTGGTCCATGAAAGGAAGGGGAAAATGATCCTTTCTCGTAGCATCATTGAGTTTGTGATAGTCTATACAAAGTCTCCACCCTGTAACGAGACGAGTAGGAATCAACTCGTTGTTTTCATTGGGAACAATGGTGATTCCGCCTTTCTTAGGCACACAATGGACTGGACTAACCCACGGTGAATCCGAGATAGGGTAGATCATTCCCGCATCAAGAAGTTTGATAATCTCTTTTTTGATTACGTCATGGATCTTAGGATTCACCCTTCTTTGGCTTTGAATAGTGGGTTTAAAGTCGTCCTCCATGAGAATTTTGTGTGTGCAGAAGTGAGGATCAATTCCACGAATATCAGAGATCTTCCAAGCAATCGCTTTCTTGTGATTCTTCAGCATGGCGATAAGTCAGGATTTTTCTTCTTCTTTCAAGAACTTAGCGATGATGACCGGTAACGTCTTGTTGTCTTCAAGGAAAACGTACTCGAGATGAGACGGAAGATCCTTAAGCTCTAAATCCGGAGGATTTTCGATGGACGGCGTAGTCAACTTCGGATCATCGGTAGAGATATCCTTAGGAGATGGTGGAGAAGTATGGTCCTCATTGAGAAGTTTCTCAATGGTACGAATGTCTTCATCCCAATCGGTGGGAGAACTATCATACTTAATATCGAGAGGACCCAAGCTAGCTTCAAAATCATCTAAGTCACTTTCTCCAAAAGGAGTCAATGACGGAGCAATTGAGTCAACGGTCTCAACATTGGGTAGAGAAGAAGAACCACTTTTACAAGCGTCTTTGAAATGTTCCTCACAAGCCTCATCAAGAACATCAATGAAATTAACACTCTCATTTTCCGAAGGCTGCTTAGAAAGTTTACCCATGTTGAAGATGATTTTATCGTCACCAACTCTCATGATTAATTCGCCCGCGGCTACATCGATGAGAGTGCGACCGGTCCTCAGGAATGGATGTCCAACGATTAATGGAACACGGGGGTCCATCTCGTAGTCAACGACAACAAAATCCGCCGGGAAGGTGAATTTGTCGACACCAACGAAGACGTCTTCGGCTATCCCCACTGGATAAGCAACCGTACGGTTAGCTAATTCCAAGGTCATTCGTGTGGGGACTAGCTCGGGGAGATATAATTGCTTCCAAACACTTAATGGCATTAAGTTAATACTGGCACCTAGATCGGCTAGGGCCATGCAATTCTCTACTCCCGGGAAGTTGTAAGGAATCAAGAAACGACCCGGATCACCAAGTTTGGTTGGCAATTTCCTTAAGAGAACTGCAGAGCAATTCTCATTAAGCTGGGTCTGAGCAATGTCAAGAAGTTTCTCCTTATCACTGAGAAGATCTTTAAACATCTTAGCATATTTGGGCATGTGAGCGAGAGCCCCAGCAAAGGAGATATTGAAATTCAGTTGTTTGAACATTTTAAGAAAGTTCGAAACCTGAATATCATCCTTGTTCTTCAATTTCTCTTTCCTCAACCTCGAAGGATAAGGTATATTGGGTTGAGATGAAGGCTTCGGGATAGAATTCGCACTCACATCCTTGGGTAGTGGAGGGGTAGAAGTAGAAGGTGATGGAATTGGAGAAGTAGAAGTTGAAGGAATAGAAGATGGAGGATTCGGAGAAGGAGACTCGTTTTCCTTTGTCACAATAACCGGTGTAGGTGTAGGAAGCTCGGGTTCCTTTAAACCTTGTCCACTGCGAGTGGTGATTGCTTTCATCTCCCCTCTTGGATTAGCAACGGTATTACTCGGAAGAGAACCCGATCCAGAGGCTTGATTACTAGGGAAGAAACTAGCCATCATGTTTCTCAAGTCATTCATTTGACTTGCCAAATTGTTTCGCATATCAGCTCGAAGATCGTTCCCTTGCTTAACCATATCTGCTTTCATGTTGGCCATTTCCCGCTGAAGATTTTGCACGATCACATCGTTCACCCTCATGTCGGTTTCAACATCTTGGTGTAAGGCTGTTGGTTGGTTGAGAGGAGGAGCATGGTAGGAGGGTGGTTGATAAGCAGGTTGTTGGTAAACTTGGTTGTTTATTTGAGGTGGACATGGGTTTCTTTGGTTTGGATATTGATTTGGAGCACGTGGTTGGTTTTGATTGTTGCGATTGAGGTTGTTTGGGTTTTATGGGGGAAAACCAGGTGGTGAAAGAAAGTTGTTTGAGCGATAGCTGAGCAAGTTGCGGTCACCTTGAGGACGTGCTTGATAGCCTCCCGTAGAATAGGCACCGTTGGCGGCATACACATTTTCCGGATTGTCGTGAGTCGAAGGACAATCGGTGTATGAGTGAGATCCCCCGCATATATCACATGATTGGCTCAAAACATTAGCTTGGGCATTGAATTGTTTGCCATTGTTGGCAGTTTGTAAAGCAAGCGATTCCACAAGCGAAGTGAGCTTATCAATTCTTTTGTCGGCATCACTAGTACTAGCACTTGCTACATTAGTTCTAACACTCTTGGTTTGTACTCTAGATTTATTCTCAATAATATCCCAAGCAGCATTAGAAGACTTAACCAAAATATTACCCCCCGAGGCACTGTTTAGTGAATCTTGGTCATTCATGCTTAAACCATTGTAAAAAGTATTGATTTGATGTACTTTTGTTAAACCATGTTGTGGACACTTTCTTAAAAGTTCCTTAAAACGATCCCAAGATTCACTAAAAGACTCACCGTACTTTTGTTCAAAGGTAATAATTTCATTCCGCAAAGCGGTAGTGCGTTAGGGTAGGAAAAGTAGTTGATAAACTTGGTCTCTAAATCCGTCCATGTAAGAATACTTTGTGGCGGTTCCTTATCAAGCCAATTACGGGCTTGTCCCTCTAAAGAGAAAGGAAAAAGTTGCAAGCGAATCACTTCTTGTGATACCCCATTGTATTTAACCGTATTGGTAAGCTGAAGAAACCTTTTAATGTGGTCATGAGGATCATCAAGTGAGTGGCCCAAGAAGGGTTGAGCAGAGACCATTTGTATAAAGCCAGAATTGAGTTCAAAGTTGTTGGCTCCAATCTCAGGTATGACAATTGCATCGGTGTTGCCTTCTACGTGCGATTGCAAAAGCTCGATCATTGGTTGATTGTCCATGGTGACAATTGGTTGAGTAATGACTTCGGCTTGAGCTACTCTCTTCTTACGAGCACGAGTACGCATGCACGCCTACAAAAGGATTAGAAAAATAGAAAGGAAATATTTTTGGTTTTTATGGTTTTTCAATTTTTTTGTATTTTTGAAGATTTTATATTTTTTAGGATTTTTTGAAAATTTTAAAGCAAGGAAAATAACGTTCAAAGATGAACGGATCCCAAAATCCAATGCGTCTCTCACTTAAAACCTTTAATCGTAACGAAAAGAGCCGGCAGCGGTGCCATTTAATACAAGGTTTTACACCAAGTATGAAAGTTCATTGAACCGATCTCTTCGAATTGACTATTGGTTCAAAGTGCGACTCAGTTGTTCTTGGTGGAATGATAAATGGTTTGTTTGATTATCTATTTTAAACTAATAGCATATAAGTAAGTGTCGTTGAGTAAAGTAAAAGTTTTAAAGATTAAACTAAAAAAAACGAGTTAAAAATGAATGCTTGAAAACTTAAAGACTATATTAGAAAAAATACTTGAACACTTAATAAATCTAAAACTTGGAAATTTTGTAAAAACAAGAAATTAAGTCCGTCGGAATCCCTTGTCGGAATCCCGTCGGAATGTGTTGATCGAAATAGGCTGGCCGGAATACTGCTGCAATCGGAATATGCCAAGGAGACTGATCAGAATGTTGGAAAATAAGCACTAGTCGGAATAGCATAAAAAGGATACTGATCGGAATGTCACCAAAGGAATCCAAATCGGAATCCAAGGAAAAGATACCAGTCGGAATGTCTCACAAAACCAAGCCAATCGGAATGTTCTAAAACCCTTTTCCGATCAGACGATCGGAATAAAGGGGGTGCAGTCGGAATATACCAATCGGAAAAGGGTTTAATACCTTTTCTGATTACAATTTTGATTCGAAAAAAGCAAAGTAATAAGCTTGTTGGAAATACGTTTTACGTATTAAGAAGGATCGGTCACTCCAACAATAGTATATGTAATAGCTCGTAGTTTAGTTAACGTAATATTAAACAAACAAGGCCAAGCCAAGCCTACAACATGTGTAGGCCGGCGGCCCAATGCAAGCCCAAGCCCATCATATGGGCTTGGAATATAAACCCTCTCCTTTGATGGAGAGGGTGGTGTGGTTTCATATTTTACACATAGTAGAAATGTGTTTTTCTTTCACTTTCTCTCTCTAAGTGTGTGTGTTCTCACCATCTCTCTATCTCTTTTTCTCTCTAAAAACATAAGAAAGATTTACAATCCTACAAATGGTATCAAGAGCCATGGGATGATTGTATTGTTCATGTGTTTGTGTTCTTGATTCATACGCCTATTTTGATCTTTTTTATACACGAACCAAAATTTTTTTTGTGTTTTTGATGGTTTATTCTTGATACAAATCTTCTACATAGTTGTGGTAAGGATTTGGTATAGTTACTTTGGCTAAAAACACAAAATTTTTGGGTGTTTTGATCATTTTTGGCTTAAAATCACGAATTGGTTGAGTTTTTTCCGAGAAAAGTGGAAATTATTCCGATCTGGTCATCGGAAAGGGGTTTATATTACATTCCGATCTGTGTAATCGGAATAGGGTTTAGGTATTCCGATCACATCATTCCGATTGGTATTCAGATTGGTATTCCGATCACGATATTCAGATTGGTATTCAGATTTGGTATTCCGATCAAAGCTTTCCGATTGGTATTCAGATTGGTATTCAGATTGGTATTCCGATCACGACATTCCGATTGGTATTCAGATTGGTATTCAGATTTGGTATTCCGATCACAGCATTTCGATTGGTATTCAGATTGGTATTCCGATCACTTCATTCCGATTGGTATTCAGATTAGGTACATTCCGATTAGGGTTCATTCCGATCATCATTCCGATCACTATTCCGATCACTATTCCGATAATCACAAATTTTTCCATAAAAAATTTCGTGTGTAATTTTGACTTGGAATTTTTGGTTTATTGAGAACATATTTTAGGGGATTTTAACATTGTTTCTCGACTTCAACTCACACCAACAAACACATTTACTTTCTTTCATTGATCGATCAACGTTTGTAAATCTTAACTTATTGAAATGGAGTACACATCTCTTACGGATAAGTCCATCCTCTCGGGTACGGATAATCGTCCACCAATGTTGGTGAAGACTATGTATGAGGAATGGGCTTCCCGAATGGAACTTTATATGTTGAACAAGGAGAATGGACATCTAATTTGGGCATCGGTGCTCAATGGAACATTAGATTATGGTACAGTGACGGAAGGTACAACAACTCGTCCTCGCACAACGGGTGAATTGACTGGAGATATTAAGATTCAAGACAAATGTGATAAGTATGCTACAAACATCATTCTCCAAGCCCTTCCTCCAGATGTCTACAAACTCGTCAACAAACATAAAGTTGCCAAGAGTTATGGGATAGAATTCGTGTTCTCATGCAAGGCACCTCGTTAACTAAACAAGAACGAGAGTGTAAGCTTTATGATACTTTTGATAAGTTTGCCTATGTGCCAGGGGAGACTCTCAATGATTACTATCTGAGATTTACCCTATTGTTGAATGAGCTCAATATCTATGGCATGACAATTCCTACCTTTCAATTGAACACCAAGTATTTGAACACTCTTCCTTCAGAATGGAAAAAATACGTGACGGATGTTAAATTGGCTAAGGACTTGCATAACACCAATGTGGATCAACTTCAAGCTTTTCTTCAACAACACGAATGCCATGTGATCGAGGCTCGGTTGTCTACACCTCAAGTTCATGATCCACTTGCAATGTATGCTTCTCAACAAAACTTGGCTTATACTTATCAACAACCATCATACTTGCAGCAACCACCACCACACATCTATCAGCAACCATTTTATCAACCACCAATGATGCCACAACAAGAATATCAACAAAGTGTTCATCAACAATCTTTTCCACAGCAACCACAATATCAGACATCACCATCACAAGCCAACACTTCTCAATTGGGCTATACTCCTCAGCAAGGATATTTTCCAATTGAAGCACAACCAGCACAAGCTTTCTACTCTAATGAACTTCCACCAATCCAAGCACCGGTCTTTACTCCAAATGATACGCCAGCTGATGTTCTAAACCATCTCACAACCTACTTGTCAAAACTTGTTGCAACTAGAGGATTTCCACCAACAAACAATCAGCTCCGCACCTCATCAAATCCTCGACAACAAGCCACTGTTCAAGATGGTCAAGTGATGGTGCAACCTATTCAGGGAAGGCAAAATGCATATGGACCTCCTACAAGGACTGGGAACAATCAAGCTGTGAATTCTCAAGCTAATGGAAATGGAAGCCCCATTGGTCCTAAAAAGGTTGTGACTTGCTACAATTGCCAAGGACAAGGTCATATGGCTAGGGAATGCACTCAACCGAAAAGGAGGAGGGATGATGCATGGTTTCGTGAGAAGATTTATTTGGTTGATGCTCAGTCTAAGGGGAAGATTTTGGATTCAGAGGAGTTAGCATTTCTTGCAGACCCAGGGGCAGCAGATACTGAAGGCATTGCAGTCGTTTCCACTTCTAATGCAGCTTATCAAGCGGACGATCTTGATGCATACGATTCGGATTGTGATGACATTCACTCTGCCCAAGCTGCTCTCGTTGCTAATCTCTCTCACTACGGTTCTGATGTCCTCAGTGAGGTACCAACAACATCTAATAATATTGATGATAACCAACATCAAGTTGGGCATGAAAATGACAACCTCGAACAGCATTCGAGAACTAGTAACTCAAATGATGTGGTACCCAATTCTACACATTTGAGTGAACCTCAACCAAATGCTACGACGGGTATGGAATCTTATGCTCAACATGATTTGGTCATGGTGCCTAAACATATTATTGATCAAATGCATATGGCCCTCAGACAATCCGTAGATACCAATTCCACCCTAACTGCTGAGCTTGCGTTGCATAAAGAAAAGGTCAAAGCTTTTGAAATGGTTCCTCAAGCAGAGAAAATAACATGTTCTAAATTTGACCAATTTCGTTTTGAAAAGATTGAACACTTGAAAGAAATAGAATCATTAAAAGCTAATCTTTCTAATGAATTAAAAGAAAAGGAGTCGGTTGTCAATGATTTTCAGAAACTTAAAATAGATTTCGAAAATCTCGAGTCTAAAAAGGTTGAATCAAAAATTAATGCTACCAAACTTCTTAAATTCAAGGAACAACAGCTTTTAAAACAATACGCTTCCACAGAAAAGGTTCATCTTTTGACTAAATCATTTAAAGAATTCGAACTTAAACGTCTTCAAGATTTACCACCTAATCCCGGTTATGCAAAACAAGCTCAGGAATATATTCCCGGTCTTTATGATCTGACCATAATTGGCAAATCGAAAGAAGCACCTTATGTTCGTAGTTCTGAGGAGACACAATCGCTTGCGGATGAAACTCATTCTAAAATGCTTTCAAAATTCCATACAATTGATTATGATCAACACAACAAAGATCAATTTTTGAAAAAAAACACGCATTCGCTTACAAAAGGAATTAGCAGAATTAATAGTTCTTGTGCCCCAAAGTTTGTCAAATGAAACCTTCCTAGTACGTCTCCTACACTTGTCAAAAAGGATTTAACGAAGTTAATCCCACCGGTCAGTAAGGCGTCCGTTAACTTAAATGCGGTTCACCAACACTTCGCCGATTTTGACAAGGTCATTTTGGAACATACGACGGCTTCGGCCATAACAGAAGGTGAATGGAACTTTGAGCACACTAGAGCTGCGTTTCGAGACAAAATTATTCCGTTTGTAAAGAATGTTAAAGCTTGTCTTAGTAATCTTGATCAAGATCAGTTTTTGGAAATAGCAGAAGTTAGACGTGTTTTCAATGAAATGGATGATGCTTATGAAAACAGTTTACTTGAAATAGAACGGGTTTCACGCCAAAATGATCAGCTTCTGAAGCAAGTGATGTCTCATGATATAGTTTCCGTCTGTGTGAATAAATGTGTTGATAATGATTCTATTGTGCATAATATGGTAGATAGTACTTGTCACGAATCTGACGCTGAATTTTTAAAGCTTCAAGATTCATATTCTTCGCTTTCAAAATGTTTTGATGAGATTCAAACACATTGTATTTCGCTTGAATGCAAGCAACAATTTATTCAAGAAATCTTTGAAACGTCATTCGAAGGTGTTAATATCGATGATGCAAACTTTGAAAAGAATTTTCGATTGAATTTACAATCAAAACAGCGTCAGCCAAGTGACAAGGTTGCTCAATCTTTGCCGATAGAAATAGAGAAATCTAAGGAGCTTAACTGTGTGAACGTACTTGAGGCTGCTGAGAATCTTAAACTTGATCTAGATAATCGAGTTTCCAAGATTTTGTCCAAAGTTGATAACTTAAAACAGAAAAATACACGACTCTTCGATTCAATACAGCCCGCATGTGTTGATACCACTGCACAGAATCAATCATTGATTGATCAATTGAATCAAAAGTCGATGGACATATCTGATTTGAGGGAACAAATTTGTGATAAGAATCTGGTCTTGGCTGAGTTAAAGGAAACACTTCATACTCTAAAAGGTAAGAATGTTGTGGATAACGCAGCCACTGTCTTAGCATCGTCCTCTAGTGCAATCAAAAGGAACCTTATAGCCGTCACACCACTTAATAAGGGACCTAGGACTACACCATCTCAAACTTTGGTCACTAAAGGTAAGGCGGAATCAAAACCAGCTTCTAATATTCCCGTGTTGCCTTCTACAGGAGTAAGCACCACTACTAAGGCTCAAAGATCTAAGCTTAAGAGAAACAAGAAGAATGATAGGATCTTGCCCCCATCTAATAGTCAAGTGAAGAAGAAAGTAGAAGCCCATCCTAGGAATGTTATTTCTGTTTTGAATAAAAAGAATCATGTAGCTAAACCTAAAGGTTCTGCGGTTGTGCAGCGTTCTAAGCCTACTGTGAATTCTAATTTAAAATGTTGGAATTGCAACGAATGTATGTTTTCTAGTCGTCATGATTCTTGCCTTATTGACCATGTGAATGAGATGTATGCCTGAAAAAATGGATTAGAATGGAAACCGACTGGGAAAGTGTTAACCCAAGTTGGTTGGATGTGGCGCCCCACTGGTAGAACTTTCACTATAGTAGGAAATACGTGCCCTTTGACTAGGATCACTCCCACTACAGCGAAGAAAGCGTGCCCTTTAACTAGGAGTACCAAGGCTACCAAAACACAAGCGTGTCCTTTAACTAGGAACACTAACACTACTATAGGAACCAAGTGCCCTTTAAATAGGTCTACTCCCACTGTAGTGCCCGCGAATAATCTAAAACCTAAGAAAGTTGGAACAGTAAAACCTGTTAGTGCTAAAACTCACATTAGAAAACGCAGGAAATCTAAGGGTATCAAAAATGTTAGCAATTCTGATAATTCTATATCTGTAATTGCTAACACTCCGGAACCAATAGTTTCCAATGCATTGTCTACTGTTGTTATTGAAAACATGTGGTCCAAATTGTTCTCTGGTATTTGGACTCTGGTTGCTCCAAGCCTATGACCGGAGATCGCTCTCAGCTCAGAAATTTCGTCAGCAAGTTTCTTGGTACGGTTAGATTTGGAAATGATCATATTGCAAAGATAATGGGTTATGGTGAATATCATATTGGGAATGTTATAATTTCGAGAGTGTATTATGTGGAAGGTCTCGGTCACAACTTATTTTCTGTGGGACAATTTTGTGATGCAAACCTAGAAGTTGCTTTTCGAGAGCATACCTGCTTCATTCGTAATTTGGAAGGGGTTGATTTATTGAAAGGTACTCGAGGGAATAATTTGTATACTTTGTCTCTACAAGACATGATGGCCGCTTCTCCCGTATGTCTTCTCTCCAAAGCATCCAAGACTAAGTCATGGTTATGGCATCGACGGTTATCTCATCTTAACTTTGACGCTATTAATCATTTGGCGAAAAACGAACTTGTTCGTGGTCTTCCTAAACTATCATTTCACAAGGATCATTTGTGTTCCGCGTGTACAATGGGGAAAAGCACTAAGAAATCCTACAAACCCAAGACGGAAGACACCAACCAAGAGAAACTTTATCTTTTGCATATGGATCTTTGTGGGCCAATGCGTGTTGAAAGTCTTAGTGGCAAAAAGTACATCCTCGTTATTGTCGATGATTACTCTCGGTTTACATGGGTGAAATTTCTTAAAGCAAAAAATGAGGCACCTAAATTCATCATCGGATTTCTCAAGATGATTCAAGTGCGTCTCAACACTGCTGTCCGACGCATTCGTACAGATAATGGAACTGAATTTGTGAATCAAACTTTGCGTGATTATTATGAAGAAGTTGGCATTTCTCATGAAACATCCGTTGCTCGCACTCCACAACAAAACGGTGTCGTTGAAAGGCGAAATCGCACACTTATGGAAGCTGCTCGAACGATGTTAATCTACGCAAAGGCTCCATTGTTCTTATGGGCAGAAGCAGTATCTACAGCAGTATACACCCAAAACCGGTCACTAATTCGTAAACGCCATGGTAAAACACCTTATGAGCTTCTCCATGGAAAAGTACCAGATTTATCATATCTTCATGTATTTGGTTCTCTTTGCTATCCAAATAATGATAGTGACAATTTGGGAAAACTTCAACCAAAGGCTGATATTGGTATTTTCATTGGTTACGCACCCGCAAAGAGGGCATACCGAATCTACAACCGTAACTCTCGCAAGATCCTCGAAACTATGAATGTTGATTTTGATGAGCTGACAGCAATGGCTTCTGAGCAAAGCAGCTCTGAACCCGCACTTCATGAAATGGGACCCAGTAACATTAGTTCTGGTCTTGTCCCAAATAACCCTACTTCATCATCATTTACACCACCTACTGGGAATGAATGGGATACGTTGTTTCAACCGTTTTTTGATGAATTCTTTACTCCTCCAACCATTGTTGCTCCAGAACCTGAGGTAATAGCTCCGGTAACCGAAGTTGTCGCTCCAGCAACCGAAGCACAATCAGATCAAGATATACCATCCACAAGAAATTCTCAACCAACACATGTAACAAGTACCCATGTCATGCCTATTGATGATGAAGAGGATGATGATGATCACGATTTAGAATTCGCTCAAATGCGTGAACTTCCCTTCTTTGGTGTACCAATTCCCGACCCTAATCAAGCCGGGTCGTCCACCTCAGAGGAAGCTCCTTCTACAGTTTACTCCAATCCACGGATTCGTGAACATGACAGCAAGT
This sequence comes from Glebionis coronaria, assembly GCA_025667525.1. NCBI lineage: Eukaryota > Viridiplantae > Streptophyta > Magnoliopsida > Asterales > Asteraceae > Glebionis > Glebionis coronaria. The sequence goes on along the minus strand of CM046875.1, from coordinate 569,730,423 downwards.
GGACAAAGGATCATCCTATAGATTCTATTATTGGTGACCCTAATCATCCGGTATCCACACGAAGTCAGTTACAAGAAAGTGCAATGTTTTGTCACTTTGATGCTTTTCTTACTGAAGTTGAACCTAAGACATGGAAAGAAGCTTTTACTCAATCATTTTGGATAGAAGCTATGCAAGAAGAACTTAATGAGTTTATACGTCTTGATGTATGGGAACTTGTCCCATGCCCGGATCAAGTACAGTTACTCACTTTGAAGTGGGTTTACAAGGTGAAACTCGATGAGTTAGGCGGAATATTGAAAAACAAAGCTCGACTAGTAGCTCGTGGATACAAGCAATTATTGGGCATCGACTTTATGGAATCCTTTGCACCTGTTGCCTGTTTGGAAGCTATTAGACTATTCCTCGCTTATGCAGCCCATATGAATATGATCGTCTATCAGATGGATGTGAAGACGGCATTTCTTAATGGTGAAATCAAGGAAGAAGTCTATGTTCAACAGCCGGATGGTTTTGTGAATCCTAATTATCCTAATCATGTGTACAAGCTTAAGAAGGCTCTTTATGGGTTGAAGCAAGCTCCACGCGCATGGTATGATCTATTGTCACAATTCCTCATTACGCAAGGCTTCGCTAAAGGCAAGGTGGATCCCACGCTGTTCATTCAAAAACGAGGTAAAGATATGATTATGGTACAAACATATGTTGATGATATTATATTTGCAGCATCGACCCAAACCTTATCCGACGAGTTTGGGACACTCATGTCTTCCAAGTTTAAGATGTCAATGATGGCCAAGGTATCATTCTTCTTAGGTCTTCAGATATCTCAGAGTCCCAGAGGCATCTTTATCAATCAATCCAAGTATGCCCTTGAATCGCTTAAGAAATATAAGATGGAATCTTACGACCCCGTGGACACTCCAATGGTGGAAAAATCTAAGCTTGATGCAGATCCACATGGAGTTGCTGTTGATCCGAAACTTTATCGTGGAATGATTGGTACTCTTCTGTATATCACAGCCAGTCGACCTGATCTTCAGTTTGCTATATGTATGTGTGCCAGGTATCAAACTAGGCCTACTGAGTTACACTTAGCTACTGTTAAAAGGATCTTTCGATATCTTAAAGGAACCGTTAATCGGGGACTTTGGTATTCGAAGGAATCTTCTATTGCACTAATGGCATATGCAGATGCGGATCACGCGGGTTGTCAAGATACAAGGCGTAGCACGAGTGGAACTTTGCAACTACTAGGAGATCGACTAATCAGTTGGGCATCGAAAAGGCAGAAAAGCGCTGCAATTTCAAGTACGGAAGCAGAATACATAGCTATGTCCGGTTGCTGTGCTCAAATTCTTTGGATGAGATCTCAATTAACCGACTATGGTCTAGGTTTCAACAAGATTCCGATGTACTGCGACAACAAGAGTGCAATTGCCTTATGCTGCAACAATGTTCAATTCTCCCGGTCGAAGCATATCGACATTCGCTACCATTTCATCAAGGAGCAAGTGGAAAATGGAGTAATAGAGCTTTACTTTGTCCGATCTGAGTATCAATTGGCGGATATTTTCACGAAGGCTTTAGATCGCGCTCGAATTGAATTTTTGGCCGACAAGCTAGGAATGAGAACCTTCTCGCCTGAGACTCTTAAGGAGCTAGCAGATGAAGCGAAAGAATAGTGGTGGTAAAACTATTCTCCGTATCCTTGGTGATCATCTGTATATATTGTTTATATTTTTATCTACGAAAACAAAATACAAAAATATAAAACCATATAAAAACCATAAAAATTGAAAAATCTAGAAAAAATCCAAAAATATTTTTACTTTATTTTTCAAAGGCATGTCTTTTGGTACGATATTATTTACGGCTTTAGAAATGTTGATTAATATTGACACGACGCCATAAATAGAGTTCGTACAAAAGTTGTAAATATTTCATAAAACATGCCCTAATGGCTTGTAGTTATTTCTGACTACAACCCGGTTTTCACATTAAAGTCAAGTATTTCTTATGAAAGCTCTGGCTCACAACGGGAATTAATTTTCTCGGGCAAGGTTTACTTTAAAACCTTGTAAGGGATCAAGTTTACTTTATAACTTGGTCTAACACAAATCTATGTACGTTTCAGTGCATTTATTTGTTAAAACAAGAGAAGTCTTGTTTATATGAAGCTATCATCTCTACAACCATGCTATCTACAATTGGTATCTACATACTCGACGATGCGACTACTCAACCGACGACTATAGCTCTTTCGATAGAACACGGGTCAACAATTGAGGGGTAGCAACTGTCAAGCATTCAGAATCTTCGATGCTGAACGTGCCAAGTTCACAAGTTGGTGTCAAGACAACAATACCAATCGTACGTGTGGTGTCAAGAGATGACTTCAGACGTGACGAGGCGACCAACATATGCTGACAAGAACCATTTGATCTTATCATATGTTGTTCTCATCTATCAGGTCCAACCTTGTCAATTCTTTTTAATATGGTGAATATGTGATCATGCTATAATTCGATACCATATCTCATACATTTGGTATCATGAAGACAAAATGGACTTGCATTTTCTTCCCAAAACCTTTGTTAAAACCTCATTAAATCAATTGATATTAAAAACATCGATTGGGTTAATATTTTTAATATGGGGGAGAAAATGTGATTTAATATGGGATATTATCACAAATGGTTTGACTTAATGTGCTAGCTCATCCCGACATGTGCGAAATGTTTTCGAATATCGTGGCATATGTTAAGGGGGAGCAAAACGGATTTGCATATCAAAATGGATTTTCATGGTGACATATACTTACCCAAAACCCATTTACTTCACGACGATGAAGATTATGGTGACATAAGGATGGTAGGATAGGTCAAGTCCTATGATTCTTCCAGAACCGGAGGAATCTTCCCAAGGACATTCCATAGCTAGAAATAGTAGTCCTTAGGAAAGTTGGAGAAAGATTGTGAACGTAGCTGAATGCCGACCAAGTACTTAAGTTAGCACTGGAACAATCACAACAAGGTGCTAGTTATGACGTATTGGTAAGCATTGAAGGGGTTGAAGAATGAAAAAGAATTGTAAAGATAAAGGGTGTAAAGAAAGAAGCCCTCCGTACAACCTTAGGCAGGAACCGGGTCAATACATATGCTATTGAGATCATTTTTAATGATGCTTGATATTGAAGATAAGACATCATGGACCCAGTGATGCAATGCACAACCCATCCTAGCTAACTCAGATATCTCTCAAAAGGTATTTGTTTTAATCACACGGAGACAACACGTTATCTATCGATTTATTCACTCCGAATAAATTGGTATTGAAATGGTGGCACTCCTCTCCAGCCTCCGATCACTAAAATCCAAAATGCACGATCGAGTCTAGAGCCATTTGAGATCATCAAATATCTCTTTAGGACACACTTTCATAATTCCTTGCTTCTTCACACGCTGTGAAAAGTAAGAAAGATTTTAAGAGTCCTACGCAAAATCTTCATGATCTTGCCTGAACATCCGAGTAATACGAAAGTATTTACAATGAAGATGGAAATCCTTCTTGAGCGAATATCAAAAAGCTCATGGTAGGTGACTTGTGCGATTCTTTATGAATCAAACTTGTGATAACTGGAAAGCAACAGTGGTTTAATTTTTAACTGAATTTAAACACGTTCCAGGCCTCTACGCAATATCTTAATGATCTTGCCAGAACACTCAGAGTGATACCTTAGTGTTCACAGTGATGAGTGGAAATCCTTCTAGTGTTAACCTCAAACAGCACTTGGTAGGTAACTTGCAAGATTCTATACGAATCAAGATCGTGACAACTGGAAAGCAACGATGGTGCGGTTCTTTATTGAATTTCACTTGTTCCAGGAACATGAATTGACGGCTTCAAATCATGCGGATATTATTATCCAAATGAATTGACGGTCGAATAAAGAGAACGGGTTTACCCGCGAAATCCTGTCAGGAAGTTACTTAATTGAAACTATCCGTCACGGGTACGATATCTAATATCGTCCAACGGTCTTCACCGACCGGAGGTAAAATGCTACCGATTTAGAATGAAATGTTCAAAGCCATTTCGTTCGTGTCTACTTATGTTGCGGCATTTGAAGAAGGTGGCGTTGCGGAATCCAAGAAGAAGTCGTCCCCACATGCTTATACTTTATGCACTTAATACCTCATCAAATTCAAGAAAGCCTAAAAGTTAAGTCTTCCGCTGTATCGAACTCTGAAGCTTTCAAGAATTATGAAGGTATAAGTATGTGGGACATGGTGTCACGAAGAGGCGAAGATCACAAGTGATGGATGCACGAGATCAAGGCAAGAGATTGATGCTAAAGATTGATATCAAAGATCACATCAGCATGTTCACCAGAAAAGAAAAAGAAAAGAAAGACGAAGACTACGAGCTCAAGACAAGCATAGTATGCTAGGTTTATTTTATTATTGTAACTCGGGTGACGCCCTTGTTTGGAGTGACCTCCCTTAGGTGGAGATTGTTGGAAATACGTTTTACGTATTAAGAAGGATCGGTCACTCCAACAATAGTATATGTAATAGCTCGTATAACGTAATATTAAACAAACAAGGCCAAGCCAAGCCTACAACATGTGTAGGCCGGCGACCCAATGCAAGCCCAAGCCCATCATATGGGCTTGGAATATAAACCCTCTCCTTTGATGGAGAGGGTGGTGTGGTTTCATATTTTACACATAGTAGAAAGGTGTTTTTCTTTCACTTTCTCTCTCTAAGTGTGTGTGTTCTCACCATCTCTCTATCTCTTTTTCTCTCTAAAAACATAAGCAAGATTTACAATCCTACAAAGCCAATTTGATAAGCTAATCACCAAAACTAGAACGAATCTATAATGAAGAGGACTCAATAATCACAAATAACAACTTTTTCAACTTAAAATAAGCAATCTTATAAATCAAACTATAAAAAGATGAACTTTTTAAGAAAACTTTTAAAAGTAAATAAGCTAAAAGAAGCGAATAAGCCAATAAGCACAAGAATCTTAAAGCTTAATCGTATGAAAGCTTATGTAGGAACAAAAAGATTAACTTTTTAAGCTCAAAAACATCAAGATCAACACGGATTAAATGTATTTCGCACCAAAAGTTAACTAAAATCAAGAAAGGTAGAAAGAGATGAAAGATTAAAAGCTTAACTAGAACTTGATTAACTAGAACGTTTAAAAGATTAACTTGTAAGACTAAAAGAAAGAAAAGATAAAAACTTAGTGAGAGAAAGTGGAGAACTTTCTCTCTCCAAAAACTAGAAAAGAAAATGAAAAATTAAAACTAGCTACTAAAAACTAACCAACCCTCCTAATGTGTATTAGGAGGGTATTTATAGGGAAAAAATGAGAAGGAGTGCATGTGTTGCTTCTTCTTTCTTTTTTCACGTCTTCTCGACTCGACTTAAATCTTTTGTCTTCCTCGACGTCGTCTCGGGATTTGTCGATATATATTGAACTTGTCTTGTAATTTTCTTCTTCTATTAGACTTGAGTTCTTCGACTTCATTAAACTTCCGTCTTTAGACTTTTTCTTCGATAAATCTTCAGAATAGGCCTTGGACTTTCGTTCTTTTTGCACTCTTGATCTTTTGACTTCGTCTTTTCTCGTTTTCTTCGATAAAAGCCCGTGAAAGCCCGTGTTTTCTTCCTTTTTCATCATTTGGTCTTAAAACACAATAAAAACACAAACCACGCATAATTCCGACTTTTACGACATAAAATACACGTTTTGGTCTTGTTATTATTGGAAATAAGTGGTAAAAGGATAAGTGTTTTCACACTTATTAGTCCACTTGTTGTCATGTTCACGAATCCGTGGATTGGAGTAAACTGTAGTTGGAGCTTCCTCTGAGGTGGACGACCCGACTTGATTAGGGTCGGGAATTGGTACACCAAAGAATGGAAGTTCACGCATTTGAGCGAATTCCAAATCGTGATCATCATCATCCTCTTCATCATCAATAGGCATGACATGGGTAGTTGAAGCAGGTGTTGGTTGAGAATTACTTGTTGATGGTATATCTTGACCAATTGTAGGTGTAGATGTGTTAGATTGTGCTTCGGTTGCTGGAGCGACAACTTCGGTGATCGGAGCTATTACCTCAGGTTCTGGAGCAACAATACTGGGAGGAGTAAAGAATTCATCAAAGAAGGGTTGAAACAACGTATCCCATTCAGTCCTAGAAGGTGGTGTAAATGATGATGAAGTAGGGTTGTTTGGGACAAGACCAGAACTAATGTTACTGGGTCCCATTTCATGAAGTGTGGGTTCAGAGTTGCTTTGCTCAGAAGCCATTGTTGTCAGCTCATCAAAATCAACATTCATAGTTTCAAGGATCTTGCGAGAATTACAGTTGTAGATTTGGTATGCCTTCTTTGCGGGTGCGTAACCAATGAAAATACCAATATCAGCCTTTGGTTGAAGTTTTCCCAAATTGTCACCATCATTATTTGGATAACAAAGAGAACCAAATACATGAAGATATGATAAATCTGGTACTTTTCCATGGAGAAGCTCATAAGGTGTTTTACCATGGCGTTTACAAATTAGTGACCGGTTTTGGGTGTACACTACTGTAGATACTACTTTTGCCCATAAAAAAATGGAGCCTTTGCGTAAATTAACATCGTTCGAGCAGCTTCCATAAGTGTGCGATTTCGCCTTTCAACGACATCGTTTTTTCGTGGAGTGCGTGCAACGGATGTTTCATGAGAAATGCCAATTTCTTCATAATAATCACGCAAGATTTGATTCACAAATTCGGTTTCATTATCTGTACGAATGCGTCGGACAGTAGTGTTGAGGCGCACTTGAATCATCTTGAGAAATCTGATGATGAATTTAGGTGCCTCATTTTTTGCTTTAAGAAATTTTACCCATGTAAACCGAGAGTAATCATCGACAATGACGAGGATGTATTTTTTGCCACTAAGACTTTCAACACGCATTGGCCCACAAAGATCCATATGCAAAAGATAAAGTTTCTCTTGGTTGGTGTCTTCCGTCTTGGGTTTGTATGATTTCTTAGTGCTTTTCCCCATTGTACACGCGGAACACAAATGATCCTTGTGAAATGATAGTTTAGGAAGACCACGAACAAGTTCGTTTTTCGCCAAGTGATTAATAGCGTCAAAGTTAAGATGAGATAACCATCGATGCCATAACCATGACTTAGTCTTCGATGCTTTGGAGAGAAGACATACGGGAGAAGAGGCCATCATGTCTTGTAGAGACAAAGTATACAAATTATTCCCTCGAGTACCTTTCAATAAATCAACCCCTTCCAAATTACGAAAGAAGCAGGTATGCTCACGAAAAGCAACTTCTAGGTTTGCATCACAAAATTGTCCCACATAAAATAAGTTGTGACCGAGACCTTCCACATAATACACTCTTGAAATTATAACATTTCCAATATGATATTCACCGTAACCCATTATCTTTGCAATATGATCATTTCCCAATTGAACCGTCCAAGAAACTTGCTGACGAAATTTCTGAGCTGAGAGCGATCTCCGGTCATATGCTTGGAGCAACCAGAGTCTAAATACCAGAGAACAATTTGGACCACCTGTTTTCAACAACAACAGTAGACAATGCATTGGAAACTATTGGTTCCGGAGTGTTAGCAGATACAGATAAAATATTATCAGAATTGCTAACATTTTTGTGACCCTTAGATTTCCTGCGTTTTCTAATGTAAGTCTTAGCACTAACAGGTTTTACTGTTCCAGCTTTCTTAGGTTTTGGATTATTCACGGGCACTACAGTGGGAGTAGACCTATTTAAAGGGCACTTGGTTCCTACGGTAGTGTCGGTGTTCCTAGTTAAGGGACACGCTTGTGTTTTGGTAGCCTTGGTACTCCTAGTTAAAGGGCACGCTTTCTTCGCTGTAGTGGGAGTGATCCTAGTCAAAGGGCACATATTTCCTACTATAGTGAAAGTTCTACCAGTGGGGCGCCACATCCAACCAACGTGGGTTAACACTTTCCCAGTCGGTTTCCATTCTAATCCATTTTTCTGGGCATACATCTCATTCACATGGTCAATAAGGCAAGAATCATGACGACTAGAAAACATACATTCATTGCAATTCCAACATTTCAAATTAGAATTCACACTAGGCTTAGAACGCTGCACAACCGCAGAGCCTTTAGGTTTAGCTACATGATTCGTTTTATTCAAAACAGAAATAACATTCCTAGGATGGGCTTTTACTTTCTTCTTCACTTGACTACTAGATAGGGGCAAGATCCTATCATTCTTCTTGTTTCGTTTAAGCTTAGATCTTTGAGCCTTAGTAGTGGTGATTACTCCTATAGAAGGCAACATGGGAATATTAGAAGCTGGTTTTGATTCCGCCTTATCTTTAGTGACCAAAGTTTGAGATGATTTAGTCCTAGGGCCCTTGTTAAGTGGTGTGACGGCTATAAGATTCCTTTTGATTGCACTAGAGGACGATGCTGAGACAGTGGCTGCGTTATCCACAACATTCTTACCTTTTAGAGTACGAAGTGTTTCCTTTAACTCAGCCAAGACCAGATTCTTATCATAAATTTGTTCCCTCAAATCAGATATTTCCATTGACTTTCAATTCAATTGTTCAATCAATGATTGATTCTGTGCAGTGGTATCAACACATGCGGGCTGTACTGAATCGAAGAGTCGTGTATTTTTCTGTTTTAAGTTATCAACTTTGGACAAAATCATGGAAACTAGATTATCAAGATCAAGTTTAAAATTCTCAGCGGCCTCAAGTACGTTCACACAGTTAAGCTCCTTAGATTTCTTTATTTCTGTCGGCAAAGATGTAGCAACTTTGTCACTTGGCTGACGCTGTTTTGATTGTAAATTCAATCGGAAATTCTTTTCAAAGTTTGCATCATCGATATTAACACCTTCGAATAACGTTTCAAAGATTTCTTGAATAAATTGTTGCTTGCATTCAAGCGAAATACAATGTGTTTGAATCTCATCAAAACGTTTTGAAAGCGAAGAATATGAATCTTGAAGCTTTAAAAATTCAGCGTCAGATTCTTGACAAGTACTATCTACCACATTATCCACAGATTCAACATTATGCACAATAGAATCATTATCAATACTTTTATTCACACAGACAGAGACTATATCATGAGACATCACTTGCTTCAGAAGCTGATCATTTTGGCGTGAAACCCGTTCTATTTCAAGTAAACTGTTTTCATAAGCATCATTCATTTCATTGTAAACACGTCTAACTTCTTCTATTTCCAAAAGCAAATCTTGATCAAGATTACTAAGACAAGCTTTAACATTGTCTACAAACAGAACAATTTCGTTTCGGAATGCAGCTCTAGTGTGCTCAAAGTTCCATTCACCTTCCGTTATGGCCGAAGCCGTCGTACGTTCCAAAATGACCTTGTCAAAATCGGCTAAGTGTTGGTGAACCGCATTTAAGTTAACGTACACCTTGCTTACCGGTGGAATTAACGTTGTTAAATCCGTTTTGACAAGTGTAGGAGACGTACTAGGAAGGTTTTCATTTGACAAACTTTGGGGCACAAGAACTGTTAATTCTGCTAATTCCTTTTGTAAGCGAGTGCGTGTCTTTTTCGAAAATTGATTTTTGTTATGTTGATCATAATCAATTGTATGGAATTTTAAAAGCATTTTAGAATGAGTTTCATCCGCAAGTGACTGTGTCTCCTCAGTAATACGAACAAAAGGTGCTTCTTTCGATTTGCCATTTATGGTCATATCATAAAGACCGGGAATGTGTTCCTGAGCTTGTTTTGCATAACCGGGATTAGGTGGTAAATCTTGAAGATGCTTAAGTTCGAGTTCTTTGAATGATTTAGTTAAAAGATGAACCTTTTATGTGGAAGCGTATTGTTTTAAAAGCTGTTGTTCCTTGAATTTAAGAAGTTTGGTAGCATTAATTTCTGATTCAACCTTTTTAGACTCGAGAGTTTCGAAATCCATTTTAAGTTTCTGAAAATCATTGACAACCGACTCTTTTGCTTTCAATTCATTGGAAAGGTTAGCTTTTAATGATTCTATTTCTTTCAAGTGTTCAATCTTTTAAAAACGAAATTTGTCAAATTCAGAACATGTTATTTTCTCTGCTTGAGGGACCATTTCAAAAGTTTTGACCTTTTCTTTATGCAACGCAAGCTCAGCAGTTAGGGTGGAATTCGTATCTACGGATTGTCTGAGGGCCATATGCATTTGATCAATAATATGTTTAGGCACCATGACCAAATCATGCTGAGCATAAAATTCCATACCCGTCGTAGCATTTGGTTGAGGTTCACTCAAATGTGTAGGATTGGGTACCACATCATTTGAGTTACTAGTTCCCGAATGCAGTTCGAGGTTGTCATTTTCATGCCCAACTTGATGTTGGTTAGCATCAATATTATTAGATGTGGTTGGTACCTCACTGACGACATCAGAACCGTAGTGAGAGAGATTAGCAACGAGAGCAGCTTGGGCAGATTGAATGTCATCACAATCCGAATCATATGCGTCAAGATCATCAGCTTGATAAGCTACATTAGAAGTGGAAACGACTGCAATGCCTTCAGTATCTGCTGCCCCTGGGTCTGCAAGAAATGCTAACTCCTCTGAATCCAAAATCTTCCCCTTAGACTGAGCATCAACCAAATACATCTTCTCACGAAACCATGCATCATCCCTTATCCTTTTCGGCTGAGTGCATTCCCTAGCCATATGACCTTGTCCTCGGCAATTATAGCAAGTCACAACCTTTTTAGGACCAATGGGACTTCCATTTCCATTAGCTTGAGAATTCACAGCTTGAGCATTCACAGTCCTTGTAGGAGGTCCATATGAATTTTGCCTTCCCTGAATAGGTTGCACTGTTACTTGACCATCTTGAACAATAGCTTGTTGCCGAGGATTTGAAGAGGTGCAGAGCTGATTGTTTGTTGGTAGAAATCCTCTAGTTGCAACAAGTTTCGACAAGTAGGCAGTGAGATGGTTTAGAACATCAGCTTGCGTATCATTTGGAGTAAAGACCGGTGCTTGGATTGGTGGAAGTTCATTAGAGTAGAAAGCTTGTGCTGGTTGTGCTTCAATAGGAAAGTATCCTTGCTGAGGGGTATAACCCATTGGAGAAGTGTTGGCTTGTGATGGTGATGTCTGATATGGTGGTTGCGGTGAAAAAGATTGTTGATGAACACTTTGTTGAAATGCTTGTTGTGGCATCATTAGTGGTGAATAAGATGGTTGTTGATAGTTGTGTGGTGGTGGCTGCTGCAAGTATGATGGTTGCTGATAAGTATAAGCCATGTTTTGTTGAGAAGCATACATTGCAAGTGGATCATGAACTTGAGGTGTAGACAACCGAGCCTCGATCACATGGCATTCGTGTTGTTGAAGAAAAGCTTGAAGTTGATCCACATTGGTGTTATGCAAGTCCTTAGCCAATTTAACATCCGTCACGTATTTTTTCTATTCTGGAGGAAGAGTGTTCAAATACTTGGTGTTCAATTGAAAGGTAGGAATTGACATGCCATAGATATTAAGCTCATTCAACAATAGGGTAAATCTCAGATAGTAATCATTGAAAGTCTCCCCTGGCACATAGGCAAACTTATCAAAAGTATCATAAAGCTTACACTCTCGTTCTTGTTTAGTTAACGAGGTGCCTTGCATGAGAACACGAATTCTATCCCATAACTCTTTGGCAACTTTATGTTTGCTGACGAGTTTGTATACATCTGGAGGAAGGGCTTGGAGAATGATGTTTGTAGCATACTTATCACATTTATCTTGAATCTTCATATCTCCAGTCAATTCACCCGTTGTGCGAGGACGAGTAGTTGTACCTTCCGTCATAGTACCATAATCTAATGGACCATTGAGCACCGATGCCCAAATAAGATGTCCGTTCTCCTTGTTCAACATGCAAATTTCCATTCGGGAAGTCCAATCCTCGTACATAGACTTCTCCAACATTGGTGGACGATTATCCGTACCCGAGAGGATGGACTTATCCGTAAGAGATGTGTACTCCATTTCGATAAGTTAAGATTTACAAACTTGATCGGTCAATGAAAGAAAGTAAATGTGTTTGTTGTAGTGTGTTAAAACCGAGAAATAATGTTAAAATCCCCTAAATTAAGTCCTCGATAAACCAAAAACTCAAAGTCAAAATTACACACGAAAAAAATGTTGGATCGTACTCAGATCGCAGTGATGATCGTACTCAGATCGTAGTTGTGATCGCACTCCCTATGATCGTACTCAGATCGAAGTTGTGATCGCACTCCCTATGATCGTACTCAGATCAAAGTTGTGATCGCACTCCCTATGATCGCACTCAGATCGGACTCCCAGATCGTACCCAATGATCATACCCTGATCGCACTCCCTTATCGCAACAAGTGATCGTACTATGGATCGCAACGAGTGATCGTACTATGGATCGCAACGAGTGATCGTACTATGGATCGCAACGAGTGATCGTACTGAACAAACTTACCTTGATCGTAGTGTGGATCGTACTAAGCAATCGGACTGATGGATCGTACTAGGGATCGTAGTGAGCTAACAAAGTCAAGATCGTAACTTGGATCGTGACTATGGATCGCAAGTAGAAACCCCCCAGGGTTTATGCAAACACAAAGTCAGATCGAACTGGATACCAACTTACCTTATTTCTCGGACAGTACAATAACACATTCAAATCAAGATTCAAAGCCAAAATATGAATCAAACAACCAAAATTTTTGTGTTTTTAACCAACAATACCAAATCACTATAACAAGTAAAAAGATGAAGTATATCAAGATTAACCCATAAAAACACAAAAAAAAATTTGGTTCGTGTGAAAATGGATCAAAAATGGCGAGAGAATCAAGAACACAAACACAAGAACTAAACAATCATCCCATGGCTCTTGATACCATTTGAAGGATATGTAAATCTTGCTTATGTTTTAGAGAGAGAAAGAGATAGAAAGGTGGTGGATTACACACAATTCTAGAGAGAGAAACTTAATAAGAACTATGTGAAAAATGATTAACCACACACCCTCTCCATCAAAGGAGAGGGTTTATATACCCAAGCCCATGAGATGGGCTTGAGTTTACATTAGACCGCCGGCCCATACATTTCATGGGCTCGGTTTTGGGCTTTGTTTAATAAATGTAAATAACTAAACTACGAGCTATAACATGGACTATTGTTGGAGTGACCGATCCGTTCTAATACGTAAAACGTATTTCCAACAAAGATGTTTTGGTTTTGAGGAGGATAACCGGGTGGTGAAAGAAAGTTGTTTGAACGATAACTTAGCAAATTGCGATCACCTTGAGGACGTGTTTGATAGCCTCCCGTGGAAAAAGTACCGTTAGCCGCATACACGTTTTCCGGATTGTCATGAGTAGAAGGACAATCGGTGTATGAATGAGGACCACCGCAAGTCTCACAAGAAAGTGCTACAGCTTTAACTTGTTGAAATTGGTTCGTAGCCATGGTCAAGAAATTTTTGTTCATCTCGGCTATTTGGCGGGTGAGTTCGGTTAACTCGGGGTTTGATGAAGTAGAAGAAACATTGGCCCTCGGGTTATTTCTTGAAGATGCGGATGAATCCCAATTTTTGTGGTGAGTGGTCATGTTCTCTATAAGCTCTCTACACTCCTCGGGTCTTCTCTTCATAAACGTACCACCGGCGGCGGCATTAATCGTATCACGATCACGAAAAGTTAAACCGTTGTAGAAAGTATCAATTAGAGTGACTGGGAGCATATTATGATTAGGACAACGATCGATCAAGACATTATAACGTTCCCAAGCATCGAAAAGAGACTCATCGGGTTCTTGAGTGAAACCACTGATTTGATTACGAAGACTAGTGACCATGGATGGTGGAAAGTATCGGGACATAAATTTTTTAGTCATCTCGTCCCATGTATGAACCGAATTTTTAGGAAGACGATCAAACCATTTTTCGGCATGGTGGGATAAAGTGTGTGGAAAAAGGTGAAGGCGAAGAAAATCCATGGAAACACCGGGCAGTTTCATGCTTTGAGTGACGGTTATGAATTTATAGAGGTGTTTGTTGGCATCATCATCCGGTAATCCGCGAAATGGGCAAGCATTTTGAACTTGTTGGATCATGTGATGCTTCAACGACAATTCGGGAGCCGTGATTTGCATCCGCGCAATCGGTCCTCCACGTCCATTCATAGTTGGTTGGCATAGCTCCCCCATCGTACGAAGGTCGGGTTGAGGGTCATGGTTGTTATTATTCATGTTGTGGTGAGGTGGGTTGTTATTATTATTATGCACACCGGCCATATCTAAGTCTCTACGAGTCTCGGGCTCAGGATAAGACGAAAATCGAGTACGCATACACTAAAAATGAACTACAATATTTTTTATTTTTTATCTTTTTTTTTTATTTTTTTGGATTTCTGAAATTTTTTTATTTTTTAGGATTTTTTGAAAATTTTTAAGCTTGAAAATAACGTTCCCAAAAGAACGGATCCCAAAATCCAATTTTTCTCACTAAAAACCGTTAATCATTACGAAAAGAGCCGGCAGCGGCGCCATTTGATTTAATGATTTTGTGTGTGTTGTTCGTACTCGATTCGATTCGAATTGATCACGGTTTAGGGTGGAATTATTGGTGTTGGTAACTAAAAGGGGGAGCGCTTTTGGTTATCTATATCTAATAGTAAATTAAAAGCTAAATAAATAAAAATAAACGAGAAATCTAACTTTGATAGCTGTGTAAACTGTCCTTTGGAAAAATCAACAAATTCAGAATAAATTGGATCTACGGATAAACATACTTTCTTCGGAATAATTCCCTGAATTCGGATAACTGATGGTTTTTCGGAATAAGTGTTTTTTTCGGAATAATGACACAAATTCGGATAAATGATGGTTTTTCGGAATAAGTGACTAATTTCGGATAAACAAAGATTTTCGGATAAAATGGCCTAATTCGGATAAATGCCTAAATTCGGATAAAATGGCCTAATTCGGGCAAATGTCTAAATTCGGATAAAATGGCCTAATTCGGATAAATGTCTAAATTCGGATAAGATGGTCTAATTCGGATAAAATGACTATTTTCGGATAAAATGGCCTAATTCGGATAAAATGACTATTTTCGGATAAACTGGCCTAATTCGGATAAAATGACTATTTTCGGATAAATCGGCCAAATTCGGATAAAAGGGAGATTTTCGGGTTTTTTTAGCAAACTTCGGATAATGGAATTTCGGATGAAAGTTTTTTCGGAATAAAGTGTTATCTTCGGAATTCTAAACCCTTTTCCGAAGATAACTAATACGCATATGACAGTAACAGTTATAATCAAAATAAGCTAAAAATAAGCAAAATCCAAATAAGCACTTAACCAAAACTAAATCCAAATTGATTTTAATAAAAACTAAATAAGCCACAAATTAAAAACTATAAAAACACCAAATAATCTAAATCTTTAAAATCAATTTTTAATTAAAAATATTAATCTACAAAATCAACTTAATTAAAAATAAACTAAACACTATTAAGCAATAAACACAATAAGCTAAAACATCCACCACATCAAAACCATAAGATCAATCACATAAACAAATCAATCACACAATCAACTTGATTAAGAAAACTACATTATTAATTAAATCAACCATAAAATTAAGAAAGGAAGAATGAGAGATATAAAATAAGCTTGATTAAATTGAAGATTAAGATTCAAAATACAAGATGGGAAATGAAATATTAAGAAAAACTAGAGAGAGAAAATTCTAGAGAGAGAAAGTAACTTAAAAACTAAAAAAATGACAATTAACTAACACCTCCTAATGAACCATTAGGAGGGTATTTATAGGAGGAGGGGAGTGTGTTGCTTCTTCCTTCTTTTCTCTTGTCTTCTCGTCTTTTAAAAAAACTCGACTTTCTCGACTTTGTCTCGGGATTTGTCGAATGATCAAATGAACTCGTCTTCTAATTTTCTTCTTTTAGTAGACTTGGTTCTTCGACTTGTTAAAATTCCGTCTTTAGACTTTTTCTTCGATAAATTTTCAGAATAGGCTTTTGACTTCCGTTCTTCTTGCACTTTTGATCTTTTGACTTTGTCTTTTGTCTTTTTCTTCGATAAAAGCCCGTGAAAGCACGTGTTTTCTTCCTTTTTCATAATTTTGTCCTAAAACACAATAAAAACACAAACCACGCATAATTCCGACTTTTACGACATTAAATACACGATTTGGTTTTGTTTCTATTATAATTAAGTGGTAAAAGGATAAGTGTTTTCACAATGAGTAGTGAATGAAAAAAAATGTCTAGTACAGTAGTAATCAACAATAACCCCCCTACTTAAGGCCAAATGCTGAAACTAGTAAACTAACAGCGTATGGTCATCTGAACTAAAGTAACCGCTTTCCACGACAAACCTCGTGATAATCAACCTTAGAACGCATCAAATTCATAATCAGCATCAATCTTGCTAATTTATCTACCAACTCTTCGCTTATCAACTACCATTTCACCTATTCAAGTCAATATAAAAAAATTTGAGAGTTTTGACTTACATGGACCTTTAATCGTGACAAGATGAACAATAGTTTTGACCTACATGGAAAAATTAACGGCTATCAAAACTTTGTGATAGATATTAAACACGTTACCTAGGATTAGAAATGTGGCCATAAAGAAAAAATGTTGAGCTTATGTTGGAACAGAGAGACAGCATAGTTTATTGAAACAACATGGTAATATTATCGGCATGACAGCTAAAGTGGCCCTTTATTCCTTGAAATTAAAGGAATAGATTTGATAAGCTAAATATTGACAAGCCATGGCCGAGCCTTAATGTGTTTAAACAAGACTCCTTAAGCTACATGAGCCATCATCAGCTTCAATCATAGAATCTGAAATTCCGGTGTAATTTGGTATAGTCGTGCAGATTGTTATTGACCGTATATTTTGAGCACCATAAATTCTATGTCACAAATTATCTACTATAAATCTAACAGAGAATATCATCCTAGACTTATTCCCAATATGCAGCAGTTTCAGTTCACCAACTCCAGATTGACTAATCTTCCGGTGAAAATCAATAGTTTATGCTTATGCTTCTTTTCATGCCGGAGCACTCAACCGATATACATAGCCATGAAAGAGATCATCTGATAAGTAATATAAGTAGATAAACAGAATTCACTTAAACACATCATAAACATCTCCTATACACAATTATAAGCTAAATCTTCTTTTTATTCACCAGATATGATAACTGAAATGCAAGAGCGTTAACTAAGAACTGAGAAGTGTGTATTCTGATCAGATGAAGAGCCTCATGTATCTTTGCCCTAGTCTCACAAAATGCTAGCAATCATATAAAGGGTGGGGAGTCTAAATGAGAACTCAACAACAAAAGCATATGAGAGAAAATAAACCCGAGGTGTATTTGACCTATGTTAGAATTTAGGTTTCTAATGTATGTTCATTTAGATACAGATTGAACATACCTTACAACTGTTTACAATTATAAATCTTGGTCCAAACTCATTATTGTTCGCCACCAATAAGTTAAAAGCTCTAATCCAGAAGACAAGGGTGAAAGGCGACAAAAATGAAAAATAAAAATAGAAGCAATCAATAGAATAACACAGAAGATATTACTGCACAAACATAATCAGATAACATATTGTTTATGGTTGGTCTGGGCTGGGCTAATAGAACATGCATAATTACATCTTTAATATGTATATAATAAAACGATGAAAAATCAAACCTTTGACGTCAAGACAGTTTCAAGCACTTTAAATTTCCGGCCTTTTGAAGCATCATGTTATAATGCCAGGTAGTTAAATCAACTTGCTGAGTGGTACACTGGCACCTGCACGTTGATGTGGCAAAAAGCTTGACAGGTACTTTTTGCCAAAATTCTGCCGGGGAGCAACCCATCACTGCCATCCCATATTCCAACTCTGTGACGTAAATGCAGTATCCCCCAATCAAGGTGACATAAAATGGTCAAACATTATCGTTTAATATCCAAAATGTTCAATTCACAAATAAACCGAGAGCCTTCTGCAGAACTCTATGGAAAAGGATACGTCATGTGAAAACCAGAGTTGAGTTCTACACTGTATTTTAAAAGAAATTAAAGGGAAGGGGGTGTTTTTGTGATTGCTTATTTCAAACGGCTGATCTTCTTAAAAAATGAACAGTTACCAAACCTGCATATTTTGAAGTGTTTTTTTGCACTAAAATAAGCAGATAAGCAGTTCTGCCCAAATACTCAATACTGTTTACCTGCTTATAAGAAAAAGCAGGCAAGCACTTAAATAACCTGATATGCAGACGTGCAATAACTACAAAGCCACAAAAAGAGATTCACGAAGACCCTGACTTAAGGCACACATATGTGATTACAATGTAACTTGATATACATCATGTCGTGATACAAACTTGTGATTACGAGTACAATTTTAGGTTGACGCTTCTTTTAAGAACATATATGTGCAATCCTTGAACCGCTGAATCGGTTCTTCCCCACCAAGGATATTGATGACTCTTATAATCTACTCAAGTAAGGACGATTAAATGAACGAGATTGACTTCAGGAATGATGATTCTCACAAAATATGATATGGTAATCTAAAACCTAAATGAGCTCATACATTGTCCTCTCTCTCTAATGTCACGTGTACCAATCATCTTCTTCTTCATCGTCGTCACTATCCGAGAAGTAATCACTTTCATCACCCTTGCCAAATTCATCCTCCTCTCCCCCTTCGGAAAACACCGAAACCTTTGTAAAGTCGCTCCTCTTCTTGACCAACTCATCCAAAACACCGTCAACAAACACACCATCATACCCCTCGTCCGAAAACCCCTCACTTGTCCTCCTCCTCCCAACAACCAAATCCTCCTCCGTAATCTCCCCATTCTCAACTCTACTCCACGACACCCACAAATCCGCCTCCCGACCCAACGCCCTATCCCAATCCCCAACCACAACCGTCCCTAAACTCGCACCTTTGGCCCGTCTCAACACCTCCACAAAATCCGAATCATCCGACACCAAAACCACCCAATCCACCCCACACCCAATCACATGCATCATCTGCTTCTTCAACGCCCAATCCGCAGCTTGCGGCTTATCCTCAACCGTCTTCACAAACACCCCGGCTCTCCTCAGCTCACCGGCTAACCCGTACCCCGTTTTCGGCAATACCAAACTCCTGGCAGCCTCCTCGTACTTATGATTCCCAGAAATAAACCTCTCCTTAAACCTCTGCCTCTTCTTCCCTTTCAACTGCCTCATCCTATTCATCTTCTTCTCCCTTTCCTTAACATGCAACGTTTTAAAATGTTTTTTTAATTCCATATTAGTTTTACACTTCCTCCCACACACAGAACATAAATAAACATCATTCGGAGTAATAACTCCCTGTTTTTCGAGGATGTCGTTTTTCCGTTCTTTTCGACGTTGGTCGGCTACCCAATGAGGTAAATGAATAAAAGCGTGACGGTTAGCGTAAGCTGAGATGTCAGTTAACTCTCCGAAATGGGTGGCGAGTGTTTTTAAGGAAGTGGCTGCGTTAAATGGGGGGCCACGTGGGGGTTTGTTGTCGAGGTCCCATAGGATGACGACTTTTTTGGGTTTGGGAATGAAAGTTGGTGTGCCTGTTTGGGAGAGTGTTGGGACCATGTCTATGTCGGAGGTGGTGGTGGTGGCGGATGGTGGGGTTAGGCGGATGTGGCATTGAATGGGTTTGAAGAGGAGTGTTTGGGAATTGGGATTGGGAATGGGGTTGAAGGTGAGGGTTTGGATGGATTTACAGAGGAGGTTCATTTGATAAAAATTTCATATGGATGGATGGGTGGACGATGGATAAGGTGGATGGAGAGGGGGATTTGAAATGAACACGCAAAACGGGCTGGAATATTTCGGGTATTGTTCTCTTGTTTTAGAGATGTTTGGATTTGCGGAGTTTGCACCGTAGACCCCTTTCGGGTAGGGATCGATGGGGAAAATTGAAACTCGAATCAATTGGGTCGGGTTTGAAGTCGGGTTGGCAGGTTTGAATGCGGGTTTGGGTTGGGATGTTTTATTTTTCGCGGATGTGGATTCGGGTTCGGGTTCTAGTAATACCCGTTTATCAAAATCCGTACCCGTGTTTATGACTATTTTATATACTACCTCCGTCTCATATTAATTGTCCACTATACAATATTCAAAGTCTTTGTTACAAAACTTCGATCATAAATATTTGTCTTTGTGTTATACTAGTATAATACTTGACAAAGTCATATGATTAGATTCGGTTTTAAAATATAGTTTCATTCGTATAATTTTTATCGAGTATTATATAACACAAATACAAATATTTATGGTCAAATTTTAATAATAAAGACTTGGAATATTTCATAATGGACACTTATTATGATACGGAGGGAGTAAGTTTTAAGCTTATACAAAATAGTAGACAAAATTGTTAAACAAATGTAATGCTCATATTACTTACATTTTGTATGCATTAAAATGTTTAAGATCTTGGTAATTTTAAATTAAAAACAATGATTTAATCGATCCATTCAATCGTATGATATTATATTCAATTAGTATTCTTTATCTTCTAAAAATTTAAAAAATATATTTGGGTATTTTGATCGTCTTTCATTGTTTTTTCTTAACTTTGTACGCATAATTATGTCCAACGATTTAATTGTGGATACCTGATACTCGCGCGTAAAATCGGAAAACCCGATGGGCAATACTAATTGGGTACCCGTCGAATATCGGGGTGGATGCGAGTTTGCATATTATAAACGGGCGCGAATACGGGTTCTCTAAAACCCGACCCAAACCCGACCCGTTGTCATCCCTAGTTTCGGGTAGTGAAATTAACTACCCACCCTGCAATGAATAGTTAAAATCATCTAACTAACCGAATCGAATCGACCCGTGAACACCTCTACTCATTAGAATTAAATTACGTGATTGTCGTTAAAAAAAACTCGGTTAGTTTCTATTTTCGAAAAGCTTATAGATCTATGATAGTAGTAAAAATACGCGTTTAGGAAAACAACGTATAATGGGCGGCAAGTATTAAGCGTTACGCTTTAGGAAAAACGCAAAACCGAATAAGTGCGGGTTCGTTCTCGAAGGAGGTGTGTGGATTAAGTGTGCCAATATATAAAATCAAAGTTTGGATTAGTGACGTTTTTGGTTTAGAAGAGAAAAATTAAAGACGAGCTACGATTATGATTACACTACGACGAATTAACGTAAAACGCGAACGTAAATACGTAAAACGTGACAAAATTAAAAATTAAACCTAAAAATAATTTAAAAATTAAAGCTAAGCCTAAAATAATATAAATAAGAATAAAAATCTAATAAATAAATTTTAAAACCTTTTATTAATTAAATATTCAATTTTAAATGCTAATTAAAGCCCTAAAATTAAATATAATTAAAAAAAGCCCAAAATATTATTTTATTGAACTAAAAACTCACTTATATTATTAAAAGACTAAAAAGTATTTTTCCTAAATTTAAAAACTATTTTTTTATTTTTTAAAATGCTAAAAACAATTTTTAAACTAAAATAATGATTAAATATATTAAAACAATGCTAAAATTAATTTGACTATTTTAAAAATCTTAAATTATACTAATGAATAGTAGAAAAATGAAAAAGTTTGAAAAAGCAAATATTTTTCACTAAAAGACAAAACACATTATAATTAAACCCTAATTAAACTAAAATTAATTCTAAAAATTACTTAAAAAGTGAACAGTAAAATACTTTTAAACTAAAAATCTTAAAATACTTTTCTAAATCTAAGAAAACTTTTAATACTGAAAAATATTAAGTTTTTACACTAAAATACAAAAATAGTAAATTAAAAATTAATTTAAAATGTAATTTAATCTAAAAAATAGAAAATGAATAGTGACAAGAAAATAAACTAAATAGAAAAATCAGAAATTAAATAAGAAAAATAACAAAACTAAAATTACTGAAAAGGACCAAAAATTTACCACTAAAGACAAAAAAGTAAAAACTGACAGTGACACTTGACTACCTTTTGTCTGTTAGCTAAGCAGTGAAAACTTTTCCACTAGCAGTGGGAACTTTGTTCCCACTACCTTCACAAGTTTTCAGGTCTGGTGATGTTAATGCTTGTAACTTGAGTTTTACTTGGTTTTACTTGGCAACAAAGGCACCCCACAACTAGTGGGGTTGTGGGGAGTTAAGAAAAATATAAAAAAACACAAGTTGCTCACACAAATTTCACACAAAAGCCCTAAAATCAGTCAACGTGATAGTTGGGGGGGTCTGATGAGTCCTTTGCTGGTCTAGTTGGCAATTGGGTGAGTTTTGGTTGGCCAAAACTCACTCAATTCTTTCACAAATACCCACAAACCAAGTCTAAATCCTAGACATCAACTAGATCTAGCAGGCAACACAAAATGATGGTCAAAATTCACTCAAAGCAAGGCAGAAAAGAAGTTACTGATTTTGTGCTACTTGAACATGCAAAATGCTTACCAATCTTACCAAACCTAAGAAAAACTTACTGATAACTACCCTAACCAACAAACAAGGTGTGTCTAAGCAGTTTTAAGCCAAAAGCTTGTCAGACCTTAAGCTTAAACCCTAATCCCAAACACCCCTTAATTTTCAGAAACAAAATTTTTCAAACCAAAAGAACTTAAATCTTATCTTAACTTATCTAAGCCTATCTAAACATGCAACCAAGCTGAAATAAACATGAACTAACAGATCAAACTAACAAAGAAGCAGATTCATACCATCCTCACATAAATCACATAAAAGAGCTAAAAATGACAATTAGGGGGTTCAAGCCTTACTAATGAGTTGATGCCTTCCCTATGATTTTTTTGGCTTTATGAGCTTATGAGATAGTAGAGAGCCCCGTTGGAGTTCACTAATGGAACCCGGGTACAAATATCTTCAAAAAATGAAAAGCAATGAAATGGATGAAATATGGAGGATCTTGTTCTTGTTCTTGAAAACCTGCTCCAACACAAATCAAACCAGGAAACAAACTTCTTGCAATCAAAAGACCAAAAGCTTGCAGCTTATAGCTTTTGATGCAGTGAGGTGGTGAGTAAAAAAAACATGTAAAACTGATTTTTGAAAACCAACTTAAAACCAAGTTCTTTTGAAACCTTACAATCTTTTTGAAACTGAAAGATGCTAGCAAACCTTGCTCAAACAACCAAGCTAGAACTTCGACTTTCACTTCCATTTTAGCTTGATTGTTTGTTCTTGAAAAATCCTTAAAAGTAAAATGTTTTAACAAAACCTTGAACAATAACCTTTAAACCTTACACTAATTTTGCATAAAAAGTAGATGATTAAACTAGGAAAACAGTTAAAAATGGAACACAGTCTATTGCAACAAACTTAAATTTTCATTATCATTAATCATTAAAAAATTTACAATAAAAACTAGAACAAAGAAATATGGGTACATGA
This sequence comes from Glebionis coronaria, assembly GCA_025667525.1. Taxonomy (NCBI): domain Eukaryota; kingdom Viridiplantae; phylum Streptophyta; class Magnoliopsida; order Asterales; family Asteraceae; genus Glebionis; species Glebionis coronaria. Next base: position 569,706,889 of record CM046875.1, on the reverse strand, counting down.
CACCCATATTTATACTACTTTGCTGAAATTTCTAGAAAATAAGAATGAGTAACCCTAATGCTATTGAAGTCCAAAAATCCCTTGAGATTTGACTTGATTCTTGGTCAAAAGATTCTTCACGTGATGCCAGCTGCAATCTTCAATCTTGGACGTTCTTTTTTGTGCTTTGGGAGCAAGGAATGCTTATGGGACGTTTGATTGCTGCAGGATTCCAATTTTCCTATTTTTGGAGGAGCAGGGGACATTGGGGGGGGGGGCATTTGGTGAAGGTAAGGACAAGAATGAGAGTGGGTTGGGTTTAGTCTCGGTTAAATTTGGGATCTGGAGGTTTTTAAACAAAACCCCTTTGTTTTGGCTTTGATTGAACCTGGGATGTTCTAGGGTTTATGAGGGATTAGGACAGGTTTAATCTGATTTGGGGGTAAGTGGGATTTTAAAAACGTGTTTAAGGAGGGAAAACATATTAAACTGATTAATCAGTTATTAATACGTTTGTGTAGTGTGACGTGGAGAGGGGGAGGATGGTGATTGGTTGAAATGGAGTAGTGGGCTACGTGGCAGCAGCTGAGTGGTGGTTTGGGTTTTCATTGTCTGGGCGAGTTTGGTCCTCCATGTATCCAAATGTTAGCATATCAAGTTTGCAGCCTATAATTCCCATTTCCTTTGATATTTACTTTGGCCTAATTACATATTCAGTCCTTTAACTTGATATATAATGGAACAAGGATTAAATATGTAATAAATGTATTCTTCAAGGGCATATCTTGCACATGTCTTCAAACTTCAAGGATGTACCTTGTATAAATGAATTCTCCAAGAGCCTTTCTTGCCAATTCTTCAAAAATGAGAGACCAAAGTTGACAACTCTTCAAACTTCAAGGGTATTTTTGGAAATTCTATACTTGGGCCCGGTTCTTTGTGCGGCTTCGTTTCCCGTGTTCGTTTTTGCTTGATTCTTGTAATCTTTTGTTGATTACACGATATCCGTACCTAAAATACACAATGAACAAACACAAGCATATATTTGGGTATTTTGATGATATTTTAAGCGTTTTAAGCCCGATTTGGACGATGAGACAATGTATCATTGCCGTCTCATCACTCCCCCATACTAAACCATTGCCGTGTCCCCACGCAATGCTAGAATTAAGTATCGTAGCACTTCCAAAATTCATATTATGATGACATTTATTGATAATGTAAACTTAAATAAACTACTACACGTGTGTTAGACATAATGTATTGTTTTCATCACGATTAAGTGACTTTTGGGATCATAGAACAAGAACACGTGAATGCTTCGTTAGAAATAATTTCGTCGTCCTCGTTTTTCACCCAATTCCATACTAAGCGTGTAACGAGATCATTGTTATTATAAGTTAGCAACACAATCATATCTTATGAGTGTTAATTACGAACATAAACTCCCTTATTCCTAATTGGTATCTCTTATATTTTATTTTTGTCTTAATGATCACGAGGATACATCATTGACTTATGCGTGAATAGAATTAGGTCTAAAAATAGAAACTTAACGTTGGAACCAAAATCATTGAATTAATAATTCACCCTAATAGACAACGATGTCAAAAAATTAAGTCAACAAGAAGGATCGATAAACACGGTTTTATAACGGTTTTGAACATGAGACTTATTACCAAGACTTTTATACGCCCCCTAACGGAAGGGCCTTATTATCATAGGTTTACCTCCATCTTTTATTCAACTCCGCCATGGAGCTTTTATTATGACTTCGGTCTTGCCTTGCCTTTTATTATCCGCCATCATCGGTGGTTTTATTAGGGCCAAAGACGTATATCCTCACGCTAAAGGAATTTTGGATCTTTAAAGCTTCAAAGATTAAGGCTTGATTCACTTTCAATTTGGGCATAGATTTTTCGGCCTTGTGAGCTTCAAATTTTTGCTTAATTTAGGTGAGCACTTGAAATCTTATTATTAGGTGAAGCTTTCGATTATTCGGGTGCCAATACTTCAAAACCGTGACGCTGGTGAATCCTCAATGTTTTCCCAATTTAATTACATGGAAGCTACTAAAACAAATTAGAAACCAACAATAGTGACTAAACCGCTAAATCAATATTTATTAACAATTTATTATACAAAAGCGTGGGGAGAATAAGCTAATAATTACTACACACGAGATCATGACGATTACGAGACTTATAAATAACTCTATCATTTCTTGTCCTCATTTAAGAGACTTAGCCTAAAAAGTTAAGGAATCGAAGCTAAGTGCTCAACACGCGCGGTCGAGTAAAAAATTACTCTTATTCTCACCATCGGAAAACCTACATTAGTGTCTTAAACACTTATGAAAAACTAAAAAAAAATTAAAATTTGGCCATTTTTAGCCTTACTTGCAACAAAACGATAACAAAAAGATGAATATTGGATTGCGTGGTGACGTAAGCAAGGTGAAGAATCTACTCACCCCCCATACTAAAACTAAACATTGTCCTTAATGTTTCGAGTCTAGGGGTGAAAACACCCCTATACTAAAGACGAAGTCGAATGCTTAATCTCGAGCATGGAAAGTGTAAAACGAATAACCTAAAAGTCGTTTATGAATTATGCTAATAAGATAAACGTTAGAACATAAAAGGATATCATCGGATATCGGAATCTCCAAAGGCAACGATCGAAGCTCGAGTGATCCGTAAAACGAACACGAGAGGCTTCAATGATGACGATGAACCTAATGAATCACAATCACAAACAACCACAGAACAAAGGTTGGAAGAGAACAAGTCCCCTCGTTACACTATTAGAAAAACGATAATATTTACAAGGATAAGCATGAGAATCCCCCACGAGGCACCTTGTTTTTGATAACCGAGTCAAAAGCTCGACTCGAATCCCTATAAATGTGATCATTTAGGGATAATCATGGTTTGGTCATTTTTGGTGGGGCTTACATGATAAACAATGCCCAAAAGTACGTGGAGTACTTTAAAAAACCGATACACGTATACCGGGTCAAAGATAGCGTCTTCGTTTTCGGATGAAAGACGAAACAACGCCACTCCAACTAGAACCCCAATATGGTAGAAGAAAATAGATAATAAGTAGAAAGGTGGGGCAATGGGTAAGTCAACATAATGAGATACTCGAGGTAGACTCACACCAAGCAAACGAATATATTTTCCATTTATTGCATCGGTGGAAGACCGAGATTTCCCTTTACAAGCAATTCCGGGATCGTAAATCTCGTCCTCGGTGGAGAAATGTGAGGGAACATAGGGGGCTTCCCCCACACTAGATCCACACCAACCATCGTCAAAAGGAGTAGACGAGGTGGTAGCACTCATATAACGCGGTGATGACGGAGTTAAACTTGTAGAAAAATCTTTTAAAACATTTTTAAAATCTTTTCCTTTTTCATCGTTTAAAAACTCTTTATGAAAACCCGATTTGATAATGTCGAAAATATTTGGCGTGTCAAATTCAAAATTAGTCGCGCTAAAAATCCTCATATTTAAGTCATTGGTGGGAGGGGGTGGCGGATTATATAAGTTCACAAAACGTTTATCAATAAAGAACACCGCCCCCTCGGGGTCTACATACTCGTCATCCTCATGAACGTCGATCTCATCGATTTCTTCATCAAATAGGTTTGTCATTCCCCTCCTTGAGTATTTCAGAAACTCTCTCGAAAAGATCACGATCAAGCACGAAACCATCATCCATTTGTGGGGATTGTTGATAAGTTAAATCCTCAAGAATGTGGTAAACGTAATTTTCATTTGAGGAGTGTTGATTAGGTAACTCCTCAAGAATTGGATTTTTAGTGGTCACATGAGTTGGTTCGTCATCGAAAATAAGGCGTTCCAACTCATTAAGTTCATCCTCGATTTTGGAAAGATCGACCTCACTCGTAGGTGGAAGTGGAGGCAAAAGAGCTAGCTCTCGCTCAATGATTTCCTCAATCTCGGGATCAAACTCGTAATCATCGTACTTCACATGAGAAGAGGTCTTTTTAGGAGAATCCTCAAAAATGGCATGTGGATTTCGTAGTACGTGATCAATCTCGGCACAATCACCATCGTCATCGTCAACGAAAGAGTCGATGTGAGCACTCACAACCATGGTCTTACAAGTCGAATGAATACGCTTAGGTGACTTTTCTAAGACGAGAGGATCGATGTCGATAAAACCTTTAGCCTCAACGGGTGTTGGGCTAGGAAAAGGAGGCACTTCGATGGAGTTAGAAGTTGATGCCTCAAAGACGCGATCCTTCGAAGGTGGTGAAGACGAGTCCATTTTGGTCATTTTCGTGATGGCACTAACGTCGCCCTTCGGAATTGGTGTTTCACTTGTTTCATCGAATACATACCAAAGTGATTTTTCATTCATAAATTTACACATACCCTTTTAATTAGGTACACGTATTCTTTATCTTTAAAATCATCATCTTTAAAACCGTTCTTCTTAATTTTTTCAAAACATGCATTAAGCCTCATTCTTTTCGCTAAAGTGAACATTTTGAAATCATTAGGTTTAGAAACATTAGGTTTTGAAACCTCGGTTTTTTCATTATCATAAGACACTTGAGATTTACTCGTGAAAAAGTCCATTTTATCCTCCCCATATCTCATAGTAAGTCTCCCCTCGTGAATGTCGATTACGGTTCGAGCCGTTGATAAAAATGGCCGGCCTAAAATAATGGGACATTTAGGGTCACACTCGTAATCGGATATAACGAAATCCGTGGAAAAAACGAACTTTCCAACTTTGACATAGACATCATCGGCTATTCCAATTGGTATAAGTGGTGTACAATTTGCAAGCTCGATTGTCATGTTCGTAGGGGTAAGATTAGGCAGTCTCATCAATTTCCAAAGAGAATGAGGCATGAGATTGATGCTAGCACCTTAATCGGCAAGGGCTAAACATCCCTCAATCTCGGAAAAATCACAAGGTAATAGAAATTGGCCCGGATCCTCTTCCTTTCTTGGCATATGCCTTTTGGGTTTTTTAAGAAGGATTGAAGCACAAGTTTCTTCAAGGGTTACTTTGGTTAGGTTGATAAAGCTCTCTTTTTGAACCGTGAATGGAATTTGAGGTACACGAGGGCGTGCACTCTTTTCCTTGGTCGCCACGTTCACCCCATCGACTTTAGAACAATAAGACGTCTTAGAAGTCGAGGGTTGAGAAGAAGGAACAACTCGAAATCCATCAAGGGTAGGGGTAATCACACGACCTTTCTCATGAGACGAGGCGGCTTTACATTGTTCCTTCGGATTTGCAACGGTGTCACTAGGTAACGAACTCGATGAAGCACCCGAGGCTTTGTTCATAATAGCCGAAAACATCTTTTTTATGTCAATTTGTCCTTGCTCAATCTTCATGTTTTAAAGTTTCAAAGTATTAGAAAAGTCATTTTTCAAAGTACCAATTTCTCCCTCTAATCGTCTCATATTAGTCTTATTCGTTTTCATGTAATTTTGAAAATCGTTTGACGAACTATTTTGATTAGAATTAAAGTTCCCTTGGTTTTGATTACTTCTTTGAAAATTTCCTTGATTACCACTTGAAAAATCGTTACCTTGATTGTTGTTGTTTGAAAAATTCAAGTTTTGATTGTTGTCTCGATTTTGACAATTCAAATTACGACCTTGATTATAACCTTGATTTTGATTCGAAAAATTTCCTTGTTGATTATTTCCTTGAAAATTGTTTCGGTTTTGGTTAAAATTGTTGCCTTGGTTATAATTGCCTTGTTGGGATGGACCCGCGTTATTTTGATTTTGAAAAATGTTGTTTCCATTTAACGCACTCACATTTGACGTTTGGCCATCCGTAGCCGCACACTCGTAATAATTATGAGGTCCACCACAAAACGTACACGAAACCTCAACCGCTTTCACCGTAGCGGGAGCGTCTTTCTTTTGCATCTCAACGAGAAAAGACGTAAACACATTCGTCAACTTGTCGACTTTCGCATCAACTCTCTCAATGTCGCGATTAGAACTACTAACATTGGCGACATTGGCAACACTCGGTGTGTTGCGGAGTTGGTAAACCTTGGATCGGTTTTCGATAATTATCAATGCATCTTTCGGAGTCTTACACAAAAAGTTGTCACTAGCGGCCGAATTCAACGAATCTTGTTCTTGAAAATTAAGATCGTTGTAAAACGTATCGATTTGGTGCAACTCGGAAAAACCATGGTGAGCACATTGCCTAAGCAATTCCTTAAAACGATCCCACGCGTCTCTAAAAGATTCATTCGGTTTTTGCTCAAATTTCGTAATTTCATTTTTGAAAAACGTTGTCTTAGACGGTGGGAAAAAATAATTAACGAACTTGGAGACGAGATCCTTCCACGTAGTTATCGAATTAGGTGGCTCTTTCTCGTACCAATCCTTGGCGGCACCATGGAGCGAGTACGGAAAAAGCATAAGCTTGACAACATCGGTGTCGACGTTCTTAAACTTGCTCGTGGCTAAAAGACGATCAAAATTCCGAATATGGTCGTGATGATTATCGGCTTCACGACCTCGAAACTTCATAGCTTGAATCAACGAAAGCATTCCGCTCTTAATCTCAAAATTCTCCGCTTCGATAGCGGAAATTACGATCGCGTCTCCATAACCCTCGATGGGTGCTTGGAGCAATTCCATCATCGAACGATTGTCGGCCATCTCGTCTAAGGTTTCTTCAACAACGATATTAGGAACGTAGGTTTCTAAATCTCGTCTACGTCGTCGATTCCTTTGATTACGATTGCGTCAATTCGAAGCGTTGCTAGAATTAGAATAATCCTTCGATCGAGTGCGCATGCACTAAGCGTAGAATGGGTGGTAGCAAAGAAGATTCTTTTTGCGGTTTTTCGATTTTTCAATTTTTTTTGGTTTTTGATTGTTTTTTAATTTTTTTTTGGATTTTTGGGTGTATAATATCTGACTTTTGGTTGGTTAGTAAAAGGTTTGCTTTTAAAAATGTTGCTTTTGCAAGATCTTTCTTTGCGTTGCTCGTACTCAATTGATATATGTCGTTGTTTCGTTCTCGGTATCTTCTCGAATTGATCACGGTCAAAAGTGGAATCGTTGTAATTGGTGACTAAAAAGGGGGAGCTTTGGTCTAAATCTACTAAATGATAAGTGCTAGAAGTAATTAAATTAAACTAAAAGCAATTACTGAGAATAAAAATAAAGCTAGAATTTAAAACTAGAAAAACTAGAATAAAACTGGAAATTTACCTTATTTGGAATAATGGCTATCCAGAATATGTTGCCCTACTCGGAATATCAGCTCTTACTCGGAATATATCTCTACACGGAATAAATGCTTCTATGCGGAAAAACAAGTCTATCCAGAATATTATACTCTACTCGGAATGTTGTAGTCTATTCGGAACATTTGTGCTTATTTAGAATAATCATGACCATGCGGAATGTTTTAGAGAGAAAACCCTATGCGGAATGTTTGGAAAAGAACCCTATGCTAAATATTTTGAAAAGAAAGCTATGCGGAATGTTTTGAACAAAAACCCTATGCGGAATAAAAGACTCCTACTCGGAATAATTAGAAAGAAACTCTATTCGGAATAACAAGGCTTCAATACGGAATATGACCACTACTCGGAATATTTTTAATATTCCGAATAAACAACAAAATCCCACCTTGATCTTGAATAATTGGGTATTCCGAACCAACACAATCACAGACTCCCTGTTCGGAATCTGGGGAAACTCAATAAAAGAAAGCGAAGAACAGGGGATTTTAAAACACGAATTTTAAACTAAAATTTACCAAGTTTTAAATCAAAACTGAAACCAATTTCACCACTAATCATTTACCTAAGATAAACATCAATCCAAAACAACAAAAACATAAAACCCACTTACTCATGATGATCAAACCAATAAAATAAAATTTTAAAAACTTATGAATCACAAAGAGATGAAGAACAAGATGATGGAAAGATTAACAGTAAACTTGTATTAATGATTTAGGATTCAACAAACAAAGTGGAAAGATTAAACTTACAAGATTGGAAGAAATCAAAGAAACAAAATGAAAACCACTCCTTAAGGGAGATGGTTTTCTTCCTACGAAATAGGAAAAACTGTAACTGAAAAGAACTCTTTGAAATTTCTGAATGGGAGGAGTATTTATAGGCTTCTCCCTTGGTTGGTGAGTGGGCTTTCTCCTTTCTTTTTGTCTTCTCGTCTTTTCAGAAAAGTTGACGTTTTCGATTTCGATTCGGGATTTGTCGACGAATAAATTCAACTCGTCTTTTAATTTCTTCATTTAATAGACTTGAGTTTCTTCGACATAGGTAAATCTTCCGTCTTTGGTCCTTTTCTTCGATAAATCTTCAAATAGGCCCATTGACTTCAGATCTTTTGCATCTCTTGGACTATAGACTTCATCTTTTCGTCTTTTTCCTTGATAAAACCCGTGCAATCCCATGTTTTCTCCAATATTTATCCGGTTGGCTCTGAAAACACAACAAACACACGAACCACGCATAATTCCAAACAAATGACATTAAATACGCGTTTTGGTCTTGTTTTAGTAAGAAATAAGTGGTAAAAGGATGGGTGTTTCCACACCTATCAAATCCCCTACACTTAGCCATTGCCATGCCCTCATGCAATGCTTAGTGATAAAGCAAATTTACATTTTTCTCATAATCAATCAACCTTGGCCTTATAAACATACTACTAAACAAAAATTAAAGTACTAAGAGAAATTAAAACTTTAAAATAAACTAAAGGATAGAAAACCATTTTCACTTGAAAATAGCTGCATAGAAATAACTTGCAAAGAGATCAAGGACTTACATTAGGGCTTTGGTGCTGCGAAGATTTATCACCCTCAAGTTTCACGTTCCCCAAACTAAGCTTAAAAACGAGATCATTGTTATTATAAGTTAGCAATTCAAACACGTACACACATGGCTTAATTATATGCTTAAACTCCCTTATTCCTAGGTGTATCTCTTATATTTTATTTTTGTCTTAGAATGATCATGAAGATGCATTTTTGGACTTATTTCGATAGTTTATTTAGGCTGAAAGCAAAGTAGGACGATTTGATTAATAGTTAGCTAAAATACAAAATCTCTTAAAACTGCTTCTCGGGATATCAAAAAGTTCATATCTTGGCATAACTCGGTTCACGATTTGAGACCTTTCTCCGGCCGATATTTGGCATGTACTTCATACTTCATATCTTGAGAGACGTGCTTGAGATAATGGTCTTCTCTTCGTTAATAAAGTTCTTCACTTGGAGTATTTTTGAGGGATACTCCACTTTGTTGACCACGACTTCATCATTATTTCTTCAATCGCTAATTGGGATTTTGAGATACAACGATCCGCCTCCTTTTCGGAATTGGATCTATTTATCCTCATACCTTGTTAGGGTCTTTTCGGATAGACTTCTCCATGATCTTTATGGGAGTTGATTGCTTTTCGTCGTGAGTCTTGATCCTTCATATTGATTTTGGGAATAATGCTTTTCACATCACCTTGGATCTTTAGCAATAAAATGGAATCCTCATGCCTTGTTAGGGCCTTTTTGGACTCGCCAATCTTCGCTCCTCGCTTCATAAGTTATGCCTTGGCTATGAACTCTTATCATTATCGAGCAACTTTTAAACGATCTTGGGCTAGAAGCTAAGTAACTTTTCAAATCGTACGACCTTACTTATTGCAGATAAATTATTAGCAAGTGATGGGAGAATAGGCAAATAATTACACCAAGTGAGATTGTGCAAGAATACCGACTTATAATTGACTCTTATCATTTCTCGTTCTCCACAATTTAAATTCTCAAGTAATGAGACTTGTGGATGCTTAGCCTAATAAACCAATTAAGGTCTACATGGTTAAGGATACTAGCTTGAATAAACTTGGATAAGTCTATTCGGGTTGAGTCAAAATAATCACAACGGGCCTAATATGTCAAATACTTCTAAACTAGCTACACCACTTTAAAAATTACGACTAAATGGCCAAAGTTAATTAAAAATTTGAAAAATGTTGAAAAAGATGATTTTCCGGTTAAATGAAAGCATTTTCATGGAAAAGTCCACTTAAAACTTCGATAGAAGTCTCCCCTACACTTAAGATAAACATTATCCTCAATGTTTAAGCATGTGGGAAAAATCTCCCCTACACTTATGACATTGTGCACGTTGGTTAAATCAAGCTAAGGAAGGGACGACTAAAGTGATCAATTTCAAATGTGAATATGAAGATAATTAAATCACGATAGTTGAGAGATAAAACCGGTATTGCGGATAACATGGGAGCACGGTTCTTCAAAGGTTCCAAGAGTGCACTTATCCCTGTAATCACATCACCATCCAAATACAAGCAACCTATATATCTCCCCATACACTTAGGATGAAAAACGGGAAAGGGGGATAGATACTCGGGTTGCCTCCTGAGGAGCGCTTGTTTTTGTTCACCGAGTCACGAGCTTGACTCGGTCCCGAACTAATTCAAGGGAAATGTGGTGAGGGATGGAATCATCTCATGAGAGATGTCCTCACCAAAGTACAATTTCAAACGGTGGCCATTCACCTTAAAGTTGGGCCCATTTGGCTGAGAAAGCTCAATGGTGCCATAGGGAAACACATTGGCGATGGTGAATGGACCAGACCAGCGGCTCTTCAACTTGCCTGAGAAGATCTTCAACGGAGAGTTAAAGAGTAAGACTTGATCACCAACGTGGAACTCTCGGTTCTTGATTTTAGCATCGTGGATAATCTTGGTCTTCTCCTTGTAGATCAATGAGTTCTCGTAAGCTTGATTCCTCAATTCTTGTAGCTCGTTGAGTTGAATCTTGCGAAAATCACCGGCTTTGTTGATGTCGAAGTTAGCCCACTTCAAGGCCCAGTATGCCTTATGTTCCAGTTCGATAGGGAGGTGGCAAGCTTTCCCGTACACAAGACGATAAGGTGTACAACCAATCGGTGTCTTGTAGGCGGTACGGAAAGCCCACAGAGCATCATCAAGTTTATCGGCCCACGAGGCACGATGCTCTCCCATAGTACGTTCGAAAATTCTCTTCAATCCACGGTTGGATATCTCGGCTTGACCGTTGGTTTGAGGATGATAAGTGGTGGAAAGACGGTGATTGACACCATACTTAGCCATGACTCGTGCAAATTGATCATTGCAAAAATGAGTCCCGCGGTCACTGATAATAGCACGAGGAACACTGAATCGAGCAAACAGTTGTTTCAAGAAATTACAAACCACCCTCGCGTCGTTAGTGGGTAAAGCTTTGGCTTCAACCCATTTAGAAACGTAGTCGACAGCGACAAGGATGTATTTGTTGCCTTTAGAAGAAGGGAATGGCCCCATAAAGTCGATGCCCCATACATCAAAGATTTCACATTCTTGTATGAAATTTTGAGGCCTCTCATCTTTATGTGTGATCTTGCCTTGTTTTTGGCAAGCATCACAATGCTTAACCATCTTGTGAGCTTCACGATAAATGGTGGACCAATAGAATCCCGAATCAAACACTTTTTTGGCGGTGTAGTTAGGACCAAAGTGACCACCGGTGGGTCCTTTGTGGCAAGCTTGGAGAATGTACAAATCGGCCGGTCCGTCAACACATCGGCGAATAATCAAGTCAGCGTATTGTTTGAATAGAAAAGGGTCATCCCAAAAGTAAGTCTTAACATCGTTTAAGAATTTCTTCTTTTGTTGGGATGTTAACCCTTGGATGATAACACCACCCGCTAAGTAGTTTGCAATATCGGCAAACCACGGGGTGCCATAAAGATTAAGATTTATAGACATTAAGGTCTCAAGGGGGAAAGAGTCATTGATCTCTTTGTTCGGATGATCCCCTTGATATGGATCCTCAAGTCTGCTCAGATGATCCGCGGCTAGGTTTTCAGCACCCTTCTTGTCACGAATTTCAATGTTGAATTCTTGAAGGAGTAAAACCCAGCGGAGAAGTCTTGGCTTAGAGTCATTTTTAGTCATCAAGTACTTCAACGCGGAATGGTCCGTGTATACGATGGTGGTGGATAAAACAAGATAGGGGCGGAATTTTTCAAAAGCATAGACAACAGCTAAAAGCTCTTTTTCGGTTGTCGTATAATGCGATTGAGCCCCCGTCATCATTTTGCTAGCATAGTGGATTGGTTGGAAGTGTTTGTTAATCCTTTGGCCCAAAACCGCACCAATAGCAAAGTCGCTAGCATCGCACATCAATTCAAAGGGTAGCTCCTAATTAGGGGTAACCAAGACCGGTGCCTCAGTTAGCTTATCCTTAAGAAGATTGAAGGCTTCAAGACACTCTTTAGAAAAGATAAAAGGAGTATCTTTTTCCAAGAGGTGGGTCATCGGGCGAGCGATTTTAGAGAAATCCTGAATGAATCGATGATAGAAGCCCGCATGACCCATAAAACTTCTCACACCCTTCACGGTTAAAGGTGGAGGTAATTTGGCTATGACATCTACATTAGCACGGTCGACTTCAAGACCGGCTTTAGAGATTTTGTGTCCTAGCACAATGCCTTCTTTTACCATAAAATGGCATTTTTCCCAATTCAGAACAAGGCGAGTGTCTTCGCACCGCTTAAGCATACGTTCCAAATTGGCAAGGCAGGAAGAGAAGGAATCCCCAAAAACCGAGAAATCATCCATGAAGACTTCCATGGTTTGCTCAACCATGTCATGGAAGATAGCCAACATGCACCTTTGGAAAGTCCCAGGGGCATTGCATAAGCCAAAAGGCATCCTTTTGTAGGCAAATGTGCCATAGGGACAAGTGAATGTTGTCTTCTCTTGATCTTGGGGATCGATGGGTATTTGGAAATAACCCGAGAAACCATCAAGAAAGCAGTAATATTCATTACCCGCTAAATGTTCAAGCATTTGGTCCATAAAGGGAAGAGGGAAATGATCCTTTCTTGTGGCATCATTGAGTTTGCGGCAGTCTATACAAACTCTCCAGCCAGTAACAAGACGGGTAGGAATCAACTCGTTGTTTTGATTGGGCACAACGGTGATTCCGCCTTTCTTAGGCACACAATGGACTGGACTAACCCATGGTGAATCCGGAATAGGGTAAATCATACCCGCATCAAGAAGTTTGATAACCTCTTTTTTGATGACTTCATGGATTTTAGGATTCACCCTTCGTTGGCTTTGAATTGTGGGCTTAAAGTCGTCCTCCATGAGAATTTTATGTGTGCAAAAGTGAGGATCAATTCCGCGAATGTCGGTGATTTTCCAAGCGATAGCTCTCTTATGCTTCTTCAACACGGCGATAAGTCGGGACTTTTCTTCTTCTTTCAGGTCCTTCGCGATGATGACCGGTAACTTCTCGTTGTCTTCAAGAAAAACGTACTCTAGATGAGGAGGTAGGTCTTTAAGCTCACGAGTAGGAGGATCCTCAATAGATGGTGTAACTAACGATGGATCATCATTAGTCACCTCTTTAGGAGAGGGAGGAAGAAACGGGTCTTCATTGAGAAGTCTCTCAATAGTACGAATGTCTTCATCCCAATCAGTGGAAGAATCATCATACTTAATATCGAGAGGACCCAAGCTAGCTTCGAAATCATCCAAGTCACTTTCTCCAAAAGGAGTCAATGCTGGAGCAATTGAGGCAACGGTCTCAATATTGGGTAGAGAAGAGAGAGTACTTTTGCAAGCATCATGAAAATGTTCTTCACAAGCCTCATCGAGAACATCAATAGCATTAACACTCTCATATGAATAAGGTTGCTTAGAAATCTTACCCATGTTGAAGACAATTTTATCGTCACCAACTCTCATGATTATTTCGCCCGCGGCTACATCAATGAGAGTGCGACCGGTCCTCAGGAATGGACGTCTAACGATTAATGGAACACGGGGATCCATCTCGTAGTCAACGACAACAAAATCCGCTGAGAAGATGAATTTGTCAACGCCAACAAAGACGTCTTCGGCTATCCCCAATGGATAAGCAACCGTACGGTTGGCTAATTCCAAAGTCATTTTGGTGGGGACTAGCTCGGGGAGAGATAATTGCTTCCAAACACTTAAAGGCATTAAGTTTATACTGGCACCTAAATCGGTTAGGGCCATGCAATTCTCCACTCCCGGGAAGTTGCAAGGAATCAAGAAGCGACCCGGATCACCAAGTTTGATGGGCAATTTCCTTAAGAGCACTGCGGAGCAGTTCTCATTAAGTTGGGTCTGAGCAATGTCAAGAAGCTTCTCCTTGTCACTTAGAAGATCTTTAAACATTTTAGCGTATTTAGGCACGTGAGTGAGAGCCTCGGCAAAGGAGATGTTAAAATTCAATTGTTTAAACATTTTAAGAAAGTTTGAAACTTGAATATCATCCTTGCTCTTTTGCTTCTCTTTCCTCAACCTTGAAGGATAAGGTAAATTGGATGAAGAAGAAGGCTTTAGGGGAGTAGGATCACTCACAACCACGGGTGGTGGGGAAATGGGGATAGAAGGTGAAGGAGGTAGGGAAAGTTGCTCTTTTTCCTTGTTCACAATCACGGGTGGAGGTGTAGGAAGCTCAGGTTCTGTATAACCTTTTCCACTACGAGTGGTGATTGCTTTCATCTCCCCTCTTGGATTCGCAACGGTATTACTCGGAAGAGTACCCGAAGAAGAGGGTTGATTACCTTGGATGAGCGAACCAACCATATCACGTATGTTGAGCGCTTGAGTGTTGAAAGAATCTCTGATGTCGGCACGAATTTCATTGCTTTGTTTTGCCATATCACTCCTTAGCTCGGCTCGAATATCGCTCCCTTATTTCGCCATGTCATTTTTCAAATTGACAAACTGACTCTGAAGATTCGTCACCATCTCTCGATTAGTCTTCATGAATGTCTCGACGTCTTGATTCACTACCATCGGTTGATTGAGAGGTGGAGCTTGGTAAGCTTGAGAATTTCCTTGAGGTGGGTATGGGTTTCTTTGGGATTGATATTGATTTTGAGCACGAGGTTGGGATTGGTTGTTTCGGTTATAGCTTTGTTGTTGGTTTTGGTTTTGAGGAGGGAAACCGGGTGGAGCAAGATATATGTTTGAACGATAACTTAGCAAGCTACGGTCTCCTTGAGGGCGAGCTTGATAGCCTACCGTGGGATAAGTACCGTATGTTGCGTTAACGTTTTCAGAAAAATTGCCTTGGGTAGAAGGACAATCATTATAAGAATGAGGACCACCACATGTGTCACAAGAAATAGCAACGGCTTTAGCTTGTTGAAAGTGGTTTGTGGCCATGGTCATGAAATTCTTGTTCATCTCAGCGAGTTGTCGAGAAATTTCAGTCATCTCAGGATTGGAAGTAGTAGAAGAAACATTGACTCTCGAGTTAGATCTTGAGGATGCGGATGAATCCCAATTCTTGTGGTGAGTAGTCATGTTTTCAATCAACTCTCGACACTCCTCCAGTCTCCTTTTCATAAAAGTACCACCGGCAGCGGCGTTGATCGTGTCGCGATCACGAAAAGTGAGACCATTGTAGAAGGTATCAATGAGAGTGACGGGGAGCATGTTGTGATTAGGACAGCGGTCGATCAAATCATTGTACCGTTCCCAAGCATCAAAGAGCGATTCATCATTGTCTTGCATGAATCCACTAATTTGGTTACGAAGGCTTGTGACCATGGATGGTGGGAAGTAGCGCGACAAAAAGCGTTGAGTCATGTCGTCCCAAGTATGAATAGAGTTCTTTGGGAGACGGTCAAACCATTTTTCGGCATGGTGAGAAAGCGAGTGGGGAAAGAGTTGGAGGCGAAGGTCATCCATAGAAACACCGGGGGACTTCATGCTTTGGGTGATGGTAATGAATTTGTCGAGGTGTTTGTTGGCATCATCATCCGGAATTCCGCGAAATGGGTTAGTTTGCACTTGCTGGATCATGTGATGCTTCAACGAAAACTCCTGAGCCGTGACATGCATCGGCACAATCAGGCCTCTACGTCCGTTCATCG
This sequence comes from Glebionis coronaria, assembly GCA_025667525.1. Classification (NCBI taxonomy): domain Eukaryota; kingdom Viridiplantae; phylum Streptophyta; class Magnoliopsida; order Asterales; family Asteraceae; genus Glebionis; species Glebionis coronaria. The sequence goes on along the minus strand of CM046875.1, from coordinate 569,690,937 downwards.
TAGGTTGGCATAGCTCCTCCATGGTTCGTAGGTCGGGTAAGGGTGGATTATTCATGTTTTGGTGGGGTGGATTATTATTGTTATTGTTATTTGGGAGGGGTGGATTATTATTGTTGTTGTTGTGTACACCGGCCATGTCTAAATCTTCGAGAGTCTCGGGCTCTGAATAAGACGTTGATCGAGTACGCATACACTAAAAAGAAAATGCAAGAGAAAATATTTTTGGTTTTTATAGGTCTTTTATGTTTTTGTATTTTTGAAAATTTTAGATTTTTATGGGTTTTTTTTTTGAAAATTTTTGTGCTTGAAAATAACGTTCCCAAAAGAACGGATCCCAAAATCCAATTTTTCTCACAAGAAACCGTTGATCCTTACGAAAAGAGCCGGCAGCGGCGCCATTTTAATAACTGACTTTTGGTTGGTTAGTAAAAGGTTTGCTTTTAAGAATGTTGCTTTTGCAAGATCTTTCTTTGCGTTGCTCGTACCCAATTGATATATGTCGTTGTTTCGTTCTCGGTATCTTCTCGAATTGATCACGGTCAAAAGTGGAATCGTTGTAATTGGTGACTAAAAAGGGGGAGCTTTGGTCTAAATATACTAAATGATAAGTGCTAGAAGTAATTAAATTAAACTAAAAGCAATTACTGAGAATAAAAATAAAGCTAGAATTTAAAACTAGAAAAACTAGAATAAAACTGGAAATTTACCTTATTCGGAATAATGGCTATCCGGAATATGTTGCCCTACTCAGAATATCAGCTCTTACTTGGAATATATCTCTACATGGAATAAATGCTTCTATGCGGAAAAACAACTCTATCAGGAATATTATACTCTACTCGGAATGTTGTAGTCTATTCGGAACATTTGTGCTTATTTAGAATAATCATGACCATGCGGAATGTTTTAGAGAGAAAACCCAATGCGGAATGTTTGGAAAAGAACCCTATGTTGAATATTTTGAAAAGAAAGCTATGCGGAATGTTTTGAACAAAAACCCTATGCGGAATAAAAGACTCCTACTCGGAATAATTGGAAAGAAACTCTATTCGGAATAACAAGGCTTCAATATGGAATATGACCACTACTCGGAATATTTTTAATATTTCGAATAAACAACAAAATCCCACCTTGATCCGGAATAATTGGGTATTCCGAACCAACACAATCACAGACTCCCTATTCGGAATCTGAGGAAACTCAGTAAAAGAAAGCGAAGAACAGGGGATTTTAAAACACGAATTTTAAACCAAAATTTACCAAGTTTTAAATCAAAACTGAAACCAATTTCACCACTAATCATTTACCTAAGATAAACATCAATCCAAAACAACAAAAACATAAAACTCACTTACTCATGATGATCAAACCAATAAAATAAAATTTTAAAAACTTATGAATCACAAAGAGATGAAGAACAAGATGATGGAAAGATTAACAGTAAACTTGTATTAATGATTTAGGATTCAACAAACAAAATGGAAAGATTAAACTTACAAGATTGGAAGAAATCAAAGAAACAAAATGAAAACCACTCCTTAAGGGAGATGGTTTTCTTCCTACGAAATAGGAAAAACTGTAACAGAAAAGAACTCTTTGAAATTTCTGAATGGGAGGAGTATTTATAGGCTTCTACCTTGGTTGGTGAGTGGGCTTTCTCCCTTTCTTTTTGTCTTCTCGTCTTTTCAGAAAAGTTGACGTTTTTGATTTCGATTCGGGTTTGTCGACGAATAAATTCAACTCGTCTTTTAATTTCTTTATTTAATAGACTTGAGTTTCTTCGACATAGGTAAATCTTCCGTATTTGGTCCTTTTCTTCGATAAATCTTCAAATAGGCCCATTGACTTCAGATCTTTTGCATCTCTTGGACTATAGACTTCATCTTTTCGTCTTTTTCCTTGATAAAACCCGTGCAATCCCATGTTTTCTCCAATATTTATCCGGTTGGTCTTGTTTTAGTAAGAAATAAGTGGTAAAAGGATGGGTGTTTTCACACCTATCAGTGTATTACGTAGACACAAATCTACAAATCTCCCCTCGAATCGATTTCTCGATTAAAGGAGCCTCAAAGAATGAAAACGATCACGTGGAGTGAACGCCTTCCATGACTTTAGAACGTTGGTGGAACACCAAAACGTTCAAGAGGGTTTAATCTTGAAAACAAGCAAATATATATTATACGTAGATAATACTTGGGCGGCAAACCCTCGATTGGCCCTCTTTCTCAAAACACGCACAAGTAAGCGGGGGAAACGAGGCGGCGCTAAGCACTTAAGAGCCTTTTTCCCTTAGGTCGTGAAATACAACCGCCTTATACCCACCTTATAGTTTGTGTTAATCAAAATTAAGCCTCACGAAAGTATTTATCTATTTTTCCTTTAAACTTTTGCTTTAGATTCGAATACAATGATCGAGTGACGAAATCCCGAATCAAGGTTGCGTTTTCACGCTTTTGGAGTACTTGTATATTTATTGTTCTACGTAAGTACAATATAGTAATATATTCACAAGAAAAATGAAAACGATAATGGGATATCTACAATATTGTAATTGATTGTTGTGTGTTTGATTTAGAAAAATTAAACACAATTTATTTGGATATTATTGTATAGTAATGAAAAATAACAAAAATGAGTATGTACGATATTTACGCTTTCCAAAAATTGAAAAGCAAAAACGCACTACTCACAAAAACACGATAGTAATAATGGCCACTCAAAAACACCTCCCCGACAGCGGCGCCAAAATGATAGTAGTAAAAATACGCGTTTAGGAAAACAACGTATAATGGGCGGCAAGTATTAAGCGTTACGCTTTAGGAAAAACGCAAAACCGAATAAGTACGGGTTCGTTCTCGAATGAGGTGTGTGGATTAAGTGTGCCAATATATAAAATCAAAGTTTGGATTAGTGACGTTTTTGGTTTAGAAGAGAAAAATTAAAGACGAGCTACGATTACGATTACACTACGACGAATTAACGTAAAACGCGAACGTAAATACGTAAAACGTGACAAAATTAAAAATTAAACCTAAAAATAATTTAAAAATTAAAGCTAAGTCTAAAATAATATAAATAAGAAAAAAAATTAATAAATAAATTTTAAAACCTTTTATTATTTAAATATTCAATTTTAAATGCTAATTAAAGCCCTAAATTTAAATATAATTAAGAGAAAGCCCAAAATATTATTTTATTGAACTAAAAACTCACTTATATTGTTAAAAGACTAAAAAGTATTTTTCCTAAATTTTAAAAACTATTTTTCTATTTTTTAAAATGCTAAAAACAATTTTTAAACTAAAATAATGATTAAAAATAATAAAATAATGCTAAAATTAATTTGACTATTTTAAAAATCCTAAATTATCCTATGAATAGTAGAAAAATGAAAAAGTTTGAAAAAGTAAATATTTTTCATTAAAGACAAAATAGATTATATTTAAACCCTAATTAAACTAAAATTAATTCTAAAAATTACTTAAAAAGTGAAGAGTAAAATATTTTTAAACAAAAAATTTTAAAATACTTTTCTAAATCTAAGAAAACTTTTAAAACTGAAAAATATTAAGTTTTTACACTAAAAGACAAAAACAGTAAATTAAAAATTAATTTAAAATGCAATTTGATCTAAAAAATAGAAAATGAATAGTGACAAGAAAATAAACTAAATAGAAAAATCAGAAACTAAATAAGAAAAATAACAAAACTAAAATTATTGAAAAAGACCAGAAATTTACCACTAAAGACAAAAAAGTAAAAAAAATGATAGTGACACTTGACTACCTTTTGTCTGTTAGCTAAGCAGTGGAAACTTTCCACTAGCAGTGGGAACTTTGTTCCCACTGACTTCACAAGTTTTCAGGTCTGGTGATGTTAATGCTTGTAACTTGAGTTTTACTCTGTTTTACTTGGCAACAAAGGCACCCCCACAACCAGTGGGGTTGTAGGGAGTCAAGAAAAATATAAAAAACACAAGTTGTCACACAAATTTCACACAAAACCCCTAAAATCAGTCACTGTGATAGTTGGGGGGGGGGGGTCTGATGAGTCCTTTTCTGGTCTAGTTGGCAATTGGGTGAGTTTTGGTTGGCCAAAACTCACTCAATTCCTTCACAAATACCCACACACCAAGTGTAAACCCTAGACACCAACTAGATCTAGCAGGCAACACAAAATGATGGTCAAAATTCACTCAAAGCAAGGCAGAAAAGAAGTTACTGATTTTGTGCTACTTGAACATGCAAAATGCTTACTAATCTTACCAAACCTAAGAAAAACTTACTTATAACTACCTTAACCAACAAACAAGGCGTGTCTAAGCAGTTTTAAGCCAAAAGATTGTCAGACCTTAAGCTTAAACCGTAATCCCAAACACCCTTTAATTTTCAGAAACAAAATTTTTCAAACCAAAAGCACTAAAATCTTATCTTAACTTATCTAAGCCTATCTAAACATGCAACCAAGCTGAAATAAACATGAACTAACAGATTAAACCAACAAAGAAGTAGATTCATACCATTCTCACATAAATCACATAAAAGAGCTAAAAATGACAATTAGGGGGTTCAAGCCTTACTAATGAGCTGATGCCTTCCCTGTGATTTTTTGGCTTTATGAGCTTACGAGATAGTAGAGAGCCCCGTTGGAGTTCACTAATGGAACCACGGTACAAATATCTTCAAAAAATGAAAAGCAATGAAATGGATGAAATATGGAGGATCTTGTTCTTGTTCTTGAAAACCTGCTCCAACACAAATCAAACCAGGAAACAAACTTCTTGTAATCAAAAGACTAAAAGCTTGCAGCTTATAGCTTTTGATGCAGTGAGGTGGTGAGTAAAAAAAACTTGTAAAACTGATTTTTGAAAACCAACTTGAAACCAAGTTCTTTTGAAACCTTACAATCTTTTTGAAACTGAAAGATGTTAGCAAACCTTGCTCAAACAACCAAGCTAGAACTTCCACTTTCACTTCCGTTTTAGCTTGATTGTTTGTTCTTGAAAAATCCTTAAAAGTAAAATGTTTTAACAAAACCTTGAACAATAACCTTTAAACCTTACACTAATTTTGCATAAAAAGTAGATGATTACACTTGGAAAACAGGTAAAAATGGAACACAGTCTATTGCAACAAACTTAAATTTTCATTATCATTAATCATAAAAAAATTTTACAATAAAAACTGGAACAAAGAAATATGGGTACATGACACCCATATTTATACTACTTTGCTGAAATTTCTAGAAAACAAGAATGAGTAACCCTAATGCTATAGAAATCCGAAAATGCCCTTGAGATTTGACTTGATTCTTGGTCAAAAGATTCTTTACGTGATGCCAGCTGCAATCTTCAATCTTGGATGTTCTTTTTTGTGCTTTGGGAGCAAGGAATGCTTATGGGACGTTTGATTGCTGCAGGATTCCAATTTTCCTATTTTTGGAGGAGCAGGGGACATTGGGGCGGGGGGGGGGGGGGGGGGGGGGAGGGGGAGGGGGCATTTGGTGAAGGTGAGGACAAGAATGAGAGTTGGTTGGGTTTAGTCTCGGTTAAATTTGGGATCTAGAGGTTTTTAAACAAAACCCCTTTGTTTTGGTTTTGATTGAACCTGGGACGTTCTAGGGTTTATGGGGGATAGGACAGGTTTAATCTGATTTGGGGGTAAGTGGGATCTTAAAAACGTGTTTAAGGAGGGAAAACATATTAAACTGATTAATCAATTATTAATACGTTTGTGGACTGTAACGTGGAGAGGGGGAGGGTGGTGATTGGTTGAAGTGGAGTAGTGGGCTACGTGGCAGCAGTTGAGTGGTGGTTTGGGGTTTCATTGTCTGGGCGAGTTTGGTCCTCCATGTATCTAAATGTTAGCATATCAAGTTTGCAACCTATAATTCCCATTTCCTTTGATATTTACTTTGGCCTAATTACATATTCAGTCCTTTAACTTGATAAATAATGGAACAAGGATTAAATATGTAATAAATGTATTCTTCAAGGGCATATCTTGCACATGTCTTCAAACTTTAAGGATGTATCTTGTATAAATGAATTCTACAAGGGCCTTTCTTGCCAATTCTTCAAAAATGAGGGACCAAAGTTGACAACTCTTCAAACTTTAAGGGTATTTTTGGAAATTCCATACTTAGGCACGGTTCTTTGTGCGGCTTCATTTCCTGTGTTCGTTTTTGCTTGATTCTTGTAATCTTTTGTTGATTACACGATATCCGTACCTAAAATACACAATGAACAAACACAAGCATATATTTGGGTATTTTGATGATATTTTAAGCGTTTTAAGCCCGATTTGGACGATGAGACTATGTATAATTACAATCTCATCAATCTACTAGAGAGATTTTGTATATAAAAGGTCATGATTTCGAGTCTCAACTCGTGCTCACTGTAGTTGGTGCTTCTTTAAGCCAAAAAAGTTTCATTGATATTTATTACGGAGTGAACAATGATTCGTGTCAAAAGACACCCAATGACCCAAAATCAAAATATTCATATCAAACTACGCCTTTCTTGTAGTTATATGTTCCTCTTATGCAGGGAAGTCTTATGAAGGATCGAGAACTCACTAAACGGGCTGGAATATTTCGGGCTGGAATATTTCAGGTATTATTCTCTTGTTTTAGAGATGTTTGGATTTGCGGAGTTTTCACCGTAGACCGCGGATCGGGGTAGTCGAGAAATCAGATCGAGTTGGATTGAATCGGACCGTATCAAATGTAACTTTGGTCCGAGCCTTGGTATTTTTAGCCTGTGATTTAGCTTACAATCATACATTATGTTCTATTGAAACAAACCAGATCAGTTTAGATTTAATCAAATCACACTAGATCGACCCAAACATGAGCAAGTATTATGACTTATGAGCCACATTTGAACCATGGTAAACCTTACTTTAATTTAAGAACGAGTTTTGAGTGTTTTTTTATGAGTTTTGCTAATAGTAGCTTTTAAGGCCATGATTAATATTATCATTTTAATTATTGTTAGTTGTAAGAAATTAACTCATCTAATGAGAATAAAATATTTGTAGTGTATAAGAATTTTTAAGAATCTGTTTTATCGACAATGTCATCTAATAAAAATCAACCATTAGTTCATATATATAATAAAATTAAATTCTTAACAACAACTCTTAAAGCCAAAGAGTAGTAGCATCCAAAAAGTAGTGTCATAGCTAAAATATACTATCACGTAGGCTATGACGCTAGAATTGTTATGGCATCGCATTTGATGTGTTTTTGTGAGGAATGATAAACCTTGAAAAGTGATGTCATATCCTTTTTATATTATTACATAATTTGAATATATATAATACAAATTTATAATTTATAAAAGCAAACATTTGATTTATTAAAAAAAGATTACACGAAATTAAAAAAACATTACATAAAAAACACGTACAACATAATCAAATTAAAATGTTACAAATCATTCATCATAAAGGTTGTTTAGATGCTCCGCAAGGTCTTGTCGAAGGTCCTGGTGCACACCTCGGTCTCAAAGTTCGTTGGATTTCCTCGCATGTACTTCGCATCATTCAATCCAATTTCGAACCGTGTTCAGTTCTGGATTAACAAATATATCCTTCAAATTCAATGTGAATTTTTCATTTATCAATATCATGTTATGTAATACTACGTATTATACAACAATACATGATTCTTCTTAACCATTTATTTCATAAGCATGTGCAAGTTGTCTTATGATGCCCCAACAAACTTGTAACCCACTGAAGGCGTGTTCAACATCTTTTCGACTATAACATCTAGTAGTTTTGGTTAATGTAATATCCATGTTCATAAATAAAAAGGTGACTTTACTCTAAAATTTTTGCATTTTCATTATACTACATGACTGACTTATAGATCTCATTATCACAATTGCCTCATCAACATATGCATATATATTGTAAACACTATGTATATACCAAGTCTGAGTTCTGAAAGTTATCATATGAATAAACAATGAATAAGAACAACTCAAATATAACAAGGATATCCTAAATTCCTATAGAAACCCTAGAAATCCCTTATAAACTAATATTTCAAGCAATGTAATCCCAAAATGACAATGTACTATTATTAAACACTCTACATTAATTCTAATCCGCCAAATAAAGGAAAGTTAAATAATCACAAAACACTAATATTCACTAATCACAAGCTAATTACAAAAAATGACCTAAAACCAAGATTAGCATATAAAATGCAATCTATAATGAATTAGACTCTAATCTTTTGCAACAAAACATAAAACTCAACTAAGTATCATAATATGATCATACATTTTTCTTAAACCAAGTTACAAATTATTAAAGCATAAAGTACAAGTTTTTAAAGCATAGAACCTTAATCTTATTTAAATAACCCTAGAATATGCACTACTAGAAAAACAACTTATACCCACAGCAAATTTCGTGGGAAATCCAGTGGGAAAGGGCCCTTACACACGGATTTCCCACGGAATTGTTCCGTTTGTAAAAACATCATTGGTAAATATTTTCCAACGGAATTTCCCATGGAGCGTTGACTATTTTCCCACGGTTTTTATCACACATTTTTAACATTCAAGAAGTGGTTTTTTTCCCACGTATTTCCCAAGAACTTTTTTCCCACAGATTTCCCACGACCATTTTCCCACGGATTTACCACAAGTTTTAACACCCATTTTCCTATATGTTTCCCACAGATTTCCCACAACTATTTCTCACGGATTTCCCACGGATTTCCCGCGAACATATTCCCACGGATTTCCTACAAATTTTATTAATCATGTTCCGTATGTTTCCCACGGATTTCCCACAATAATTTCTCACATATTTCACACAAATATATTTCCACGGATTTCCCACATTACATTTTCCGGATCTAATAATCTATAAAAATATGAAAAACTGGTATTTGACACAATAAAAACTATTAATAAATTACCAAAAGTTAAAAATAAAATACCCCAAATACATAAATGTGTCATCCGTTCGACATAAATCCGTAATCCTAGAAGTGTTATCGATATAGTTAAACACAATAGTTCTGAATTCTAAACCAAAAAACTAAAGCTTAATGCCAATCCTAGAAGTGTGATCGCACCTTTGGGAGTAGTTCTTAAATTTTCTCCACTTTATTAATAATGTGACCAGTATATGCTCTCCCTTGCTCAATCTTCACATCGAAATATCCCAATTTGCTCATAACATCATTCATCCTTCCCGCAACCTGCCGTTGATTCTCAACATGTGTCATCTGTTGCTCCACACAAGCCCTGTTAGTCTTGATATTATATTTCACTTTATCGAGATCTCTTCCTAATTCTGCCATACGCTCTTTTGCCACATTGGTAATTTGCATACTTCTAGCCTCCTGCATTATTGACATGATATCATAAAATCTATATAAACTCTCACTGATGTCAAAAACTCCCAATTTTAACGCTCATCTATTATGGTCTAAAAGTTTATGGAAATAAGTGAAAATGATACAAGATTAGCCAAGTCATGTAACAAGAGAGTCTGCATATCTATGCAGATTGCTTTCAGTTTATAACTTATTGCGAAAAGTACAAAACATGTCAGATGATATATATAGTGTAGTTGTTTAAATACCTCACTTGAAACCATTGTGAAGGTTACATCACGATTCATGAAAGAATACCGGTAGAGAATCTGTGAGGACAGGCCATAGCGATGAGTGACCTTGCATAGTTTTCATGACCACCTTTTGCCATGCTTAAATACGGGTAGAAGGTGGAAGCGCTTGGCAAGGCTGGTTTAGGTGAACCACAAACACATGTCTCACTTTGTATTCCCCTGAATATTGGGGTCCTAAAGCGACCAACTGCAATGCCGATTACATGTTCTAATGCATGTGCGCCTGTATTCAAAGACCAAAAAGGATAAACACTTCTAAGTGACCAACTGTAGTGACTTTAGTAGGTAAACACCAAGCCCTTGTATTTTTTGGTTATTAATAATATGCAACAAAAAAACGACTACGCCTAAGTTGTAATCTAGTGCTAAATTGTAGATGGTTCATTTGTCATTAGCTTCAAATTAAAGATCAGTTGTAGATGAGCAGGGTGTAGTAAAAGAAAATGAAGATTCATATGGATTAAAACTGCATTTGTCATACAGAGTACATGTAATTTGTTTCAATTAGGCTTCAATATCAGCCCTCTTACTGATTTCCCAAGTGGCTACAGTGGATTCCTCCTTTTGTGCCTTGTTGATTCATTTACACACACACGCCCAACATGATTATAAGCAGAAAATTGTAGGTGAGAATGAATTATGATGCAAGTATAAAAAGTGATTCAAGTTTGGCCATTAACTATAGAAAATATATCGATGTGATTTGAAAACTTCATTTAGACGTATTTTATGTTAGATCTAATCATACGATAGACTTGTAACTTGTTCAATCTTATATTATTATTCACCAAACAACCCACTCAAAACGCGCTCAAATGCAAAACTTAACCTATAATGTGCCACTTTTGGAAAGATTCTGATAATAACTATAATCAATTGAAGTTCTGCATCTTTGTGACATCGAATATAAAAACTATGGCAAATTAAAGCTTTAAAAATAGGTAAATAACTGGACAATCGGATTTTCTGACATATACCTATTTGAAATACAGTTTACATGTATCATAATCAAACAAACACAAATTTATCGGAGCAGTTAATCCATTCATGGTTAGTATCATAGGTAGGATCATGTATGCAACCATCAAAATCACAAAATAACCTGATTGTAGTGGGCGAGCATATCTGACAGATGTTTAACTCCTCGGTACTTGATTGGTTGCGATTTGGGTTTTTGGGAATAACAGTTATGCGATGTAAGCCTGATTTTAGATGGATCGTCTAAGCTCAGATAGGCAGCAACTCTTTCAACTATATCATGATAACTGTGAAGTTTTGACCTGAAATGCAAAAAGATCATGTAAAAGATCAATCAAGAGACGACTCTTCACTTCGTGATAACTGTCAATCAAGAGACGACTCTTCACTTCGTAAGTTCCGATCTTGTCTCATCCACCACAAATCCATCATCTCCGAAACTCCTTTTAAGAGACAATAAAAGTTATGAAATCATCATTCAAATCTTATCTATTAAACCAAAAACATAAATTAATCTTGACCAATCACAGATCGAGATCTAAAAATAACAAAACTGATTTTGATTTCCTTTAATTAATACATAGCCTCATATTGATTATTATATTGAAGAAAAAAATTAAAAATAACCTGATTTGTGGATCATCAATATTCGAGGATATATCTAGCGAATGATCGAGGAGACTAGCAAGGATTACAATAGAGAATAGCGAGACAGTTTGAGATGTGAGGAGAAGTTTTTTTGTTAGAGATAGACTAAGGATATGTTTGAGATCTGAGATAGTGAGTAAGGATATGTTTTTTTAGAGATAGAGGAGGGACAATTTGATTTTTTGGTGAAAAATATAAGCGGGACAATGAAAATGCTGAAAATGTTATATGGGTGGGAAATTCGTGGCAAATTTACGCTTTACATTCCCACTGATATTTTTTGTAAGAAATATGTGGGTAATTACCCACGGATTTCCTACAGATTTGTAATATATGTGGAAAATCTGTGGGAAATTTGTGGGAAATTACTCACGACATTCCCACGGACATGATCTTTTCCTTTTATTTTTCTCGATATGGATACATTTTTACGCATATACACGTCCGCATACCTACATAAAAGATATCAATAGACAAAACTATTTTCATAAATATTAAACGGATGAGTTAAGAGTGTAACATTATACATAAGATGTTAAACGGATGGTTCGAAAAGTATTGTTATACATGAGATGTCAAACGGATAATTCACTATAATATCGTTGCACATGGCATGTTCAATAGATATATTAAATGTTAACGGAGTAGTCGATAAGGTATCGTTGTACACGAGATGTTCAAATAAGTAGTCGATAGGGCATCGTTGTATACGATATGTTCAAATGGTATCGTTGTATACAAGATATTCAAAGGAGTAGTCGATAGGGTATCTTATACACGAGATGTTCAAAAGAGCAGTCAATAGGGTATCATTGTACACGAGATGTTCAAACAAGTTATCGATAGGGTATCGTTGTACACGAGATGTTCAAATGAGTTGTCGATAGGGTATCGTTGGATACGAGATGCTCAAGAGTAGCCGATAGGGTATCGTTGTACACAAGATGTTCAAATGAGTGGTCGATATGTTATCGTTGTACACGAGATGTTCAAATGAGTAGTCAATAGGGTATCGTTGTACACGAGATGTTCAAATGAGTAGTCGATAGGGCATCGTTGTATACGATATGTTCAAATGAGTAGTCGATAGGGTATCGTTGTACACGAGATGTTCAAATGAGTAGTCAATAGGGTATCGTTGTACCAGAGATGTTCAAATAAGTAGTCGATAGGGCATCGTTGTATACGAGATGTTCAAAGGAGTAGGTATCGTTGTATACGATATGTTCAAAGGGTATCGTTGTACACGAGATGTTCAAATGAGTAGTCGATAGGGTATCGTTGTATACGATATGTTCAAATGAGTAGTCGATAGGGTATCGTTGTATACGAGATGTTCAAATGAGTAGTCGATAGGGTATCGTTGTATACGATATGTTCAAATGAGTAGTCGATATGGTATCGTTGTATACGAGATGTTCAAATGAGTAGTAGATAAGGTATCGTTGTATACGAGATGTTCAAATAAGTAGTCGATAAGGCAACGTTGTATACGAGATGTTCAAAGGAGTAGGTATCGTTGTATACGATATGTTCAAAGGGTATCGTTGTACACGAGATGTTCAAATGAGTAGTCGATAGGGTATCGTTGTACACGATATGTTCAAAAGAGTAGTCAATAGGGTATCGTTGTACACGAGATGTTCAAACAAGTTGTCGATAGGGTATCGTTGTACACGAGATGTTCAAATGAGTTGTCAATGGGGTATCGTTGTATACGAGATGCTCAAATGAGTAGCCGATAGGGTATCGTTGTATACGAGATGCTCAAATGAGTTGTCGATATGTTATCGTTGTACACGAGATGTTCAAATAAGTAGTCGATAGGGCATCGTTGTACACGATATGTTCAAATGAGTAGTCAATAAGGTATCGTTATACACGAGATGTTCAAAATAGTAGTCGATAGGGAATCTTATCGACGCCAAACCCGTGGTAAACTATGAATTCAAATGCACTACTACATGAGCTTTACAATAGCGTGGGGAACATTAGTTTGCGGTAGTTTATCATTTCGTCAATTTAGCATCTCGACTTCGTAATCTAATTCATATGTTTTATCTACTTCGTAATGTAATTCGTATGTTTTATCTACTTCGTAATTCAATTCGTATGTTTTATCGAATTTGTAATTTAATTTGTATGTTTTATCATCTTTTTAATATAATTCGTATGTTTTTTCGAGTTTGTAATATAATTCGTATGTTTATTGTTTAAATTTTTATCGACTTTATAATGTAGTTTGTATGTTTTATTGAATAAACTTTTATCAACTTTCTCACGGATGTATAAATCACAAAATATTGGTAGTCCGTGGGAAATATGTGGGTAATATGTGGGAAATCCGTGGGAAATCCGTGGGAAATCCGTGGGAAATCTGTAATCCGTGGGAAATCCGTGGGTAATTTACCCACACATTTCCCACAGATATGTAAATAACAAAATAATGTGTTTTTCGTGGGAAAGTTCCGTGGTTAATCCGTGGGTAAATTACCCACGGATTTCCCACGGATGTATAATTAATAAAATATTATGAGTTCCGTAGGAAATCCCTGAATAAATTACCCACGAATTTCCCACGGATGAATAAATAATAAAATAATATGTTGCCCGTGGGAAATCCATGGGTAAATTACCCACGGATTTCCAACGGATGAATAGATAATAAAAATAATATGTTATCCGTGGGTAATTTACCCACGGATTTCCCACGGATGAATAAATAATAAAATAATACGTTGTCCGTGGGAAATCCGTGGATAAATTACCCACGGATTTCCCACGGATAGATAAATAATAATAATAACGTGTATACCGTGGGAAATCCGTGGGTAAATTGCCACAGCTTTCCCACAGATGTGTAAAATAACAAAAAATAGTTTTGTACTCCGTGGGTAATTTGCAATCCGTGGGAAGTCCGTGGGTAATTTGTCATGACTTTCCCACGGAAACCTTGGTCAATGCTTCTGTGGGAAATCCGTGGGTAATTTCCCACGGATTTCCGACGGAATGTTTTTTTGTCATTTCTGTGGGAAATCCGTGGGAATACCGTGTCAAATTTCCCACGGTTTTTGTTTCGTGGGAAAAATTTCGTGGGTAAAGGCTGTTTGTGTAATAGTGATGATCAACTTATATAAACCCTCAAACTAAGAATGTAGAACCCATAGAAGTCATAAACATACTATATAATTGATGAGACTGTATTTATACATATTCTCATCGTCCAAATCGGGCTTAAAACGTTTAAAATATCATCAAAATACCCCAATATATGCCTGTGTTTGTTCATTGTGTATTTTAGGTATGGATATCGTGAATTCACCAAATGATCAAAGGAATCAAGCAAAAACGAACACGGGAAACGAAGCCGCACAAAGAACCGGACCCGAATCATGAATTACCTTTGAAGTCCTTGAAGTTTGAAGATTTGACAACTTTGGTCCCTCATTTTTGAAGATTTGGCAAGAATAGACCTTGGAGAAATCATTATTGGCAAGTAATGTCCTCTATGTTTGAAGATTATACATGGAAGCCCTTGAAGAATGCATTATTTGCATATATGATCCTTTACTAAAAGTTTGCAAATATCATGTGCCAAATTTGACAAGTGCTTGAAAGATGATATAAAAGGGAAAATGAGTTTCTGGCTATTTAATACAACTTGAAGACATGTTGAAACTTGGGGGGGCTATACTGCCCAGACAACAATACTCCCTTCCACCACTCCAAACCCGCCACGTCACCTTCACTTACCCACCATCCAATCAGAAAGCACCCCTCGTCTACCTCAACCTTCCACTTCTTTTATTTATTAACTGATTTTAATATCAGTTTAATTAAGTAGGGGAAACAAATATTTAAACTTCATTACCCCATAAACCAAATCAAACTTCCTTCCTTAAACCCAGTTTACCCCATAAACCCTAATCTAATTAGGGTGAAAAACAAAGGGGTTTGATCCCCTAAAATGAAGATTGGTGATTCATCATGTTCTAAACCCATCCCACCAACAAACTCTCCATCTCGTGACCCCTGGACCCCACACGGGACAACCCTGTCACCTTCAAAAATGGCAACAAAGGTATCTCAGCAGAACATCAACGTCCCACATCAAATCCTTGGTCCCAAAGGATCCATTTAACGTTCAAGATCATTTATTCTTAGCTGTCAATCACATGGGCACATATTGACTCATTTTCAGTCAAAGATTCCAAGGGCATGATTGGAAATTCGTTATTAGGGTTTCAGTATTATTTCATATTCTAGATAGTTCTTGTTTGCCTATAAAAGGAGCACCAAACATGTTGGTTTGCCCTTTGTTCCAGTTTTGTACTATTTTAATTTAGTAATGATAATGAAGTTTTAAAATTTATGCAAGACTGAGTTCCTTCATTATTCTTTTAGTGTAACCTTTCAATTTTTTTTGCAAATTAGTCTAAAAGTGTCTTTGAGTTTTACTTTAGGAAGTTTCTAGTTAAAACGTGTTGAGTTTTTAGGAAACCAAATCCAAACATGAGATGAAGTGAAAGTGGATTTTCATGTTTGAATGGGTGTTTCTTGTTAAGCTTTGTAATTTTCAATTGATTCAAAGTTTGTTTTTTTTAAAAAGTGGTTTCAGAAAGGTGTTGATTTCAGGTTGTTTCAGTAGTTTGATTTTGTCTAAAAAATCTTTCAATTTTTACTTTACTGATTATTTATTGTTTAAAGGCTGTCCAAGAGTTCTTGACAAAGCTTTTGGCTAAGCCTTTAGACTTGAAGTTTTTTCTTTTGGTTGGTTGTTTGTGTGCAGGTTTCAAGTAGTAACAAGGACAACCATCCCATCTCATAATCTCTCATTTTTGAAGATATTGTTACCCCGGTTCAATTGTTGAACCACAATGGAGCTCTCTACACACTCTTGGGTTCATGAACAGTAACAAAAGAAGGCATCAGCTAACCAAGGTCTGGCTTGAACCCTTTTGCATTTGTTTTTTTTGGATTCTTATGTGTATGTGGCTTTGTTGTTCAAAGTGACTGATTTTGTGATTTTTTTTGGTATTGAATGAAGTTGTTTGAATGCTAGCTAGTAGTTGGTTTATGCTTGTCATTTGGTTTAGTGCATGCTTAGATAGATTGCTATAAGTTTGGTTTGAATTTGAGTTGATTTGGTTTGCAAAAAATAGTGTTACTGATTATAAGGTGGTGTTTGGATCTGCATTTTAGGTTATGACTAGTAGTAGTTTATGACTTGAATATAGCTCAAACACACCTAAGTAAGTAGTAAAGAGTTGATTCAGTTATTATCTTTGGGTAGTATGGGATTTAGATAGAATTTGCATGTTAAAAAACGGGTTAAAATAGCTTAAACAGAAAGTCCATTTGTCTATGTTTAATTGAGAGTAAATTGCCATAAAATCTTGTAGATTATTAAGAATAGGTGTAATATAGGGTTGTTGATCAATTGGTTGTGATTTGGTGATCATTTGAGCAAGTTATAGGCTTCTGAAATTCGTCCTAGTGCCAAAAACACCACTACTGTTCATCAGACCCCTTGTTTAGCATATCAGTCACTTTAATTGCCTCTTTTTGTGTGATTTTTGTATTGGGCTTGCCTGTTTTCTTGTTTATTGTGACTCCCCACACTTCACTGAGTGTGGGGGTGCCTCTCTTGTCCATCAAAACAAACTCAAGCAAAAGTTCTAGGTCAAAACATCACCAGACCTTGATATTGCACTAGCAGTGGGAACTTCATTACCCCTGCTAGTGTTTTTGTTCCCACTGCTACACTAAAAGACAGAAAACAAGCAAAAGGTCACTTTCAGTTTCATTTATTTTTGTCTTTAGTGAACAAATTTAGGAATTAGGGTTTCAAACTTTTTCCATTATTTTTCTTTTTTAATTTCTGATTTTTCAGTTTAGTTTATTTTGGTGTTACTGTTCATTTGCTATTTTTCACATTTAATTGCATTTTTAATTACTTTTAATTATTCTGATTTTGTCATTTAGTGTAAAAAAGTAATATTTTTCAGATTTAAAAATTTTCTTAGAGTTAGAAAAATATTTTAAGATTTTTAGTTTAAAAAATATTTACTGTTCACTTTTTAATTATTTTTAATAATTAAATTAGTTTAATTAGGGTTTAATTATTAATCAGTTTTGTCTTTTAGTGCAAATTTTTACATTTTTCAAACTTTCTCAATTTTCTACTGTTCTTTAGGGTAATTTAGGATTTTTAAAATTGTCAAATTAATTTTGGCATTATTTAATTATTTTTTATGATTAATTTAGTTTAAAAATAGTTTTAAGTCATTTAAAAATAGAAAAATAGTTTTTAAAATTTAAGAAAAATAGTTTTTAGTCTTTAAATAATATAATTGACTTATTAGTTCAATAAAATAATATTTTGGGCGTTTTGTTAATTATATTTAATTTTTGGGCTTTAATTAGCATTAAAAATTGAATATTTAATTAATAAAAGGTTTTAAAATATATTTGTTGGATTTTTATTCTTATTTATATTATTTAAGACTTAGTTTAATCTTTTAATTATTTTTTAGGCTTTATTTTTAATTTTGTCACGTTTTACGTATTTATGTTCGCGTTTTACGTTAATTCGTCGTAGTTTAAACGTAGTCGTAACTCGTCTTTTATTTTTCTCTCTTGTAACCAAAAACGTCACTAATCCAAAATTGATTATATATATATTAGCACATTAATACACACACCTCCTTCGAGAATGAACTTGGAATTTATTCGTCTTCACGGTTTTCCTAAATCGTGTCGATTAATACTTACCATATTTATACGTTGTTTTCCTAAACGCGTATTTACTACATCAATCATTTTGGCGCCGCTGCCGGGGAGGTGTTTAGTGTGCCATTATTATTAGTATCGTGTTTGTGTGAGTAGTGCGTTTTTGCTTTTCAAATTTTTGGAAAGCGTAAATATCGTACATACTCATTTTTTGTTATTTTTCTTTAATATATTATAGTATCCAAATAAATCGTGTTTAATTTTCCTAAATTAAACACAAATCAACCTTTTACTATATTGTAGATATATTGGTTTTCGTTTTTATTGTGAATATATTATTATTATATTGTATTTACGTAAGAACAATAAATATACAAGTACTCCAAAAGCGTGAAAACGCAACCTTGATTCGGGATTTCATCACTCGATCATTGTATTCGAATCTAAAGCAAAAGTTTAAAGGCAAAATAGATAAATACTTTCGTGAGGCTTAATTTCAATTGACACAAACTATAAGGTGGGTATAAGGCGGTTGTATTTCACGACCTAAAGGAAAAAGGCTCTTAAGTGCTTCGCGCCGCCTCGTTTCCTCCGCTTGCTTGTGCGTGTTTTGAGAAAGAGGGCTAATCGAGGGTTTGCCGCCCAAGTATTATCTACGTATATTATATTTGCTTGTGTTTTCAAGATTAAACCCTCTTGAACGTTTTGGTGTTCCACCAACGTTCTAAAGTCATCGAGAACGTTCACTCCACGTGATCGTTTTCATTCTTCGAGGCTCCTTTAATCGAGAAAGTCGATTCGAGGAGAGATTTGTAGATTTGTGTCTACGTAATACATTAAAAAATCCAAAAAAATTAAAAAACCAATCAAAAACAAAAAAAAATTGAAAAAAATCGAAAAACCGCAAAAAGAATCTTCTTTGCTACCACCCATTCTACGCTTAGTGCATGCGCACTCGATCGAAGGATTATTCCAATTCTAGCGAAGCTTCGAATCGACGCAATCGTAATCGAAGGAATCGACGACGTAGACGAGAATTAGAAACCGACGTTCCTAATATCGTTGTTGAAGAAACCGTAGAGGAGATGGCCGATAATCGTTCGATGATGGAATTGCTCCAAGCACCCACCGAGGGTTATGGAGACGCGATCGTAATTCCCGCTATCGAAGCGGAGAATTTTGAGATCAAGAGCGGAATGCTTTCGTTGATACAAGCTACGAAGTTTCTAGGTCGTGAAGCCGATAATCCTCACGACCATATTCGGAATTTTGATCGGCTTTTAGCCACGAGCAAGTTTAAGAACGTCGACACCGATGTCGTCAAGCTTATGCTTTTTCCGTACTCGCTCGATGGTGCCACCAAGGATTGGTACGAGAACGAGCCACCTAATTCCATAACTACGTGGAAGGATCTCGTTTCCAAGTTCGTTAATTATTTTTTCCCACCGTCTAAGACGACGTTTTTCAAAAATGAAATTACGAAATTTGAGCAAAAACCGAATGAATCTTTTAAAGACGCGTGGGATCGTTTTAAGGAATTGCTTAGGCAATGTCCTCACCATGGTTTTTCCGAGTTGCACCAAATCGATACGTTTTACAACGGTCTTAATTTTCACGAACAAGACTCGTTGAATTCCGCCGCCGGTGGCAATTTTTTGTGTAAGACTCCGAAAGATGCTTTGATAATTATCGAAAACCGATCCAAGGTTTACCAACTCCGCAACGCACCGAGTGTTGCCAATGTCGCTAATGTTAGTGGTTCTAATCGCGACATTGAGAGAGTTGATGCGAAAGTCGATAAATTGACGAATGTGTTCACGTCTTATCTCATTGAAATGCAAAAGAAATACGCTCCCGCTACGGTAAAAGCGGTTGAGGTTTCGTGTACGTTTTGTGGTGGACCTCATAATTATTCCGAGTGTGCGGCTACGGATGGCCAAACATCAAATGTGAGTGCGTTAAACAACAATTTTTCTAATCAAAATCAAAATAATACCGGTCCATCACAACAAGGCAATTATAACCAAGGCAACAATTTTCAAAACCGAAACAATTTTCATGGAAATAATCAACAAGGAAATTTTTCGAATCAAAATCAAGGAGGTTATAATCAAGGTCGTAATATAACTTGGCAAAATAGAGATAACAATCAAGGAAACAATTTTACAAGTGGTAATCAAGAAAATTTTCAAAGAAACAATCAAAACCAAGGGAACTTTAATTCAAATCAAAATAGTTCGTCAAACGATTTTCAAAATTACATGAAAACGAATGAGGCTAATATGAGACGATTAGAGGGAGAAATTGGTACTTTGAAAAACGACTTTACAAATACTTTGAAATTGCAAAACACGAAGATTGAGCAAGGGCAAATTGATATTAAAAAGATGTTTTCGGCCATAATGAACAAGTCCTCGGGTGCATCATCGAGTTCGTTACCTAGTGACACTATTGCTAATCCAAAAGAACAATGTAAAGCCGCCTCGTCTCGTGAGAAAGGTCGTGTGATTACCCCTAACCTTGAAGGATTCCATGTTGTTTATCCCTCTCAACCCTCGACTTCTAAGACGTATTCTTGTTCTAAAGTCGATGGGGTGAACGTGGCGACCAAGGAAATGAGTGCACACCCTCGTGTACCTCAAATTCCGTCCACGGTTCAAAAAGAGAGCTTTGTAGACCTTACCAAAGTAACCCTTGAAGAAACTTGTGCATCGATCCTTCTTAAAAAACCCAAAAGGCGTATGCCGAGAAAGGAAAAGGATCCGGGCCAATTTCTACTACCTTGTGATTTTTCCGAGATTGAGGGATGTTTAGCCCTTGCCGATTTAGGTGCTAGCATCAATCTCATGCCTCATTCTCTTTGGAAATTGATGAGATTGCCTTCGCTTACCCCCACGAACATGACAATCGAGCTTGCAAATTGTACACCTTTAATACCAATTGGAATAGCCGAGGATGTCTATGTTAGGATTGGAAAGTTTGTTTTTCCCGCGGATTTCGTTATATCCGATTACGAGTGTGACCCTAAATGTCCCATTATTTTAGGCCGACCATTCTTATCGACGGCTCGAACCGTAATCGACGTTCACGAGGGGAGACTTACTATGAGATATGGGGATGAAAAATAGACTTTTTCGCTAGAAAATCCCAAGGATTTAATGAGAATGAAAAAAACCGAGGTTTCAAATCCTAATGATTCAAATTCTAATGATTTCAAAATGTTTACTTTAGCGGAAAGAATGAAGCTTGATGCATGTTTTGAAAGAATTAAGAAAAACGGTTTTAAGGATGATGATTTTAATGATAAAGAATACGTGTACCTAATTCAAAAGGGTATGTGTAAATTTATGAATGAAAACTCACTTTGGGATGTTTTTACCGAAACAAGTGAAAAACCAATTCCAAAGGGCGACGTTAGTGCCATCACGACAAAGACCAAAATGGGCTCGTCTTCACCACCTTCAAAGGACCACGTCTTTGAGGCTTCAACTTCTAACTCCATCGAAGTGCCTCCTTTGCCTAGCCCAACACCCGTTGAGGCTAAAGGGTTTATCGACATCGATCCTCTCGTCTTAGAAAAGTCACCTAAGCATAGTCATTTGACTTGTAAGTCCATGGTTGTGAGTGCTCACATCGACTCTTTCTTTGACGATGACGATGGCGATTTTGTCGAGCTTGATCACGTACTTCAAAATCCACATACAACTTTTGATTCTCCAAAGAAGAAACATGTGAAGTACGATGATTATGAGTTTGATCCCGAGATTGAGGAAATCATTGAACGAGAGATAGCTCTTATGCCTTCACTTCCACCTACGAGTGAGGTCGACCTTTCCAAAATCGAGGACGAACTTAATGAGTTGGAACGTCTTATTTTCGATGACGAACCAACTCATGTGACCACTAAGAATCCAATTCTCGAGGAGTTACCTAATCAACACTCCTCATTTGAGAATGACGTTTACCATATTCGTGAGGATCTAACTTATCAACGATCCCCATAAAAGAATGATGGTTTCGTGCTTGATCGTGATCTTTTCGAGAGAGTTTCTAAGATACTCAAGGAGGGGAATGACAAACCTTGGTTTGACAAACCTATCTTTGATGAAGAAATCGATGAAATCGACGTTCATGAGGATGACGAGTATGTAGACCCCGAGGGGGCGGTGTTCTTTATTGACAAACGTTTTGAGAACTTATACAATCCGCCACCCCCTCCCGCCAAAGACTTAAATGTGAGGATTTTTAGCGCGACTAATTTTGAATTTGACACGCCAAATATTTTCAACATTATTCAATCGGGTTTTCATAAAGAGTTTTTGAACGATGAAAAAGGAAAAGATTTTAAAAATGTTTTAAAAGATTTTTCTACAAATCTAACTCCGTCATCACATCGTTTTATGAGTGCTACCACCTCGTCTACTCCTTTTGACGATGGTTGGTGTGGTCTTAGTGTGGGGGAAGCCCCAAATGTTCCCTCGCATTTCTCCACCGAGGACGAGATTTACGATCCCGGAATTGCTTGTAAAGGGAAATCTCGGTCTTCCACCGATGCAATAAATGGAAATCATATCTTTGCTTGGTGTGAGTCTACCTCGAGTAGCTCATTTTAGTGACTTACCCATTGCCCCACCTTTCTACTTCTTATCTCTTTTCTTCTACCCCATTGGGGTTTGTGTTGGAGTGGCGTTGTTTCGTCTTTCATCCGAAAACGAGGACGCTATCTTTGACCCCGGTATACGTTTATCGGGTTTTTAAAAGTACTCCATGTACTTTTGGGCCTTGTTTATCATGTAAGCCCCACTAAAAATGACCAAACCAAGATTATCTCTAAATGATCACATTTATGGGGATTCGAGTCGAGCTTTTGACTCGGTTATAAAAAACAAGGTGCCTCGTGGGGGATTCTCATGCTTATCCTTGTAAATATTATCGCTTTCTTAGTTAACGTAACGAGGGGACTTGTGCTCTTCCAACCTTTGTTCCGTGGTTGTTTGTGGTTGTGATTCATTAGGTTCATTGTCATCATTGAAGCCTCTCGTGTTCGTTTTACGGATCACTCGAGCTTTGATCGTTGCCTTTGGAGATTCCGATATCCGATGATATCCTTTTATGTTCTAACGTTTATCTTATTAGCATAATTAATAAACGGCTTTTAGGTTATTCGTTTTACCCTTTCCATGCTCGAGATTAAGCATTCGACTTCGTCTCTAGTATGGGGGTGTTTACACCCCTAGACTCGAAACATTGAGGACAATGTTTAGTTTTAGTATGAGGGGGTGAGTAGATACTTCACCTTGCTTACGTCAACACGCAATCCAATATTCATCTTTTTGTTATCGTTTTATGCAAAATAAGGCTAAAAATGGCCAAAATTTTAAAATATTTCTTGTTTTTCATAAGTGTTAAGACACGAATGTAGGTTTTCCGATGGTGAGAACGAGAGTAATTTTTGACTCGACCGTGCGTGTTGAGCACTTAGCTTCGATTCCTTAACTTTTTAGGCTAAGTCTCTTAAATGAGGACGAGAAATGATAGAGTTATTTATAAGTCTCGTAATCGTCACGATCTTATGTGTAGTAATTATTAGCTTATTCTCCAAACGCTTTTTGCATAATAAATTGTTAATAAATATTGATTTGGCGGTTTAGTCACTATTGTTGGGTTTCTAATTTGTTTTGGTAGCTTCCATGTAATTAAATTGGGAAAACATTAAGGTATCGCCAGCGTCACGGTTTTGAAGTATTGACACCCGAATAATCGAAAGCTTCACCTAATAATAAGATTTCAAGTGCTCACCTAAATTAAGCAAAAATTTGAAGCTCACAAGGCCGAAAAATATATGCCCAAATTGAAAGTGAATCAAGCCTTAATCTTCGAAGCTTTAAAGATCCAAAATTCGCTTTAGCGTGAGGATATACGTCTTTGGCTAATAAAACCACCGATGAGGCGGATAATAAAAGGCAAGGCCAGACCGAAGTCATAATAAAAGCTTCATGGCGAAGTTGAATAAAAGATGGAGGTAAACCAAAGATAATAAGGCCCTTCCATTAGGGGGCGTATAAAAGTCTTGGTAATAAGTCTCATGTTCAAAACCGTTATAAAATCGTGTTTATTGATCCTTCTTGTTGACTTAATTTTTTGACATCGTTGTCTATTGGGGTGAATTATTGATTTAATGATTTTGGTTACACCGTTAAGTTTCTATTTTTAGACTTAATCTCTATTCACGCATAAGTCAATGATGTATCCTCGTGATCATTAAGACAAAATAAAATATAAGAGATACCAAGTAGGAATAAGGGAGTTTAGGTTCGTAATTAACACTCATGAGATGTGTTCGTGTTGCTAACTTACAATAACAATGATCTCGTTACACGCTTAGCATGGAATTGGGTGCAAATCGAGGACGACGAAATTATTTCTAACGAAGCATTCACGTGTTCTTGTACTATGATCCTAAAAGTCACTTTCTCGTGATGAAAACAATACATTATGTCTAACACATGTGTAGTAGTTTATTTAAATTTATGTCTTCAATAAAAGTCATCATAAAATAAATTTTGGAAGTGCTACGATACTTAATTCTAGCATTGCGTGGGGACACGACAATGGTTTAGTATGGGGGAGTGATGAGACTGTATTTATACATAGTCTCATCGTCCAAATCAGGCTTAAAACGTTTAAAATATCATCAAAATACCCCAATATATGCCTGTGTTTGTTCATTGTGTATTTTAGGTATGGATATCGTGAATTCACCAAATGATCAAAGGAATCAAGCAAAAACGAACACGGGAAACGAAGCCGCACAAAGAACCGGACCCGAATCATGAATTACCTTTGAAGTCCTTGAAGTTTGAAGATTTGACAACTTTGGTCCCTCATTTTTGAAGATTTGGCAAGAATAGACCTTGGAGAAATCATTATTGGCAAGAAATGTCCTCTATGTTTGAAGATTATACATGGAAGCCCTTGAAGAATGCATTATTTGCATATATGATCCTTTACTAAAAGTTTGCAAATATCATGTGCCAAATTTGACAAGTGCTTGAAAGATGATATAAAAGGGAAAATGAGTTTCTGGCTATTTAATACAACTTGAAGACATATTGAAACTTGGGGGGGCTATACTGCCTAGACAACAATACTCCCTTCCACCACTCCAAACCCGCCACGTCACCTTCACTTACCCACCATCCAATCAGAAAGCACCCCTCGTCCACCTCAACCTTCCACTTCTTTTATTTATTAACTGATTTTAATATCAGTTTAATTAAGTGGGGGAAACAAATATTTAAACTTCATTACCCCATAAACCAAATCAAACTTCCTTCCTTAAACCCAGTTTACCCCATAAACCCTAATCTAATTAGGGTGAAAAACAAAGGGGTTTGATCCCCTAAAATGCATATTGGTGATTCATCATGTTCTAAACCTATCCCACCAACAAACTCTCCATCTCGTGACCCCTGGACCCCACATGGGACAACCCTGTCACCTTCAAAAATGGCAACAAAGGTATCTCAGCAGAACATCAACGTCCCACATCAAATCCTTGGTCCCAAAGGATCCATTTAACATTCAAGATCATTTATTCTTAGCTGTCAATCACATGGGCACATATTGACTCATTTTTAGTCAAAGATTCCAAGGGCATGATTGGAAATTCGTTACTAGGGTTTCAGTATTATTTCAATTCTAGATAGTTCTTGTTTGCCTATAAAAGGAGCACCAAACATGTTGGTTTGCCCTTTGTTCCAGTTTTGTACTATTTTAATTTAGTAATGATAATGAAGTTTTAAAATTTGTGCAAGACTGAGTTCCTTCATTATTCTTTTAGTGTAACCTTTCAATTTTTTTTGCAAATTAGTCTAAAAGTGTCTTTGAGTTTTACTTTAGGAAGTTTCTGGTTAAAACGTGTTGAGTTTTTAGGAAACCAAATCCAAACATGAGATGAAGTAAAAGTGGATTTTCATGTTTGAATGGGTGTTTCTTGTTAAGCTTTGTAATTTTCAATTGATTCAAAGTTTGTTTTTTTTTAAAAAGTGGTTTCAGAAAGGTGTTGATTTCAGGTTGTTTCAGTAGTTTGATTTTGTCTAAAAAATCTTTCAATTTTTACTTTACTGATTATTTACTGTTTAAAGGCTGTCCAAGAGTTCTTGACAAAGCTTTTGGCTAAGCCTTTAGACTTGAAGTTTTTTCTTTTGGTTGGTTGTTTGTGTGCAGGTTTCAAGTAGTAACAAGGACAACCATCCCATCTCATAATCTCTCATTTTTGAAGATATTGTTACCCCGGTTTAGTTGTTGAACCACAACGGGGCTCTCTACACACTCTTGGGTTCATGAACAGTAACAAAAGAAGGCATCAGCTAACTAAGGTCTGGCTTGAACCCTTTTGCATTTGTTTTTTTGGATTCTTATGTGTATGTGGCTTTGTTGTTCAAAGTGACTGATTTTGTGATTTTTTTTGGTATTGAATGAAGTTGTTTGAATGCTAGCTAGTAGTTGGTTTATGCTTGTCAGTTGGTTTAGTGCATGCTTAGATAGATTGCTATAAGTTTGGTTTGAATTTGAGTTGATTTGGTTTGCAAAAAATAGTGTTACTGATTATAAGGGGGTGTTTGGATCTGCATTTTAGGTTAAGACTAGTAGTAGTTTATGACTTGAATATAGCTCAAACACATCTAAGTAAGTAGTAAAGAGTTGATTCAGTTATTATCTTTGGGTAGTATGGGATTTAGATAGAATTTGCATGTTAAAAAATGGGTTAAAATAGCTTAAACAGAAAGTCCATTTGTCTATGTTTAATTGAGAGTAAATTGCCATAAAATCTTGTAGATTATTAAGAATAGGTGTAATATAGGGTTGTTGATCAATTGGTTGTGATTTGGTGATCATTTGAGCAAGTTATAGGCTTCTGAAATTCGTCCTAGTGCCAAAAACACCATTACTGTTCATCAGACCCCTTGTTTAGCATATCAGTCACTTTAATTGCCTCTTTTTGTGTGATTTTTGTATTGTGCTTGCCTGTTTTCTTGTTTATTGTGACTCCCCACACTTTACTGAGTGTGGGGGTGCCTCTCTTGTCCATCAAAACAAACTCAAGCAAAAGTTCTAGGTCAAAACATCACCAGACCTTGATATTGCACTAGCAATGGGAACTTCATTACCCCTGCTAGTGTTTTTGTTCCCACTGCTACACTAAAAGACAGAAAACAAGCAAAAGGTCACTTTCAGTTTCATTTATTTTTGTCTTTAGTGAACAAATTTAGGAATTAGGGTTTCAAACTTTTTCCATTATTTTTCTTTTTTAATTTCTGATTTTTCAGTTTAGTTTATTTTGGTGTTACTGTTCATTTGCTATTTTTCACATTTAATTGCATTTTTAATTACTTTTAATTATTCTGATTTTGTCATTTAGTGTAAAAAAGTAATATTTTTCAGATTTAAAAATTTTCTTAGACTTAGAAAAATATTTTAAGATTTTTAGTTTAAAAAATATTTACTGTTCACTTTTTAATTATTTTTTATAATTAAATTAGTTTAATTAGGGTTTAATTATTAATCAGTTTTGTCTTTTAGTGCAAATTTTTACATTCTTCAAACTTTCTCAATTTTCTACTGTTATTTAGGGTAATTTAGGATTTTTAAAATTGTCAAATTAATTTTGGCATTATTTAATTATTTTTTATGATTAATTTAGTTTAAAAATAGTTTTAAGTCATTTAAAAATAGAAAAATAGTTTTTAAAATTTAAGAAAAATAGTTTTTAGTCTTTAAATAATATAATTGACTTATTAGTTCAATAAAATAATATTTTGGGCATTTTGTTAATTATATTTATTTTTTGGGCTTTAATTAGCATTAAAAATTGAATATTTAATTAATAAAAGGTTTTAAAATATATTTGTTGGATTTTTATTCTTATTTATATTATTTAAGACTTAGTTTAATCTTTTAATTAATTTTTAGGCTTTATTTTTAATTATGTCACGTTTTACGTATTTACGTTCGCGTTTTACGTTAATTCGTCGTAGTTTAAACGTAGTCGTAACTCGTCTTTTATTTTTCTCTCTTGTAACCAAAAACGTCACTAATCCAAACTTGATTTTATATATATTGGCACATTAATACACACACCTCCTTCGAGAACGAACTTGGAATTTATTCGTCTTCACGGTTTTCCTAAATCGTGTCGATTAATACTTACCACATTTATACGTTGTTTTCCTAAACGCGTATTTACTACATCAATCAATAATCCCTAGAATAAGAATACATAAGAATATAAACCCTAATTACCTAAGTTAGAAAATCATTAGGACTAATAACCTAAAAACCCTAATATTAAGAGATCTACATAGAATCACTACCTAGTTCTTTTTGGACAAGTCTAAAAATAATCATAGGACTTAATTAAGATTATAAGATGATATTAAGACAATGTACAAGTACCATAATGCACATGGTACAAGATTTCAATGCATGACTTGTAGATTAGGTCAAAATAGGTATTTTCACTCTTTAGACATGTTTACCCTAACTAAACCCTTAAACCAAGTGTGAGAACTCACTGGACACTTAAGACACAATGTATAGGACCTAAATTAAGTTTACATCAGTAGCTAAGAGGAGGCTAATCACATTTGCTAAGATTAAACCCTAGATCATTAGAAAACCCTAATCTACAAATATATATACTTCCTATTTTCACATCAAACCTTTGTTAAACTTCAAACCAAGGCCCCAAATCTCTTAGAATGTATAAACCCTAATTAAGCCCTAATGATTCACTAATCACTTTCCTAAGCCCTTAATCACCAAAAACACAAAGCATAAGTTACAAGCCCTAGTTTTAGGATCCAGTTTACATCTTCCCTCCAAAACTCATTTTCAAACCATTTCCCTCCATTCCAATTTTGAAAACCTGATCTTTATTCATCCTAGTTTATTTTAGGAGTGTGACAAGTAGGTAGATCACCTCCTTTCTTGCTACACATCACCATTCTTATCCTATGTTAGCCGTGATCTATTTCTAGCCATAAAGAAGGATTAGGACAAATCTACGAGCTATAAGCTTGTGTATATCTTCAATAGCCTTAATTATTCACCCCTTTATCTATCTTACACGTTTGAATGCAAAACTTGGAGGCTAAGGGTCATTTCAAGTATAAATAGGGGCGTATAACTTCATTTGAAACTTGCACCCAGTTTCCTCTCTATCTCATACCCATTCTCCATTTACACCTCTATATACGTCTTAGGACATCCCACAAGGCCAAAAACCAGGTCTAGAAGCTAGCCATTGAAGCTCTTGAAGCTTTGATAGCAAGTTGTGTTCATAAGAAGCCATAAGGAGCCATTTTGGAGCTACCTAGGTAAATCTATGTTAACCAAAGGCTTTGATCTTGTTATAAAGTTTAATTAGGCTTTTTATAATGCCAAAATTATGTTAGAAAGATCATACAAAACAAACTAAGTCATTTCATCATTTTAAATGAAAGTTATAAGTTAAAGATGTCTCAAACCCCTAGTTTTGTAATCTACATGAAATAATGAGAAAAAACACATTTCAAAAGCTACAATTCTGAAGAAATGTTGTTATTATTATTATAAATGTGTTCATAAACTTTGTTTTCAAATCCTATATCATTTGGATCATTTTTGAGCTTGTTATGATTTTTACAAGTTTAGGGACTAAAACTGTCAATTATGAAACTATAAATCATTTTGGGCCAAAAGTTTCATTTTATGAAATTATAAGCTATAATAATAAATGTTGTAAAGTTTGAGACTATAAGGTTAAATAATAAAGGTTTAAATTGCAATTTATGAAACTTTATACTTAAAGGGTAAAAAGTGTAATTACACCAAACTATAATAACAAGGACTATATTTGCCAACATTAAAACTCAAAATGTAATAAAACATGTTGTGTCATGTTAGTAGGGGGCTTTGTACAAAGATGTTCCATCTCGATATTACGTTCTGACTGAGTGGTTGGGTTTACGATTTAAAGTGCCCTCGCTCCTTAAACGTTTATAGAATAGCTTCTGAGTATCATGGCCTGAACAATGATACTATTACTCCAAAAATTAATTCAATCCAAGAATGTTAATTAAAGAGAATGAAATCCAGACTAACACTTGGTGTATATGCATATTGTGTGTCAGTCCAGATTCAGTGAGAAGGTTGTGGTTGGATAATCAAAAAGACTTTATAGGCTAAGGTGAGTTTATAGCCTCACATTTTAAAAGCTTACAAACAATTTGAATACCCGTGAGGGGGATATATGCAAAACTGGAATACAAGTGTTTTTGTATGCTGCTTATATGATTATTGACACTATGTTTACTTGTTGCCATCCAAAGTCCCTTTTTAATCGTGAACCGCTAATCATTTAATGAGCGCTAATATCATAAATAGTACTATTAGAGACTGACATTTCCTATCTGGTCAAGTCGCACTTGCTAGCAGCTCATGGTCCATTCCTAGGCTAACCGGATATACTTTATTTTGCATAACTCAGGATAGTCTGGCAATCTTCCTGCTTAAGGGCAATTTGTTGGATTTTTCTGATAATGTCTAGTCGCGGGTCATGAGCTAGTACAATAAGAATCGATGAATTTAAAACTGGGTGTATAACACTGTAGCCTGAGAGTCATACTTGTATTCAAATCATGTTTAAAACCTATAAAGTCACTCAACCTTTGTGTTGCCTTTAAGCATATATCTCAGGTGATTGAAGAATGGCATGCTATAGAGGGTGGAGTCTTGAATAAGTTATCATTCTATCAATAAAACTAGATCTTTGGGAAACCTGTGTTTGTACAGCTTATGTACATTTGTTTGTTAAAACTCTGATTTAAATATATGAATGATAACATTTGTTTTATAAAAATGTCTTTTTGGCATTTACGATTATTGTGATTATGGTACTATGAAGTAATACCCCAGATCAATATTCCGCTGCGTAAAGGTAAAATGGGGGTGTTACAGATTGGCATCAGAGCTTGCAGTTATAGAGAATAAGGGTTTCCTAAACTATAACTTAGATTTTAAAAATATTCAAGACTATCAGCCATCAGCAGCGCCATCGTAATATTTTTATCTCTTTAGAAGCATATCTTATGTTATTATGTTATAAAAACTACAAGGATGTCTACTTCAACCTATATTCTCATCTCTGATGATGATAAAAGAGAAATTCCGATGTTCACTCCATCTTCCACAGATGTGCGTGTTTCGAATTTGTTTTTTTACGATACCCCTAAAGTACAAGAATATTTCTCATATCAAACTGAAGTGATGAATAGTACACCTTCACCTACATCTTCTTTTCTGTTACCTGAGGATCTTTATTCGTCTCCCAATCGAAGTCGTGAAGAGCCTTATGAAACTGAAGAGGTCTCTAGAGCACGGATTGTGGAAAAGCATGACCGGTAATTAACTACAATTGCAAGTCATCTCGATGCAATTTCCTTAGAAGCTTTGAGAAGATTAGAAAGTAATGTTAGAAATTTGATAAAAGGAAGAGCAGAAATTGAAGAGCATTTTACGCAGTTGGAATATAGAATGGACGTTACCCGACGTCATAATATTAAACTGAGTAAAAGAATGCATCATTTTGAAGTAACAATGGCAAGACTTGATAAGGAGAACGCTAAACTGAGAGAAGGACTTACGAGAACTGGTCTTAATTTAGAATTACTCATTGAAGATCTCAAAACTACTCAACAATCTGACTCCGAATATATTTTGGACAGAACTGAGGAGATTAAAATGAGGAATTAAGCTTAGAAATCTAGTCTCAGTTTGTAAATATGTACAGTTTTCTTTATGTAACAACGATGCTTATCGTGTAAATATGAACGATAAGTTGTTAATAAGTAAAGAAGTGTGCTTTTGTTCTTGAAACTCTTGTAATTTTATTCGTATTATGAATCCTCATATATGAATTTGTTAAGAAATTTTCATTCATATTATGAATCCTCATATATGAAAGTCCTGAAAGAATGAGAACTTGACAATGATATATTAAATTTATTCCATACTCCACGTATGAAAGTTTAATATCAAGTGTTATTTTGTGGTAGGATGGCTCCTACAAGAGCATCAACATCTGCGACAATAAATATGACACCTGAAGAAATAAGGAAATTGGTTGCTGAGAGTGTGACTGCAGCTTTGCAAGCACAAGCCACCAATGTAGCCGAAGCAAGTAATGGAAATGTTGTTTGAAGAGAAGTTCCTATTGAAAGAAGATGTACTTACAAGGATTTCATGAACTGTCAGCCTTTTAACTATAAAGGATCTGAAGGAGCTGTTGGACTTATCCGCTAGTTTGAGAGAACTGAATCAGTATTTGTTCGCAGTGACTGTTATGAAGATTGTAAAGTGAAGTTTGCTACGGGTACGTTAGTAGAAGAAGCTTTGTCTTGGTGGATTGCTTATGTACAACCCATTGGGATAAAACAAGTTTTTCATATTCCATGGAATGAATTCAAAAATCTTCTAACTAAGAAGTATTGTCCTCGTAATGAGATTAGGAAAATGGAGGAGGAATTCTATAATTTAGCAGTGAAGGAGAATAATATTTAATCTTATATCCGAAGATTTCAGGAATTAGCATCACTATGTCCTAACATGGTGCCTAATACTGAAAAGTTAATGCAAGCTTTTATTGGAGGATTGCCTAGAAGCATATAAGGGAATGTTACTGCCTCTAGACCCCAAACTTTAGAGGAAGTTATCACCATTACTCAAAGATTAATGGATCAAGTGATAAGGTATAATCCTGCACCAATGGCAGTCAATAACAAGAGGAAGTTTGATGATAGGAGGAATTTTCCTATTAATCGTAATTTCCAGAAGAACAGTTTTCGTAATTATAATCAGGGCAATAATCGTCAGCAACAGAACAAAAGAAATGATGTTTCTAAAGTTTATGCTGTGACTACAAACACTGGTTATAATGGAAGACAACCCTTTTGTCAGAAATGTTCTCTACATCACACAGGGTTTTGCACTATCAAGTGTCAAAACTGTGGAAAAACAGGACATCAGACAAGATTCTATAGAGGTAAAGGACCAACTACTTGGAGTAATCAAATTCCGGTAACTAAGGTTTGCCATAGCTGTGGAAAAAAAGGGCATTTTAAATGAGTGCCGTAATGAGAGCAATAACAGAGGAAAAGCTTATTTGCTGAACGATACTCATCAAGATCAGAATACGATGACGGGTATGTTTCATCTAAATCAACATCTGGTTAAAGTAATATTTGACTCAGGAGCTGATAGAAGTTTCATATATGTTAAAATTGCTACTAAGTTAGGTATACCGACTGTTTCCATGAATACGAAGTACGATGTAGAAATGCCTGATGGAAAAATAGTTAGCACTAATACCGTTATTACGTCAATCCTTGAAATCGATCTTATGCCAATTAAGCTCGGTAGCGTTGACGTAGTCATATGGATGGATTGGTTATCTAAATACCATGCTAAAATCCTATGTGACGAGAAAGCCGTTCATATTCCTATTAACGGTGAAGTTTTGGTTGTCCATGGTGAACGAAGTAAGACTAGACTAAATCTCATATCATGCTTAAAAAAAAGTATGTATCCCGAGGTAGTCAAGTTTTCTTAGTTCAAGTGAGGGAGAAATTGCAAGAAGCGAAGCAACTAGAAGATATTCCAAAAGTTAGAGACTTTCCCGAAGTATTTCTCGAAGAATTACCAGGTTTGCCACCTGAACGTCAAGTTGAATTCCAAATTGATTTGATACCAGGAGCAACACCAATTGCTAAAGCGCCTTATCGATTAACACCTTCGGAAATGCAAGAATTGTTAAGTCAAATCCAAGAACTAACTGATCGAGGATTTACTAGACCGAGTATATCGCCGTTGGGAGCTCTAGTCTTATTTGTGAAAAAGAAAGATGGATTTTTACAATGTGTATCGATTATCGTGAGTTAAACAAACTTACTATAAAGAATCGTTACCCATTACCCAGAATCGACGATTTATTTGATCAACTTCAAGGATCAAGCGTATATTCAAAAATTGATTTACGGTCAAGTTATCATCAGTTAAGAGTTAAGGAAGACGATATTCCTAAAACTGCTTTCAGGACATGATACGGACATTATGAATTTCAAGTTATGCCTTTTGGTTTAACCAATGCACCAACTGTTTTCATGGACCTCATGAACAGAGTGTGTAAGCCATACTTGGACAAATTTGTAATCGTTTTTATCGATGATATTCTTATCTACTCTCGTAACAGAGAAGAACATGCAAAGCATATTGGAATAAATCTCGAGTTACTTAAGAAAGAGGAGTTATATGCGAAGTTCTCGAAATGAGAATTTTGGATCAATGTTGTTCAATTCCTAGGACATGTCATTGATAGCCAAGTTATTCGTGTGGATCCTGCGAAGATTGAAGCAGTGAAAAATTGGAGTAAGCCTAGTACACCTACGGAAATTAGACAATTTTTAGGACTAGCTGGGTATTATCGAAGATTTATCGAAGGTTTTTTAAAGATTGCTAAAGCTTTGACAGAATTAACTCAGAAAAATAAACCGTTTGTCTGGGGAGATAGTCAAGAGATAACTCTTCAATTATTGAAACAGAAGTTATGTGAAGCACCTATCCTAACATTACCAGAAGGTAACGATGACTTTATCGTTTACTGTGATGCATCTATTCAAGGAATGGGAGCAGTGCTTATGCAAAGGAATAAAGTTATTGCTTATGCATCAAGGCAACTTAAACCGAATGAGAATAATTATACTACTAATGATCTAGAATTAGGAGCAATGATATTTGCTCTTAAGATCTGGAGACATTACCTCTATGGTACGAAGTGTGTAGTATTTACCGGTCACAAGAGTCTTCAATATATTCTTCATCAGAAAGAATTGAATATGAGACAGCGACGTTGGTTAGAATTACTTGCTGATTACGATTGTGAAATTCGTTATCACCCAGGTAAAGCCAATGTAGTAGCTGATGCTTTAAGTCGAAAGGAACGTGTTAAGCCGTTACGAGTTAAATCATTAATGATAACTCTTTTACCGAAGTTACCTACCCAAATTCTCGAAGCGCAAGAAGAAGCACTTAAAGTAGAGAATGTTGGAGCAGAGAAATTAAGAGGAATGGATAAAGAATTTGAAGTTCGTCAAGATGGAATTCGCTGTATTAAAAATCGTAGTTGGTTACCTGCCCATGGTAATTTATGAGATTTGATTATGCACGAGTCTCATAAATCAAAGTATTCTATACATCCTGGTTCCGACAAGATGTATCAAGATCTGAAGAACCTCTATTGGTGGCCTAACATAAAGGCAATCATAGCAGAATACGTTAGCAAGTGTTTAACGTGTGCAAGAGTTAAAGCAGAGTATCAAAAACCATCCGGTCTATTGATACAACCAGAGATTCCAATATGGAAATGGGAAAGAATTACGATGGATTTTGTGACTAAATTACCTAAGACATCAAATGGACATGACACCATCTGGGTTATTGTTGGTCGTCTTACAAAATATGCATGATTTCTTCCTATTAAAGAGACTGATAGTTTGAAACTCTTTTGAGATTGTACATTAAGGAAATAATCTCACAACACGGAGTGCCTGTATCTATTATCTCAGATTGTGATAGTCGTTTTACATCTTTATTTTGGAGATCCATGAAAATTGCCTTAGGTACTCAGTTGGATATGAGTACGGCATATCATCCACAAACAGATGGACAAAGTGAAAGAACGATTCAAACTCATGAGTATATGCTCAGAGCTTGTGTGATAGATTTTGGAAATGGATGGGAGAAACATCTACCTTTAGTATAATTCTCTTATAACAATAGTTATCATGCTAGTATTAAAGCAGCGCCTTTCGAAATTCTTTTTGGAAGAAAGTGTCGATCGCCTATTTGCTAGGCTGAAGTTGGAGATATTCAACTGATAGGACCAGAAATAATACATGAAACTACTGGGAAGATTGTTTAAATCCGACAACGATTACAAGCTGCACAAGATAGACAAAGGAGTTACGCTAATACTAGACGTAAACCTTTGGAATTTACAGTAGGAGATCGTGTTATGTTGAAAGTTTCACCTTGTCAAGGAGTTATTCGATTCGAAAAGAAGAAGAAACTTAATCCAAGGTATATAGGACCATTCATACTAACCAAAAGAATTGGCCCTGTGGCATATAAACTAGAGCTTCTTGAAGAGCTTAGTAATGTTCACAATACTTTTCATGTTTCGAATCTTAAGAAGTGCTTATCAGATGAATCTCTCATCATACCGATGAAAGAACTTCAACTCGATGATAAGTTAAATTTTATAGAAGAGCCGGTGGAAATTATGGATAGAGAAGTGAAAAGCTTGAAGTAGAGTCGTATCCTAATAATTAAGGTATGATGGAACTCAAAAAGAGGACCTAAGTATACTTGGGAACGTGAAGATCAATTCCGAGCTAAATATCCACATCTATTTTCTCCTGTTAAACCTAGTTCTAGTTAAATCTCGGGACGAGATTTTAAATAAGGGGGGAGACTATAACATCCAGTAGTTTTGGTTAATGTAATATCCATGTTCATAAATAAAAAGGTGATTTTACTCTAAAAGTTTTGCATTTTCATTATACTACATGACTGACTTATGGATCTCATTATCACAATTGCCTCATCAACATATGCCTATATGTTGTAAACACTATGTATATACCAAGTCTGAGTTCTGAAAGTTATCATATGAATAAACAGTGAATAAGAATAACTCAAATATAACAAGGATACCCTAAATTCCCATAGAAACCCTAGAAATCCCTTATAAATTAATATTTCAAGTAATGTTATCACAAAATAACAAAGTACTATTATTAAACACTCTACACTAATTCTAATCCACCAAATAAAGGAAGTGAAATAATCACAAAACACTAATATTCACTAATCACAAGCTAATTACAAGAAAATGACCTAAAACCAAGATTAGCATATAAAATCCAATCTATAACGAATTAGACTCTAATATTTTGCAACAAAACATAAACTCAACTAAGTATCATAATATGATCATACATTTATCTTAAACTAAGTTATAAATTATTAAAGCATAAAGTATAAGTTTTCAAAGCATAGAACCTTAATCTTATTTAAATAACCCTAGAATATGATCAACTTATATAAACCCTCAAACTAAGAATGTAGAACCAATATAAGTCATAAACATACTATATAAGCCCTAGAATAAGAATACATAAGAAAATAAACCCTAATTACCCAAGTTAGAAAATCATTAGGATTAATGACCTAAAATCCCTAATATTAAGAAATCTACATGGAATCACTACCTAGTTCTTTTTGGACAAGTATAAAAATACTCATAGGACTTCACTAATATTATAAGATGATATTAAGACAATGTAAAAGTACCATAATGCAAAAGATACAAGATTTCAATGCATGACTTATAAATTAGGTCAAAATAGGTATTTTCACTCTTTAGACATGTTTACCCTAACTAAACCCTTAAACCAAGTGTGAGAACTCATTAGACACTTAAGACACAATTTATAGAACCTAAATTAAGTTTACATCAGTAGCTAAGAGGAGGATAATCACATTTGCTAAGATTAAACCCTAGATCATTAGAAAACCCTAATCTACAAATATATACTTCCCCTTTTCACATCAAACCTTTGATAAACTTCAAACCAAGGCTCCAAATCTCTTAAATATAATGTCTAAACCCTAATTAAGCCCTAATAATTCACTAATAACTTTTCTAAGCCCTTAATCACCAAAAACACAAAGCATAAGTTACAAGCCCTAGTTTTAGGATCCGGTTTTACATTTTCCCTCCAAAACTTATTTTCAAACCATTTCCCTCCATTCCAAGTTTGAAAACCTGATATTTATTCATACTAAAATATTTTATGAGTGTGAAAAGTAGGTGGAAACCTCCTTGCTTGCTACACATCACCATTCTTATCTTATGTTAGCTGTGATCTATTTCTAGCCATAAGGATGGATTAGGACAAAGCTACAAGCTATAAATTTGTGTAGATCTTCACTAGCCTTCATTAGTCACCCCTCTATCTATCTTACACGTTTGAATAAAAATTGGAGGCTAAGGGTCATTTTAAGTATAAATAGGGGCGTATACCTTTATTTAAAACTTGCACCCCGTTTCCTTTGTATCTCATACCCATTATCCATTTACACCTCTACATATGTCTTAGGACATCCCACAAGACCAAAAACTAGGTCTAGAAGCTAGCCATTGAAGCTCTTGAAGCTTTGATAGCAAGTTGTGTTCATAAGAAGCCATAAGAAGCCATTTTGGAGCTACCGGTAAATCTATGTTAATCAAGGATTTGATCTTGTTGTAAAGTTTAATTTGACTTGTTACAATTCCAAAATTATGTTAGAAAGATAATCCAAAAGAAACTAAGTCATTTCATCATTTTAAATGAAAGTTATAAGTTAAAAATGTCTTAAAACCCTAGTTTTGTAATCTACATGAAATAATGAGCAAAAACCCATTTCAAAAGCTATAATTCTGAAGAAATGTTTTTATTATGATTATAAATGTGTTCATAAAATTTGTTTTAAATCCTAGATCATTTGGATCATTTTTGAGCTTGTTATGTGATTTTTACAAGTTCAGGGACTAAAACTATCAATTCTGAAACTATAAATCATTTTGGGCCAAAAGTGTCATTTTATGAAAGTATAAGCTATAATAATAAATGTTGTAAAGTTTGAGACCCTAAGGTTAAATAATAAAGGTTTAAATTGCAATTTATGAAACTTTATACTTACAAGGTAAAAAGTGTAATTACACCAAACTATAATAACAAGGACTATTTTTTTAAAACTCAAAATGTAATAAAACATGTTGTATCATGTTAGTATGGAGCTTTATACAAAGATGCTCCATCTCGATATTACGTTCTGACTGAGTGGTTGGGTTTACGATTTAAAGTGCCCTCGCTTCTCAAACATTTATAGAATGACTTTTGAGTATGATGACCCGAACAATGATACTATTACTCCAAAAATTAACTCAATCTAACACTTGAATTAATTAAAGAGAATGAACTCAAGACTACGACTTGGTATATATGCATATTGTGTGTTAGTCCATATTCCGTGAGAAGGTTGTGGTTGGATAATAAAAAAGACTCTATAGGCTAAGGTGAGTTTATAGCCTCACATTTTAAAAGCTTACAAAAAATATGAAAACCCGTGAGGGGGATATATGCAAAACTGGAATACAAGTGTTTTTGTATGCTGCCTATATGATTATTGACACTATGTTTACTTGTTGCCATCCAAAGTCCCTTTTTAATCGTGAACCGCTAATCATTTAATGAGCGCTAGTATCATTAATAGTATTATTAGAGACTGACGTCTCCTATCTGGGCAAGTCGCACTTGCTAGAAGCTAATGGTCCATTCCTAGGCTAAACAGATCTACTTTATTTTGCATAACTCAGGATCGTCTGGCAATCTTCCTGCTTAAGGGCAATTTGTTAGATTTTTCTGATAATGTCTAGTCGCGGGTCATGAGCTAGTGCAATAAGAATCGATGAATTTTAAACTAGGTGTATTAACACTTTAGCATGAGAGTCATACTTGTATTCATATCATGTTTA
Organism: Glebionis coronaria; assembly: GCA_025667525.1. Taxonomy (NCBI): domain Eukaryota; kingdom Viridiplantae; phylum Streptophyta; class Magnoliopsida; order Asterales; family Asteraceae; genus Glebionis; species Glebionis coronaria. The sequence continues at coordinate 569,651,241 of CM046875.1, read as the reverse complement.
AAACCTATAAATTCACTCAACCTTTGTGTTGACTTTAAGCATATATCTCAGGTGATTGAAGACTGACATGCTATGGAGGGTGTAGTCTTGAATAAGTTATCATTCTATCAATAAAACTAGATCTTTGGGAAACCTGTTGTTTGTTAAAACTTTGATTTAAATAAATGAATGATAACATTTGTTTTATAAAAATGTCTTTTTGGCATTTTTGATTATTGTGATTATGGTACTATGAAGTAATACCCCAGATCAATATTCCGCTGCGTAAAGGTAAAATGGGGGTGTTACATCGAGCCCCCTGTTAAACTCTTTTAAACCTCAAGGTTTCTTCATCCCTAGCAATCTAAAAGGGTTTGACAAACGTATACCATTCAGGATAAATACCGTCGACTATATAATAACATTTCAAGTATACGTGACCGTTTACCTGAAACAGACATTATGGAGCAGTATCTGCAAGTTCGTCATCAAATAACGGGGAACCAATAACATATTATGATCACTATTTTCTCCCGGAACCCCAAAATATGCATGCCAAAACCGTAACTGTTGATCTGCAATAGCTTCTAACAAATAGTTGGGTGTTTATGGTTCCTTTTTTTGAATCGAGCTTGCACACTTTTTGGATAGTTTTTCCATTCTCAATGCATAAAATCAATACTCTCAATTGTTCCCGGGAGTTCATGTTTCTCTTCGTGCAATGCGTATATGTTCCAAATATCATCTGTTGTGGGTTTTCTTAAATATTCTTCCACACACACACACACACACACACACACACACATATATATATATATATATATATATATATATATATATGCATATACTAAATTTAATTAATTAATTGCGACCAGTTCGTTCTGTAATTTGCAAGTACTCGTCAAATGCATCGGGTGATAACCCGTATGCCAATTGACGTGTTACGGGAGTTATCTTTAGAATAGGATGAATATTTTCACGACCAGTAGCATCAACACTAAAATATGCAAAGTATTCGGGAAGCGGCTCGGCTTCATAACTTAAAATATCATTAAGAATTCTTTTAAAAAGTTTAGAACTCACATGACACCTTCACCGGTGCTTCTCTTCTGGGTATTTAGAAGGTGTCTCGGCGTCACCAAAATAGTCATTGAGTAAACGTTGTTGCGCCTCTTCTCTTTAACGAGGTGTATACGTACAAGAGAACTTCGTACCTAATTCCCCGATCCCGATCCCGAACCCCCAGCTTGTTCATTACACAAAGCTAAGTATTTTTCGTAATCCTGGTGATAGGTGTGAAAACACCCATCTTTTTACCACTTAATTACAATAATAACCGAGCCAAAACGTGTATTTTATGTAATTTATGTCAGAATTATGCGTGGTTTGTGCTTTTGTTGTGATTTAGGACGAAAAGGTGAAAAGTGGAGAAAACACGGGCATTCACGGGCTTTTATCGAAGAAAAAGACGAAAGACGAAGTCAAGAAATCAAGAGTGCAAAAAAAACGGAAGTCCAAGGCCAATTCTGAAGATTTATCGAAGAAAAAGTCAAAAGACGGAAGTTTACTAAAAAACCGAAGAACTCAAGTCTTATTTATGAAGAAATGTCAAGACGAGTTGAAGAAATCCCGAGACAAAGTCATTAAAGTCCAAGTATTAAGAAGATTAACAAAGGATTAAAAAGATCAAGGACTAAAGCATGCAATTAAAGAAAGAAGAAAGAGGGAGGAAGCTTCCTAAGCTCCTCCCTAATCTCCCTATATATATTTTCATTCCATTTCATTTTGTAGTTGTTGGGTAGTTTGACAAACTACCTCTTCCATCATATTCATTTTCTTGCACTTTAAATTTCATGTCTTTTAATTCTTGCCTTTGATTTTCATGTAAATTTTGAATCTTTGTTTTGAATTTAAGCTTTTTAATCTTTTCATCTTTATCTTTTTCATCATCTTTGTTCTTGTCAAATTCATGTTCTTGTTCTTCTTTTCCATCAAAAACCCCACGTCCCATATTTTTTTTAAGTTTCTAATTCGTGTTCTTGATTCAAGTTTTTAAAGGTTTTACAAGTTTTGATCATTTGCCTTGCTTATAGGTAGCTTATTGGTGTTTTATTTAGCTTATTGTCCTTGAAAAGTTAAGTTTTTAGTGCTTATTTTCGTACTTTTACGTTTTCCTAGTTTTTAGGAAGTTTGGTATTGAATTCGCAACCTTTCCCTAAATTCGCAATTATTGCGAATTTGTATCCCTGGTGATTGCGAAATTGTTCCTCCTTTTCATATTGCGAAATCTTTGATTTCGCAATTATTGCGAAATCATACTTTGCAAAGTTGCGAATTTGTTAATCTTTTTCAGCATTGCGAATTTGTTCACCTTCTCTCCGTTGCGAAATCATTCATTCCTTCGATTGCGAAATTATGAAATCTTGGAATTGCGAAATCATGCAATCCAAGGATTGCGAAATCCTAAGTTGCGGATTCTTGCATTTCCATTATTGCGAAATTTAGCATTGCGAATATAATTCCTATTTTCTGTATAATTGCGAATTTAAATGGTTTTTGTTTAAATTTAATTTTTAAATTTATTTTTCCCGCCATTTTTACTTAACTTTATTTTAATTGTTTCGTCTTATTTTTACTTAGCTTTATTTTTACTTATTTGTCTTAGTTTAATTCTTAAAGTATTTTATTTTCAAGTTTTAAAATTTATGTTTTGTCAAGTTTTAATTTTACTTCATTTAATTAATTTTATTTTAAAGTTTTAATTTTTCCGCCATTTACGTTTTAATTACTTTTAGCTTTATTTTCCGTGTCATTTACTTTGATGTTTTGCAATTTAATATTACGACAACCATTCCCTTTTTATTCCACCAAGAACAACTAATCTCTTGCACTTAACTAGTTATCAATTCGAAGAGATTCCGAGAAACGAACTTTCAACCTAGCAAAATCATAGTATTAAAATGGCGTCGCAGCCGGCTCTTTTCGTGAGGATAAACGGTTTTTTGTGAGAGACACGTTGGATTTTGGGATCCGTTCACTCGTGAACGTTAATTTTCGAGTCAAAAATTTTCAAAAATCCAAAAACATTTGAAAAATCATTAAAAGCATTTCTTTTTCAAAGTTTTGCACCAAAAATATTCTTCTTGCTTCTCTATCTTTCTTCATGGATTCTTATGTCCATTACGTCGGGTGTGGGAAACAATTATCTGGGAACGACTCATGTAAATGGTGTTCATGCGAGCGATGCGGAAGAGATCTTCCTCCTATCTCAATCGATTCACAACTAGGATTTTGTCCCTTGTGCAACTCGACTAATTCGTCCTTTTTGAATCCACCTCCTGTTCCCCCGTGCATCTATTGTGGAAGCAATTCTCATTGGCATGTTTCGTGCCCGGTTTGATAACCGTATGGTCACGAGCAAGAACCGGGGTACAATCATGACAATGATAATAGCTATCCACAAGACGCACCCAGTCTTTCTCCTCACCCGTTTTGCAACAACTGTGGGGGTCCTCACGATACTTCTTATTGTCAGCCAATGAATTATTATGAGTAAAATCCGTGTCCTCAGTTTTCTTCCCCAATGGATTATTATGAACCAAACCCGTGTTCTAATTCTTCTCAATCGATGAACTACTATGAGCCACAAACATGCTATAATTCAGGTTTTCAACACTTTGAGCCCCCACACCCCAACCTCAATCATCAATCCTCTCAGAGAATTCATCTTGCCCAACAACTCACTACTTTGAATGACGAAACACACTCCATTGTTTTGCAACTTCAAGAAGCCGTTGTTCTGATAAAAGAAGCATGGGAGGAGGAAAAGCAATAGCAACAAGAGCAAATATCGAATATCGAGACTTATACTCCTCCTCCGGTGTATCCATACTATTTCGATGATGATGACGACGATGTTGTATGCACTTTCAACCCATCTTCTGAAGTTGCTGCTCCTACTCTCGATGTTCCTACTGCGTCTATGGATCTTGATTCGTTGAATGAGCTTAGCGATGTTGGTCTCGACAAATTATTGGATGATGAGGTTTGTGACTTACCAACTATGTAGCTTGAGGACAAAGTTGCTCTTACGCAAGCCGTCGATCCTAGTGATGACGATTTTTCTCCAAGCTATGAGAATTTCACTTTTGAAATTTCTCAATCTCCACCGGGAGATGCAGGCGATGACGATTTATTCTCTCCGGCTTACGAGAAGTTCACCGATGAACATGATCTTGTGGATAAGGTGGAAGACGTGCTTCTTCGCGATAGATTACGGAAAGTGCACCTTCTTATTGCTCAAATCGAAGCGTTGACTTCTCCTCCTCTTTCTGAGTCTTTGCCTCCATCTATTCCTCCCGTTGACGATAATGACCCATTGCTGGAAGAAATCGACATTCACTCCATACCACCAGGTAATGATGACGATGACATGGAGGGGGATATTATTTTTGATAACTTGCTACTTGAAAGTATTGACCCAAGTTCCCCTCCCGAGCACCTTTCATCCTCCCCTTTAGCCACTATTACGGAGGATGAGTGCTTTGACCCGAGAGGTGACATTGATTATGCTATGATTGATAACATTCCGGCTTTGCCGTTTGCTCAGCATCCATTGTCTTTGGGGGAGGACAATGTGCTTACTTTACCCAACCCACCTCCCGTGGATCTTGATTTCACATACTTTATGTATGTTGAAAGGACCTTTCTCCCATTCAAGAGTTATCCCCCCGCCTCTCCTTTATTGATGTCAACCAGGAACGAGGACAAGGTCTTTGATCCCGGTATTGCATTCGAGGTTTCCCTATGGACCATTTAATTCGGGGACGAGTCAGGCTTGTGACTCGGTTAACAAAAACAAGCGCTTTTTGGGAGGCAACCCTATTATCTATCTATTTTCACCATAAGTGTAGGGGGAGCCCCGTGGTGTTTCTTGCTTTCTTTCTTATCATGTGCAGGGATTAGAGCTTCAAAGACACACTCTTGATGACTTTTGACGAACCGTGATTCTGTGTTCCCTTCTTCCTGGTTCTATCCTAAACTCTTTTCGATTCACTATTTTATATTTCTCAATATTAAAATAGGAATCTCTTTAGTTGTCCCTTTCTTAGCGAGATTTACACAAAGTGCACAATGTCCTAAGTGTAGGAGAGTTTACTCCTACATGCTTAAACATTGAGGACAATGTTTATATTAAGTGTAGGGGGGACTTCTATCAAAGTTAAGTGGCCTTTTCCTTGTATTTGTCCTTATTTTAACCGGAAAATCAAATCTTCGACATTTTTCAAAATTTTTGATCTATTTTGGCCTATTAGTTTTACCCTTTGTATAGTTATTTTCTTTCTTTGCTAGAATAAATTTTTAATAAAGTGGTTTTAATTTTCAAACGTTGTGAATCTTTTGACTCAACCCGAGTTTACTTATCTAAGTTTACTCTAGCTAGTATCCTTAACAAATTTAAGTCAAGTTTTGTTAGGCTTTTATATAGGGAGCTTTAAAACGCGAAAGTCTTAACTCTCACGGGTTAAGAACAAGAACTTTTTGCAAGTTCCTATAATTGATCCTAGAGAGTTATTTATCAATGGAACTTTAAAATGCGATTTCTAAACTTGAAAGAGCCTAAGAATTTGCAAGATCTTATAGGCGACTCGAAAACCCAAAACTTTGATTTAATAGGCTAAGCATCCACGAGTCTCATTCTTTGAGATTTTAAATTGTGGAGAACGAGAGATGAAAGAGTCAATTATAAGTTTGGTATTCTTTCATGAATTTATGTGAGTTAATTATAAGCCTATTCTCCCATCGCTTGTTAATAAATTTATCTGCAATAAACAAGGTTGTACGATTTGAAAAGTTACTTAGCTTCTAGCCTAAGATCGTTTAAAAGTTGCTCGGTATTAATTAGAGTTCATAGCCAAGGCATAACATATTGAAGCGGGATGCGAAGATTGACGAGTCCAAAAAGGTCCTAACAAGGCATGAGGGCTTTTGTTGCTAAAGATCCCAAGTGATGTGAAGAATCATTTATCGAAAATCAATATGAAGGATCTAGACACACGACGAAAAGCAAATACTCCTAAAAGTCATGGAGAAGTCTATCCGAAAAGACCCTAGCAAGGTATGAGGATAAATAGATCCAAGTCCTAAAAGGAGGCGGATCGTTGTATATCAAAGTCCAAAATAAAGATTGGAGAAAAATGAAGAAGTCGTGGTCCATGTACGAAGAATCTCTCAAAACTTCAAGTGAAGAAATTCTTATTATGAAGAGAAGGCCATTATTTCATGAACGTCTCTCAAGATTTGAAGTATGAAGTCGCTGCCAAATATCGGTCCAAGAAAGGTCTCAAATCGCGAAGTGAGTTATGCCAAGATATGAACTTTATGAGGTCCCGAGAAGCAGTTTTAAAAGATTTGTCCTTTAGCTAACTATTGATTAAATCGTTCACTTTATTTTCAGACTTAATAACTATCGAAATAAGTCAACAATGCATCCTCATGATCATTCAAGACAAAAATAAAATATAAGAGATACACCTAGGAATAAGGGAGTCTAAGTGAATAATTGGCCCACATGAGTTCGTGTTAGTTTGCTAACTTATAATAACAATGATCTCGGTTTTAAGCTTGGTTTAGAGAAAGTGAAAACTTGAGGATGATGATCATTCATGACATTTCCAAAACCCAAGGTATGTTTTTGATTTCTTTACTTTGAATGTTTATAGTTTTCTATCTCTTTAATAAAAGCCAATGTGGATTAATTATGATGAAAAGTGTAATCGTGCTTTGTAACTAATGCATTGCATGAGGACATTGCAATGGTTAAGTGTAGGGGGTTTGATAGGTGTGAAAACACCCATCTTTTTACCACTTAATTACAATAATAACCGAGCCAAAACGTGTATTTTATGTCATTTATGTCGGAATTATGCGTGGTTTGTGCTTTTGTTGTGATTTAGGACGAAAAGGTGAAAAGTGGAGAAAACACGGGCATTCACAGGCTTTTATCGAAGAAAAAGACGAAAGACGAAGTCAAGAAATCAAGAGTGCAAAAAGAACGGAAGTCCAAGGCCAATTCTGAAGATTTATCGAAGAAAAAGTCAAAAGACGGAAGTTTACTAAAAAGCCGAAGAACTCAAGTCTTATTTATGAAGAAATGTCAAGACGAGTTAAAGAAATCCCGAGACAAAGTCATTAAAGTCCAAGTATTAAGAAGATTAACAAAGGATTAAGAAGATCAAGGACTAAAGCATACAATTAAAGAAAGAAGAAAGAGGGAGGAAGCTTCCTAAGCTCCTCCCTAATCTCCCTATATATATTTCCATTCCATTTCATTTTGTAGTTGTTGGGTAGTTTGACAAACTACCTCTTCCATCATTTTCATTTTCTTGCACTTTAAATTTCATGTCTTTTAATTCTTGCCTTTGATTTTCATGTAAGTTTTGAATCTTTGTTTTGAATTTAAGCTTTTTAATCTTTTCATCTTTATCTTTTTCATCATCTTTGTTCTTGTCAAATTCATGTTCTTGTTCTTCTTTTCCATCAAAAACCCCACGTCCCATGTTTTTTTTAAGTTTCTAATTCGTGTTCTTGATTCAAGTTTTTAAAGGTTTTACAAGTTTTGATCATTTGCCTTGCTTATAGGTAGCTTATTGGTTTTTTATTTAGCTTATTGTCCTTGAAAAGTTAAGTTTTTAGTGCTTATTTTCGTACTTTTACGTTTTTCTAGTTTTTAGGAAGTTTGGTATTGAATTCGCAACCTTTCCCTAAATTCGCAATTATTACGAATTTGTATCCCTGGTGATTGCGAAATTGTTCCTCCTTTTCATATTGCGAAATCTTTGATTTCGAAATTATTGCGAAATCATACTTTGCAAAGTTGCGAATTTGTTAATCTTTTTCAGCATTGCGATTTTGTTCACCTTCTCTCCATTGCGAAATCATTCACTCCTTCGACTGCGAAATTATGCAATCTTGGAATTGCGAAATCATGCAATCCAAGGATTGCGAAATCCTAAGTTGCGGATTCTTGCATTTCCATTATTGCGAAATTTAGCATTGCGAATATAATTCCTATTTTCTGTATAATTGCGAATTTAAATGGTTTTTGTTTAAATTTAATTTTTAAATTTATTTTTCCCGCCATTTTTACTTAACTTTATTTTAATTGTTTCGTCTTATTTTTACTTAGCTTTATTTTTACTTATTTCTCTTAGTTTAATTCTTAAAGTATTTTATTTTCAAGTTTTAAAATGTATGTTTTGTCAAGTTTTAATTTTACGTCATTTAATTAATTTTCTTTTAAAGTTTTAATTTTTTCGCCATTTACGTTTTAAATACTTTTAGCTTTATTTTCCGTGTCATTTACTTTGATGTTTTGCAATTTAATTTTATGACAACCATTCCCTTTTTATTCCACCAAGAACAACTAATCTCTTGCACTTAACTAGTTATCAATTCGAAGAGATTCCGAGAAACGAACTTTCAACCTAGCAAAATCCTAGTATTACCTGGTACCTCTGAACGTATTTTGCATTGCCTTGGAAGTATACATCGTAGGTGTTAGGAGTGTTTGGAACCATAGTTTTTTGTTGAAAAAATGATATATTTGTGAAATAGAATGTAAATTGAAATTGATATAGAAAAATGAGATTACACAGGTTTTTATAAAGTTTTAAGGGGTTAAATTTTGAAAAAAAAATTAAAGACCTAACATCTATATTTAAAAGAAACAAAAATGTCTAATCGGAAATGTGAGCGTCATTGAGCTGATGTTGACGGTGCAAGGTGCAAAACGGTGCGTCGTGAGCAAAATGACACTATAGCCAAGACGCCATCATTCCGTGTGCTCTTAGGACTCTGATTAGCAAAACTTTATAAAATTGAGCGAAAATTAAAACTATTAACACTAAAAAGGTAAAAAGTTCTTACCTTCGTGATTACAGGAGTCATGTCTTAGAAACATTTAGGCGTATTTGGTATGTGGATTTGTTGGGGGTTTACTGGGTTTAGGATGAAAGCCAAATAGAATCAGTTGTTTGGTAACTCGTTGCATGGGCTCACGCGCTACATTATACCAAATATGAATTCCAACTCTACTTGGTCAAACAGGGGCAAGATTATATGAACAAGGGAAAATTATATTAATAGGGTAACTCTCCTAAGGGTACTGGTCGTTCTTCAATAGGCATTAGGTGACAATAACTGTTCAAACACACACACTTGCATAAGCAAAGGAGATGTGTGAGAAATCTATAGTCCTTTGTTCAACAGATTCTCCATGAATCAAACCAACACACAAGTTCACCCCAAACCAGTGAAACCTAATAAAATGTACATACCCAGGTTACCCATCCGACCAAAACCAAATCTAAGTCCAAAAGTCTTGGAAATGTACACCTTGTCCTCACTAATAATGCATATGAATGCATAACTTGTGATGTACATTATAGTGCTTCAAAGATGACGAACTCCAGCAAGTCATACAACAAACCTTCATTGTCACGAAACCCTCACTCAACTGTAGATATGATCTAGAACCATATATGAGCATCCTATTGATACCATGAGTCCTAAAGATTTTCCTAAGCCCTCCATTTAAATACAAAAGACTTACAATCAGATGAATCATGAGAATATGCATTGCTAACATTACTATGAAATTTAATCATGAATATATGCAATGTAACTATGCTCCTTGGATTGATATTTGGTTTGTCTTGGAGTGTTTACATCACCAATGATTTGTGATTGTGGGTGATCTTTTTTTATTTTGTGGGTAGGATTGACTATGATAACCTCAATCTCCAAGTTCCCCATGTCATCATTAATTGGACTATCCTGATTAAGAAAGAATTACCTAAGAGGATCATCTAATTTCACCATATTGCCTAAAGACTGAGAGGCATATAGATCAAAGAAACTAAGACCTCCACTTTTGATGACCATGTGTGTATACTTAGGAGAAGAATGAGTTGGAGATGAAGAGCTGGGTAGGGTGCCTTTTTCTACATCTGAGTCATCATTAACCACCTCAAATATAGAAACATGGGGATGTTTTACACTAGCAGAGGGAACACTATTCGTATTGTTTTTAGAAAAGTTCACTCTGTTTTTGATGGTAGAATCAGCAGGTGGATTACATTCTTTAAGAAATTATTTTGACTGCTCTTGAGGCTTTGAAGGATGTACAAAACTATCATCCTTCACATGTTCATCTGTTGGTGCCTCATTACTCAACCAGGTAGGCAAATTCATATATCTCAAAGGAGGAGATGCTTCTTTCTCAGCCATACATGCATTATCTTTCTCCTTTGTACCTGAAATATTAGAGTTTACCATAGAAACATGTATATAATTCATAGTATTAGACAGAGTTTCTATATCAAATAACCAATTAGGACCAATATGAGGATCACTAGGCTTGTCCTCCAAGAATTCCACATGTAAGTTCTCTGTCACCAACTTATTCCTCTTGTTGAAGACTCTATACCCCTTGCTATATAATGAATACCCAATGTAGTAGCCTTCATCCCCTTTTCTCATTGGCATTCCCCAGATTATCAATTCTGTTGAGAATCACTACATGACACCAAAAGGGCCCGAAAAAGTCAATCAATAGAGGTCTACCATTAAACAACTGATATGGTGTTCTATTGTGTGTCTTCACCACCAATGCCATATTCTGCACATAGCAACCAATGCTTACTAATTCAGCCCAAAAGATCATATGAAATTTGGCATCAAAGAGCATTGTTCTTGGAGCTTCAATTAGGGTTCTGTTCCTTCTTTCTACAACACCATTTTGTTGAGGGGTCCCTATAATGCTGAATTCCATCCTAATACCCTTTCTAGCATAAAAATCATCCAGCTCCTTCTTTTTTAATTTTCCACCATTGTCTTACCTCATAGTGACTACCTTCATTCCTTTTTGAAGCTCTATATGTGTAATAAAATTCTTGAGAATGCATGTTATCTCATTCTTAGCATTCAAAAAGAAGGTCCCAGTGAATCATGAAAAATCATCTATGATCACCAAGCAATACCATTTCTGGTGCATGCTTGCCACATAGGTAGGGCCAAAAAGATCCATGTGCAACAACTAGAGAGTTTTTGTGGTTGATTGAGAAATCTTGGTCTTACAAGATGCTCTGTATTTCTTCCCTTTCAAACATGCAACACATAAATGGTCATTGTCAAAGGTTTTGGAGGGAAGTCCTTTCACTATATTACCTTTGACCAGCTTGTTCATATTCTAGAAGTTCAAATGACCTAATCTCATGTTCTATTTGTTGCTTTCATCCACTAAGACCTTGGCAAATAAACAAGTTTCATTGTCTTGGAAAGCAATACCCTTCAAGTGTAGGGTATACATGTTCTTCTGCCTAGGAGTTCTTAACAAAATTGGTGTATCAGGTGGAACTACAAACTCCTTCCCTAGTACAAGGCACCCAGTCTCAATGAAAAGAATATAGTTCTTGTTATCACACATTTCTGACACACTAAACAAGTTATACTTCAGTTCTTTCACTAGATAGGCATTGTCAAATGTAATTCCATCTATCACTATGGTCCCTTTCCTAGTAATTGTCCTGTGTCCATCTCCAAAGGATACACCATCTCCTTCATACAAGGGGAAAAAACTTGGTAAGTAGGCTTTGTGACCAGTCATGTTTCTTGAGCATCTACTATCCTAGTAAGCTTTATTATTTTTCTTCTTTGGGATGCCCTAAAAAGAAAACACAATTTAGTTTTCTTTGGGGACCCAAGCTATTAATGACTTGGATCTACCTCGTGTATCAATGTATGAGTGTGCCTACAAGGGGAACCCTAGGCTTAGCAGTGGGAACCCATTGCTTGTTTTATCCTCTACCATATCTTTGATATGGTCTATAGATAGATGAATGTGTATAATTAGGTATTGGTCTTGCACCATTCAATGTTGGTCTTGGGTAGTCAAATTGGTTGGTCTTAAAAACAGTGACATCGGGCCTAGCAGGGGCAAACGATTTTGTCCATGACCTTCGTAGCAATGCCTTTGGGTTTATTTTCTTTAGAGAATTTGGAACCACCATCCCAATACCTGCTTTGCAGTTTTTGTACATGTAATCAAAGTTGCCACAAGTAAAATAAGGTTTATTGTGTATCACAAAGTCCTTACTTAGTTGACTATATTTTTAATTTTTCCAATCCTTTTATTACCTCTAGGGATATTGGACCTATACATCTCACCATATCTAATACTAGGTTTATAACAGGCTTGTTGGGTCAGTATTTACTGACCCTGGAGCAACTCTAGGATTTGAGTATAAACCCCCCCCCCCCCTCAGTGTTTCATGCTCAGCAGTAAGGCTTGTCTGCTGAAGGATGACCAGAGGAACAAAGTTCCTACTGAAGACTATGTTGCTAAAGGGTGTTCAGCTTTCCTCTTCCAGTAAACTTAAAAGACAAAAGGAGTCTTTGCTTCGTATACTAGGCGGTCTAGTTGCTGAAGAACAAGTACTGAAGAAGAGCTTTCAGTTCAGTTTGGTTTTGACAATACCAAACTAAATGATGTCGATCTCCTCTAGAATACTAAAGACACTTTAGTATTCTGATGGTTTGCATTCGGCGGGAAAAGATAACTTTAAGTCAAAGTAGGTTGCTTGTATAGTTAGCTATAAGTACAACCTTTATCTTTTCTAGAATAGTTTATTATGTACTTTGTACTGTTTATCCAGCATGGGCATCAACAACCCACTGGATAAACCCATGCATAGGAACATGCAAAATGCAAACCCTAGCTTTGCACTGCCTATATAAGGAGTGCACTAAACCATATAGCCAAGAAGCATATGAACATTTAAATTGGAGCTTAGACCTTGAACTTTGGTTAGAAGTTTAAGTAGAGGATATCACCATACATTGTCATTCAACCACTTTGTTATTCCACAAAAAAGTGGATTATAGATTCTTTATTGAGTTTTAATAAAAGTCTATACGTTGAAAGTTTAATGGTATTGTCGTTTTAATTTTTCTTAGTTCTTATCTATTGTTAAAACAACACACTTGAGTCTTGGTAAAGAGTTATTACTTAAGGTTGATAAGTAATAACGATTTACAAGGGACCAACAAGTGGTATCAGAGCAGTCTGATTAGCAAAACTCTTATTTTTCATTAAACTGCTCATTTAAAGTTTTCAAATCAAGATCCAAAATGGCTCAAGTAATACCACAAACCTGAGTATAGGGGTGGCCAACTCAATGCTGCTCCTGTCCTAGAGGTAGCAAATTTCACCAGTTGGAAGAAAAGGTTCTTTGTCCACATGGTTGGGATTGAAACTCAATTCCTTGGAATCATTGAGAATGGTCCATTTGTTCCCATGGTTGGGGATAATAAAAAAACTGAAGTACAATGGACTGCTGATGAGAGGAAAGCTGCTAACCTAGATCAGCGACTCAAAAGTCTCATCATGTATGTACTTCCAGATGACCAAATGAGTTCTGTTGTGAATTACAAAACTGCTAAATCTACATGGGAGGACCTTATTCTTTATCATGAGGGACCCTCTGATGTCAAAGAAACAAGAATAATGGATTTAAAGCTTCAATACAACACCTTCAAACACAAAGAACGGGAAACCCTCACACAAACATTCACCAAATACAAAGAACTGATGAATGAACTAGTGAATGATGGTGTTGAGCTTTCAAACTTGAAATCAACACAGTTTTTGTTAATGCATTGCCAAAGAAATGGCTCAGTTTCTACTAAAGCTTGAGAAATGCTAATCACATTAAAGATTTTGACTTGGACTCTCTTTTTGGGAAACTAAAATATGAGGAAAACCTAGTTGATAGGATTTATGAAGGCTCAAGCAATAGTAAAGCATTAACCATTGCTACACCCTTGTCTACAGCCTTCTTTAGTGAGGCTGTCATCCAAGACTACCAAGATAGTCCTGATGATGAAGAGGATACTAGAACTAGTGAGGAATATCTGAATGACCTTAAAGAGGAATTTCATGAAAGAGCACTTTTGGCCAAGTCTAGAAGGTTCTTTAAGAAAGGAGGCAAGTTCTCCAGCACCACAAAAGCTTCAGCTGACACTGAATGCTACAAATGTGGAAAGGTTGGTCACTTTGCTAGGGATTGTTATTCCAAAACATTCGTTCCTTCTTATTCCTCACCAGCTCAATCAAGACCATCGGGTCAATCATCATTTCAACGGAAACAAATTGCTTTTACTTCCTTTCAGCAAAACAGGGCTGAACTTCGACCAGCAAAAGACTTTGAGGCAAAGTATAGAGAAATCAAGGCTAGACTGGCTCTCATGAGCACTAAAAGTTCTTCCTCCAAAGCTCCCAAGCAAGATAAGAACAAAGGACTCGTTGCTGAAGCTTATGAATGGGATGAAGAGGAAGTCTCTTTAGATGATGATGAACTGGTTAATGTGAAAGTGCTAATGGCACTTGTTGATGATGAAGGCTCTAACTCTAATGTTGTTTCCAGAGAAAGTGGTAGAAATGGTGAATGGGTCAATGTCACAATAAAAAAGGTACAAACTCTTCTTGAATTAGAAGATAAGGATGACATTAAATTTGTCTTTGATTACCTGTGTATTGATCTAAAATTTGTTGAAGAACAAAGAAACAACTTGCTTGAAAAATATCATAAACTTGTTCTTAAACTTGATGATTTTGAAAGTAAGCTAATAGAGCTAAAAGAGGCTAAACTTGATGTACTTACTTTTCAACAACTGAACAAAGAGATTCTAGATGAAAATAACTCCTTAAGAGTTGAACTAAAAGAAGCAAAAGATATTGTTAAATCTTGGCTTAGAAACTCTGATAGGGTAAATCAGTGCATCAATGAACAAATTCCTGCTCAAAAGAGGAAAATGCTTGGTGCTGAAGGATCCTCCAGCACCAACTCCATTGATATTATCTTTTTCAAATCCTCAAATGAGGATGGTAGCTCGATCCCTGATGTTGTAAGGTCAGGTGAAGAGAATTTACTAAATCATAACACTGGACGTATCCTTCTTCCTGAGTTGCAAGCAGATGCTGACACTTCAGCACATGTTGAATCTTCAATTAATAAAGATGACTTAGATGATGATTTAGAGAATGAAGTAAGTATCCCACTTCCTCCTTTGGAGAAGCTGGCTGATGCTGAACCCTCTATTGGACTAAAATCAATCCAGTCAATCATCAAGTCTCACACAACAAAAAAAGGTAGGTCTCCCAAGCATGTCAAAACTGGCACATCAAAAAACTCTTTAGCTCCTACTGAAGGTTCACATATGGGAACTACCTCTTCAGTTTCAACAAATAAACTGAAGAATGATAGATCTGAGGAAGATGAGAGAATGTCTCTTGTCATGCAAGAGATCACTGATCTCAAATTGCAACTCAGGCAACAACAAGCACCAACTCGATTCAGAGATGAACCTTCAAACTCTCTACATTGTAAGTACAAGACACAATTTAAAAGGGCTTGTGATCTATGTGGTTTAAACAACCATCTCACTAAAACTTGCCTAAAAATGATTGTGATTTATTGTACTAAATGTGAGCGGACTGACCATCGCACTTCGAAACATACTCAATATATGCTTGCTAAAACTAGTGTTGATGCTCACAACACTAAAGCATCTCATTCTAGGCGAAAAATGCCTTTCCCACCATGCATTCATTATGGTATGGGCAATCATCACTCAGATGACTGTCACTACTATCCTGTTTGTGATATTTGTAGAAGTTATGACCATGACACTCATGGACATAATCGAGTTATCTCTCTTAGAAGGGGCATCAAATCTAGGAACCCAAACTCTATTGCTAAATGTTGTGAAACTTGTGGAAGTAATGTCCATACTACATCTGATCACAATCATATAGAGTGGTTCAGAAGAGGTGAAGCCCTTCAGGCTAAGAAAGAAAATGTTGTTCAAACCTCTCCTTCTTCTTCTGAGCAATCTTATTCATCCTCATCAAAAGGATCATTCAAATCTAGAACACCTTCTAGATCTAAAACACCCATCCATCAAAGGTAGGTTTCAAAACAAAACTGACCATTTCCTTAACTTGTGTAGTGTGATCTCAGGAAGCCTATTTGGTACCTGGATTGTGGCTGCTCAAGGCAAATGACTGGCACCAAAAGTCATCTGCACAAGTATAAGGAGGAACAAGGTCCTAAAGTTGTTTTTGGTGATAACTCATCAGCTACTACTAAAGGATTTGGTTCAGTGATTTGAAATGGTATAGTTTTCACAAGGGTAGCATATGTCAATGGATTAAAGCACAACCTCATCAGCATCAGTCAACTTTGTGATGCAAAGTATCTAGTACTGTTTAATGACAAAAAAGGTACAATCTTCAACTCTAATCATGAAATTGTGATGATTGCTCCTAGAGTCAAATATGTTTATGTCATGAACATGAACTCTACTCAGGAGACATGTTTCTTTGCTAGAGCCTCTAACATTACTAACTGGCTTTGGCATAAGAGGCTCTCTCATCTAAATTTCAAAACAATAACTCTGCTGGCAAAACAAAATCTTGTTATTGATCTTCCTTCACTTGTCTATTCCAAGGACAAACCATGCTCAGCATCTGAAAAAGGAAAGCACCATAGGGTCAGTTTCAAATCAAAGCAAACTTTCTCTATCAAAGAAAGTCTTCAATTGCTTCACATGGACTTATTTGGCCCAGTATCACCTAGGGACATTTGTCATGAAAAATATACACTTGTCATTGTAGATGAGTACTCTAGGTACACCTGGGTATATTTTTTGACAAAGAAAAGCCATGCACCAGATGCCATTATGTCTTTCATTAAAAGAGTTGAAAATAAAAATGACACTCATGTCAAACAATTTAGAACTGATAATGGCACTAAATTTAGAAATCATACTTTAATCAAGTTCTGTGATGACAAAGGAATTTCACAAAACATTTCATCACCTTACACACCTGAACAAAATGGTGTGGCTGAAAGAAGGAACAAAACTTTGATTGAATCAGCAAGGACAATGCTTGTTGGATCAGCTCTCTCCAAGCACTTTTGGACTGATGCTGTAGCGACTACTTGCTACACTCAAAATAGGTCCATCATTGTGAAGAGACACATGAAGACTCCCTATGAAGTCTTTAGGGGGAGAATTCCAAACATCTCATTCTTACATGTGTTTAGGTGTCTAGTATTCATTCACAATCACAAGGATCACCTTGGTAAGTTTGATGAAAAATCTGATGATGGTTACTTCCTTGGATACTCTTAAATCATACAAAGTCTTTAACACAAGAAGACAATGTATTGAAGAAACTTACCACATTACTTTCAATGAAAGTTTTGAAGCTCTCAAATTTGCAAATCCATCAGATGATGAACTTCATATTCATGAATCTCACAACTATCCATCTGATGAATTTCAACATTATGAGCCTTCTAAAAGATATAAAACAAGCAATTCAGTTCCTCATATTGATCCATTTAAAGATATGACAAGTCCTACAAAAGGAAATCCTTTAGTATCAAATACTGATGGCTGTCAATCAAATGATCAAAATGATCAGTATCAATATGATCAACAAGATAACACAGATGACCAAAATGGTCGGTCTCAAAATGATCAGCATGCTCACCAACAATCAAATGATGCTGCTGATGAACAATCTGAGCCTCCTACTCAAAGTTCCCCAATTATCTCTAGGGAAGTGGGTCTTGGATGTGTTGCTTCTGGCCAAGAAGGAAGCCCTCCACTGATTGAACATTTGTCTATTAAATATCCTTCAGTTGACACTAGAGATAATCCAAGTCCAAGTCCATGTTATGGACTTCCAAGTTCTAGCTCTAATCATGATACCCATGCTTATTCTCCAGCTCCACAAAAATCGTGGAATAATAATAGTCACATACAGCTGGTGAACATAATTGGCAATCCTGGAGAAGGTAGAGTCACTAGATCTATGGCAAAGAAACTGAGTGCTGCTTCACCTAGAGAATGCCTCTATGCAAACTTTCTTTCAGAAATTAAACCTACAAAGGTTTCTAAAGCACTCACTCACCTTGGATGGGTGGATGTCATGCAAGAGGAACTAAATCAATTTGAAAGAAATAAATTCTAGAAATTGGTTCCTCTTCCATATGGTAAATCAACCACTGGCATCAAATGGGTTTACAAGCTCAAAAGAGATGAAACCAATGTGGTGACCGAAAACAAAGCTAGGCTGGTGGCCTAAGGATTTAATCAAGAGCCTAGTGTTGATTTTGATCAGACCTTTGCTCCAGTTGCACGTATGGAAGCCATACTAATATTCCTTGTTTATGCCACTTTCATGAACTTCACCATCTACAAAATGGATGTCAAAAGTGCATTCCTAATGGTGACCTAAAAGAAGAAGTTTATTTTACATAGCCTCCTGGATTTGAGAGTAGTAAATACCCAAACCATGTCTACAAGCTTTACAAAGCTTTGTATGGATTGAAGCGCTCCAAGGGCTTGGTATGAAACTCTCTCAACATTTCTCATTGAACATAAATTTGTCATAGGAAAAATAGATAGCATCTTTTTTATCTATAAATCTAAAACCGACACCATTTTGGTACAAACTTATGTGGATGACATCATCTTTGGTTCAACAAGCTTGAAACTATGCAAAAAATTTGTCAAGCTTATGACTAGCAAGTTTGAGATGAGTATGATGGAAGAACTCACATACTTCCTTGGTCTTCAGATTAAACAATCTGACCAAGGCATATCCATCAATCAAGAAAAATATGTCAAGGATCTGCTGAAGAAGTATGATATCAATTGTGCTTCAGTAAAAACACCAATGGTACCCCCTAACAACTTAGGACCTGATCTCAATGGACAATCAGTCAATGAGACACAGTATAGAGGTATGATTGGGTCACTCGTATATTTAACTGCAAGCAGACCTGACATTCAATTCTCTGCATGCCTTTGTGCAAGATACCAAGCAGACCCAAAGGAATCACACCTTACTGCTGTAAAGAGAATCTTCATATACCTAAAAGGTACACTAAGTCTAGGTCTTTGGTACCCCAAATCCTCAGGGTTTGATCTAAAGGGGTATTCAGAATCTGACTATGTTGGATGCAATATGGACAGAAAAAGCACTTATGGTGCTTTCCAATTGCTAGGTGGAAAACTTGTGTGTTGGAGTGCTAAAAAGCAACAAACAGTTGCCATGTCTTTAGCAAAAGCTGAATATGTGGCAGCTGCTGGATGTTGTGCCAATGTTCTTTGAATGCAAAGCCAACTAGCTGATTATGACATAGAATATAAAAAGATACCAATCTTTTGTGATAACACTAGTGCTATTACAATATCCAACAATCCAGTCCTTCACTCAAGAACAAAACATTGATATCAGATATCACTTTATCAGAGATCATATTGTGAAAGGGGACATTGAATTACATTTCATCCCCACTCAGTATCAATTGGCTGATATCTTTACCAAACAACTGGATGAACCAACTTCCAAAAGATTGATAATGGAGCTTGGTATGCTGAACATTGATGATACAAAACCTGAACCTTCAGCATTCACTGAAGCAGCTTAAAGTTTCAGCATTTCTCTAAACTATTTTGATTAAGGCTAAGTAGCAGTGTCTGAGTAAAGGAGTGTGCAATGTCATATGTCTATCTCACAACATGTAATTATGTATATGATGTTTTGTTGCCTTCTCTAATTCAATGAAGCTGAACAAACAATCACCAATCATCAAAGTTTTTCTTCAGTAAAATCTGAATTTTTTTTAATACAAATGAGTAGCTAGGCCTGAGTAGAGGAGCGTGCAATATCATATGTCTTGTTCACTTAAGTGAACATGTATACGGGGTTTTGTCACCTCATATGACGCACTGAAGCTCACAAGTATTGCCATCAGCTTCAGCATATCTGAGTAACGACTTTTAAAACAAATCAATCATGAGTTAAAAGTATTAAATGACATTAAATTTTCTTATGAATAAAACAAACATTCTTTCAAATGGTGTCATTTGTTAATTAAGGAAATTTCAAAAGTCCCCATCTACAGTCAACAACTTCCTGACACATGAGGCGTTTCACTAATCAAAGCAACAAAAAATCATACCTTTTTGTAGAACATTAATGAGAGAGTTTGTGCCAAATGTTTAAAAGAAACCCTAAAAGATTTATAACTTTTTCAAATGGTTTTAAAAACTTTTCACAAATCAGTCTGAGTTTTTATATAATCCCTTGAATTTGGATTTCATTCCACGCTTACAAATCTTTTCATCAAAAAACACACACACAAACTCTTTCTCTCTAAAAAAGGCACAACACAACAATGGCTGAATATTCTTCCCAAAAAGTTGTAGAAATCACTCTTAACCCATCCACTCATGTCACATTTCCCATCGAAGATATCATCTTCAAGCCCAACAACATCACCTTAATCAAACCAGACACCATCAAATCTGTTCCTGGGGATCAAGTAATGACTTACTTGTCCAAAAGTGTTTTAAGAGATGCATTGTTTAAGGATCATGGAATGATGTTCCAAAATGTTTTAAAAGAATTTTGGTTCACAGAACAAGCTTCTCACAATAAGAAATCAATAGAGTTTGATTCTACTACTGCTGGGATTCATGGTAAAATTGGTTTGAAATTATTCAGAAGGGTTTTGGTTCTAAACTATTTAGAAAACCCTAGTGACTATGAAGTTATACCTGATGAATTTTCTATTGCTAAAAAATTCTTTAAAGAAATTGGGTCTACTGAAGAGATCACTGAGAAGGGGGGTTTAAAAAGGAGTTGTTTGCCACCAAGGTGGAAATTGCTGATGACTATTCTCATTAAGTGTTTGGGGAGGGAAACTGGAGGCCTTGACCAGATAAACCAAAAGGATGCTATAACTTTATACTGTCTGGCCAAAGGAATAAAAGCTAATTTTGGAAGGCTTATCTTTAAAGATCTCCATGGGAAGCTGGAGAAAAAGACAAGGGAGAAAAATAATGTTTACACTAGATTTATATCTCTCCTATTTGTTGACCATCTTGGTGATGATTTTTCTTAAATCCATGGAGATAAATTGGGTTTTTGACCCTTTGATCTTACACGTTGGAACATTCCAGTCAGTACCATTGATCCTCCTTTTACACAACCCATGCTGGACATCTTCTCAGCAGATGCTCTAGTAGTGTACAAAGCTCCACAAGACACTTCTCCAACTGGAGAAGGGGATCTGAAGGGAAAAAAGCCTAGAGCTTCTTCTGGACCACGTCAGAAGCAAACGTCTATTTACACTGAGAAGGTTAGACGTGAGTCCAGAAAGAGGAGAGCCCTCACACAATCTTCATCCAAGAAGGTTGCTGATGATACCCAAGGCCAAGTTTTGAAGAAACGCAAGTCCTCGGCCAAGGACAAGAACCCAAGCCAGCCGTCACCTTCCATCTCTGATGGAGGTCACATGTATAAAGAGGTCTAGAAGGCAACCCTTATCTTAACTTCTTTAGGAGATAAGGGTGAAGATGGAGCGCACCCTCAGCTCAGTAGTGTTGATTCAAAATTGGTAAGTAATTTAAATCTGAATACATTTCCAATTTCATTACCAATCTCTATCATTTGTCACTCTAAGTAAGCATCAAAGGTGTGAGGCGTCAGCAAATACAACAGCTGACGCTGACCCTGGACTATCTGTCTCTGATGATGTAGCACCCCAACAACAGGGTCTTACTAAAGGAACCAAAAACATATTCATTGATCTTAACTCATCAGGAACTTTTTCTCAGGAACCATCAGGTAAAACCAACCCTGGTGGTGAAGGAGTAGAAATTGGCCTTCACACTGGAGGTGATGCTGAAAAGACTAACAAGAAAGTGCCTCTTACCACTGGCACCAAGGTGGGACACTTGCCTAATTATATGTTCAGTATGTCTTCAGATGACTTGGAAAAAGAGCTTGGGTTCAATGAAAGAGTTATAGTCAATCTTGATGACAGTGAAGCTGAAGATGATACTGCTGAAGTAACACCAAAACCACCATCCCCCAGATCTGAACAGGTAAAAGAATTGAAAAATCAAGTGTTAATTCTTCAATCACAGGTGGCTAAACTAAAGGAGGAAAAGGTGCTTGCTGATGCTGAAATCCCAACTCTTAAGGCAAGACCAATTCCTCCTACTGCTGATCAAATCAAGGATGTCATTATTGCTGCTCTGAAGCCATTAGTCAAAGATGTGGCCACCACCACTTCCCTTAAGCAAGAAATGTCATCTCTTATGGACTCCATCAATAGTGCTACCATGGAGTTTCCACCAGAGTTCACACCAATGCCTGGCTAAGTAAATGATTTGTGTGACTTTGTGTCCAAGATAAAGGATAGTGTGGCGTTGTTGGAGAAACAAAAGTTGACCTTATCTAAAGAGGTTCAACAGAAGCTGAATGTACTTGAAAATGTTACAGCAATGCTAGCCAAGGTATCCTCCACTCTTGATCATATTTATGGTCTCTTCCCTGCTGGTAGGTCATCAGAAGCTGCTGGGCAGTCTTTTGCTGAGGGGGAGAAAATCACCATCCAGCAGCTATTCCAAAAACATGCCTAAAAGAAGGCTCAGAAACAACATGTTTTCTATGAGTCACCATGCTGAGAAGAGTCTAGCTAAGGATAAGGGGGAGTCTTTGATAGGTGTGTAAACACCCATCTTTTCTACCACTTAATTACAATAATAACCGGACCAAAACGTATATTTTATGTCTTTTATGTCGGAATTATGCGTGGTTTGTGTTTTTGTTGTGATTTAGGATAAAAAGGTGAAAAATGGAGAAAACACGGACATTCACAGGCATTTATGGACTTTTATTGAAGAAAAGGATGAAAGACGAAGTCAAGAAATCAAGAGTGCAAAAAGAACGGAAGTCCACGACCAATTCTGAAGATTTATCGAAGAAAAAGTCAAAACACGGAAGTTTATCAAAAGCCGAAGAATTCAAGTCTAGTTTATTGAAGAAATTAAAGACGAGTTCAAAAGAAATACCGAAGCTAAAAGTCCTTTAAGTCTACATTTAATGAAGATTAAAAGAAGGAGGGACTTAATCTTGCAATTAAGAAGAAGATTAAAGAAGGAGGGACTAAGTATGCAATTAAGGAAGCTTCCTAAGCAAGCTTTAGTCTCCCCTATAAATAGACTAGATTAGTCATCTTTTTACTCTTGTTGGCTAGGGTGACACTAGTTCTTCCACCATTTAAATACTTGTCATTTACATTAATTGTCAATTTAATTACCTTGTCTCGCACCTTAAATTCATTTAATTTCAAGTAAGTTTTAATTTAATTATTGTCAATCTTTACTTTATCTTGTCAATCTCTCATCTACTTTTCTTATTCTTTGATTCATGTGTTTATGTTATGTTCATGTTCATGCTTTTATTTTGATCTAAGTGGTTTTTGATTATTTTGATTAAAGTTGTTTGATTTCATGTTTTAAATTGTTTGTTTATGTATTTTATTAATCTCGTTACTATTTAGTTTAAATCGTTTGTGTTTATTTTGATTATTTTGTTACTAAACCTGCTGCTACTGTTTTCCTTGTTCTTCGGAAGAGTTTTGCTTTGTTTCTATGTTTCCAGAAAAAGTTCCGAACCAAGGAAAGGATAGAAGGCTTCATTCGGAAGTCAAAAGTTCCGAACCAAGCAGGCTTCATTCGGAACCTTCCGAATCAAGGAGTTTCATTCGGAAGTCTGAAACTTCTGAACCAAGGTTGTTCATTCGGAACTTTAAAAGTTCTGAATCAAGGAAACTCATTCGGAACTTCAAAAGTTCCGAATCAAGGAGCTTCATTCGGAACTTCAAAAGTTCCGAACCAAACTTGTTCATTCGGAAGTCAAAACTTCCGAACCAAGCGAGCTTCATCCGGAACCTTCCGAATCAAGGACCAAAGTTCCGAACCAAGGGCCTTCATTCGGAAGTTCTAAACTTCCGAATCAAGGAGCTTCATCCGGAAAGTTCCGAATCAAGGGGTGACCAAAACTTCCGAATCAAGGGTGATTTTACAAGTTCCGATTCAGCAAGTTCCGAATGAAGGATTGTTTTGGATAAGTGACATATTCAGAGCATTTTGTTCCCGATCAAGGATTTTGGTAATATTCCAAGTGAAGAAGAATCATTTCAACCAAAGGTGACATTTAGGACGAGTGATTGTTCCAAACGAAGGTTTATTCCGAATGAGCTGTATTCAGGTTCTTATTAGCTTTTATCTTTGATTTTTATTTTCAAGCTTTATTTTTCTTGCCTTTTATTTAATTGCACTTTTAGATTACTTGCCTTAGTTTTAGTTGCACTTTAAGTTTGCCTTAGATAGATTTAAGTTTACGTCATTTTAATTTAGTGCCCTTTAATTTTAGTCACGTTTTTAAATACTTGCACTTTATTTTAATTAGACTTAGATTTACTTTAAGTACCTATTTACTTTTAAGTCTTTGCATTTAAATTTAAAAACAACCAAAAATATTCTTTTTCACCAAAGATCATCGAAGTCACACATAGAGAGCCTATATCAATTCGTTAAGATACCGAGAACACGAACTTAAACTTTAATCTTTTTAACCTGGTAAAACCAAGTTATCAAATGGCGCCGCTGCCGGCTCTTTTCGTTAAGATCAACAGTTTTTTGTGCTAGACAAGTTGCTTTTTGGGATCCGTTCACTTGTGAACGTTATTTTTCTTGCCTAAAAAAATTCAAAAATCATAAAAATAAAAATTGATAAAAAACCATAAAAATTAAAAATTTCAAAAATCCAAAAAGATTTCATTTTTATTGTGTATATATATTGTCTTTGCGTTTGGTTTCTTTTTCTTTTGCATTTTCAGGTGTATGCGTACTAGATCTTCTAATTATCAAGAGCCCGAGCCTCAAGAAGATTTAGATATGGCAGGTGTTAACAACCAACTACCACACCTCAACAATAACAACAATGCTCTTCCACAGCCCGATCTTCGGACCATGGAGGAACTTTGTCAACCAACAATGTTTGGACGAGGAGGACCGATTGCGCCGATGCAAATCAACGCTCCTGAGTTTTCGTTGAAGCACCACATGATTCAGCAAGTACAAACAAACCCATTTAGAGGATTGCCCGATGATGATGCCAACAAACACCTCGACAAGTTCATTACAATCACCCAAAGCATGAAGTTGCCTGGGGCCACAATGGATGTTCTCCGCCTACAACTCTTTCCACATACTTTATCGCATCATGCCGAGAAATGGTTTGATCGTCTCCCGAAGAATTCTATTCACACTTGGGATGATATGACTCAACGCTTTCTCTCGCGCTACTTTCCACCATCCATGGTCACAAGTCTTCGCAATCAGATCAGCGGTTTCATGCAAGATCCCGATGAATCTCTTTTTGATGCATGGGAGAGATATAATGTCTTGATCGACCGTTGTCCAAACCACAATATGCTTCCGGTCACCTTGATCGATACTTTCTACAACGGATTGACTTTTCGAGATCGTGATACGATCAATGCAGCCGTCGGTGGCACATTCATGAAAAGGAGACCCGAGGAGTGTAGAGAGTTAATTGAAAACATGACTACTCATCATAAGAACTGGGATTCCTCTGCTTCTTCTAGAAACAACACGAGAGTCAATGTTTCCTCCACCTCAGCAAACCCTGATATGACCGAACTCACCCGCATGATGGCCGAAATGAGCAAAAGTATTACGCTTCTCGCTTCAAATCAACAACAACAACAAGTTAAAGCGGTTGCTAATCCTTGTGAAACATGTGGCGGTCCTCACTCATACACCGATTGTCCTTCGACACAAGGAAATCCGGAAAATGTGTATGCAGCTTACGGTAATTATTCACCGGAAAATTACCAAGCTAGACAACAAGGGGATAGAAACCTGCTGAGCTACCGTTCCAACAATTACCTTTCACCCGGTTTTTCTCCTCAAAACCAAAATCCCGCCAACAACTACAATAGAAGCAATCAAATCCCACCTCGTGCTTCTAACCCTTATCAACCACCCACCCAACAACACCCACCCTTTAATCCCGATGTTGACACAATCATGAGAACTCAAGGTGAGCAAATCAAGAATCTACATAGCCAAATTATTAATTTGAAAGGAGATATCTTGAAGCAAGGTAATGACATCAGAACCGAGGTTCGTGAAAACCTTCAATCCTCCTTCATCACTCAAACAACTGAATTAAAAAATCTGTTGGCTAGTTTCTTGCCTGAGGCTCAACCTTCTTCTTCCTCGGGTTCTCTACCTTCAAACACCGTCACCAATCCGCGAGCTAATGTGAGTGCTATAACTACGCGTAGTGGAATTACCATTGTCAATCCACCTGATTCACCACCATTATCTACACCTCCTCCACCACCATGTATCCCTACTCCTCTTACACTTAGTGATAGTACACCATTACCGTCTCCGCCTCGTCATGACGATGTATCTCGGAAGGACCCTTCAACATCACAACCTTCACCAACTACACCTCCACCTAACCCTTATCAGTCCAGAATCCCATACCCTTCTCGCATAGGCAAGACCAACGAGCTAACCAAGAATGACTGTAATGTAATGAAATATGTGGATATGCTATCTAAAATGACCATCAACATTAGCCTTGTTGAAGCACTTTGCCACATGCTGAAATTTGTCAAAGCATTCAAGGAATTGCTTAGCAAGAAGGAGAAGTTGCTTGAACTCGCCAACACACGCTTAAATGAAAACTGCTCTGCAGTCCTTCTTAGAGAACTTCCGGAAAAGCTTGGAGATCCCGGTCGTTTTGTGTTGTCTTGCGTGTTCAACAAAACTGAAGAATTTACTGCCCTTGCTGATCTCGGGGCTAGTATTAATTTAATGCCACTCAGTGTTTGGAAAACACTATCATTGCCCGATCTCATTCCTACAAAGATGACTCTCGAACTTGCAAACCGCACTCTCGCTTACCCCGTTGGTATAGCCGAAGACGTGTTTATCAAAGTTGGCACATTTACTTTCCCGGTCGACTTTGTCGTAGTTGATTATGAAATGGACCCTCGTATTCCTTTAATACTTGGTCGGCCATTCTTGAGAACCGGACGTGCTTTAATAGATGTGGCCGAAGGTGAGTTAATCTTAAGAGTCGGGGATGATTCTAAAGTTTTTAAAATGGGGAAGCTTACAGGCAAATATTTTGGAGGCCGAGAATCAGTGAATATGATAAATGTGCTCGATGACTTTACCGTTTATGACAATCCTCTATTCGAGTCTTCCACTGATAATCCACTTTTTAATGATGATGTGGATGATTCTCACTCTACTTTGGACGCTTCACCCATTTTTGATTCTCCACCGGTCTTAGATGCTTATGATGATGATTCTAGCTCAGATTCGGATGATTTTGATTGTACTTCTGAGTATCCCGAGCTGCCCACTTTCGATGATTTCGATGAGGCTGATACTCTATCGAGCGATTCTTCACATGATGAAGATCCTCCACCATCACTCGATCCTACTTTGGACGATTATTCATTTGAGGAAGATTTCTCTGAATTTCTCAACACATACTTCCCTCATGAGAGTGATGCTCCTCCTTTTGACTTTGAAGATTATCGCCTTGATCCTACTTTGGATTTGAAGAGCATTTTGTCAAAGGAGAAGAAACCGGTCGACACCGAAATCCGTTGCACGTATGATTTGACACCTCTTTGTCCCACTTCTGAGGACGAGGTTGTGCTTCTTTGCGGATCTTCTTCACACTTGGCTGAGCCTGAGTGCTATTTTCCCCTAAAGGAAAAGGTGTTCGACCCCGGTATTGAAGTCTTTAAGCCATCTCAGTATCCACCTGATGAAAGAAAAGGAAAAATCTTTGGACCTATTGAAGACATGTTCACACCACTTCAACTTTGCTTCCACCGTACTCCATCGCTGCTTAAGGGAACCTTGCCACTTCTCTTTTGGCTTGCCTTGTTCGCCTTAAGCTCTTGCTTATTGATGGATGAAAACTATGTCTTTGATCCTGGTGGATATTTTTCATGCTACTTCCGTTGATGATCAAGGTCGAGTCAGGCTCACGACTCGGTTAACAAAAACCAAGCGCTTCTTGGGAGGCAACCCATGCATCTATCTTTTCGCTTTCTTTACAATAAGTGTAGGGGGACCATTTGGATTGCTATTTCCTCTCCTCACTTCTTCATCAGGGATTCGAGCTTCAATGATCCACTCTTGATGATTCTTGACAACCCGTGATTCCGTGTTCTACCTCTTCCCGGTTCTATCTTAAACTCTTTTCGATTCACTATTTTATATCTTCTCAATATTAAAATAGGAATCTCTTTAGTTGTCTTTTCCTTAGCGAGATTTAAACAACGTGCACAATGTCCTAAGTGTAGGGGAGCTTACTCCCACATGCTTAAACATTAAGGACAATGTTTATCTTAAGTGTAGGGGGGACTTCTATCGAAGTTGAGTGGTCTTTTCCTTGTTTTTGTCCTCATTTTAATCGGAAAATCAATTTTTCGACATTTTTCAAAATTTTTGATCTATTTTGGCATATTAGTTGTTATCTTTGTATAGTTATTTTCTTCCTTTGCTAGAATAAATGTTTAATAAGTGGTTTTAATTTTCAAACGTTGTGAATCTTTTGACTCAATCCGAGTTTACTCTAGCTAGTATCCTTAACATGTTTAAGTCAAGTTTTGCTAGGCTTTTATATAGGGAGCTATAAAACGCGAAAGTCTTAACTCTCACGGGTTAAGAACAAGAACTTTTCGCAAGTTCCTATAATTGATCCTAGAGAGTCGTTTATCAAGGGAACTTTAAAACGCGATTTCTAAAACTTGAAAGAGTCTAAGAATTTGCAAGATCCTATAGGCGACTCGAAAACCCAAAACTTTGATTTAATAGGCTAAGCTTCCACGAGTCTCATTACTTGAGATTTTAAACTGTGGAGAACGAGAGATGATAGAGCCAATTATAAATTCGGTATTCTTTCATGAATTTATGTGAGTTAATTATGAGCCTATTCTCCCATCGCTTGCTAATAATTTATTTGCTAATAAATAAAGTTGTACGATTTGAAAAGTTACTTAGCTTCTAGCCCCAGATCGTTTAAAAGTTGCTCGGTAATGACGAGAGTTCATAGCCAAGGCATAACTTATGAAGCGGGGCGCGAAGATTGGCGAGTCCGAAAAGGCCCTAACAAGGCATGAGGGCTATGTTTTGTTGCTAAAGATCCAAAGTGATGTGAAGAATCATTTATCGAAAATCAATATGAAGGATCGAGACACACGACGTAAAGCAAAACTCCCCAAAAGTCATGGAGAAGTGTATCTGAAAAGACCCTAACAAGGTATGAGGATAAATAGATCCAAGTCATAAAAGGATGCGGATCGTTGTATATCAAAGTCCAAAATAAAGATTGGAGAAAAATGAAGAAGTCGTGGTCCATATATGAAGAATCTCTTAAAAATTCCAAGTGGAGAAATTCCAATTATGAAGAAAAGACCATTATTTCATGAACGTCTCTCAAGATTTGAAGTATGAAGTCGCTGCCAAATATCGGCCCGAGAAAGGTCTCAAATCGCGAACCAAGTTATGCCAAGATATGAACTTTCTGATATCCCGAGAAGCAGTTTTAAAAGATTTGGTCCTTTAGCTAACTATTGATTAAATCATGCACTTTATTTTCAGACTAAATAACTATCGAAATAAGTCAAACAATGCATCTTCGTGATCATTCAAGACAAATAATAAAATATAAGAGATACACCTAGGAATAAGGGAGTCTAAGTGAATAATTGGCCCATATGAGTTCGTGTTAGTTTACTAACTTATAATAACAATGATCTCGTTTTTAAGCTTGGTTTGGAGAAAGTGAAAACTTGAGAATGATGATTATTCATAACATTTTCAAAACCCAAGGTAAGCTTTTGATTTCTTTATTTTGAATGTCTTTAATTTTCTATCTCTTTAATAAAGGCCAACGTGGATTGATTATGATGAAAAGTGTAATCTTGCTTTGTAACTAATGCATTGCATGAGGACATTGCAATGGTCAAGTGTAGGGGATTTGATAGGTGTGTAAACACCCATCTTTTCTACCACTTAATTACAGTAATAACCGGACCAAAACGTGTATTTTATGTCTTTTATGTCGGAATTATGCGTGGTTTGTGTTTTTGTTGTGATTTAGGATAAAAAGGTGAAAAATGGAGAAAACACGGACATTCACAGGCATTTATGGACTTCTATTGAAGAAAAGGATGAAAGACGAAGTCAAGAAATCAAGAGTGCAAAAAGAACGGAAGTCCACGACTAATTCTGAAGATTTATCGAAGAAAAAGTCAAAAGACGGAAGTTTATCAAAAGCCGAAGAATTCAAGTCTAGTTTATTGAAGAAATTAAAGACGAGTTCAAAAGAAATCCCGAAGCGAAAAGTCCTTTAAGTCTACATTTAATGAAGATTAAAAGAAGGAGGGACTTAATCTTGCAATTAAGAAGAAGATTAAAGAAGGAGGGACTAAGTATGCAATTAAGGAAGCTTCCTAAGCAAGCTTTAGTCTCCCCTATAAATAGACTAGATTAGTCATCTTTTTACTCTTGTTGGCTAGGGTGACACTAGTTCTTCCACCATTTAAATACTTGTCATTTACATTAATTGTCAATTTAATTACCTTGTCTCGCACCTTAAATTCATTTAATTTCAAGTAAGTTTTCATTTAATTATTGTCAATCTTTACTTTATCTTGTCAATCTCTCATCTACTTTTCTTATTCTTTGATTCATGTGTTTATGTTATGTTCATGTTCATGCTTTTATTTTGATCTAAGTGGTTTTTGATTATTTTGATTAAAGTTGTTTGATTTCATGTTTTAAATTGTTTGTTTATGTATTTTATTAATCTCGTTACTATTTAGTTTAAATCGTTTGTGTTTATTTTGATTATTTTGTTATTAAACATGCTGCTACTGTTTTCCTTGTTCTTCGGAAGAGTTTTGCTTTGTTTCTGTGTTTCCAGAAAAAGTTCCGAACCAAGGAAAGGATAGAAGGCTTCATTCGGAAGTCAAAAGTTCCGAACCAAGCAGGCTTCATTCGGAACCTTCCGAATCAAGGAGTTTCATTCGGAAGTCTGAAACTTCCGAACCAAGGTTGTTCATTCGGAACTTTAAAAGTTCCGAATCAAGGAAACTCATTCGGAACTTCAAAAGTTCCGAATCAAGGAGCTTCATTCGGAACTTCAAAAGTTCCGAACCAAACTTGTTCATTCGGAAGTCAAAACTTCCGAACCAAGCGAGCTTCATCCGGAACCTTCCGAATCAAGGACCAAAGTTCCGAACCAAGGGCCTTCATTCGGAAGTTCTAAACTTCCGAATCAAGGAGCTTCATCCGGAAAGTTCCGAATCAAGAGGTGACCAAAACTTCCGAATCAAGGGTGATTTTACAAGTTCCGATTCAGCAAGTTCCGAATGAAGGATTGTTTTGGATAAGTGACATATTCAGAGCATTTTGTTCCGGATCAAGGATTTTGGTAATATTCCAAGTGAAGAAGAATCATTTCAACCAAAGGTGACATTTAGGACGAGTGATTGTTCCAAACGAAGGTTTATTCCGAATGAGCTGTATTCAGGTTCTTATTAGCTTTTATCTTTGATTTTTATTTTCAAGCTTTATTTTTCTTGCCTTTTATTTAATTGCACTTTTAGATTACTTGCCTTAGTTTTAGTTGCACTTTAAGTTTGCCTTAGATAGATTTAAGTTTACGTCATTTTACTTTAGTGCCCTTTAATTTTAGTCACGTTTTTAAATACTTGCACTTTATTTTAATTAGACTTAGATTTACTTTAAGTACCTATTTACTTTTAAGTCTTTGCATTTAAATTTAAAAACAACCAAAAATATTCTTTTTCACCAAAGATCATCGAAGTCACACATAGAGAGCCTAGATTAATTCGTTAAGATACCGAGAACACGAACTTAAACTTTAATCTTTTTAACCTGGTAAAACCAAGTTATCAGTCTTCAGCCAAGGACGGTCATGTAGATGGACTGACCACGAGTGAGGATACAACTGATAGTGGTATACCTCCCTTTATACCCAAGAACAAAGAAGATTTTACACTGAATGATCGACTGATCAAAGCTGGGGTGGCCACTCAAGAAGAACTTGATAAATTGTACAAGCTCCAGCAAGAAGAAAAACTAAGAGATCTGAAGCTGAGCTTGTATGAACAAATTGGGAAGTCTGAAGTTGAAAGCCTTTTCAAGAAGAGGATGTTATATGAAAAATTTTGTATAACAAGAATAAACAGAAGAAATCTCTCGCCAATCATCAATGTTGATATACTGACTAGCAGAGGTGATAATCTCAAATTTTATAGGGGTGATGGGTCTGATGAGATCTTAGAAAACTTCCAAGGGAAGGAGCTTTCTTAAACTGAATGTATTGAAATGAGTGAGAAGATTGAGAAAAGAAAATCCAAGAGATGGGATGAAGTCCGCACCAGAATTGAACACTTCATGAGAAATCATGAAAAACTGGGTGAGGTTCTCAATATCAGTACTGAAGTTTCTCTGGAGGATCAAGATCCTATACTGGAACTCAACAAAAGGGCCAATCTGATCAAACCTGGTGTGGGTGACATTTTTGTCACTACAAAGAAATACAAGGGCTTTTTTCAGTTTCAAAATCATCTTTTGGGCATGTACTAGATGAACCAAAATTGGGAATGATAATGTTCAACCATCGTGAACGTCAAGACTTTGTTGGCATCAGTGACCTCGATGAAATGAACAATGAACTTATTGGGAATGTTCAAAGGATTTTTTACTCTTAGCATGGTGGCCCAGGACGTATTGATGCTGCAAGAACCTTTATCATGTGCTTACTTGCTATACTAGACCACAGAAACTCAGATCCATTAATCCAGACTCCCATCATTGAAGAACTTAGGTCTAAGGAAGACTGAATAATTATTTGTATTGCTTTTGTTGTAATTTGTAATGTTTTATGAATACATGATTATCTCATGTTTATAAGTAATTATTGATCAGTGCAAGTAAGAAGAAGTTGTTATGCTCACTTACTACTGACTTTAGACTTAGGCTATTTGTATATCCAAATAGGGAGAGATTGTTGGGTCTATATTTACTGACCCTAAAGCAACTCTAGGATTTGAATATAAAATCCTCCTAAGTGTTTCATGATCAGCAGTAAGGCTAGTCTACTGAATGATGACTAGAGGAACAAAGTTCCTACTAAAGACTATGTTGCTGCAGGATGTTCAACTTTCCTCTTTCAGTAAACTTAAAAGACAAAGGAGTCTTTGCTTCATATACTAGGCGGTCTAGTTGATGAAGAACAAGTACTGAAGAAAAGCTTTCAGTTCCAGTTTGGTTTGATAATACCAAACTGAATGATGTCGATCTCCTCTAGAATACTGAAGACACTTTAGTATTCTGATGGTTTGCATTAGGTGGGAAAAGATAAATTTAAATCAAAGTAGGTTGCTTGTATAGTTAGCTATAAGTACAACCTTTATCTTTTATAGAATAGTTTATTAGGTACTTTGTATTGTTTATCCATCATGGGCATCAACCACCCACTGGATAAACCCATGTAGAGGAACATGCAAAATGCAAACCCTAGTTTTGCACTGCCTATATAAGGGGTGCACATTGAGAAGGAAAAGGTTAACCATTTACAAGAGTAAAAACTCTGGAAAAACCTTCTCTCTCAATACCAACTAAACCATATAGCCAAGAAGAATATGAACGTTTAGATTGGGGCTTAGACCTTTAACTTTGGTTAGAAGTTTAAGTAAAGGAGATCACCACACATTGTCATTCAACCACTTTGTTATTTCGCAAACAAAGTGGGTTATAGATTCTTTATTGAGTTTTAATAAAAGTCCATACGTTGAAAGTTTAATGGTATTGTTGTTTTAATTATTCTTAGTTCTTATCTATTATTAAAACAATACACCCGAGTCTTGGTAAAGAGTTATTACTTAAGGTTGATAAGTAATAACGATTTAGAAGGGACCAACAAGGCTTATCTGATTTGACACAAGAAGTGGGACTACTTGGAATGCTTGATTCAGTTTGGTTCATTACTAGCTTCCGACTTGCTTTCTGAGCTAGAGCTACAACCAAATAATCCTTTTCTAGTGAACATCTTAGGATTTTCTAATTTCCACTTTATTAGGGCATCCTATTATGCCTTAAAGTCCCTAACTTCGCCACTTTTAGTCAGATTGTTTTTCTAAAAAATCTCCTTAGGTATATATTCACTAATATCAAAAGGTATTTCCTCCTTTTTGCCAAAACTTGGAATGCCTGTCCATGAAAGATCTTTCATGTTACTAACACTATAAATGTTAGCTGGCGGAGGAGGAATTTTAGTATCATGATTCTTATGTCCTACTCTTGTTTTGTCTCTAACAGATGCCTTACAACTATCAACTACAATAACTAGTTTAAGTTTAGATTCATCAAACTTTTTCAACTTTAAATC
Source organism: Glebionis coronaria (assembly GCA_025667525.1). Classification (NCBI taxonomy): domain Eukaryota; kingdom Viridiplantae; phylum Streptophyta; class Magnoliopsida; order Asterales; family Asteraceae; genus Glebionis; species Glebionis coronaria. The sequence goes on along the minus strand of CM046875.1, from coordinate 569,616,770 downwards.
TATATTATCTTTATTAGCTCTAAATGTTTCTAGTTCAGTGGTCAATTCCTTAATAGTGGCATCTTTTTCTATATTTTATCTTTCAAGTAAGATTATATGCTTACAATGTTTACTCTCTCTTTGTTGATATTCTCTTTACCTAGACTCTACTTGTGCCAAACCAGCCTTATGGTATCTAGGTCTCTATCATTATTGATATAATCAACTTTTAATTTTCTGATTTTAGCATTTAAGGACTCTATGTTTTTCTTACAAACTTTAGTACAAAAAGAGTCATTCTATACCTCACTATCAGAACTTGAAGAAGAAGACATAGTCATCAAAGGAAACTATTTTGGACCATCCTCCTTAGCTGCTTGTGCATGCTTCTCCTCCTCAACTACTAGTGCTTGATTTCTTTCCACATCATCAGTCATGAAGCTCCAATCCCAACCTACTCCATCAATCCAATTCATGCATAGCCTTGGAACCAGTCTCCTCAACCTTAGGCTCCCTCGTGTAATTGCTGATTTTCCATTCTCTCTTGGGATTTCTACATTCCCTGAAAAAGTGTCCATTCTTGCCACAGTTGTAGCATTCAATATTAGATTTATCAAAACCGGCAACATCAGAAGGTTAGATTGAAATCCTCTTTCCATACTTCTTGTAGAACATGTTGGCTCTTATGCTAAGAAGAGCCATACTCCACTTGATATCCATCTCATCCAAATCTCTTAAAATGATTTGGTCCAAGTCATCATACACTATCTTAGAACCATTTGGTTCTTGAGAGACAATGTATACACATATAGTGTTAAGACTGAATGTGGCTGACCTTTCTTTATCATATGAATAACTAGTGCTAGTAGCAGCATGAGGACATTGATGATGAGTAACAAGGGGAACATGATTCCCACTATTTTTGTTAACTCACTGTTGTGTGAGACAAATGCCATGTTTGAAGGAGGACCAGTCATTCTACTAGGATTGGTTGGAATTGTGCCAGCAGCTTTCATTTGTAGAACTACATGCTCAAACACCTTCAAGTTGTTATAAATGTCCTCTATATTCTTATCACCAATGTCATCCATATTCTACCAAATAGACTTATAGATAAACCACTCTTGCTCAAGACTGTTCAAGAATTTAGCATTCAACTCTTCTCTAATAACTTCAGGTTCAAAGAACTCAAGTTGAGACACCAAATCTTGAAGTCTATTGTAGATGGATCTAATGGTTTCACCTGAATTAGATTTGAAAGAAGAGAACTAATCTCTCACCTGACTATTCTTTTTTTTCTTAGTGGCCTCATTACCACCAAAATGAACCCCAATAGCTTCCTAGAGCTCTTTAGCAGTTGTGTATTTTCTGAACCTCAATTAGAATGATCTGGCAAGGCTAGAAGTAAAGAGCTGTGAGATCTCACATCATTCCTTCTCTTTTGAATATCATCTGCTGAAACAAGAGTAGATTTGAATATACCTCTTTTAGCACTATCTTTAGAGCTTTCACCAACCTATACTTGCAAATCCTTGTCAAATTCTGGTTCTAGAACCAGAGTCATCTTAGGAAAGGTATCACCAAATATATGACTTCCCATAGAGCATAGTGTTCCATCCTTATAGTTTGTTGGATTATGAACTCCCACATCTCAAAGTTTTCAAGATCCATAATGGGAAGTTTGAGTGCATTTTTGTTGTGTGAGGTTGATGTTTCAGTAGACATGATTGGTTTTGTTTTGGTGAATGTGAAAAGTGTTTGTTCTTGATTTGATCAAAGTTTCTCAACAAGATCTGATACCACTTGTTGATCCTAAACTCAGATCTTAAACCTTATCTTGTATGGGTTGTATTAGCAAGGAAGATTCCAAACTAAAACTAGAGAAACCTTGTATATGAATGAACACCAATTATTATGCGGAATGTAACACTTAACACAAGAACAAAGTAATGATTAACGATTGAAAAGATTTAATATATTGCGTATACGAACACTCTTAATAGTGTTAGGGTTTACAACTTTAAAGCAAAAGTACAAAGTAATCGTAAAGTAATGTAATCGACTTCTAACCTAAAGCCTTCTTTTATAGACACAAGGAGCCTTGTACAAGTTAACTACCAACTATATAAGGAAGATATACAATAAAAGTAACAGAAACGCGTAAGTTATGTAATAAAGTATTTATATAATAAAATATCGTATAAGTGAATCAATAACAAGTAACTCTTAGGAAAGAATTACAAGCCATAAATTCACAAAATATAATATAATATATAATATACATATACCGGGCAAGTGATTACCCGAGTCGTTTACCAACGAGGTGCGAAATTGACGGTTACGTTATTGGTTTGACTTTTGGATGCTTAAATAAACAAGGATTTGGATTTGGTTATAAACTACGTGAAAAACATTAAAAAACGAGAATTTAAAATAAAGCACGGTAATTTAATCTAAAGTGCGGGAAATAAAACCAAGGCATACTAGATTAAACTTAAAACTACAGGAAATCATAAATAAGGCATCGAACTAAGTCCTATGTCTACGGGAAACATAAATATGGCAAGGGAAAATTAATTAAACAAGATAAAACAAGTAACGAAAACAAACGTAAATTATAACGAAAGTAAAAACGCGACACTAAAGTAAATTAACAAATTTTAAACTTACAAATGAAAATTAATTTTTCTAAGTACTAAATGACAAACGAAAATTTTAGAAAAAAGAATTCTATTTTTCTGATTATGAATTAAATATGAATTTAAAGTAATTAAATGATTAAAAATATTAAATGATTTTTCAAAAATCTTTAAAAAATACAGCAAATACTAGATACTATTTAAAGCATAGGAAAAAGGTAAAATCCCTAAACATTAAGCTACATATAAGCTACGAACTAAGCTACAAATGCTGAATAGTTAATTGGGAATAAAGTATAAGTACAACTTGGTAAATTCTAACAAGAAAGTAAAGGGAGCACAGTTGGTATCATGAGTGTGTACTGAGGCGCTGTTTAAAGAACAGGAGGTCAGGGGTTCGAAGTTGCCCCTGCCCATATTGTTTTAAACACGATTTTTTAGGCCATAGCTAGAAACTTTCATTAATACAACTATTCTAACTCATATACAATTACTCTAAATTCAACAAGCTTTACAAATCCTAAATATATCAGTAACATCATAGTTCAATAAAATAAAAAATTAAAAATAGATTAGTGCTAAAAAAATTAACCAAAATTACACAAGCCCAATATTATTCTAGCAATGACAATAATCAAGAAAAACTTACAAGTTCTCGCTGTTTTGTACCAATTTATTCATCTACTAAAAGAACTAAACGAAGTAAAGCACTTAAACATTGATAAAATAATAACATAAATAGATAAGATGAAACATCATCATGTGACTTTTAACATTAAACATCACAAATATTCAGCATAATAACAGGAAAATAGCATAACACTTACAATTGAGGAGAGATTTAACAAACCAAAAATCAAATTAAATTCATCATCAAATCCTAAACCATATCACAAACTCCAAACCAAGCACATCCAAATCCACTTTCTTTTTCTTGCTGGTTCGCACAATAAACAAACACCAAATATCTCTTTTTTCGAATTTAAATTAACTTGTCACTAAAATAAAACTTCAAACAGTAAATAAAATTTCTTCAAATGATTCGAATGTAAGAATAAAATTGACAAATGATTTTTTTCTGAAATTAAATTGCAATAACTTTGAGTTCAAAATTACAGTAAATTAAAACCATTAATTAAAAAAGACTTTAATTTAAAAACCTACACTATAAAAATTAAAAGCATGGGTCTTTGGTCTCCTTCTATACAAGAAGGTCTTGATTTCATCGGTCTTTTCTCTTCCAAATCACGTGGGTGATGTGATAAGTTCTTTGTCTTGACTCTATAAGATATTGTAAATATTGCTTATATTTTGAAGAGAGAAAGAGATAGAGAGATGGTGAGAACACACACACACTTAGAGAGAGAAAGTATGAAAACACACTTTACTATGTGTAAAATGAAATTGAACCACACCCTCTCCATCTAAGGAGAGGGTTTATATACCAAGCCCATAAGATGGGCTTTGGCTTACAATATTGGGCCTTTCCATACAACCCATGGACTAGGCCTTTCTATGTTTACTTAACATAAAATAACTAAACTACGAGCTACTACTTAATATATTGTCGGAGTGACCAAATCTTCCTAAATACGTAAAACGTATTTCCAACAATCTCCCCCTAAGGGAGGTCACTCCAAACAAGGGTGTTACCCAAGTTACAATAATAAAATAAACCTAGCATACTATGCTTGTCTTGAGCTTGTAGTCTTCGTCTTCTTTTCTTTTTATTTTCAGGTGAATATGCTGATGTGATCTTTGATATCAATCTTTAGCATTAATCTCTTGCCTTGATCTTGTGCATCCTTCACTTGTGATCTTTGCCTCTTCGTGACTTCACGTCCAATATACTTATACCTTTGTAATTCTTGAAAGCTTTAGAGTTCGATACAGTGGAAAACTTGACTTTTAGGCTTTCTTAAATTAGATGAAGTATTAAGTGCATAAAGTATAAGCATGCGGGGACGACTTCTTTCAGATTTCGCAACGCCACCGTCTTCAAATGCCGCAACATAAGTAGACACGAATGAAATGGCTTTAAACATTTCATTCTAATTCGGTAGCATTTTACCTCCGGTCGGTGAAGACCGTTGGACGATATAAAATATCGTACTTGTGGCAGGTAGATTTAATTAAAAATCTCCTTGACAAGATTTCGGGGGTGATTGGAGTAAATTTAGATACTTGCTTTAGGAAAAACAAGCAACTAAAAGTAGAGGTAAGTATCGAGTGATGATTTTAGGAAAAATCAACACTAATGACCCAATCACTTAAAAAGAGAGAAAGTTCGTTTCCCAAGGAGGTATATGTGTGTGAATTAACTTGTAATTATTTGAGATTAATATTGAGAAGAATGGGGATGAAAGGATGAAAAGACGGCTACGTTAAAATTAAACTACGACGTAGAAAAACGTAAACGTAAAGTCGTGAAAAACTACCCAAATTAAAAATTATACTAAGACCAAAAACAAAATAAATAGAAGATTAAAAAGAAGTCAATAATAATATAAATAAAGACAAAAATCCAACAAAGATATTTTAAAACCTTTTATTAATTAAATATTTAATTTTAAATGCTAATTAAAGCCCTAAAATTAAATACAACTAATTCAAATGTCTAAAATATGATTTTATTGAACAATTACTTAACTTATATTATTAGAAGATTAAAAAGTAATTTTCTAAAAATTAAAAGCTATTAAAACTATTTTTTAAAACTCTAAAAATGATTTAAAATGATTAAAAACTAATTAAACTTAAAATAATTATAAAAATAAATCTAAAAGCTATAAAATTATTCTAAAAATGGTAAGAGTCCTAATTAATGATAAAGAACCTAGGAAAAATGAAAAAGAAATAAAAATAAAACTTTGAAATTTTAATAATAAAATAATATTAAAATAATACTAAAAATAAAAAGTTTATAAAATTAATTCTAAAAAATTTCTAAAATCTTAAAATAATCTAACTAAGAGAAAAACACAAATTAAAGTTCCTAAACCCTTTTTAAGAATTTTATAAAATTAATTAAAGTTTATAAAAAAACCTTAAAATAATATAAAATTAAAAATAAAAGTTTTTGAAACCAAAACCTAATGTAAACCTCAAAATATTATTTTAAAAGCTAAGAATAATTTTTCCTAAAAATAAAAACTCTTTTTTCTATTTTTTAATGATTTTATAAAAAACGGATAATAAATAAATGCTAGAAAATAAACAAATAATGGGAAAATTATGAAGCTAGTCTAGAAAAGTCTCTAATCTAATAAAGGTCCTAGGAAAAATAAGAAAAACCAAAATGGCTTAACAAATAAGCTCAAATAACCATGAATAAGCTACGGCTTATTATTAAGCTAACAAATGAAAAAGAGGTTAAATAACATTTGAAAACAAACTTAGACGTAAAAAGCTATCTAGATTAACGGTAGAACTCCTACTCCTCCAACGAGAGGTCTGGGGTTCGAGTCCTGTTACGGGTATGCTTTTTGCTTTTATTTTAATTTTTTATTTTTTTTCTTTTATAATCCAAACAATGACCCTAGCAAGCTTGTAAACTCAATCCAATTTCCTTTTTGACAAAGATTTAACAAGATTGAAGATCAAAAACGTATGCAGTTTTTAACTTGTTTGAAGAACACAAGTGAAGTTTTCACTTGTGCAATCTGAATGCCAAGAGGAGCTTGGCTGGGCTTACTTGGTGTTGATTTTGGACAAAGGGGGCACCCTTGTGCTTATTGAAGCACAAGGAGTCAACACAAAGCAGAAAATACACACTAGCAAGCAAAATTTCACAACCAAATGCACACCAAAATGAATCCAAGTTGCTGTGACAGTTTTTAAAGTCTGGTGGGCTTAAGAGCTTATATCTTACACCCTAATGAGATTCAAACTCCAAGCTTAAGCACACAACTTCACCAAATAGCATACAAACAAACTCCAACCTTAAATCACTCTCACACTTAACAGATTTCAAGTTCTTAGCACAATTTTCTAACCAAATAAGCAGAAAAGTGATTCATGCAGTTTTGGCTAGTCTATTTCACTTTTTGACACACAAACTTGCTTAACACTCTCACCAAATTAAACTAAGACTAACTTATAACTTAACACAACCCTACTTAGCCTTTCTAACACGTATTCAAACACAATCAATGATATAGTGCCCTGCTAAAACATGTATCCAAACACCCTTTTAAATCTGTGAAAACAATTTTAACCTAACCAAATCACTTCACAAGCTACTCAAACTAATCCTCTTAGTATCTAACATGCATATAGGCCAATAAGAACACACATCAACAGCTTTAACACACAAAGATCACTTAATCCACAAATCACATGAAACTATATCTTTTCTGAAATTTTAAAAAGGAAACAAGTGTTTACCTTAGAACCCTACATCCAGGGTTCTAGTGGATGCAAATCCACCTCCTTATACACCCGGGTGTATGCAGATCCTTGGATCAACAAACAATCAACACCTGCTAAGAAAATCAAAAAGGAAAAACAAGAACAAACAAAAATATGAATATTCTGATTTCTTTTCTCCTTTCTTAAAACCTTCCAAAACTTTTCAACCCTTCTTAACACGTTTTATAAACTCTATTTCACCAATTAAACTGATACTCTTAACACCAAATCTGTGAGACCAATCCTTACCAAGAAATTCAGATTTTCAAAACTTTTTATGAAAATCTGAAATCCTTAAAACACAAGTTAAATAATAATGGGAACTCAGAATCCTTAGCTATCCAATACCAACTTTTAAAAAACAGATAAAAGGAATTACAATTTTATAAAAATACCAATCTTTAAATTTCTTTAAAAAGGGATTACAAGAGATTGCTAAAGAAACTGGAACAAGGAAGGATGAACAGGCTCATCTCCTTTTATACTACTCTAAAGACTATTCTAGAATGCTTAAAATCACAAACCCTAATCTAGAAATTCTCCAAAATGCCCTTTTTCCTTCTAGACGATTTTTGGTGTTTGAGCTGTCATATTTGATCCTGGGCGTTCCTTTGTGCGTTGGGAGTAAGCAATAAACCTCAGTTGTTGATTTAGGACACGTCATTATGCTTGGATCCCAAGTCGTGTTCTGATTGGTTGATAGGGGAATTGGGGGTGGGGTCTACAATGAGTGGGAAGAGGGTTTTATGTGTGGGATTTGTTCCTACGTGTGGGAATCACACGTGGGCAAGAGTAATTGATTTTTACCCAAGGTTTAAGTGAGGTGAAAACTGGGGGTGAAAAGGATAAACAGTAACTCTGTTTGATCCGTATTTGGGGGAAAAGGGTTTGTTTGGCGCAATTTTAGTTTAAACGTTTCAAAGTGCACACATTCAGCCCTTGTGTTTTGATATTTTTGGCAAATCAAGTTTTCAGCCCTAAAACCCGATTTCCTTTGTAAATAAGTTTCACCACTTTACATTTTTGGCACAAATCTTTTGGAAAAAGGTTTCAAGGATCATTTTTGCCATTTTGAGTAATTTCAAGGGCTGATCTTGGACAATCTTGATCTTCAAAGGTCTTCAATGTCTCTTAATCTTCACGAGGGACCATAATTGACAAATTGATTTTGTTGAGGGACCAATCTTGTCATTTCTTCAAAGTTGAAGGACCTTTTTGCCCTTTTGACAAACTTAAGGGACCAAACTTGTAATTATTAATATACAAGGGTTTTAAGTGTCATTTCTTCATTCTTGGAGGATCAATCTTGTTTGTCTTCAAATCTTCAAGGGTTTTTGTTGAGAATTCCATGATTAGGGCCCGGTTCATTGTACGGCTTCGTTTCTCGTGTCCGTTTTTCCTTGTAACTTGTGATCTTTTGTCTTTTTCACGATATCCATACCTAAAATACACAAGTAAACAAACACAAGCATATATATGGTATTTTATGACATTTTTATGCATTTAAAGCCCGAAAAGAACGATGAGATCATGTATAAATGCCATCTCATCACTCCCCCATACTAAGCCATTGCCGTGCCCTCACGCAATGCTAGAATAAAGTATCTAAGCATTACTAAAGTTCAATTTTTATTAACCTTTATTTAAGAGTAAAAGACTTGCAACATACTACGAGAATGTGTAAAGACATAATGTATGATTTTCATCACCAAAAGGTGACTTTTAGGGTCAAAGAATAGAAACAAGTTAATGTCCCTTAGAGTAAACTTTGTCATCCTTGATTGTCATACATTCCATGCTAAGTGCAAAAACAAGATCATTGTTGGTACAAGTCACAATGCTAACACTACTCATACGTCCAAATTGTGTAATACTTTTTCTCCCCGCAATCCTAGTTATTAAAAGGAAATGGGTTACTAGCATTTTTTATCTATTTGTCATGGATCACAAGTGATACATATTGACTTATTTGAGTAGTTATTAGTCCGAAAGCAAAGTAGCACGATTTGATCAATAGTTAGCCAAAGGACAAAATCTTTTAAAACGGCTTCTCGTGTATCTCCTTAAGTTCATATCTTGGCATAACTCGTTTCACGATTTGAGACCTTTCTCGGACCGATATTTGGCATGTACTTCATACTTCAAATCTTGGGAAGACGTTCTTGAAATTATGGTCTTCTCTTCATATTTTGGAATTTCTTCGCTTGACGTTTTTGAGAGATTCTTCATCATTTTTCTTCAATCTTTACTTTGGATTTTGATATACAACGATCCGCCTCCTTTCCGGACTTGGATATATTTATCCTCATACCTTGTTAGGGTCTTTTTGGATAGACTTTCTCCATTCTTTAGGGGAGTAATAGCTTCTCGTCGTGTGTCTCGATCCTTCATATTGATTTAGGAATAATGATACTTCACATCATCTTTGGATCTTTAGCAAAAATAGAGCTCCTCATGCCTTGTTAGGGCCTTTTTGGATGATCGCCAATCTTCGCGTCCCGCTTCAATAAGTTATGCCTTGGCTATGAACTCTATTCAACCCCGAGCAACTTTTAAACGATCTTGCGCTAGAGGCTAAGTAACCTTTCAAATCTTACGACCTTACTTATTGCAATTATGATTTATTCCTAATGCATTGATCTTATGGGAAGAAAAAGCCACAATTAAAAACATATGAGTTTTTGAAAGAACACTTTCATGTTCTACGATTAGCATGATCACTTGTCTAACTCTATCATTTCTCGTTCTTCACTATATAAAGACCTCTAATTAAAGAGACTCGTGAATACTTAGCCATGCAAGTCAAAATTAAGCCAAATTTGGATTAGCTTTCATTAAGACTATATCAAATCAAAGTTTTGGGTTTTCAAGCCACCTATAGGATCTTGCACTTTCTTGGACTTTTTCAAGTTTAGAGAATGCGTTTTAAAGTTCCCTTGATAAGTGACTTTCTAGAATCAATTATAGGAACTTGCGAAAAGTTCTTGTTCTTAACCCGAATGAATTAAGACTTTCGCGTTTTAAAGCTCCCTATATAAAAGTCTAGCAAAACTTGAATTGAGCGGGTTAAGGAATGTAAATGGCTCCAAATGCCCATCAAGTCAAAAATTAACTCTTATTCTACCCATCGAAAAATATACATTCGTGTCTTAAAAACACTTATGAAAACTAAGAAAAATTTTAAAATTTGGCCATTTTTAGCCTTATTAGCAAAACAAAACATTGAAAATTGGAAAACGTGAGGGCGTAGCAAAGCAAGTACCTATTCCCCCCCCCCCATACTAAAAGTAAACATTGTCCTCAATGTTTCGAGTCTAAAGGTGGAGCACCCCCATACTAGAGACGAAGAGTCGAATGCTTAGGATCTAGCATGGAAAGGGTGATCAACAATATATCTAAAGCCGTTTATTAAGTATGCTAAAAGATAATTGTTAGAACAAAAAAGGATATGTCATGGAATCGTGAAAAACTTCTTCAAACGAACGATGGAGGCTCACGTAAACGAACACGAGAGTCTTCAATTGTAGATGATGATGATGATCTAGATAACACAATCACAAACAACCACGAGACAACGAGTTGGAAGGGTACAAGTCCCCTTATTAGTGAATAGTAAGCATAAAGATAAGCATGGGATCTCCCCCACGAGGCACCTCGTTTTTGATTACCGAGTCATGAGCTCGACTCGATCCCCTCAATGTTAATTATCATTTGGGGAAGGTGTCTTGGTCGGGGGCAACCATTGAAGGAATTTCCCCACCAAAATAGTGCTTAAGCCTATGTCCATTCACCTTGAAATTGGGACCATCATCTTGAGCTAGCTCAATGGTCCCATATGGAAACACTTGTGTAATGGTGAACAGACCCGACCAACGAGATTTCAATTTCCCGGAAAATATCTTAAGACGAGAGTTAAAAAGCAACACTTGATCACCAATGTTAAAAACCCGGTTTTTAATCTTTGAATCATGAAACTTTTTAGTCTTTTCTTTAAAAATTAATGAATTTTCATAAGCATTATCCCTTAATTCATCCAATTCATTCAATTGTATTTTCCGGTGATCTCCCGCGGTCTTCAAGTCAAAATTAGCATGCTTAAGGGCCCAATATGCCTTATGCTCCAATTCAATGGGCAAATGACAATTCTTCCCATAGACTAACTTATAAGGAGTGCAACCGATAGGTGTCTTATAAGCGGTCCTAAAGGCCCATAAAGCGTCATCAAGTTTGTCGGACCACGAAGCACGGTTTTCTCCAATTGACCTCTCTAAAATCCTCTTCAAAGCTCGGTTCGAAACCTCGACTTGCCCACTCGTTTGCGGGTGATAAGCCGTAGAAAGACGATGTGTAACCCCATATTTCTTTAGAACCTTTTCAAATTGGTCATTACAAAAATGGGTTCCACGATCGCTTATAATAGCACGAGGGGTTCCGAACCGAGAGAATAGTTGCTTCAAGAACTTCACTACCACACGAGCATCATTAGTAGGCAAAGCCTTAGCTTCCACCCACTTAGAAAGGTAGTCCACTGCGACGAGGATATATTTGTTGCCATGAGACGATGGGAACGGCCCCATAAAGTCTATTACCCATATGTCGAAAATCTCACACACTTGAATTATATTTTGCGGCATTTCATCACGTTGAGACGATTTTCCTTGACGTTGGCACGAATCACACGACTTCACAAGTGCGTGCGCATCACGATAGATAGAAGGCCAAAAGAAACCGGCATCGAACACTTTCTTAGCCGTGAGATTAGCACCGTGGTGACCACCCGTGGGTCCCTCGTGACAAGCTCTAAGGATATTAGAAGCTTCGGTACCAAACACACAACGTCGAACGAGTTGATCCGCACAAATTCGAAAGAGATAAGGGTCGTCCCAAAAATAGAACTTGACGTCACGAAAGAATTTTCGTTTTTGTTGTGTCGTCATACCCTTGATTATGAAATTGCCCGCATGGTAATTTGCAATGTCGGCAAACCATGGGGTGGTGTCTTTAGAATTCACTACACCGAGAGTCTCAAGAGGAAATGTTTCGGTAATTTCCTTGTTCTCGAAAACATCTTTGTGAGGATCTTCTAGACGAGAGAGATGATCGGCCGCTAGATTCTCGGCTCCTTTTTTGTCAAGCACGATGACATCAAATTCTTGGAGGAGGAGCATCCAACGAAGCAATCTCGGCTTAGCATCTTGCTTAGCTAAGAGATACTTGATAGCCGAATGGTCGGTATACACAATGCTTTTAGTCAAGACGAGATAAGGTCGGAATTTCTCAAAAGCATAGACCACGGCAAGGAATTCCTTTTCCGTTGTTGTGTACTTTAATTGAGCCTCGGTCATCGTCTTACTAGCATAGTGGATAGGACGAAAATGCTTGTCATAACGTTGCCCTAAGACGGCCCCTATAGCATAATCACTTGCATCGCACATGATTTCAAAGGGTAATTCCCAATTAGGAGCAACAAGAATGGGAGCTTCGGTAATTTTCCTTTTTAGAGTCTCGAAAGCCTTAACACAATCCTCATTAAAGTTAAAAGGAGCATCCTTCTCGAGAAGGTGTGTCATAGGACGAGAAATCTTCGAAAAGTCCTTGATGAAACGACGATAAAAGCCCGCGTGGCCTAGGAAACTACGAACTCCCTTAACGGTTTTGGGATGAGGTAACTTGGCGATGACGTCTACCTTAGCTTTATCGACCTCAATCCCCGCCTTCGACACCTTATGTCCTAAGACGATTCCTTGTTTACACATGAAATGACATTTCTCCCAATTTAGCACAAGATTGGTTTCTTCACAACGTTTTAACATTTGTTCGATATTAGATAAACATGACGTGAACGAATTACCAAACACCGAGAAGTCATCCATAAACACTTCCATCGACTTCTCGATCATATCGTGAAAAATTGCCATCATACACCGTTGAAACGTACCGGGTGCATTACAAAGTCCGAAAGGCATCCTACGATAAGCGAACGTTCCATAAGGACACGTAAACGTAGTCTTCTCTTGATCACGAGGGTCGATAGGGATTTGAAAGTAACCGGAAAAACCATCTAAAAAGCAATAGAATTCATTTCCCGCAAGTCGCTCCAACATTTGATCCATGAAGGGCAAAGGAAAGTGGTCTTTACGAGTGGCGTCATTTAACTTTCGGTAGTCAATACACACCCTCCAACCGGTCACAACACGAGTGGGAATTAACTCGTTGTTTTCATTAGGCACAACGGTCATTCCTCCCTTTTTAGGGACACAATGGATTGGGCTCACCCATGGGCTATCGGATATAGGATAAATCATTCCCGCGTCAAGGAGTTTAAGGACCTCCTTTTTAATGACATCATGAATTTTGGGATTCACCCTTCTTTGACTTTGAATTGCGGGTTTGTAGTCCTCCTCCATTAAAATTTTGTGAGTATAAAATTTTGGGTCAATACCCTTAATGTCGGATATTTTCCACGCAATTGCCCCTTTATGAGCCTTAAGAACTTTCAAGAGCTCGGTTTTTTCATCATTAGCAAGATCTTTTGCAATAATAACCGGCAACTTGTCATCACCTTCCAAGAATGCATATTCAAGGTGAGAAGGAAGATCTTTCAATTCAAGGATAGGTGGTTCCTCGATTGAAGATTTTGGTTCAACACTCATGACTCCCATCGGCGGAAGAAATGGTGGAATAGAAATATCATTACTAATTAACACCTCATCTTCATTGTCGATTTCATTTGAAGTGAGATCGCCTCCTTGGAATGGAGTGAGATTTGGTGTGGAATTAGCAAGAATCGGATCCAAAATAGTGGGATTGCCACTTGACGAGCTATCGGAAAAACCTAACACTTCTTGTGAAAACTCATCGCAAACCACATCAACGATGTCAATGTGATTGATGGTAGCGATTGCATAAACATGAGAAGGTTTCGAGTTTTGAGTAGCGTTTATAACAAGTTCCTCTTCGTTGAATCTCAAAGTGATAGTTCTCGCATGAACATCGATAAGCGATCTCGAAGTATCTAAAAACGAACGACCTAAAATTAGAGGAACTTGAGGATCCGCGGGGATGTCAACTACTATAAAATCAACGGGATAGTAGAACTTCCCCACTTTCACGAAAACATCTTCGGCTATTCCACATGCCATAATTGTAGAATGATCGGCCATCTCGATGGACATGTTCGAAGGAATGAGAGCCGGAAGCGAAAGCGATTTCCAAATGGAAAATGGCATCAAATTAATGCTCGCACCAAGATCGGCCAAGGCAAGGCATTCTTTCATATCTTGTATGTCACAAGGAATGAGAAACTTTCCGGGATCACCAACTTTTTCCGGTATGCGGTTAAGATAAACCGAAGAACAATTAGCAAGCTTTGAAAGCTTTTCCTTATCGCTCATCATACTTTTAAAAGTGGAAGCGAAACGAGGCATGTATAACAACGCGTCGGCTAAACTCACATCAAAATGCACTTGTTGAAACATTTTTATAAAAAGCTCGATTTGTTGTTTGTTACGTTCTTGCAACTTCTCTTTGTTTCATCTTGAAGGGTAGGGTAAAGGTGGTGTGGGTTGGTCATTAGGCAACGGCCTTGGAAACTCGGGTTCCACAATTGGTATTGGTTCAACCGTAGGTGTGGTATGAGCGGTACTTCGTGGGATTGTAATATGCTCCTTTTCGACCATCACCTCGGGTTCTTTCTCGATTTCCTTCTCCTTAGAAGTACTTGTACGAGAGATTGGTTCCTTGAAAGTTTTACCACTTCGTGTAGTAATAACCTTCATTTCTCCCTTCGGGTTTGCAATGGTATCACTAGGAAGACCACCCGAAGAAGAGGGCTTACACATGATAGCTTCAAACATCTTAGCCATTCGGTCCTCAAATTTTGATTGCCTAGCATCCGCTTTCAATAACTCTTGCTTAATCTCATGTTGTCCTAATTCCATCTTTTGTTGGTTTTGTTGAAGACGTTGGACATTTCCTTCCATTTTGTTTGCATGAGTTTTAAGTTCATTAGCAAGTTCATTTTTAAGCTCGTTTTTCAATTCGGACCTTAAGCTAATCATCTCACGTTGCATGTTATCAAATTTAGCATCATTTGCTTTTGCATAATCCAAAAATTCTCCTTGCAAATTTTTCGTGTGAGCATTTTGAAAACCTTGTGTAGTGTTTTGAAAATCACGGTTTTGGTTTTGATTAGAGATTTGTCCATTCCCACTTTGATAATTCCCTTTGTTGTAATTGCGTGTGTTGCCTTGGTAATTACCTTGGTTGTTGTTTCGATAATTATTAACATTTTGATTGGGTGGAGCTTGATTTTGGCGGGAACCTTGGCCGTTTTGGTTATAAGTTCCCGTTGCTACATAAGCACTCGAAGTGTTACCATCCGCGGTAATGCACTCGGAAAGATCATGAGCTCCCCCACAAGATAAACAACTCTTAGCAACCGCTTTAACCGAAGCGGAATTGGAAGCTTCTTGAGCCTTCCAATGGGACATTAGATTAGCAAATCTATCAAAAAACCGATTTTCCTCATTAGCTTCATCATGTAAGGCGTTAATGCTACGAGACGATTGTGACGAAGATGACGAACCCATATTGGCAACACTCGGTGTGTTACGAGGGTTATAAACCTTGGATCGATTCTCAATGATTTGTAAAGCCTCATTTGTCGTCTTGAACAAAAAATTACCACCCGCGGCGGCATTCAAATAATCTCGTTCATGATCATTAAGCCCATTATAAAAAGTATCAATTTGATGCAATTTCGTAAAATCATGGTGTGGACATTCATGTAACATCTCTTTAAAGCGTTCCCATGCCATTGAAAAACTTTCATTATTACGTTGCACAAATCGTGAAATCTCATTTTTTAAGTGTGTTGTTTTAGATGGTGGAAAAAACTTGTTCACAAACTTGGAAACGAGATCGGTCCATGTCAAAATCGAATTTGGCGGTTCTTTCTCGAGCCAAATTTTTGCGGGTCCATCCAACGAATATGGAAACAACATCATCTTAATGGCGTCATGCGGAACATCTTTGAATTTGCTAGTAGCGGTGAGACGGTTGAAATTCCTAATGTGGTAATGCGGGTTGTCTTTCTCGTGACCTCTAAACTTATTTGCTTGCAACATCGACATTAAACCCGTCTTAATCTCGAAATTCTCCGCAAGGATGGCGGGAATCACAATGGCCTCTCCAAAACCCTCGGTGGGTGCTTGTAGCAACTCCATCATAGTACGATTAGCCATGACGACTTCTTGTTCTACAATAGGTTCAACAATTGGAGGTTCTTCAACAATCAACGATCCTTGATTTGCTTGCTTTTGAAGACGTTTACGAGCTCGTTTAGCTTGATTACGAGTGATCATAAACTACACGAAGAATGGGAGGTGAGCAAAGAAGATTCTTTTTGGTTGTTTTGTGAATTTTCAATTTTTTTGTGTTTTTGATGATATTTAATTTTTTGGATTTTGGTGTATCTTTGTAGACAACAATCTACAAAATCTCTCCTCGAATCAAACTCTTGATTAAAGAAGCCTCAAAGGAATGAAAACGATCACGTGGAGTGAACGCCTTCGAATGACTTTAGAACTTTGGTGAAAACCAAATTGTTCACGAGGGTTTAATCACAAAGAAAACCAAGCAAATATAGTATACGTATTAATACTTTGGGCGGCAAAACCCTCGATTAGCCTTCAATCTTAAAATACTCACAAGCAAGCGGGGAAACGAGGCGGCGCGAAGCACTTAAGAGCCTTTTTCCTTAGGGTATATTTTATAATACCCGCCTTATACCCACCTTATAGTTTGTAATTTTCAAAATCGAGCTTCACGAAAGTATTTATCTATTTTTGCCTTTTCTTTTTGTTTGAGATTCGAATACAATAATTAGGAGATCAAATCCCAATTAAGGTTGTGTTTTCACACTTTTGGAGATATTGTATTTTGATTGTGATACTTAATACAATACATTAGTAATATTTGTACAAGAAAAACCAAGAAAACCGATAATACGTGTTAAGGGAGTTCCACTTAACACAAATACTTATTATGGATAATATCAAAAACAAAAGCTTCCAAATTAAAGCACAACACACCTCCCCGGCAGCGGTGCCAAAATGATTGGAGTAAATTTAGATACTTGCTTTAGGAAAAACAAGCAACTAAAAGTAGCGGTAAGTATCGAGTGATGATTTTAGGAAAAATCAACACTAATGACCCAATCACTTAAAAAGAGAGAAAGTTCGTTTCCCAAGGAGGTATATGTGTGGATATTAACTTGTAATTATTTGAGATTAATATTGAGAAGAATGGGGATGAAAGGATGAAAAGACGGCTACGTTAAAATTAAACTACGACGTAGAAAAACGTAAACGTAAAGTCGTGAAAAACTACCCAAATTAAAAATTATACTAAGACCAAAAACAAAATAAATAGAAGATTAAAAAGAATTCAATAATAATATAAATAAAGACAAAAATCCAACAAAGATATTTTAAAACCTTTTATTAATTAAATATTTAATTTTAAATGCTAATTAAAGCCCTAAAATTAAATACAACTAATTCAAATGTCTAAAATATGATTTTATTGAACAATTACTTAACTTATATTATTAGAAGATTAAAAAGTAATTTTCTAAAAATTAAAAGCTATTAAAACTATTTTTTAAAACTCTAAAAATGATTTAAAATGATTAAAAACTAATTAAACTTAAAATAATTATAAAAATAAATCTAAAAGCTATAAAATTATTCTAAAAATGGTAAGAGTCCTAATTAATGATAAAGAACCTAGGAAAAATGAAAAAGAAATAAAAATAAAACTTTGAAATTTTAATAATAAAATAATATTAAAATAATACTAAAAATAAAAAATTTATAAAATTAATTCTAAAAAATTTCTAAAATCTTAAAATAATCTAACTAAGAGAAAAACACAAATTAAAGTTCCTAAACCTTTTTAATAATTTTATAAAATTAATTAAAATTTATAAAAAAACCTTAAAATAATATAAAATTAAAAATAAAAGTTTTTGAAACCAAAACCTAATGTAAACCTCAAAATATTATTTTAAAAGCTAAGAATAATTTTTCCTAAAAATAAAAACTCTTTTTTCTATTTTTTAATGATTTTATAAAAAACAGATAATAAATAAATGCTAGAAAATAAACAAATAATGGGAAAATTATGAAGCTAGTCTAGAAAAGTCTCTAATCTAATAAAGGTCCTAGGAAAAATAAGAAAAACCAAAATGGCTTAACAAATAAGCTCAAATAACCATGAATAAGCTACGGCTTATTATTAAGCTAACAAATGAAAAAGAGGTTAAATAACATTTGAAAACAAACTTAGACGTAAAAAGCTATCTAGATTAACGGTAGAACTCCTACTCCTCCAACGAGAGGTCTGGGGTTCGAGTCCTGTTACGGGTATGCTTTTTGCTTTTATTTTATTTTTTTATTTTTTTCTTTTATAATCCAAACAATGACCCTAGCAAGCTTGTAAACTCAATCCAATTTCCTTTTTGACAAAGATTTAACAAGATTGAAGATCAAAAACGTATGCAGTTTTTAACTTGTTTGAAGAACACAAGTGAAGTTTTCACTTGTGCAATCTGAATGCCAAGAGGAGCTTGGCTGGGCTTACTTGGTGTTGATTTTGGACAAAGGGGGCACCCTTGTGCTTATTGAAGCACAAGGAGTCAACACAAAGCAGAAAATACACACTAGCAAGCAAAATTTCACAACCAAATGCACACCAAAATGAATCCAAGTTGCTGTGACAGTTTTTAAAGTCTGGTGGGCTTAAGAGCTTATATCTTACACCCTAATGAGATTCAAACTCCAAGCTTAAGCACACAACTTCACCAAATAGCATACAAACAAACTCCAACCTTAAATCACTCTCACACTTAACAGATTTCAAGTTCTTAGCACAATTTTCTAACCAAATAAGCAGAAAAGTGATTCATGCAGTTTTGGCTAGTCTATTTCACTTTTTGACACACAAACTTGCTTAACACTCTCACCAAATTAAACTAAGACTAACTTATAACTTAACACAACCCTACTTAGCCTTTCTAACACGTATTCAAACACAATCAATGATATAGTGCCCTGCTAAAACATGTATCCAAACACCCTTTTAAATCTGTGAAAACATTTTTAACCTAACCAAATCACTTCACAAGCTACTCAAATTAATCCTCTTAGTATCTAACATGCATATAGGCCAATAAGAACACACATCAACAGCTTTAACACACAAAGATCACTTAATCCACAAATCACATGAAACTATATCTTTTCTGAAATTTCAAAAAGGAAACAAGTGTTTACCTTAGAACCCTACATCCAGGGTTCTAGTGGATGCAAATCCACCTCCTTATACACCCGGGTGTATGCAGATCCTTGGATCAACAAACAATCAACACTTGCTAAGAAAATCAAAAAGGAAAAACAAGAACAAACAAAAATATGAATATTCTGATTTCTTTTCTCCTTTCTTAAAACCTTCCAAAACTTTTCAACCCTTCTTAACACGTTTTATAAACTCTATTTCACCAATTAAACTGATACTCTTAACACCAAATCTGTGAGACCAATCCTTACCAAGAAATTCAGATTTTCAAAACTTTTTATGAAAATCTGAAATCCTTAAAACACAAGTTAAATAATAATGGGAACTCAGAATCCTTAGCTATCCAATACCAACTTTTAAAAACAGATAAAAGGAATTACAATTTTATAAAAATACCAATCTTTAAATTTCTTTAAAAAGGGATTACAAGAGATTGCTAAAGAAACTGGAACAAGGAAGGATGAACAGGCTCATCTCCTTTTATACTACTCTAAAGACTATTCTAGAATGCTTAAAATCACAAACCCTAATCTAGAAATTCTCCAAAATGCCCTTTTTCCTTCTAGACGATTTTTGGTGTTTGAGCTGTCATATTTGATCCTGGGCGTTCCTTTGTGCGTTGGGAGTAAGCAATAAACCTCAGTTGTTGATTTAGGACACGTCATTATGCTTGGAGCCCAAGTCGTGTTCTGATTGGTTGATAGGGGAATTGGGGGTGGGGTCTACAGTGAGTGGGAAGAGGGTTTTATGTGTGGGATTTGTTCCTGTGTGTGGGAATCACACGTGGGCAAGAGTAATTTATTTTTACCCAAGGTTTAAGTGAGGTGAAAACTGGGGGTGAAAAGGATAAACAGTAACTCTGTTTGATCCATATTTGGGGGAAAAGGGTTTGTTTGGCGCAATTTTAGTTTAAACGTTTCAAAGTGCACACATTCAGCCCTTGTGTTTTGATATTTTTGGCAAATCAAGTTTTCAGCCCTAAAACCCGATTTCCTTTGTAAATAAGTTTCACCACTTTACATTTTTGGCACAAATCTTTTGGAAAAAGGTTTCAAGGATCATTTTTGCCATTTTGAGTCATTTCAAGGGCTGATCTTGGACAATCTTGATCTTCAAAGGTCTTCAATGTCTCTTAATCTTCACGAGGGACCATAATTGACAAATTGATTTTGTTGAGGGACCAATCTTGTCATTTCTTCAAATTTGAAGGACCTTTTTGCCCTTTTGACAAACTTAAGGGACCAAACTTGTAATTATTAATATACAAGGGTTTTAAGTGTCATTTCTTCATTCTTGGAGGATCAATCTTGTTTGTCTTCAAATCTTCAAGGGTTTTTGTTGAGAATTCCATGATTAGGGCCCGGTTCATTGTACGGCTTCGTTTCTCGTGTCCGTTTTTCCTTGTAACTTGTGATCTTTTGTCTTTTTCACGATGTCCATACCTAAAATACACAAGTAAACAAACACAAGCATATATATGGTATTTTATGACATTTTTATGCGTTTAAAGCCCGAAAAGAACGATGAGATCATGTATAAATGCCATCTCATCAGGGGGTGAACCCGTTCTCTTTACTCGACCGTCTAAAGCTGACTGTGAACGTAAAGAGTGAATCATTTGGATAAAGTTATCCGCATGATTGAAGCCGTCAATTCTGATTCCTGGAACAAGTTTGATTCATTAAAGAATCGCACCATCGTTGCTTTCCAGTTGTCACTAGCTTGATTCATATAGAATCTTGCAAGTTACCTACCAAGTGCTGTTTGAGGTTAACACTAGAAGGATTTCTACTCATCACTGTGAACACTAAGGTATCACTCTGAGTGTTCTTGCAAGATCACTTAGATATTGCGTAGAGGCCTGAAACGTGTTTAAATTCAGTTAAGAATTAAACCACTGTTGCTTTCCAGTTATCACAAGCTTGATTCATAAAGAATCGCACAAGTCACCTACCATGAGCTTTTTTATATTCCCTCAAAAAGGATTTCCATCTTCATTGTAATTAATTTCGTATTACTCGGATGTTCAGGCAAGACCACGAAGATTTTGCGTAGGACTCTTAAAATCTTTCTTACTTTTCACAGTGCGTGAAGAAGCAAGGAATTATGAAAGTGTGTCCTAATGAGATAATTGATGATCTCAAATGGCTCTAGACTCGATCGTGCATTTTGGATTTTAGTGATCGAAGGCTGGAGAGGAGTGCCACCTTTCCAATACCAATTTACTCGGAGTGAATAAATCAATAGATAATGCGTTGTCTCCGTGTGAATAAAACAAAACCTTTTAAGAGATATATGAGTTAGCTGGGATGGGTTGTGCATTGCATCACTGGGTCCATGATGTCTATCTTCAATATCAAGCATCATTAAAATGATCTCACTAGCATATGTGTTGACCCAGTTTCTACCTAAGGTTGTAAGGAGGGCTTCTTTCTTTAGACCCTTTATCTTTACAATTCTTTTTCATTCTTCAACCCCTTCAATGCTTACCAATACGTCATCACTAGCACCTTGTTGTGATTGTTCCAGTGCTAACTCAAGTACTTGGTCGGCATTCAGCTACGTTCACAATCTTTCCCCGTCTTTCCTAGGACTACTATTTCTAGCTTTGGAATGTCCTTGGGAAGATTCCTCCGGTTTTGGAAGAATCATTGGACTTAACCTATCCTACCATCCTTATGTCACCACAATCATCATCGTCGTGAAATAAATGGGTTTAGGGTAAGTATATGTCACCATGAAATCCATTTTGATATATCCATTTTGCTCCCCCATAACATATACCACGATATTCGAAAACATTTCGCATATGTCAGGATGAGCCATCACGTTAAGTCAAACCATTTGTGATAATTTCCCATATTAAATCATATTTTCTCCCCCATATTAAAAATATTAACCCAACCGATATTTTTGATATCAATTGATTTAATGAAGTTTTAAAAGTTTTTGGGAAGAAAGATGCAAATCCAGTTTATCTTCATGATCCCAATATGAGAGATATGATACCGATTTGTAACATTATCACATATTCACCATATAAGAATGAATTGACAAGGTTGGACCTGATTGATGAGGACAACATATGATAAAATCAAATGGTTCTTGTCGACAAATGTTGGTCGCCTCGTCACGTCTGAATTCATCTCTTGACACCACATGTACGATTGGTATTGTTTTCTTGACACCAATTAGTGAACTTGGCACTTTCGACATCGAAGATTCTGAATGCTGGATAATTGCTCCCCCTTAACTATTGACCCTTGTTCTATTGAAAGAGTTGTAGTCGACGTTTAAGTAGTCGCATCGTCGAGTATGTAGATACCAATTGTAATTTGCTATGGTTGTAGAGATGATAGCTTCATAAAAACAAGATTTCTCTTATTGTAACAAATAAATGCACTGATGCGTACATTGATTTATGTTAGACCAAGTTATAAAGTAAACTTGATCCCTTACAAGGTTTTAAAGTGAACCTTGCCCGAGAAAATTAATTCCCGTTGTGAGCCAAAGCTTTCATAAGAAATACTTGACTTTAATATGAAAAGCGGGTTGCAGTCTGAAATAACTACAAGCCATGTAGGCATGTTTTATGAAATATTTACAACTTTTGTACGAACTCTATTTATGGCGCCGTGTCAATATTAATCGACATTTCTAAGGCCGTAAATATTATCGTACCAAAAGAAATGATTTGAAAAATAAAGTAAAAATATTTTTGGATTTTTCTGAATTTTTCAATTTTTATGGTTTTTATATGGTTTTATATTTTTGTATTTTGCTTTTGTGGATAAAAATATAAAAAATATATACAGATGATCACCAAGGATACGGAATAGTTTACCACCACTATTCTTTCGCTTAATCTGCCAATTCCTTTAGAGTCTCAGGCGAGGAGGTTCTCATTCCTAGCTTGTCGGCCAAAAATTCAATTCGAGCATGATCTAAAGCCTTCGTGAAAATATCCGCCAATTGATACTCAGATCGGACAAATTAAAGCTCGATCACTCCATTTTCCACTTGCTCCTTGATGAAGTGGTAGGAATGTCAATATGCTTCGACCGGGAGAATTGCACATTGTTGCAGCATAAGGCAATTGCACTCTTGTTGTCGCAGTACATTGGAATTTTGTTGAAACCTAGACCATAGTCGGTTAATTGCGATCTCATCCAAAGAATTTGAGCACAACAACCGGACATATCTATGTATTCTGCTTCCGTACTTGAAATTGCAGCGCTTTTCTGCCTTTTCGATGCCCAACTAATTAGTCAATCTCCTAGTAGTTGCAAAGTTCCACTCGTGCTACGCCTTGTATCTTGACAACCCGCGTGATCCGCATCTGCATATTCCATTAGTGCAATCGAAGAGTCCTTCGAGTACCAAAGTCCCCTATTAATGGTTCCTTTAAGATACCGAAAGATCCGTTTAAAAGTAGCTAAGTGTAACTCAGTAGGCCGAGTTTGATACCGAACACACATACATATAGCAAACTGAAGATCAGGTCGACTGGCTGTGATATACAGAAGGGTACCGATCATTCCACGATAAAAACGGCAATCCCATGTGGGTCTGCATCTACCTTAGTTCGTTCCACCATTGGAGTATCCACGGGGTCGCAAGATTCCATCTTATATTTCTTAAGAGATTCAAGGGCATACTTGGATTGATTGATAAAGACGCCTCTAGGACTCTAAGATATCTGAAGTCCTAAGAAGAATGATACCTTGCCCATCATTTGTAAGATATTATAAATCTTGCTTATGTTTTAGAGAGAGAAAGAGATAGAGAGATGGTGAGAACACACACACACACTTAGAGAGAGAAAGTATGAAAACACACTTTACTATATGTAAAATGAAAGTGAACCACACCCTCTCCATCTAAGGAGATGGTTTATATACCAAGCCCATAAGATGGGCTTGGGCTTACAATATTGGGCCTTTCCATACAACCCATGGACTAGTCCTTTCTATGTTTACTTAACATAAAATAACCAAACTACGAGTTACTACTTAATATATTGTCGGAGTGACCGAATCTTCCTAAATACGTAAAAACGTATTTCCAACAGACTCGCTACACACGAAATCATCATTTTGCATCATCTTTTTGTCTTGTTGTTGATTTGAATTTGATGTGAGGTATAGGTTTTTGTTTGTAGTCAAAAATGGAAAAAAAGGGGAAAGGATTTTTGGGATTTGTTTGATGTAGGTTTCACATGATGGGGTTTGTAACAGTAGAGGTGATTTGATTTTGGGTGGCTGAAAGAATGAAAACCCTAAAAATAGATTTAGGATACTACTACTATTATTGTTATATGTGGGCTCGGTGGGTTTTGTAACAGGCCCAAGAAACAAATTTATTCCTCATTAATATGGACTGGTGATGTTTATTTAATACTTTAACGGGTCGACTCGGTCCGTTAAACGAGTGCGGGTCGGTCCGTAAAATAAAAATAAGGTCTTGAGATCGTTTTTACTTGCTCGTTCCAATGTCTTATCCCGGTGTTGAGTCGATCCAAAAATGTTCGCTTTTGCTCCGTTTTCAATCTTTTTGTACCTATTAGATATAAAACACAAAACACACATATTTGCAATATAATTAAGCCTATTTTAGTGTTTTTGGTCATTTTTCCGTGTTTTATTGGGCTAAAATGATGAGTAAATAGACACTCATCATCCCCCCCACTATCAATTGCTAGTCCCTAGCAATCCGATCATATAAAGTAATGATAAGATCAAAA
This sequence comes from Glebionis coronaria, assembly GCA_025667525.1. NCBI lineage: Eukaryota > Viridiplantae > Streptophyta > Magnoliopsida > Asterales > Asteraceae > Glebionis > Glebionis coronaria. Next base: position 569,591,639 of record CM046875.1, on the reverse strand, counting down.
GTATACACCCCGTTTCGACTCTTATACAAAATTTAAAAGGACAAGACAAAAATGTTTACACTACTAAGGTTCATTCATCCTCCCTGATTTTCACCTATTCCATGCTAAGCGTAAAATGAGATCATTGTCTTTTACAAGTTAGTAATGCTAACATTACTCATATGCGTTAATCATGACACTTAGACTCCCTTATTCCTAATTGTTATCTCTAGATTTTATTTTTTTCATGATAATCACGAGAATTCATATTTGAATTATTTTGATATTTGATTAGGTCCAAAAATAGAGTTAAAACCGTCCAACTAAATCCATCAATTAGTAATATTTCCTAATAGTAACGGTGTCAAAAATCAAGTTAACAAGAAGAATCGATAAACACGGTTTTATAACGGATTTGAATATTTGACTTACTGACCATGACTTTTATTATCCTCCTCATCATCGGAAGTTTTATTATCATGGATTACCTTAGTATTTTATTATCCGCCTCATTATCGGTGGTTTTATTAGCTTCCGTCTTGCCTTGTCTTTTATTATCCGCCTCATTATCAGTGGTTTTATTAGCGAGGCGATATATCCAAATTTGGATTTATTGAGAGCTTATAAGGATTTTCAAGCCATTTACTTATATTTCGCATCAATTTTAGTCTTTTGAGCTTAGAATTTTTGCTAATTTAGTATGAACGACTTAAAAAGATTATTTAAGCTTTATTGGGGTGCCAATATTTCAAAACCGTAACATTGTCGAATCTTTAATGTCTACCCAATTTAATTACACGACAACTAGAGGAATTGGTTAAAAATTAATGAATCAAAATCAAACCGCTAATACTCTATTTATTAAACATTTATTTATATACACGAGAGATGGGAGAAAAACACACAACTAAAACACATGAGTTTTTGAAAGAATATGAATATTCTACGTGTCGTAAAGTAACATATAATCGACTCTATCGCTTCTCTTCCTCAATAAAGAGACAGAGCCTAATACGGTTAGGGAAGGGGCTTAGGGCTCAACACGCCCGATAAAGTCAAAATTAAACCTAGACACAAAAATACTAACAAAATGTGCAAAGCACTTCTTTTTTATGCAATAAAAATAAAAAAAATTGGTCAAAACGGGGGTGCTAGGGTACTAGTAGGTACAAATGTGATCAAATTCGGCTAGAATCCCCCCCCCCCACCCACACACACACTTAGAATTGAATATTGCCCTCAATATTCAAAGTACTGGCTGATGCCGACGCTATTGAACGTAAGAAGGTAACACTACTAGCGAAGTGTGGGAATGAACAACTTTTTTCATAAAAAATATCATAAGATATCCCTAGATAAATGTTAGTAACAAGATCGGATACTGGGTGGCCGAATTGAAAACGGGCGCTTCAATCATCTTGATCGTAGGAATCCTGAAAACATAGAGCAAACACACAGAAACAAACAATGGAAGAGTCGTCTCCCCCACACTTAGTGTTAGCAAAAACCAAGAAGAAAAACACAAAAGACCCTCGGGTTGCCTCCCGAGAAGCGCTTGTTTATGAACGAGTCGTTAGCTTGACTCGCCCCGAATTCAATGGTCATGGGGGAGAAAGCAGAAGACAAATCTCCATCGGACTTTCATTCAAGAAGTTTGGATAAACGTTGAATTTCACGAAAGTTGCACTCCGATAAGATACACCCAACTCAAGAGAATAAAAACGATACATGGAGATGCCGGGGTCAAAAATGGTGTCCTCATTCCCAGAGGAGAGAAGATATGGAGTAGAATATGTAAGAAATGGAAGAAAGGTCCGGATAACGAGTTTATAAATTTCCTCATTCTCTTCGAAGGGTGGTTCATCGGTGAACCCCTTAAGAATGGAAACTAAACTCAAAATAGGAGAAGATGGATGATCACTATTCTCAACGAGTGGGAGGGTAGGAATAGCAATATCATGAATGATCATCGAGTCGACGAGTGAAGTATCAAAAGGGTGAATTTATCAAGCTCGGTATCAAGAATGGTCATACCAAAATTCTTAAGAGGATCCAGATCAAATGTGAATTGATCATAATCGAGATCATTAAGATGGTAATTAACATCTCTCGGTGGAGATGGAACAAATGGAGTAGATTCAAAAGTGAATCTCTCAAACGTGGTATCATCAAAATCAATCTCATTTCTTGGTGGAAATGGATGAAGAACAGTAAGTTCATCCGTGAACTTCTCATAGACGGGCTCATGAAAATCGGTATTTAATGCCTCGATTTTAGCAATCAAAACATTGATTTTTGATCATTTCTCATGAAGCCCAACATCCTCGATTTCTCCCCCTTTAGGGTCAAAATCTTTCACCTCCTCTAAGCTTATGGGCTCGGAATTGGGAGGTGATGCCTCAACATAATCGATGTCCCCAATAGAGAAAGACCTGTCATCACTCTAAGTAGAAACATCGTTAGAATCAGAGAAAATCTCAAATTGGTCTTTTAAAATGTCAAGAGGCGGAGGATGATCACAAATAGGCACATCACACAAATTGTCAAGAATACTCTTGGGATCACTTGGGATTGGGATAAGGTCCTCAACACTATACTTTATGAATTCGCCCGATTCCGTTTTTGAAATAGTGTCAAGATGCTCATCCTCCATTATGAGAGAGTCAATGGGCTCCTCGGGTGTAATTGCAATGGCATAATCCTCATCGTCATCATCATCATGGTATAAGGCATGATGGTTGAAATTCAGAGCATTAATATATTCTACCAACTAGTCCTTAGCATTTTCTACATCCTCGAGAAGCTTTCGAAGCAACTCTTGTTGTTGCTTTTCTCCACATGTATGCTTAATCTCAAAAAATCTATCCCACACTATCAATAAAACCTTCGGCTTTCTAAAAAAACGATTAAACTTCTTTAAAAAGGTTTTTGTAGGGTTTATAACATTATCTCTATCTAGCAAAGCTTCAAGACTTGTTTTATTATATTTTTTCATTTTTTGTTGAACTTATTCGTGAATGAGTAGCTCATGTTCATTAACCTTATTTTAAGAAGCAAGGGATTGATGATGAATGACGGGATGCTGTGGGGGCTCAAAATGGTCATAACCAAAATCATAGCAATAATTTGGCTCATAAAAATTCGTTGGTTGACATAAATAAGTATCATGAGCCCCCCCCCCCCCCCCCCCCCCCCCCACACACACACACACTTTTCACAACAAGGATATTGTTGTGGAAAACTTGGTGAATTTTGTGGATAACTATTTTCATTATAGTCATAATTCCACCCCGGCTCTTGCTCATATTTAAGCGATGGATGAGACGGACAATCAATGCTAAAATGATAGTCGTTTCCATAATGCGCACACGAGTATGGAAAACGAGTGGGTTGTGGAGGTGGATAAGAATAACTGGGAGGATTATCGAAAGAATTGAGATTATAATCAAATGAATCTTCGTTCCTTGAATTGCAAAGAAAACAATGTCCACCACAAAGATCGTTACCACACCGTTCACAAGTACACCATTGACAAGGTGATAAATTGAATAGTGGCTCTCCACACCCTACGCATCGGACAAACGTCGACATAAGAATTAAACGATAAGAGGGTTAAGAAGAGAATTAAATGGATAAGAACAAAAAGAAGATTTTTTTATTGATTTTTTTGTCTTATATATATATATATATATATATATATATATATATATATATATATATATATATATATATATATATATATATATATATATATATATATATAACAAAAAGAAAAGAAAAATATTTTTGTATTTTTATATATATTTTTTAATATATTCATAAATAAAACAATAACTTCACGATGAAGGATCTTCAAGTCAATAATTGTGAAACGTAACGAAATTGTCGAAACACACCTCCCCAGCAGCGGCGCCAAAAATTTGATGTAATAAAGTATATATATAATAAAATATCATATAAGTGAATAAATAACAAGTAACTCTTAGGAAAGAATTACAAGCCATAATTTCACAAAATATAATATAATATATATAATATATATATCGGGCAAGTGATCACCGAGTCGTTTCCTAGCAAGGTGCGAAATTGATAGTTATGTTATCGGTTTGACTTTTGGATGCTTGAATAAGCAATGATTTGGATTTGGTTTATAAACTACGCGAAAAACAAGTAAAAAACGAGAATTTAAAATAAGGAATTTAATATAAAGTGCGGGAAATAAAACTAAGGCATACTAGATTAAACTTAAAACTATAGGAAATCAGGCATCAAACTAAGTCTTAAGTCTACGGAAAACATAAATAACGCAAGGAAAAATTAAACTAAGCAAGATAAAACAATTAACGAAAATAAACGTAAATTATAACAAAAGTAAAAACGTGACATTAAAGCAAATTAACAACTTTTAAACTTACAAATGAAAAGTAATTTTCCTAAGTACTAAATGGCAAAAGAAAATTTTAGAAAAAAGAATTCTATTTTTTTACTTTTAATTTTTTTTATTATGAATTAAATACGAATTTAAAGTAATTAAATGATTAAAAAGAAATGATTTTCAGAAATCTTAAAAAATTACATCAAATACTAGATACTATTTAAAGCATAGGAAAAAGTAAAATCCCTAAAGATTAAGCTACATATAAACTATGAACTAAGCTACAAATGTTGAATAATTAATTGGGAATAAAGTATAAGTACAAGACTTGGTAAATTCTAACAATAAAGTAAATGGAGCACAATTGGTATCATGAATATGTACTGAGGCACTGTTTAAAGAACAGGAGATCACGGGCTCGAATCAGCCCCTATCCATATTTTGTTGAACACGATTTTTCAGGCCATAGCTAGAAACTTTCATTAATACAACTATTCTGACTCATATACAATTACTCTAAATTCAAAAAGCTTTACAAATCCCACATATATCAGTAACATCATAGTTCAATAAGTTAAAAATTAAAAATAGATTAGTGCTAAAAAAAATTAACCAAAATAAGTCAACCAAAATTACACAAGCCCAATATTATTCTAGCAGTGACAATAATCAAACAAAACCTACAAGTGCTCGCTGTTTTGTACCAATTTAATCATCTACTAAAAGAACTAAACAAGGTAAAACACTTAAACATTGATAAAACAATAACATAAATAGATAAGATGAAACATCATCATGTGACTTTTAACATTAAACATCACAAATATTCAACATAATGACAAGAAAATAACATAACACTTACAATTGAGGAGAGATTTAACAAACCAAAATATCAAATTAAATTCATCATCAAATCCTAAACCATATCACAAACTCCAAACCATGCACGTCCAAATCCACTTTTTCTTTCTTGTTGGTTCGTACAGTAAACAAACACCAAATATCTCTTTTTTCGAATTTAAACTAACTTGTCACTAAAATAAAACTTCAAACAGTAAATAAAAATCTCTTCAAATGATTCGAATGTAAGAATAAAATTGACAAATGAGTTTTTTCCGAAAATTAAATAGCAATGACTTTGAGTTCAAAATTACAACTAATTAAAACCATAAATTAAAAAAGACTTTAATTTAAAAACCTACACTAGAAAAATTAAAAGAATAGGTCTTTGCTCTTTATTTGGACTCCTTTTATAGAAGAATGTCTTGATTTCATTGGTCTTTTCTCTTCCAAATCACGTGGGTGATGTGATAAGGTCTTTGTCTTGACTCGCTACACACGAAATCATCATTTTGCATCATCTTCTTTGTCTTGTTGATTTGAATTCGATGTGGGGTATAGGTTTTGGTTTGTAGTCGAAAATGGAAAAAAAGTAAAGGATTTTCGGGATTCGTTGATGTAGGTTTCACATGATAGGGTTCGTAACAATGTAGGTGATTTGATTTTGGTTGCTGAAAGAATGAAAACCCTAAAAATAGATTTAGGATATTACTACTACTATTGTTATATGTGGGCTCGGTGGGTTTTGTAGCAGGACCAAGAAACAAATTTATTCCTCATTAATATAGGCTGGTGGTACTTATTTAATATTTTAACGGGTTGACTCGGTCTGTTAAACGAGTGCGGATCGGTCCGTAAAATAAAAGTAAGGTTTTGAGATCGTTTTTACTTGCTCGCTCCAATGTCTTATCCCGGTGTCGAGTCGATCCAAAAATGTTCGCTTTTGCTCCGTTTTCAATCTTTTTGTACCTATTAGACATAAAACACAAAACACACATATTTGCAATATATTAAGCCTATTTTAGTTTTTTTGTTCATTTTTCCTATTTTATTGGGCTAAAATGATGAGTAAATGGACACTCATCAGTAAGTATCTCTTCCGTAGTTATCTTCAAGAAGGGGCATCATCACTTACAGTGGGAAGAGATCCCACTGTCTCCTTTAACACTAGGAGGGGAAACTTTGACCAGCAGGGAGAATATTGACCAACTAGCAAGGGGAAAGACTTAACATTTTATTATCAATAGTCTAAACAATTTATTTTTATTAAATGCAATTTATCAAATTTTCCAAATGTCTCGTATAGAGGTTGTTCTTTATTGCTTTGTGGTATGATAATCACGAAGTCACACGCCCCTAATTGCCATTAATACTCTAATATTTTTAGGGGTTTGGTAATAGAGCTTTATGAAGAAGAGTTCAATTCCGAGGGTGAGGTTGAAATAGACGAGGAGATTGAATATGAGTCCGATGGAGTTCAAATCATTGAACAATATGGACCAGACGAAGATGGATCATCAACTTGGTATTTGTGTTTTAGTTAATTGAACTATTATGTTAACGTTTAAACTTCCTATGTCTATATGTATGCCTATGTGACACCCTCCGGTTCATATTAAGTGTTCAAAATGGTATATTTAGTCGTCTCTTATTATGTGCCCACTATAATAAAGGATTTTGCTAACAATAGCCCTTAAAATTGTTGTTAACAACTAATATTCAAACTTTGTGTTAAGACAATTTATAATGTCCAAATAAAATCATTCTAATTGATTTAAAATCATGAACAACTTCCTATATTTTCGCACACAAAAATTTAATTCACATTTCTCATTGGTTATATTAGCGAAAAATATGGAGCATGTTTCGTGCATGTTCTAATTATAACATATTTTGTGAAAAGTTGTTGTTATCGACAGCCTTAAGTGTTGCTGTTAACATTTCTCTATAATAAATAAAGAAATCTGGCTGGATACTAACGTAAATTTTCGATTTTTCCATTTCAATAAATGACTCGATAAATGACCTATACATAAGTTGTTTTTTATTCTTTTTGACGTTTTGCATTAAATGAGGTATTATTGTTATTTGGTTAACTTATAATGGTAGAAATATATTACACGCAAAGCTTTGTGTTTTTTGTGTTATAGAAACTTAATGTGAAATGAAGAAAGTAATTGTTATCATATATGTTTATGTCTATGTTAACTGTAATCATTAATGTATATGCTTTGAACGATCAGACTTTTAACTCTTTTAATTTTAGTGTATTTAAAGTGTTATAGCCATGTCATATAAGTAACTTTGAAACTGATATACAAAATTTGAAAACTAATCAATCTTGTTTAAACCAATTACAGTTACAATACAGTCGACTCATGATTTTTAATTAATTAGGGTGTGTTTGGTTAGGAGAAACTGGAATGTAGGAATGTAATGGTAATGAAAAAGCTTGTTTGGTTTTTAAAGGTGTATATCAACGATAGATTTGCATTTTAATATTTTGGCTTTTTTCATAGAAGTCATTTACTATCTTTGATAGCTCATTCCTTATATGACGTGAATTTTTATAAGTAATTTTTTTGTTTCAATTATTATCATTAATGTAAGCATTAAAAATTCTTTAAACTAAAAAAATAAGGGCAAATGATAAAAAGGTATTCAACTTAGGGGTAATTTCTAATTAAAGTACTACACATTTTTTATACATAAAAAGGCACTCAACTAATATTTTTAGCCAATTCAGGTATTTTTGTTAAACTTTTAACGATTATCAGTCAATTTTTTTTACATTTTAAGTCCACCGCTTCTATTACCACCATCAATCATCGTCCCGACGGCCATCACTACCAAGCACCACCTCTACCACAAGCCCTACCGTCCACCACCACAAACCACCGGTCGTGCCCTTCCCTACTATAACAAATCGTGCCCTTCCCCACCACCACAAACCACCGACTCGCCGAGTTTGGGGTGACCCGGGTCAACCCGGTTATCGAGACCCGGTCGAGTTTCGATTTTTTCGGGTTTTAAAAAAATATATATGTAAATTTTACGTATTTGCGACGAAATTTTATTTTTACATATTATATTGGTTGGTAAATAATTCATATCTTTAATATAAGAGAATTTTTATATTTTTATATATAATTTTTGTTAATTATTAAAAATATAATTTTTTTTAGAAAATCGGGTTAACCCGGGTCGGCCCAGACCCGGTGACTCTACCGAGTCGATTTGAGACCCAGGTTTCAAAACATTGATATAAACTATAATAGAACACATATTTGAAAGAAGACAGTTTTTGGACTTTCACGTGTAGATAGTCACATGTTAGAGTGTTGAGATTTTTTGGCAATAGATATAGTGCGTGACATGAATAAAAATTCAATTCATCGAACGTTTTGTGAGATGGTTTGTTGTAGTGGTGGTGGGTGCAGCCGGTGATTTGTGGCGGCGGTAGGGGCGGGGCTGGTGGTAGAGGCGATGCTTGGTAGAATGGTAGTGATGGTGGTATGGACATGATTGATGGTAGGGACATCGACGGACTTGAAACGTAAAAGACTTAATGGATGATCGTTAAATATTTAGCGAGAATACCTAAACTGACTAAAAAAGATAAGTTGAACGCCTTTTTATGCCAGATAAAAAGTGTAGTATCTTAATTGTAAATGACACCTAAGTTGAATACCTTTTTATGTCATTTGCCCAAACAAATAATTAATCATAAGTTCGTAGTAAAAAATCAGACTACATTAAACGTTACTTTTTCATATTTAAAAGTTAAAAAAAAGGTTCAACAAAATAACTTTTAATAATATGTATGTGAGTTCATTTTATCAAATTTTATTAGTACGCGTAATTTATTGATTTTTTTTCATCTATGATTTTAAGTCTTCTTTACTTTTTTCATCGAAAATATTGAAACTCAACTTTATATACCAAACATCACTTTAGAACAACAATATCCATTATCATTTCACATTCTTATCAAACTGATACCCATTGTAATTCCACCAAGTAAACCAAACGGCCCCTTAATTAACCTTTATATAATAGAGGAGTATCACGAAACCATAGGCACAGTGATTCTCCTCTATACCATATTATTATATAATAGTTCTCCTCTCTCACAACCATTTTCTTCCCTCACAAACAAAACACGCACTGGCACACATAACTTCCGTTTAATTGCTCCGTTAATCATTAATTGGTGCCCGTTTGGCATTAATTGGGTTGGCCGTTTGCCTTTTGGTGTTTGATTAAGGGTAACCTACCCTTTGGTGTGTTTGATAAAGGGTAAGCTGCCCTCTCACCCTCACATATTATCAATCGCACACACACACACACACACCTAACATCCCTGCCCTCTCACACACACACACCTAACATCCATTTCCGTTTGATCTATTAGGGTTTGATCAATCTATTAATCTAATAAAGGGCGAAATTGTATTGATCGGTTTGATCAATCAATTGATTCACTTATTGGTTGAATGCTTATAATATTTTTTTAAGCTTGGGTTGTTCTTGGTTGTTCTTTCGATGTCGGATATGGGATTAGGGAGGTGGCTAACTGTACTTTCGATCTTGGAGATGAGATGAGGGAGATGCTTTTTAGGTGTGCATCTTGGTTTCTGCCATTCTGGTATATCTAATTTAGCTGGTGAATATTGTTTTTCTTTACTATTATTTGCACAATGGTTTTTATTTGGTTGTTGATCAAGCTATATTCATTCGACGGAAGGTTTGTTTCCGCTGTTGATGGCAGGCGACTATTGTGACAGTCGTCACTTTCGCTGCCGCTGTTGATGGCAGGCGGCAATAGGGTTGTAATATATGCTCATAAATAACACCCACCGTTGATGCCTACAACGTTTTTCGCTCGGTTTGTATTTACGTATGGGTGTTTTGCCCACGCGACCTTTTAAGGTTGTCGGCTTACCGGGTCGTTGCATTGTGTGTGCATGAATTATTATTTATGGCGCGTAGCTAACGAGCCCGTTATAGTCCACCATTTCCCATGGCCTTATCGTTGCCGCTGGCCACAACACGTGGTAAGGGTAAGAAAAGTTGTCTATGGACCAAAATTAGCACTTGCTTTTTGGCTAGGTTGGGTGGTTTTACGGTTTACTTGAACTAATTTAGGGTCTTATGAAAATAGGATTGGGGGTGAGCTGAGATAATTCGTGGTCTTATAAAAGTGCATTTGCAGCCATGGCGGGGAAAATAATCAGATTTGCAGCATGGCGGGGAAAATTATTAGATTTGCATAACTGGCGTGGCGACCATTTGGTCACAGACCCATGTGGTTGCAGCCATAGCCATCGCCTCACAAATGACCATGCTGTTTGTGGTTTCGTTTTGCTATTCGGTTTATCGTCCCATATTACATTTGCAGGCATGGCTTGGCAAATCACCATGTTGTTTGTGGTTTGGTTTCGGTGTTCAGTAAAGGCAAACGCCCAATTAATGCTAAACGGGCACCAATTAATGATTAACGGGGTAATGAAGTAGAAGTTGCATGTGCCCGTGCGTGTTTTGTTTGTGAGGGAAGAAAATGGTTGTGAGAGGGGAGAAGTATTATATAATAATGTGTTATATAGTAGAATCATTGTGCCTATGGTTTCGTGATTCTCCTCTATTATATAAAAGTATGCGGGGTTATACCTCTTTTTCCCAAGTGATGAGTAATTGTATGCTTCTATAATTATGTTGTGACAACAAATAGCCATGCGGATAATCTCTATGACACGTTGTGACGAGTAATTGTATGAATCTATAATTATGTCGGGCTATGATGAGTTCACACAGACGCGGGTAAAGATAACACAACCCGGATCTTGGCAGGGCAACCTTGAAGGTTGCAGCCATGCCAGGTTATGACTGTTTTTCCCAAATTGCGCTTTATCTAAGCCTATGCTATACGCCACAAAAATAAGGAACAAAATTGAAGGTAATGCCTTCTACCCGTACTGTTGGTGATCTTCCCCCTAAACTTCACTGCCCTTTGTGTAAAGAAGTTATGAAAGACGATGCTCTCACTGAAAAGTGCTGTTTCAGAAGCTTCTTCGATAAATGTAAGTTCTTTCCCTCTAAAATATTGGTTTTCCTCGACCCCTATTCTGTTATGTTCATTTCATTATTTTGTGCACGCATATTTTTCTATGGACATATGACCCTATATATCTCTGTAACACCCCACTTGGATAAGTGGACCGTTACGTGTATTTATGGCGTGTCATCAAAGCATAAGGTAAATGTCCTAAAACATTAACTGACCATAAAGGAGTTACCGGAATCAAACATCGGTAATCCAAACATAAGCTCAAAACATGAAAAACAAAATACTGTAGGATAGGACTAAACAATTTCCAAAAAAAGCAGAATAAGGTAAGAAGTGCATGAAGTAAGAAGTCTAGCTAACTCCCATCCAAATGCACATGCTCTCAGAATCCTAAGAGCGTCCTGGTGTACCTGCCGTTAGAACATGAAAGGAACTACGGCTGAGCATAACGCTCAGTGAACGGATATAATGCATGATAAGAATATACTGAATGAAACAGATGATAGAATACTGAAGCTGTAAGACTGATAAGTAAAGTTGCAGCGGAAATCTGTGCATAATCTGTAAAGCCTGATTTATAGAATAATAAAGCTAAACTGTTATCTGTTAAAACTGAAAACATGCATTTACTGTATTTGAATTGCCAGAGCTTATATAGGTCATGTGCTGTAACAACGTTTCATGAATAACTGGAGGGGTGACCTCGTCATGCTGTAGAGGGTGACCTCTAAATAACTGTAGAGGGGTGACCTCTAAATACTGTGCTGGGTGGAGGGATCAGCTCCAATGTGAAGGATGTAGAGCACACACCACATTCACCCTGATAACTTGCAAACTGATAAGCCTAGGATGCATCCATACGCCCCACTAAACATACATATAAAAAATGGCCAAACTGAACATGAGTGGGACGATGCAGGATATCACTCTCCTGCATGTGAGTCACGACACCGGTGCCTCTAGTGCCATGGTTACGGTACCTCCGTAACTAGTACATAAACTGGTCATGCTTGTATATAATGCTCAGGCAATTTTTTTAGTTATTAACAGGATTACTGATAAGCTTAAACACATACTGGGGAAAACACTTGGCTGCAGACGGGAAATCCTAATCATGCATAGAAGGAAGTCCTTACTGAAGGAGGGGAAATCCGTACCTTAACGAAAAATCAACGTCTAATCAAAGTCTGAACTTATTTCCCGTCAAATGATCTACATAAATTAACCAACTAATAATTAATATTTTGAACTAACTTAATTAATCTTATGTTATACATATACTGCTCTTAATATGTGATAATCCGATTTTAGGCATCATATTGGTGCGATCAAAAAAGAGTTAGACGTTATTATAAAATGATACATAGAATACCTTTTAAAAGCTTTAGATGGAAGTATAAGATCGACATATTTTCATGCTCAACATCAGTTATGTCAAATGATCTAAAAGTGATTTATAATAAGCTTGTAATAAATCACTTATAACAAAATATATTTACTAGTTCCTACTAGTTAGAAAAGCCTTACATGTCAATATATAAGTGAGATACAAATAAGTAAAATCAGTTGTAACATTCTTTAAATTAACAAGACCAAAATTTTAAAAAAATAAAATCATCCATGATTATACCATCTATTTTCCAAGACCAAAACTCGTTTTCAAAACTGTTCCATATCATATTAACGCATGATGAGTTATTGTACTTATTGTAGTAAAAACTGCATGGTAGAAAATTATTGATTCTTATTACCTTACACCAAAATAGAGTTACTGGTACCAATGAACTTGTTTTCTTATGTAATATATGACTTATAAATACTTATATAACCATGCCATTTATGGTTCAAGAAATACCTTTGAGCAACCTAAGAACAGATCAAAACCGTAAACGTACACACTTGATTTGATGAGACATGGTCGAACAAAAACACCAAGAGCTATCATGCATCAGTAAAACCTTTCACCCGAAGACGACTCGATCGAACCAACATTATGATCCATTCAAACCGCATGAGGAACCACCGAAAAATAAAAACAAACTTCGATTGTGTGAAGCCATAAAATACAGCAGCGACGTGAACCGAAATCAACCCACCACGAACACAGTGAGATCAAAACAAAAACTGAAGCCAAACCGAACTCGTAACCATAATATGTTTTTTTATAAACGCTCAAGCTTGCAATATTTTATTAAGAAGTGAGGGCTGTATTAGTTTAGGGCTGGGATAATGAATGAGTTATGCAATTCAAATATGGTACGCTTTGATTTCCGAAGGACACGAGATTGGAGCGAAAGTTAAGGTGACTAACGTCAATTTAGGATGTTATGTATGTTAACTCATATCTTTCTTATATCGTTTACTAAAAGAAAGATACATATGTAACTGAAATTCATACAATTTGGTTCACTTCATTACATAAATGATATCGGTTTAATACGTCTCATTCATTACCCACATTATTATCCATTTGGTATAGTATTAAACTTATCATTTGTACTTATGTATTATAAATATAACAACTATATTAACTACGTTTTATTTTCGGGTGTTATAATTCTTCCTCTCTAAAAGAATAATTCGTCCTCGAATTAGAAACATGATATTGCTGCGGGTTTTACAACTCTTCCTCTCTAAAAAGGATAATTCGTCCTTGAATTAAAGGTACTAAAGCTGCTGGTTGTAAGAACTAAAAAAACATGTAAACTGAAAAGACATGTAAGCTGAAAGGACATGAACGTGACATGGCTGAAGAGGACATGGAACGTAACCTGACTGCAAGAACTTAACTGAATTTTTGAAGGAAAAGAATGAGAGGTCCAGATGGACTCCTTCGTTCCGAGTGTCTTCCCGCTTGAAACGGTTCCTTCAAAAGTCTAAACACCATGAAAATCTTGATCCTAATGACCCTGTCCTGACGATGCTGAATAGTTTCTGGTTCCATACTTGAGATGGATTTTTTTTGAATATGATCGAATGAGTTAGATATAACATGTAGGATACATGAAACGATGCGTACAAATAACCTGAAAAGGTATATTTATATCTCTGAGCGAAGCTGTTGAAAACATATTGGGATGAACTACGTGAACAATTGTGAACGTGCTACGTGAGCAATTTTGAACGTGGTTCACGATTATATGAGGAACGATGTACATGGAATCTATCGTTAACGTGATGCGTTAAACATATTGTGAACGTGATACACGGGCATATCATGAACATATGCTGACTGAGGGAGGAATGCCAAACGATACAACCTAAGACGTGAAACGTCTACCTAGGTATGAAAAAGATATGCTAAACTTGAGTCTGGTTTATTAAGCTTTCTGTGACCGTATTCAGTAACAAGCTGTGAAACATATATCGTGAGATGGAACACGAATCTAAACGTGAACAATGTCATGAATGCGGACGTGAACTTAAATCATGAGATAGCACAAAATATGGACTAAAGCAACATCACAATATGGACGTGAGACGTAAATGTAAAGGTAAACGTAACATGAACGTGAACGTACACGTGATCGTGAACATGAACGCGAGCGTGATTCGCGAACATGAATTTCTATATGACATGATTGTTGATGGGATACCGTGAAATTGTACGATCTATTGCTGAATTTCCTGTAGATCTGCTACTCCGTAATCCTTTCGAATGAAAGAACACGTATAGGCTGGTTTAAATGGTCAACAATAACTAAGATAGCATTATACTTTTCTGAGTTCTTTGATAAACTAATAACAATCTTCATGAAATCTTGTCTCATTTCTGTTCAGAATTTCTAATGGTTGTAATAAATCACTAGCATGATGGCGTTCTATCTTGAACCTGCGGTATGTCAGGCATCTAGATATGAACATGGTCGCATCCATGTGTTATACTGCTTTTATCAAAATTCTGCCTGGGATTATGGTACATTCGGGTGAAATCTGGGTGAATAGTCATGAAAGGATTATGAGTCTCGGTAAAATTAGATCTCTCCTAGCGTAGGATCTTATGGCATACTAAGTTTTAGTGTAGCTCCTCTCCTTTATGCGTAAGTTTAGCCCTTGAAAGTTAATCGTGAGAACTGTCAGAAATTTCTACGGTAGTGGTCAACAAAATTCTAGAAATTTCGTACTTCAGTCATCGACGTCGGTCTTGACCATCAGGTGATGGCCTTCACCTTCGCAGGATTGTCTGAATTTCTTTCTGATGGAATAGGGTGGCTCAGAATGCCACCTTGTTCAACTGGGATTTACATCTGGGAAGCTGCGTATATAATTTTCTCCTATCAGAGAATCTGCATGACCGTGAGAAGATGATCTCGCGTTCTTCTTTAAGATTTAGTAGATCAGAATGTGATCAATGAATATACTGATGATTTTGTCTGAGAATTCATGGGACAAATTTTATTCTTAAATTTTATAATATAACTGGAGCATTAGGGAGCTCATAAGTAAAAAATCAAACTTTAGAGAGACTATAATGTGTGCAAAAGCAGTCTTGGAAACATCATGTTCCTTCACTCGCCACAGATGGTAGTATGATCGTAAATTATTCTGAAAAGACGTTTAGGACTTTATAACAGCTCAGGTATGGGGTGGTGATCTTGTCAAACTTTGGGTGATCGATCCATGATCTCATGTTACCAACCTTCTGTCTGACAGGCATGAATGGTGCACCCTCTGGTGGTGCGCTGGAGCGAACAAATCTCGTTCTGGTAACTCTTGCAGCAATTGTTGCAACTCCTTTAACTTAGCTGAAGCCCTGGAATAAAGATTTTTGAAAACAGGTTCGGTTCTTGAGACAAGCTCGATGCAAAAATTTTGTCTCGTGGTTTGAAAGGAATTTCTGAGAAACTTTCTAAAATTACTTCTGGGAACTCTGGAATAACCTGTTGGTCATGAATTTAAGGAATTTCAGAAGTGAATTTATATCTTGTAGTTGAAAAGTCTTCGTAGCTTTGGAATAATAAATCACTTGATGTACAGTATAACAACTTGTACAAATTTTCTGGCAGAAAAATAAGATGACTATATTTGGGATTTCGTAAGACGGATCTCGTCGTTAACTGAAAATAAGGCTTTAATAAATATGGTGATACTGTTGAGTCCTTTCCGGCTGAGAGGTAGGGGACTACCTGATTTAAGATAAGGCTGATATAGGAATACGTGAAGTGAACATGGCGACTTTTCACTGAATGTGTTCGTCTGTCACCTCACAGAGTGAATACTGCGTGTTTAACCTGAATCATACTCTAATGGTGGTGACTAAAAATTTCAAATGATCTGGTTCATGTGTGGCATAATAGAACGGGTATACCCCTTTCTAAAAGATATCCTGAATTACTGAGGGCCTGTTTTAGAAACATACTGGAGTTATGAGTTCTGACTCGTATTTTGAGAAAAGATTCGTATGAAGTGTATCATGACTGGTGTCCTGATATGTGTCTTTCGAAATGATATCTGAGACCTATGTCTTGACTGCTCTCTTGACATGTGTTTTAGTGGACGAATCTGGACAAGGCTAATTTTTTTGTAACTGCTAGGATTGGCGGACCGGTTATACTACTGACCTCTGTATTTCTGGTCACGTCCGTTCTGGAGTTCCGATGGTTACTGACTGATTAATAATAGGAACGGTGGTTGTCACTACTACTTTGTTTGTCAATTTATTACGGTCATTATCATGACCGTGATTCATGTAACTATTCTGCTGAGTGGCCGGCTGGTTCCGTTTCCCACTCTTCTGAATGAAAGGTTAGCTAAGTGAAGTGTGACACCTAGCTGAGAAGGAAAAAGTATGGAATGGAATGGTAGTGTCTGATGGTTGAAATTTATTCTTGTCAAAAATTTCAAATTTATAGTTTTTCGTCCTTGTTTGCAGAGTCTTCATATTATAAATGGCATCAGCATCTTGAGAAATCTCCAAAGTATCAGCAGCATCCGCATTTGTGAGGTCTTCAAAGTGTTAGCAGGATCAATGGTAAAATCTTCAATTCACGAGCAGCATCAGCACCTGGTAGAATATCGACAAGTGGAAACGCTGTTATGATTGAGGATCGATTAGCAATATCCATGGAGTAGGGTACCTGGAGTACACCTAGACTACTATACATGAAGTACAAAATGAATACTGCACATGGAGCATATCTGAGACATTGTACGTGGAGTACACATGAAGTTTGCTGATATGATCGATACTGGTGTCAATCGTCTGACATGATCAAAGGACGATAAATTGATTTAAACGGTTAGCAAACTGAACTGAAGTGAGTAACATGATAGCCTGGTTCCTGTGTAGACTTAATTTTTGTTGTATAGAGAGCTCGAAAGTATGGTTTAAACGGAGTTTCATCAATGTTCAGTATAAGGACATGATTGATAAAGACCAGAACATGATTTATCATGAAATAGGATTTTACTGTAATTCTTCTGTATCTTAGCATGAAAACATCATCACCTTGCTGAAAACGTAATCCTCATAAAGATACATGAACTTAATCAGCATGAAAACGACATCCACTTGTGAGTACAAACTTGACTGATACAAAGAACATGAAAAGATAATCGACTGAAGTTTAACATCAACTGGTGTGGATGGCTATGGTTCAATCCACATAATTCAAGGAACAAAACATGTGACTAAGTATGGGCGATTCTAGTTTCGATTCATACTTGTCAAAATTTTCTAAAATGTCTTAATATGAGCAAAAGTGAACATCTATGGTCCAATTCACAAAACAATATTCGACTGAAAGCATGAAATTTAACCTGATCAATGGTGAACGTTTATGGCTGGTTCACCAAGTAATGCTTGACTGATAACATGAATCTGACATGAGTAAGGATGAACGCCTAGGGTCAATTCATCAATAGAAAATCTGAACGGGCAAGGGTGAACGCCTATGGGACCGTTCACCAAAACAAAATTCGCAGAAAAGCACATGCGACTAAATATGGTCAGTCATGTACCAACCTTTTACTTAGTCAAAAACTTTAAGAAAACCGACTGATAACTGAAGAAAACTGACTGATAAATGCATGAGAAACATGAAAGATCACAACGCCAAAATCTGGAAAGTTCCAGGTGACTACCCACTAGTCACAGGTCAAGTTTTAGAGCCTACAGGTCGAACCTTGCGCTCTGATACCATAATTGTAACACCCCACTTAGATAAGTGGACCGTTACGTGTATTTATGGCGTGTCATCAAAGCATAAGGTAAATGTCCTAAAACATTAACTGACCATAAAGGAGTTACCGGAATCAAACATCGGTAATCCAAACATAAGCTCAAAACATGAAAAACAAAATACTGTAGGATAGGACTAAACAATGTCAAAAAAAAGCAGAATAAGGTAAGAAGTGCATGAAGTAAGAAGTCTAGCTAACTCCCATCCAAATGCACATGCTCTCAGAATCCTAAGAGCGTCCTGGTGTACCTGCCGTTAGAACATGAAAGGAACTACGGCTGAGCATAACGCTCAGTGAACGGATATAATGCATGATAAGAATATACTGAATGAAACAGATGATAGAATACTGAAACTGTAAGACTGATAAGTAAAGTTGCAGCGGAAATCTGTGCATAATCTGTAAAGCCTGATTTATAGAATAATAAAGCTAAACTGTTATCTGTTAAAACTGAAAACATGCATTTACTGTATTTAAATTACCAGAGCTTATATAGGTCATGTGCTGTAACAACGTTGCATGAATAACTGGAGGGGTGACCTCGTCATGCTGTAGAGGGGTGACCTCTAAATAACTGTAGAGGGGTGACCTCTAAATACTGTGCTGGGTGGAGGGAGCAGCTCCAATGTGAAGGATGTAGAGCACACACCACATTCACCCTGATAACTTGCAAACTGATAAGCCTAGGATGCATCCATACGCCCCACTAAACATACATATAAAAAATGGCCAAACTGAACATGAGTGGGACGATGCAGGATATCACTCTCCTGCATGTGAGTCACGACACCGGTGCCTCTAGTGCCATGGTTATGGTACCTCCGTAACTAGTACATAAACTGGTCATGCTTGTAGATAATGCTCAGGCAATTTTTTTAGTTATTAACAGGATTACTGATAAGCTTAAACACATACTGGGGAAAACACTTGGCTGCAGACGGGAAATCCTAATCATGCATAGAAGGAAGTCCTTACTGAAGGAGGGGAAATCCGTACCTTAACGAAAAATCAACGTCTAATCAAAGTCTGAACTTATTTCCCGTCAAATGATCTACATAAATTAACCAACTAATAATTAATATTTTGAACTAACTTAATTAATCTTATGTTATACATATACTGCTCTTAATATGTGATAATCCGATTTTAGGCATCATATTGGTGCGATCAAAAAAGAGTTAGACGTTATTATAAAATGATACATAGAATACCTTTTAAAAGCTTTAGATGGAAGTATAAGATCGACATAACTTCATGCTCAACATCAGTTATGTCAAATGATCTAAAAGTGATTTATAATAAGCTTGTAATAAATCACTTATAACAAAATATATTTACTAGTTCCTACTAGTTAGAAAAGCCTTACATGTCAATATATAAGTGAGATACAAATAAGTAAAATCAGTTGTAACATTCTTTAAATTAACAAGACCAAAATTAAAAAAAATAAAATCATCCATGATTATACCATCTATTTTCCAAGACCAAAACTCGTTTTCAAAACTGTTCCATATCATATTAACGCATGATGAGTTATTGTACTTATTGTAGTAAAAACTGCATGGTAGAAAATTATTGATTCTTATTACCTTACACCAAAATAGAGTTACTGGTACCAATGAACTTGTTTTCTTATGTAATATATGACTTATAAATACTTATATAACCATGCCATTTATGGTTCAAGAAATACCTTTGAGCAACCTAAGAACAGATCGAAACCGTAAACGTACACACTTGATTTGATGAGACATGGTCGAACAAAAACACCAAGAGCTATCATGCATCAGTAAAACCTTTCACCCGAAGACGACTCGATCGAACCAACATTATGATCCATTCAAACCGCATGAGGAACCACCGAAAAATAAAAACAAACTTCGATTGTGTGAAGCCATAAAATACAGCGGCGACGTGAACCGAAATCAACCCACCACGAACATAGTGAGATCAAAACAAAAATTGAAGCCAAACCGAACTCGTAACCACAATATTTTTTTATAAACGCTCAAGCTTGCAATATTTTATTAAGAAGTGAGGGCTGTATTAGTTTAGGGCTGGGATAATGAATGAGTTATGCAATTCAAATATGGTACGCTTTGATTTCCGAAGGACACGAGATTGGAGCGAAAGTTAAGGTGACTAACGTCAATTTAGGATGTTATGTATGTTAACTCATATCTTTCTTATATCGTTTACTAAAAGAAAGATACATATGTAACTGAAATTCATACAATTTGGTTCACTTCATTACATAAATGACATCGGTTTAAAACGTCTCATTCATTATGTAACACTCTCATTTTTCGTATCGGTACAGCGGAAGGGTCTTTCAGAGTGTTACGGGATAGCACAATAACTCCAATCATAGACAACACATAAAAATGGTTGTACAAGGTTTAACAAACATTCATTCGATAAAAAGTTTCAAAAGTGTACAACAGGTCCCAAATTATACAGGTCATTAAGTTTACAAAACACAGATCGAATGAACATTTTTAATATTAAGTGTGGGCCATCAGAGTCGATCTCCATCCGGATTACCTTCAAGCACCTGAGATAGAAAACATGCAAAAATCATATCAGCGAATGCCGAGTGAATTCATAGAGTTTAATGAAAACCGTTATATAAAACAATCATTTACAATCATTTAAAATCAGAACACAAGTATAATATCGGAAGTAAGTCCACATATTGCTAGTCAGGCAATATATATCAAGCATACA
Source organism: Glebionis coronaria (assembly GCA_025667525.1). NCBI lineage: Eukaryota > Viridiplantae > Streptophyta > Magnoliopsida > Asterales > Asteraceae > Glebionis > Glebionis coronaria. Next base: position 569,570,469 of record CM046875.1, on the reverse strand, counting down.
TCTGAAACCGTCCATGAGACTGTAGTCTCTATATTACCATGATAGGTAATATATTCATCGTAATAGCGTCGTTATCATATATAGGATACATTCTTATTTGAATTAGGTTGTAGGATTATTATTAGCCGCATGACATTGTTACCTTACTGTGAAAACAGCGGGCCGCGAACCCGACAAACAATTTGCCCATCTAAGTTAGCGTGTCGTCACAAAAATCACGCTATGGAATCTTCTCATACATAAATTCGCTTACCAATCAATGTGGTACGACGGGGATCAACCGTCAAGGCGCGAACTGGGGTGATCGTCCCCAAATAGTACTATCAAATGCATAAGCGTCTACCAAATCCCGGTAGTTCACAATTCATGCTAATGGGACTTTAAGTGACATAACCTAACTACTAATAATCCTTTTTAGTCTCGAATATAGGGTCATAGCATCATTCGGGTCCATCTCATTAAGCATACAATCGGGACTACTTGTGTTCTATTTTTATAAAAATCTAGCATGTTATCTCCCTCGCGGGTTTACAAATCATTTTATAAAACATTTAAAAGAGTGCGAGGCTATGAACTCACGTTGTTAATGAAAGGCGGATTATCGGCTACGGGCGTGCTTCGGTCACGGAAACCTATATAAATAATAATCGGTCTTAGACTCGGTCCAATGACTTTTATCAAAATAACAATATACATATATATGATTATTGTACATATGATGATGATCAAGTGGGTTTATAAATCCTCATTTACTCATTTTAGTGTTTACGTTTTAGTATCGTCTTACTAGTTCACTAGTTTTACCGATTTTACCTATTTTAAGTCCATTAAGTCTTTTATAAGTTCTTTTACTTGTTTTTACCCATTATATACTTATATGATTAGTGTATATACTTTTCATGTTGGGTCCTATTGGGTTAAGCCCAAATAATTCTTTTACAAGTATTTATCTTATTAAGTCCAATTATTAGTCTAATAGGTTTAGTTAGCTCGTAATTGTCCGTAATTCTTATAGTTCGGGTTTTATCGGTTTTTACTTGTCTTAGTTACTTATACATCAGTATATATCTTTTATAAACTTTACATTAGACAGGTTTGGTTGTCTAAGTTCTATTTGATGAAAAATGTTAATTTCACGGCGATAGCCGAAAAAGTCGTAAAAATCAAGTTTATAGTTTTTATTACTTATAAATATTACTTTTACCACCATTTATATATTTTACCCATTTAATTAACCTTTTATACATTTATATAAATAAGTTTTACAAGTTAGTGGGTTTATACTTTACATTTTATAAATTATAAAGTGAGTGCTTATATAATAATAATAAACATTATTTCCAAAATCTGATTTTTAACTTCACTTTCACCATTTTTATCATATCTAGAGTTCTACAATGACTTAGAAGCTCATTTTCAAATGACAACTTCTTCATGATATGTGCTAAATATAACTTAGTTATAGCTACTGCCCATTTTGAGTTTAAGTTGCCTTAACAGTCCCTACAAAACTGCTTATTCAGATTGTACCACCTAACTTGTTTTGATCATATCTCACTCATTATTTTGATTCCATTGCATGGCCAACTCTCACATGTGTATAACATCATCTACTTTACTGTAAATAGATCAAACCATGCATTTTTATCAGTTATTCATTTAGTTATCTACTGTTTTTATACAGCCAACTATTTAGACATGATTTTAGCTTCATTTCTTATGGTTATCATCATTTTTAAGCATGTTTATCAACACTTGATCCCAACACAACATTTTTATCATCATATATACATCATATACATATACAAAATGAAAGAAAATACATTTGTTCTTTACAAAATAATAAGAGAAAAATGTAGAGGATGATCTTCTTTACCAATCCAAGTGGATTTCTTGTTTTAGGAAGGCAAGAACTTGATGAACACAACAAGTATCTCCAAGACCATCAAATATCAAGATCATATGTTGGAAAATCAGCCCTAAGACACAAGCAAATCACCTCCAAAGTTGGTTATATGGCCACCAAATGATCAAGGTTTCAAGGAAACACCTTAATAGGACTAGTAAACATGTGGTTTGTAGTTGGAAGAGATCAAAAATGGTGTTTGTGGCTTGAGTTGGGACGGCACATAGATGAAGTAGAGAGAGTTTTGAGAGTAAATTGCATGTAAGAAATGGTTAAGTGAAAACCATTTGTTGGTTTTGTAAAGTTTGGTGGAAGTTTAGCTTAAAGTGTAAGCTAAAGCTTACACTTGTTATAAACAAGTTAAGTTTGTGCCACCTAATGGTGGTGAGGTGTTTTTGGCCGTCCCATGTAAGCTAGTGGGATGGGGCAAAGTGTTTTGTCCCATCTCACTAGTTTACGGGTATTTCTCGATTCTAGTTTTCTCGATTTGCGTGCCCTCGGGTCGTTTTACGAAAAACGTTTTTATAAATTATGAATCACCGTCACAAAACGAATCCAATAAAAATTGTCTTATCAAAAACGGAGTTCAAAAACGTAAATACGTAATCTTAAGGTTTCCGGTTTAGTCGTAAAAGACGCCAAATTATGCACGTAAGCCCAAATTTAAATCCGTAAATTGTGAGTTCGTCAACCAACATAAAAATAAGTTTCAAAATATTATACGAGAAAATATTTAACTACCTGAAAATGTTAGATTTGTCACAGCTTTTCCTCCTAAAAGGGATCAACGTCCTCGTGATCCATTTCATTTGGATGTCTGTTTCTTATTGAAATCGAAGAGGTGCGGATATTTCTTCCACATTTCATCCTCTCGTTCCCAAGTATACTCCGGTCCATGCTTTGAATTCCATCGGATCTTGACAATAGGTATCCGACTTTGTTTCAGTTGCTTTACCTCACGGTCCATAACCTCTATGGGCTCTTCGATAAAATGCAACTTCCCATCTATTCGAACCTTACCTAACGGAATTTTCTCATCACTCACTGCTAGACATTTCTTCAGATTAGATACATGGAATGTGTTGTGAACACCATGAAGTTCTGGGGGTAACTCTAGTTTGTAAGCCACCGAACCTGCTCTAGATAGAATCTTAAAGGGTCCAATATAACGGGGATTCAATTTTCCTCGTTTTCCAAATCTGATAACGCCTTTCCATGGCGATACTTTCAACATTACTCGGTCACCCACTTCAAACTCCATTTGCTTCCGCCGCACATCCGCGTAACTTTTCTGTCTACTTCGGGCAGTCAACAACCTCTTCTTAATCTGAACTATCATCTCCGTAGTCTCCCGGATCAGTTCCGGTCCCGTGAGCTGGGTATCCCCAACTTCACTCCAACATACAGGAGATCTACACTTCCTACCATACAAAGCTTCAAACGGTGCAGCCTTAATACTAGAATGGTAACTATTGTTATATGAAAACTCTGCTAACGACAAATGTTTATCCCAATTCTTACCAAAGTCTAACACACAAGCTCTCAACATATCTTCCAGTGTTTGTATCGTCCTTTCACTCTGCCCATCAGTCTGGGGGTGATAAGCAGTGCTCATGTCGAGATTCGTTCCCAAAGATCTTTGGAGAGATTTCCAAAAATTCGATGCGAATCTAGGATCTCGATCTGAAATGATCGATACAGGCACTCCATGCTTGCATACGACATTATCCAGGTATATTCGAGTCAGCTTCTCCAGTGAGAACTGCTCCTTAACCGGAATGAAGTGTGCTGATTTGGTCAGTCTATCGACAATAACCCAAATCGAATTGTTTCCAGATGATGTTCTAGGAAGCTTGGTGATAAAGTCCATTGTAATTTGCTCCCACTTCCATTCAGGAATCTTTGGTTGTTGAAGTAGTCCTGATGGCTTTTGATGTTCAGCTTTGACTCTAGCACAAGTCAAGCATTGAAGAACATACATAACTATGTCAGCTTTCATATTCGGCCACCAATACAACTTCTTCAAATCATGGTACATCTTATCAGATCCTGGATGAATGGAATACTTAGATTTATGGGATTCTAACATAATCAAATCTCTTAAGCCTCCAAACTTAGGTATCCACATACGACCTCTTAAACATTTCACTCCATCAGCTCTAACCTCTAAAGGATCTCCTTCTCCTCGGAACCCTTCATTAACAAAATTCTCCTTCTTACAAGCTTTTATTTGCGCATTTCTAATTTGCGCGGGCAAATTATTGTGCACGGTCAAGACTAGAGAACGCACCCTGATAGGCTCTCTATCTTTCCTACTCAACGCATCAGCAACAACGTTGGCTTTTCCTGGGTGATACTTTATATCACAATCATAATCACTCAACAACTCTATCCATCTTCGTTGCCTCATGTTCAACTCTTTCTGGTCGAGAATATACTGTAGGCTTTTGTGATCGGTGAATACCGTACACTTGGTGCCATACAGATAATGTCTCCACAACCTAAGAGCAAAGACCACAGCTCCTAACTTAAGATCATGAGTAGTATAATTCTCCTCATTCTTCCTTAATTGCCTAGAAGCATAAGCTATCACTTTCTCTCTCTGCATCAAAACAGCTCCATAACCTCTAAGAGATGCATCACAATACACTACAAAATCTTCACTCCCTTCGGGTAATGATAAGATTGGCGCACTACATAATTTTTGCTTCAATGTCTGAAATGCTCCATCTTCATCACTTCCCCAAACGAAAGATTTATTCTTCTGAGTAAGCTTAGTCAAAGGTTTAGCTATCAAAGAGAATTCTTTAATGAATCGCCTATAATAGCCAGCCAATCCTAAGAACTGTCGCACTTCCGTTGGCGTTGTCGGTGCAGACCAATTCTTAATAGCTTCAACCTTTGCAGGATCAACATGAATTCCATCTCTGTTAATCACATGACCAAGAAATTGCACAGAATCTAACAAGAAATCACACTTAGAAAACTTAGCATACAACCTTTCATCCTTCAACAACTTCAAAATAATCCTCAAATGTTCTCTATGCTCATCTTCATTCTTAGAATAGATTAGAATATCGTCAATAAACACAATCACAAATTTATCCAAGTAGGGCTTGCACACTCGATTCATTAAATCCATGAAAACCGCAGGTGCGTTAGTTAACCCAAATGGCATTACTTGAAATTCATAGTGTCCATAACGAGTTCTAAATGCAGTTATAGGAATATCTTCTTCACGGACGCGAAGTTGGTGATATCCTGACCGCAAATCTATCTTAGAATACACACTAGATCCTTGCAGTTGATCAAACAAATCATCAATCCTAGGTAAAGGATATCGATTCTTAATTGTCAACTTATTCAGTTCCCTATAATCAATGCACATACGAAAAGATCCATCCTTCTTCTTAACGAACAAGACTGGAGCTCCCCAAGGCGACGAGCTCGGTCGAATAAAACCTTTATCGGACAACTCCTTAAGTTGCTCAGATAACTCCTTTAATTCAGAAGGGGCTAATCGGTAAGGCGCACGTGCCACCGGTGCAGCACCAGGAATTAAATCGATTCGAAACTCTACTTGCCTTATCGGTGGAAGTCCTGGTAAATCTTTAGGAAATACCTCAGGAAATTCACAAATAATAGGTACATCTTCCAATCGTTTCTCTCTAGACTCATTCCCGGTCACTTGAGCTAAGAATAACTCACAACCGTTCCTGATGTACTTTTGGACTTTAATACATGAAACGATTTTCAAACGGGATTCACCTCGACTACCATCAATTACTAACGTCCTATTCCTAAGAGGAATCTTAACCTTCTTCTCTCCACATAAAATAGTAGCATTATTCAACGACAACCAATCCATACCAATAATAATATCGAAACTACCTAATTCTATCATCATCAAATCAATCGGAAAGGAATGGTTCAAGAGATTTAGAGAGCATCCTTCTAATAGCTTATTAGTTTTCACTAATTTACCATCAGCCAATTCCACCTCGTAACTGGTACTTATCTCAACAGGTTCAATATCAATAAGGGCACTAAATTTGGTGGATACAAAGCTCCTATCGGCACCCGAATCGAATAAAGCAACAGCATAATGATTGTTGAGTAAAAACGTACCGGTAACGACATTTGGATCCTCTTTCTTCACCTCAATTGTTCCAAGTTGGTAGATACCACCCTGGGGGTTTCTTCCAGGTACAATCGCTTTCAACTTGGGGCATTCCGATTTCCTATGACCTTCTTCATTACAATTGAAGCAAATCGTTCCCTTCTTACACCTTTCAACCTTGTGTCCAAGCTTTCCGCAATTTCGGCACTTCCAGCAGTCGCCAGGATGCCTCTTGTTGCCACACTTAGGACATCTATCATCGTTGCGCGGTGCTTTGTTGGTAATAGCATTTGCATTCCCCTTTCTCTGGTTCTGACGGCGATTGAAATTCTTCCTATAATCACCTCTATCTACACGCTCACCGTCTCCCTTTCTTTTCTCACCTACACGGGCTTCATCTTCCTTATCCTGAATTATCTGTCCAATGAGTTGGTAAGCCATTCAAACAGCATCATCAATGGTCAGTGGTTTCGATGATGTCACGTCCCCCCGGATATTCCTGGTCAACCCTTTCACATATTGCTCAATTCGGATCTCTTCGGGTTCAACCAATCGAGGACATAGCAAGGCCAACTCATGGAATCGATTCGTGTAACTATCAATGTCCACACCTTTCATTCTCAGATGAATCAACTCCTGTTCTAACCTAATGATCACACTACGAGGACAAAACTCCAAAGTCATCCACTTCTTGATTTCAGCCCAAGGAGTAGCATTAGCAGCATCAAGACCCATGAAAGCAATTCTCCCGTTCCACCAAGTCAACGCACGACCTTTAAGAGTAGCCATAGCAAAAGTCACCTTATCTTCCTCCTTACACTTACTAATCCTAAACACCGATTCAATCTTTTCGATCCACTGGCTTAATCCTACAGCACCTTCAGTTCCATTAAAAGGTAGAGGTTCACACTTCATGAACGTCACATAAGTACAGCCACCAACTTCAGGTGCATTCGTTCCAAGTCCTCCTACATTTCCTCCAGCATTAGCATTCACATTATCAGCATTCACATTCACATTAGTACCGCCAATTCCACTACCGCCAACTCCACTACCGCCAGCTCCACTACCGCCAGCTCCACTACCGCCAGCTCCACTACCGTCAGCTCCACTACCGCCAGCTTCATTTCTAGCATTTGCCATGAATTCAGTCATAGATGCGGTAACTTGCTCCGTAATAATCCTACGTACATCATCCTCAGTCACAGCCTTCTTGGGCGGCATAGTTCTATAATTCCACAATTTCAAAGCATTAAGCATTCATCCAACAAAGGATTCATATAATATGGATCGAATTCATAATCAAGATACAAATAAGGCACAATATGGAATTCAAGACAAGATACATATTTCATTCGATCTGAAACAAAAGTATTGTCTTAGTACATCCATATCAAAGTTCTAACACTATATACACTCAAAATTCGTGCCAAGTCTACAACTAACAAGTCGGTTCAGCCAAAGCTACAAACACAAAAGATCTAAAGGTCACTACTAAATACAGACTGGTCTACTGAGAACCGCCAGATGGTCCATCATCCATCGTCTTCTGGATCTTCGCCGGACGATCACTAGACTCATCTTCAGCTGGGCGCTTACGGATTACTCCTCTTTCAACCATGTCGGCATAAAATCTACTGTTCCAACCCACGGATACATTCAACTCCTTTTCGGCTTTCTCACGCATCGCACGAGCCACACTCAACTGAATCTCTATAGTATTCACCTTTCTCTTCATCTCAGCATACTCACCACTTTCCAATACCGATAATCTCCTAAAAGCCTCATTCAAACCACGTTCTACATCACTCAAATCCAAACTAAGCAACTCCCGCTCTTTCTCGCCAACCTTAGTCTTCGACTCCAAATAAGCAACCTGAGTCTGAACAACACCTAATCCAACCTCTGTCACACAGCTCTTAACACGGGAAGCATCTAGATCACGTCTCAAGGCCCATGGTGCAAGACCATCAATATGAGTAGCCTCTCGAGCACTAGACGACTCTCCTATCTCACGTCTACGAGCAGCAATACCGTCGGTACCGTCAGGTGCATCGTCATCCTCATCCTCCTCTGATTCAGAATCAGATTCAGACGATTCAGACATTTCATCCCTAGGTAACTCATCCTCGGAATCAGACAAACAAACTGGTGGGGGCAAGGGCTCGCCCTCTAGAACATCATACGGATATATAAGCTCAGCTTCCTCATCGTCATCAATCTCAACATCTATACCTACATCCTCCTCGACATCCTCGTCGTCAGTCTCATCATCTAACTCATCTAACCCAATCTCATTCTCATTCTCAATATCAACATTCTCAATATCCACGTCCTCATTACCCACATTCTCAATCTCATTCTCTACTAAGTCTCCCTGAGGGGCAATCTGATCTCCTAGTCCTAACTCGGGCTCGGGATCCTCAAATGGTTCATCCTCGTCATCAATATCAAAATCTACTAAGTCTAAATAAGGATCATCTTCTATATTAGGTTCGGGAATAGCATGGTTTTCTACAGGAATATTAGGGTCAGCCATGACAATCTGCATTTATATATATTTATCTCGTATTAGGATAACATACTAGTTAAACAATTACATAATGAAATCACGATATATACATATATATAAATTAAATTATATATATCAAAATATATATCTTCTCAATAGGGCTTGTTGGTAACGTCGGAGATCTCTGGCACCGTTATAGTCAAAAGATTTTTCAAATATTTTCTCAAATGTTCATTGTCAAAAGATTTTGAAAAGTTTTGTTCAAAACCTTGGTTTTTAAAATCTTTTGTTCTCTATAACGAGAGCTCTGGTACCAAACTGTAACACTCTCATTTTTCGTATCGGTACAGCGGAAGGGTCTTTCAGAGTGTTACGGGATAGCACAATAACTCCAATCATAGACAACACATAAAAATGGTTGTACAAGGTTTAACAAACATTCATTCGATAAAAAGTTTCAAAAGTGTACAACAGGTCCCAAATTATACAGGTCATTAAGTTTACAAAACACAGATCGAATGAACATTTTTAATATTAAGTGTGGGCCATCAGAGTCGATCTCCATTCGGATTACCTTCAAGCACCTGAGATAGAAAACATGCAAAAATCATATCAGCGAATGCCGAGTGAATTCATAGAGTTTAATGAAAACCGTTATATAAAACAATCATTTACAATCATTTAAAATCAGAACACAAGTATAATATCGGAAGTAAGTCCACATATTGCTAGTCAGGCAATATATATCAAGCATACATCTGAAACCGTCCATGAGACCGTAGTCTCTATATTACCATGATAAGTAATATATTCATCGTAATAGCGTCGTTATCATATATAGGATACATTCTTATTTGAATTAGGTTGTAGGATTATTATTAGCCGCATGACATTGTTACCTTACTGTGAAAACAGCGGGCCGCGAACCCGACAAACAATTTGCCCATCTAAGTTAGCGTGTCGTCACAAAAATCATGCTATGGAATCTTCTCATACATAAATTCGCTTACCAATCAATGTGGTACGACGGGGATCAACCGTCAAGGCGCGAACTGGGGTGATCGTCCCCAAATAGTACTATCAAATGCATAAGCGTCTACCAAATCCCGGTAGTTCACAATTCATGCTAATGGGACTTTAAGTGACATAACTTAACTACTAATAATCCTTTTTAGTCTCGAATATAGGGTCATAGCATCATTCGGGTCCATCTCATTAAGCATACAATCGGGACTACTTGTGTTCTATTTTTATAAAAATCTAGCATGTTATCTCCCTCGCGGGTTTACAAATCATTTTATAAAACATTTAAAAGAGTGCGAGGCTATGAACTCACGTTGTTAATGAAAGGCGGATTATCGGCTACGGGCGTGCTTCGGTCACGGAAACCTATATAAATAATAATCGGTCTTAGACTCGGTCCAATGAATTTTATCAAAATAACAATATACATATATATGATTATTGTACATATGATGATGATCAAGTGGGTTTATAAATCCTCATTTACTCATTTTAGTGTTTACGTTTTAGTATCGTCTTACTAGTTCACTAGTTTTACCGATTTTACCTATTTTAAGTCCATTAAGTCTTTTATAAGTTCTTTTACTTGTTTTTACCCATTATATACTTATATGATTAGTGTATATACTTTTCATGTTGGGTCTTATTGGGTTAAGCCCAAATAATTCTTTTACAAGTATTTATCTTATTAAGTCCAATTATTAGTCTAATAGGTTTAGTTAGCTCGTAATTGTCCGTAATTCTTATAGTTCGGGTTTTATCGGTTTTTACTTGTCTTAGTTACTTATACATCAGTATATATCTTTTATAAACTTTACATTAGACGGGTTTTTGTCGTCTAAGTTCTATTTGATGAAAAACGTTAATTTCACGGCGATAGCCGAAAAAGTCGTAAAAATCAAGTTTATAGTTTTTATTACTTATAAATATTACTTTTACCACCATTTATATATTTTACCCATTTAATTAACCTTTTATACATTTATATAAATAAGTTTTACAAGTTAGTGGGTTTATACTTTACATTTTATAAATTATAAAGTGAGTGCTTATATAATAATAATAAACATTATTTCCAAAATCTGATTTTTAACTTCACTTTCACCATTTTTATCATATCTAGAGTTCTACAATGACTTAGAAGCTCATTTTTAAATGACAACTTCTTCATGATATGTGCTAAATATAACTTAGTTATAGCTACTGCCCATTTTGAGTTTAAGTTGCCTTAACAGTCCCTACAAAACTGCTTATTCAGATTGTACCACCTAACTTGTTTTGATCATATCTCACTCATTATTTTGATTCCATTGCATGGCCAACTCTCACATGTGTATAACATCATCTACTTTACTGTAAATAGATCAAACCATGCATTTTTATCAGTTCTTCATTTAGTTATCTACTGTTTTTATACAGCCAACTATTTAGACATGATTTTAGCTTCATTTCTTATGGTTATCATCATTTTTAAGCATGTTTATCAACACTTGATCCCCACACAATATTTTTATCATCATATATACATCATATACATATACAAAATGAAAGAAAATACATTTGTTCTTTACAAAATAATAAGAGAAAAATGTAGAGGATGATCTTCTTTACCAATCCAAGTGGATTTCTTGTTTTAGGAAGGCAAGAACTTGATGAACACAACAAGTATCTCCAAGACCATCAAATATCAAGATCATATGTTGGAAAATCAGCCCTAGGACACAAGCAAATCACCTCCAAAGTTGGTTATATGGCCACCAAATGATCAAGGTTTCAAGGAAACACCTTAATAGGACTAGTAAACATGTGGTTTGTAGTTGGAAGAGATCAAAAATGGTGTTTGTGGCTTGAGTTGGGACGGCACATAGATGAAGTAGAGAGAGTTTTGAGAGTAAATTGCATGTAAGAAATGGTTAAGTGAAAACCATTTGTTGGTTTTGTAAAGTTTGGTGGAAGTTTAGCTTAAAGTGTAAGCTAAAGCTTACACTTGTTATAAACAAGTTAAGTTTGTGCCACCTAATGGTGGTGAGGTGTTTTTGGCCATCCTATGTAAGCTAGTGGGATGGGGCAAAGTGTTTTGTCCCATCTCACTAGTTTACGGGTATTTCTCGATTCTAGTTTTCTCGATTTGCGTGCCCTCGGGTCGTTTTACGAAAAACGTTTTTATAAATTATGAATCACCGTCACAAAACGAATCCAATAAAAATTGTCTTATCAAAAACAGAGTTCAAAAACGTAAATACGTAATCCTAAGGTTTCCGGTTTAGTCGTAAAAGACGCCAAATTATGCACGTAAGCCCAAATTTAAATCCGTAAATTGTGAGTTCGTCAACCAACATAAAAATAAGTTTCAAAATATTATACGAGAAAATATTTAACTACCTGAAAATGTTAGATTTGTCACACATTACCCACATTATTATCCATTTGGTATAGTATTAAACTTATCATTTGTACTTATGTATTATAAATATAACAACTATATTAACTACGTTTTATTTTCGGGTGTTATAATCTCGATCTTATTCACAGGTATACGAGATCACATTATAAATAAATCATTCTCAAGAGGCATTGTATTGTATAAACACTGTTTACATTGGTTTGCTTCGGATTTGATCGACATTTCGTGCCTGCAGTCTTGCTGAATTCGACCTTTATGGGTTGGTGTCGTGCGCCGATAGCTATTGTCTTTGTGTCTGTTGAATAATTGGTTAACGAGATTCATTGGCTATGATGATGATGATAAACGCATCTGGATAGAGTTGAGGCCACACGCATCTTGGCGGGGCAGCCTACTACGGCTGCAGCCATGGCGTGTGTGTCCGCACTTTATTCCATTGTATTTATCTTAGCCTACTTTCCTGTTCATAACACTCACACACTGTGAACGCTAAACTATAATAAGTTATAATGTTGTTTGCCTTATCTGACCCTGCCTTTTTACGAATTTCAATATGGAGACTGACTTTTCTTGGCAATGATGATCTGTTACGGACCTGGAAAAAGTTGTGACCACCTGCATCTTGGCTGGGCAGCCCGTTACGGCTGCAGCCATGGCGAGCATGTCTACATTTCCCTTGAATGTTCGCTATCTGAGCATACCTTACGCATAATAAAAAATGTTAAAATAAGTTTAGAATTTTACGACTGTTACGATGCACCTATCTGAGCCTATACTAGAAAAAAACTTCTTTTTTGTTTTACATGATTTTTTTCAAGATATTATTAAACATGCGATGTGAGCAGCCTATATTCCTCGCACAATATCTAAATCTTACAGATTTTTTTCAAGATATTATTAAACTTAACGAAGGAATATAGGTTGCTCTCATCTTTGTTTTTGTGACAGAGTATTACACTAGCAATGCTTAGAGGTATGCTCTCATCGTTGTTTTTTAACCAACCATTTTGTTTCCTGGAGACGTTGTTTAAGAATAGGTTTAAGAATGTGCAAGGGGAAGGGAAGGGAATGGAATTAATTAGTTTCTGCCCGAGCTTTGTTTATTTGACTTGCCATGTGAAAACACAACTAATGATAACATCGTTGTTATCAACTTCAGTGTGCCACACAGTCGAAAAGGTTGACTATGATAGGTGTGTAAACACCCATCCTTTTACCACTTAATTCTGGCTAAAACAAGACCAAAACACGTGTTTAATATCATTTGTTTGGAATTATGCGTGGTTTTTGTGTTTATTGTGTTTTCAGAGTCAACCGGATGAATATTGAAGAAAACATGGGATTGCACGGGTTTTATCAAGGAAAAAGACTCAAGACGAAGTCTATTGTCCAAGAAATGCAAAAGATTTGAAGTCATTGTGCCTATTTGAAGATTTATCGAAGAATAGAGCCAAAGATGGAAGATTCATATATGTCGAAGAACTCGAGTCTATTAAACAAAAGATTATAAGACGAGTTGGAATTATTCACCGACACTTCTCAAATCCAAGTCAGAAACGTTTATTTAAAGAAGCGTGAAGACTAAAGAAGAAAGAAGAAAAAGAAGCCCAAACCAAAGCCCAATCACAAGCCCACCACCACAAGACTTGCCTATATATAGGACCTTACTTCACAAAAATTGGGACTGAGTCTTTTAGGTAGTTTGTAGTTTTTTCATTTTTCTCTCTAGTTTTAGAGAGAGAAAGTTCTAAACTTTCTCTCACTAGATTTCATCTTCTTCTCTTTCAAGATCAAACATTTGTATTAATTTTTCATTAATCAAGTTCAAGTTTTAAGCTTTTAATCTTTAATCTCATTCTTCCTTTCTTTGATTTTAACTGATTTTGGTATAAATCTCGTATGATCCGTGTTGTTCATCAATGATTTTGTGCTTAAAAAGTTAATCTTTTTATGTTTTCTTAAGTTGCTACACAAATAAGCTTTGAGATCCTTGTGCTTATTGGCTTATTTGTTGATCTTGTTTATTTACTTTTTAAAGTTTTTATGAAAAGTTCATCTTTTTATTGATTCGATTTAAAAGTTGTTTATTTTGAGTTTAGATAAAGTGTTATTTGTGCTTATTAAATCTGCTTTTATTTAGATTCGTGCTAGTAGTGGTGATAAGCTTATTCCATAGCTTATTCACCTTGCTTAATTTTCGGATCAAAGTGGTGATCGGAAAGGGTTATAAACCCTTTTCCGACCGGGTATTCCGGCCAAGCAGCCCCCTTCATTCCGATCATATGATCGGAACAGGGTTTAGTTTTTCCGATTTGCTCCTTTTCCATATTCCGATTGTGGCTTAATTTGAACATTCCGATTGTTATTACTTTGTGATATTCCGATTGGTCATCTTTCCCATATTCCGATCTGAACCATTTTTTGTTTATTCCGATTGCAAGTTTATTCCCCATATTCCGATCAGTTTATCTCTCCCATATTCTGATCTATAGATCGGAATACTTTCCGATTGACCCTAGTTTGTTTATTCCGATTTGAGTGTTTTGTTATATTCCGATCTTACTTTCTTTTAGTACTTTTCAATTAAGTTCATATTTCTACAAAGTTTTCCAAGTGTTAGTTTTTATTGAGTGTTCATTTATTTTTCCAATTTAATCTTTAAGTTTACTAGCATTTATTTTTAAACTCGTTTCATTTTACTTTAATCATTTAAAGCTTTAAGTTTACTCTTCACACTTAATTAATTGTTATTAGTTTAAAATAGATAGACAAACTATCACCTTTTTATTAACCAAGAACAAATCATTCCACTTAGAGCCGAGATCAATTCGAGAGGATTCCGAGAAATCTAGAACCCCATACAAAACGCTTGTATCAAATGGCGCCTCTGCCGGCTCTTCTCGTTAAGATCAACAGTTTTTTGTGAGAACTTGGATTTTGGGATCCGTTCCCCGTGAACGTTATTTTTTTCATAAAAACTTTCAAAAACACAAAAAAATATAAAATTTTCAAAAATCCTAAAAATTAAAAAACATAAAAACCAAAACTATTTTTGCTTTGTTTTTGCCTTGTTAGTTCTTTTGCAGGTGTATGCGCACTCGATCAACGTCTTATCAAGAGCCCGAGCCTCTCGATAACTTAGACATGGCCGGTGTACAAAACAACAACAACATACCACCTCAAAACAATAATAACAACAACAACCCACCTTTCAAAAACATGAATAATAACAACAACAATGAGCCTCTTCCGGATAATCGCCCGATGATTGAACTCCTGCATGCTCATGTAGATGGCAACACTGATCCAATTGTTATACCCGCGTTTGCTGCCAACAACTTTGAGCTCAAATCCGGCTTTATCCAGATGGTCTCTGCTCAACCATTCTTGGGGCGTATCATTGATGATCCACATGAACACATCAAAAGATTTCTGCAACTCACAAATACGGTCAAATTCAATGGTGTTCCACAAGAGGTAACCCGTTTACAACTTTTTCCCTTTTCTTTAGAGGGACAAGCCCGGTATTGGCTTGCTAAGGAACCGCCACAGAGTATTCTTTCGTGGACGGATTTGGAGACCAAATTTATCAATTACTTTTTCCCACCCTCTCGTACTACCGCTTTGCGGAATGAAATCATAAATTTTGAACAAAAGTACGATGAGTCATTCAGTGAATCTTGGGATCGTTTTAAAGATCTTTTAAGAAAATTCCCACAACATGGTTTTACCAAAGTGCACCAAATTAACACTTTTTACAATGGTTTAAGCATGAGTGACCAAGATTCACTAAACAGTGCTCTGGGGGGGTAATCTTTTGGCTAAGACTTCCAATGCTGCTTGGGATATCATTGAGAATAAGTCTCGTGTGCAAACCAAGAGTGTTCGGACCAATGTCGCTAGTGCTAGTACTAGTGACAGCGACAAGCGACTTGACAAAATCACTGTGCTTCTTGAATCGCTTGCTACCCAAACCGCCAGCAACACCAACAGCATCAACGCTAGAAACGCTAAAGACACTCAAGTCAATGCTGTTAGCCAACAATGTGAAATCTGCGGGGGTCCTCATTCTTACACCACTTGTACTGCCACCCAAGACTACCCTTCTGAGAACGTGAATGCAGCATACGGTACCTATCCTCAACCGGCTTATCAAGCTCGTCCTCAAGGTGACCGCAACTTTCTTAGCTACCGCTCCAACAACTATCTCTCACCACCTGGTTTTAATCCTAACAACCCAAACCAATAACAAAACCTCAACTGCCCTCCTCAACAACAACAATCTCGTGGACCATACATACCACCTCACAAACAGCAACAACCACCTCAACGAAACAACCAAGTTTACCAGCAACCTGCTTATCAACCACCCGCATACAATGCTCCTTCCAACCAAACCCGCGCATTACATCAAGACATTGGAACCTACATGAAGACTAACGATGTGCTCATGGACAATCTCCAACAGGAAGTGCGCAACTTGAAAGCAGACCTGGTGAAACAAGGGAACGATCTAAGAGCTGATATGAGAAACACTATGGATAGTCAAACGAATGACTTAAGAAACATGATGGCTAGTTTCTTCCACGGTAATCAACCCTCTTCTTCGGGTACTCTTCCGAGTAACACCGTTGCGAATCCGAGAGGGGAGATGAAAGCAATGACCACACGCAGTGGTAAAGGTACCAAGGAACCCGAGCTTCCTACACCTCCACCGGTGGTTGTGACTAAGGAGAACGAGTCACCTGCTCCTATTCCTCATCCTTCTACTTCCCCAATTTCTCCACCTCTTACTTCTACCCCTCCTCCACCTAAGGATGTGAGTGATCCTTCGATCCCAAAGCCTTCCTCTTCTTCCGATATACCTTATCCCTCAAGGTTGAGGAAAGAGAAGCTCAAAAGCAAGGACGATATTCAGGTTTCGAACTTTCTTAAAATGTTTAAACAATTGAATTTCAACATCTCCTTCGTTGAGGCTCTCGCTCACATGCCTAAGTACACAAAAATGTTTAAAGATCTTCTGAGTGACAAGGAAAAGCTTCTCGATATTGCCAACACCCAACTTAATGAGAATTGCTCTGCAGTGCTCTTAAGGAAATTGCCAACTAAGCTTGGTGATCCGGGTCGTTTCTTAATCCCTTGCAACTTCCCGGGAGTAGAGAATTGCATGGCCCTAGCCGATCTAGGTGCCAGTATCAACTTAATGCCTTTAAGTGTGTGGAAGCAATTATCTCTCCCCGAGCTAGTCCCCACCAAAATGACTCTGGAATTAGCTAACCGTACGGTTGCTTATCCAGTGGGGATAGCCGAAGACGTCTTTGTAGGAGTCGACAAATTCACTTTTCCTGCCGATTTCGTCGTCGTCGACTACGAGATGGACCCTCGTGTTCCCTTGATCGTGGGTCGTCCATTCCTGAGGACCGGTCGCACTCTCATCGATGTTGAAGCCAGTGAGCTTATCATGAGAGTGGGTGACGATAAAATCGTCTTCAACATGGGAAAGTTGTCTAAACAACCTTATTCCAACGAGAGTGTTAATTGTATTGACGTTCTTGATGAGGCTTGTGAAGAACACTTCCAAAATGCTTGCAAAAGTATTCCTACCTCTCTTCCCAATGTTGAAACCGTTGCCTCTATTGATTCATCATTGTCTCTATTTGGAGAAAGTGATTTGTTTTGGAAAGATCTTGAAGCCACCATGGGAGATGTGAACTTAGCTACTGATGATTCTCCCACCAATGGGGATGAAGACATGCATTTCTTTGAAAACCTTCTCAACGGATACAATCTTTCTCCACCATCTCCCACGGTTATTGCTATCGATGCTCCGACTTTGAAAACGCCTCCCATCGAAAATCCTCCGGATTTAGAACTTAAGGAGTTGCCGCCTCATCTCGAGTACGTGTTCCTTGAAGAAGAGAAGAAGTCGCCCGTCATCATCGCGAAGGACTTGAAAGATGAAGAGAAAACTCGCCTCATCGCCGTGCTTAAAGCTCATAAGAAGGCAATTGCTTGGAAAATTTCTGACATCCGCGGAATTGATCCGAACTTTTGTACTCACAAGATTCTCATGGAAGATGACTTCAAACCCACAATCCAGAGCCAAAGAAGGGTTAATCCTAAAATTCATGACGTCATCAAACAAGAGGTGATCAAACTTCTAGATGCCGGCTTGATCTACCCTATTTCGGATTCGCCGTGGGTAAGTCCCGTCCATTGTGTGCCCAAGAAGGGCGGAATAACCGTTGTTTCCAATGAACACAACGAGTTGATTCCCACTCGTCTCGTTACTAGGTGGAGAGTTTGTATTGATTATCGCAAGCTCAATCATGCCACGAGAAAAGACCACTTTCCTTTTGCTTTCATAGATCAAATGCTCGAGCGTCTTGCTGGTATGACTATTACTGCTTCTTAGACGGTTTCTCCGGGTATTTTCAAATTCCCATCGATCCCAAGGACCAAGAAAAGACCACATTCACTTTTCCCTATGGAACATTTGCTTACAAACGCATGCCTTTTGGTTTATGTAATGCTCCTGGGACATTCTAAAGGTGTATGATGGCTATATTCCATGACATGGTGGAAGACACTATGGAAGTATTCATGGATGATTTCTCGGTTTATGGCGATTCTTTCTCTGCCTGCCTTGCCAATTTAGAACGTATGCTGAAGCGGTGTGAAGACACTCGCCTTGTTCTTAATTGGAAAAAATGCCATTTCATGGTAAAAGAGGGCATCGTGCTAGGACACAAAATATCCAAAGCCGGTCTTGAAGTGGACCGTGCTAAAGTCGATGTTATCGCTAAGTTGCCTCCACCTTCAACAGTGAAGGGTGTGAGAAGTTTCCTGGGTCATGCGGGCTTTTACCGTCGATTCATCAAAGAATTTTCTCAAATCGCTCGCCCGATGACCCACCTCTTGGAAAAAGATACTCCTTTTATCTTTTCCAAAGAGTGTCGTGAAGCCTTCAACTCGCTTAAGGATAAGCTAACTAAGGCACCTGTCTTGGTCACCCCTAATTGGGAGCTGCCTTTCGAGTTGATGTGCGATGCTAGTGACTTTGCTATTAGTGCGGTTCTGGGACAAAGAGTGAACAAACACTTCCAACCGATCCATTACGCTAGCAAGACAATGACTGGGGCCCAATTGCATTATACGACAACCGAAAAAGAGCTTTTAGCTGTTGTCTATGCTTTTGAAAAGTTCCGCCCCTATCTTGTCCTTTCCACCACAATCGTTTACACCGATCATTCCGCGTTGAAGTACTTGTTGACAAAGCAAGATTCCAAACCAAGACTTCTTCGCTGGGTTTTGATACTCCAAGAATTTAAAATTGAAATTCGCGATAAAAAAGGAGCTGAAAACCTAGCCGCGGATCATCTCAGTAGACTTGAGGATCCTTACCAAGGGGATCATCCGAACAAAGACATCAATGTTCTTTTCCCTTGGAGATCTTAATGTCTATCAATTCGAATTCTGATGAAACCCCGTGGTTTGCGGACATTGCAAACTACTTAGCGGGTGGAATTCTCAAGGAAGGGTTAACATCCCAACAAAAGAAAAAGTTCTTCAACGACATTAAGACTTACTTTTGGGATGACCCTTACCTATTCAAACAATGTGCCGACTTGATTATTCGCCGATGTGTTGATGGACCGGCAGCTTTGGAAATCCTTGATGCTTGCCACAAAGGACCCACCGGTGGTCACTTTGGTCCCAACTACACCGCCATAAAAGTGTTTGACTCGGGATTTTATTGGCCCTCCATATATCGTGACGCTCACAATATGGTTAAACGATGTGATGCTTGCCAAAAACAAGGCAAGATTACACATAAAGACGAGATGCCTCAGAATTTCATTCAAGAATGTGAAATCTTTGATGTTTGGGGTATCGACTTTATGTGGCCATTCCCTTCTTCTAAAGGAAACAAATACATCCTTGTAGCCGTTGACTACGTTTCAAAGTGGGTTGAAGCCAAAGCTTTACCCACTAATGACGCAAGGGTGGTTTGTAACTTTTTGAAATCGCTGTTCGCTCGGATCGGCGTTCCTCGTGCTATTATCAGTGACCGCGGGACTCATTTTTGCAACGATCAATTTGCAAGAGTCATGGCTAAGTATGGTGTCAATCACCGTCTTTCCACCGCCTATCATCCCCAAACCAATGGGCAGGCCGAGATATCCAACCGTGGATTGAAGCGAATTTTGGAGCGTACGGTGGGAGAGCATCGTGCCTCATGGGCTGATAAACTTGATGATGCTTTGTGGGCTTTCCGTACTGCATACAAGACTCCGATTGGTTGTACGCCATATCGTCTCGTGTACGGGAAAGCATGCCACCTCCCCATTGAGTTGGAGCACAAGGCTTACTGGGCCTTGAAGTGGGATAATTTTGATATCAACAAAGCCGGTTACCTACGCAAGATCCAACTCAATGAGCTCAATGAACTCTGTAATGAGGCTTATGAAAATTCTTTGATCTATAAGGAAAGAACTAAGCTCATTCACGACTCCAAGATCAAAAACCGAGAGTTCCAAGTTGGAGACAAAGTTTTGCTCTTTAACTCTCGGTTGAAAATCTTTTCGGGCAAGCTGAAATCTCGTTGGTCCGGCCCATTCACCATTGCCCAAATTTTTCCATATGGTACTCTCGAGCTCGCTCAACCTAATGGACCAAATTTTAAGGTGAATGGCCAACGAGTGAAGTTGTACTTTGGTGAGGACACCTCTCAGGAGATGATTCCATCCCTCACCACGTTCCCCATGAACTAATTTTGGGTCGAGTCAGGCTCATGACTCGGTTATCAAAAACAAGCGCTCCTCGGGAGGCAGCCCGAGTATCTATCCTTTTATGTTTTTACCTCCTAAGTGTAGGGGGACCTGTATAGGTGTTTGTTTTTGTGTGGTGATGTGATTACAGGGATGAATGCAATCTTGGAACCTTTTGAAGAACCGTGCTCCCGTGTTATCCAAAATCCGGTTCTATCTCTCAACTATCGTGATTCAATTTTCTTCATACTCATATTTGAAATTGATCACTTTAGTCGTCTCTTCCTTAACTTGAGTTAACCAACGTGCACAATGTCATAAGTGTAGGGGAGACTTTTCCCACATGCTTAAACATTGAGGACAATGTTTATCTTAAGTGTAGGGGGACTTCTATCGAAGTTTTAAGTGGACTTTTCCATTAAAATGCCTTCATTTAACCGGAAAATCATCTTTTTCAACATTTTTCAAATTTTTAATTAATTTTGGCCATTTAGTCGTAATTTTTAATTTTTTATCGTTACTTTCATATGTATATATCCCGCAATAAAGTCAAAATTTAATTAAGTGATGTAGCTAGTTTAGAAGTCTTTGACATATTAGGCCCGTTGCGATTATTTTGACTCAACCCGAATAGACTTATTCAAGTTTATTCTAGCTAGTATCCTTAACCATGTAGACCTTAATTGGTTTATTAGGCTAAGCATCCACGAGTCTCATTACTTGAGATTTTAAATTGTGGAGGACGAGAAATGATAGAGTCAATTATAAGTCGGTATTCTTGCACAAGCTCACTTGGTGTAATTATTTGCCTATTCTCCCATCACTTGCTAATAAATTATCTGCAATAAGTAAGGTTGTACGATTTGAAAAGTTACTTAGCTTCTAGCCCAAGATTGTTTAAAAGTTGCTCGGTAATGATAAGAGTTCATAGCCAAGGCATAACTTATGAAGCGGGGCGCGAAGATTGGCGAGTCCGAAAAGGCCCTAACAAGGCACGAGGATTCCATTTTATTGCTGAAGATCCAAAGTGATGTGAAAAGCATTATTCCCAAAATCAATATGAAGGATCAAGACTCACGACGAAAAGCAATCAACTCCCATAAAGATGATGGAGAAGTCTATCCGAAAAGACCCTAACAAGGTATGAGGATAAATAGATCCAAGTCCGAAAAGGAGGCGGGTCGTTGTATCTCAAAATCCCAATTAGAGATTAAAGAATAATCATGAAGTCGTGGTCAACAAAGTTGGAGTACCCCTCAAAAGTCTCCAAGTGAAGAAACTCTATTAACGATGAGAAGACCATTATCTCAAGAACGTCTCTCAAGATATAAAGTATGTAGTACATGCCAAATATCGGCTCGAGAAAGGTCTCAAATCGCGAACCAAGTTATGCCAAGATATGAACTCTTTGATATCTGGAGAAGCAGTTTTAAGAGATTTTGTCATTTAGCTAACTATTGATCAAATCGTCCTACTTTGCTTTCAGCCTAACTAACTATCGAAATAAGTCCAAAAATGCATCTTCATGATCATTCCAAGACAAAAATAAAATATAAGAGATACACCTAAGAATAAGGGAGTTTAAGCATTTAATTAAGCCATGTGTAAGTGTTTGAATTGCTAACTTATAATAACAATGATCTCGTTTTTAAGCTTAGTTTGGGGAACGTGAAACTTGAGGGTGATCAATCTTCGCAGCACCAAAGCCCTAATGTAAGTCCTTGACCTCTTTACAAGTTATTTCCACGTAAGCTATTTTCTATCCTCTTGTTCACTTTAAAGTTTTAATTTCTCTTAGTACTTTCAATTTTGTTTAGTAGTATATTAATAAGGCCAAGGTTGATTGATTATGAGAAAAGTGTAAACTTGCTTTAACGCTAAGCATTACATGAGGGCATGGCAATGGTTAAGTGTAGGGGATTTGATAGGTGTGTAAACACCCATCCTTTTACCACTTAATTCTGGCTAAAACAAGACCAAAACACGTGTTTAATATCATTTGTTTGGAATTATGCGTGGTTTTTGTGTTTATTGTGTTTTCAGAGTCAACCGGATGAATATTGAAGAAAACATGAGATTGCACGGGTTTTATCAAGGAAAAAGACTCAAGACGAAGTCTATTGTCCAAGAAATGCAAAAGATTTGAAGTCATTGTGCCTATTTGAAGATTTATCGAAGAATAGAGCCAAAGATGGAAGATTCATATATGTCGAAGAACTCGAGTCTATTAAACAAAAGATTATAAGACGAGTTGGAATTATTCACCGACACTTCTCAAATCTAAGTCGGAAACGTTTATTTAAAGAAGCGTGAAGACTAAAGAAGAAAGAAGAAAAAGAAGCCCAAACCAAAGCCCAATCACAAGCCCACCACCACAAGACTTGCCTATATATAGGACCTTACTTCACAAAAATTGGGACTGAGTCTTTTAGGTAGTTTGTAGTTTTTTCATTTTTCTCTCTAGTTTTAGAGAGAGAAAGTTCTAAACTTTCTCTCACTAGATTTCATCTTCTTCTCTTTCAAGATCAAACATTTGTATTAATTATTCATTAATCAAGTTCAAGTTTTAAGCTTTTAATCTTTAATCTCATTCTTCCTTTCTTTGATTTTAACTGATTTTGGTATAAATCTCGTATGATCCGTGTTGTTCATCAATGATTTTGTGCTTAAAAAGTTAATCTTTTTATGTTTTCTTAAGTTGCTACACAAATAAGCTTTGAGATCCTTGTGCTTATTGGCTTGTTTGTTGATTTTGTTTATTTACTTTTTAAAGTTTTTATGAAAAGTTCATCTTTTTATTGATTCGATTTAAAAGTTGTTTATTTTGAGTTTAGATAAAGTGTTATTTGTGCTTATTAAATCTGCTTTTATTTAGATTCGTGCTAGTAGTGGTGATAAGCTTATTCCATAGTTTATTCACCTTGCTTAATTTTCGGATCAAAGTGGTGATCGGAAAGGGTTATAAACCCTTTTCCGACCGGGTATTCCGGCCAAACAACCCCCTTCATTCCGATCATATGATCGGAACAGGGTTTAGTTTTTCCGATTTGCTCCTTTTCCATATTCCGATTGTGGCTTAATTTGAACATTCCGATTGTTATTACTTTGTGATATTCCGATTGGTCATCTTTCCCATATTCCGATCTGAACCATTTTTTGTTTATTCCGATTGCAAGTTTATTCCCCATATTCCGATCAGTTTATCTCTCCCATATTCCGATCTATAGATCGGAATACTTTCCGATTGACCCTAGTT
Organism: Glebionis coronaria; assembly: GCA_025667525.1. Classification (NCBI taxonomy): domain Eukaryota; kingdom Viridiplantae; phylum Streptophyta; class Magnoliopsida; order Asterales; family Asteraceae; genus Glebionis; species Glebionis coronaria. Next base: position 569,546,477 of record CM046875.1, on the reverse strand, counting down.
TGTTTATTCCGATTTGAGTGTTTTGCTATATTTCGATCTTACTTTCTTTTAGTACTTTTCAATTAAGTTCATATTTCTACAAAGTTTTCCAAGTGTTAGTTTTTATTGAGTGTTCATTTATTTTTCCAATTTAATCTTTAAGTTTACTAGCATTTATTTTTAAACTCGTTTCTTTTTACTTTAATCATTTAAAGCTTTAAGTTTACTCGTCGACACTTAATTAATTGTTATTAGTTTAAAATAGATAGACAAACCATCACCTTTTTATTAACCAAGAACAAATCATTCCACTTAGAGCCGAGATCAATTCGAGAGGATTCCGAGAAATCTAGAACCCCATACAAAACGCTTGTATCAGACTACCTAAAACCTTTTTAGCGTCTGCTACCAATAAACCCCACAGGAGTAAACTTGCCCTTAAAAGCGATACAAACCATGTAGAGAAAAATACTAGCTGGTAAGTAGTACATTATTCTTGCCTTTTGGTTAACATTTGCTTTTAGTAGTCTCACATTATTCCTGCTTTCACCACGCGTGTTTCTTTGATGCTTTCGGTGTTTGGTGATGATTTCGTCAGCTTAATAACCAAGTGTTGAATCAGAAGCTTTCTGGGAGAGGATGAAATTGAGGACCTAAATATGGGAAGTCTTAGTATCACTGACAATGAGTTCGTTGCGTCGAAAATAGGATGCGGAAAGAAAAGGCTACAAGGAGGACGCCTTGGCTGAGGATTTTGACACAATGATTAGGAACCAGATTCCGGAAGTGGATTGCAGGTATGCTCCAAAATTCACGTAATTTTTTCAGTGATTTCAAATTAAGGGCGTTTAGATGTTTGTCCTGCTTCAGCATTTTTATGCCCACATGTACGAATCCCATTCTTTTAAATCTAGTAAAACTCATATTCTATAATTTCTTTTCTGCTTTAGCGTTTTTGGTGGATCTTGCAGGAAATGGGTTTAAGTTGTTTCAGATGTTTGGAAATAAAAGCAATGAAGAAAGTGATTGTAAAACCCGCATGCTTTTACCATGAATAGTACCCTTAAGATCGTAGGTACTAGATTAAAACTTTCCTTTTATAGTACGATTACGTTTACGTGTTAGGATTTTACGTATTACGTACGTGTTAGAACACGATAAGTATTTATTACGCACGAACACGCAATAATTATTTAAACAATAATTAATCACGAACATGCGATCATGAAATCATGAACGTAATTAAATCACGAGCTAATATTAATTACGTATATATATTTATTACGAACACGAATAAATATATTAAGTCACGATCGATAACTAATTAAAATACGTAAATTACGAACACGAGAACACACTATAATATTTAGACTCAGGAAATGTATGGGTTGCCCCATGTGGGCCCCATACCACGAAATTAGGGAGGGAAGATGGGCTTAGCCCATCAATTTTTACTAAAACAAAGAATTAGGAAAGATTTTGGTCATTTTTCACTTTACATGAAAACACCAAAAACCCTAAAAAGTTTTTCTCCTTCTCCTCTTCTTCTTCTTTTTGGCCGCCACACATAAACACACCAAGGAGGGTGTTTATTTGATTTTGATCTTGTTTTTTGGTGCAAGTGTTCGTGTTTGTTCATCCTCGTTTAGATCCACGCATTCAGTATATTCTTTTTACCCTTTTTCTTTTTGATTTGATCTAATAATTAATTAAGAACATGATGTTTTTAAAACCTAATTAAAAACATAGATCTAACATGAAAAGGGTTTTTGGGTAAATCAAAAAGGGTTGTTTTAGGGGTGTTTGTTGGCTGGCGCCTAAACCGAACCCCAAGGGGGTCTCGGTTTGGCTACTCGACCACCACCGAGACCATATGGTCCCGGTTGGTTGGTGTGGGTCCCACGACAGCAGCAAGACAACGGGAACCCCGAAGTGGTTTGGGGTATGGTGTCGATTTCATGTCCGGTTCAAGCTTTCTAGTCAAGATCCGGTTCACGGTGTATGTTAAGATTATTATTTTTATAATCATATGTTAAAATTAAATTAATAAACATGACATGATTAATTTAATAACATGACTTAGGTTATATTAATTATTAAAATCATGAAATTATTAACCTAAGTATTTTATATTTTAGACTTATAATTAATTAATTATTTAAAAATCATGGTTATAATTAATTAATTAACATGACTTAGGTTATATTATTAATAAATAATAATACATGTTTTAACCTAAGTATTTAACTTTATTTAATTAAAACATGATATACTTTAATTAAATATTTTAACCTATAGTTTATTTTAATTACATGAAATAATTAATAAACTATACATTATATCATTATGACTTAGAAAATAATCAAGAAAACACTTAGGCTTATATACTTAGCTTATTTAACCAGCTTATATCTAATTATGGAAACTTTCTATTTTTAGAAACTTAATTAAATAAGGCACCTAATCTGTTTATGGAAACTTTCTGTTTTTAGAAACTTATTTCATTAAGGCAGCTAATCTATTTATGGAAACTTATTTAATTAAGGCAGCTGATCTATTTATGGAAACTTTCTATTTTTAGAAACTTATCTATTTTAAGCAGTAATTCTATTTTTAAAAACTTTCTATTTTTGGAAACTTTCTATTTTTGGAAACTTTCTATTTTTGGTAACTTTCTATTTTAGGAAACTTTCTATTTTTGGAAACTTTCTATTTTAGGAAACCTGCTATTTTTGGAAAGTTACTTATTATTACACAGTAAGTACAATAATACATGAAATACCAGAAATACTTAATCAGAGTAAACAGAATATAAGATAAACACAGTTTAAGGCTTAAAACAGTAAAACATGATATGAACATATAAAATAAGCTAAGACATGACATAAAACCAGTTACGTATTTAGTAGTAAGATACTTATTCACGTATGTATTCATGTAGCGTTAGTGATACGGAAGTAGGATTCCTCTCAGTTCGTCTTCTTCGTTCACTAGACATAAGGTACGGATTCCCGTCCTTTCAGTATGGACATTCTTTCCTTATTAGGATTCCCCGTATGCAGCAACTGTTTTCCCAGTATTTGTTTTATATGTTTTTGAATTGCTTATGTTTAATTAGAATACCTAAAGCCATATACATGCATGACCAGTTTCACCTAGTTATGGAGGTACCATAACCATAACATTAGAGGCACTGATGTTATGACTTCACCACGGCGGAGTGATTGCTCGTGGCGTCCCTTCAGCTTTTGGCCATATTTTTATATTTATCATGTGGGGCGTATGGGTGCATCCTAGTTACATGTTTCAGTCGGGATTTCATGGTGAATGTGGTGTGTGCCTTGCATCCTTCACAAGGAGCTGATCCCTCCTACCCAAAACCAGTATATTAAATTAGAGGCAACCCCTCTAATTTACATGATGAGGTCACCCCTACAAGTATTCATGCACGGTGGATTTTCATGACCTATATTGGCAAATGGTAAAATATGTTAAACAGTTTTCATAAGATAAATAAAAGGCTTTTCAAACTATAAAACCAGTTTTATGAACATGTTCTGGGTTTTCCAGGACTTATACATTTCCGCTGCTATTAAGTCTCTATTATGTTTTAGTCACTTATACTATGTCTATATCTGTGCACTGAGCGTTTTGCTCAGCCGTTACTTTCCTTTCCATGTCCCAAAACGGCAGGTACCCTAGGAAAGACTCGAGCATTTGGAGGACGTGCATAGGATGGAAGCTGCTAGAGACTTCTTTTCCTTTTTGCCTTCATATACTTATGCTTGCTTAGTCTTTCATTTATTTCTTTTACTTTATTATGTTTTGGGAACCGATGTTTGATTTCGGTTATCCCTATGGTCATGTAATGTTTCAGACATTTATCCTTGTATGCTTTGATGACACGCCATAATTACGCGTGACATTCTATTTATCAAAATGGGGTGTTACAATTATGGTATCAGAGCCAAGGCTTTGACCTGTAGGCTCTAAAACTCGACCTGTGACTAGTGGGTAGTCACCAAGAGCTTCTTAAGCCAACGTTTGTTATTCTACGTATTGATGTTTTCAGCGCATTGTTGTTTTAACCATGATGTTTTCAGAACCTTGAGGTTTTAACCTTTATGTTTTCATCGATATTGTTGTACTAATATGGATGGACAACCGCCATTCATATTTAGTTATGTGTCATTGTTTCATGCATGACGTTCCTCGTGAACTGTGACTATGTGGACTGAACCTAAATAGTTCATAATTAGTCACATAAATTTTCTTTTTCTAATAAGTTTTGCCAGATGAGTTTCATTTATTTATGTTTCATGTATCATTGTTGCAGGGATTATGACTAAGTAATGGTTGGTACAGGACTGGCCCTATTTAGTCGCATGTGCTTTTATCAAAACTTTTAACTTTGGGACCGACCCATAGGCGTCCCCTCGCCATGTCTTTTGTTTTGGGACCGACCCATAGGCGTCCCCTCGCACATATAAACGTTTTTATAAACTACATTACGCATTCATGCATTGGTTTTCATGCATACATTTTTTTTCTCATGATTTATTGGCATAAATTTTTTTTATGTCCCCTCATAAGTTACTATGTTTTTATACTGTCATGGTTAAACTCAGTTTCATGCTGATTATGTTATACACTCCTTCATGTTAAATCGTTTCATGTTTCTTCATGATAATTCCGTCTTCATGTGGATTACGTCTTACGCTTCTTTTGTTATTATGCCTTCATGCAAGATATTGTTGGATTTCATTGAATTCTGCTTTCATGACAGTCATGGTTGGTTTTCATCGATCATGCTGTCAGGCAAATCATCGTTGAATTTTATGTAACCACACTTTAACGTTTCTCGATATAACCAAAATGATGTCTATGCTAATACTGCCAGGTTATCATGATGGTTTTCCTAACAGTTTAACCGATATACTTTCCTTAAATCATGATAAATGAACGACCCCATACCGATCATTTCATGTGCATTCACGTGTACTCCACGTACTGTATTTCATGTGTATTACACGTACCTTAATCCATGTGTATTTCACTTGCAATACTTCACGAGTATTCGCTAGTCGATTCTGAATCATCTCAGGCGTATTTTTAATTGCTGATATTTTACAAGATTGTTGATGCCGCTCATAACTTGGAGATGTTACTAAAGGTTGATGCTGCTGATGTTTAAAGACGCTACGAGATGCTGATGTTGTTCACAACCTAAAGATCCTACAAGACGAAGACAAAGGCGTCAGAGCAAAGCAATTGGACGAGAAGATGCTTCACCATCAGACGATTTTCCATCAATCATTGTCCCTAATTCTTAGCTACACGTCACACGTCATTCGGCTGTCATTTCAGCAATATGAGTGCAAACCGGTACCAGCCGGCCACTCAGCTGAATAGTTACATGAATCACGGTCATGAGAATGACCATCATGGAACTGATAGACAGGACGATAGTAACCACTACTATGACAGAAACTATCCTAGAAATCGTAACCGAGGCTCCGGCCGCGGACGTGATCAGACATACAAAGGATCACTAGTCCAACCGATCCGCCAGACTGGCATAATAACCTAATATTGTTGTTCTATTGTTTTACGTCTCGAGACACATGTCAAGACATCAGTCAAGACATATGTCATGCTTATAGTTCCAAGACACGAGTCAAGACACATGACTCACGTCCAACTATGGAACATTTCTAAGAAATTCAGGGTACCCTCCAAGGGTATATCCATTTTGTTGTGTCATGTATTAATCAGGCCACAAGAATTTCAATACCATTACCGGCGCATCAGTGAGAACTGTCATGTTACCGATGTCACTTTCATTCTTGTAACCATAAATCATTGATTCATGACCATGAAGGACGCTTTCGTATTCCCACGTATACGAAGGTTTTCCTTCAGCTTAATGATGAGATCCAAGCTTCTAACGTATTTCCCCGGACAGACACGAGATGAATTTTATCCTAATTATGTACTATGAACAACACACCATGCTACGATTCATAATTATGTACAGTAATGTTCAGGCTCCTGAATACATTCAGCTTGATTTTCCATCAGGAAAATCTGTACAATTATTTATGCTTACAAGCATGTGTGTTGTTAGCCATGGTCGCTAAAATTGTCTAGCTGTCAGTAAGACACGACTACTTAAGTCATTTTACGCATAGCCAGTTGATTATTCCAAACTCTTCCTATACATTCCAGAAGAACCTACAAGGAGAAGAATGGTACCATGAGATTATGTGTCGACTACCGTCGATTTAAAATAAATCACCATTCATGACCGTTATTCTCCTCCACGTATTGACGACATGTCCAATTGACCTTATAGTGTTAATCAGTTTTCCAAGATCGGATTCATGATCATGCTGCCAATAGTGACGAGTGAAAAAGCAGGACATGTCCATGACTGCTATTTGTGCACGACTCGGTCATGCTAGATTTATGATTTTGAATTAGTCTCATCAATGCTCCAACGACATTATAAGAATGAGTTTCTATGAACTCATAGCAAATTCATCAGTGTTTTCATTAAGGATAACCTGATTTCCTTTAAACCCAGAGAAGAATAGGAGGACCATATCTGCACTATGTTGCAAATTCTATGACAAGAGAAATTTTACCCTAGAAATTTTTCCAATATCAATTCTATTTGATTACAGTGACACGCTGAATCACATGGGTTTCTACGGTTAATCTTACCATGACTCAGCTTATGCGTAAAAAGAGAGAACCCTACACTACATTAGGTGTTCTAGAAAATCCTACGCTAGGAGAAGTCTAGATTCAGTGACTCGGAGTTTCGCAAACTCCTATGTATCAAGTTCTACGAAGCAAGATATAGTTACGTTCATATCTTCATACCTGTCATACAAACAGGCTAAGATACGACACCAACAGACTGGGATGCTTTCATCATCTGAAATTGTGAATTGGAATGGGACAAGATCTTCATGGATTTTGGTTACCAGATTAACGCAAATTCAGAAGAAGCATGATGCTATCTGGTTTATTGCAAATAGTTTGATCAAGTCTGCAGAATCCTTACATCCGTAAGGATTTCAGAACCAACAGATTGATCGGACATGTTCCAGCCAAGGCTCATCCGATCACTTGGCAATTCCTCAGTTATCGAGTCAGACAAATATTCATAATTATGCTCCTTATTTACTTCACGTCCTTGTTCTAATTTCACGACTTGCTTTCGCGCTCGCATTCATGACACTATTAACGTTCATGTGGCATCTCGGCTTACGATTTTATGTTTGTTTTTCTTATTCTGGGAAGTTTTGCAAGAACTTGAGAGACCAGACCCAAGTTTAGTATAACTCCATATCATCAGATAGACGTTTCTCGTCAGATTCTATGTCTCACCTTGTAGCGTTTGGCGTTACCGCCATTATATTCTATGTTCACGATATGTTTCACATGTCATGTACATTCCACGTTCCTCATATCATGATCAAGATATGTTACACGTATCATGGATCATGATATGTTTACTCATATTACACTCATCATAACTCCACGTATCACGTTCAAAAATTTTCACGTATTACGTTCAAAAATTTTCACGTACTACGTTTCCTTATGTCTCGCGCATCGTTGCTAATTACCAGTTAAGTTAGAGTGTTTTGCACGATAACGTTTTAGTTGCCCTTACATGTTAATTCTTATTCCCTCGATCAAATTTAGGGGATCTACCTTAAGTGGATAACCAAGAACTTCTTCGTATTCCAAGTCAAGGTCAGGAGGACCAAGATTTACGATTTGTGGCAAGATCTTGTGAAGGAACCATTCCAAGAGGGAAGCCACTTGGAAACGGACAAGTCCATCCGGACTTCTTATCCATTTTTATCTTATCAATTAGATATGTCCTTTCAGTAGAGTCACGTTCCATGTCCTTTCAAGACATGTCACGTTCCAAGTTCCTTCTACCATGACGTTCATTTACCTTACATACCCTCTCGGTTTGGTATGTTCTTCTTTTCCAGTTTACTTTATCTATAATTCGGGGACTAGTTATTCTTTTTAGGGGGGAAGATTTATAAAACCCGCATGCTTTTACCATGAATAGTACCCTTAAGATCATACGTACTAGATTAAAACTTTCCTTTTATAGTACGATTACGTTTACGTGTTAGGATTTTACGTATTACGTACGTGTTAGAACACGATAAGTATTTATTACGCACGAACACGCAGTAATTATTAAAACAATAATTAATCACGAACATGCGAACATGAAATCATGAACGTAATTAAATCACGAGCTAATATTAATTACGTATATATATTTATTACGAACACGAATAAATATATTAAGTCACGATCGATAACTAATTAAAACACGTAAATTACGAACACGAGAACACACGAGAATACACTATAATATTTAGACTCATGAAATGTATGAATTACCCCATGTGGGCCCCATACCACAAAATTAGGGAGGGAAGATGGGCTTAGCCCATCAATTGTTACTAAAACAAGGAATTAGGAAAGATTTTGGTCATTTTTCACTTTACAGGAAAACACCAAAAACCCTAAAAAGTTTTTCTCCTTCTCCTCTTCTTCTTCTTTTTGGCCGCCACACATAAACACACCAAGGAGGGTGTTTATTTGATTTTGATCTTGGTTTTTGGTGCAAGTGTTCGTGTTTGTTCATCCTCGTTTAGATCCACGCATTCGGTATATTCTTTTTACCCTTTTTCTTTTTGATTTAATCTAATAATTAATTAAGAACATGATGTTTTTAGAACCTAATTAAAAACATAGATCTAACATGAAAAGGGTTTTTGGGTAAATCAAAAAGGGTTGTTTTAGGGGTGTTTGTTGGCCGGCGCCTAAACCGAACCCCAAGGGGGTCTCAGTTCGGCTACTCGACCACCACCGAGACCATATGGTCCCGATTGGTTGGTGTGGGTCCCACGGCAGCAGCAAGACAAGGGGAACCCCGAAGTGGTTCGGGGTATGATGTCGATTTCATGTCCGGTTCATGCTTTCTAGTCAAGATCTGGTTCACGGTATATGTTAAGATTATTATTTTTATAATCATATGTTAAAATTAAATTAATAAGCATGACATGATTAATTTAATAACATGACTTAGGTTATATTAATTATTAAAATCATGAAATTATTAACCTAAGTATTTTATATTTTAGACTTATTATTAATTAATTATTTAAAAACCATGGTTATAATTAATTAATTAACATGACTTAGGTTATATTATTAATAAATAATAATACATGTTTTAACCTAAGTATTTAACTTTATTTAATTAAAAACATGATATACTTTAATTAAATATTTTAACCTATAGTTTATTTTAATTACATGAAATAATGAATAAACTATACATTATAACATTATGACTTAGAAAATAATCAAGAAAATACTTAGGCTTATATACTTAGCTTATTTAACCAGCTTATATCTAATTATGGAAACTTTCTATTTTTAGAAACTTATTTAAATAAGGCAGCTAATCTATTTATGGAAACTTTCTATTATTAGAAACTTATTTAATTCATGCAGCTAATCTATTTATGAAAACTTATTTAATTAAGGCATCTGATCTGTTTATGGAAACTTTCTATTTTTAGAAACTTATCTATTTTAAGCAGTAATTCTATTTTTGGAAACTTTTTATTTTTGGAAACTTTCTATTTTAGGAAACCTGTTATTTTTGGAAAGTTACTTATTATTACACAGTAAGTACAATAATACATGAAATACCAGAAATACTTAATCAGAGTAAACAAAATATAAGATAAACACAGTTTAAGGCTTAAAACAGTAAAACATGATATGAACATATAAAATAAGCTAAGACATGACATAAAACCAGTTACGTATTTAGTAGTCAGATACTTATTCACGTATGTATTCATGTAGCGTTAGTGATACGGAAGTAGGATTCCTCTCAGTTCGTCTTCTTCGTTCACTGGACATAAGGTACGGATTCCCGTCCTTTCAGTATGGACATTCTTTCCTTATTAGGATTCCCCGTATGCAGCCAACTGTTTTCCCAGTATTTGTTTTATATGGTTTTGAATTGCTTATGTTTAATTAGAATACCTAAAGCCATATACATGCATGACCAGTTTCACCTAGTTATGGATGTACCATAATCATAACATTAGAGGCACTGATGTTATGACTTCACCACGGCGGAGTGATTGCTCGTGACGTCCCTTCAGTTTTTGGCCAGATTTTTATATTTATCATGTGGGGCGTATGGGTGCATCCTAGTTACATGTTTCGGTCAGGATTTCATGGTGAATGTGGTGTGTGCCTTGCATCCTTCACAAGGAGCTGATCCCTCCTACCCAAAACCAGTATATTAAATTAGAGGTTGCCCTTCTAATTTGCATGATGAGGTCACCCCTCCAAGTATTCATGCATGGTGGATTTTCATGACCTATATTGGCGAATGGTAAAATATGTTAAACAGTTTTCATAAGATAAACATAAGGCTTTTCAAACTATAAAACCAGTTTTATGAACATGTTCCAGGTTTTCTAGGACTTATACATTTCTGCTGCTATTAAGTCTCTATTATGTTTTAGTCACTTATACTATGTCTATATCTGTGTACTGAGCGTTTTTCTCAGCCGTTACTTTCCTTTCCATGTCCCAAAACGACAGGTACCCTAGAAAAGACTCGAGCATTTGGAGGACGTGCATAGGATGGAAGCTGCTAGAGACTTCTTTTCCTTTTTGCCTTCATATACTTATGCTTGCTTAGTCATTCATTCATTTCTTTTACTTTATTATGTTTTGGGCTTATGTTTGGGAACCGATGTTTGATTTCGGTTATCCCTATGGTCATGTAATGTTTCAGATATTTATCCTTGTATGCTTTGATGACACACCATAATTACGCGTGACATTCCATTTATCAAAATGGGGTGTTACAGTGATCAACCCACTCAGACGGAAGTACCTGTGAAGGGACTCTGGTTTTCCATAAGGTGCAAAATGGTATGTACAACAAAAGTATTTCAAGTCACTGTGCGTTTTATTTTATCTCTAACGGGTCAAATGGGTTGATAATAAGAAATTACTCAAGTTATACTAAGAGTACTTAAATACATTAAAAAAACCATTATGCCCAGGTTAGGCTCGAACTTAAAACGTATCAAAATGTGTGTAAATTATTATTTAAAATAGAATTAGTTTGCTTTCTTTAATCGGTATGGAGATATGAAAGTTGTGAAGAGAAGAGTTTCAGACACAACCTAGAGAGGTTTCAGCTTAACCAATTGCTGGAAATATATGACAATAACAATAAGCAGCTTTTTGAGCTTTCACGAGACTCCTTCTTTTATAGACCATGTTTCCATTCAACAAGTATTACAATATAAATTCATTAAATCAAATAGGTCAAGTTTTTATATTAAAATAAGCAAAGCAAAGAAAAATTCCAAGAAGTTTTGGTTTATGCATGTGAAATTGGCATATTTGGTGGCAATCAGTCTTCCATATATTATTTGAAAACTGACTACACTAAAGTGATGATTTAAATCTGCATAATTGCGATTAGTCTCCATTTAAAAATACTTTAATTTGAGAAAAGCGATAAATTAGGAGTTCTTTACGACATGTATTAACGTCAAATAAAAGAATTTTCGGACAATTACAATATCAATAAGAAATGAACTGGCACAATGGAAGATGCTTTCTTAAACACATACTTGATCACACTCGATGAACTATTAGAATTTGACCTCGCTGCATTCAAGTATTGGAACGAAATGCCTTAAAAGGTCTTAATTAAGAAAAAACTTATGTTTATTTTAGCTTAAGCTGGGATTTTTAAAAAGCTATTGCAAATGAAGCTATTTAAATTTTCTTGAATTCAACAGTGACCATCTATTTATATTTTTATACTTAACATGTTCAAATGTGTAGTTTTTGTATGATAGATTTGCATATTGAGCGTTTGATGAAAATAATAGCTACAACATACAAGTTAATATATTTATTTTATTTACTATTTATTTAATTATGGATGCAATAACGAGAGTACTTGATGGCCGATTTCAGTTCTAGTCATCACATGGACGAGAATACTCCCATGCCTCTATGAGACGGTCTTGAGAAACTGTAACCGTTTTTAACGGCTTATGAGAATATTCAAACCCGAAAATAATGCCACGTAAGTCATCTCCATCTCAGTCTTGACGGACTTTAAAAATGTAACCTTCTTCTTTTTTTGGTTTAATTACAATATGTATATTTACTAATTTGGTGAAGAGTTAGGTTCGTCAAAACCTATTTCACTTCAAAAAGGGTACAAAAAAGTGACTATGGTCTTGATGGCAGATTTCAGTTTTGATATCAGCTGTGCTTTACTTCTTCATTATGGGTGCTAGATAATTATCGTCATGTAACAAAATAATTAGATTTAGTGTGAGTTCAACTAAAATGCTAACTTTTGATATTTGTAATTTTGAAGTTTATCTAATCTTTTATGTGTAATTCAAGGTTCTTAAGTTTAAGTCTTTTTTGCTTTCAGGTAGATCAGGGTAAAAAATTTAAAGCCCTAAACTTTTGGGTCAAAAGATGGCTTTGTGTCTCGGTCTCCCATTGTTCGAGAGTTTACTTCTGGAACCACTAATGTTTTATTGGAGTTTGTCTTTTGGAACCTCAGCCTTGGATCTTACTCAAAATTCGAGTAATGGTATAATTGTGTACCTCCAAAAACATTAAGCCGAGCTCATGTTGGCCAAATGAGCAGACGTTCAAATGTTGTTGCAAAGGTCAGAAATGTGAAGAAACACGACTGCCAACACCGATTTTCATGTAACTTGTAAGCACCTTATTCTTATTTTCATAAAAAGTACACACCATAGAAAGAGATTCTGTTTTTTAAAAAGATTCTGTTCTTTTTTAACATAGAAAGAGATCTTGTTGACAGGTGCATACTCCAAATGACCAGAAATCTGCAAATCAAAGAGGGCAAAAAGGTACTTTCACAAATAGAACCATTAACCGACAAGTAGATCCATCATAGACTCCTTTGCAAGATTCAACTTTTGTCTTTGTTATCATTAACTCTTTGAAAATCTAACTATGCGCTCACTTTTGCTATTATAAAACTTTAATTGAAAGTACAAGAGATATCATTTTGAAGCTCTAAGAAATAGTTAATAATGAAATGTAGTAGTGAGAAACCGAAGAGTAGATAATCATAGACCTCGAACCCGAACACATGCCAGATAAGAAAGACACATACGAGACAAAAACACGCCCAAAAAACAAGCACATCAACTACTAACACAAAACACTTAGAACATTGGAAAATACAATAGATGATGTATGGATTCATTTAAGTGCTTTGACATCTTACACATATCTATAACTTATGCATATTCAAAATGGTAGTATTAGGATCGCGAGCGCAATTATGCATTCACCCAAAAGTAAGTACAATGCACGGAAGGTATGTGCCATATTTATTAAGATTACTTGAAAAAGTTGCCGTGTTTGAATTAAACAGAATGCGTACAATATATGTTATTTGATTAACAAGGATACGTTTTTGGCAATGCAACAGTAGTCCAACGAGTTGCCATGATTGCTAAAGCGGAAGGTGGGAGCAAGATTGAAGTCATGCATCTGGAGAAGATGCTTTCTCAAGTGTCTGTCATTTACTGAGAAGAAGATACCCATGACTCTTCCAACAAACACGTTTATGTTATGATTGTATGTTACACTTTATACATTGGCTGAGCTGCAGCTTCACAAACAACCTTAGAAGGCACTCTTTTTGGCAAAACGCTTTTTATCCAAACTATTCCTATTGTTTGTAATCAAACAAATGTTCGTGCGCTTATTAAAGCTTATTCTTATTATGCAAACAATTATTGTAATGGGTGTAATCAAACAAATGTTCCTGAGTTGCTGTATATCTCTTTGAAAAAAAAAATGTTTTTAAGTCACACTTTTAGACAACAGAAATTATACGCAATGCCCTCTGAAACAGTAACTCGCTTTATTGATTCAACATTGGACGAGATTGTTTGATGCACAAGATTTGTTCGGTGGTCGTGAGTGTACGAAGTCAGCTGCACTTGGTCTTACAATTTCTCGAGCAGCCCAAACATCTTCAACAAGACGCCCGCGGCGAAGCGCGGATACTAATCCTAGTTTTTATAAGGGCACGTTTGGTTCATCGAATTCGTTGTGATGTAATGTAATTATAGTTAGAATTCCATTACATAGAGTGTTTCATTGGATAATATGTATAATTGTAATTCTTTCAATTACATTGGGCCCACATTTTCAATGTAATCTTAATTACATGACATTAGTGGAGGAATCTTACATATTACAAAGGAATTGACATAAAAGTACACAAATAACCTCCACTTTATTTTTCATCTATCTTTATATTTGTAAATTCAATGGTTAATTTGGTAAATTTAAAATTACAATTTCCAAACAAAACAAGATTATTAAATAAATTTATGATTAATTACATTACATCCTCCTAACCAAACACATGAGATATTTAAAAAAAATTCAAATTACAATTCCTTCACATTACAATTCATTTTATTAATCTTTTATATAATAAAAGAATTAAATTTTTTAAAATTTTTAATGAAAAGTGGAGGTTGTAAAAAAATTAATTGGACCAATCAAATGACTTAATTTTGACACATAAGCAAAATCATGCAATGTGATTGGTTCAAAAAAGTTAAAATTGAATTCAATTTAGTCAAAATTAAAATTTTTTGTGAAAGAATTTGATGAAAACACATAAAAATATATGTGTCAAATTTATGAAAATAAAAACTTAAAAAAAGGAGGAGATTAATAAAATTTTAATAGTTGAATTCTAAATAAATTAGACAGACTTAAGTGTAAACTTATATTTTTAGTAACTTTAAAAAATAAACATAATACCCCCTTAGACTTTATAACCTATATTTTTTATATTTTAAAATATAACTTATATGTAATTTAAAAATCAACAAATTACATAATTATAAATATTCAAAATAAAACACAAATTATTGTGTATTTTTATTTTGACACTTAACAAAGTCAAGCAATGCGATTTATGTAAATGACTATTAACACAAATATAAATATCAAAATGAATGCAAGACCTCAAGTATCAATGTCAGAAGAAAATAAATAGAAGAGATTCTACATATTATAAAAACATATATTTTTTCACAGTCGTTATGTGTCACTAAACACACATTGTCTATAGCTAACATTTCAGTTAAGCAAAATAAAATCTTTTGCGTAACAAATATTCATACAAAATATCAATTAATATTATCACATAATAAAAATCATGTAAAACTCTTGGATCCCTGTGCACCATAAATATTTAAACATTAAGAATTTTATATTATTATAATAGAATAATATTATACAACACACAATCATGAATTTATAAATCGTGTACGTGTAAGGTTGATGTAAATGGTTTATTGATAAATAATTAAGATATAACTATTTATAATAAAATACCAAAAGTAAAAAAATATGAAATTTGAAAAATAATAATTTAGGTGAGTTTATATTAGTTTACTACAGTAAAACAACAAGATAATCAAACATATAAACATTAGTTTTCTTAGGCTACCCACAACGCATGAGGGTCGCGACCTAGTTTTTTCGGCCGGCGACCTAGTGCGACCTATTTGCCACAACCCGGCGACCTAGTGCGACCTAGTTGAATTTTTTTTTAAAAAAACACAATAAATTTAATAAAAAACATTACATTAATTTAAAAAAAAACATTACACGATTATTCGAATTTAAAAAACATTACAATAATCCTAGTAATTTAAATTATAACGTTCCTTGATTCTGTCCCTCATTTCTTGTTGTGCTTGCTGTTTGGCTATCGGCAAGTTGGGGTCGATTTCCGAGTTGTAGAACATCAAGTCTTTATCTCGTTTATTTGCTTCAGCAAGCTCGATAGCCCGACGTTGTAACTCGAGCTTTTCTCTTTTGATTTCCGTGTTTTTCTCCTGCAAATCCAACTCCCGTTGCTTCAAGTCAAAGTAGGAATCTTGTTGTTGCTTCTTCTTTCCCCATCCAATGTCTTTCATCTTCTCCCATTTGGAGCTTACAGCTTCAACAAATGAAGACTTCCTAGTTGACGAAGAGGTTGATGACTACTTTTTAGCACGATCACGACCCATTGGTCAATTTTCTTGTTTCTCTTCTTGCTCGTCTTCAGAATCATCGTGCACATCCATGTAACTAGCGTGTCCAGAACCAGAAGTGGTTTCAGAAGTCTTGGCTTTTTTGCTAGACGGTTTCTTTGTAAACCGTGGCATTTCAACCTCTATCCAACTCTGGTGATCTTTGAGCACTTTCCACGCCTCCTGGTATTGAAACTCTTTATTGTAAGTCACTTTGTATTCAGCACAAGCTTTTTGGTAATCAGTGAGATCATTTGCACCACTATCATGAGTACGCTCAATGTTATTCATAATACCACAAAACGCACCAACACTAGGACGCAACCTGTTTTTCCATTTGCTCACAACCGCGTCATACCCTCTAGCAGAACCCGTCTCGGTTTCATAGTACTTCACTACTTTTAGCCAAAAGCCCTTTGATTTTTGACTGTTTCCTTGGATGCAATTCTCGGAAACATAACACCAACCTCTGCATAACGCACACTCTTCCTCACTTGTCCATTCTTTTGGTGCCTCAGTTGAATCAACCTGTTTGCTTTTCGTAGCACGTCTTGAAGGCTTCTTAGGTTTGATTTGGGACATTTCTTCCACATCGTCTTCAAGGTTATATGCACCATGAAAAGACCCGTGTCCCGAACCTTGACCCATAGATTGATCTTGGCTAGGCCCGTCACCCACATAGTTGTCTTGGTTGTATATCATATCTTCAAATTGTGCATCAACCTCAAAACGATTAATCGGAGAATACTGTTGGTTTGGATAGGAAGTAGTGGAAGAATTCATAATAGGCCGATACACACCCGTAGGCGATTCGTAGTTAGGTTGTTGGTTATCACGTTGTGGGGGATAAAAAGGACGGTTTGAATAGTTAGGTTGTTGGTGTGATTGATATTCAAAACCGGTGGGTCTAAACCGGAATTGTGGAGACACACCGGATAATCGGAAATTCGAGTCCGGTGTCACACGTGGAACAGATTCTTGACGAACTCGAGATTTTGGGGTTTTGTTTTTGGGAGTTCTTTTGCTAGACATTTTTAATGTGTGTTGAGATTTGTGTGTGAAATGTAAAAAATATTGAAAGATGTATTGATTATATAGGTTTTAAAAAAAAATTGATTTTTTTTAAATGTAACGGTCACAATGTAACGGTCCGATTTTTTACCAAGTTTTTCAAATCGTTCGTGCCTAAGGTCGTTTTGTGCTCGACCGAAACCGGCGACCGAATCGCCGCAACGCGACGACTCGGTCGCGACCGACTGGGGACCGAAAAAAAACCGGTGCGTTGCGGGTAGCCTTAAAAAACATATACTCTCTCCGTCTCATAGTAATAGTTGACTTTACTATTTTAGAACGTCCAAAATTAATGGTCCATTTATAAAATAGATAAAAAATTGAGATTAAGTTTACCGTATTACCCTCACTTGAAGGTATTATTATTACAAATAATAAACAAATTGTAAATTAATTAGTTAACGGTAAAATATTGAGTAAAAAGTAAGAGAGAGAGAAAACTGAAAAAATGTTGTTTTTATTGCGTATTTTTTATCGGTGAATTATTATTATAGGACGGAGGGAGTATAATATAAATAAAATTGTAATTACAAAATTATTACTTAATGTATCATTTATGTTTAAGTCCCGTACGTGAACGGGCATTAAAACTAGTTACAATTACATTAAAAACATTGGACGAATCAAAAGGGAGCCTAAGTTTTCGTCCGTTACCCAAATTCTGAACACCCAGGGCCTAGCGATTGGGCTGGTGAAAAATTTCGGCCCAACTCCAATCATGACAAAAATTCATCACTAGCATCAGCAGCTATCATCAGTTTATCGAATTGAAGTCATTCGAAATCACAAGGAAAAACCAAAAGGGAAGAGCAGCAATAAAAAGAAAGAAAGCATAGGCTAGGAAGGAAGAAGATGCTAGTTGGAGAATGTGGAAGGAGATTAGAAACAGAGAAACACGATCAACTTCTTCTTTCGTCAATCGAATTCGATCAAATCGATCTTCGAATCTTCAGCTTTCCAATCACAAAGAAATCATCTCTCCTCATCGCGGCTCCATCAATTCTCTTCAAGTATGTTTTCCTTCGTTATGCACGGGTACTCGTCTAGTAGTATAGTTTAAACAATGGACCAGATAATCGTCTACTTTAGTTTAAACAACCGATCCAAATAGCTTTATGCTTATTGCTTTATATACCTAATCTTAAGCAACTAGTAATTGTACTGTCTACCTAAGCTTAATAAAATGGTAGTTGCTGATAAGGTTGTAAGTCAGTGTGGAGCTCGCTTGATTAACTGGTACCTTCTAGGTTAGGTCGGCTGGCTGGCTTTGTTACTAGTATTGGAATAGTGATATAACTATATAAATCAAAGGTTAATATTGACCAAGTAGATACTTAACTAGGCTTTACTCCTGTTAGTAGGGCTGTAGATGAATCGGACGGACGCGAACGGAGGTATTTTTGTGTTCGTTTATTTAATTTTAGCCGAACAGATAAAACATTTGTTTAGATTTGAACTTGTTCATGTTCGTTTATTAATAAGTTAAACGAACGTAAACGAACATGAATTAAACATAAACAAACGTAAACAATCCATATGATTTTTTGAAATACTTAATATATAATTTTGATTGTTAGAGATCTTTGAAATACTTACTGTACTATATAATTTATAATTTTCTTACTGTACTATATAATTTATAATTTTTTTTTTTTTTTAATATTTGGGATGTTTATTGAACTAAAATAATCAAGCGTAAACGAACGAACTAAATGAATGTAATCGGACGAACATAATTGACCGTTCACGAATGCAAATGAAAGAATGAAGTGTTTGTTCATGTTCGCTCATTTAACTAAACGGACCAAAAATCTTGTTCGTGTTCGTTCATTAATTATATAAACGAACTTAAACGAGTTTCCCGCCAGAGGGCCGGACAATTTATGAACAATTCGTTGAACGTTCAGTTCGTTTACAGCCCTACCGGTTAGACTGTAAGGTGATCCTATAAATTTACACTTGCAACCTGAGTTTTCCCATACCACTTTCATTAGAGCTTACCAAACACTAAGCTAATGTTTACATATGGCTATCTTGTCCTAGAGGCTACGTTATGTGTTAGATATTTTGGTGGATCAGTATGTTTGATCATTAAATCAGGTTGATTTGACAGAGGGGAGGTATTTGATCTCCGGAGCAGCGGATGCATCACTTGCTGTTTACGATATTCAACGTGCGACGGAGTATGAGGGAGGTGGTCTGATTGCTAAGCATAAGCCTATACTAGTTGTTGACAAGCAGCACCAAAATGGGCATAAATATGCGATCTCGACGGCCATTTGGTATCCAGTTGACACAGGTCTTTTTGTCACTGGTTCATATGATCACCACATCAATGTTTGGGATACCAATACCACTCAGGTACATAGACGACACTTATATTGCTTAATCCAATTGTTTCGATGAGTTGGATTTCGAATTAACTATCCTTAATGTTCTGTTGTTGATAGGTGGTAATGGGTTTTAAGATGCCAGGAAAGGTTTATAGGACAGCCATGTCTCCCTTAGCCACATCGCACATGCTTATTGCCGCTGCAACTGAAGATGTTCAGGTTCGCCTTTGTGATATGGCTACAGGGGCTTTTGCTCACACGTTATCTGGTCATCGTGGTATGCTCATGGCGTTGTAGACATATAATACTGCTTGTCAAGATTCTATATATTAAATCATTCTTGTGAGAGTGGAAAACTTAAAAAATAGTCAGTATCTTATTCCACCAAAAGAAGAATGCAAATTCGATTACTAATGCTGATGTATATGGCCTGGTATGCAGATTTATGGCGTAGAAAGGATATTAATTAGTCTAAGTATTATTTTTCCCAAAACACGTGAATTGTGTACCAAGCTTTGATCTGATAGAATGGTATTTCTGATCTTAGTATGATGCGCCCCTCGATCGTAATTCAACCCTTTAATTTCACATTTCGTAGAATAATTGGATTTAGGGTAATGCAATTCTTTGAAATTATACACGTGTTTTTGAAAGGCTTGCTTAATTATTTTGTTAATGACAGATGGTGTAATGGCGGTGGAGTGGTCTACTTCAAGTGAATGGATTTTGATGACGGGGGGTTGTGATGGAGCAATCCGTTTTTGGGATATTAGACGCGCAGGTTGTTTTTCTGTTTTAGATCAATCTCACTCTCAGCTTGGAAGACGCCCACCTCTACTTAAGCAATCCACTACTAAGGTTGTGCTCTTTCATCCGCACCTTTTGCAATATATACCATGCTTCTAGATGTTGAAAGCCTTTAAATTGATCAATTACACTATCATGTACTAAGGTTGTGCTCTTTCATCCGCACCTTTTGCAATATATACCATGCTTCTAGATGTTGAAAGCCTTTAAATTGATCAATTACACTATCATGGGATCCTCGTAGAGATATGAATCAAGCTACACAATATCTGTTAAATTGACTATGCTATTCCTCTTGCTAGTGAACGAACGCTGTATGCATAAATCTTTCCTCGTCTCATGGTTTTGGAGTCTTTGTGCACTGTGTATAGCTTAGCATGACAACTGTTGCATCAACATGGTTTGTAACTTTGTAAGCATGAAGCTCTCTTTTAAAGTACTCAGAAAGCTTTTATAACTGAGATACTCAGGGTCTCAGGTAGTTGGCAGTAGACTAAATTCTAGCTGCATAAAAGGTTTAACGAAGTGTTGCATAAACTTGGATAACCCCGTCTTTGTTTTCCTACGTAAGGCGAATTATTTTTGCATACCCCCCATATAGCAAAAGTTCTTTCAAGTAGTTTCATTCATGTTAATTGTGTGCATCGTACCTTTTCTTAACTTCCCTCCTCGTGGAAAAGTCTCTAATTTATCGGGTGCATCTAGGTCAAAAATGGACAGGACCTACCATGACAACATGTACATCATTGTAACGCGCATGGCGGATCAGATTTTATTAGTTTTATAGAGTCATTGAGGAACATATGAATACCTTAGGTTTCACTAGTATCTAATATGAACATATGGATAAGTAAAACAATGACAAATGAGGTTGTGTTGACTGTTGAAGTGATGAGTTGGTACAAGGTCAATGGTATGTTCAGGATTTTACTCTTTAGATGGTTCTTATATCAATTGAACCCTGATATAATCTGCAAGTTTAGATTTTCCATTAAATATTGATATTGGTTTACGGAATTAGTGAAGCTATTGAATCTGATACTGACTTTGATCATATAATCTATTATCTCAACAGGTTTCCACATCCAAGTCCTCTTCAGCTGGACAGGCTTCGTCTGCAAAGGCTCGAGCACCACAAAAAAAAGTTGCGTCTGGGAGTGGCTCAAAGCACTCTGCTAACAGCAAGAGTCTCAAACATGCCAAAGGATCTGCTAAGCAGAGACTCCATCCAGGGTTGTTGACCAGTCAAGATCGTGCCACTGCTCATTATGGTGCTGTAACTGGATTGAAAGCCACAGAAGACGGAATGTATCTCCTAAGTGCAGGTTGAGTTTGATTTGCATATAGGATAATCTTTTTGATCAAGTAGGTTCACTGGGTGAATCGTATGCACATTTTGATATTTCTTATGTTGACAAAATATACTTTATTGATAGGTTCCGATTCAAGGTTAAGATTGTGGGACATACAATCTGGCTGTAATACACTTGTGAACTATGAGATTGTGCGACTGCAAAGTAGTAAGGCGACACAGTTGGCTGTTACTCAGGATTCAGCCATTGCCTTCCTTCCATGCATGACAACTGTAAAAGTACGTCACTTTAACACTTTCTTAGGGTTTTATTGAAGACTGGATCAAAAAAGCAAACATGAATATATTTATCTTTAAATATGTTTCGTCGATATGCAGGCATTTGATGTGTGGTCGGGGAAGACTAACATGACACTTCAAGGACATTATGAGTATGTAAATTGTTGTTGGTATAGCAGCCATGATCAGGTATAGTTCTCTCTCCTTCTCCCTGACTATCTGCTTCTACTTTTGTTTGTGGTAGTTGCAAAAGAAGTAGTTCACTTACAAAAGTATTTGCATTATGGCAAATTGACAATGAAGATAAAGTGAACTTTACTCCAGGTCTTTGAACATGTTCTTTCAATCAACTATGCCCCCACACTATTCGGCAAGGTATAGAGAAATAAATATGGATTCGGACCAAATTATGAGATTCAACTGCTTAGTGCTTTTATGGTCTGAGCTCATTTTGCATAAATGCTGATTAGTGAAGGTGTACACCTGTTTTAGAATTAGATTAAGCTTGAAGTTAGGAGTCTAGAAGATATGGAATAAGCATATATTAAATACAAAACTGTAAGTATCAAATTCGAATAGCCTTAAATACTCTAGAAGTTACGTAAGTGTAAAGTGTAAAGACCGTCCCTAGACGTATGCCCAATCTGAACTTCCAGTCACTTAGTTATCCTTATGACCAATGTTTTAAACCCGGGTTTTTAATTGACCCGGTTGAGCCACCGGCTCAACCGGTTCAACCGCCGGGTCAAACTGGTTTTACCAAAAAATTATTTACATTTTTAGTGTGCATACGAACCACGTTACTATTTTCTAGGATAGGAAAAAAACAACTTTTGTGATTATCTGTTTTTTAGCACTGTTATCAAAGTACCATTATATCACCTAGAAACTAGTTTCACTCAACCCTTGACTCATCCATCAGTGATCAATTTCAAAACACAGATTCATTAACTTTTACTTTAAAAAACAAGAACTCCCAAACAAAAATCAATCCATTACTCGTGACTTTATTTTCAACCACCATCTCTTTATTTCATGCATCAGCCATCATCTCCTTTTTGTAGATGGAAACTCAATCTCTTACATCACTCATTATACACACGAATCCAGTGTTTTAAAAACCGGTTCGACCCGGCCGGTTCAACCGGTTGAACCGGGAACCGGAATCCGGGCCGTTGTAAGCCGGGTTTTTACCAAAATTCGGGCCGGATTGAACCGCCGGGTTTTGATCGACCCGGGTCAAACCGGAGGACTGAAAACCGGTGGGTTCAACAGATTAAAGAAAAAATTAGACTGATCCAATATCAAATGATGAAATTTGACAGTTGGATGTCTTATTGAATCAAACGCTGCTTCGACATGTTCGCATGATGAGGAGCTGTTATTGTGGGATGAATAGATGATGAGTAGTGTATGAAACTAAGGATCCATCTGTTGGGATGATGAATTATAGATGAAAATGAAGTGATGTCTCTATGCGAGATCTGGTTTTTTTTAGCTAATGAAGATGGGAAAAAAAATGATATATTCAGTCATGTTGAGGATGATAAGCACGTGAGTCAAAAGTTATGGATATAAATGCTTCGTACAATAATATTTAACAGTTCCCATATTAAAATTAATATATTATAATTATATCATTATTGAATTGAGTTAGTCGGATGTAAAAACAAATAATATTAATTTGCTTTTTTGCTCACGAGTAACAGTGTCCTCCTTTATATACACATTGCGTATTGGTAATTTTTCTTTTGGTATAAACCGGTTTGACCCGGCGGTTCAACCGGTAATCCGGTGAACCGGTGATACGACCGGGTCAACTAAAAACCCGGGTTTTAAAACATTGCACGAATCCTCATTTTCATCGATGGCTCATCATCTTCCACAAAGTCAGCTCCTCGTCGCATCAACTTATGGTTCATCTGTTGTTAATCATTCTATTTTTTTCTTTTGATATGTTAAAATCGGCCGGTTTTCGGTCCGGCGGTTCGACCGGGTCACTCGAAACCCGGCGGTTCAATCCGGTTCGAGTTGCAGTAGAAAACCGGCTCATAACGGACCGGTCAACACTCCGGTTCCCGGTTCAACCAGTTGAACCGCTCGGGTTGAACCGGTTTTTATACATTGCTTATGACGACAGATAGCTGTTGGTTTTTGTTAGCAAAATCCTTTATTTTGTCATGATTGAAGGTATATCATTCCATTAGACTATGACCCTAGTCAAACATTACATGTATCTTGCTATTGAAAGGAGTGCAAAATGGCACCTAGATTGCCTATTAATATATGTGATTATAAATTGCTTCTCGTATCTTGTGGTGGCATATCAAATTGAATGCATTTCATACATATTCCTTTATAATCTGATCCTTCATCTCTGCATATAATTTGAATACATTTTTTTTATAACTAAAACAGTAACTTAAAAGAAACTGTACACCTTTCTAATGGAGTAACGGAAGCTAATTACTTTCTTCAACTCACTACAGGAACTATACACAGGTGGTAATGACAGACAAATTCTTGTATGGTCTCCTCCTAAGTTGAATTCCGGAGATGTGGTATGTCCTACCAGTTCTACTTTCCTCTAAACTCCAACTTCTAATTGCTGCAGATTTTAGCTCTTGTGATATATTTCTGTCGGGTTAAATTCAGACCACAAATTCCGACTTTTGAGATTCAAATGGTAGTTTAGAAAAAAGAAGTTGGTAAATAAACTAAAGGATCGCTATGTCCTAGGTTTAAATTTTTATCTAAACCAAGTGCTTGAAACCGACATAGTTTGCAAGTAATGATACAAATGTTTATTGGTTTGCTCTGCTACATGCAGGATGACTTTGATAGAAGAACTGGACAGCCTTCTATGGCCGACGAAGATAACTGGAGTGACTGATTTTGCGACTTCATAGCGTGTAGCATATTATGTTGGGAGATTTTGTTGGTTAAACTGTATATAAAAGTACATATTATGTTGGGGGTGTCAAATACTCATGTAATTCGTTTTAGTTATTTGGAATTGTAAAAGTTGCAATACATTACCTTGTTATTATAAATACATTATAAATATGTATCTCTAGTCTCTATATATATATCAACTTTTATGTCTTGCACTCTTGCTTGTTTAAATATATATCTGCGACTGCGTGCACACTTATATGGTCGTATGAAATGAAGTTTGATCAAGTAGCAACTTGCAACATGAACACGTGATCTAAACTGAACGCTTTTACACGATATAGGTCACCAGAACATCTTTTAAATTGTTGTGACCATAAAAGTCAAGTGCATATGTAAGATACAACTTTCTATCAAGGTTAAATAAAGTTCAGCTCAAGGTCCCAAATTAAACAATCAAACTCCTATGTTTGCAAACAAAATCATAGACGTGTTTTGATTATTTAGGAACAATGACGGCTTAATCTTAAAGCTCTTGCAGTATATTCATAATCGATACATAAAACGTGTATGGATATTGTCAAACATATGCTATTAAAGTGACTACTTCTAACCAGTTGGAGCATTTTGTCAAAACATGACATCTATAGTTTGAAGAAATGCCAAGTTTATTTCGATTTTTGTAAGAATTACAGATCTGGCTAGGACGTGATATAATGCACGACTATCATCCATTTCATATGACCCAGGTTTCACATCAAGTCAATAACAGTAGATATCATACGGAGTATTATCATACAATCTCTAATTCAAGTGTTAAACATTTCAACTTTCAACTGATATAAAAAAAGAAACTGAAGTTTATTTCCAGTTTGAAGCTAATAATGATACCTGTCAGTGTGGCTAAATATCAAAAGAAACATTTAAATATCTTTTTCAACAATGATTGTGAGCTTCGGCAACGATGCCTACTTTTCCACGTAGCTCCACAAGTATAGCAAAAGTTATGCGTACACATACACTTTATATGTGGACAACCAATCGTTTTTTCAACAAAGAGTTTGCACTTTGGACATTTCTTCCAGTTGTTCTTCTTAGCAAGTGCAGTGGTCATCTTATCATATTCTTTTCCTTTCTTGTTAGTCTTAAGTTTCCTAAACTCTTTGCAGCTGAACTCAGAATGCCAAGGGACCCGGCACAGTGCACAGAACGATCTTTTGCATACGGGACAATCATGTTGTTTAAGGCTGCTTTTATCGTTAATTAGTAGAACTGAACAGTCAGTGAAAGGGCAGTAAAACTTGTGGGATTCAGGAATTGTGGATTCACATAGCAGCCGATCCCACTTGTTGAGAATTTTTGCCGGAATGATTAATTTCAAGGTGTTATAATCCAATGTTGAGTCGCAGTTTAATTCAGGGCATTCAATGGTCTTGTTATTTTCTTGTATCTTTATTGTTGCATATTTGCTGGTGCATGCGTAACAAAATGAATGAGAACATACTGAGTTTGTGATAATTTCTTGCTCGTTCCGGTTCTCTAAGCAGATTTTACATACTTGTTTCACGCTGTTGTTCAGTAATGCGGTTGCTTCATGGGTTAAGCTTGATGCTTTGCTTGCTGATTGAGAAGCTAACAGGTCTTCTTTAAGATGTAATTCTTCGGTACACTTGGCATCAGCGTTTTCTAACGTGATGTCATCATTGTCTTGTTGAGAAGGTCCTGAAAAAACAATTTATTCGCTTACAAAATAGACGACAACAATCAATGTTAACACTAAAAGTTAGCACTTAAATACTGTAAATAAGAAAAAAACTGTTTCAAACTTTCAATATCTCCCTGTGAACAATTTGTAAACATTGATAACTTATCCAAAAACATTAGGCGTGGATCACTATTCATCTAATAATTGCTAACAATTTCGCTAAATTTAGACTTAATGCAGTGCCAAGGAATTAGGATACCACTAATCAGGGTGACAATTTCCGACACTTATTGGAATACGACCACAACCTGACTTAATAATCGACTGTTTAAGGTTGGTCAAACATGATTTGGGTCGGATCACTTAACTCGTTTATTAAACAGATTGTGTTTGGTCAGGTGTTGTTTAACGACACAACCCCGGCCCATTTTAAAGGACTAAACAGAATAAAGGGTCGACCAATCAACCATTAAACTTTATATTTAATACTGTACCTTCTTAAGTTAAGTAATAGTACGAATAAACTATTAAACCTACTCAACTTTTTAGCATACTTGAAATCCGACCTCGAGTTAAACCATTCATACGGAGAGGCCTTAAGACCCGAACCACTAGGAGAGGCTTGCGAAGGGAAACCCTTAAAACTCACGGCTTAGCACGATTCAAGATTTTTGTCTCTTGCAAGACTTGAACCCTCGGCAAAACTCCCCCTCCAAGCTCCAAAAAGAACTAAGGTGACCTAGTTCAGTTGGTTAAACCTACTCAACTCTATATGTTTTTACTCATGAATTACGTATATCATTCTCTTTGTTAGAGTGTAACACTTTTTTTTCAGTTGAAAAATTTAAAATACATAATATTAAGATCTCATGTAGGGCCCGAAAAACTGTAAGAATGAATAAGAAAGACTCGTAATAAAACGAATGCTGTAACTAACCCTTGATTTTCGAGGAAACTACGTATGTGTTCGGGTGAGCATGATGAGTACGTAGAGCTACCGGCCGCCATGTCATGGACATATCTTTCACGTACGTAATGAAGGTTTTTAAAGGCTCAACAAGTTTAAGTATTAAGTTGATCAAAAACAAAATCGGTATAATGTAGTATCTTCTATGAAAACAATCAAACATCATTGACTCCATAGGAAAGCCTTCAAAGGAGAGGAACGAAAAAGTTCAAAAGCATATAGGTTTGAATCTGGCAAATTATACAATATATATAGTAACAAGAACCTTCAATGCCGCATCATATAATTGGGGCAACAAGATACGAATACCATATATAAACCTAATCTATACTATAAATAATATAAAGAGTTTACCCTTTTACTAAAAGTGAACAAAGTAATATTTAAAGAAATATTGAAAAACTTAAATTCAAATGCAATAATTATAAACTTAACCATCAGGTTAATCCGGTTGATTTTATCGGTTCACAAGTTTAACCATCGTGTCACAGGTTCGACCATTAAGTCAATCCAATCGAGTCATCAGCCACGAGTTCGACCACCTTATCAATCCAGTCGAGTTATCGCGCCACAGGTTCGACCAACGCGTCAATTTGATTGATCACGGGTTTGACCACCAGGTCAATCCAGTTGAGTCATGTGTTCGACCACCGAGTCAACTCGGCCGAGTCACCGGGCACGGGTTCGACCACCTGTTCAACCGTGCCGTGTCACCGAGTTACCAGTTCGACCACCTGATAAATTAGAATATCGTTAACCATCTATCGGTAGCCAATTTCGGGGTCACGAATGACCACCGGATCAATTAACATATCGTGAATTATATGTCGCTAAACAAATATGCCATTATGCGCGATTACTCGTAATAGTGTATAAAGTATGTTGCCTATACTTTAAACTTTTGGCCAGTTGAATCGGTTTGTTTTTTATTAGTGGCATCGTATAAAATGCACACAATTTAAGTCCATGATTTGGTCCATTGGTGATTCTAGTCTATCGGTAATATTTGGGCTTGTCGAAGAATTAAGATTCTCTAGCAAGATTTTATTATAAACGTACAAACTCAATTTAGGCAAGAAAAGAAAAAACAAACCTCACAAAAGAATAAAACAAAACCAGGTCTCCACAACTCATATACATAACACATACAAAACAATTAAAAAACAATATAAAATATACCTTTTGCTTAAACGATTTGCACACTCACAAAACTTATTAAAACACTCAATATATCTAATTAATTAAGGCAATTTATATTAAAAATACAACTGTTTAATACCTCATTACATAAAACAATAGTATGATCCATAATCTTCACCATGTTATCACAAATTGAGCATAAAAGCAAATGTAAATAGATACCGGACATGCACTTTTTATGAAGTTTTCATCTCACAAGTAACATGTGACGATGAGCTTTCCAGACCAAAATGTTTACTTTCCTTGGAATCAAATTGTTCACTAAAGCGTTCACTAACGATTAGCTTTCCAGACCAAGCTCTACACAATTCGTAAGAAGTGAAGTTACTACTAGCATCGTAGTGTTGTTCGTTTGACGTGTTGTATGAGCAACCATAAAGACGACAACTTAGTCGTTAAGTTCCAACATCAAGATCAAGCTACATTAATTGATTCATTCAATTAATAAAGTGTTTGGAATTCAGATTTGATAAGACAAAACCAGAAAAAAAGAAAACAAGCAAGGTAAAGTACCGCTTGACATTCAAGGTACCTTTGAGATGATAAGAATTCAGAATATCTTTAGAATATCTAAAATATTTGTTTGTTTATTATACTTATCATTTGTAAAACCCTAAGGCTATGTTTGGTAAGAGTTGTTTTGAAACTTTTTTAGAGATGTTAGTTTTTTTGTTAAAAAAATATTAATATACTTAGTTTTCTTTGGCACAATAATTTTTTAAGCTGTTAGTTTTTTTATTTTAAACAATTAGCTCTTAAATAAAAAGTTGATTCATAAAACTTTTTAAATTATCAAGAGCTGTTAAAGTTGTAAATTACTAATATACCTTCCAATTATATTATAATTTACTTAAATATATCTTTTTAAGTCATTTTACATCTTAATTTTACAGTTAACAACTAATATACCAAACATTTTTTTAAAAATACAACTTATAGTTCATGTTAACAGCTTTTTAGGAAACAACTTACGCCTTACAGTTAACAACTTACAGCTTAACAACTTACAGCTTAACAACTTACAACTTACAGCTTACAGTTTACATTTAACAACTTACAATTATCAGCTTACATCTAGTTTTGCCAAACATAACCGTCAGCTCTTGATTCTTAACTGTAAGGTGTTAATTATAAATCTGTTAACATGAGCTATAAGCTGTATTGTTTTTTAATAAAAGTGTTTGCTAAATTAGTTGTTAACTACTAAATTAAGATGTAAAATGACTTAAAAGGACACATTTAATAAATTTTAATATGGTTGAAGGGTATAGCAGCAATTCAGCTTTAACAACTCTTAACAATTTAAAAACATGTATGAAGGGTATATCAGTAATTTAGCTTTAACAGCTTTTAACAATTTAAAAAGCCGTATGAATCAACTTTTCATTTAAGAGCTACTTGTTTAAAATAAAAAGCTAATAGCTCTAAAAAGTTGTTGTGCCAAACAGAGCTACTTATTTTAGAAATGATGACGTATAGTCCCTAGTCGGGCTGGATACTCCGACTCACGCGTACTACCCGCATCCATCAGGAATGGATTGGATACTTGCGCGATGTGCGCACACAGCCCAGAAGGCCCGGTAAGCCGCCGCCGCACAAGAGGCTGATTACTTAGCCAAGTCCTCGTCGCAGTGCGACAGGATCAGACAGAATATAACTTATATTATAGTTATATTCGCCTAAGGAAAAGGGATATACACTTGCCTTAGTTAGATAATAAAGATCAAGTTATTTTGAGTCATTATCTCTCCTTAGGCCGCAAGAATAGGGAGCCCAGCTTGGACTCTCTCGAGTATAAAAGGAACCCCTTCGGTTCCACAAAGGTACGATACACACAATACCCTAAACACTTACATACTCAAACCGATTACTTACTCTCACGCCGGAGTCTAATCGTGGGTCACAAACCCACGGTAAGCCTAACGGTGTCTATTTAGTGCGCAGGGTCCCCAAAACAAGTTTCACTTGGTGCAAGAGCCGGAGTCCGCAAGAACCCAAATTAAGCCTAATTTGGGTCAAGCTCGGTCTACCCCAACTTTTGTATCAACAAGTTGGCGCCATCCGTGGGACCCACACTAAGCTCTAATTAATGATGAAAAGCGGTAAGAATGACGGCCGTCAAGGATCCTCGACGGTAGATGGCCGTATCACATCATTAAATGCTACACCTGGACCTGCCAGTGAGGCAAACACTCGGGATGTAAACAATCCCCCAATTATAAGAACAGGAGGACTGTTCTCAACTCCCCTACCCGCTGTGGGGGAAAAAGGTATCGAACGAGAGTCTACTCAGCCTCCTCCCAATAAGCAAAAAAGAAAGACGCTCCAAGAGGAGGGAGGGGAAGTCGTTGCTACGGAGGCACGCATGTATGGAGGAGTACGTAGCTAATAACCTACAAGCCCTCGTACCTTTGGTTGCTAAACATGAAAAGATGGTAGAGGAAGCAAAGCGCGCGAAGCACGCCGCATCCTCATAAGGCAATCTGTCAGGATCAAGTGATAATCCGCCAGAAAAACATATACGCGCAAGTTATTCCTCGGATGACCAAAGCTTCTCACAACCTTGGAGAAGAGCCAAGAAAAACACTTTTACGAGGTGCATACAGTATTATAGAGACACCAGAAAGCGCCGCATGCCATCAAACGTGAAAACTTATGATGGCACGTCAGATCCAGAAGACCACTTGAAAGTCTTTGAATCCCAGGCAGGTATTGAGCAATGGCCAGAACCCGTATGGTGCAATATGTTTAACTATACACTCGTAGGTAACGCGCAGATGTGGTTCGATAGGCTTCCGCCGCGAACAATCAACGGGTATGAAGTATTGCGAAAAGCGTTCAAAAGGAACTATGTGCAACAGAATAGGCATGATTGGAGTGCTCTATCGCTTGCCAGGGTAAAGCAGAACCAGAGCGAATACCTAGAAGACTTTCTAGAGCGTTTCAAGAGCGAGTGTCTTCAAATAAAAGACTGCCCAAAATTTTGGAAAGTATCTTGCTTCATGGCGGGTATACGAAACAGTGATCTAATAAAAAACTGAATGAAAGAACGCCCGAAACCTTCGATGGAGTGCTAAGGCGGGTAAGGTCTTTCATACAAGGAGAATCGACTGCTTCAGAAGTAGCACGAAACACTTATGATCACAGATCTATCCGCGTACCCAATGAAGGGACCAACAAGCAAGGCAGACCTCTAGGCCTTGATTATTTAGGGAGGAGGAGAGAGGGGCGAACTTATAACTCTAGGTTTACCCCCTTAAGTTAACCCCAATAGAAATCCTCGTATCAGAAGGTACGAGTTTCCCAAGGCCAACGCCAATGACCACCCGGGTCGAAAAATGCGTCGGTAATAGATACTGTGAATACCACGATGAAAGGGGGCATGCTACGAACGAATGTATTCAGCTGCAAAAATATATCGAGAATAGGGTAAAGAAAGGCGAGCTAAAACACCTTGTCAAAGAAACCACAAAGGATGATAGACAAAAGGTCGCTAGCGCGAATATTTACATGGTGGAATCGTGGCAACGAAGGACAAGACAGAAGGTGAGCCAAAAATTCTCGAAGGGAAAAGACATTTCCTCCCCCCACTCAATGCGAGGAACATCACAGACGGCCCGATAGTTATAGAAATAAGCATTGGTTAGTACATCATACATCGCATGTATGTGGATGGAGGTTCATCAGCAGAAATAATGTATGAGCACTGCTTTCTGAAACTTAGCACAGAAATACAGAGCCAAATGATACCTGCAACCTCCCCGCTCATCGGTTTCAGTGGAGAAGCGGTGTGGCCTTTGGGCCAACTAAAACTAGTAGTAAAGGTAGGAAATGATGAGCACTCAACAAACGTCTCCATGAGTTTCCTGATCATACGGTCGCCATCGCAGTATAACGGAATTATAGGGCGACCATCTATATTAGCAATGAGAGCGGTACCTTCCACAGCTCATGGCATGATCAAGTTCCAAGTGGATGGAGGAATCGTAACGATCTTCAATACAACGATAACTCCCCCGGAGTGTAACGCGGTCACAGAACATCCACGGGTCACAATGGAACCCAAGGTAAACTCGCCGCCAAATCTAAAAATAGCAATACATCCACAGTATCCGGATCAAGAGATCACAATCGGAGGCACATTGTCTGACAAAGAAAAGACAGACTTGTGTCACCTTTTAAAAGAACAACTTAGACATCTTTGCGTGGGAGCCCAAAGATATGACATGGGTACCAAGGTCAATATCCGAGCACAAGCTCCAGATCCGCGAAGGGTACCCTCCGATTAGGCAAAAGAAAAGAGGACAAGCTCCAGAGCGCAATAAGGTGATACTCGAGGAAGTGAAAAAGCTAGTAGACGCAGGAATCATGGGGGAAGTTTACTATCATGACTGGCTCGCTAACCCTGTAATGGTGAAGAAACATGATGGTAGCTGGCGCATGTGCGTTGATTTCATAGACCTTAATAAAGCTTGTCCCCAAGATTGCTACCCACTCCCGGAGATAGATTGGAAGGTGGAATCGTTGTGCGGATACCCCTTCAAATGTTTCCTAGACGCATACAAGGGATACCACCAAATACAAATGGCAGAAGAGGACGAGGAAAGAACATCATTCTATACCAGCCAGGGCGTGTACTGTTACACAAAAATGCCGTTTAGACTAAGAACACATGGGTCACGTATCAGCGACTGGTTGATAAGGCATTTGAAGGCCAAACTGGGCGAAATTTGGAGGTATATGTCGATGATTTGGTAATAAAAAGTCATACAGAGAGCGAGCTTATTCGGGACATAGAGGAAACATTCTCTACACTAAGAAGGATAAACATGAAGTTAAATCCAAAGAAGTGCACTTTTGGGGCGACAGAAGGCATGTTCCTAGGATACATGATTGACCCCAATGGAATCAAACCCTGTCCGGAAAAAACAGACACGGTCATTCAACTCCAGAGCCCAAAAACGAAAAAGGAAGTGCAGTCGCTATATGGGAAGCTTGCAGGACTGAACAGATTCCTGTGTAAATCATCAGAGAAGTCACTTCCTTTGTTTAAAACGCTCAAAAGGTGCATTAAGAAAGGGGACTTCAATTGGACTAAGGAAGCAGAAAAGTCCTTCGGGGAATTGAAAGCACATTTGGCTTCGCTCCCTATGCTAGTCGCACCACGACCTAATGAGGAGATGATAATGTATTTGTCTGCTACGCACAGAGCGATCAGTGTAGTACTAATGACGGATAAAGAAAATGTGCAAACTCCAGTATACTTCATATGTAGAGCGTTGCAAAGCTCGGAGCTAAATTACACCCAATGGAAAAATTAGTACTCGCGCTGGTGTTTGCGGAAAAGAGGTTGCGTCGATGCTTCCAAGCGCACCCAATAGTGGTGATAACTGACCAGCCCATAAAGCAGGTAATATCAAAACCGGAGGTCACAGGTAGATTCCAGATATGGAGCGTTCTATTAGGGGAACACAACATCACTTACAGGCCGCGCAATGCCGTGAAGGGGCAGATTTTGGCAGATTTCATCATTGAAAAGCCAGAGGAGAGCGTTCAAGAGTTAGAACAAAAGGAAGAAGACCTAACCCCGTGGGTCTTGTTTACTGATGGGTCCTCTTGCACCGATGGATCAGGCGCAGGTCTCATACTTACCAACCCTGAAGGAATAGAATTCACATAAGCATTGCGTTTTGAGTTCACAGCCACAAATAATGAGGCAGAATATGAGGCACTCATAGCAGGGCTGAGGATCGCAGCACGGATGGGTGTGCGTAATCTCGAAGCAAACGTATATTCTCGATTGGTAGCAAACCATATACTTGGAGAATACGGGGCGAAAGAAGATAACATGGTGCAATACTTACAAAAAGCCAAAATATTAATTGAAGGGTTCAATAAGTTCCGAATACGCCAAGTACCCAGGGGGAAAACAAGAAAGCATATGCGCTTAGTAAAATAGCATCTACCAGCTTCGCACACCTATCAAAACAAGTCTTGGTGGAAATTCTCAAAGACAAGTCAATTAAAGAGCAAGAGGTCACGTCGGTCGTAGAGGAAGAAGGCCCTACATGTATGACGCCGATTATGGATTATTTGACGAATGATTCACTCCGCATGACGAAAACGAGACACGGAGAGTGCGAAGACGTTCGAGGCAATTTGAAGTCAGTGATGGGGTCCTTTACAAGCGATCATTCCTCCAGCCATGGTTAAGATGCGTAGGGCCACGCCAGGCACAATACATCATTAGCGAAATCCACGAGGGGTCATGCGACATGCACGCAAGACCAAGGTCCGTGGTAGCAACAGCGTTGCGCAACGGGTACTACTGGCCAACTATGCATACAGACGCGCGAACGCTCATTAATAAATGCAATGACTACCAGGTGCACAAACCAGTACCTAGGCAGCCCCAGGAGGAGCTCACGCCGATCACCTCCCTTTAGCCATTCTTCAAATGGGGAATCGATATCGCGGGACCTTTTCCCGTAGCCGCGGGGGGAGTTAAGTTCCTCATAGTCACGATGGATAACTTCACAAGATGGATTGAGGCAAAGGCAGTCGCGACGATCACGGGGAATCAAATAAAAAGGTTCGTATGGGACAACATAGTATGTCGTTTCTGACTGCCCGGTGAAATAGTCTCTGCCATTTAAGGATTGGTGCGCAAAGAATGGGATACATCAACGGTTCGCATCGGTCGCCCACCCACAAACGAATGGACTTGTGGAAAGAGCAAACAGGAGTTTCAGGGATGGCATAAAAGCACGATTGGGGGAACATAATAGGAAGTGGGTAGATGAGTTGTCGCATGTTTTGTGGGCACATCGCACGATGATCAAGACAGCCACGGGTGATACCCCTTTCGTCCTAACATATGGTACAGAGGCAGTCATTCCAGCTGAGATCGGATTGCAAACACTCCGCACAGCGGAGGTAGACATGGTTACTAACAACGACGAACTGCGATTGAACTTAGACATAATCGAGGAGCGACGAGAGTTAGCAGCAATCCGCGAAGCTAAGTCAAAATCAAAGATGAAAGGCTACTATGATGCTAGGGTGCGCAAGACCCCCTTCAGACCAGGCGACTTTGTGTATCGCTCAAACGTGGCCAGTCGTGCTGAGAATACAAGAAAACTTGGACCTAAGTGGGAGGGACCTTACATAGTGACGGATGCATGGGGAATGGCGCGTATCGGTTGCGTGATATGGATGGCCGCGACATACAAAGGCCTTGGAACATATGCCATCTAAAGAAGTGCTACCTTTAAGGGCGAACTTTCTAAGTGAATGTATTGTTTTTTCCTTTTATTTTATGTATTTAAAATCTTGCAAGTATTAATAAAACAGTCATGGTCCCTAGATAGTTCCACGACGCATTCTGAATTTTTTTCTTTATGTCATACATACTTTTTTTTTCTTATTATATATTGGCTACCGGCGCACGCGTGTACAACGTTTCCAGGAGAAATAAGAGGAATGAGCTTACCCTACTAATTAGACTTTTCGAGTAAGTGGGATTGATAGGTGTGAAAACACCCATCCTTTTACCACTTATTTCTGGCTAAAACAAGACCAAAACACGTATTTAATATCATTTGTTTGGAATTATGCGTGGTTTTTGTGTTTATTGTGTTTTCAGAGTCAACCGGATGAATATTGAAGAAAACGTGGGATTGCACGGGTTTTATCAAGGAAAAAGACTCAAGACGAAGTCTATTATCCAAGAGATGCAAAAGATTTGAAGTCATTGTGCCTATTTGAAGATTTATCGAAGAATAGAGCCAAAGATGGAAGATTCATATATGTCGAAGAACTCGAGTCTATTAAACAAAAGATTATAAGACGAGTTGGAATTATTCACCGACACTTCTAAAAATCCAAAGTCGGAAACGTTTATTTAAAGAAGCGTGAAGACTAAAGAAGAAAGAAGAAAAAGGAGCCCAAACCAAAGCCCAAGCACAAGCCCACCACCACAAGACTTGCCTATAAATAGGACCTTACTTCACAAAATTTGCACTTAGTTTTAGACTTAGTTTTTAGGTAGTTTTTAGTTCTTTCATTCTCTATAGTTTTAGAGAGAGAAAGTTCCAAACTTTCTCTCACTAGATTTCATCTTTTTCTATTTCAAGATCAAAACTTTGTATTATTTTTCATTAATCAAGTTCAAGTTTTTAGCTTTTAATCTTTAATCTCATCCTTCCTTTCTTTGATTTTGATTGATTTTGGTACAAATCTCGTATGATCCGTGTTGTTCATCAATGATTTGTGCTTAAAAAGTTGATTTCTTTTTTATGTTTTCCTAAGTTTCTACACAAATAAGCTTTGAGATCCTTATGCTTATTGGCTTATTTGTTGATTTTGCTTATTTACTTCTTAAAGTTTTATAAAAAGTTCATCTTTTTATCATTTGATTTATGTTTTTGCTTACTTGAAGCTTAGATAAAGTGTTCTTAGTGCTTATTTGATCAACTTATTATATTGGATTCGAGCTTGTTCGGGAGTTAGCTTATTCCATAAGCTTATTTCCCTTGCTTTTGTTTCGGATTAGCACAGTTTTCGGAAAGGGCAAACCCCTTTCCGATTGGATTATTCCGACCAGGGACACCCCTTCATTCCGATCGCATGATTGGAAAAGGGTTTAGGTCATTCCGATTTGCCCCTTTTTCTTATTCCGATTGTAGCTTAATTTGAACATTCCGATTGTTATTGTTTTATGATATTCCGATTGGTCATTTTTCCCCATATTCCGATTAGATCACTTTTGATTATTCCGATTGGCAAGCTTTTACATATTCCGATTAGTGCTTCCCTGGATATTCCGATTGCTCCTTTTTGTCATTATTCCGATCACCATTCTCCTCAACATTCCGATCACTGGATCGGAATACATTCCGATTTGCCCCCTTTTCTATATATTCCGATCACTTGTTTTGCTAAGCTCCGATCTTACTTTCTTTTAGTACTTTTCAACTAAGTTCATATTTTTACAAGGTTTTCCAAGAGTTAGTTTTTATTGAGTGTCCATTTATTTCTCTAGTATAATCTTAAAGTTTTCAAACATTTATTTTTAAACTCGTCTTTTCACTTTAATTATTTAAAGCTTTAAGTTTACCCTTCGACACTTAATTACTTATTATTAGTTTAAAATATATAAACAAACCAAAACCTTTTTATTAACCAAGAACAAATCATTCCATTTAGAGCCGAGATCAATTCGAGAGGATATCGAGAGAATTTAGAACACCATTGTAAAAGTTATATCAAATGGCGCCGCTGCCGGCTCTTCTCGTTAAGATCAACAGGTTTTTGTGAGAACTTGGATTTTGGGATCCGTTCCCCGTGAACGTTACTTTTTCATAAAAAATTTCAGAAACCCTAAAAAAATATAAAATTTTCAAAAATACAAAAAAATTAAAAAACATAAAAACCAAAAATATTTTTGCTTTGTTTTTGCCTTGTTAGTTCTTTTGCAGGTGTATGCACACTCGATCAACGTCTTATCAAGAGCCCGAGCCTCTCGATAACTTAGACATGGCCGGTGTACTAAACAACAAAAATAACCCACCTCAAAACAATAATAATAACAACAACAACCCACCTTTCAACAACATGAATAATAACAACAACAATGAGCCTCTACCGGATAATCGCCCGATGATTGAACTGCTACAAGCCCATGTAGATGGCAACACTGATCCAATTGTTATACCCGCGTTTGCAGCCAACAACTTTGAACTCAAATCAGGCTTTATCCAGATGGTCTCTGCTCAACCATTCTTGGGGCGTACCATTGATGATCCACATGACCACATCAAGAGATTCTTGCAACTCACCAATACGGTCAAATTCAATGGTGTTCCACAAGAGGTAATCCGTTTACAACTTTTTCCCTTTTCTTTAGAGGGACAAGCCCGGCATTGGCTTGCTAAGGAACCGCCACAGAGTATTCTTTCGTGGACGGATTTGGAGACCAAGTTTATCAACTACTTTTTCCCACCCTCTCGTACTACCGCTTTGCGGAATGAAATTATAAATTTTGAACAAAAGTACGATGAGTCGTTTAGTGAATCTTGGGACCGTTTCAAAGATCTTTTAAGAAAATGCCCACAACATGGTTACCAAAGTGCACCAAATTAACACTTTTTATAATGGTTTAAGCATGAATGACCAAGATTCACTAAACAGTGCCTCAGGGGGTAATCTTTTGGCTAAAACTTCCAATGCTGCTTGGGATATCATTGAGAATAAGTCTCGTGTGCAAACCAAGAGTGTTCGGACCAATGTTGCTAGTGCTAGTACTAGTGACAGCGACAAGCGAATTGACAAAATCACTGCGCTTCTTGAATCGCTTGCTACCAAAACCGCCAGCAACACCAACAACATTAATGCTAAAAACGCTAAAGACGCTCAAGTCAATGCTGTTAGCCAACCATGTGAGATATGCGGGGGTCCTCATTCTTACACCACTTGTACTGCCACCCAAAACTACCCTTCTGAGAACGTGAATGCGGCATACGGTACCTATCCTCAACCTGCTTATCAAGCTCGACCTCAAGGTGACCGCAACTTGCTTAGCTACCGCTCCAACAACTATCTCTCACCACCTGGTTCTACTCCTAACAACCCAAACCAACAACAAAACCTCAACCGCTCTCCTCAACAACAACAACAATCTCATGGACCATACATACCACCTCACAAACAACAACATCCACCACAAAGAAACAACCAAGTTTACCAGCAACCTGCTTATCAACCACCCGCATACAATGCTCCACCCAACCAACCCACCGCTTTACACCAAGAAGTGGAAACCTACATGAGGACTAACGATGTGATCGTGGAAAATCTTCAACAAAAAGTGCGCAACTTGAAAGCAGACCTGATGAAACAAGGGAACGATCTGAGAGCTGATATGAGGAACACTATGGATAGTCAAACGAATGACTTAAGAAACATGATGGCTAGTTTCTTCCACGGTAATCAACCCTCTTCTTCGGGTACTCTTCCGAGTAACACCGTTGCGAATCCAAGAGGGGAGATGAAAGCAATCACCACTCGCAGTGGCAAAGGTACCAAGGAACCCGAGCTTCCTATACCTCCACCGGTGGTTGTGACTAAGGAGAACGAGTCACCTGCTCCTATTCCTCATCCTTCTACTTCCCCAATTTCTCCACCTCTTACTTCTACCCCTCCTCCACCCAAGGATGTGAGTGATCCTATGATCCCAAAGCCTTCCTCTTCTTCCGAAATACCTTATCCATCTAGGTTGAGGAAAGAGAAGCTCAAAAGCAAGGACGATATTCAGGTTTCGAACTTTCTTAAAATGTTCAAACAATTGAATTTTAACATCTCCTTCGCTGAGGCTCTCGCTCACATGCCTAAGTACATGAAAATGTTTAAAGATCTTCTGAGTGACAAGGAAAAGCTTCTTGATATTGCCAACACCCAACTTAATGAGAATTGCTCTGCAGTGCTCTTAAGGAAATTGCCAACCAAGCTTGGTGATCCGGGTCGTTTCTTAATCCCTTGCAATTTCCCGAGAGTAGAGAATTGCATGGCCTTAGCCGATCTAGGTGTCAGTATCAACTTAATGCCTTTAAGTGTGTGGAAGCAATTATCTCTCCCTGAGCTAGTCCCCACCAAAATGACTTTGGAATTAGCCAACCGTACGGTTGCTTATCCAGTGGGGATAGCTGAAGACGTCTTTGTAGGAGTCGACAAATTCACTTTTCCTGCCGATTTCGTCGTCGTCGACTACGAGATGGACCCTCGTGTGCCATTAATTGTTGGTCGTCCATTCCTGAGGACCGGTCACACTCTCATCGATGTTGAAGCCGGTGAGCTTATCATGAGAGTGGGTGACGATAAAATCGTCTTCAACATGGGAAAGTTGTCTAAACAACCTTATTCATACGAGAGTGTTAATTGTATTGACGTTCTTGATGAGGCTTGTGAAGAACACTTCCAAAATGCTTGTAAAAGTATTCCTACTTCTCTTCCCAATGTTGAGACCGTTTCCTCTATTGATCCATCACTGTCTCTATTTGGAGAAAGTGATTTCTTTTGGAAAGATCTTGAAGCCACCATGGGAGATGTGAACTTAACTAATGACGAGTCTCCCACCGATTTGGTTGACGACATGAGTTTCTTTGAAAACCTTCTCAAAGAAGACAATCTTTCTCCACCATCTCCCACGGTTATTGCTATCGATGCCCCGACTTTGAAAACGCCTCCCATCGAAAATCCTCCGGATTTAGAACTTAAGGAGTTGCCACCCCATCTCGAGTACGTGTTCCTTGAAGAAGAGAAGAAGTCACCCGTCATCATCACGAAGGACTTGAAAGAAGAAGAAAAATCTCGTCTCATCGCCGTGCTTAAAGATCATAAGAAGGCAATTGCTTGGAAAATTTCTGATATCCGCGGAATTGATCCGAACTTTTGTACTCACAAAATTCTCGTGGAAGATGACTTTAAACCCGCAATCCAGAGCCAAAGAAGGGTTAATCCTAAAATTCATGACGTCATCAAACAAGAGGTTATCAAACTTCTAGATGCCGGTTTGATCTACCCTATTTCGGATTCGCCGTGGGTAAGTCCCGTCCATTGTGTGCCCAAGAAGGGCGGAATAACCGTTGTTCCCAATGAACACAACGAGTTGATTCCCACTCGTCTCGTTACTGGGTGGAGAGTTTGTATTGATTATCGCAAGCTCAATGATGCCACGAGAAAAGATCACTTTCCTCTTCCTTTCATGGATCAAATGCTCGAGCGTCTAGCTGGTAATGACTATTACTGCTTTTTAGACGGTTTCTCCGGGTATTTTCAAATTCCCATCGATCCTAAGGACCAAGAAAAGACCACATTCACTTGTCCCTACGGAACATTTGCTTACAAACGCATGACTTTTGGTTTATGTAATGCTCCTGGGACATTCCAAAGGTGTATGATGGCTATATTCCATGACATGGTGGAAGACACTATGGAAGTATTCATGGATGATTTCTCGGTTTATGGCGATTCTTTCTCTGCTTTCCTTGCCAATTTAGAACGTATGCTTAAGCGGTGTGAAGACACTCGCCTTGTTCTTAATTGGGAAAAATGCCATTTCATGGTAAAAGAGGGCATCGTGCTAGGACACAAAATTTCCAAAGCCGGTCTCGAAGTAGACCGTGCTAAAGTCGATGTTATCGCTAAGTTGCCTCCACCTTCAACTGTGAAGGGTGTGAGAAGTTTCCTGGGTCATGCGGGCTTTTACCGTCGATTCATTAAAGATTTTTCTCAAATCGCTCGCCCGATGACCCACCTCTTGGAAAAAGATACTCCTTTTATCTTTTCCAAAGAGTGTATCGACGCCTTCAACTTGCTTAAGGATAAGCTAACTAAGGCACCCGTCTTGGTTACCCCTAATTGGGAGATGCCTTTCGAGTTGATGTGCGATGCTAGTGACTTTGCTATTGGTGCGGTTTTGGGCCAAAGAGTGAACAAACACTTCCAACCAATCCATTACGCTAGCAAGACAATGACGGGGGCACAATTGCATTATACGACAACCGAAAAAGAGCTTTTAGCTGTTGTCCATGCCTTTGAAAAGTTCCGCCCCTATCTTGTCCTTTCCACCACAATCGTTTACACCGATCATTCCGCGTTGAAGTACTTTTTAACTAAACAAGATTCTAAACCAAGACTTCTTCGCTGGGTTTTGCTACTCCAAGAATTTAAAATCAAAATTCGCGATAAAAAAGGAGCTGAAAATCTAGCCGCGGATCATCTCAGTAGACTTGAGGATCCTTACCAGGGGGATCATCCGAACAAAGAAATCAATGATTCTTTTCCCTTGGAGACCTTAATGTCTATCAACTCGACTGCTGATGAAACCCCGTGGTTTGCGGACATTGCAAACTACTTGGCGGGTGGAATTCTCGTTGACGGGTTAACATCCCAGAAAAAGAAGAAGTTCTTTAACGACATTAAGACTTACTTTTGGGATGACCCGTATCTATTCAAACAATGTGCTGACTTGATTATTCGCCGATGTGTTGATGGACCGGCAGCTTTAGAAATCCTTGACGCTTGCCACAAAGGACCCACCGGTGGTCACTTTGGTCCCAACTACACCGCCAAAAAAGTTTTTGACTCGGGATTTTATTGGCCCACCATCTATCGTGATGCTCACGAGATGGATAAACGTTGTGATGCCTGCCAAAAACAAGGCAAGATCACTCATAAAGATGAGATGCCTCAAAATTTCATTCAGGAATGTGAAATCTTTGATGTTTGGGGTATCGACTTTATGGGGCCATTCCCTTCATCTAAAGGAAACAAATACATCCTTGTAGCCGTTGACTACGTCTCCAAGTGGGTTGAAGCCAAAGCTTTACCTACTAATGACGCAAGGGTGGTTTGTAACTTTTTGCAATCGCTGTTCGCTAGATTCGGCGTTCCTCGTGCTATTATCAGTGACCGCGGGACTCATTTTTGCAACGATCAATTTGCAAGAGTCATGGCTAAGTATGGTGTCAATCACCGTCTTTCCACCGCCTATCATCCCTAAACCAATGGGCAAGCTGAGATATCCAACCGTGGATTGAAGCGAATTTTGGAGCGTACTGTGGGAGAGCATCGTGCCGCGTGGGCCGATAAGTTAGATGATGCTATGTGGGCTTTCCGTACTGCTTATAAGACCCCGATCGGTTGTACACCTTATCGTCTTGTGTACGGGAAAGCATGCCACCTTCCCATCGAGCTGGAACATAAGGCGCACTGGGCCTTGATGCGG
Organism: Glebionis coronaria; assembly: GCA_025667525.1. Lineage (NCBI taxonomy): Eukaryota > Viridiplantae > Streptophyta > Magnoliopsida > Asterales > Asteraceae > Glebionis > Glebionis coronaria. Next base: position 569,502,933 of record CM046875.1, on the reverse strand, counting down.
GCTAACCTCGACATCAACAAAGCCGGTGATCATCGCAAGACTCAACTCAATAAGCTCAACGAACTGAGGAATGAAGCTTATGAGAACTCGCTGATCTACAAGGAGAAGACAAAGATCCTTCATGACGCAAAAATCAAGAACCGAGAGTTACACGTTGGTGATCAAGTCTTACTTTTTAACTCTCGGTTGAAGATCTTCTCTGGCAAGTTGAAGAGCCGCTGGTCTGGTCCATTCACCATCGCCAAAGTCTTTCCATATGGGACCATTGAGCTTTCTCAGCCAAATGGGCCCAATTTCAAGGTGAATGGCCAGCGTCTGAAGCTGTACTTTGGTGAGGACATCTCTCAGGAGATGATTCCATCCCTCACCACGTTCCCCATGAACTAATTTTGGGTCGAGTCAGGCTTGTGACTCGGTTATCAAAAGAAGCGCTCCTCGGGAGGCAGCCCGAGTATTTATCCTTTTATGTTTTAACCTCCTAAGTGTAGGGGGACCTATATAGGTGTTTGTTTTTGTGTGGTGATGTGATTACAGGGATGAGTGCACTCTTGGAATCTCTGAAGAACCGTGCTCCCGTGTTATCCGAAATCCGGTTCTATCTCTCAACTATCGTGATTCAATTTTCTTCATACTCACATTTGAAATTGATCACTTTAGTCGTCTCTTCCTTAACTTGAGTTAACCAACGTGCACAATGTCATAAGTGTAGGGGAGACTTTTCCCACATGCTTAAACATTGAGGACAATGTTTATCTTAAGTGTAGGGGGGACGTCTATCGAAGTTTTAAGTGGACTTTTCCATGAAAATGCCTTCATTTAATCGGAAAATCATCTTTTTCAACATTTTTCAAATTTTTAATTAACTTTGGCCATATAGTCGTAATTTTTAAATTTTTCTCGTTGCTTTCATATGTATATATCCCGCAATAAAGTCAAAAATATTAATAAAGTGGTGTAGCTAGTTTAGAAGTCTTTGACATATTAGGCCCGTTGCGATTATCTTGACTCAACCCGAATAGACTTAATTAAGTTTATTCTAGCTAGTATCCTTAACCATGTAGACCTTAATTGGTTTATTAGGCTAAGTATCCACGAGTCTCATTACTTGAGATTTTAAATTGTGGAGGACGAGAAATGATAGAGTCAATTATAAGTCGGTATTCTTGCGCAAGCTCACTTGGTGTAATTATTTGCCTATTCTCCCATCACTTGCTAATAACTTATCTGCAATAAGTAAGGTCGTACAATTTGAAAAAGTTACTTAGCTTCTAGCCCAAGATCGTTTAAAAGTTGCTCGGTAATGATAAGAGTTCATAGCCAAGGCATAACTTATGAAGCGGGGCGCGAAGATTGGCGAGTCCGAAAAGGCCCTAACAAGGCATGAGGATTCAATTTTATTGCTGAAGATCCAAAGTGATGTGAAAAGCATTATTCCCAAAATCAATATGAAGGATCAAGACTCACGACGAAAAGCAATCAACTCCCATAAAGATCATGGAGAAGTCTATCCGAAAAGACCCTAACAAGGTATGAGGATAAATAGATCCAAGTCTGAAAAGGAGGCGGATCGTTGTATCTCAAAATCCCAATTGGAGATTGAAGAAATAATCATGAAGTCGTGGTCAACAAAGTTGGAGTACCCCTCAAAAGTCTCCAAGTGAAGAAACTCTATTACGATGAGAAGACCATTATCTCAAGAACGTCTCTCAAGATATGAAGTATGAAGTACATGCCAAATATCGGCCCGAGAAAGGTCTCAAATCGCGAACCAAGTTATGCCAAGATATGAACTTTTTGATATCCCGAGAAGCAGTTTTAATAGATTTTGTCCTTTAGCTAACTATTGATCAAATCGTCCTACTTTGCTTTCAGCCTAAATAAACTATCGAAATAAGTCCAAAAATGCATCTTCATGATCATTCTAAGACAAAAATAAAATATAAGAGATACACCTAGGAATAAGGGAGTTTAAGCATTTAATTAAGCAATGTGTGTAAGTGTTTGATTTGCTAACTTATAATAACAATGATCTCGTTTTTAAGCTTAGTTTGGGGAACGTGAAACTTGAGGGTGATGAATCGTCGCAGCACCGAAGCCTTAATGTAAGTCTTAGATCTCTTTGCAAGTTATTTCCACGTAGTTATTTCCATCCTTTTGTTTACTTTAAAGTTTTAATTTCTCTTAAGTTCTTAAGTTCTTTCATTTTTGTTTAGTAGTATATTAATAAGGCCAAGGTTGATTGATTATGAGAAAAGTGTAAATGTGCTTTGTCACTAAGCATTGCATGAGGGCATGGCAATGGTTAAGTGTAGGGGATTTGATAGGTGTGAAAACACCCATCCTTTTACCACTTATTTCTGGCTAAAACAAGACCAAAACACGTATTTAATATCATTTGTTTGGAATTATGCGTGGTTTTTGTGTTTATTGTGTTTTCAGAGTCAACCGGATGAATATTGAAGAAAACATGGGATTGCACGGGTTTTATCAAGGAAAAAGACTCAAGACGAAGTCTATTATCCAAGAGATGCAAAAGATTTGAAGTCATTGTGCCTATTTGAAGATTTATCGAAGAATAGAGCCAAAGATGGAAGATTCATATATGTCGAAGAACTCGAGTCTATTAAACAAAAGATTATAAGACGAGTTGGAATTATTCACCGACACTTCTAAAAATCCAAAGTCGGAAACGTTTATTTAAAGAAGCGTGAAGACTAAAGAAGAAAAAAGAAAAAGGAGCCCAAACCAAAGCCCAAGCCCAAGCCCACCACCACAAGACTTGCCTATAAATAGGACCTTACTTCACAAAATTTGCACTTAGTTTTAGACTTAGTTTTTTAGGTAGTTTTTAATTCTTTCATTCTCTCTAGTTTTAGAGAGAGAAAGTTCCAAACTTTCTCTCACTAGATTTCATCTTTTTCTATTTCAAGATCAAAACTTTGTATTATTTTTCATTAATCAAGTTCAAGTTTTTAGCTTTTAATCTTTAATCTCATCCTTCCTTTCTTTGATTTTGATTGATTTTGGTACAAATATCGTATGATCCGTGTTGTTCATCAATGATTTGTGCTTAAAAAGTTGATTTCTTTTTTATGTTTTCCTAAGTTTCTACACAAATAAGCTTTGAGATCCTTATGCTTATTGGCTTATTTGTTGATTTTGCTTATTTACTTCTTAAAGTTTTTATAAAAAGTTCATCTTTTTATCATTTGATTTATGTTTTTGCTTACTTGAAGCTTAGATAAAGTGTTCTTAGTGCTTATTTGATCAGCTTATTATATTGGATTCGAGCTTGTTCGGGAGTTAGCTTATTCCATAAGCTTATTTCCCTTGCTTTTGTTTCGGATTAGCACAGTTTTCGGAAAGGGCAAACCCCTTTCCGATTGGATTATTCCGACCAGGGACACCCCTTCATTCCGATCGCATGATCGGAAAAGGGTTTAGGTCATTCCGATTTGCCCCTTTTTCTTATTCCGATTGTAGCTTAATTTGAACATTCCGATTGTTATTGTTTTATGATATTCCGATTGGTCATTTTTCCCCATATTCCGATTAGATCATTTTTGATTATTCCGATTGGCAAGCTTTTACATATTCCGATTAGTGCTTCCCTGGATATTCCGATTGCTCCTTTTTGTCATTATTCCGATCACCATTCTCCTCAACATTCCGATCACTGGATCGGAATACATTCTGATTTGCCCCCTTTTCTATATATTCCGATCACTTGTTTTGCTAAGCTCCGATCTTACTTTCTTTTAGTACTTTTCAACTAAGTTCATATTTTTACAAGGTTTTCCAAGAGTTAGTTTTTATTGAGTGTCCATTTATTTCTCTAGTATAATCTTAAAGTTTTCAAACATTTATTTTTAAACTCGTCTTTTCACTTTAATTATTTAAAGCTTTAAGTTTACCCTTCGACACTTAATTACTTATTATTAGTTTAAAATAGATAAACAAACCAAAACCTTTTTATTAACCAAGAACAAATCATTCCACTTAGAGCCGAGATCAATTCGAGAGGATATCGAGAGAATTTAGAACACCATTGTAAAAGTTATATCAGGGATGCAACCCCTTCGACCATGGATCGTGTATCCTTGTTAGGCCCCTTGCTATTAATGACGTCGTAGCAAGTTATGCAGCCAGTAAACTCTGAGATTATTAAGACACACTTGTGCGCACCTAACAATTGGTCAGCCTCACCTGACCGTCCTTATGGTAGTAGCTGTACACCGCACGTAATGAGCTTCTCAAACCCATATGGACCATTTATAAGTTTACATTAACTTATTATGCGAAATTGCACTGTAAATTTTAAATATACTTTTCATAACAAAAAAAGGATATTGTTTATTACAAAGGCAATCATTCGTAGATAACAAATACAAAATATTTACAAATCCCTAAGACGATTGGAGAGAAAATGGGTCTCGAAGGAGGATCTCTTCAGTTTTAGCAAAGGTGGGCAGTAAGCGTAGTGCGGTGATCCTTCAGACTTTTTTCCATCCGGTCCAGCAGGCGCGAATTCCTCTCCAGCAGTGGCAATGGCAACACAGGGATGGAAGGAGCAAGATGGACCGCACCAACGGAAGGTGCCGCTTCTATGTTCAGCAGGGATTTCTTGGCAGCAGCGCGACTCTCGTACGCTGCAAGGACCTCGGACAGTGGAACTTCATTCTCAATCTTGAAGGGATCAAGAGCGTCCCTGGGATAGGCAAAAATTGGTATGGTCAGTTGCTCCAATGATGGTTTTAAGTAAAAGTCCAGTAGCACTTCTGCGCCCTCTGCCTTGTGGCGCACTAAGGTGAGACCCTCCATTACAACTTCAAAGGGGACTTCATGATCCTTGTCCTCCAGGCCAAAAGAGGGCAGCGGACATGCGCTCATTTCTTTCAAGGCGGTGGTAAGCTTGGCATCAGCCTTCGGGTCATAAAAAGATACCTCCGATAGTTCTTTGTTTAGTAACGTCCCCTTGTGCGCTGTCACCAAACCTCTTGAAGTACCCTCATTGATTGCGGCTGTAACAGACTTGGAGAATGAGGTTCGCAGGGCGGGGTCTTCCAAAGCGCCCATTACGGCTAGGCGCAGACCATGGCGCACTAGCCACCGCTTCTCAGCTATCTCTTTCATTAGGCGGGGGTACAGTTCCTCATCCAGTTCGATACTCAGCCTCTTCAGTTGACAACTGAGATCGTTTACATCTTCCTTTACCCTAGAACCCAGCGTGTCAACATCAACAACAAACCTATTTTTTCCTTCCTCAAAGGCCCCCATAGCAACTAGGTTGGAGGCCTTTATCTGGTGGAGTTGGGCGCGCTCTTCATCAAGAGCGACGGATAGTCTGTTCCTTTCCTCTATCAAAGAGTGGAGAAGGGCGACATCTTTTCTTCCTCTCTCGGCCTCTTGGTTTAGTTTTTCTTGCATATCATCGAGAGCGGAGGATTTCTCTTCAATGATCTGCCTCAGTTTTTCCTCCGTAGTGTGAAGTTTGGCAGACAACCCCATGTATCTCTTCTTGAGGTGCGATGTCAATGTAACATGCTGCGCTGCCAGATAACTTGCCTCATCGGCCAGGACAGCATCGCTCATCCCTTCTAGCACTTCCTCTCGGCCAGGGGGCACGATGTTGTCTAAAAAGCTTGCGCAATCAAACGCACTCGTTAGGTCGGAGGATGCAGGATGCTCCCAGTCAGGGGCAAATGTAGGATCTAGTGTGTAACACCCCATTTTGATAATGAAATGTCACGCATAATTATGGCGTGTCATCAAAACATACAAGGATAAATGTCTAAACATTACATGACCATAAAAGGAAAATACCAGAATCAAACATCGGTAGTCCAAAAGTAAAGCTCATCACACACAAACATAAGTACTGTAAATGAAAGGACTAAACAATGTCCATGGAAGGAGTATCAAAGTAAAGATAATGCATAAAGTAAAGAAAGGCTAGAAAGCTTCCAGTCCATATGCACGTATGCTTAAAGTCTATGAGCGTCCCTGAGTACCTGCCGTTTTGGGAACATAGAAAAAGAAAACGGCTGAGCAATACGCTCAGTGCACGGATGTACAATAAAGCAAGAATAGTATAAGCATATAAGCATATAACAACAGAAGAAACTAAGTCTCGAATAACCCGATTAAGTCTTGGTAAAACTGGTTTTATAGTTTGAAAAGCCTTATGTATATCTTATAAAAACTGTTTAACATATTCTACCATTAGCCAATATAGGTCATGAAAATCCACCGTGCATGAATACTTAGAGGGGTGACCTCATCATGCAAATTAGAGGGGTTGCCTCTAATTTAATATACTGGTTTGGGTAGGAGGGATCAACTCCTTGTGAAGGATGCAAGGCACACACCACATTCACACTGAGTAATCTGCTGAAAACATGTAACTAGGATGCACCCATACGCCCCACATGATAAATATAATAATATGGCCAAAAGCTGAAGGGACACCACGAGCAATCACTCCGCCGTGGGGAAGTCATAACACCAGTGCCTCTAGTGTTATGGTTATGGTACCTCCATAACTAGGTGAAACTAGTCATGCATGTATATGGCTATAGGTATTCTAAATTAAACATAAGCAAATCAAACATATAAACTTATACTACGGGAAAACAGTTGGCTGCATACGGGAAATCATAATAAGGAAAGAATGTCCATACTGAAAGGACGGGAATCCATACCTTATGTCCAGTGAACGAAGAAGACGAACTGAGGAGAGTCCTACTTCGGTATCACTAATGCTACATAAATACATACGTGGATAAGTATCTGATTACTAAATACGTAACTGGTTTTATGTCATGTCTTAGCTTATTTTATACGTTCATGTCATGTTTTACCGTTTTAAGCTTTAAACTGTGTTTATCTTATATTCTGTCTATTCTGATTAAGTATTACTTGTATTTCATGTATTATTATACTTACTGTGTAATAATAAGTAACTTTCTAAAAATAGCAGGTTTCCTAAAATAGAAAGTTTCCAAAAATAGAAAGTTACCAAAAAAAGAAAGTTTCCAAAAATAGAAAGTTTCCAAAAATAGAAAGTTTCCATAAATAGAAAGTTTCCAACAATAGAATTACTGCTTAAAATAGATAAGTTTCTAAAAATAGAAAGTTTCCATAAATAGATTAGCTGCCTTAATTAAATAAGTTTCAAAAAAATAGAAAGTTTCCATAATTAGATATAAGCTGGTTAAATAAGCTAATTATATAAACTTAAGTGTTTTCTGATTATTTTTCTAAGTCATAATGATATAAGGTATAGTTTATTAATTATTACATGTAATTCAAATAAACTATAGGTTAAAAGTATTTAATTAAATATATCATGTTTTTAATTAAATAAAGTTAAATACTTAGGTTAAAACATGTATTATTAATTATTAATAATATAACCTAAGTCATGTTAATTAATTAATTATAGCCATGGTTTTTAATAATTAACTAATTATAAAGTCTAGAAAAATATAAATACTTAGGTTAAAAATCCATGATCTAATAATTAAATTATAACCTAAGTCATATTTTATTAAATTAATATGTCATGTTTTATTAATTTAATTTTTAACATATAACTATTAAAATCATAATCTTAACATAATCAATGAACCGAATCGTGACTAGAAACCATCAACCGGACCCGTAATCAACACCATACCCCCAACCACTTCGGGGTTTCCCCCTGTTTGCTGCTGCCGTAGGACCCACACCACCAAACCGAGACCATGAGGTCTCGGTGGTGGTCCATAAGCCAAACCGAGACCCATTGGGGGTTCGGTTTAGGCGCTGGCCACATCAAACACCCCTAAATCCCATGTTTTGATTTACCCCATAACCATTTACATGTTTAATTAATGTTTTTAATTAGCTTTTAAAAAAACATCATGATCTTATTTAATTTATTAAATCAAAACATAAAAGAAAAGGATTAAAAAGGTATACCGAATGCGTGGATCAAACGAGGATGAACACACACGAATACTTGCACAAAATTCAAGATCAAAATCAAACGAACACCCCCTTTTGTGTGTTTATATCCAGCGGCCAAAGGAGAGCAAGAAGGAAGGAGAAAATCTTTTTAGGGTTTTGTAATTTTACTGTAATGTGAAAAAAATGACAAAAGATTTCACCTTAACCCCATGTTAGTAAAAATTAGATGGGCTTGGCCCATCTTCTTGGTGTAGCCGCGGGTAGGGGGCCCCACATAGGGTACCCGTACCTTTTTCTGAGTCTATTTATTTTAATGTTCGTTCGTGTTTAGTCGTGTTCGTGTTTTATGTGTTCTCGTTAAATATTAACCGTGACTTAATATATTTATTCGGGTTCGTAATAAATATATATACGTAATTAATATTTGCTCGTGAATAAATTACGTTCATGATTTCATGATCGCATGTTCGTGATTAATTATTGTTTAAAATAATTATTGTGTGTTCATATGTAATAAATACTTATCGTGTTCTAACACGTACGTAATACTTACAATTCTTATACGTGAACGTAATCATACTATAAAAGGAAAGTTTTAATCTAGTACGTACAATTTAAGGGTATTATTCATGGTAAAAGCATGCGGTTTTTACAACTCTTCCCCCCTAAAAAGAATAATTCGTCCCCGAATTATAGATAAAGTAAACTGAAGAAGAAGAACATACCCGAATTCAAAATATGAAATGAGGGTAAGAAGCCCGGATAGACTCCTCTGTTTCCCAAGTGGCTTCCCGCTCGGTATGATCACTCCAAAGGATTTTGACGAATGGAATCGTCTTCCTTCTCATGACTACTTCTTGTCTGTCAAGAACTCGTTCGGGTTCTTCTATGAAGGTGAGATCTTCACGTATCTGTTCCAGTGGATACTGAACCATGTGAAGGGGATGATACTCGTACCCTCTGAGTAAGGACACATGAAACACATTGTGCACATGCGAAAGCTGCGGAGGTAACGCCAATCGGTAAGATACTTCACCGACTCGTTCAATGATATCAAACGGTCTGATGAAACGAGGACTGAGCTTCCCTTTAATCCCGAAGCGTCTAACATCACGTGCCGACGAAACCTTAAGGAAGACGTGATCTCCTACGTTAAAATGTATGTCCCTACGATGCTTATCGGCGTAACTCTTCTGACGTGACCGTGCTTCCTGAAGTTTCTGCTTAGCTACTACGATCTTTTTCTTGGTCATCTCTATGATTTCTGGTCCTTCAAGTGTTTGCTCGCCAACCTGATCCCAGTAGATTGGGGCGCGACACTTTCTGCCATACAACATCTCGAAAGGAGCACACTTGATACTTGCGTGCCAACTGTTGTTGTATGCAAACTCCACCAAACAGATGTAATCGTCCCAATCACCCATCCATTCCAACACACATGACCTCAACATGTATTCCAATGTCTGAATCGTTCGCTCTGACTGTCCGTCCGTTTGAGGATGAAAAGCCATGCTAAGCTTAAGTTGTGTACCCCAAGCTTTCTGCAGACTCTTCCAAAATCGCGAAGTGAAACGAGGATCTCTGTCTGAGACGATGCTGGATGGAGCACCGTGGAGTCTCATGATCTCTCTTCTATACGTATCGGCGAGTTTACTTACCGGATCTTCCTTACGGATCGGTAAGAAATGAGCTGATTTGGTAAGTCGATCTACAATAACCCAAATTGCATCGTGCTTCCTCTTGGTAGGCGGAAGACCAGTAACAAAATCCATGGTGATTTTGTCCCACTTCCACTCTGGAATATCCAACGGTTGAAGGAGACCGCCAGATCGCTGATGCTCGATCTTAACCTGCTGGCAGGTAAGACATTTGGAGACGTAAGTGGCCACGTCCTGTTTCATACCACTCCACCAAAAGTATTGCTTGATGTCATGGTACATCTTAGTCGAACCAGGATGTATAGAGAATGGGGAGCTATGAGCTTCAGCTAACAAGTCTTCCCGGAGTGTTTGGTCATCAGGAACACAAAGTCTCGTGCCCTGCCATACGATACCATTTGCATCTACTCTGAATTCCGTCTGTTTCTCCAAATTCTGTACTATCGCCCAGATTTCTCCATCATCTTTCTGAGCTTCCTTGATCTTAGAGAGTAACTCAGGTTCTACTCTAAGATTAGCCCAGTAACCGTGCTGTCCACGTACCATGATCTTGATGTCTAGTCGCTCCAAGTCTCTTATGATTTCCTCCTTAATTTTAATGCCGTTGATCATTCTGGACTTCCTGCTAAGAGCATCTGCTACTACATTTTCCTTTCCGGGATGATATTGTAGATTAATGTCATAATCCTTCAACAGCTCTAACCATCTTCTCTGCCTCATGTTCAATTCACGTTGAGTGAAGATATACTTCAAGCTCTTGTGGTCCGTGAAAATGTCACATGATTCTCCATATAAGTAGTGCCTCCATATCTTCAATGCAAACACGACTGCAGAAAGTTCCAAGTCATGCGTAGGGTAATTTTCTTCATAAGGCTTAAGCTACCGTGAAGCGTACGCGATCACTTTCCCATGTTGCATGAGAACACATCCAAGTCCCTTCCCCGATGCATCACTGTACATTTGAAATCCACCCGTACCAGATGGGAGAGTAAGAATAGGTGCAGATACTAGCTTCTACTTCAGGTCTTCAAAGCTCTTCTCTCGTTCTTCATTCCAGACGAATTTCTCCCCTTTCCGTATCAGTTTGGTCAATGGTAGTGCTAAGCGGGAAAAGTTCTCCACGAACCTACGGTAATAGCCAGCTAAGCCTAAGAAACTGCGGACTTCCGTTGCTGATGTCGGCCTCGGCCACTTAGTAATGGCCTCAACCTTCGCTGGATCCATAGTGATTCCTTCTGCTGATACAATGTGACCTAGGAATGCCACCTTGTCTAACCAGAACTCACATTTGGAGAATTTAGCATACAACTGCTTCTGGCGAAGAATCTGTAGTACAGTACGAAGATGGTCTTCGTGTTCCTCCTTGGACTTTGAGAAAATCAGTATGTCATCGATGAAGACAATGACGAACTTGTCCAGAAATTCATGGAAGATTCTGTTCATCAAGTCCATGAACACTGCTGGAGCATTTGTCAGGCCGAATGGCATAACTACAAACTCGTAGTGGCCATAGCGGGTACGAAAAGCAGTCTTGGCGATGTCCTGCTCCTTAACCCGTAGCTGATGGTAGCCTGACCTAAGATCAATCTTGGAGAAGTGTTTGTCCCCTTGGAGTTGGACAAACAGATCGTCTATACGCGGCAGTGGATACCTGTTCCGGATAGTAATCTTGTTGAGCTCGCGATAGTCTATGCAAAGACGCATACTGCCGTCCTTCTTCTTAACAAATAAGACCGGTGCGTCCCATGGACATGCGCTTGGTCGAATGAAACCTCGTTCTAGAAGTTCTTGCAGTTGATCCTTCAGCTCCTTCAGCTCTATGGGAGCCATGCGATAAGGAGCCTTGGAGATTGGTTCAGCTCCTGGAATAAGCTCGATATTGAATTCCACTTCTCGTGCAGGTGGTATGCCCGGAAGTTCTGCTAGAAATACGTCTTAAAATTCCGACACTATTGGTTGATCCTGAATTGATGCAGATTCAGCATCCATGTCGTGAACCGTAGCTAGATAACCCTCGCAGCCATGTGACAGTAGTGCACGCGCTTGCAGGGTAGATATGATTTGTACAGACCGTCCAGGTACAAACCCGTTATGAATGTACTCTGGTGCATTAACATCACCGAAGATAACTCGATATGAATGGCGGTCTATGGTAGCATGATGCTTGGATAGCCAATCTATGCCCAGAATCATGTCGAAGTCATTCATGTCCAGCGAAAGTGCGTCAACAGGACGAACCTTATCGTCAAATTCTAGGGGAAGACTCTTGTATACATGGGTGATTAATACAGAGTCCCTCAAAGGCGTGGAAATAGTAAGTCTATTCTCTAGTGGCATGGGAAGCATCCTAATGTTCTTAGCATAAGCAGTATAAATGACCGAGTGAGTAGCACCCGTATCGAAAAGAACACACGCAGCTTGGCCATACATATACAAGATTCCAGTGATGGTACCTGTAGACTTGTTGGCCTGGTCTCGAAATGTCGTGTAGACACGCCCGGTGGTAGGAGGCGGCTTGGTATCAGCATGTCCTGATGTGCCCTCCATCTCGCCCTTACGACAATCCTTCATGATATGGCCAGGAAGACCACACTTGAAGCATGCGTCAGTGTTATGACGACATGGCCTTTGGTGCCTACGGTGGCAAGTAGAGCAAAGAGGATGAGTATATCCTCCAGCAGGTGCTCTGGCTGGCAGAGGACCTAATAAAACATTTTACATAAGACATGATAATAGGGTATAAAGGACAATACGGATAATCGTAAGATTGAATACCAGTGATAGCTGGACGGCTAGGCTGTGAACCTCTCTGGTTCTGATCCCTACTGTTTCCATGGTTCCTGGTAGAAATTTTGCTAAAGTGTCAGAATATGAGTTATAACATGAAATCATAAGAAAATGCGTAAGTATTAGGACCTGCTGCCGTTGGAGTGTCCAACGTTGTTACGGTAATTATCATTACCGCCACGCCTATCCATAGCAGAACGGTCGTTAGTCTGACCGTTTCCCTTGGGCTGATGAGGCTGCTGCTGAGTAGCCGGCTGAGACCGGTCCCTAGTTTTCTGCCTGGAAGATACAATTTAAAGAGATGAATAATTGACATATATGGAAAGAATACGGATTCGTCACCGCTTGAATACGAATGTTTACCTCTTGTCGGGTTTCTCAGCTTCCCCGAACTCATATCTCTCATGCAGCATCTCCAGCTTACGTGCCGCATCGGCCACTTGTGCTACAGTGTTGAACGTAACACACACTAGGTTGTTTGTGACCGATGTGCGAAGAGCCCACCTAAAGTGGTGTGCCTGCTCTTCAGGAGTACCTGCTGCTGCACCAAGGAAACCAGCTAAGCGAAGAAAGCACTGCATAAACTCATTGCTATTCTCCCTAGCTCTCTGACGGATCCCATGGTACTCCATCTTGAGCTTGTCTTGCTCAGCCTTGGGAAAGAAATGCTCCATCACCCTATCTTTGAACTGAGCCCATGTCAAACCAGCCACCCACTCGTCACCTCCCTCAGACTGCATCAACGCTAACCACCAATTTAACGCATCGCCTTCGAACTGGTAGCATGCCAACCTCGCCTTGAACACGGGGTCACAACCCATAGCATTGAAATCCTTCTTGATGTGAGCCAACCAGCTTTCAGCATCACTGGGCTATCTGTTTTCTCAAAAGCTCGAGCACGGAGCTTGTTGAATCTCTCCAGCCATACTGCCAATGTCACTGGAGGAGGAGGAGGATGTGCTTGGTTATGCTGTTGATTGTTGGCAGCTTGAACCTCAATCCTGATGTCATTCCTCAGTTGAGGAAGCAAAGCTTGCATTGCAGCTTGGATTGCTGCATTGAGTTGTTCCTGTTCGCGTGTGAGAACCATCTGACAGTATGACATAAAACATATGATTAACAGATCAAAACATAAAATATATATACATGAAAAAAATTATACCAATAAATCCAGAGAAAAATTTTATGCAAGAAAATTTGTGTATGAATGCATGATGCAGTTTTATGAAAAATTTTGTATGCTCGAGAGTGAACGCCTACGGTCAGTTCACCCAAAATAAAAGACATGGCGAGGGGACGCCTATGGGTCAGTCCCAAATTTAAAAGTTTCGATAAAACACATGCGACAAAATAGGGCCAGTCTTGTACCAACCAATACTTAGTCATAAACCTGCGACAATGACATATATATGTATGCATAAAAATGATGAATGCATGAAAACGACTGTCAGTTCTAGGAAGACCATAGTGACTACCCACTAATCACAGGTCATATTTTGAGAGCCTACAGGTCGAAGCCTTGGCTCTGATACCATAATTTTAACACCTCATTTTGATAATGGAATGTCACGCATAATTATGGCGTGTCATCAAAGCATACAAGGATAAATGTCTGAACATTACATGACCATAAAAGGTAAATACCGGAATCAAACATCGGTAGTCCAAAATTAAAGCTCATCACACACAAACATAAGTATTGTAAATGAAAGGACTAAACAATGTCCATGGCAGGAGTATCAAAGTAAAGATAATGCATAAAGTAAAGAAAGGCTAGAAAGATTCCAGTCCATATGCACGTACGCTTAAAGTCTACGAGCGTCCCTGAGTACCTGCCGTTTTGTGAACATAGAAAAGGAAAACGGCTGAGCAACACGCTCAGTGCACGGATGTACAATAAAGCATGAATAGTATAAGCATATAAGCATATAACAGCGGAAGAAACTAAGTCCCGAATAACCCGGTTATGTCTTGGTAAAACTGGTTTTATAGTTTGAAAAGCCTTATGTTTATCTTATAAAAACTGTTTAACATATTCTACCATTAACCAATATAGGTCATGAAAATCCACCGTGCATGAATACTTGGAGGGGTGACCTCATCATGTAAATTAGAGGGGTTGCCTCTAATTTGATATACTGGTTTGGGTAGGAGGGATCAGCTCCTTGTGAAGGATACAAGGCACACACCACATTCACACTGAGTAATCTGCTGAAAACATGTAACTAGGATGCACCCATACGCCCCACATGATAAATATAATAATATGGCCAAAAGCTGAAGGCACGCCACGAGTAATCACTCCGCCGTGGGGAAGTCATAACAGCAGTGCCTCTAGTGTTATGGTTATGGTACCTCCATAACTAGGTGAAACTGGTCATGCATGTATATAGATATAGGTATTCTAAATTAAACATAAGAATATCAAACATATAAACTTATACTACGGAAAATAGTTGGCTGCATACGGGAAATCCTAATAAGGAAAGAATGTCCATACTGAAAGGACGGGAATCCGTACCTTATGTCCAGTGAATGAAGAAGACGAACTGAGGAGAGTCCTACTTCGGTATCACTAATGCTACATAAATACATACGTGTATAAGTATCTGATTACTAAATACGTAACTGGTTTTATGTCATGTCTTATCTTATTTTATACGTACATGTCATGTTTTAACGTTTTAAGCTTTAAACTGTGTTTATCTTATATTCTGTCTATTATGATTAAGTATTACTTGTATTATTATACTTACTGTGTAATAATAAGTAACTTTCTAAAAATAGCAGGTTTCCTAAAATAGAAAGTTTCCAAAAATAGAAAGTTACCAAAAATAGAAAGTTTCCAAAAATAGAAAGTTTCCAAAAATAGAAAGTTTCCAAAAATAGAATTACTGCTTAAAATAGATAAGTTTCTAAAAATAGAAAGTTTCCATAATTAGATTAGCTGCCTTAATTAAATAAGTTTCAAAAAAATAGGAAGTTTCCATAATTAGATATAAGCTGGTTAAATAAGCTAATTATATAAGCTTAAGTGTTTTTTGATTATTTTTCTAAGTCATAATGATATAAGGTATAGTTTATTAATTATTACATGTAATTTAAATAAACTATAGGTTAAAAGTATTTAATTAAATATATCATATTTTTAATTAAATAAACTTAAATACTTAGGTTAAAACATGTATTATTAATTATTAATAATATAACCTAAGTCATGTTAGTTAATTAATTATAGCCATGGTTTTTAATAATTAACTAATTATAAAGTCTAGAAAAATATAAATACTTAGGTTAAAAATCCATGCTCTAATAATTAAATTATAACCTAAGTCATGTTTTATTAAATTAATATGTCATGTTTTATTAATTTAATTTTTAACATATAACTATTAAAATCATAATCTTAACATAATCAATGAACCGGATCGTGACTAGAAACCATGAACCGAACACGTAATCAACACCATACCCCGAACCACTTCGGGCTTTCCCCCTGTTTGCTGCTGCCGTGGGACCCACACCACCAAACCGAGACCATGAGGTCTCGGTGGTGGTCTATAAGCCAAACCGAGACCCCTTGGGGGTTCGGTTTAGGCGCCCGCCACATCAAACACCCCTAAATCCCATGTTTTGATTTACCCCATAACCATTTACATGTTTAATTAATGTTTTTAATTAGCTTTTAAAAAACATCATGATCTTATTTAATTTATTAAATCAAAACATAAAAGAAAAGGATTAAAAAGGTATACCGAATGCGTGGATCAAACAAGGATGAACACACACGAATACTTGCACAAAATTCAAGATCAAAATCAAACGAACACCCCCTTTTGTGTGTTTATATCCGGCGGCCAAAGGAGTGCAAGAAGGAAGGAGAAAATCTATTTAGGGTTTTGTAATTTTACTGTAATGTGAAAAAATGACAAAAGATTTCACCTTAACCCCATGTTAGTAAAACTTAGATGGGCTTGGCCCATCTTCTTGGTGTAGCCACGGGTAGGGCCCCCCACATGGGGTACCCGTAACTTTTTCCGAGTCTATTTATTTTAGTGTTCGTTCGTGTTTAGTCGTGTTCGTGTTTTATGTGTTCTCGTTAAATATTAACCGTGACTTAATATATTTATTCGAGTTCGTAATAAATATATATACGTAATTAATATTAGCTCGTGAATAAATTACGTTCATGATTTCATGATCGCATGTTCGTGATTAATTATTGTTTAAAATAATTATTGTGTGTTCATACGTAATAAATACTTATCGTGTTCTAACACGTACGTAATACTTACAATTCTTATACGTGAACGTAATCATACTATAAAAGGAAAGTTTTAATCTAGTACGTACGATCTTAAGGGTACTATTCATGGTAAAGGCATGCGGGTTTTACATAGTGTGAACGCGCTTCCTCCCGCTAATGAGGTCTCCTTGTGGGGGGAGGGTGTGGTCTTCGCCTTTGCAACGGATTTTTCCTGTTCGTCACTGCTGCATAAGAATAATGGTTAGGCGGGTACATAAAAAAATGATGACATGGGGATGCAACGAAGAATGTATAGTTCACGCCACCGTATATAAGAGGATGGTTACCTTAGGTTGATGGTGGCGGGAAGAGTGCGTGGGGGGGGGGGGGGGGGGGGGGGTCTTTGTGAGATTCTTCTCGAACTCTTCCTCGGTTGTGCGCACCCCCGTCTAGGAGGGACCGGCCCCAAGGCGTGCGGATATGTGTGGAGATGATGGGGGGCTTCTGTGTCTTTTCCCTAAAGAAGTAATGTCCTCTTCCTCAAAACAAGCCATGGCTTTTTCGGCGTCCCTGGTAGAATTTTCTGAAGACAGCGAGGATCTAAGAAAGGGTGGTGGTTGTTGTTGTATGGGTGGTTGTTGTTCCAACTGTTGAACTGGTGGATGGGGCGATGGTTGGTCTGCGCCTGTGTCTTCAATCTCTTGGGCGGCAGATGGCTCCCCAATCTCTAGGTCCATGGTATTTTTCTGCGCACGGTCACAGAGTGACTCTTCATTTTCCTGCTGAGGGCGAGAGTACACCAACAAATCTTCGGGGAAGGCACCACGAACAAGGTCAAGAACGTCTATAACTGCAAAAGGAGGCAAACAGAAAACAGGAAAACATATTTTAGTCTTTTGATATGCGATGGTACTTACAGAATGTTATGATGAAGGCGGGAAGGACCACTAACCCTGGCCACTCTCTCTGCGGAACATTGGTACCCTGTGTTCGCCACAGATGACTGCGCGGCTTATGCCAAGAGTGACTAACACACTCTCTGGATAGGATTTCACGTGAATGCGGTTGTTGCTCAAGGTTTCCGCATCTGCATTGTTGTAGGAGTTGGGGACAGGTAGGGGGTCCTTCCTCACAGTGTCAGGGGTCAAGAGGGGAAAGTGGAAAGGGAAGGCAGCTTCATCGATCCAGAAGAATCTGTCGGTCCAGTTCCTTAAGGAATCTATCTTTCCATCGAAACATTGCATACCGCCCTTTCGCTTAGCGAAGGATACCCAGCCATTTGCTAATTGCTGTTGGTAGAAGACACAAAAGAGATCTACCGTGTGTTCTATGTCTAAGGTGCGGCAGTTTATTTCGAAATTCGAAATTTTTGCTGCCCCTATGCAATGCAGTTGGGAGACGTGGGTCTCGTAGTGTAGTAGCACACTCAGGAGAAAGCGCGACATAGGTATACGCTGGTTTGTGTATTCGAAGAAACGGGTGTACAACCCTATCTTCCCTGCGGGGAACTGACTTATATTATGTTGCGGGTTAGAAACTTCTGGGTGCAGGTAGTCGGGTATGTAGAAGTCAGAGGTAAATTGATCTAGCTGCTCAATGGTCAAGATTGACGTAATGTCGATTAGCTGTTTCACCATGGCGTTGTGTATACAAAACAGTGGTCTCGTGGATTACCTTAATGAGGGATCTGGTGATGATGGTAAATGATAGAGGCGTTAATGGTGATTTGAAGGTTTTGTAGATGGTAAGCAGTCAAAAGGAGGCGTGATGGGTTTATATAGGCTTCCTAGGTTTACTGTTCACGGTCAGATGTGTGCTACATGTTCCCGACTTGCCAGATCTAACGGTAGAAGATGAAGGGGTAACTATGACGTGGAAAGCGCTTTTCCTGGGTACCAAGGAGGTTAGGTAAAAGGGGGGGATGTATGTCTTCTTGGCGGGAATATTTAAAATTTGTGTTAATGCTTGGACTATGCGACTGTTTTGGTTTGATTATAGTATAGTAGCCGCGGATTGGACCTGCGACCACTAGACTGAGGGGACATGATGACGTAGTCCCTAGTCGGGCTGGATAGTCTGACTCACGGGTACTACCCGCATCCATCAGGAATGGATTGGATACTTGTGCGATGTGCGCACACAGCCTAGAAGGCCCAGTAAGCCGCCGTCGCACAAGAGGCTGATTACTTAGCTAAGTCCTCGTCGCAGTGCGACAGGATCAGACAGAATATAACTTATATTATAGTTATATTCGCCTAAGGAAAAGGGATATACACTTGCCTTAGTTAGGTAATGAAGATCAAGCTATTTCGAGTCATTATCTCTTCCTTAGGCCGCAAGAATAGGGAGCCCAGCCTGGACTGTCTCGAGTATAAAAGGAACCCCTTCGGTTTCACAAAGGTACGATACACACAATACCCTAAACACTTACATACTCAAACCAATTACTTACTCTCACACCGGAGTCTAATCGTGGGTCACAAACCCACGGTAAGCCTAACGGTGTCTGTTTAGTGCGCAGGGTCTCCAAAACAAGTTTCACTAGGTGCGAGAGCCGGAGTCCACAAGACCCTAAATTAAGCCTAGTTTGGGTCAAGCTCGGTCTACCCCAACTTTTGTATCAACAAGAAAAAAATAATTTTTTTTGAAAAAGCAAACAACTCTCGAAAAGGTTCAAAAAAGCTCTTTCCAAACACAACCCTAGTCTCTCTAGTATATTTTTTTTGAATGGCAGTTTGGTGCAGCGGAGTATCTTGCGTGTCACCGAGGCACCAAGTCTCTCAACCCGAGTTCGAATCATCTCACGAAGAGAATATCAACCCTCATGCTAGCCATCCAGTTTCCCATTAAGGGGCTTCAAGGTATTGCGATGGGATTCAAACCCGGCTGCCAATTCTGGGAAATCCCCCATATGGAGAATGACAGGAGTCGAACCCCTGACCTCCCCCACATGGAGACTATAACTAAATGCATCCATCCAACTGAGCTAGACTTTATTTGCATCTCTCTAGTATATAAAGAGGGGCAGGGCATTTGTTTTATAGATCCAACCTAAACTTAGAACTCTCCCATGCGAGTCTAGGTGTTAGATTACGCGTGTATATGTTAGTGTAGTCATAGATGTGTCATGAGCATCTATGTATTTTCTGTTTATGTGTTCAGTAAACAAAACCTTGTAGTAACATTGATGTTCTTATTGTTATTCTGTTACATATAATCAATGTTATTATATCCTAGATGGGCTTAAACGATTCTTATCAATTGGTATTAGAGAGCACATGGCTCTCGATATACAGGATTCGTACAAGGTTTTTATATAAATTGTTTTTTATGTTTATGAAGTGACGTGCTGCTCTTCATGGTGTATTGGTGGCCACAAGATCTAATTTGGTGATACAAGCTGTTGACTGCATCTGGTAATAATAATGAGTATTGGTTTGGGATCAATCAATTATTATTATTGTTTCGACTCGTTTTGGTGAGTTGGTCTAGGATCAACAATGAATCCTAGTTGAGATGCAATAAGCATGTCTTATAGGCATTATTTGAGAAAAAGAAGAGGTGGTGATACATGTGGGATGCTAAACATGTTTAGAGCATGGACTCCGTAATTTTTTGGGTAATACTTGTTCCCATTGTTTTCGTTTTCCATTCCCACTACTTGGATTATTTTGCCACTGTTTGGATTTGCAATAGTACAGTGACAAAATACAAAATAAGTGTCTCTAATGACCATGAGAGGAAGGAGCATACATGTTAGCAACAATCTAGTGACAAAATGTTTGTCACTAAATAGTTTTGAAATAGAAAACTTTGTTGCTTGTTTCTTAGTACCGTTGGATTGCTGGATCGGACCGATAGTTATATCCAATATCATGGCTAAGTATCGCTAGTTTTATGCAATATAGGATAACACATGATTTTTGGTACCGCTGCGGATCTCGAACAAAATTGAAAGTATTTCCGTTTATATTATGGCTCGTTTTTGGACGTTATTACGAAGACAATTTACTATCACTTATTTGATGTTGGAGTTGAGTCTCACACATTTGTATTTTATCATATCTTAAAGTCGTGTTTATAGTAGGACATTGACCTTACACATAACTTGTTTGTACTTATACGGCGGTGATGAAGACTTACAAGATCTAGGAATGTGTGATTTTTCTTATGGTACTCTATGCTCACATACGCTATCACTTAAAGGAGTTACATTGTTAGGCTCAGTGTATCGTTTCAAAGGTAAATGAAGATTTTGTAAGAGGTTGGTCTTTCCTTATACTTTTCCCCGTTTGTATAAGTTTTACATCACATGAATAGTGCAAGACATAAGACACAAGCTTAGGAGATTTCACTTCTTCAATAAATTGGTTATATTTGATTTTCTTCATTAGTGATCACTAATTAAAGCCTACATTGTTCATGATTCAAGAGATGGTAAACATACGTCTAAGGGGAAGCTTATTGTTTAACCATCTACATGCACCACTCGAGAGGAAGCGTTTACAAGTTGCTTATATGTTTATTGATTTACAGCTTATTATTTGTGAGGGTATGTGTTTTACAATGGGTATGAACTTCAAGGGAAGTGTTTTGTCATCATCAAATAGGAGAAGATTGTTGGAAATTCAAATTTGATGAGACAAAAACCAGAAAAAGAAGAAAACAAGCAAGGTACCTTTAGTATCAATCAAAGTACCACTCGACATTCAAGGTACCTTTGATAAGTGTAGGTTGAGTTTGATTTGCATATAGGATAACCATTTTGATCAAGTAGGAACATTTTGAATTTTATTATGTTGACAAAATATACTTTATTGATAGGTTTTGATTCAAGGTTAAGATTGTGGGACATACAATCTGGCTGTAATACACTTGTGAATTATGAGATTGTGCGACTACAAAGTAGCAAGGCTACTCAGTTGGCTATTACACAGGATTCGGCCTTTACCTTTCTTACATGCATGGAAACTATAAAAGTACACCACTTAACACTTTGTTAGGGCTTTATTGAAGAGTGGAGAAAAAAAGCAAACATAAATATATCTATCTTTAAATATGTTTCATCGATACTGTAAGCATTTGATGTGTGGTCGGGGAAGACTAACATGAAACTTAAAGGACATTATGAGTATGCAAATTTTTGTTGGTATAGCATACATGATCAAGTATAGTTCTCTCTCCTCCCTAACTATCCTATGTATGTGCTTCTACTTTTGTATGCGGTAGCTGCAAAAGAAGTAATCCAGTTACAAAAGTAGTTGCACTATGACAAATTGACAACGAAGGTAAAGTGAACTTTACTCCACGTGCTTGAACATGTTCTTGCAATTGACTATGCTCCCATGTTAAGAATAATTGTCACAATAAATAAACATTAGTATAATTATTATTATGTATATAGTATAGTTTTATGTAATTTTATTTCTACGGTTAGAAGGAAAGGTTGTGATGGTTAGAAAGAACAACCACCACCAGTTACCGCCAACCGAACCATTATGATGGTTGAAAGGTGATTTTTCAATTGGTATAAATAGGACCTTTGTTAAGCAAATTCAATTGTACAAATTACTTATATCATTATATAAATTCAGTATCATTACAAAACTAGTAATTTGTTCCAACAATTGACATGAGAGCGGTTTCTAATCAAATCATTCCTGGGAGGAATAACATACTTGTGAATGGAATCCCAAATCTGAGGCTAATTCAAGAGATCCCCAAATTTGCGAAACCCTAATTTCGCACAACAAACCAGGAAATCCAGTGGTTCAAGAAGAACACATTTATAAAGGATCAAGGAAGGTTAATCCGATCATATTAATAGTCGGTTAACCACCACAAGGAAGGAAGAAATAGATCAACACGAAGAGACGTGTTTTTCTCTCCAAAGAAAATGAAAGGCACGACTTATAGAAAAAAGGAGGCGCAATTTTTTATCAAAGGGACAAAGGGTTATATTATACCCATGAGGTTTCGGAAAAACTATAACACCCCTCCATTTTTGTTTTATATAATCTATACGAGTTTCTTAATAAATATAGATTTTTTAATCCTTTGAGTTAGACACGATCTAGGAAAACCCCCAAATAGATTAAAAAAAATTAAATTTTGCCCGGTAATTAAAAGTCTAAAGAAAAAAAGAATTACAACAGACAGTTAGTCTGATTCACCCTATAAACAGGAGAATATTTTTAGATTTTCCCGGGAATCCAAAAGACCAAAGGAATGTTAAATACAGTTGGTTGATTTGCCCCACAAACACAAAAAGAAAGAAGGGAAAATGCCCGATTCATCCAAGAAAAAAGAAGAGTCAGATGCAGAGACATCTAAGAAAAACGAAGGATGGATGTCTATAACACTCCATTTGGATAAATGGACCGTTACAGGATAATTATGGCGTGACATCAAAGCATACAAGGTAAATGTCCTAAAACATTACATGACCATAGGGATAACCGGAATCAAACTTCGGCTCCCAAACATAAACTCATAAACAAAGCATAAAGAAAAAGTAATGCAAAAAGGAACATAACATAAATTAGCTCCCATCCTATGCACAACCTCTCCATGCTCCTGTCTGACCTTGGCTACCTGCCGTTTGGGAACATAAAAAGAGAAAACGGCTGAGCAATACGCTCAGTGTGCAGATATATGACATAATATGGAATAACATGAACATAAGTAAAGACTGAAATGAAAACATGACAATGAAAGTGCAACGGAATAATGTAAGTCCTAGAAACCTGGTGACATGAAATAACTGGTTTATTCTAAAAAGTCTCATGTTCATGTTAATACTGAAAGTTTGCTGTTTAATCACGAAAACAGTAATTTAAATGCCAAAGAGCTCATATAGGTCATGAAATATATCAACGTGCATGAATACATGGAGGGGTGACCTCGTCATGCAATTAGAGGGGTTGCCTCTAATTATACTGGTCTGGGTAGGAGGGATCAACTCCTTGTGAAGGATGCAAGGCACAAGCCACATTCATCATAATAACTTGTCTGAAAACATGTAACTAGGATGCACCCATTCGCCCCACATGATAATAATAATAAAGGCCAAACTTGCAAAGGGACGCTGCGAGCAATCACTCTCCCGCAGAAGAGTCATAAAACCGGTGTAAAACCCGTATTTAAAAAGTAAATACGAATACGAATATACGTATATAAATTTAAAGGTTTAAAAAAATAGAATAACTATATAAAGCTAGAGGGCCAGATTTTAAGACAAAATAATAATAAAATAAATGGGCGCCTAGTAGTGAAGAAAATAAAATACGGGGGGGGGGGGGGGGGGTTCCCCTTTGCTCATTCTACGAACAAAAAAAAGATAACAGAAATTAGGGTTGTGCTCCTTGTTCCTGCCGACACCAAAAAAGAAAAAAAAGAAAAGTGGCCGCCGGTTTATATCAAGAAAAAGGAGATCGGGTTTGTGTTGATCATTGAATCCGAGTGTGTGTTATTGTTATTCCCTGATCGCAAATAGGTAATCCATCTTTCCCTCTCCTTTCTGAATAATCATGAATCAATCAAGAAGAAATAATCTTTGTCTAATTAAACATGTTCATCACGAATTAAAAGAGGAACTGATTAGTTTGTTGTTTTGGTTCAGTCGGGCACACAAACCGAGACCAGTAGGTCTTGGTGGTTTATTTTGCAACCAGCCGCGACCCAAGTGGGGTGCGGTGGTGGCTTTTGTCTGGACAACAACGACCAAAAGACACGATCAGGGGTGTTTGGCTCGTAACAGGGGGTGTTTGGGACTAAACTGCAGTAAAGGGGTGTTTGGGTGTACGAGCAGTAGGAACCACTGTACTAGCAGTGGGAACCACTGCATCAACAGTGGGAACCAAAACAAAGGCAGTGGGAACTTTAATAATAAAAACAGTGGGAACTTTAGCAATACTAACAGTGGGAACCAAAACAAAGGCAGTGGGAACTTTAATAATAAAAACAATGGGAACTTTAGCAATACAAACAGTGGGAACTAGAAGAACAACGGCGGGAACATGTAGTGGGCCCGGTTTGGTTAACCTGAGACATGGGCGTCTCAGGGTTTGTTTTAGTTTTCGGTTTGGGTTCGGGTGACACGAAAAAAATTTAACAAGACGCGTACGTTTTGGCGATTCTAAAAGTATATTTTAATTAAATTATTTTGAATGAATGAATTAAGTTATAAACCTTTCCACTTTAACTTAATTAGCGTTTATTAAAGTTAATCACATTATATGAAATTGCTTGTTTAATACTTGATTATTATAAAACGATTTAATTAGTTATGAAACTATTTTGGATAACCTTTCTATTTAAGAACGTGCTATTTTAAGAAACTTTCTATTTATGGCAAGTTGCTATATATGATAATATCGTAAATATCAGAACACAGTATAATGCACAGTAACCAGAAATACATGATTTATACTAATCAGTAAACATTTTAAGAACAATCAGATTTATCAGAAATATAATAAACAGTCAGATTTATCAGTTTATACGCAACTAGTAAAATAATACGAAAAAGCATAAAATGAAACAAGAACAATAATAAACAATAAACAGAAATCAGACGATTTATTTCACGTCCCTTATTTATGTAGTATCCGTGAGGTAGGAGTAGATCTTTTAGCTTTCGCTCTTATTTCACTACTGGACACGAGGTGCGGATTTTCCGTCCTTTCAGTAAGGACTTCCTTTCTATGCATGATTAGGATTCCCCGTCTGCAGCCAAATGTTTTCCCTAGAATATGTTATAAATTATCAGAGATTATTTAATTACTAAGATATTGCCCGCGCCTTATATACAAGCATCACCAGTTAGTGGTACTAGTTACAGAGGTACCGTAACCATGACACTTGAGGCACCGGTGTCATGACTCACCTGTAGGAGAGTGATATCCTGCAGTGTCCCATTCAGCTCAGCTTGACCATTTTATCAGTATTATTAGTGGGGCGTATGGATGCATCCTAGGCTATCAGTATACAGTTATCAGGTGAATGTGGTGTGTGCTCTACATCCTTCACATTGGAGCTGATCCCTCCACCCAACACATTATTTAGAGGTCACCCCTCTACAGCATGACGAGGTCACCCCTCTAGTTATTCATGCAACAGTTGTTACAGTACATGACCTATATAAGCTCTTGGCAATTAAAATACAGTAAATGCATGTTTTCTGATTTAACAAATAATAATTCAGCTTTATTATTTATAAATCAGACTTTTCATATTATACACAAATTTCCGCTGCAACTTTACTTATCAGTCTTACAGCTTCAATATTTTATCATCTGCTTCATTTCAGTATTTCTTATCATGCTTTATATCCGTTCACTAGGCGTTATGCTCAGTCGTAGTTCCTTTCATGTTCTAACGGCAGGTACACCAGAACGCTCTTAGGATTCCGAGAGCATGTGCATTGGATGGAAGCTATTAGGACTTCTTACTTTATGCACTTCGTACATTATTCTGCTTATTTGGACATTGTTTAGTCCTTTCCTTCAGTATTTTAATTTTCATGTTTTGAGCTTATGTTTGGATTACTGATGTTTGATTCTGGTATTTCCTTTATGGTCAGTTAATGTTTTAGGACATTTACCTTATGCTTTGATGACACACCATAAATACACGTAACGGTCCACTTATCTAGGTGGGGTGTTACAACCGGTGCCTCTAGTGCTATGGTTATGGTACCTCCATAACTAGGTGAAACTGACATGCATGTATATGGCTATGGCAATTAAAATAAACGTGACATTTACTGACGTGTTTAAGACACATGACTACAGGGAAACATATGGCATAGCAAATGGGAAACCCTAATCAAGCATGCAAAGGGAATTGTCCATACCGAAGGACGGAATATCCGTACCTTGTGTCCAATATTATGAACGAAGAGAACACGAAGAATCCTACTCCGAATCCATAAGTGCTACATAATAAAGAGGGACATGTATGAGTTGTCTAATTACCTTATACTTAATTGATTATTAGTTTACTTGACGTGTTATTACTTGTTTACTTGTTCCTGTCTTGTTTTAAGTGTTCTGGACTTGTTTGACTGATTCATGTTTAATCTTGTGTTTTTTTAATGTTTCATGTGTTCTGATTAATGAAATTTATGGTTCTATGTGTTAAAGTACTTGTTGCATCATAATGCGTAACTTCTAAAAATAGCAGGTTTCCTAAAACAGTAAGTTTCTTAAAATAAAAAGTTTCCGTATGTAGAAATAAACTTGATTAATAATGTATAATATAAGCCATAGTGTTTAATAAGCAGAAAATATATACTTCATGATTATACAGTAAAGTTTATTATATAAATACTTAAGCTAGAAATAGTAATCATTAATTAATAATAAAATGCATGGTTTTTCGTGAGATTATTAAATAATAAACTGACATGATAATTTAATAAACTTAACATTAGCTATATGATTAAATAATTAAATTAAGGTACGGTTATTAATTTAATTACGTAGATAAATACTTAGGTAAATTCTGTTAACTAAAATATAACCTAAGTGCATGATTAATCTAATCATAACGTGCATTTAATAATTAGATTAACAACTTATTAGTAACTTATTCGTGTGCACCCGAGCCTACCAAGACACCCATGTATCGGTCGCACCAAACAAACAAACTAACATTACTACCTAAAACAATGCTGTCCCATATATACTGTTTTCCAGTTCTATCCAAGATATACACATAACACTGTCTAATAAATCAACACAGTTCTGTCTGATATCTTTATCCTAGTGCTGACCGATATATAATCCCATGTGTTATCTGATATAAGCTGCTGCCTTACTTGCTTGTTCCTGCTGTTTGTTATTAGTACCCCTGGTTTAACATTCTACATGCTGTCGTGTATTACTACCCCCTGCCATGACTTGTGTTCCTGCTGCCTAGTTACTCTACCCACTGGTTTCTATTAGTTCACCACCGAGACACCATGTGTCTCGGTTCCCACTGTTTTTAACCAAACCACCCCTGTTGGGGTGTTTGGGCTTGCGACTGCTAAGGAAAAACCACCACCGACCCTTGTAAGGGTGCGACTGGTAGAAAAGTAAATACCACCGAGAGCTATGGTGCTCTCGGTTTGTGTGCCACCACAAAAACACAAATAAATCCCGAACCCTTTAATTTATTCCTGTTAATCTTTATGTTTTACATACGTATTAAAGATTCTTGATTATTAACATGATTAAATAAAGCAAAGATCGAGTATTAAACGATTACTTATTGCGTGTTATGGTTTAGGAAAAATAACACGTATACAAACCTATGATTCTTGGATTAAACTCGCGTTCCTCCTGGTTTCTTGGTGAGCAGTCGACGGCAGAACCCAAAGAAGAAAAAAAAACGACCGTTGTGGCTTATTATCGTTGTGGCTTGTTTTTGTTTTAGGGTTTAGAATGTTTCCCAATTCAACATATACTCTCCCACGTCTGATTTTTTTTCATCGGCCCAGAAACCCCAAGTGGGTCTTGAGCCCAAGTCTATTTATTTTTTTAACCAGCCGTCCAAACAAAAGCCCAATTACTTTTGTTTTAAAATTCGCACCTTGTTATTTGTTACGCGAATTCGTGCCCTAAATGTCGTGAGGTATTTTTTTTTGTGGTGATTTTACTTGTTATATGTAAATATTAAAATACGCAATTACTTGTCGTGTTTAATTAATATACGTGATAATCATATTATTGTTCGTGTTGCGTGTCGTATATTTATAATTCGTAAAGTTTTAAATATCCGTAAATTCATGAATTTATGTTCTAAGGTATTTTTAAAACGGGTTTTACAACTCTTACCCTCTAAAAAGAATAATCCGTCCTCGAATTATAGGTATGATACGCTGGAAGGGACATCAACGTGACGTGACTATCGAGAACATGGAACATGACGTGACTGGAGGGAACATGGAACATGAAGTGACTGAAAAGAGCATATCTGAATTATTGAAGGAAGAGAGGATAAGAAATCCCGATGTACTCCTCCGTTTCCAAGTGGCTTCCCGCCCGGAACGGCCCTCTAAAAGATCCTGGCGAAAATAATAATCTTGGTCTTCATGACTCTGTCTTGACGATACAAAAAAAATTTCTGGTTTATCATCGTAAGATGTATCCTCATGAATCTGATTGAGTTGATAAGGAATAACGTGCAAGGATAACAAAACATTATGATGCGAAATAATCTGGAATAACTGACGTTAGTAACGTCTGAGCAACGATGCGCGAGACATACTAAAACGTAGTACATGAACAATTGTGAACGTGATACGTGAACAATTATGAACGTGATACGTGGGGATATGGTGAACGTAATGATAAAACATATGGTGGACGTGATACGTGCAACATATCGTGAGCGTGATATAAGAACGTAGGGTGAACATGCTGTGAGGATCATATCATAAACGTGCAATAACTGAGGAGGTAACGCCAAACGATACGAGCTTAGACGTGAAATGTGACGTGAAACGTTTGTCTGAGGATGGAAAGTCATACTAAAATTGAGTCCGGTCTCCCAAGCTTCTGCATCTCTTTCCGGAATGAAATATAAAACGTACATTGTGAGATAGGAGAGATCATGATCGTGAACGATGTCATGAACGTGGAAATGAAAATCCAATCATAAGAATGAAAAAGGAATACAAACGTGAACAAAGTCGTGAACGCTAACGTGAGACGTAACTAGCGAGCTGAAATAGTCATATGGACATGAACGTAGATAATGAACGTGAACCTGAACCTTTATATGATTTTAGAGCTAAAAGAGTCCCGTGTAATCGTACGATAATCGGCTGAAAGATATATGAGAATCAGCTACTACGTACTCTTTTCGAATGAAAGAAAACGTGTAGGCTAGTTTAAATGGTCGAACGACGATCAGGAATTTCTAAAGGTTGAAATGACTGCAAGCGTGTTGGCGTTCTATCTTAACCTGCTGATAAGTCAGGCATTTAGATATGAACATAACTGCATATTGTTTCATGCCTCTCCACCAAAATGTGGTTAAGATCATGATACATCTTGTAGGACCTGGATACATAGCAATTGGAAAGCTATAAGTCTGGGTGCAATTAGACCTCTCTTAGCGTAGGATTTTCTGGAACACATAAGTTAGTGTAGGATTTTCTCCTTTTCGCGTAGGCTTAGTCATGGTAAATTTACAGTAAGAACAATGGGATTCAGCGTGTCAATGTGATCAACAAAATACATACATGAAATTTTTTTTGTGTGAATTTCTCCTGTTGTAAATCTTGTAACATATAGTGCAGATAGTCTTCGTGTTCTTTTCTAGACTTAAAGAAAGTCAAAATGTTAGCAACGAACAGAATGACGAACTTCTCCAGAATTTATGAAAATTTGATTTCTCAATCCATAATTACTGCTAGGCATTCGATAACTAACAGGAACATACATGAATTCATAATGACCATAACGTGTGCGAAGAACAGTCACGGAAGTGTCCTGCTTTTTCACTCGCATCTGATGGTAGCCTGATCGTAAATTGATCTTGGAAAGTGTTTAGAGTCTTATAGTTGGTCGAATAGACCAATAATACTTAGAAGGGAAAATACAGTTATGAATGGTGGTATGATTGGTAGTTCCTTCTGGTAATATATCTGGGAAAATTCTGAAGAAATCGACTGATGATGAAAAAAAGGAACTTCAGAAGTCGTGTCATGATTGATAGCTAGGAAACCATCGAAGCCAATAGCACATGCTTGTAAGGCAGAAGAAAAAATTTCACCGATTTTCCTGGTGGAAAACCCTGATGAATGTATTCAATAATCTGAACATCACTGAATATAATCTAATACGGATAAGGATCCATTGCAGAAATGAAATATCTTGTCGTCAAACTGACATGAAAGCCTCTATGTACATGATGATACAACGGCGTCTTAGATGGACATGAATATCTGAATCATGAATCGAGAATGTAAGTGTCATGTCAGCACATAAAGTAAATGTGGCAGATTTCACTGAATATGTTTCGTTCGTCTCACACGGAACGAACACTGCGTGACCAACTATGTACAATAAGTCAGAAATGGTACTTAAATTTTAGTGGCTTGATTTGTACATGGCACCACAGAATGAGTATACCCTTGGAAAAGTACCTTGAATCACTGAGGCTGAGTTTAGAAATTATGCATGAGTCGTGTGTCTTGACTCATGTCCTGAGTACTATACGTGTGACATGTATCTTGACTAGTGTCTTGACACGTGTCTTCAGTACATATTCATGAGACGATGTGTCTTGACAGATGTCTTGACATATGAAAAGAAATCATAATGAAAATGGTAGTTAAAAATGCCAGAGTTGGCGGGTCTGCTAGACTGCTGACCTTTGTATTTCTGGTTACATCCGTTACTAGAGTTCTGTTGTTGCTACTTCCTTGTCTATCAGTTCCATGACGGTTATTATTAAAGGTGATTATCCATACAAACATGATATGAATAAATAATAAACGCAGCGGAAAGATCACCTATTAACGGATCCATAGAGTCATATGATTAATCAATAAAAATAGAGATAAAAGTATACCTTTGTTGCGTGATTCGGTAAGAACAACCGGAGATAACAAAGGATGTAAGGAGACAATCATCACATGATCTAACCAAGAAACCAAATGATCAAAATAGATCACCTCTATGATGTATCCACACTACACGTCCTTGTATACCCCGTAGATGCTAGTCTATAACCCCGTAACTCTTGAAAACAAGTCTTGAATGAACAAGATTCAAGATTCATGATCAAAACCTCAAAACCCTCTAATTAGGGCTGTATAATTTCGTGGTTTTTGGTCAAGGAAAAGAAAGATGGTGTTTTGGTAACTTGTTTATGGTAATGAATGAGTAATGAATGCCTAATCAATTCATACTTATTCAAAAAACAAAACCTTCCTTTTCATTTATGTGGCAGGCCACTATAGGGCCCAAATGGGCTTTCCATTTGTTTGTTCTAGTCCAATGGATTAAGTACTTTACTTAGTCATTAGAAGCCCAATAGCGATCCTGAGTTACGTAGGTTATATATATATCGTAAATACATTAGACACGATATATTAAGTGGTACCTCTGTGTATATGTGTGTGACCCCATAGGCTCACATGTGTCTAGCCGTATAACTATTTATTATGACACGAGCATACTCCAACAGCTCCCACTTGCGCACGTCATAATAATCAAGTAATTATACAAGCAATGGTTAGCGTCTAGCAACACGCCAATGCCCCTAGAAACATATGAGGATAGTTTCTCAAACATCTCATTTAAATGGTTTAGATATCAGTTATCCTTTTGTTCAGATACTTTGTTAAACTTCAGACATGGATCAAAAGTCATTCTTTAGTTTAACTATTCTGTTTCTCGATATAGATATTGAACTAGATTACCAAATTAATCAAGTATCATCTTAATTACATTTGGGTGTGGCCACACATACATCTGTACAATTCATCGAGGGGCCCGATAGTATCTAACTCCAATACTTTTGAAGGAACAAATCCTATTTTGACTGCACATGTCGTTCATGTGTTTCACATCGCACCTGAAAATGTTCTTTATAGCAGCCTTGTAAAGGACAGCGTTGAACCATATCAAAGATTGACATTCCACACATGCAAAACCTACTTGCATCTCAAGTCTAAGGATGAGATATTCAACCACTTGCGAGATTCACTATTGACGCTGATCCATGCAGTGAATTCTCGTAGGTTGGGTCAATCCAATGTTCATCCAATGAACACATGTGAGTTTGGCGGCATCATCAATTAATATTCATTCCAAATGAATATGACCAACTCACATTTGTCTTAATTCCACAATACTCCCGTATCGTCAACTGACAATGGATAATTTAGAATAAATAAATTATTCATGGATTAAACATGCTAATATAGAACACAGTAGTACAAATGAAAACGATTATACCAAGTATATCAATTCATTATTTAGTAAAACTGCTTAACGTTCCATTATCCAAATACTAAAAAAAAGATATACATGAGACAAATCTAAGGTTAAAGTCCAATGTTCCAAGCATGATGAACATGTTTGGCTACAAGACATTGAATTTACACTAGGACCTATTGAGTTGTCATCTGAGTGAACTTTGAGAACACTTATTATTTTTAAAACTCACAAATAGTGAAGATTTTGAATAATACAATGATTATCATTTTGTATATGTGCGCTCAAGTTCTAATACAGTAATACTAGCATCACCATAGTACATTACATAGGTTGTTTGAAGCAAGTATAACACCTATTTAAGACAATCTTCTTAACAACTTCATAAACTGTAAAGTATTCTTATTTTACTAATGAGTAGTGCAACAGTGCTTTTCGTCAAGCACGTCTAGGTAGTAGTTTTATCATTTAATATGAAATCCTACTATCACTAGAATTGAGTACCATCTCAATCAAAGTAAGAATTAGTGTATAAACTCAACACTAATCTCCTTACCTAAAATCCGTAAACGATGAACATGTCTATAGTAGTTGATACTATGGTTTTCATTGGGGTTCAAGATTAGTTCTCGGAATCTTCTCGAATTGATCACGGTTCAAAGTGGAATAGTTGTTCTTGTTTACTAAAAAGGTGTTGGTTTGTTTATCTATTTTAAACTAATAGCAAATAAATATAAGTGGCGTTGAGTAAAGTAAAAGCTTTAAAGATTAAACTAAAATAACGAGTTAAAAGTAAATGATTGAAAACTTAAAGACAAGAATAGAAAATATACTTGAACACTTAATAAATCTAAAACTTGGAAACTTTGCAAAGACAAGAAATTAAGTCCGTCGAAACCCCTGGTTAGAATCCCGTCGGAATAGGCTAATCGGAATAAGCTGATCGGAATACATGGAAAATAGGTCCAACCGGAATATGGGAAACAAGCACCAATCGGAATGTGCTGGTCGGAATACTGCTGCAATCGGAATAATAAAAAATCCCCAATCGAAATAACACCCAATCGGAATATCCACAAAACCAACTCAATCGGAATGTTTAACAAAAATCCAAATCGGAATGTCACAAAACCCCACCGTCGGAATATCTAAACCCTAATCCGATCAATACGATCGGAATACTGGAGATGGTGCTGGTCGGAATGTTATGATCGGAAAAGGGTTTTACCCTTTTCGATTTATATTGATTCGAAAAATAAGCCAAGGCAATAAGCTAATATAATAAGCTAATTACCAAAACTAGCACGAATCTAAAGTGAAAAGGACTAAATAAGCACTAATAACAACTTATCCAAACTTAAAATAATCAATCTTATAAATCAAACAATAAAAAGATGAACTTTTTAAGAAAACTTTTTAAAAAGTAAATAAGCTAAACTTACAAATAAGCCAATAAGCACAAAGATCTTAAAGCTTATTTGTATGAAAACTTAAGGATTGATAAAAAGATAAACTTTTTAAGCACGAAATCATTAAGAACAACACGGATCAAATGAAATTCGCACCAAAATCAATCTAAAAATCAAAGAAAGGTAGAAAGAGATGAAAGATTAAAAGCTTAAACTTAAACTTGATTAATGATATCAACAATACAAAGGTTTAATCTTGAAAGATTAAAAGAAAGAAAGATGAAAACTTAGTGAGAGAAAGTTGAGAACTTTCTCTCTCTAAGACTAGAAAAGAAAAATGAAAAGTGAAACTAAAACTAAAGACTAACTCCCCCTTAAATTGTGAGGAGAAGTCCTATTTATAGGCGTTTGCTTATAGGCTTGTGAATGGGCTTTGTTCATGGGCTTCTTTTCTTCTTTCTTCTTTAGTCTTTTAGTTTCTTTAATTAAACGTTTCCGACTTTGGATTTTGAGAAGTGTCGGTGAATAATTCCAACTCGTCTTATAATCTTTTGTTTAATAGACTCGAGTTCTTCGACATATAAGAATCTTCCATCTTTGGCCCTTTTCTTCGATAAATCTTCAAATAGGAACAATGACTTCAAATCTTTTGCATCTCTTGGACAATAGACTTCCTCTTGAGTCTTTTTCTTCGATAAAACCCGTGCAATCCCATGTTTTCTTCAATATTCATCCGGTTGACTCTGAAAACACAATAAACACAAAAACCACGCATAATTCCAAACAAATGATATTAAATACGTGTTTTGGTCTCGTTTTAGCCAGAAATAAGTGGTAAAAGGATGAGTGTTTTTACACCTATCAAATCCCCTACATTTAACCACTGCCATGCCCTCATGCAATGCTTAGTGATAAAGCAAATTTACACTTTGCTCATAATCAATCAACCTTGGCCTTATTAACATAGTACAAAAACAGAAATTAAAGCACTAAGAGAAAATAAAAATCTTTAAAGTAAACAAAAGGATAGAAAACCATTTTCACTTGAAAATAGCTATATGGAAATAACTTGCAAAGAGATCAAGGACTTACATTAGGGCTTTGGTGCTGCGAAGATTTATCACCCTCAAGTTTCACGTTCCCCAAACTAAGCTTAGAAACGAGATCATTGTTATTATAAGTGAGCAAATCAAACACTTACACACATGGCTTAATTATATGCTTAAACTCCCTTATTCCTAGGTGTATCTCTTATATTTTATTTTTGTCTTAGAATGATCATGAAGATGCATTTTTGGACTTATTACGATAGTTTATTTAGGCTGAAAGCAAAGTAGGACGATTTGATCAATAGTTAGCTAAAGGACAAAATCTCTTAAAACTGCTTCTCGGGATATCAAAAAGTTCATATCTTGGCATAACTTGGTTCACGATTTGAGACCTTTCTCGGGCCGATATTTGGCATGTACTTCATACTTCATATCTTCGAGAGACGTTCTTGAGATAATGGTCTTCTCTTCGTTAATAGAGTTTCTTCACTTGGAGACTTTTGAGGGGTACTCCAACTTTGTTGACCACGACTTCATGATTATTACTTCAATCGCTAATTGGGATTTTGAGATACAACGATCCGCCTCCTTTTCGGACTTGGATCTATTTATCCTCATACCTTGTTAGGGTCTTTTCGGATAGACTTCTTCATGATCTTTATGGGAGTTGATTGCTTTTCGTCGTGAATCTTGATCCCTCATATTGATTTTGGGAATAATGCTTTTCACATCACCTTGGATCTTTAGCAATAAGATTGAATCCTCATGCCTTGTCAGGGCCTTTTCGGACTCGCCAATCTTCGCGCCCCGCTTCATAAGTTATGCCTTGGCTATGAACTCTTATCAATACGGAGCAACTTTTAAACGATCTTGGGCTAGAAGCTAAGTAACTTTTCAAATCGTACGACCTTACTTATTGCAGATAAATTATTAGCAAGTGATGGGAGAATAGGCAAATAATTACACCAAGTGAGCTTGTGCAAGAATACCGACTTATAATTGACTCTATCATTTCTCGTTCTCCACAGTTTAAAATCTCAAGTAATGAGACTCATGGATGCTTAGCCTAATAAACCAATTAAGGTCTACATGGTTAAGGATACTGGCTAGAATAAACTTGGATAAGTCTATTCGGGTTGAGTCAAAATAAACGCAACGGGCCTAATATGTCAAAGATTTCAAAACTAGCTACACCACTTTATTAATATTTTTGACTTATTGCGAGATATATACATATGAAAGCAACGATAAAAATTTAAAAATTAAGACTAAATGGCCAAAGTTAATTAAAAATTTGAAAAATGCTGAAAAAGATGATTTTCCGGTTAAATGAAGGCATTTTCATGGAAAAGTCCACTTAAAACTTCGATAGAAGTCCCCCCTACACTTAAGATAAACATTGTCCTCAATGTTTAAGCATGTGAGAAAAGTCTCCCCTACACTTATGACATTGTGCACGTTGGTTAAATCAAGTTAAGGAAGGGACGACTAACGTGATCAATTTCAAATGTGAGTATGAAGAAAATTGAATCACAATAGTTGAGAGATAGAACCGGATTTCGGATGACACGAGAGCACGGTTCTTCAAAGGTTCCAAGAGTGCATTCATCCCTGTAATCACATCATCACAAAAACAAAAACAACCTATAGAGGCCCCCCTACACTTAGGAGGTTAAAACGGAAAAGGATAGATACTCGGGTTGCCTCCCGAGGAGCGCTTGTTTTTGATAACCGAGTCACGAGCCTGACTCGACCCAAAATTAGTTCATGGGGAACGTGGTGAGGGATGGAATCATCTCATGAGAGATGTCCTCACCAAAGTACAACTTCACTCGTTGGCCATTCACCTTAAAATTAGGTCCATTAGGTTGAGCGAGCTCGAGAGTACCATATGGAAAAATTTGGGCAATGGTGAATGGGCCGGACCAACGAGATTTCAGCTTGCCTGAAAAGATTTTCAACCGAGAGTTAAAGAGTAAAACTTTGTCTCCTGCTTGGAACTCTCGGTTTTTAATCTTAGAGTCGTGAATGAGCTTAGTCTTTTCCTTATAGATCAAAGAATTTTCATAAGCCTCATTCCGGAGTTCATTCAGCTCATTGAGTTGGATCTTGCATAGGTCACTGGCTTTGTTGATGTCGAAATTAGCCCACTTCAAGGCCCAGTAAGCCTTGTGCTCCAACTCAATGGGGAGGTGGCATGCTTTCCCGTACACGAGACGATATGGTGTACAACCAATCGGAGTCTTGTATGCGGTACGAAAAGCCCACAAAGCATCATCAAGTTTATCAGCCCATGAGGCACGATGCTCTCCCACGGTTCTTTCAAGAATTTGCTTTAATCCTCGGTTAGAGATTTCAGCCTGGCCATTAGTTTGTGGGTGGTAGGCGGTGGAAAGACGATGATTGACACCATACTTAGCCATGACTCTTGCGAATTGGTCATTGCAAAAATGAGTCCCACGATCACTAATAATGGCACGAGGCACACCGAATCTAGCGAATAGCGATTTCAAAAAGTTACAAACCACCCTTGCGTCATTAGTAGGTAAAGCTTTGGCTTCAACCCACTTTGAAACGTAGTCAACTACTACAAGGATGTATTTGTTTCCTTTAGAGGAAGGGAATGGCCCCATAAAGTCGATACCCCAAACATCAAAGATTTCACATTCTTGAATGAAATTCTGAGGCATCTTGTCTTTATGTGTGATCTTGCCTTGTTTTTGGCAAGCATCACAACGTTTAACCATCTCGTGAGCATCACGATAAATGGCGGGCCAATAAAATCCCGAGTCAAACACTTTTTTGCCGGTGTAGTTGGGACCAAAGTGACCACCGGTGGGTCCTTTGTGGCAAGCGTCAAGGATTTCTAAAGCTGCCGGTCCATCAACACATCGACGAATAATCAAATCGGCACATTGTTTGAATAGATACGGGTCATCCCAAAAGTAAGTCTTAATGTCTTTGAAGAACTTCTTCTTTTGTTGGGATGTTAACCCGTCAACGAGAATTCCACCCGCCAAGTAGTTTGCAATGTCCGCAAACCACGGGGTTTCATCAGAAGTCGAGTTGATAGACATAAGGTCTCCAGGGGAAAAGAGTCATTGATCTCTTTGTTCGGATGTTCCCCTTGGTAAGGATCCTCAAGTCTACTGAGATGATCCGCGGCTAGGTTTTCAGCTTCTTTCTTATCGTGAATTTCGATTTTAAATTCTTGGAGTAGCAAAACCCAGCAAAGAAGTCTTGGTTTGGAGTCTTGTTTAGTTAACAAGTACTTCAACGCGGAATGATCGGTATACACGATTGTGGTAGAAAGGACAAGATAGGGGCGAAACTTTTCAAAAGCATAGACAACAGCTAAAAGCTCTTTTTCGGTTGTCGTGTTATGCAATTGAGCCCCAGTCATTGTCTTGCTAGCGTAATGGATTGGTTGGAAGTGTTTATTCACTCTTTGGCCCAAAACCGCTCCAATAGCAAAGTCGCTAGCATCGCACATCAACTCAAAGGGAAGCTCCCAATTAGGGGTGACCAAGACGGGTGCCTTAGTTAGCTTATCCTTAAGCAAGTTGAAGGCTTCAATACACTCATCGGAAAAGATAAAAGGAGTATCTTTTTCCAAGAGGTGGGTCATCGGGCGAGCGATTTTAGAAAAATCTTTGATGAATCGACGGTAGAAGCCCGCATGACCAAGGAAACTTCTCACACCCTTCACGGTTGAAGGTGGAGGCAACTTAGCGATAACATCGACTTTAGCACGGTCCACTTCAAGACCGGCTTTGGAGATTTTGTGTCCTAGCACGATGCCCTCTTTTACCATGAAATGGCATTTTTCCCAATTAAGAACAAGGCGAGTGTCTTCACACCGCTTAAGCATACGTTCTAAATTGGAAAGGCAAGCAGAGAAAGAATCGCCATAAACCGAGAAATCATCCATGAATACTTCCATAGTGTCTTCCACCATGTCATGGAAGATAGCCATCATACACCTTTAGAATGTTCCAGGAGCATTGCATAAACCAAAAGGCATGCGTTTGTAAGCAAACGTTCCGTAGGGACAAGTGAATGTGGTCTTTTCTTGGTCTTTGGGATCGATGGGAATTTGAAAATACCCAGAGAAACCGTCTAAGAAGCAGTAATAGTCATTACCAGCTAGACGCTCGAGCATTTGATCCATGAAAGGAAGAGGAAAGTGATCTTTTCTCGTGGCATCATTGAGTTTGCGATAGTCGATACAAACTCTCCACCCAGTAACGAGACGAGTGGGAATCAACTCGTTGTGTTCATTGGGAACAACGGTTATTCTGCCCTTCTTGGGCACACAATGGACGGGACTTACCCAAGGCGAATCCAAAATAGGGTAAATCAAGCCGGCATCAAGAAGTTTGATAACCTCTTGTTTGATGACGTCGTGAATGCGAGGATTAACCCTTCTTTGGCTCTGGATTGCGGGTTTAAAGTCACCTTCCATGAGAATCTTGTGAGTATAAAAGTTCGGATCAAGTCCACGGATATCGGAAATTTTCCAAGCAATTGCCTTCTTATGA
Source organism: Glebionis coronaria (assembly GCA_025667525.1). NCBI lineage: Eukaryota > Viridiplantae > Streptophyta > Magnoliopsida > Asterales > Asteraceae > Glebionis > Glebionis coronaria. Next base: position 569,463,355 of record CM046875.1, on the reverse strand, counting down.
TCTTTAAGCACGACAATGAGGCGAGATTTTTCGTCTTCTTTCAAGTCATTCGCGATGATGACGGGCGACTTCTTCTTATCTTCAAGGAACACGTACTCGAGATTGGGCGGCAACTCCTTAAGTTCTAAATCCGGAGGATTTTCGATGGGAGGCGTATTCAAAGTCGGCGCATCGATAGCAATAGCTTTGGGAGATGGTAGAGAAATATGGTCCTCTTTGAGAAGGTTCTCAATGAGACGCATGTCTTCATCCCAATCGGTGGGAGAATCGTCATTAGCTAAGTTCACATCTCCCATGGTGGCTTCCAAATCTTTCCAAAGGAAATCACTTTCTGCAAATAGAGATAGTGATGAATCAATAGAGGAAACGGTCTCAACAATGGGAAGAGAGGTAGGAATACTTTTACAAGCATCTTTGAAGTTTTCTTCACAAGCCTCATCAAGAACGTCAATACAATTAACACTCTCGTATGAATAAGGCTGTTTAGAAAGCTTTCTCATGTTGAAAATGATTTTATCGTCACCCACTCTCATGATAAGCTCACCCGCTTCTACATCGATGAGAGTGCGAGCGGTTCTCAAGAATGGACGACCAACAATTAATGGAACACGAGGGTCCATATCGTAGTCGACGACGACGAAATCGGCAGGAAAAGTGAATTTGTCGACTCCTACAAAGACGTCTTCGGCTATCCCCACTGGATAAGCAACCGTACGGTTAGCTAATTCCAAATTCATTTTGGTGGGGACTAGCTCAGGGAGAGATAATTGCTTCCAAACGCTTAGAGGCATTAAGTTGATACTGGCACCTAGATCGGCTAGGGCCATGCAATTCTCTACTCCCGAGAAGTTGCAAGGGATTAAGAAACGACCCGGATCACCAAGCTTGGTTGGCAATTTCCTTAAGAGCACTGCAGAGCAATTCTCATTAAGTTGGGTCTTAGCAATATCAAGAAGCTTTTCCTTGTCACTCAGAAGATCTTTGAACATTTTCGTGTATTTGGGCATGTGAGCGAGAGCCTCAGCGAATGAGATGTTGAAATTTAATTGTTTAAACATTTTGAGAAAGTTCGAAACCTGAATATCGTCCTTGCTTTTGAGCTTCTCTTTTCTCAACCTTGATGGATAAGGTATATCGGAAGAAGAGGAAGGCTTTGGGAGAATAGGATCACTCACATCCTTGGGTGGAGGAGAGGTAGAAGTAAGAGGTGGAGAAATTGGGGAAGTAGAAGGATGAGGAATAGGAGCAGGTGACTCGTTTTCCTTAGTCACAATCACCGGTGGAGGTATAGAAAGCTCGGGTTCCTTGGTACCTTTGCCACTGCGAGTGGTGATTGCTTTCATCTCCCCTCTTGGATTCGCAACGGTGTTACTCGGAAGAGTACCCGAAGAAGAGGGTTTATTACCTTGGAAGAAACTATCCATCATGTTCCTTAAGTCATTCGTTTGACTTGCCAAAGTGTTTCTCATATCAGCTCTCAGATCGTTTCCTTGTTTCACCATGTCTGCTTTCAAGTTGAGCACTTCTCGCTGGAGATTTTCCACAATCACATCATTGGTCCTCATGTAGGTTTCCACTTCTTGGTGTAATGCGGTGGGTTGGTTCGGAGGAGGAGCATGGTAGGCGGGTTGTTGATAAGCAGGTTGTTGGTAAACTTGGTTGTTTCTTTGAGGTGGATATGGTTGTTTGTGAGGTGGTTGGTATGGTGCACGAGGTTGTTGTTGTTGTTGAGGAGGGCGATTGAGGTTTTGTTGTTGGTTTGGGTTGTTAGGAGGAAAACCGGGCGGGGAAAGAAAGTTGTTTGAGCGATAGCTAAGCAAGTTGCGGTCTCCTTGAGGACGAGCTTGATAAGCGGCCGGAGGATAGGTACCGTATGCTGCATTCACATTCTCAGAAGGATAGTCTTGGGTGGCGGTACAAGTGGTGTAAGAGTGAGGACCCACGCATATTTCACATGGTTGGCTGACAGCATTGACTTGAGCATTTTTAGCGTTGATGCTGTTGGTGTTGCTAGCGGTTTGGGTAGCAAGCGATTCAAGAAGCGTAGTAATTTTGTCAAGTCGCTTGTCGTGGTCACTAGTACTAGCACTAGCGGCATTGGTCCGCACACTCTTGGTTTGCATACGAGACTTATTCTCAATGATATCTCAAGCGACATTGGAAGTCTTAACCAAAATATTACCCCCCGAGGCACTATTTAGTGAATCTTGGTCATTCATGCTTAAACCATTATAAAAAGTATTAATTTGGTGCACTTTGGTAAAACCATGTTGTGGGCACTTTCTTAAAAGATCTTTAAAACGGTCCCAAGATTCACTAAAAGACTCATCGTACTTTTGTTCAAAATTAATGATTTCAGTCCGCAAAGCGGTAATACAAGAGGGTGGGAAAAAGTAGTTTATAAACTTGGTCTCCAAATCCGTCCACGTCAGAATACTTTGTGGCGGTTCCTTTGCACGCCAATGCCGGGCTTGTCCCTCTAAGGAGAAAGGAAAAAGTTGTAAACGGATTACCTCTTGTGGAACACCATTGAATTTCACCGTATTCGTGAGTTGTAAGAACCTTTTGATGTGGTAATGAGGATCATCAATGGTACGCCCCAAGAATGGTTGAGCAGAGACCATCTGGATAAAGCCGGATTTGAGCTCAAAGTTGTTGGCTGCAATCGCGGGTATGACAATTGGATCATTGTTGCCGTCTACATGTGCTTGCAGAAGTTCAATCATCGGGCGATTGTCCGGTAGAGGTTCATTGTTGTTGTTATTATTGTTGTTGAGAGGTGGATTGTTATTGTTGTTATTGTTTTGAGGTGGGTTATTGTTGTTGTTGTGTACACCGGCCATGTCTAAGTCTTCGAGAGGCTCGGGCTCTTGATAAGACGTTGATCGTGTACGCATGCACCTGCAAAAGAACTAACAAAGCAAACAAGAAATATTTTTGCCTTTTTTTATGTTTTTTACTTTTTAGGTTTTTTGAAAATTTTATATTTTTTAGGGTTTTTGAAAGTTTTTATGAAAAAGTAACATTCACGGTGAACGGAACCCAAAATCCAAGTTCTCACAAAAAACTGTTAATCTTAACGAGAAGAGCCGGCAGCGGCGCCATTTGATACTAGAGTTTTCATTGGGGTTCAAGATTAGTTCTCGGAATCTTCTCGAATTGATCACGGTTCAAAGTGGAATAGTTGTTCTTGTTTACTAAAAAGGTGTTGGTTTGTTTATCTATTTTAAACTAATAGCAAATAAATATAAGTGGCGTTGAGTAAAGTAAAAGCTTTAAAGATTAAACTAAAATAACGAGTTAAAAGTAAATGATTGAAAACTTAAAGACAAGAATAGAAAATATACTTGAACACTTAATAAATCTAAAACTTGGAAACTTTGCAAAGACAAGAAATTAAGTCCGTCGGAACCCCTGGTCAGAATCCCGTCAGAATAGGCTAATCAGAATAAGCTGATCGGAATACATGGAAAATAGGTCCAATCGGAATATGGGAAACAAGCACCAATCGGAATGTGCTGGTCGGAATACTGCTGCAATCGGAATAATCAAAAATCCCAAATCGGAATAACACCCAATCGGAATATCCACAAAACCATCTCAATCAGAATGTTTAACAAAAATCCAAATCAGAATGTCACAAAACCCCACCGTCGGAATATCTAAACCCTAATCCGATCAATACGATCGGAATACTGGAGATGGTGCTGGTCGGAATGTTATGATCGGAAAAGGGTTTTACCCTTTCCGATTTATATTGATTCGAAAAATAAGCCAAGGCAATAAGCTAATATAATAAGCTAATTACCAAAACTAGCACGAATCTAAAGTGAAAAGGACTAAATAAGCACTAATAACAACTTATCCAAACTTAAAATAATCAATCTTATAAATCAAACAATAAAAAGATGAACTTTTTAAGAAAACTTTTTAAAAAGTAAATAAGCTAAACTTACAAATAATCCAATAAGCACAAAGATCTTAAAGCTTATTCGTATGAAAACTTAAGGATTGATAAAAAGATAAACTTTTTAAGCACGAAATCATTAAGAACAACACGGATCAAATGAAATTCGCACCAAAATCAATCTAAAAATCAAAGAAAGGTAGAAAGAGATGAAAGATTAAAAGCTTAAACTTAAACTTGATTAATGAAATCAACAATACAAAGGATTAATCTTGAAAGATTAAAAGAAAGAAAGATGAAAACTTAGTGAGAGAAAGTTGAAAACTTTCTCTCTCTAAGACTAGAAAAGAAAAATGAAAAGTGAAACTAAAACTAAAAACTAACTCCCCCTAAAATTGTGAGGAGAAGTCCTATTTATAGGCGTTTGCTTGTGGGCTTGTGAATGGGCTTTGTTCATGGGCTTCTTTTCTTCTTTCTTCTTTAGTCTTTTAGTTTCTTTAATTAAACGTTTCCGACTTTGGATTTTGAGAAGTGTCGGTGAATAATTGCAACTCGTCTTATAATCTTTTGTTTAATAGACTCGAGTTCTTCGACATATAAGAATCTTCCATCTTTGGCCCTTTTCTTCGATAAATCTTCAAATAGGAACAGTGACTTCAAATCTTTTGCATCTGTTGGACAATAGACTTCGTCTTGAGTCTTTTTCTTCGATAAAACCCGTGTAATCCCATGTTTTCTTCAATATTCATCCGGTTGACTCTGAAAACACAATAAACACAAAAACCACGCATAATTCCAAACAAATGATATTAAATACGTGTTTTGGTCTCGTTTTAGCCAGAAATAAGTGGTAAAAGGATGGGTGTTTTTACACCTATCAGTAGTCTAATGACTTTCACTTAGATACTTTTTGAACAGTTCATCTTGCATTCATGCAAGTATTAAAATTAGTCTAATACATAACATATCATATGTAATGAATCCATTAGGTAAACTAAAGGTTTCCATGTATATATTCAATCTAATTAAGTGAGATAGAACTTTGAGACTTTCTCAATGATGTTTCATATTTAGACTTATTAACTGCATATGACTTATCATAATAAGCCTATGTTCCAAGTTTATACTATTTGTTTCTTATATCTCTTCAATAAAATATATTCCAAGCCTATGATTTAAATCTAGCTTAGATGGAATAATATTTCCAATATGTTACCAACATATGAGATTTAAGAACGTACAAAACAAAGTGCTCCGACTAGCTTAAAGGTAAGTCAAGAGTTATCTTTGTTTTAATCATGATCATATCCTTGATTTAAACATAAGATTCCAGCTCTTAGATGGATGCTTTAATCCACACTTGGATTTTTAGATCTTGTACACTTTCTAAAGATTAGTTGGATTTATATACCCTTTTGATTACACAACGTCCTCGCCAATGTAATCATTCATGAGGATTTATACATCCAATTGCCATATTTCATACTAATGAAATCAAGTATGGTAATTAATATCTTTATTAGTTTAACACTCGTAAAGAAAATAAAGCTTTAAACATGATCAATTGATTGAGCATGCCTTAAACTCTATTCAAAGAGAGTGTGTACAAAAGTGTACAATTGTGTCTATATCTATCTTCTCATAGAAGACCATTTATAACCTATCAGTCTTACTGATTGGTGAAAGAATTTCAAATTCCAAAATTGATTTTCTTTTATGGACTACATCTACCATTCATAGTTTTGAGTCATTCATTAGATTCTAAGTCTAAAATGAGTCTCGATAGTTATGAGGTTCACTATGATCCTCTAACTCATATTCCTCAACATTGACATGACATTCATATCTTCAGGTGCTTGAGGTATTCTTGCAGGTATACGAATGGGAGTTACAACAATTTGTGGCTTTTGCATTTACATGCTCAGCCTCATTATATTGTTCGCTAGCCTATTCAGAAGGTTGTATTTTATTTCTTACTTTCTGTAAAGATGCACAAAGGCTCCCACTTGCTTCTTGTAAGAGGAGACTTTATCCAAGTACGTAGCATGTCGTGCAACAATGAATTGTTCTCGTTTGGGATGTATAAAATAAATTTATAGTTCTTGATTCTAGTTTGTTAATAACACGTCTAACATGATTTCAAGAAATTCAAGACTTCTACTAAGACTTATTGGGAGTCATCCCATTCCATAACTTGATGGTTTCTTAGTTACCTTCTTGTTTGGAACCATATTGAATAAGCATGTGGCTCATTCAAAATTTTGTTAACCTTAATAAGATAAGAGAGAGTAGTTAGTGTTATCAAGGATCAAATAATAACAATAGTATTTGATTTTACACGTGATACCTAGTGTTGCGATTGTGAGACAATATCACAATTCCTTAGATAACCTAATACTCTTTGGATCACATATTTTATTATTTGGTCAAACCAAATTGCATACAAAATATATTCAAGCCAATTGCATGCTATAAAGTATGATTGTTTTAGCAGTTCAAGAACTTCATGTTCATGTTTTTACAAGAAAACATAACATGTTAGTCGCTAAATTTACTTTATAAGGTATTGAACAATTCAATAACTTCATTGTATATGTCCTAACAGGAAGAAACAACAAGTGAAGTACTTACTTTATTTTATAATTCTTTGAACGATTCAAGGAAGTTCACGTTTATGTCTTTACTTGAAGACATAAACATACTATAAATAAAGTATTATTGAATTCCTACTTTTGGTTTCAATAGCATTTTCAAGTTAATTTACATACTTCATGTTTATGTCTTTACAAGAAGACATATGCATAATACCTAAACCATTTAGGTAATGTGAAGTCGTTTTTATTATTTCTTGACATTAGTTCTCTATTAGACAACATACATCAATATGTAAAAGTCCTAGTAGAATATAATTAGCCATATTATGTTGTACGTTGCACACTCTAATATTTCTCCCACTTGAGCATGGCACAACATCATATATGAATAATATTAAAATATCACAGATATAATAAGATTTAAGTCATACTCAAATCAAGCTTGTATAGAAGGGTTATGTAGAACTTTATCGTTTAATAAGCAATCATGCATAACTATTTTTAGATAAAATTTCGGGAAGCGACATCAGAAAAGCGACTAGTTATCTTTTAAAATAATATGCAATGAGGCTTAGAAAACTATGATGTTATTTCAAGACAATCAAGAAATTAAGTGGGTCACTTACAATGTGATAAGCTCATAGCTCCCACTGAATAAGACAACATTACAAGTGTGTCCTATGGTTGAAAACTGCATTGCTACCATTAGTTAAGACAACATTTTTAATGTATCTATACTAGTGAAAAAGGAAGTAGCAATTTTTATACTTTCTAGTTCTTTAAATGTATACACATTATAGCCAATGTGAGTCGCGTAGACTAGTAAACATATACATAGATATTCAAAGAAAAGTATCAAGTTCTACTATATTATAATGGGATTTCTATTGATGCCATTAACTTGAAAGTTTTGCATGCAATTCCTCTTTCTACTTTACCTAAAAGGTGTGTAGAATCTTATGGAACTTATTTGAGTAAAGTAAATCTACTAGAAAAACATGCTAGTAATTTCCTTTCCTCTTACGGTTTATTGAGAATTCAATTTCTAATCAAGACTCATACAGTATCTTGACAGTTCATGATGTGTCACTTTGGTAGCTATAGAAGACATGTCCTCTAGTTATCCAGATATCTTAAATATTTCAAGATTTCTAAACCGGAAAGAGGGTTATGAAAATGACTTGATAGCGTAAGATGTTCAACCGTACTTAATCGTTTTGACTTACAAGACAATGCGATTTCTTGAGTAGGTGTGTATTAAGATTGATTAGAATTGAGAAGATTCAAGTGTTCCTATTATAGCTTTCTCATACAAGGAGAAAGGATGGGAACGAGTCTTATTCTTACAAGGAAAGAAGACTTAGTTTGTCTTCTTCTAGCACAAAAGGAAACAAACTTTGTTTACGGTTTGTGTTGCATAAAATCATTAATAGAAATACAAAGTTCATATTTAGTATTTTCGATAATTATCCTTTTAAAATTAACTACCCAAGTTTATAAAAAAAACAATTAATTTTATGAAAAGGCTAAGATCCTCATTGAGGTTCCACCATCACATCAGTTGATCTGCTAGCAATGATAGATTCAATAGGTAGATGACGTTCATCAATTGCAAATCTTGTGCAATTCTTAGATCCTTATGGGACTCATGACACAAGTAAACATTTCACTAAATGTCAAACTGGCATGTTTAGTCCCATCCTTGCCTCGGTCAAGGTCTCACCGTTTTACCGATTAAGTCATCTAATTTGAGAACATGCGAGAATAAGTCTAGGTCTCACGCATAGATAATAATCACCTTGGGTTAGAATTCACATCCGTCACACAAGATGCAAAAAGTAATTGCAAGTGATCTCAACGATTGGACGGCATGACTTAAATTTGAGACGGGTATAAAAGTTTGAGTTACAAATCAAAAGTGTGTACGAGGAAGCATGCATTCATCCATCGTAGCACAAGTTAAAAAAATTTCTTAACTTAAGTCTAATCTTTTTTTAATTTATGCGTGTCAAGTTGTCCAAGTTAAAGACTAATATAAAACCTAAGTGGAAGTATTATTAGTTTAGACAATACATAAAATAAATAGCATTCATAACATGTTATGAATTATTATGAAAACAAGATTTTTGTTTTAAATCGTATTTAAACTTTAGACTAAATCAAAGATTTAGTTTTATAAATGGTTTGTGATTGGTATCAAGTTTTATAAAAATATTTGCAAGTTATAGCAAGATATCAAGCAAATAAGAAACCACACAACCACAAGTATGCAAAGCCTCGAACCGATGAAAAACTTATGCTTGATCTCGTGAGCCATCACGAGGACCAAGAAGTCAACTAAGGGTAAGTCAACACAACCACAAAGTGGGCTCCCACTTGCTCCAAGACCATCTAGAGCAAGTAGAACCCAAAGTGAACATGAGGCCCAAATCTGCCATAAAATTTCAGTCGACTTCTAGGGCCCAAAGCTCATAAAAGGAGTCCTCCCTAGCCTGAGCTGCAGTTGAGACTTTTGAAGGCCCATGAGTTGTGAATTAGCACACCAAAATTGGGCTTCTATCTCCTTATAGAACTCCAGGAAATCGCGTTTTAGTGCAGGTCACTCAGCAGCTCCGAATTTCATAATATGTCTTTAATTCTTTAGCCATTCCCATCCAAGCATCGGTTACAATTGATTTATGACTAAACACATTTAACCTATCATTAAACTACTTTAAAGTGCCCAAACAATGGCTATAAACAACATTAAAAACATATTAATTAAGCCGAAACAATGGCTAACCCCAAAACTGAAATTAAATGCAAATCAACACACAACATGTCATATTTGGTCTAGTTTTCATCGGCTTTGCAAACGAAACATAATAATACCATAATATTATGAATATAACAAGGTGTTGGCTAAGTCCATGGCCAAACATGCATGTATTTGCCATGGAAACAAAATTAAACAACAAGAAACACTTGTTAGCCAACGAAATCGAAGAAATAATCAACAATTAATTAAACCCCCGATTGGTACATGTAACCAATGGCCTTAGGTTATTGAAACCATATTTTAAAAACCTTATAATTATCATATAATTACAGAATAATGGTTATATGGGCTGTTTAAAACTCGTTCCAAGAATCGTTCAAAAAACGCGTTTTTAGGTCATTTTACACGTACCGGTAACAATACCAATTAAGATATGCGTAACCCGTGGCCATGGAATAAAAAATACAGATCATAAGACCATATTATGGTCTGTTTTAACACGAAAATTAAGCCCTTGGGGCTGTTTTAATTGTTTCTTTATTAATCCTCCAAAATCACGCGATTTGGCCACTTTTACGCATACCCGATAATCATATGACATCATATGATGGCTCGTGATACCACTAAAGATGATTATCCATACAAACATGATATGAATAAATAATAAACGCAGCGGAAAGATCACCTATTAACGGATCCATAGAGTCATATGATTAATCAATAAAAATAGAGATAAAAGTATACCTTTGTTGCGTGATTCAGTAAGAACAACCGGAGATAACAAAGGATGTAAGGAGACAATCATCACATGATCTAACCAAGAAACCAAATTCAAAATAGATCACCTCTATGATGTAACACTACACGTCCTTGTATACCCCGTAGATGCTAGTCTATAACCCCGCAACTCTTGAAAACAAGTCTTGAATGAACAAGATTCAAGATTCATGATCAAAACCTCAAAACCCTCTAATTAGGGCTGTATAATTTCGTGGTTTTTGGTCGAGGAAAAGAAAGATGGTGTTTTGGTAACTTGTTTATGGTAATGAATGAGTAGTGAATGCCTAATCAATTCATACTTATTCAAAAAACAAAACCTTCCTTTTCATTTATGTGGTAGGCCACTATAGGGCCCAAATGGGCTTTCCATTTGTTTGTTCTAGTCCAATGGATTAAGTACTTTACTTAGTCATTAGAAGCCCAATAGCAATCCTGAGTTACGTAGGTTATATATATATCGTAAATACATTAGACACGATATATTAAGTGGTACCTCTGTGTATATGTGTGTGACCCCATAGGATCACATGTGTCTAGCCGTATAACTATTTATTATGACACGAGCATACTCCAACAATTATTACGACTGTGATTCATGTAACTATTCAGCTGAGTGGCCGGCTGGTACCGGTTCCCACTCATATGACTGAAAAGATAACTGAATGACGTGTGACATATAACTAAAAGGTATGGACATGAATTGGGATGGAAATCGCCTGGTTAGTGAAGCATCTTCCCATCTGATCGCTTTGATCTAACGCCTTTGTCTTCATCTTGTTGGATCTCCAAGTTGTGAACAACATTAGCATCTCGTAGCGTCTCCAAATAATCAGCATCATCAACGTTTAGTAACATTTCCAAGCTATGAGCGGCATCAGCATCTTGTAGAATATCAACAAGTAGAGTATGCCTGAGATGATTTAGAATCGACTAGCGAATACTCATGGAGTATTGTAAGTGACATACACATAGATTGCGGTACATGTAATACACATGGGATACGGTACATGGAGTACACATGGAATGCACATGAAATGATCGGTATGGGGACGATCATCTGACATGAATTTAAAGGAAAATTATTGATCAAACGGTTAGGAAACTGAACTGGAGTGAGCAATCCTGATAGCCTAGCAATATCAGTGTAGACATCATTCTGGTTGTATAGAGGAAACACCAAAAGGATGGTCAAACAAAATTCAACGATGATTTGCATGAAAGCATGATTAATGAAAACCAACCATGACTATCATAAAAGCAGGATTAAATGAACTCCATTAATGTATAGCATGAGGGCATGATCAACATGATGAAAACATAACTTACATAAAAAGGCATGGAACATAATTGTAGGTCCTCAATTTCTAATGATTGTTACAAGTGATGGATTGATCTAAATAAAGAGAGGGATAGATGAAGAACTTGATATAAACTAGAGAGAGAAAGGAGAGGAGGAAGAGATGTAGAGAGAGAAAGAGATATTTGATAAAATGAAATGTGTGATGAACAAATGACCAACCCCTCCTAACATGCTAGGAGGGGGTATATATAGCCCATCCTACATGTGGGCTATATGGGCTATATTGATTACATATTGGATCACGAGCCCAATACTTGAATATATCATTAGAGTGACCGATCCTTTCTAAATACGTAAAAACGTATTTCCAACAATCTCCCCCTAAGGGAGGCCACTCCAAGTTACAATGTCCTAAATAGTCTATAGCTTGTGATCTATGCTAACAAGATGTGACCGAGACTTTTCTTGGAAAAACATATTTCCAACAATCTCCCCCTAAGGGAGGTCACACCATTTTACAAAATCTTAAACCTAGCATACTATGCATGAGTCTTCAATCTTGTTCTTGTAAATATGCTGATGAGATCTTTGACTTTAGTCTTGAGCATGTTTTCTTGCTTTGACCTTGTGCATTCATCACTTGTGATATTTGCCTCTTCGTGACTTCATGTTCCACATACTTATACTTTTATAAATTCTTGAAAGCTTCAGAGTTTGATACAACGGAAGACTTGACTTTTAGACTTTCTTAAATTTGTTGAAGTATTAAGTGCATACAGTATAAGCATGCAAGAACGACTTCTTTTCAGATAGTACACCGCAATGCCACCTTCTTGTTACGTTGCATAAGACAGTTAGCAACAAAACATATACACGGATGAAATGGCTTTGAACATTTCATTCTAATTCGATAGAATTTTACCTCCGGCCGGTGAAGACCGTTGGACGATATGAAATGTCATACTTGTGGCAGGTAGTTTCAATTAAGAACCTCCTTGACAAGATTTCGCGGGTAAAACCGTTCTCTTTATTCGACCGTCCAAAGCTGACTGCGAACATAAAGAGTGAATCATTTGGATAGAATTATCCGCATGATTGAAGCCGTCAATTCATGTTCCTGGAACAAGTGAAATTCGATGAAGATTTTCACCATCGTTGCTTTCCAGTTATCATGAGCTTGATTCAAATAGAATCTTGCTTGTCACCTACCGCAGTGCTGTTTGATGTTGACACTGGAAGGATTTCCACTCTTCACTGTGAACACTAAAGAGTGCCACTCTGAGTGTTCTGGCAAGATCACTTGGATAATGCGTAGAGGCCCTGGAACAAGTTTAATCTCAATTAAGAGTTAAACCATCGTTTCTTTCCAGTTATCACAAGATTAGTTCTTAAAGAACCGCACGTGTCACCTACCATGAGCTTGTTTGATGTTGGCTCAAGCAGGATTTCCATCTTCATTGTAATACTTTTGTATTACTCAGATGTTCTGGCAATATTACAAGAATATTACGTAGGACTCATAAAAAATTTCTTGTTTTTAAAATTGTGTCCTAATGATACTTTTGATGATCTCGTGGCTCTAGACTCAATAGTGCATTTTTATTTTGGTGAGCGGAGGCTGGAGAGGACTGTCACCTTTTCAATATCATTTATTTGGAGTGAATAAACCGATAGATAACGTGTTGAACTCCGTGACATTAAAACAAATATCTTTTGAGAGATATTTGAGTTGGCTGGGAGGGGTTGTGCATCACATCACTGGGTCCATGCTACTTTGTCTTCAAAATGAGTTGACCCGGTTTCTGCCTAAGTTGTAAGGAGGGCTTCTGTAACACCCCATTTTGATAATGGAAATGTCACATGTAATTATGGCGTGTCATCAAAGCATACAAGGAAAAATGTCTAAACATTACATGACCATAAAAGGAAAATACCGGAATCAAACATCGGTAGTCCAAAGTAAAGCTCATCACACACAAACATAAGTATAGTAAAGGAAAGGACTAAACAATGTCCATAGCAATGTATCAAAAGAAAGGAAATGCATAAAGTAAAGAAAGGCTAGAAAGCTTCCAGTCCATATGCACGTACGCTTAAAGTCTACGAGCGTCCCTTAGTACCTGCAGTTTTGGGAACATAGAAAAGGAAAACGGCTGAGCAATACGCTCAGTGCACGGATGTACAATAAAGCATGAATAGGATATGCATATAACATATAACAGCGGAAGAAACTAAGTCCCGAGTAACCTGGTTAAGTCTTGATAAAACTGGTTTTATAGTTTGAAAAGCCTTATGTTTATCTTGTAAAAACTGTTTATCATATTTTTACCATTAGCCAATATAGGTCATGAAAATCCACCGTGCATGAATACTTGGAGGGGTGACCTCATCATGCAAATTAGAGGGGCTGCCTCTAATTTAATATAAAAATTTTGGGTAGGAGGGATCAGCTCCTTGTGAAGGATGCAAGGCACACACCACATTCACCATGAAATCTTAACTGAAAACATGTAACTAGGATGCACCCATACGCCCCACATGATAAATATAATATAAATGGCCAAAAGCTGAAGGGACGCCACGAGCAATCACTCTGCCGTGGTGAAGTCATAACACTAGTGCCTCTAATGTTATGGTTATGGTACCTCCATAACTAGGTGAAACTGGTCATGCATGTATATGGCTATAGGTATTCTAAATTAAACATAAGCAATTCAAACACATAACTTATACTACGGGGAAACATTTGGCTGCATACGGGGAATCCTAATAAGGAAGGAATGTCCATACTGAAAGGACGGGAATCCGTACCTTATGTCCAGTGAACGAAGAAGACGAACTGAGAGGAATCCTACTTCCGTATCACTAATGCTACATAAATACATACATGAATAAGTATCTGCTTACTAAATACGTAACTGGTTTTATGTCATGTCTTAGCTTATTTATATGTTCTTATCATGTTTTACTGTTTTAAGCCTTAAACTGTGTTTATCTTATATTCTGTTTACTCTGATTAAGTGTTTCTGATATTTCATGTATTATTATACTTACTGTGTAATAATAAGTAACTTTCCAAAAATAGCAGGTTTCCTAAAATAGAAAGTTTCCAAAAATAGAAAGTTTCCAAAAATAGAAAGTTACCAAAAATAGAAAGTTCCCAAAAATAGAAAGTTTCCAAAAATAGAAAGTTTCCAAAAATAGAATTACTGCTTAAAATAGATAAGTTTCTAAAAATAGAAAGTTTCCATAAATAGATTAGCTGCCTTATTTAGATAAGTTTCCATAAATAGATTAGCTGCCTGAAATAAATAAGTTTCTAAAAATAGAAAGTTTCCATAAATAGATTAGCTGCCTTATTTAAATAAGTTTCTAAAAAATAGAAAGTTTCCATAATTAGATATAAGCTGGTTAAATAAGCTAAGTATATAAGCCTAAGTGTTTTCATGATTATTTCTAAGTCATATGATATAATATATAGTTTATTAATTATTTCATGTAATTACAATAAACTATAGGTTAAAATATCTAATTAAAGTATATCATGTTTTTAATTAAATAAAGTTAAATACTTAGGTTAAAACATGTATTATTATTTATTAATAATATAACCTAAGTCATGTTAATTAATTAATTATAACCATGGTTTTTAAATAATTAATTAATTATAAGTCTAAAAATATAAAAATACTTAGGTTAATAATTTCATGATTTTAATAATTAATATAACCTAAGTCATGTTATTAAATTAATCATGTCATGTTTATTAATTTAATTTTAACATAAGATTATAAAAAAAAAATAATCTTAACATACACCGTGAACCAGATCTTGACTAAGGACCATGAACCGGACATGAAATCAACACCATACCCCGAACCACTTCGGGGTTCCCTTTGTCTTGTTGCTACCGTGGGACCCACACCAACCAACCGGGACCATATGGTCTCGGTGGTGGTCGAATAGCCAAACCGAGACCCCCTCGGGTTTGGTTTAGACGCCGGCCAAGAACAAACACCCCTAAAACACCCATTTTGATTTATTCCAAAACCAATTTCATGTTAGATCTATGTTTTAATTAGGTTTTTTTTAAAAAAAACACATCATGTTCTTAATTATTTAAAAGATCAAATCAAAAGAAAAGGGATAAAAGAATTACCGAATGCGTGGATCTAAACAACGATGAACAAACACGAACGCTAGCACCAAAACCAAGATCAAAGATCAAATAAACACCTCCTTGGTGTGTTTATGGGTGGTGGCTAAAAAAGAAAAAGAAGGAGGAGGAAGAACTTTTTTAGGTTTTGTAAAAATCTTCTGTAAAAGTGAAAATGAGTAGTGATCTTTTCCTTTTACCCTTCTTAGTAAATTTTGAGATGGGCTTGGCCCATCTCTCCCTTGTTTCCGCGGTTAGGGGCCCCACATGAGGTACCCGTACCGTTTTCCGTGTCTCGTTGTTTAATTACTCGTTCGTGATTATTTGTGTTCGCGTTTAATGTGTTCTCGTTAGATAATTACCGTGACCTAATATATTTATTTACGCTCGTAATAAATATATATACGTAATTAATAATAGTTCATGATTTAATTACGTTCATGATTTCATGATCGCATGTTCGTGATTAATTATTGTCAAATAATTATTGCGTGCTCGTGCGTAGTAAATACTTATCGTGTTCTAACACGTACGTAATACGTAAAATCCTAACACGTAATCATAATCATACCATAATAGGAAAGTTTTAATCTAGTACGTACGATCTTAAGGGTACTATTCATGGTAAAAGCATGCGGGTTTTACAACTCTTCCCCCCTAAAAAGAATAATTCGTCCCGAATTATAGATAAAGTAAACTGGAAAAGAAGAACATACCCGAATTCAAAATATGAAATGAGGGTAAGAAGCCCGGATAGACTCCTCTGTTTCCCGAGTGGCTTCATGCTCGGTATGATCCCTCCATAGGATTTTGACGAATGGAATCGTCTTCCTTCTCATGACTCGTTCTTGTCTCTCAAGAACTCGTTCGGGTTCTTCTATAAAAGTGAGATCTTTACGTATCTGTTCCAGTGGATACTGAACCATGTGAAGGGGATGATACTGGTACCCTCTGAGTAAGGACACATGAAACACATTGTGCACATGCGAAAGCTGCGGAGGTAACGCCAATCGGTAAGATACTTCACCGACTCGTTCAATGATATCAAACGGTCCGATGAAACGAGGACTGAGCTTCCCTTTAATCCCGAAGCGTCTAACACCACGTGCCGGCGAAACCTTAAGGAAGACGTGATCTCCTATGTTAAAATGTATGTCCCTACGATGCTTATCGGCGTAACTCTTCTGACGTGACCGTGCTTCCTGAATTTTCTGCTTAGCTACTACGATCTTTTCGTTGGTCATCTCTATGATTTCTGGTCCTTCAAGTGTTTGCTCGCCAACCTGATCCCAATAGATTAGGGCGCGACACTTTCTGCCATACAACATCTCGAAAGGAGCACACTTGATACTTGTGTGCCAACTGTTGTTGTATGCAAACTCTACCAAACAGATGTAATCGTCCCAATCACCGTCCATTCCAACGCACATGACCTCAACATATCTTCTAATGTCTGAATGGTTCGTTCCGACTGTCCGTCCGTTTGAGGGTGAAAAGCCGTGCTAAGCTTAAGTTGTGTACCCCAAGCTTTCTGCAGACTCTTCCAAAAGCGCGAAGTGAATCGAGGATCTCTGTCTGAGACGATGCTGGATGGTGCACCGTGGAGTCTCATGATCTCTCTTCTGTACGTATCGGCGAGTTTACATAGCGAATCTTCCTTGCGGATCGGTAAGAAATGAGCTGATTTGGTAAGTCGATCTACGATAACCCAAATTGCATCGTGCTTCCTCTTGGTAGGCGGAAGACCAGTAACAAAATCCATGGTGATTTTGTCCCACTTCCACTCTGGAATATATAACGGTTGAAGGAGACCGCCAGATCGTTGATGCTCAATCTTAACTTGCTGACAGGTAAGACATTTGGAGACATAAGTGGCCACATCCTGTTTCATACCACTCCACCAAAAGTACTGTTTGATGTCATGGTACATCTTAGTCGAACCAGGATGTATAGAGAATGGGGAGCTATGAGCTTCAGCTAACAAGGCTTCCCGGAGTTCTTGGTTATCAGGAACACAAAGTCTCGTGCCCTGCCATACGATACCATCTGCATCTACTCTGAATTCTGTCTGTTTCTCCAAAT
Organism: Glebionis coronaria; assembly: GCA_025667525.1. NCBI lineage: Eukaryota > Viridiplantae > Streptophyta > Magnoliopsida > Asterales > Asteraceae > Glebionis > Glebionis coronaria. The sequence goes on along the minus strand of CM046875.1, from coordinate 569,445,778 downwards.
TCTGCACTATCGCCCAGATTTCTTCGTCATCCTTCTAAGCTTCCTTGATCTTAGAGAGTAACTCGGGTTCTACTCTAAGATTAGCACAGTAACCGTGTTGTCCACGTAGCATGATTTCGATGTCAAAGTCGCTCCAAGTCTCTTATGATTTCCTCTTCGATTTTAATGTCGTTGATCATTCCGGACTTCCTCCTAAGGGCATCTGCTACTACATTTGCCTTTCCGGGATGATACTGTAGATTAATGTCATAATCCTTCAACAGCTCTAACCATCTCCTCTGCCTCATGTTCAATTCACGTTGAGTGAAGATATACTTCAAGCTCTTGTGGTCCGTGAAAATGCCACATGATTCTCCATACAAGTAGTGCCTCCATATCTTCAATGCAAACACCACTGCTGCAAGTTCCAAGTCATGCATGGGGTAATTTTCTTCATAAGGCTTAAGGTGCCGTGAAGCGTACGCGATCACTTTCCCATGTTACATGAGAACACAACCAAGTCCCTTCCCCGATGCATCACTGTAGATTTAAAATCCACCCGTACCAGATGGGAGAGTAAGAATAGGTGCAGATACTAGCTTCTGCTTCAGGTCTTCAAAGCTCTTCTCTCGTTCTTCAGTCCAGACGAATTTCTCCCCTTTCCGCATTAGTTTGGTCAATGGTAGTGCTAAGCGGGAAAAGTTCTCCACGAACCTACGGTAATAACCAGCTAAGCCTAAGAAGCTGCAGACTTCCGTCGCTGATGTCGGCCTTGGCCACTTAGTAATGGCCTCAACCTTCGCTAGATCCATAGTGATTCCTTCTGCTGATACAATGTAACCTAAGAATGCCACCTTGTCTAACCAGAACTCACACTTAGAGAATTTAGCATACAGCTGCTTCTGGCGAAGAATCTGTAGTACTATACGAAGATGGTCTTCGTGTTCCTCCTTGGACTTTGAGAAAATCAGGATGTCACCGATGAAGACAATGACGAACTTGTCCAGAAATTCATGAAAGATTCTGTTCATCAAATCCATGAACACTGGTGGAGCATTTGTCAGGCCGAATGGCATAACTACAAACTCGTAGTGGCCATAGCGGGTACGAAAAGCAGTCTTAGCGATATCCTGCTCCCTGACCCGTAGCTGATGATAGCCTGACCTAAGATCAATCTTGGAGAAGTGTTTGGCCCCTTGGAGTTTTTCAAACAGATAGTCAATACGTGGCAGTGGATATCTATTCCGGATAGTAATCTTGTTGAGCTCGCGATAGTCTATGCAAAGACGCATACTGCCGTCCTTCTTTTTAACAAACAAGACCGGTGCGCCCCATGGAGATGCGCTCGGTCGAATGAAACCTCGTTCAAGAAGTTCTTGCAGTTGATCCTTCAGCTCCTTCAGCTCTATGGAAGCCATTCGATAAGGATCCTTGGAGATCGGTTCAGCTCCTGGAATAAGCTCGATACTGAATTCCACTTCTCGTGCAGGTGGTATGCCCGAAAGTTCTGTTGAAAAACATCTTGGAATTCCAACACTATAGGTTGATGCTGAATTGATGGGGATTCAGCATCCATGTCATGAACCGTAGCTAGATAACCCTCGCAGCCATGTGACAGTAGTGCACGTGCTTGCAGGGTAGATATGACTTGTACAGACCGTCCGGGTATGAACCCGTTATGAATGTACTCTGGTGCATTAACATCACCGAAGATAACTCGATATGAATGGCAGTCTATGGTAGCATGATGCTTGGATAGCCAATCCATGCCCAAAATCATGTCGAAGTCGTTCATGTCCAGCGGAAGTGCATCAATAGGTCGAACCTTATCGTCAAATTCTAGGGGAAGACTCTTGTATACATGGGTGATTATTACAGAGTCCCTCAAAGGCGTGGAAATAGTAAGCCTATTTTCTAGTGGCATGGGGAGCATCCTAATGTTCTTAGCATAAACATTAGAAATGACCGAGTGAGTAGCAACCGTATCGAAAAGAACACATGCAGCTTGACCATACATATACAAGATTCCAGTGATGGTACCTATAGACTTGTTGGCCTGGTCCCGAGATGTCGTGTAGACATGCCCGGTGGTAGGAGGCGGCTTGGAATCAGCATGTCCTGATGTACCCTCCATCTTGCCCTTACGACAATCCTTCATGATATGGCCAGGAAGACCACACTTGAAGCATGCGTCAGTGTTACGGCGACATGGCCCTGGGTGCCTACGGTGGCAAGTAGAGCAAAGAGGATGAGTAAATCCTCCAGCAGGTGCTCTGGCTGGCTGGGAACCTGATAAAACATTTTACATAAGACATGATAAATGGGTATAAAGGACAATGCGGATAATCGTAAGATTGAATACAAGTGATAGCTGGACGGCTAAACTGTGAACCTCTCTGGTTCTGGTCCCTACCGTTTCCATGGTTCCTGGTAGAAGTTTTGCTAAAGTGTCAGAATATGAGTTATAACATGAAATCATAAGAAATTGCGTAAGTATTAGGACCTGCTGCTGTTGGAATGTCCAACGTTGTTACGGTAATTATCATTATCGCCACGCCTATCCGTAGCAGAACGATCGTTAGTCTGACTGTTTCCCTTGGGCTGATGAGGCTGCTGCTGAGTAGCCGGCTGAGACCGGTCCCTAGTTTTTTGCCTGGAAGATACAATTAAAGAGATGAATAATTGACATATATGGAAAGAATACGGGTTGATCACCGCTTGAATACGAATGTTTACCTCTTGTCGGGTCTCTCAGCTTCCCCGAACTCATCTCTCTCCTGCAGCATCTCCAGCTTACGTGCTGCATCGGCCACTTGTGCTACAATGTTGAACGTAGCACACCCCAGATTGTTTGCGACCGATGTGCGAAGAGCCCACCTAAAGTGGTGTGCCTGCTCTTCAGGAGTACCTGCTGCTGCACCAAGGAAACCAGCTAAGCGAAGAAAGCGCGGCATAAACTCGTTGCTATTCTCCCCAGCTCTCTGTCGGATCCCATGGTACTCTCTCTTGAGCTTGTCCTGCTCAGCCTTGGGAAAGAACTGCTCCATCACCTTGTCTTTGAACTGAGCCCAAGTCAAACCAGCAACCGACTCGTCACCACCCTCAGACTGCATCAATGCCAACCACCAATTTAGCACATCGCCTTCGAACCGATAGCATGCCAACCTCGCCTTGTATGCGGGGTCACAACCCATAGCATTGAAAATCTTCTCGATATGAGCCAACCAGCTTTCAACATCACTGGGGCTATCTGTCTTCTCAAAAGCTCGAGGACGAAGTTTGTTGAATCTTTCCAGCCATACTGCTAATGTCACTGGAGGAGGAGGAGGAGGAGGAGGTGCCTGATTATGCTGCTGATTGTTGGCAGCTTGAACTTCAGCCCTGATGTCGTTCCTCAGTTGAGGAAGCAAAGCTTGCATAGCAGCTTGAATTGCAGCATGGAGTTGTTCCTGTTCGCGTGTGAGAACCATCTGACAGTATAACATAAGACATATGATTAAACAAATCAAAACATAAAATATATATACATGAAAAAAATTTATACCAAAATTTCAAGAGAAAAATTTTATGCAAGAAAATTTTGTGTATGAATGCATGATGCAGTTTTATGAAAACTTTTGTATGCTCGAGAGTGAACGCCTATGGTCAGTTCACCCAAAACAAAAGACATGGCGAGGAGACGCCTATGGGTCGGTCCCAAATTTAAAAGTTTCGATAAAACACATGCGACTAAATAGGACCAGTCCTGTACCAACCATTACTTAGTCATAAATCTGCGACAATGACATATATATGTATGCGTAAAAATGATGAATGCATGAAAACAACAGTCAGTTCTAGGAAAACCGTAGTGACTACCCACTAATCACAGGTCATATTTGAGAGCCTACAGGTCGAAGCCTTGGCTCTAATACCATAATTGTAACACCCTATTTTGATAATGGAAATGTCACATGTAATTATGGCGTGTCATCAAAGCATACAAGGAAAAATGTCTAAACATTACATGACCATAAAAGGAAAATACCGGAATCAAACATCGGTAGTCCAAAGTAAAGCTCATCACACACAAACATAAGTATAGTAAAGGAAAGGACTAAACAATGTCCATAGCAATGTATCAAAAGAAAGGAAATGCATAAAGTAAAGAAAGGCTAGAAAGCTTCCAGTCCATATGCACGTACGCTTAAAGTCTACGAGCGTCCCTGAGTACCTGCCGTTTTGGGAACATAGAAAAGGAAAACGACTGAGCAATACGCTCAGTGCACGGATGTACAATAAAGCATGAATAGGATAAGCATATAACATATAACAGCGGAAGAAACTAAGTCCCGAGTAACCTGGTTAAGTCTTGATAAAACTGGTTTTATAGTTTGAAAAGCCTTATGTTTATCTTGTAAAAACTGTTTATCATATTTTTACCATTAGCCAATATAGGTCATGATAATCCACCGTGCATGAATACTTGGAGGGTGACCTCATCATGCAAATTAGAGGGGCTGCCTCTAATTTAATATACAAATTTTGGGTAGGAGGGATCAGCTCCTTGTGAAGGATGCAAGGCACACACCACATTCACCATGAAATCCTGACTGAAAACATGTAACTAGGATGCACCCATACGCCCCACATGATAAATATAATATAAATGGCCAAAAGTTGAAGAGACGCCACGAGCAATCACTCCGCCGTGGGGAAGTTATAACATCAGTGCCTCTAATGTTATGGTTATGGTACCTCCATAACTAGGTGAAACTGGTCATGCATGTATATGGCTATAGGTATTCTAAATTAAACATAAGCAATTCAAACACATAACTTATACTATGGGGAAACATTTGGCTGCATACGGGGAATCCTAATAAGGAAGGAATGTCCATACTGAAAGGACGGGAATCCGTACCTTATGTCCAGTGAACGAAGAAGACGAACTGAGAGGAATCCTACTTCCGTATCACTAATGCTACATAAATACATACATAAATAAGTATCTGCTTACTAAATACGTAACTGGTTTTATGTCATGTCTTAGCTTATTTATATGTTCTTATCATGTTTTACTGTTTTAAGCCTTAAATTGTGTTTATCTTATATTCTGTTTACTCTGATTAAGTGTTTCTGATATTTCATGTATTATTATACTTACTGTGTAATAATAAGTAACTTTCCAAAAATAGTAGGTTTCCTAAAATAGAAAGTTTCCAAAAATAGAAAGTTTCTAAAAATAGAAAGTTACCAAAAATAGAAAGTTTTCAAAAATAGAATGTTTCAAAAAATAGAAAGTTTCCAAAAATAGAAAGTTTCCAAAAATAGAAAGTTTCCAAAAATAGAATTACTGCTTAAAATAGATAAGTTTCTAAAAATAGAAAGTTTCCATAAATAGATTAGCTGCCTTATTTAAATAAGTTTCCATAAATAGATTAGCTGCCTGAAATAAATAAGTTTCTAAAAATAGAAAGTTTCCATAAATAGATTAGCTGCCTTATTTAAATAAGTTTCTAAAAAAATAGAAAGTTTCCATAATTAGATATAAGCTGGTTAAATAAGCTAAGTATATAAGCCTAAGTGTTTTCATGATTATTTCTAAGTCATATGAATAATATATAGTTTATTAATTATTTCATGTAATTACAATAAACTATAGGTTAAAATATTTAATTAAAGTATATCATGTTTTTAATTAAATAAAGTTAAATACTTAGGTTAAAACATGTATTATTATTTATTAATAATATAACCTAAGTCATGTTAATTAATTAATTATAACCATGGTTTTTAAATAATTAATTAATTATAAGTCTAATAATATAAAAATACTTAGGTTTATAATTTCATGATTTTAATAATTAATATAACCTAAGTCATGTTATTAAATTAATCATGTCATGTTTATTAATTTAATCTTAACTTAAGATTATAAAAAAAATAATAATCTTAACATACACCGTGAACCGGATCTTGACTAAGGACCATGAACCGGACATGAAATCAACACCATACCCCGAACCACTTAGGGGTTCCCTTTTGTCTTGTTGCTGCTGTGGGACCCACACCAACCAACCGGGACCATATGGTCTCGGTGGTGGTCGAATAGCCAAACCGAGACCCCCTCGGGTTCGGTTTAGGCGCCGGCCAAGAACAAACACCCCTAAAACACCCTTTTTGATTTATTCCAAAACCAATTTCATGTTAGATCTATGTTTTAATTAGGTTTTTAAAAAAAAACACATCATGTTCTTAATTATTTAAAAGATCAAATAAAAAAAAGGGTTAAAAGAATTACCGAATGCGTGGATCTAAACAACGATGAACAAACACGAACGCTAGCACCAAAACCAAGATCAAAGATCAAATAAACACCTCCTTGGTGTGTTTATGGGTGGCGGCTAAAAAAGAAAAAGAAGGAGGAGGAAGAACTTTTTTAGGTTTTGTAAAAATCTTTTGTAAAAGTGAAAATGAGTAGTGATCTTTTCCTTTTACCCTTCTTAGTAAATTTTGAGATGGGCTTGGCCCATCTCTCCCTTTTTGCCGCGGGTAGGGGCCCCACATGGGGTACCCGTACCGTTTTCCGTGTCTCGTTGTTTAATTACTCGTTCGTGATTATTTGTGTTCGCGTTTAATGTGTTCTCGTTAGATAATTACCGTGACCTAATATATTTATTTACGCTCGTAATAAATATATATACGTAATTAATAATAGTTCGTGATTTAATTACGTTCATGATTTCATGATCGCATGTTCGTGATTAATTATTGTCAAATAATTATTGCGTGCTCGTGCGTAGTAAATACTTATCATGTTCTAACACGTACGTAATACGTAAAATCCTAACACGTAATCATAATCATACCATAATAGGAAAGTTTTAATCTATGTGTTAAAGTACTTGTTGCATCATAATGCGTAACATCTAAAAATAACAGGTTTCCTAAAACAGTAAGTTTCTAAAAATAGAAAGTTTCTGTATTTAAAAATAAACTTGATTAATAATATATAATATAAACCATAGTGTTTAATAAGCATAAAATATATACTTCATGATTATACAGTAAAGTTTATTAAATAAATACTTAAGCTAGAAATAATAATCATTAATTAATAATAAAATGCTTGGTTTTTCTTGAGATTATTAATTAATAAACTGACATGATAATTTAATAAACTTAACATTAGCTAGATGATTAAATAATTAAATTAAGGTACGGTTATTAATTTAATTACGTAGATAAATACTTAGGTTAATTCCATTAACTAAAATATAACCTAAGTGCATGATTAATCTAATCATAACGTGCATTTAATAATTAGATTAACAACTTATTAGTAACTTTTTCGTGTTGTACCCGAGCCTACCGAGACACCCATGTCTCGGTGGCACCAAACAAACAAACTAACATTAAGACCTAAAACAGTGCTGTCCCATATATACTGTTTTCCAGTTCTATCCAAGATATACACACAACATTGTCCAATAAATCAACACAGTTCTGTCCGATATCTTTATCCTAGTGCTGCCTGATATATAATTCCTTGTGTTATCCGATATAAGCTGCTGCCTTACTTGCTTGTTCCTGCTGTTTGTTATTAGTACCCCCTGGTTTAACATTTTACCTGTTGTCGTGTATTACTACCCCCTGCCATGACTTGTGTTCCTGCTGCCTAGTTACTCTACCCACTGGTTTCTATTAGTTCACCACCGAGACACCATGTGTCTAGGTTCCCACTGTTTTCAACCAAACCACCCATGTTGGGGTGTTTGGGCTTGCGAATGCTAAGGAAAAACCACCACCGACCCTTGTAAGGGTGAGACTGGTAGAAAAATATATACCACCGAGAGCTATGGTGCTCTCGGTTTTTGTGCCACCACAAAACACAAATAAATCCCGAACCCTTTAATTTATTCCTGTTAATCTTTATGTTTTTACATACGTATTAAAGATTCTTGATTATTAACATGATTAAATAAACCAAAGATCGAGGATTAAACGATTACCTATTGCGTGTTATCGTTTAGGAAAAATAACACGAATACAAACCTATGATTCTTGGATTAAACTCGCGTTCCTCCTGGTTTCTTGGTGAGCAGTTGACGGCAGAACCCAAAGAAGAAAAAAACGACCGTTGTGGCTTGTTATCGTTGTGGCTTGTTTTTGTTTTAGGGTTTAGACTGTTTCCCAATTCAACATATACTCCCCCACGTCTGATTTTTTTTCATCGACCCAGAAACCCCAAGTGGGCCTTGAGCCCAAGTCTATTTATTTTTTTAACCAGTCGTCCAAACAAAAGGCCAATTACTTTTGTTTTCAAATTCACACCTTGTTATTTGTTACGCGAATTCGTGCCCTAAATGTCGTGACAAATTCTTTTTTGGTGATTTTACTTGTTATACGTAAATATTAAAATACGCAATTACTTGTCGTGTTTAATTAATATACGTGATAATTATATTATTGTTCGTGTTGCGTGTCGTATATTTATAATTCGTAAAGTGTTAAATTTATCCGTAAATTTATGAAATTTATGTTCTAAGGTATTTTTAAAACGGGTTTTACAATGTCAATGACACTCTAGTGCCCGACTCTACATTCTACAAATTATACTATTTGGGCCGTGAGATTAAAGTGCTCATTAATGTATACGGAATATGGGAAGCACTCTAACCAGAAGAAGAAGTGGATGACAAGAAAAACACAACGGCTATTGCATTCTATTTCAAGCATTTCCCGAACAACTCATTTTACAAGTTTCACATCATACAAAAGCCGTAGATATACGGGAAGACTGAAAGCACGATTCGTGGGTGACAAAGTCAAGGATGCTAGACTACAATCACCTGAATCAGAATTTGAATCCTTGAAAACGGAAGACTCTGAATCACATGATGAATTCACCGGGAAAATTAGTCAACTCGTGTCATAAGCAAACAATCTTGGTTCAACGATCGATAACAAAAGATTGGTTCAAAAACTTCTAGAATCTGTCCCAACAAAATTCATTCAAATTGTTGCTGCAATTGAACAATTCGCCGATCTTAAAACCATGTCATTTAAAGAATCTATTGGAAGATTAAAAACTTATGAAGAACACATTAAGAAGCCAAATAAAGAAGAAGATACATATGATAGACTTCTATACGCTATTACACGAGACAAGGAAGATGGAAAAAAGCATAGTTGTAAACGTCGCGGTTATAAGAAGTCAAATCAAGATAAAGGAAAAAACCAAGGTAGAATTTGGAAATCATGAAAGAATAAAGATGGTAACCAATTCCAACAAGAAAAAATTCACATTAAATGTTTCAAGTGCCACAACTTTGGACACTTCAAACATGAATGCACTAAGAAAGAGGATGAGGTTAATCTCGTTCAATAAGAAGATGATGAACTGATGGTAGGTGCACCACTCCTATAAACAAAATTGAAGATTAAAGATATTTGATAATTAAGGGGGATAATATTATGAATAATTGTCAAAATAAATAAACATTAGTCTAATTATTATTATGTATATAGTATAGTTTTATGTAATTTTAATTCTAGGGTTAGAAGGAAAGGTTGTGATAGTTAGAAAGAATAACCACTACCAGTAACCGCCAACCGAACCATTGTGATGGTTGGAGGGTGACTTTTCAATTAGTATAGATAGGACCTTTGTAAGAGGGGTTGGAGTCGTCGCGTGAAGGTCTGACGTCGAGCCATAGCGTGAAAAACACCAACGACGGATGACTCCGTGGGTTGGCGCCAAGGTCCTTGTTCCGTCGGCACCAGCCCACGCCGTTCGGACATTAATTATTTTTTTTTAATTTTTTTGAAAATAACTGCTATATGACCGTTTGGGGAGCGGATTTAAAAAAACCCTAAAACCTATTTTTGCACTTCTAAAAATCCTATAAAAACCCCATAAATATTTGAGTAAAGTACATTTTTGGTCCTCATGGTTTGACGGGTATAACGGTTTTGGTCCCAACATTTGAAAAGTAACGGATCCAGTCCTATTTTGCTTGACCCGTAACACTTTTAATCCCAAACGTTAGTTGACTAACAGTTGACTGTGAAATTTACATAAAATGACAAAAATGCCCTCACTTTTATAATAATAATAATACTAATATTGTTATTAGATGTTCACCCACCCCCACCCCCACCCACTGTAGTCTTAAAATCCACCCTAATTATTTGTATCCTCAAATCCGCCGTCACCACCACCAAACACTCCTACCTCTATGGCGGCTCCTCGAAATAATCACCATTCCAAATGGACATGGATCTTTAATAATAAACACAACCCTCAGGAACGCCCAATCTAAAACCCCTTCTTAAAAGATATTGATCGCATCACGTCGTCTTTTTCAATCACAAACATTCCAGATTACATCAATGCAAAAAGGTTATGGGAAAAATATCAACATTATGGATGCATCGTGGATACATATATCGTGAGAAAAACATCCAAATCCGGTAGAAGATTTGGATTTGTTAGGTTCAAGGGTATCCACAATTAATGAGGTTGATTTTGCAAGAAAGCTTTCTAACCTTTGGATCTATATGCATCATGTCTTTGCTGCGGTTGCAACACACCCCCGATCTCCTTCAAAGCCACATCTCCACAAACCTGCCAACCTGAATGTTACCGAGATCCCTAAACCTATTCTCCCCCCCACATATGCTTCCTTTGCTAACTATGGCAAATCTTTGTCTTCTAAAGCAAATGACACTGAAGGTAGGATCATGAACTTATCATAATTGAGGACTCATCAGAGGTTGTCCTCGTTAAGGTCAAAGAGGTGAAAACTATGATCAGTATGTATAGATTTGTCGTAATGAAGGTTTTATCAATATTAAGATCTATCATACAGGTGGTCTTTGGTCTTGGATCATATTCCCAAATGCTACCACATGTAAAACTATACGGAGTAATATGTTTTTTGTTTTTTATATGGAGAAAAAATTCAAGTGAATTTATGAATGTTAGCATAATAATATTATTATTAAAAATAAGTTTTAAAGATAAATGAAGAAAAAAAGAAATATGTATTAGTTTAAGTATGTGTGAATGAAAAGACAAATTTTCCCTCACAACTAACAGTCAAAGTTAGTCAAACTAACGTTTGGGACCAAAAGTGTTACGCGTCAAGCAAATAGGACTGAATCCGTTACTTTTCAAATGTTGGGACCAAAACAGTTATACCCGGCAAACATTGAGGACCAAAAATATAGTTAACTCTAAATATTTTATACTTCTCACATACTTCATCTTCTCTATTTCTTCCATCCAAAAAAAAGAATCTTAACCGCAACCCAAATTGGATTTCCGGTATGCTTTCCGACCCAACCAACAAAACGCCGGGGCCGTTTTCAAACCTGAACCCCCAAATGAATTACTATCCTAGTTTCGCCCCCCAATTTCAAAGCCAAGGGAAATTGTTGATGTTTCAACAATTTAAAATGCAACAATTTCAACAACAACAACAACCGTATCCATTTTCCACTTCCCAACCCCATTCCGAGCATGAATCGCACCATGTTGATGAAGTTCAAGATTCCAAAGATGAAGAAGCGCCGGTTCCGACTCCGACGTCGAAGCCTAGACGTAAGAAGTCGGATTTGCAGAAAAATAAAGAGAAAGAAGACGTTCCACAAATTACTTCGTAATGTGTGGACCCAACAGTAGGAGGATCTTTTGACGAAATGTTTTATTCAAGTGTATGAGGATCCGAAAACCAGAGCCGATAAATAAAAGAATACTTTTCGGTACAAAATTCAAAATGCCTACAATAAAAAAACCGTGAAAGAAGGTTATAGTGTGCGTACCAAGAACATGTTGACTGGCAAGTGGACTCCAATGAATACCGCGGTTACAAAGTTTAATGATTTGATGAATGAAATCGCGGTTCATAGTGGGGAGAACGATAATGATTGGATGGCAATGGTGTACAAGTTGTACGAAACGGTCGTTGGAGGTGAGTTTAAGCACCGGGGTGCTTCGATTTTTTTGAATGACAAGCACAAGTGGAAAAATCCCGAGTCAACTCAAGCAAGAAGATGTCGTGTTATGGGCACCGATGACGAACCGGAAGACTTTGGGCCTGATGTGTTGCCTCGACCACCCGATCTATTTCGACTTAATAAAAGTCAACGCACCAACTCTAACTCGACCGCTAGCTCCGGTTCTAATCCGACCGCGTACCAAGAGTTCATGGCGGAACAATACAAGTTAGACCAAGAAGCCAAATTGTCCGTGCTTGTCGGAGAGAGCGACGACCAAAGGCGGTTGATCCAATCTCAAAGGATTTCAGAGGACATGCGTTTGCTCCAAATTGACACGAGCCGTATGAGTCCAGGCAACGCTGCTATCGTCGAGGCCCAAAAGGCACGAGTTCGAGCAACATATGAATCTCGAGACTAGTCGGCGCCACTAAATCTATGTTTTTTTTTATTTTATATTTTTTTTTATTTCTATGTCTTTTATTTTAATTTTAAAGTTCTATTTTTTAGTTTTAAATAAAATTTTATTTTAATTTTAAATGTTTTTGTTTTAAAAAAATAAATAAATCCTCTGGCCCCAGAAAAGTTATGACACACCACTCTTCCTGAAAACTGGTTACATAGCAATTCTGATGCCATATTCCACTTTGTCGACGTGGCACCACTTTTTGGCTACGACACCAACTCTATGGCTTTACCGCTCTTTGTGCTCTAAAGCAAATTCAATTATAAAAGACCTTTATAAATAGGACCTTTGTAAGGCAAATTCAATTGTACAAATTACTTACCGGACCAAATTATGAGATTTAGCTGATTAGTGCTTTTATGGTCTGAGGTCATTTTGTATAAATGTTGATTAGCAAAGTACACCTTTATTAGAATTAGATACTCTAGAAATTACGTAAGTGTAAACTCTAAAGACCATCCCTAGACGTATGCCCAATCTGAACTTCCAGTCACTTGAGTTATCCTTATGACGACAAATAACTATTGGTTTTGGTTAGCAAAATCCTTTATTTTGTCATGATTGAAGGTTTATTCTTCCATTAGACTATGACCCTACTCAAACATGTATCTTGCTATTAAAAGGAGTGCAAAGTAGCACTAGATTGCCTATTAATATACTAATTTTAATGCCAGTGCACGCACGAGGATAAATTAAGTACTAAAAAATTTGTTATTGTGATTTTATGTATATTATATATATTTTTTAAAACATCTAATTTTATTTGTTTAAATGGTTGAATATGTTATTCTTTTAGTGACCATGTAAATTAATATAAACTTCACCTCAACTTAAGTGTCAAAATAGAAAGACAATAATTTGTGTTTTTATTTGAATATTTATAATTGGAAAATTGAAATACATTTCTTTTTAGGGCAAATGGCACAAAAATATTTTCAACTTAGGGTCTGTTTCCAATCAAGGTACTCTTCTTTTTTTACACATAAAGGATGCCAACTTTATTTTTAGCCGATTTGGGTTTTTTTACTTAGGTGTTAAAAAGTTAACGGCCAATTTTGTTACTTCCTTAAATGAATCTTTTTAAAAATTGAGGGTACTTTGCACAAATTTAATTATTCTGGAACCATTTTTGTTATTTCCCTAAATCTCATAAATACTTACGTGATAAGAAAAAAACCCTATGCACTCCATGTTATAGAATGAAAAAACAACATAATTTCCTACGTGATAAAAAAATACCGACTGCATACAACAACAGCTCTTTGCAATCCAGGTATGATAATTTTGATTACTTTAAAAAAATGGTATTTTTGTGGTTTCTAGTTTGTATTGAAATTAGTTTATAGGCCATTTAATTGCTTGTAAGTGTAACAAGATTCGAAAAAGTAAATTTGTATGTGTGTACCTTTAATGATTTTCTATTGATTAATACCTTAAATTGAATGCATGATCAAAGAAAAGGATTTCTTAAGATCGTGTGCTGCCTTTAGCACACTACTTCTCTATGATAGTTTGAACTTTATTGTTTAGCAGGATGGATGCTTCATCCTCAATGCCTCTATTTTCATTGGATCTTTATCACAAGGGGTATTTCAAGCTTAAACCTTTAACCTATGTCGACAGTGAGATGAACACAATAAATATTGATGTAACTGGTTTCAAATTTGAGGATATGAAAGAATATGTTGAAACCAACACACATTCCGTAGTGACTGGGTTGTATTACTTTAATAATGGTTTAAACAATATCGAGTGTGATGCTAATTTTAGGATATTTGTTGAAAAGTGGCAAAGTAACAAAGATAGAATGGTACAATTATATGTAGATCATAAGAATGCAGATTTAAGCGATTACATAGGTAAAGATTTGGGTGATCATATACTTGGTGAGTTAAAACCTGGTTATGATTTAGATTACACAGATGATGAATTTAGTGATGTTGCATCACTTGATCATTTATCTGAAGGTGAAGAAGAGTTAAGGAAAGTTAGGATTAAAAAAAGAAAAAGCGGAGAAGAAAAGAACAAATCAAATGAAGATGCATATAATGAAAGTGGGCTAGTGTTGCATAGCGAAAGTGATGATAATGACCATGAAGTAGATCCTTTATTTTCAAAACTAGATGATGAAAGCCAAAAAGAAAAAGTTCATGTAGAACCAGAATATAACTCAGAAGAGGATATGCCTATCATGGATGAGGAAAAAATTAAGTATGACCTCAATAAAAGAGATAACCCTATTCATGACCCAAACATCCACTGGAAGTTAAAAAAACCAATATTAGGTGAATTGTATGTAGACTTGGATCATGTTAAAGATTGTTTGACATTTTATTCAGTTGCCAATGGATATCAACTTTGGTATGAGAAAAGTGACAACCAAAAGTTGTTAGTTAGATGTGGGTTTGATGACAAAGAAAGAAGAAACAAAAAACTTCCAAGAGATCCCAATAAACCTTGTTGTCCTTTTAGATTGCGAGCTGTAAAGATGCACAAAGAAAATTCTTGGCATATAAGAACCCTAGTTGATGAGCACACTTGCACTAGACAATATTATCTTGGGTTTTTAGTAAACTCTAAATGGATTGCCAGATAATATGAATATAAAATAAGAATGAATCCTGATCTAAAGGTGGATGATCTACAACAAATGGTTATGAAAAAGTATAGCGTGAAACATCATACAATCAGTGTAGTAGAGCTAGAAGAATCACACTTTATAATCTTAAACAGAATGTTGGAAGTCAATATGACAAGTTGGTTGATTATGGCACTGAGTTAAAAAAACAAACCCTGGTACGTCCGTGCAGTTGGCTATTGATCCTCTTGTAAATGGTACACACATGTTTAATAGTTTTTATGTTTGTTTTCATAATATAAAAGAGGGTTAGAAATCAGGTCGTAGAAAGTTTATAGGTTTGGATAGGTGTTTTCTAAAAGGGGTGTGTCCAAGTGAACTGTTTGTAGCTATTGGGAGGGACGAAAACAATCAAAACTACCCAATTGCATTGGGCTGTTGTATAAGTTGAGAGCACAGAAAGTTGGGAATGGTTTATTAAACATTTAACAAAAGATCTTGGTTTAGCAGATGGCAATGAGATCACATTTATATCTGATGGACATAAAGGACTTATACAAGCAGTTAGGAGAGTGGTGCCCATGGTAGAACATAGATTGTGTGCTAGGCATATTTACACAAACTTTAACAAGGTATACCCTGGTGTTTATTTAGGAACCTGTTTTGGCAAGCATCAAAGGCATCTTATCATGGGAAATTTAGAAATACAATAGAAGAAATTAAAAATGCAAGTGCAGAAGCTTATCATTATTTGATCGACAAAGATCCATGAACATGGTCAAGATCATACTTGAAAGAAGGAATGGATTGTGATGCACTTGAAAATGGACTTAGTGAAAGGAATGTGAAAATTGGAAAAGTGATATTTGTCCTAATATCAAGAAGGTTTTGGAGTTGCATAAGAAAATACAAAGGTATGTTTTTTAAGATTGTAGTATCAAATATCCATATATATATATATATATATATATATATATATATATATATATATATATATATATATATATATATATATATATATATATATATATATATATATATATATATAACTTAGGTTTCCTCATTCAACCATACGCATGTCAACCAATGTGCCAAGCCTCACATTGTGATTGATGTTTAAAAAACAAAATATATAAACACGATTTAATTGCTTAATTAGTTATGGATAGGATTTTGCAAGACTTGAATGTATATCTTTATGCCCAGCGACATTCTTCTCCAAACCCAATGTCATTCACGACTCCTTTTTCTCCCTATAAACACATACAACAGAAAATACTAGCAAAGTGGTTTATTTAATCATCAAGTAAGGTACTTAATCGAAGATCGATGAGTTTTTTTGTTTTTGTTGTGTATCTTTAACAAAGAATCCAGTTCAGGTATGTAGACATACATATTTGAATCCTTTACTAATTGTATATCATGTGGTGTTCATGATCTTATTATATTTTCACTCATTGTTATTGAGTTTAATCAATTCATACATCAGTGATACTATAATGCTATGATTTTGCTAGCTTATAATGCTATCTTGATTACAAGGTTTTCAAAAAGTTTGATCTCTGCATATTCTTGTCCAAGATAGACCACCACTATAAGGTACTTCATCTACATTGACACATGTTGTCGTTCACTTATTCATGTCTAAGATAGAACATCATTAGAAGATATTTATCTACATTAAAGATTGTTCAGGTCAAGTCTTCAATTATTCATGCGTTCCCATTCAACCCTGAGAAAAAGTGAGCAGGTGTTGCAGTCAAACGGGTAAAATCTACAGCCTTTGCAAAACAAAATAACCTGTTAATAAATATTGACTTTATTTACTTTTGTTATATATTCTACCTCGGCTTGATTCTTTAGTTCATGTACACGGGAAAGAGGCTGTTGAAATTGTTTTAGCTGCATGAAGACATAATGTGCCAACAAGTGAAGAAGAACTCGCTAACTGGGAATTGCCTAAAAGCTACCCAATTTTTAATAATCAAAATAAGTTACAGAAATTAAGCCAATGATAAGACAAGTTTAACTCAAAGCTGAATGTCATTGAATACATGATTTTGGTAGGATATATCTTTAAGTTGTACAATGCTTCATAAAGTTCAGCGTGTATAGTGCTAATATTCATGTCACCAATTTCACGCATTATGTTTCTGAACCGAAGAGTTTAGCTTTATCAAAGAACTACATTACAGACGAAAAGCTCGATCATTGGTATTTATCATATTGTACATGTACGCTTATAAAGCTAGCAATCATTTACTTAGAAATCATTTTTGATTCTTCAGTTTATCCTATGATTATGTATATATGTGATAGATTTCCATGCGCTTTGGCAGGATCCCGCCTTCTAGCGGTGTCGTTCCACAATCTTCTATGCATAACAAGAGTCAATCCCAAACATTAGGTGACCACATGTTCATTAGCATGACTTATTTTTTTTTAACATAAATTAGAATAAATAGTGTCATTAAAAACTCATTTGATTGTGAATATGCAGTTTCCATAGAGGCTTTCAACCTCAACTGTATTTCAGCAATCAGCAGAAACTATCACAACAACATATATCTAAGTCAGAAGCTTCATCAAGTAAGTTTTACACACACGAAATAGATCATTTCAGTTTGCTCAACATTTTAATCCTAAAAAATGCAAGTTTTCTCAAATTTGTTGGGTCTGCTCATCAAAACTGTTTATTGCAGTATTATATAGCAGATAAGTAGGTTTAATGTGTCGATATTCGATCTCTGAGAAAAAGATTAAAAACTCATGGCACCTAAAATATAGGTATAATTTGATTGAGATGGGACTCGATGCACCAGATCTGCCTATAGACGCTCACTGATTTGCATATAAAAAGATGTACTCCCTTTTTACTCAAGCCTGCCATGTGTATTGCTGTTGCTACTCCAAGAAAATCATCCGATTACGAAATATAATGGTTCAAAAGGTACATTTGTGTTTGCAAATTAATCTGTTGCGGGATGCTTATTATAGATTTGTTTATCTGCTTACTATAAGCATGTAGCGCTTTATAGAATAGGATGTAATAAGCAAATAAGCTCTTAAATAATGTTTATTCGAGGATAAAAGAGTCAAATTCATTGAGTGATCATTTAAAAAGTCGTGAGTCTCATCCTACTGCAAGGTATTGATAGGAAGGTTATCTAATATATTGCAAACTAGAATGAAGTAGGTAATCACTTTTATTTTTGCTACCTTTTGTTAGAATCATTCTTCTGCTTTTACTATTGTTTTGATAAACAAGGACGCTTTTTTGAGGATATATCAGCATGACTGATGCAAGTAATTTTAGATTAGTATACTAATCACTAATTTGTGTCTTTCACACATTTAGTATCTTAGAATTAAACATAAGGAGAAGCCATAATAAATTTTGCCCATTGGTATCTTGCTTTTTTACACATTCTTTGAAATGGTCAAATAAATATAACATGAAGTATTTTACATGGTTTGTGTGACCAAAATTATTTTGTTCTATTTTATTTGACTCGAAGCACCTTATTTGACCCAATTCCACAGTCTAAATTTGGTTGCAAAAAGGAGGCCTAAAAATGGATTATTAGTACCAAACAAACTTGACCAAAAGACTTGATTACAATCTCACTATGTTGTTGAGGGCGTACAACTCTATCTAAAATGGTGAGCCAACTTGCACTATACGAGGATCGGTAAGATAAGAGACGCGTCGACTTAAATGTTGTATGGTCTAGTCGTCATAGTAAGACAAAGCAACCAATCAATTGACATTCTATATAAATCTGAATTAGGCAGTGGAGTGCCTTTATATAAAGCAAGGGAGAACAAGTGCGTTAAGACCACCATCCTTTAAACGATCAAGAACGTTCTTTCTTTAGATTGTGATAACCATCCTGATGAATTCTATAGAACTCAATACCAAATATTTGAAGGTGAACATTATATCAGAAGGCTTCGTAGTTGACCATATCACCTATTCAGTGCAGTTGCAATTGCCAGCACCACTTACACCCATTAATGTTGTAAGGACACCAGGTCTAAGAGACCCTATGATATCATGGACAAGTTGAAGTCGCTTTCCAGTGAAGCCATTTTCTCACATTTCATGTGAAGGCTCGACATGGAACTATAGATCTTGAAAGGTAACCATTAATGGTTCAAAAGGCAAAACCATTTTTCCTTCATAAGGCTCTGAGACCGATCCTTCATCTCCATTTGCTTGAGATAGCATTTTCTTTGAAATAATGGCATGAGTACCCGGAGCCTTAAGGTAGGTTAACGCCATGATGAAACCTATCTTATATATCAGTTAAAAACTAAGCAAGGCACCAAGTGATATCCGGTAATAGTACAGTAATATGCTAAGTCCAAAATATGGCTTTTAAGTGTCTGTAGCCCTATGGTTCTGTTTGTACATGTCATCTTATTCCATATTGGAGCATGAAATTCGTTAACTGCAAGGAAGATTTACACAAGGAATAAGGACGAGCATGCATCAGCTTCTAATGACACCGATCGTATGAGCCAATCGAAGTAACCATCAAATTGACATTACAAGTAAGTCGACATTACAAGTAAGTCGACATTACAAGTTTCCCTATCAAACATAAAAAAGGCCTATACGCTCGCCCTACCACTCTCGGCCATGCCGCCAAAACTATACACATGCACAAGGTAGCCATTTGTATCCAATACTCCTCTGAAACTATGCAGGTTCGTATGTTTCACAAGTCAATCAACCAACATCTGTATAAAAGGTTATATATATCACCACCGATTGGCTAAACCATGATAAGTAGTTCTTCGCGTTTATTCCATTATTCCTTTTTCCATGTACAAATCCCCAGATATC
The DNA here is from genome assembly GCA_025667525.1 of Glebionis coronaria. NCBI lineage: Eukaryota > Viridiplantae > Streptophyta > Magnoliopsida > Asterales > Asteraceae > Glebionis > Glebionis coronaria. The sequence goes on along the minus strand of CM046875.1, from coordinate 569,425,918 downwards.
TTTGGTACATTTGTCCAAAGAATTATTCCCATTGTGGTTTGCTTCTACTTTTAAGATTGGGAGTGAATCCTTGCAAATATGATCTTCCACAGATGACCCTGAGAATCTACTCAACTGTCCAAGAAAAAAAATGCAAACATTAAAATGATACTTTTTGAAGTACTCACGAAAAAAGTGTAAATATTGGTGTTTTCTGTTAATTTTGGTGGTGAATATGCATGTGAATAAGTCTCATAGAGCAAAAGCTTGGTATCGTTGGTCCCGGGTTATATAAGTAAAAAATTCGATGTATTTTTTTATCACACATCGAAGAAGTGTACATACAATGTTTGAATTATTTACAAGTAATGTTTATTTTTTATCAGATAGTTCTATCTTTTAAATTTGGAATAGTAAGCTCCTATCATTAACATAGTTTTAAATAGCTCGCTAAGGCGCGCCTTAAAACGCAAAAAAGTTTGAGGCGCGGAATCACGCTACGCAATAGGTCAAGGTGCGATACGTTATGAGGTGCGATGATTTTTTGAATTCAACTCCAAAAATTGAATATTATTACATGTAAGAAGAGTTTTCTAACTTTAATTATCATGTACAACACTAATTAGGAACTCGATATAAATATAATCTTGAAATATATATTTTTATATTTCAAATATATATTTTTATATGTTGTGCGTGATAAGTCACGTTTTAAAAAACGCTAAAGTTTCACTTTAGCCGCTAAAGCTTCACTTTTGCCGCTAAAGTGTGTAGCTTCACGTCACGACTCATGCTATTTATAACCATGAGTAGACTTGGCTATTTTGCTTAGTTGTTTCGTCTTAACTATATCATTTGAACCGATTTAAATCCTAATCTGAATATTCAAAAATCTCATTTTATTTTGTGAAATCTACCTTTAGTTTGTAGTTTCACACACGTTCATTTACTTTGTATTTAGGTAGTCTTTCGCCTTAAGAGTGGGGTACGGTGACTGGGGCGCCAAATGTTTTGGCGCGAGCCATTTCTGTTGGAAATACGTTTTACGTATTAGAAAGGATCGGTCACTCCAACGATAGTATATGTTATAGCTCGTAGTTTAGTTATTTACATTTATCAAACAAAGCCCAAAACCGAGCCCATGGATTGTATGGGCCGGCGGCCTATTGTAAACCCAAGCCCATCACATGGGCTTGGGTATATAAACCCTCTCCTTAGATGGAGAGGGGTGTGGTTTTCATAATTTTCATATAGTTCATTCTAATTTCTCTCTCTAGCTTTGTGTGAAATCCACCATCTTTCTATCTCTTTCTCTCTCTAAAAACATAAGCATAGATTTACAAATCTACAAATGGTATCAAGAGCTTGGGATGAAATATAGGTTTGTTTTTGTGTTGAGTATTGTGTTCTAAACATTTCGTAGAGTACAAATTGGTTTTTGCCGAAATCTTCAAAATTTTTTGGTTTGATCGTAGTTTAAAGTAGTGTAACATAGGGATTTGTGCTTAAAAGTGTTCTTGGTATCTTGGTTTTCGCTAAAACATCATCTTTCTTGGATCAAAAGTGCAAAAAAGGTTGTGTTCTTCATTCCGAAATTCTAGCAGAATCATCCATCGGAAAGTTCAAATTGTACTTGGGCTTCCATCGCAATAACCTTACCATCGGAAAGGGTTTGGTTCTACATTGCGATCGCTGGATTTTTATTACTTATTCCGATCTGGCATTCCGATCGTACTTTGCGATCTGAGATTCCGACGGGTATAAGGAAGGTTTGTTAAGTCGTTACTCTGATTAAATTTTGTCAGCCACTTTGCGATCTGAATCATTCTGATGGGCTTTGCGATCTGAACATTCCGATAGGGCTTTGCGATCTGAACATTCCGATAGGACTTTGCGATCTGAATTATTTCGACAGCTTTGCATTGCGATCTAGGCATTTCGATACCAACAACATTTCGACAGGGCTATATTCCGATCTGGTATTACGATCTGACATTCCGATCTGGCATTCCGATCTAGACATTCCGACAAACCAAAAATTATTCCTTAAAAAATTTCGATCGTGTGTAATTTTGACTTGGATCTTTTGGTTTATCGAGAACATATTTTAGGGGATTTTAACATTAACTCACAACAACACAAAAATACTTAACCTTATTTCATTGTTCGATCAACTTTGTAAATCTTAACTTATTGAAATGGAGTACACATCTCTTACGGATAAGTCCATCCTCTCGGGTACGGATAATCGTCCACCAATGTTGGTGAAGACTATGTATGAGGAATGGGCTTCCCGAATGGAACTTTATATGTTGAACAAGGAGAATGGACATTTAATTTGGGCATCGGTGCTCAATGGACCATTAGATTATGGTACTGTGACGGAAGGTATGACCACTCGTCCTCGCACAACGGGTGAGTTGACTGGAGATATGAAGATACAAGATAAATGTGATAAGTATGCTACAAACATCATTCTCCAAGCTCTTCCTCCAGATGTCTACAAACTCGTCAGCAAACATAAAGTTGCCAAAGAGTTATGGGATAGAATTCGTGTTCTAATGCAAGGCACCTCGTTAACTAAACAAGAACGAGAGTGTAAGCTTTATGATACTTTTGATAAGTTTGCCTATGTGCCAGGGGAGACTCTCAATGATTACTATCTGAGATTTACCCTATTGTTGAATGAGCTAAATATCTATGGCATTGCATTTCCTACCTTTCAATTAAACACCAAGTATTTGAACACTCTTCCTCCAGAATCGAAAAAATACGTGACGTATGTTAAATTGGCTAAGGACTTGCATAACACCAATGTGGATCAACTTCAAGCTTTTCTTCAACAACACGAATGCCATGTGATCGAGGCTCGGTTGTCTACACCTCAAGTTCATGATCCACTTGCAATGTATGCTTCTCAACAAAACATGGCTTATACTTATCAACAACCATCATACTTGCAGCAACCACCACCACACATCTATCAGCAACCACAGCAACCATCTTATCAACCACCAATGATGCCACAACAAGAATATCAACAAAGTGTTCATCAACAATCTTTTCAACAGCAACCACCATATCAAACATCACCATCACAAGCCAACACTTCTCCATTGGGCTATACTCCTCAGCAAGGATATTTTCTAATAGAAGCACAACTAGCACAAGCTTTCTACTCTAATGAACTTCCACCAATCCAAGCACCGGTCTTTACTCCACATGATACGCCAGCTGATGTTCTAAACCATCTCACCGCCTACTTGTCAAAACTTGTTGCAACTAGAGGATTTCCACCAACAAACAATCAGCTCCGCACCTCATCAAATCCTCGACAACAAGCCACTGTTCAAGATGGTCAAGTGACGGTGCAACCTATTCAGGGAAGGCAAAATTCATATGGACCTCCTACAAGGACTGGGAACAATCAAGCTGTGAATTCTCAAGCTAGTGGAAATGGGAGTCCTATTGGTCCTAAGAAGGTTGTGACTTGCTATAATTACCGAGGACAAGGTCACATGGCTAGGGAATGCACTCAGCCGAAAAGGAGAAGGGATGATGCATGGTTTCGTGAGAAGATGTATTTGGTTGATGCTCAGTCTAAGGGGAAGATTTTGGATTCAGAGGAGTTAGCATTTCTTGCAGACCCAGGGGCAGCAGATACTGAAGGCATTGCAGTTGTTTCCACTTCTAATGCAGCTTATCAAGCGGACGATCTTGATGCATATGATTCTGATTGTGATGACATTCACTCTGCCCAAGCTGCTCTCGTTGCTAATCTCTCTCACTACGGTTCTGATGTCATCAGTGAGGTACCAACCACATCTAATAATATTGATGATAACCAACATCAAGTTGGGTATGAAAATGACAACCTCGAACAGCATTCGGGGACTAGTAACTCAAATGATGTGGTACCCAACCCAACACATTTGAGTGAACCTCAACCAAATGCTACGACGGGTATGGAATCTTATGCTCAACATGATTTGGTCATTGTGCCTAAACATATTATTGATAAAATGCATATGGCCCTCAGACAATCCGTAGATACGAATTCCACCCTAACTGCTGAGCTTGCGTTGCATAAAGAAAAGGTCAAAACATTTGAAATGGTCCCTCAAGAAGAGAAAATAACATGTTCTGAATTTGACCAATTTCGTTTTGAAAAGATTGAACACTTGAAAGAAATAGAATCATTAAAAGCTAATCTTTCCAATGAATTAAAAGAAAAAGAGTCGGTTGTCAATGATTTTCAGAAACTTAAAATAGATTTCGAAACTCTCAAGTCTAAAAAGGTTGAATCGGAAATTAATGCTACCAAACTTCTTAAATTCAAAGAACAACAGCTTTTAAAACAATACGCTTCCACAGAAAAGATTCATCTTTTAACTAAATCATTTAAAGAATTCGAACTTAAACGTCTTCAAGATTTACCACCTAATCCCGGTTATGCAAAACAAGCTCATGAATATATTCCCGGTCTTTATGACATGACCATAATTGGAAAATCAAAAGAAGCACCTTTTGTTCGTAGTACTGAGGAGACACAATCACTTGGGGATGAAACTCATTCTAAAATGCTTTCAAAATTCCATACAATTGATTATGATCAACATAACAAAGATCAGTTTTCGAAAAAGACACGCATTCGCTTACAAAAGGAATTAGCAGAATTAACAGTTCTTGTGCCCCAAAGTTTGTCAAGTGAAAACCTTCCTAGTACGTCTCCTACACTCGTCAAAAAGGATTTAACAAAGTTAATTCCACCGGTCAGTAAGGCGTCCGTTAACTTAAATACGGTTCACCAACACTTAGCCGATTTTGACAAGGTCATTTTGGAACGTACGACGGCCACGGCCATAACGGAAGGTGAATGGAACTTTGAGCACACTAGAGCTGCGTTTCGAGATGAAATTGTTCCGTTTGTAAACAATGTTAAAGCTTGTCTTCGTAATATTGATCAAGATTTGTTTTTGGAAATAGAAGAAGTCAGACGTGTTTTCAATGAAATGGAAGATGCTTATGAAAACAGTTTACTTGAAATAGAACGGGTTTCACGCCATAATGATCTGCTTTTGAATCAAGTGATGTCTCATGATATAGTTTCTGTCTGTGTGAATATAAGTGTTGATAATGATTCTATTGTACATAATGTTGAATCTGTGGATACTGTGGTAGATAGTACTTGTCACGAATCTAACGCTGAATTTTTAAAGCTTCAAGATTCATATTCTTCGCTTTCAAAACGTTTTGATGAGATTCAAACACATTGTATTTCGCTTGAATGCAAGCAACAATTTATTCAAGAAATCTTTTAAACGTCATTCGAAGGTGTTAATATCGATGATGCAAACTTTGAAAAGAATTTTCAATTGAATTTACAATCAAAACAGCGTCAGCCAAGTGACAAAGTTGCTAAATCTTTGCCAATAGAAATAGAGAAATCTAAGGAGCTTAACTGTGTGAACGTACTTGAGGCTGCTGAGAATATTACACTTGATTTAGATAATCGAGTTTCCAAGATTTTGTCCAAAGTTGATAACTTAAAACAGAAAAATACACGACTCTTCGATTCAGTAAAGCCCGCATGTGCTAATACCACTGCACAGAATCAATCATTGATTGAACAATTGAATCAAAAGTCGATGGAAATATCTGATTTGAGGGAACAAATTTGTGATAAGAACCTGGTATTGGCTGAGTTAAAGGAAACACTTCGTACTCTAAAAGGTAAGAATGTTGTGGATAACGCAACCACTATCTCAGCATCGTCCTCTAGTGCAATCAAAAGAACCCTTATAGCCGTCACACCACTAAACAAGGGCCCTAAGACTAAACCATCTCAAACTTTGGTCACTAAAGATAAGGCGGAATCAAAACCAGCTTCTAATATTCCCGTGTTGCCTTCTACAAGAGTAAGCACCACTACTAAGGCTCAAAGATCTAAGCTTAAGAGAAACAAGAAGAATGATAGGATCTTGCCCCCATCTAGTAGTCAAGTGAAGAAGAAAGTAGAAGCCTATCCTAGGAATGTTATTTCTGTTTTGAATAAAAAGAATCATGTAGCTAAACCTAAAGGCTCTGCGGTTGTGCAGCGTTCTACGCCTACTGTGAATTCTAATTTGAAATGTTGGAATTGCAATGAATGTATGTTTTCTAGTCGTCATGATTCTTGCCTTATAGACCATGTGAATGAGATGCATGCCTGGAAAAATGGATTAGAATGGAAACCGACTGGGAAAGTGTTAAACCAAGTTGGTTGGATGTGGCACCCCACTGGTAGAACTTTCACTATAGCAGAAAATATGTGCCCTTTAACTAGGATCACTCCCACTGAAGTGAAGAAAGCGTGCCCTTTAACTAGGAGTACCAAGGCTACCAAAACACAAGCGTGTCCTTTAACTAGGAACACTGACACTACTGTAGGAACCAAGTGCCCTTTAAATAGGTCTACTCCCACTGTAGTGCCCGCGAATAATCCAAAACCTAAGAAAGTTGGAACAGTAAAACCTGTTAGTGCTAAAACTCACATTAGAAAACACAGGAAATCTAAGGGTCTAAAAAATGTTAGCAATTCTGATAATTCTATATCTGTATCTGCTAACACTCCGGAACCAATAGTTTCCAATGCATTGTCTACTATTGTTATTGAAAACAGGTGGTCCAAATTGTTCTCTGGTATTTGGACTCTGGTTGCTCCAAGCATATGACCGGAGATCGCTCTCAGCTCAGAAATTTCGTCAGCAAGTTTCTTGGTATGGTTCGATTTGGAAATGATCATATTGCAAAGATAATGTGTTATGGTGAATATCATATTGGGAATGTTATAATTTCGAGAGTGTATTACGTGGAAGGTCTCGGTCACAACTTATTTTCTGTGGGACAATTTTGTGATGCAAACCTAGAAGTTGCTTTTCGAGAGCATACCTGCTTCATTCGTAATTTGGAAGGGGTTGATTTATTGAAAGGTACTCGAGGGAATAATTTGTATACTTTGTCTCTACAAGACATGATGGCCGCCTCTCCCGTATGTCTTCTCTCCAAAGCATCGAAGACTAAGTCATGGTTATGGCATCGACGATTATCTCATCTTAACTTTGATGCTATTAATCACTTGGCGAAAAACGAACTTGTTCGTGGTCTTCCTAAACTATCATTTCACAAGGATCATTTGTGTTCTGCGTGTACAATGGGGAAAAGCACTAAGACATCTTACAAATCCAAGACGGAAGACACCAACCAAGAGAAACTTTATCTGTTGCATATGGATCTTTGTGGGCCTATGCGTATTGAAAGTCTTGGTGGCAAAAAGTACATCCTCGTCATTGTCGATGATTACTCTCGGTTTACATGGGTGAAATTTCTTAAAGCAAAAAATGAGGCACCTAAATTCATCATCCGATTTCTCAAGATGATTCAAGTGCGTCTCAACACTACTGTCCGACGCATTCGTATAGATAATGGAACCGAATTTGTGAATCAAATTTTGCGTGATTATTATGAAGAAGTTGGCATATCTCATGAAACATATGTTGCACGCACTCCACAACAAAACGGTGTCGTTGAAAGGCGAAATCGCACACTTATGGAAGCTGCTCGAACGATGTTAATTTACGCAAAGGCTCCATTATTTTTATGGGCAGAAGCAGTATCTACAGCAGTGTACACCCAAAACCGGTCACTAATTCGTAAACGCCATGGTAAAACACCTTATGAGCTTCTCCATGGAAAAGTACCAGATTTATCATATCTTCATGTATTTGGTTCTCTTTGCTATCCAAATAATGATGGTGACAATTTGGGAAAACTTCAACCAAAGGTTGATATTGGTATTTTCATTGGTTACGCACCCGCAAAGAAGGCATATCGAATCTATAACCGTAACTCTCGCAAGATCCTCGAAACTATGAATGTTGATTTTGATGAGCTGACAGCGATGGCTTCTGAGCAAAGCAGCTCTGAACCCGCACTTCATGAAATGGGACCCAGTAATATTAGTTCTGGTCTTGTCCCAAACAACCCTACTTCATCATTTATACCACCTACTAGGAATGAATGGGATACGTTGTTTCAACCGTTCTTTGATGAATTCTTTACTCCTCCAACTATTGTTGCTCCAGAACCTGAGGTAATAGCTCCGGTAACCGAAGTTGTCGCTCCAGCAACCGAAGCACAATCAGATACATCTGCACCTACAATTGGTCAAGATATACCATCCACAAGTAATTCTCAACCAACACATGTAACAACTACCCACATCATGCCTATTGATGATGAAGAGGATGATGATGATCACGATTTGGAATTCGCTCAAATGCGTGAACTTCCATTCTTTGGTGTACCTATTCCCGACCCTCATCAAGCCGGGTCGTCCACCTCAGAAGAAGCTCCTTCTAAAGTTTACTCCAATCCACGGATTCGTGAACATGACAGCAAGTGGACAAAGGATCATCCTATAGATTCTATTATTGGTGACCCTAATCGTCCGGTATCCACACGAAGTCAGTTACAAGAAAGTGCAATGTTTTGTCACTTTGATGCTTTTCTCACTGAAGTTGAACCTAAGACATGGAAAGAAGCTTTTACTCAATCCTGTTGGATAGAAGCTATGCAAGAAGAACTTAATGAGTTTATACGTCTTGAAGTATGGGAACTTGTCCCATGCCCGGATCAAGTGCAGTTACTCACTTTGAAATGGGTTTACAAGGTGAAACTCGATGAGTTAGGCGGAATATTGAAAAACAAAGCTCGACTAGTAGCTCGTGGATACAAGCAATTATTGGGCGTCGACTTTATGGAATCCTTTGCACCTGTTGCCCGTTTGGAAGCTATTAGACTATTCCTCGCTTATGCAGCCCATATGAATATGATCGTCTATCAGATGGATGTGAAGACGACATTTCTTAATGGTGAAATCAAGGAAGAAGTCTATGTTCAACAGCCGGATGGTTTTGTGAATCCTAATTATCCTAATCATGTGTACAAGCTTAAGAAGGCTCTCTATGGGTTGAAGCAAGCTCCACGCGCATGGTATGATCTATTGTCACAATTCCTCATTACTCAAGGCTTCGCAAAAGGCAAGGTGGATCCCACGCTGTTCATTCAGAAACGAGGTAAAGATATGATTATGGTACAAATATATGTTGATGATATTATATTTGCAGCCTCGACCCAAACCTTATCGGATGAGTTTGGGACACTCATGTCTTCCAAGTTTAAGATGTCAATGATGGGCAAGGTATCATTCTTCTTAGGTCTTCAGATATCTCAGAGTCCCAGAGGCATCTTTATTAATCAATCCAAATATGCCATTGAATCGCTTAAGAAATATAAGATGGAATCTTGTGACCCCGTGGACACTCCAATGGTGGAGAAATCTAAGCTTGATGCAGATCCACATGGAGTTGCCGTTGATCCGACACTTTATCGTGGAATGATCGGTACACTTCTGTATATCACAGCCAGTCGACCTGATCTTCAGTTTGCTATATGTATGTGTGCCAGGTATCAAACTAGGCCTACTGAGTTACACTTAGCTACTGTTAAAAGGATCTTTCGATATCTTAAAGGAACCATTAATCGGGGACTTTGGTATTCGAAGGACTCTTCTATTGCACTAATGGCATATGCAGATGCGGATCACGCGGGTTGTCAAGATACAAGGCGTAGCACGAGTGGAACTTTGCAACTACTAGGAGATCGATTAATCAGTTGGGCATCGAAACGGCAGAAAAGCGCTGCAATTTCAAGTACGGAAGCAGAATACATAGCTATGTCCGGTTGCTGTGCTCAAATTCTTTGGATGAGATCGCAATTAACCGACTATGGTCTAGGTTTCAACAAGATTCCGATGTACTGTGACAACAAGAGTGCAATTGCCTTATGCTGCAACAACGTTCAATTCTCTCGGTCGAAGCATATTGACATTCGCTACCACTTCATCAAGGAGCAAGTGGAAAATGGAGTAATAGAGCTTTACTTTGTCCGATCTGAGTATCAATTGGCGGATATTTTCACGAAGGCTTTAGATCGCGCTCGAATTGAATTTTTGGCCGACAAGCTAGGAATGAGAACATTCTCGCCTAAGACTCTAAAGGAACTCGCAGATGAAGCGAAAGAATAGTGGTGGTAAAACTATTTTCCGTATTCTTGGTGATCATTTGTATATATTGTTTATATTTTTATCCACAAAAGCAAAATACAAAAATATAAAACCATATAAAACCATAAAAATTGAAAAATTCATAAAAATCCAAAAATATTTTTACTTTATTTTTCAAAGGCATGTCTTTTGGTACGATAATATTTACGGCCTTAGAAATGTTGATTAATATCGACAAGGCGCCATAAATAGAGTTCGTACAAAAGTTGTAAATATTTCATAAAACATGCCTAAATGGCTTGTAGTTATTTCAGACTACAACCCGGTTTTCATATTAAAGTCAAGTATTTCTCATGAAAGCTTTGGCTAACAACGGGAATTAATTTTCTCGGGCAAGGTTTACTTTAAAACCTTGTAAGGGATCAAGTTTAATTTATAACTTGGTCTAACACAAATATATGTACGCCTCAGTGCATTTATTTGTTAAAACAAGAGAAGTCTTGTTTTTATGAAGCTATCATCTCTACAACCATGCTATCTACAATTGGTATCTACATACTCGACGATGCGACTACTCAACCGACGACTACAGCTCTTTCAATAGAACACGGGTCAACAATTGAGGGGGAGCAATTGTCCAGCATTCAGAATCTTTGACGCCGAAAGTGCCAAGTTCACATGTTGGTGTCAAGACAACGATATCAATCAAATGGAGTCAAGAGATAACTTCAGACGTGATGAGGCGACCAACATTCGTGAACAAGAACCATGTGCTTCTTTCATATGATGTTCTTCATCATTCAGGTCCAACCTCATAAATTGCTAATCTTGTGAATTCATTATCATATATGATCTTTACACGTGATAAATACCTTACACTTGTGTTTAAAAGGTATTTAATTTACGTTTCAAGTACACCCTCATTAATTTGAGGGGGAGCTTGTGTAATTCATGAAGATAATTGGCTTTGCATTTTTCTTCCCAAAATTTTCTTAAAATGCTATTAAATCAATTGATATTAAAAACATCGATTGGGTTAATATTTTTAATATGGGGGAGAAAATGTGATTTAATATGGGAAATGATTAATCACAAATGGTTTGACTTAACGTGCTAGCTCATCCCGACATGTGCGAAATGTTTTCGGATATCGTGGCATATGTTAAGGGGGAGCAAAATGGATTTGCACTATCAAAATGGATTTCATGGTGACATACACTTACCCAAAACATCTCTATTCACGACGATGAAGATTGTGGTGACATAAGGATGGTAGGATAGGTTAAGTCCAATGATTCTTCCAGTACCGGAGGAATCTTCCCAAGGACATTCCATAGCTAGAAATAGTAGTCCTTAGGAAAGATGGAGAAAGATTGTGAACGTAGCTGAATGCCGACCAAGTACTTAAGTTAGCACTGGAACAATCACAACAAGGTGCTAGTTATGACGTATTGGTAAGCATTGAAGGGGTTGAAGAATGAAAAAGAATTGTAAAGATAAAGGGTGTAAAGAAAGAAGCCCTCCTTACAACTTTAGGCAGAAACCGGGTCAATACATATGCTATTGAGATCATTTTAATGATTCTCGATATTGAAGACAGACATCATGGACCCAGTGATGCAATGCACAACCCATCCCAGCTAACTCAGATATCTCTCAAAAGGTATTTGTTTTAATCACACGGAGACAACACGTTATCTATTGATTTATTCACTCCGAATAAATTGGTATTGAAAAGGTGGCACTCCTCTCCAGCCTCCGATCACTAAAATCCAAAATGCACGATCGAGTCTAGAGCCATTTGAGATCATCAAATATCTCATTAGGACACACTTTCATAATTCCTTGCTTCTTCACACACTGTGAAAAGTAAGATCTTAAGAGTCCTACGCAAAATCTTCATGATCTTGCCTGAACATCCGAGTAATACGAAAGTATTTACAATGAAGATGGAAATCCTTCTTGAGCGAATATCAAAAAGCTCATGGTAGGTGACTTGTGCGATTCTTTATGAATCAAACTTGTGATAACTGGAAAGCAACAGCTGTTTAATTCTTAACTGAATTTAAACACGTTCCAGGCCTCTACGCAATATCTTAGTGATCTTGCCAGAACACTCAGAGTGATACCTTAGTGTTCACAGTGATGAGTGGAAATCCTTCTAGTGTTAACCTCAAACAGCACTTGCTAGGTAACTTGCAAGATTCTATACAAATCAAGCTCGTGACAACTGGAAAGCAACGATGGTGCGGTTCTTAATTGAATTTCACTTGTTCCAGGAACATGAATTGACAGCTTCAAATCATGCGGATATTATTATCCAAATGATTCACTCTTTATGTTCGCAGTCAGCTTTGGACGGTCGAATAAAGAGAACGGGTTTACCCGCGAAATCCTGTCAGGAAGTTACTTAATTGAAACTATCCGTCACGGGTACGATATCTAATATCGTCCAACGGTCTTCACCGACCGGAGGTAAAATGCTACCGATTTAGAATGAAATGTTCAAAGCCATTTCGTTCGTGTCTACTTATGTTGCGGCATTTGAAGACGGTGGCGTTGCGGAATCCAAGAAGAAGTCGTCCCCGCATGCTTATACTTTATGCACTTAATATCTCATCTAATTCAAGAAAGCCTAAAAGTTAAGTCTTCCGCTGTATCGAACTCTGAAGCTTTCAAGAATTACGAAGGTATAAGTATGTGGGACGTGAGGTCACGAAGAGGCGAAGATCACAAGTGATGGATGCACGAGATCAAGGCAAGAGATTGATGCTCAAAGATTGATATCAAAGATCACATCAGCATGTTCACCAGAAAAGAAAAAAGAAAAAGAAAGACGAAGACTACGAGCTCAAGACAAGCATAGTATGCTAGGTTTATCTTATTATTGTAACTTGGGTAACGCCCTTGTTTGGAGTGACCTCCCTTAGGGGGAGATTGTTGGAAATACGTTTTACGTATTAGAAAGGATCGGTCACTCCAACGATAGTATATGTTATAGCTCGTAGTTTAGTTATTTACATTTATCAAACAAAGCCCAAAACCGAGCCCATGGATTGTATGGGCCGGCGGCCTATTGTAAACCCAAGCCCATCACATGGGCTTGGGTATATAAACCCTCTCCTTAGATGGAGAGGGGTGTGGTTTTCATAATTTTCACATAGTTCATTCTAATTTCTCTCTCTAGCTTTGTGTGAAATCCACCATCTTTCTATCTCTTTCTCTCTCTAAAAACATAAGCATAGATTTACAAATCTACAATTTCCTGACACATTACACCGTCCTCGCGCCAACCAAGCTCGTGCCGTTCTCATCAACCAAAGTGAATGGTGCTTTTTTTCTTTTATTTTCATTTTTTTTTACTTTTTTTCTCGAAAAATCATAGTCGTTTTTTTGCATTTAATTTCCTTTTTTAAAAAATTAACCCTTTAAGAAAGGTTCCCGTATGAAGGTTAAGGCTAAGCGAGCCCTTGAATTAGATTCCGGCCCGGGTACTCGAAATTTGTGATCCGACGACGAGGAGTTGCTTTTGACCCAATGTTACATACAAATATTCGAGGATCCTCAATTTGGTGCGAGTAAGAAAAGATACTTTTTGGTATAAGGTTAGCCGGCTTAATATTTATTTACATGGATCTAAAGTATGTAAATTTAATATTCATTTACATAATATTTTATAAAATAGGATTGCTAAACCGGCTTATTTCATACTCCCTCCATCCCACTTTAGTTGTCATCATTTGACTTTTTGAAGTCTAATTTTTTTCAACTTTGATCTTAAATATCGTTGTTTGTGTTATATAATACTTGATATAAAATATATGAATTGAATTATTTTTAAATGTATTTTCATTAAATATTATTTTCATCAAGAATTATAAGACATATAACATAAACAAAATTATTAAAGATCAAAGGTGAAGAAGTAACAATTCAAAAAGTCAAATGAGGACAATAATAATGAGACGAAAGTAGTAGTAAATAAAGGAGGAAACATGTACTAAAATAAAAATATACCTACGTATGAAACGTTAATCGACTAATATCATTGTTGATAAAGAGACTAAGTTTAAATATGTTGAACTAACTTTGATAAATATTAGTTCACTAAATAAAAACAAGATAAACGATATTAGAAGTCATACCCGTCCATCGGACGGGTTTTGCCACTAGTATATATATATATATATATATATATATATATATATATATAGGGGGACTTTATTTACAGAACCCATCTTAGTGACAGAACTTGCAGAACTCTTGTTTTTGAGGGCAAACATGTATGTTTGAAGGCTTACATGTATGTTTATGAAAGCGAACATGTATGTTTTTATATCGATGCACATACATGCATGCGCGCTTTCAAAAATGTATGTTTTTTAATGCTTGCACATACATGCATGCACGCCCTCAAACATGTATGTTTTTGGATATCTTTTATTTAATTTTGACAAAAAGAACTTCAAATATGCTTCGTGAATACATATATTCTCTAAAAACATACATGTACTCCTTCAAACATACATGTTTGCCTTCAAAAACAAGAGTTCTGCAAGTTCTGTCATTAAGATGGGTTCTGTAAATAAAGTTACACAAGATGGGTTCTGTAAATAAAGTTACACTATATATCTTTACATTATATATAAGAGGAGGGATTTGCCACGTCATCTAATAGGGCACTAATCCCAGTCATCACTTTCCTGTTTTGTGAAATCTATCAAAATTCCGAATTTTTTTATAAAAATGTTATGAAGGATTCGATCTTGGGTCTCAAAGTTAGGACAGACAAAGCTCAACCAGCGGAGCAAGTCAGAACTTGTGATATAACAATCCCAAACCAGATCTATATATTCACATAACATTACCCGCTTATATAACATTACCCGCTCCTCTAGAATATCCAATCATTTATCCCATAATATTACCCGCTCCTCTACAATACCCCATCATTCGCAGATCGTAACCCTAATTTTATGAAAAAACATCAATCGTATTCATTATCACCAATAATTTCACCTCCATCACACCAAGATCGCTATTAGATTATCTCCAGTTGCACATAATTCACGATCCAATCATATATCAGGTATTATACGTCATTTGATTTGACTAAAAATTGATTTTTTTTAGTTTTATTGTTGCTAATCAAATATTTATAATCCCGTTTGCACACAAAGAATCAACTAATTATACGAATAGTAGTATGATTTATCCTACACATATGTTTGTTTCAGGATACAAATTGTTCTTTTTAAAGGTGCGTATGAAGTATGATGCATTAGTACATGAATCGAATATGTGTTTAACAAATCGGATTAAGATACTTGAAGAACATCTCGAATTTGTTAGTGCCATTAAACTGTTGGTTGAGATGTTTGGAACATTATAGTCCAGATAATCTTGATCTGAAGATAATACTGTTAATGGGATAGACGTAAGTGACGTTTTTAACTTTAAAATTTTGAGCTTTATAGTTTTTCGATAATGATATCTTATATCTGCACATTTAGCCTAACATGAATGTATCTTGATTGGGCACTTAGGTTTGAAGAAGGTAAAACTGATTCTGCAAAGGTACAAGTGAAGTTCTCCGCCGGGGTGTTTAACGCAAGTGCATGCGGGTCGTGTGGTTTCTATGGATCAACCAAAGGCATATTAAAGCATGTTAAAGAGGTGCTTTTATATTTCATGCAAAGAGGCTGAACTTTTGTAGTTACATGCTTTTAAATTTCATGAAACTGATCGTATTTAACCATCCATTTTTGGGGTTCAATGCAGATATAAATATTTTGGTTATAAGCAGTTTGTTAGTAAGGTGCGGTTGTAGCTGGGAGTGAACATTTTAAACAGCTTGATTGACTCGTGCATCAGAAGTGGGTCAAGGGAAGGATTAACAAGAAAAAGACTAATATACATTATGATGCACCAGATGAGATACAATTAGGTACTATATTTGTATCTATCTCAGTCTGAATTTAACAATCTCTACTGTTTGACGCACATTTACGGTGGTAAGATAGTTCAGTTTAACGTTTTAAAAAATGATGCAGAGACACACATTGGGTAACATGTAACTGGTCTAAATCGTTTGACCCATTTCCCTTTTGGCTAAATTCTTTGATTTGACCCATTTTTGGTCAATCTTTTATTAATTTGGTTGACATTATCTCCTCTAACAGAAATATATGGATTACTATGTGGTTTTAGTTATCCGCGGATGGATGGCATGGAGATGCACACCATACATTGCATAGATTCAGTTTGTTTCCAAATAGGTGATTTCACTCCACTCTTTGTTCATCTTTAACATCATACCAATATTTGGTTAACTGGAAATTATATATCAAAACACTTTCTGAATACGTTGTGTATTGAGTATATATACTCTTTTAAAGAGGGTCATTCCGGACTGGATCACTTGTCCTAATGCTAGGGATGGACTCAAAACCAGGCTGAAAGTAATGCCGTTTCAGGAACAATGAGGTGGTGGACCATAAGAGAAAGTTCACAATAAAAGGCAAAAATTTTGCAGATACAAGAAATCAGGTAGCGCAAACAAAGGCTGACATTATTTTGTTAACCTCCGGCAAATCGATGCAACCATAAAACCGGAAAAAAGGTCAGTAATCTCAAGAATTTTCTTGCTGTTATGGTTTATTAAAGTCAAATTAAGATAATTTCTATTGTACATAGTAACTGGAATGTCATTAGACATATACCTTAGGAGTTGTAGTTAAATAAACTTTAATATATCTGAACATAGACTTATATTCATGGTGGCATAGTATAAGTTTTTCGTGATGTGCGTCCCATTATATTGTTCATGTCACTTAATGTTTTCGTGATGTGTTGTTACCTTTTAAAATTTCCAGAAACTTCATAGTTTTCTTATTTAAATACATACATTATATGAAATAGGACAGGAGTATGATAACAGATTAAGACCGTCGAGTTATTGTGGGGCTGATAGTTTCCTTTTGGCATTCTCCCAGACCAGCAAAGCCAACTACGAGAACAACGATCTCAAATGTGAAGCATTATGCCCTGAGTATCTGAATCGTGCTTTTGGGGACAAAGCCTGGTAGTTATTAGGACAAATCTTTATGAGTTATCTGGTCAAAAGAATATTAATATGCATTCATTAAATTGGCAATCATGTTGTGCTTCATATGTACTTACAATCTTAATGATTTGATCTCTTAGATACAACACAAGACAAGCTATCAAGCTGCAAAGTATCTGGCTAATGGAGGCATTGGAGAAAAGCTTCACAGGAAATATAGAGTCGTTTGGGATCGCTTTTAGACAGTGTACACACAAGTAAAATATTGGTCCTAATTTTTAGTATATATTTTTGTGAAGCACAATATGTATCAACATAAAGCTTTAATCTTAAATATGTTATTTTTCTTAGTACGCATTTGCTATGGCATGGACCAAATGGTAGAACTCCTATGACAAGAACCAGTATGGAAAAATACAAGTATTTTTACATCAATGAAAAAAGGTGAAACAAATGTGTGTATGTTTTGTGTAAAATATATGTATAGAATAACTGTGAAAGCAACTTGCCTATTATCTGTCCTTACTTTGCACAATAACACACATTAGGGATTAGTAAATAACTGAAAATTAAACACATGTTTAAACCTTTGCTTAGTAGAATTTGTCCATAAATTATTAAATATAATATTGAGACTATATTATTTTCAAAGAAAGTTTATTGAAATAGAAAGTGTAATATTTCATCGAAAATCAATCTTTAGATGCATGATTACGTAACCAAGAATATACGTGCCGAACTTGAATTCACTGGATTTGCCAGTCTATAAATGTTACTTTTAGTGGTTAGAATCTCTTATAAGCTCTAAGCTCTTTCGCTTATTAATGCTAAATAAGTTTAGCAGAATGAAGTTCCTGACAAAAGCGAGTCTTCTACAGAACAGACTTATGTTCAACTAAACAGGAAGAAACGAAGATAAAGATGAAAGTGGTGTATTTGCATATGCAAGAAGAAGTAGCAGTGAGTTAATGGTTCTAATGCAAAGGGAGGATTCTGCCACAATTGGTTCATCAAAATGGGAATGTACGGATTTGGTCGTGGCAAATATTAATGTGTCGTCTTCTAAAAGAAATAGTAGGAACTGTCGGAAAAGGAAGATGCGGGATCTGACAATGTTGCAGAGAAAGTTGAGTTTAATACATATGTCATGAACCACACCAATTTCCTGGATACAGAATAATACAAAGTTAAAAATTATACTACAACAACTGAACAAGCTACATGTAGGATTTGTGATTTGAGGCTATTTAGTCAGCAAGATATTCTCCTCCTATTACTGTAACCCATAGTGTTCAAGTTTGTAACCACAATCGAGTATTTGTGCTGCTACGTTACATTCTTCTAATGCTGAAACGTCAGCAAGAGATTCTCCTCCCATGACTGTAACCCACAGTATTCAGGTTTGTAATCACAATAGAGTATCTGCTATGAGTCAGCTACTTAAATACTTCTTTTGATAGTTGGTAATTATTTATCTTGGTGTCACTCTATTAGGGGTTAGATGGTGAAGTTACTGAGACCATGATCAAAGAATTGGACGAGGATCGAGAAGAGTGCCGGAAGTGGAGTTTGTTATCGCAAATGCAGTTCGGTAATGTAGTGGGCTAGAAACTCTTTTGGAGATTGTTCAGGTTTGTATGTCATACTCCACATTATTGTGTATATGATCGATGCTTGGTCCTATAATGTTCCTTTTTCTTATTCTGTTGCGTTGAAATTTTGTTGATGATCTGAAGTCAAACCAATAGCAACCGGTGGTTGTTCTGAATCTCTCAATGCTTTACTGCAAAATACGGGAAAAAAGGAGGGCATTATTGAGGATTTGATCTTTGAGTATACTACTAAAATTGCATGATGTGCTTTCTCTATTAATGCCATCAATCCCAACCATCCATAAGTGGCGCAAAATATCATCCACCTTGGCAGAGAATAAAAGTGGAGCGCACATTCCAGAAAGATCAACAAGTATTGTCCACAACACCACATATAACCTACATCCAAACACTATGCTCTATATGTTCCTATCGAGGTAAGTTCCTGAACATATCAGAAATATTTGATGGTCTTTCATATTTGATTGACTTCATTCCTGTTTTGTTTTTCCACTGACAGATGATCAAGTTTATTCAGTCAACCCAGCTCATCAACAATTACTTACATATGTACCATATGTAAACTAATACCCATGCGTTAGCGAGAATATGTAATCTGAATGAAGAACTTGGTCAAGTGGAATATGTATTTTCTTATAAAACTGGAACTCTAACTAGAAACTTGATGGAGTTCTTTAAGTGTTATGTTGCTATTCCAACCGCCCAAAAAGGATGCTTGGTTTATGCTAATGATTTGGACCCAGACAACATTCGTCATCTGAAAATTAATGCAGATATCAACAAAATTAACAACTACTTTCGTGCAAACAATTCGATGTAAGAAATTTCATGTCTCAGTTGATGCCAGTGCCTAATGGCGAATCCAAAGACAATTGGGTGTATTACTCAAGAAAACTTGAAAGCAAGTTCTGAAGAAAGGAGTGTTGGTATGTTTACTTATCTTTGGATGTGTTCGATCGTGTCTGCACGATTTGAATAATCTAGGTGACATAATAAGCTGGAATGAAATAGGTTGTAGAAAATAGTGTTTGGATTTGCTTATGCTTTTCACAACAGATATTTTTACCAGTGATAATTAGTCATTTAGGTGTTTATGTCCGGATAAACTTTGATTTCTTAGCAAACTGACATATAAAATGACCAAAAGCTGC
The DNA here is from genome assembly GCA_025667525.1 of Glebionis coronaria. Classification (NCBI taxonomy): domain Eukaryota; kingdom Viridiplantae; phylum Streptophyta; class Magnoliopsida; order Asterales; family Asteraceae; genus Glebionis; species Glebionis coronaria. Next base: position 569,406,004 of record CM046875.1, on the reverse strand, counting down.
ATTTTTGTGAAAACGTAGAGACAATTCGTGAAATGGAAATAATTGTATATAAAATGAGATCAGAAAAAAGCGTAAATAAGTAGTTTTATACCTGCACAAAAATATTGGTTGTCACACTCGGCTGCTGGTGTGGTATGAACTGGAAATAATTGACATATAAAATGACCAAAAGTTGCATTTTTGTGAAAACGTAGAGACACTTTGTAACACCGGATAAGCTGTTTTGCAGGTTTAAATAATTTGTATCTTTGGGATTTTATTTATGTTGCAGTTGTTATCGCAATGCTTACATATGTGTATTTATGTATTTATGTTGGAGTGTGTGCAGGATTTGGATTTGTGATGAAAGATAATGCTGCATTTTGAGTAAGACATAGTTGACACTTGACACTGCCAAAGAACAAAATTATTAAAAAAAAGTACGAGATGAAGCTTAGCAGGACCTTGCACACAGTCAGTGACAAATCTTCCATAATAATATTCGAACGAAAAGAAAACGACAGTACGAAGAACCAAAGAGAATGAGACCCCGTTCCTGATTAGAAAACAAACCTAAAGACACTATATCTTCCAACTTTCTTACAATAATATCCTCCTATTCAGAAATTCCATGTGGACTACCTGAACCAGATAACTCTCCTACCTCTGATGTGGTTGATGTTGCACCATTGATTGTTGGACATGAAGCCAAAGAAACCATAGTTCTGGTAAAGGATTCCAAGCGGATTACAGTTCTGCAAGTTCCGTTGGAGCTGAAAAAGTAGCCATACTGCTCGATGCATTTCCATTATCAAAAAAATCGAGTCATCAATGGCAATGCTCTTCCCATTATCTTTAGGATGGAAATCGACAGTTGAGCTTTCAGGAGCGGGGACACTATGACGAGATTGCTCCCAGGAATAGCGTTATTCATCGGAGGATCCTGGTTAATTACTTCATATTCTTTCCAACATCTGGTTAGTCATCTAACCTAGGAACATGAGTGAACCCAAATACATACGTGAAATTTGAGTATACAACACATAATAAGTACCGTAGTAGATAATTTTCTGAATGTTTAATAGGCATATATGAACACTTGGCTGTAAATAAGTTTTCTTAAGATTCAGACGAAGAAATCCAGTTGAGCATGTATGTTTTCTGGTCAAGAACTATTAAGCCTTCTTGAAGAGAGTGAATCGATTGCGAGCTATTTCGGGTGAAGTAATGTACTCATTTTTTCTCAAAACGATGTTATGTATTGATTATATCTAAGTTTAGTCTGATATGAATAACGATTATGGATTGCAGAATTTCGGCCGACCGAGGTTAAATGTTGAAGATAAATGGTACTAATGATGAATTTAAGGTTGTACAATGAAGAATAGATACCTGTTTCTGATGGTATCTAAAAATCAGCATTTTTATTCGTAACGGTTGTATAATGATTTTACCGCAGAAGTCAAGTATGGTAGAAAACTGGTGGATAAGCAATACAATTTGGTTTCATGCCCACATCTGTGGTTGTTGGTGAATCTCTTTTGGTGTCAACTACTATCTAGACGTGATACCCTTTTATAAACCAAACGGACCCAATATTTTTGTTATATGGCTGGTAGGTTTCTTTCAAAACCAAGGTATTCCATCCAAATATCAACAGCTAGCATCTGTCTTGGCATTCTAAAAGAACAGTGGAGTCCGGTACTTACCATATCGAAGGTACGAAGTAATTTTTTAATCAAGTGTTGTGACAAATTGGGAAAGTAATCTTCTATTAACATTTATAATTGAAGTTGTTCATTGTTATTTTTTTAACGGGTCAAACTCAGATAATAGCAAAATAGCTAAAAGATGAAACATGGTGTCTCACCCTAAATGGCCTATTAGAACATATATTTGAAACCCTAATTGTTTATAGGGAGTTTTCAAGTCTTTCGACAAAAGTGTGTCAACTTACAACCAACAAATCGTATCGACTCTTACCAAAATTACCTATGTTGTCATGTTTAATAGTAGTATGTATATGCGGTTCTAATATCTTAATGTTTGCAGGTTCTGCTTTCAATTTGCTCATTATTGACAGACCCAATCCTAATGATCCTTTGGTGCCTGAGATTGCTCACATGTATAAGAACGATAGGACCCAGAAGTATGCCATGGGCTAAGGGTAACATGAAAAAGTATGGGCTTTCGAGTGAATAAATCACCTCATAGTATATAATATTGGTTGTGGATTATGACTTCATATGACTTGCAAAAACTTTAAGACTCTGCTCTTTATTACATGGAAACTATAAATTAATACCGTTGACGCTTATCATTGTTGGTTGTGGGTTTTTATTTTATTTTTTTGCTATGTAATGGTCTTATATATTTTATCTTTAACGTAAAGAGTAATTGATGGGTAAGAGCAGGGACAATAGAAAATGGATCCATATGGATGTGATATTTATCCTTGCCTTAACGGTGAGTTAAATCAAGTGGATTAGTTAATCAAAAGTGTAAAACCACGGTTAATAGATTGTGGATCAAAAGTGACCATTATACTTTGTTAAACCGGACCTGACTGAAGAACCAAACGGGCTGAACCGACCTAGACATGAACCAGATAATTTGGACCAAATCGGTCTTTGTTTTGGTTCAATTTTCGCATCAGGATCATATGTTATGTAGTACAGTAGTAGTACTTACGTAAATGTTTTTTGTAAGCTTGCAATATATAGTTCCATACATTGTAGTCCCACACGTAATCACTAAAAATAGTTCATTAATAGTCACCAATTTGATTTTGTTATATCATGTTTTTCGGAAAATAAATTGAACCAAGTGATTACCTATATTCTTATATATAAACTAGGGACGAGCATTTTGACCCGAATCTCGAACCCGAACCCGAACCGTTCCCGGAACCGTACCGATTTCCGGTACTCGAATCCCGTTCGGTACGGGATCGGGACTATAAAATAAGGTGAAAAGAAATTCGGGACCGCTAATTCGGTACGGGATCGGTACCAAATCGGGAAATTCCCGAAAAAAAGGGAAAATTTCGATTTCCCGGTACCGGTATCGATACCTGTACCGGTACCAATACCCGAATCCCGTTCGGTACGGGATCGGTATATAACTTTTTAGACCGGGAAAAAATCGGGAGCACTAAATCGGGACGGGATCGGGACGGGATTGGTCACGAGCTCTTCCCGTAATATAAACAACAGGCATAACGTAATTGTCGTAACATATACTGATTGAAGTATCTGATTATAGAGATAAGATCTATGTAGACCCCTAAATTAGCATAGGCCCAATCAACCAATCGTAATCATTCATTTTTTTAAAAAACCCACTTCTCACCACTTTTTTAAAAATTAAATATCTCACAAACGGTAAATCGTCAAACAAAAAATAATACACCATTGCAACGAGAATTAAATCATCTTTCTATCGAGGGGCACATGTATATACTTTCGACGAACTTTTTTTCGACTTTTTTTCGACTTTTTTTCTTAAGTCACGTCTGAGAGAAATCATATATGATTCGTCACGAATCATTTATGATTTCTCAAAAGATAATATGGACTACAAAAATCTTCAAACATATTAAAGAAAATTGCAAAAACAATCCCTGTGATTGTTCGAGTTTAATGAAAATGGTCCATTCACTTTATTTCTTTCGGATTGTCTTTTTGTGGTTGTGACCCATAACAAATTTGATCAAATAACTACTAATATTTATGTTAGTTGACTGTTAATACAACAATTAAATGATTAAAATAACATAATTACCTTCTTATATTTATCAACACAATCCTTATGGTTTTCTTTTTATCACAAATACAATCCTAAACTTTTTTAATACATTCTATACTTCTTATTTAAACGAAAAATATTCAAAAATATTCAAAATAAATTTAAATTAAAAAAATATTAATAAAATGTTTAGTTAAGTTTTTTTAAACATAAAATTAAACAGAACATTTTAGCTAAGATGATCAAAATATTTTCTAAAAAAACAATTCAAAAAATTACGTTAATTTTTTAAATAAATTCACCAAAATTTATCACTTAAAAAGCCAAATACTATTCTTTTACAATAAGCCTCAAAACGTTTTTCACAAAATGATTACGTATAAGACTCCTTCAACTCTTAAAATAAACATAATATACCATATAGTTGGACCATAAACGATCTTTTACACACAATTGTAATTTTGCTCGAAAAATTAACCATTATCTTTAATAAACAAAATAATACTAACACACAATGTCATATAATATCACATAAAATTAGTAATAATAGCATTACTTATGACTTTTATAAGTTTATTAACAACTTCATAAAATTAATTACATTATCCAAAATGCACTTTACACTAATTAATAATATACTTATTAAAGAAATATAAAACAAATATTTAAAACACTAAAAAGGTTAAACAAAACTTAGAAGTCATACCCGTCCATCGGACGGGTTTTGCAACTAGTATATATATATATATATATATATATATATATATATATATATATATATATATATATATATATATATATATATATATATATATATATATATATATATATATATATATATATATATATATATATATATATATATATATATATATATATATATATATATATATATATGGATATAATCTGACCTAACTGCGTATTTGCATTTTATTGACAGGAAATGGAGTTTGAGTCCGAGTGGATCGCATCAATTTGAAATAAGGCAAGGGAATCTAGAAGCATTTTGTGTGAACTTAGAGAAGAGAGAATACAGCTGTAGACAATGGCAGGCGTACCATGCCCTCATTCAATAACAATCTTGTATTTCACTAAAAAGAAGCTCGGGGATTATGTTAGTGACTCATTCAAGGTAAGCACATACAAAAGTATTTACGCGTTCAATATTTTGCCAGTCGGTGGTATGAACATATGGAGGAAAATTAAACATGTGCCATGTAAACCACCTTTAGAAAGAAGGATGCTAGGTAAACCCCTTGTGAATAGGAAAAAGGATAAATATGAGATGAAAAACCAAAAACATGTAGCAAGGCCTCCAAGATCAATGACATGTAAAAATTATGGTGAAATTAGTCATAACAAAAACGGTTGTGAAAAACCTAAAGTAACTGGTGAACAAGCTAACCCACCTAATGAGCAAGAACATCCACAAGGTAATCTATCTAAAAAGAAGGGCAGGCCTATGGTTAACGACCCGGTGAATGCTAGAGTGCCCAGTCATAGTACGGATAATTTTTTGACTGCTATAGGTCAGGGGCAGACATACAGCCACAAGAGGGTATGCACTTGCATACCCTGTGATTTTTCCCGATAGTGTGAAAAAAATGAGTTTGTAGGTTTTTCTGAATCGAAATAGGAAGAATGCATACCCAAGATATATGATGTGCATACCTTAACCTATTTTCTGAATCGAAATAGGAAGAATGCATACACAAGCACTTCCCAGTCCCCTGTTTGAACCACTAACCCTGGTTCCTCCCACCCATATACCACCAATAGTATAGGTGGTATATGGGTGGGAGGAACCAGTGTTAGTGGTTCAAACAGGGGAAGGGGAAGTGCTAGTGGTTCAAACAGGGGACTGGGAAGTGCTTGTGACTCAAAAAGGGGAAGGGGATCTTCTAGTGGTTCAAACAGGGGAAGGGGAAGGGGAAAGGGAAGAGCTAGTGGATCAAATAAAGTGTTACTCGAAAGACCAGTTGTAAGTATTCAAGCTATGTCTTTATTTTTTCTTTAATTGTTTCAAACTCTGAATAATTTACACAATATACAGGTTGACAAATACTTACTTATTGATGATGATGACTTGGTTGATGTACAAGTCGAGGAAGAGGTTGTTAAAAGAGCTAAAAATGACGTTGCGGATGAAAATGTAGCTGCAAATGAGACTACCAATGAAAACGTAGCTGCAAATGAAGCTGTTAACGCTGCAAATGAAAATGTATATGTAGCTGCTATTGCTGAACAAAATGAAAAAGAGGACAAGGCTGCTAGGGTTAAAAGGAACTATGTAGAATTCTAGGAATCTCAATACAATGCAGGGTATAAGAAGCCTAGAATAACATCTTAAAGATTAAGGACGTGTTTTGGAATGTGTTTTGCAAACAAGTTTCGCATTTGTGTTCTCTCCTATGTAAACACAGATAATCTAGCTCTTAGAATCATCAACATGGTATTATGTTTCCTGTTTCATTTTCGCTAGCATGCACCTTTCAAAGCTTTCTGTTTTCTTTATTATTCTGGAATCTAGTTTGGTAATCATTAGATGGATACAAGTGTTTTGAGGTTTAAGACACCAACTTTTATTGTTCTCGTGTTGTGTTTGAAAGCTTGTAAATTCTTTTTTCCTACAGGTGGTTAGTTTAAGCTCTTAGAAAATTTTAAAATTTTTATTAAATTTTTTTTATTTTTTTTAATTTTTAAAAATTTTTTAAAATTTTTAAAATTTTTTTAAATTCTTTTAAATTTTTTTAAGTTTTTTCAATTTTATATATATATGGCAATGCCGTTAATAAAAGGTAAACCAAACACCCCCTTAGGTGCAGTAGTGCTAATTGTATACGTATATCTGTAGATACTTTTCATATGTGTATGCAAGTAGTAGTAAACAACATGTTCACTTTACCACTTTATGAGGCTGCCAGCGAATGTGAACATCTAAAAAGACAACACAGAATGCAAAATGTAACTTGAGTATCTCATTCTCTTGTGCCACTCATACATATAAGGTAAAACTCCAACATCATACAGTTTATCGTCTTGAATATAACCATTTCTAGCCAAAAAATGATTATAAAGTGCTAGTGATCAATTAACCTCAACACTGTCAGTAATGTGGTAAAGCAATAACCACCTTCAAAGCTTTGCTTTCAACTGAATCACAATCATCTAGCTCCATATAACATACAGAACTTCTACTTCAAGTTCGATGGATAAAATGAGTGTAATGGCTTTTTTAACATTAAAGTAGTGAAGCACAATGTTTGTTTCTTGACTGCCAAAAGTCAAAATGGATTACCCTTGTGCAATGACTGTCAAACAGTTTCTAGCTTATACAAAGCTTGATGTTAAAGATTTGATATAAGTCTTCTGCAAGGTTGTCTAACAAGATATCTCAGACCTTTTCAGGCATGAATTATAATCTGATCACAGAAAATTTAATTGTTGGCTCTCAGCCTTAGAAACCTGAAGACATTGTCCATCTTAAAGAAGAACAAAATGTGGCATACATTCTTAACTTGCAGCAAGACGGTGACATTGCTTATTGGTGAATAGATTTTGAACCTATAGTCGAAAGATGTAAGCAAATTGGAATACGCCACATGCGTAGGCCTGTAAGCAAAATTTGATTAATCTTTAGTAATCAAAATCACAACTTTGAAATGGGTAGGCACGAGATTTTGATGGGGATTCGTTAAGGAGCATGCTTTTCTATAACAAAAAGAAATGCTTTTCTGATATACTATGAAATGGGTAGGTACGAGATTTTGATGGGGATTCGTTAAGGAGCATGCTACCGAAAGCTGTCTCTTCATTAGAATGCGCAATTTCAGAAGGAAAAGGGAGAGTGTATGTACACTGCACTGCAGGTTTAGGCCGGGCTCCTGCTGTTGCAATTGCTTACATGTTCTGGTTCTGTGATATGGATGTAACTCGCCATTTATGCCCTTAACTTCTTACATATCATTGATTCTTTCCAAGTGAGTTAATGATACGACCCTGGGATTATTATTTATGGCATTATTATAGATTAAGTGTTAAAATAGTTTTATTTATTAGATATGTTTTATTTAGGAAAAGATTACGATCCGACTTGTTCTACAAGAATAGTATTACTATAAAGGGTGATCAGGGCTGTAATCTCATTATGCTGAATATTATTATGGATTATTGATTTCGTGTCAATTATTGGGAGAGCTTATTCGACCTCTCAAACGTCGATTATTCTATCTTTATTATTCTGTTATCTTAGTATCGATCCAGCTCTTATCAATTGGTATCAGAGCACTCGATTCTAGGGTTCTGTGAAAAAAAAGAAAAAGAAAAAAAAAGAAAAAAGAATTGATCATAATGGCTACCATCAAGAGGATTGAGACCATTGAAGGAGATATTGCTCAGATTAAAGAACAGATGGCTGAGGATAGGAAGAATATTGATGAAAAGTTTGTTGCTGCTAGGTTAGAATCACAAGAACAATTTGCAGCAATGGAACAGAGAATGGAAAAAATAATTCTAGAGGCAATTCAAAAGTCAACTGAAAGTGCAAAGGGGACAAATTCAGTGATCAAGAATACTTCAGGAATTCATCATCATGAAAGTTCATCCAAGTTATTTGCCGACCAGATGAAGGGGGTGAACAAACCAGAACTGTGGTTTGATGATCTCGGGCTCCCTTACATGACCAAAAAATTCTTTGGTCATACTCAACCAGATGACAGGAGTAAGCACACTGGAATGGATGGCATATTTTTTCAACCTGGTAATGGTAGTGGAGGAGGCAGAACTAATGGATCTGATTACCGAATGAGGAAGCTCAAGATGCCAATCTTTGAGGGTGATGATGCTCATGGGTGGATTTACAGGGTGGAGCGCTATTTTGAGATTCAAGGTATCACTCGTCGGGAACGACTTCGAGCAGCCACACTATGTTTAGAAGGAGAAGGATTAGCGTGGTATCGATGGTATGAACAACAGGAACCATTTGAGTATTGGGAGCACCTAAAGGAAGAATTACTGGATCGGTTTCGGTTTACAAAGGAAGGTGATTTATATCAGCAACTGATATATCGTACTCAACCAGTTACAACCAAGGTATCCTCAAAACCGGTTCAAAATACCCCACACTTTGAACAAAATAGTGGGACAAGTTATACCAGTAGCGACGAGCTAAAGGAGGAGCTGAAAGACATGGGTTTTAAAGGTGTTCATGTCACAGGTTCTGATGTTGCTGATGGATATGGCGGGGAAAACCCACCACAAACAGATGTTATACTTCAGAATTTGGATTCAAAACACATTGGTGTTCCGGAATCAGAAAATAGCCAAGACCACATGAACCTGAATTGGGCAGGGGACGTGCCTTCTCATGGGGAAAGGAAACAACAAATGGGTGGACAGATTTTTGGTGCAGAGCTGGAAAAACTTGTTGTTGGAATTGATTTAAGGGCTTTTGAGGCGCTTATTTGTGATCCAGGGAGAGTAGAAGAAAGAAGAACATGGAATCCCGGGATCACTTACCATCAATCACGGAGAAATTGGAATAAAAGCTGGCTGATAAATAACGTGGCGCAACTTTTTGAGGTTCGTGCTAACCGACATGCGATGAGAGTTGTTCAAAGGAGAGTTTGGGATCCTGGAATTACTCACAGCGGACATTTTCAAGGAACACCTTGAGGACAAGGTGTTTTTGCGGGCGGAGTAATGACACGACCCTGGGATTATTATTTATGGCATTATTATAGATTAAGTGTTAAAATAGTTTTATTTATTAGATATGTTTTATTTAGGAAAAGATTACGATCCGACTTGTTCTACAAGAATAGTATTACTATAAAGGGTGATTAGGCTGTAATCTCATTATGCTGAATATTATTATGGATTATTGATTTCGTGTCAATTATTGGGAGAGCTTATTCGACCTCTCAAACGTCGATTATTCTATCTTTATTATTCTGTTATCTTAGTATCGATCCAGCTCTTATCAGTTAACACTTCCAGGCCCATGTTATGTGAAGTTAGATACAACATACAGCACACTCACATCAATAAGACCGTGTGGCCCAAATAAGAAGGCAATTAGAGGCGCTACTTATGATTTGGCTAAAAACGACCCAGGAAAAGATCCTTTTGAGAGTCTTCCTGAACACGCGTTTGAGAATGTGGCTGATTGGGAGAGAAAACTGATTCAGGATTGCGTTCGCAGTCTTCGTGGAACTTGATCGTTTACAGATACATACAGATGACAAACCGATCACGAGCAATAAGACAAGTTAGTTTATATCACAAATAAATGTTGTATTTTTGCACATCTAGTTTCATACCACTTACAGCTTTAATAGTTGCGACCTGTATTTGCAATAATCCGACCTAATCATATTCAGCTTATATCTTAAGATAATAAATTTCACCTTATTCATAACATAATTGATAATCATAAGGTGAGCTAAAGTTACCTAACTAATTCGAGATACTTGTCTCTCATCTCAAAAAATGTCTCATTAGCAACTATTCCGTTCTGTACTAATTACAGCTTCAAACTGGTAACATCTCATCCAAACACCCGCTCATATCAGTTCTGTACTAATTACAGCTTCAAACTGATAACATCTCATCCAAACACCCGCTCATATCAACACTTGAAAACCTATTCCCTCCCTAAAAATGTATACTTATGTACTACGTAATAATTTTGAATGATTTGCAAAGCTAGGGAAAAAACAAAACAAAAACGAAAAAATTGATTTAGGATCACTCCAGATTTTGATATTATAAACATAAACTAACTACACAGAAACACCAACAACTATGTTTATACAACATAAACCATGCCAACTTCCAACAGAGATGCTGGAGGGACCTTCAACGCTACATCCGGGCCATGATAATTCCTCCCTAAGAAATTATACCGGGTAACTAATGGCTAATCTCTTCCAAACAGACGACCCTTGTTTTGCTTTCACATGTGAATGCCCAAGTATGAAAGCAGTACCACTTTGTTGAGCCGCCAACAGATCTTCAAGTTCTTCTCTGATTTGAGCATCCACTGGATTTTCCGGTTCATCAATGGAGAACCGCACTCGTCTCTCTTTTGGTGCACTCATTTCGACAATGTCTGCTATGCTCTCAACCGTTTGGAACCCGAAAGACAAACTCCAACTTTTAATTAGCTCTTGTGATATATTCCTGTCGAATTCTGACTTTTGAGATTCAAATGGTAGTTTAGAATAAAGAAGTTGGTAAATAAACTAAAGGATCGCTATGTCCTAGGTTTAAATTTTCATCTAAACCAAGTACTTGAAACCCACATAGTTTGCAAGTAATGATACAAGTATTTATTGGTTTGCTCTGCGACATGCAGGATGACTTTGATAGAAGAACTGGGCAGCCTTCTGAAAGTTTATGGACTTAAAAATCGATTGTCGTGAGATAGGATCGAACTCGAGATCACGGGATTGCACACATTACGTGAAGAGTTAATTTATTTATTTATTAATTAAATATATTTATTATATTTATTAAATCAAACCGTAGCTAACGATCGTTAAGTAATTAAAAGTTAAGTATTAAACGACCGTTATAGAAGGTTAAAGAAGCTAAAAGAAGGAGTCGGAAAAGTTCCGGAAACCTCTTTTGGAGCATGTATATATCCGGCCTAAATAGAGGAGACAAAGATAAGGAGAAAAGATTTTGTGGCTTTATCTTGTTTAACCTTGGAAGAGAAGTTTTCCAAGGTGTATATAAACAAACTTAATGCCTCATAATTTTTCACTCCACATCTCTCTTTTCTCTTGCTTTAGCCGCCGGCCAAACACCCCTAATTAGGGTTCTTCTTTGATTTTCAATAAAGCTATTCTAGATCTAGTCCTAGCCCCTCTCTAGGGTTGTTGGGAAGATTTTCCATAGACTTGGAAGCTCGGTTTGTTAGTGCTAGACTCACGGTTAACTCGCCGTATCACGTGTGTACAAGAACGTGATATAGTCTTACTTTAGACTATATTCTTGGTGGTGTTCGTGATAAACCCTAGTTGCCGTTTGCTCCGTCGTCTTGTGGATCTTGCTAGGATAAAGGTATGTAACCCTAATCTTGATTAATATAATTGTGTTAAATTGATGATCTTGTTAATCGCTTCCGCTATGCGCTCTTTGATCCATATTAGGGTTTTAAATAATTGTTATGAACTCTATAAACCTTCAGTGGCATCGAGAGCCGTTTTAACATGATTATAATTATCAAGATCTAAAGTTTTTAACTAATATTGATTTGTGTTAAAAATTACATGTTGTTTTTTAGGTTTTATAAAAATTAGGGTTTTGTTTTTTTATTATTTTTAAATCGGCTATGCCGATTTTTCTATAAAAAAAATTTTTTTTTTTTGTAAACCCTAAAATTACATGGTAATTAACTTTAGATGTATGCATGAATTAATTGTTATGTCATGCGTGGTTACGATCCGTAGTGATCATTAATTGTTAAGTGATTTGTGTGGAATTTTGATGAATTGCATGATTAATTGTTATGTTATGTAAATTCATGTTTCGATCCATAGAGATTTAATTGTTAAGATATGAGGGAGATCCGTGATGAACATGCATGTTTTTCATGGATCATATGTTTTATGTGGTAATTGTTACGTTTTTTTTGCTACATGCTTTATTTGATTCAATAAATCTAAAATTAGGGAAGACTTTTATATGAATATAAAAACCTAGATTTGATATTATTTATTGAATAAATCGTATGCATGTGGCTATTTGATTTATTTATTGCACATATAAATTGTTATTATGTGTTTATGATTTAGTTTTTTTTGTACCTACTTGTTTTCATACGTTTTATATTGATTGTATGTTGTAAACAAGGGTAATTTTTTACAAGAAAAATTAACATGGACTAAATCATATCAAAATAAATGAATTGTTTTTGAGATCTAATTTACATATGATTTGCGTTGATTAGAACTGCAATAGCAACTTAACGGCCTACTCAATTTTGATAAACTATAAAGTGGGTATAACGCACCGCTGGTCATGTACCCGGTTAAGGAAGGAGGTGTTATGCTTCAGCGCTGACCAAATTCCCGGCTCGCCTGTGCGTCAAAATTGGAATTACCTACGGTTGTTATTGATATAATTCTTTAAGGTTGATTTAACTACATTAATTCACATCCGAAACACAATGAATAAGGTTATTGCTTTGTGCTATAACTAAGTTCTAGAAAAAGTACGGTGTGAATTTAGTTGTGTGTAAAATCTTTAATTGGTTTAACCAATACCTCAACTTGCAAGTATATGATGAACTTTTAGTCTCAACAAAAGTTTACTAAACGTTTTATTAAACTTATGTTATGGAGATGTATGCATGCTTCTCCATACATGATTTTGACACCAAAATCTATACCCTAAAAATTTAAGTCATATGCCCTCTAATTGACGAACACTTGAAGTTACAATTGTCGTCATATAAGATATCGGACGATGTTGTAATGGAGAGAAAACTTCATGACTGAATAAGATTGCACATGAAGGTTTTACGTTCTTTAGATTAGTCGACTTAATTGAGTTACTCAGTGAGATCTGGAAACTTAAGGCATAAAGAAGGGATGAAACATGTTTACAATGCAAAATGACTTTTGGCAATGTAAATCCCTTAAATGTCTAGAAATTGCAAATTTGTTTGTCAATCATTGTTCGACAAGTTACCATCTTGAATACTTTCATTGCTAGCAGATCAACTGATGTGATGAAATTATGTCAATTTGGATTCTAGTTTTCAAGGAAAATACTATGGTTATTATTACCGGGGTAATTTTATTCTCTTGAATGGTATTATCGAAAATACTAAATTGAATTTTGTAAATTTTTTTTTTGCAAATGTATTAATGCAACGTTACACCGTAAACGTGGTTTATTCATTTATTGATCTACAAACCGTATGGTTGAGGATAGAGTCAATTTACAAATGAATGATAAACCTAAAACTCTTTTTCATGAGTAAAGAAGGAGTAATAAGGATTTTAGAAATGTAAAATTCAAATCCATAACTCATAGCAAATTTTAATAGTTAAGAAAAGTGCATATTTTGAGTTATTAAAAGTTACCGCTAATTGGTTATAAGGCAAACTAGCATATTTGTCTAGTAGTTGTGCTTTGACCATTTATAGGCACTACATACCATTTTGGGGTTGGTAGACCTATTAAGGAAGAAATTGCATGTCAAGTCTTTCAAGTTAAAAAGCATTTGATGGGTAAGTCATCATTTACGAAGTAGAATACACTCTTAAACACTATTAGTAATTGTTGCGAATGTGTTTTTCAAAAGTGTAAGAAAGTAAACACAACACTAATTATTTTCACCGATTATGAAACATTTTCAATGTTGTCAAGTTCAGTGGGAGAATTGTGTTATATGACTGATTTTGAGTCTATTAAAACATTCTCTAAGTCAGTGGGAGTTACAAGCTTTGTTGTCTTGGTAATAACCCATGTTATCTTTAGTATGTCCTAAGATAATTACTTTCGAATTGTTGACACTAATATCTTCAAAGATAGTTATGTACTGATTCTTGTTGATTAAGTGATTCTACATCTACTTGTAAAAAGCTAATATATGTGGCACAATCATATTTTGTATAGACGAACGTTAGACGTGATGTTTATCTTATATATGAGGTTGTTCCATGCACAAGTGGGAGAAATGAACATTGTGTGCAAGAAACAACTTATAAAGATATGATTCTCTTAAGATAAGAGATTAAACAATCTAATTAATATTTAGATCATGTGTCAATATGATTAAAAGACTACTTAAAAGTATATATATCATTCACATTAAGAAACACTTGAAGTTTTGATTTAGTCATGTAAGAGCTTGGACTAAATTGTAAACACAAGGGTAAAATATCCACATGTCGTAAGATCGGACGTGGAATGTTTTGAAGTTTCTTAAAATGGACTAATTCCTGGAATGACATAAGATACATAGAGTAATCTTATACTACTAATGAAACCTAGTGGTGTTCATATAATAGTATATGATTGAATTAACTTGAAAAGATGAATGAAACCTAGTGGTGTTCATGATTTACTTTAGTTATACATGTTTATGATTTATTGAATAAAGTCACAAACATAAAGTCTTGGAAGACGTATAATATAAAGTAAGACGTTAATATATTGTCTCTATTTCACTAAAGACATATACATGTAACGTGTAATGGACTTATAACTTTTATGAAGTGACTTTGTATTAAAAGCACTTGAGTTATAAAGCATGCAAAATGGTTAGGAAATCTATTATACCATTAAGATGATTTAGTTGGTATATAGGTAAGCCTAAAGATATATATTTATCTTAAATGTTGTTAAGATTGACTTACAATATTTCACTAAATGAAATACATCATTGTTATGGTATGTTCATTAGGAGAATCAAAATTATCAATATGATGGTGATGTTTGATTCAAGATAACTATATCTTCCTTTATTCCAAAAGAAATCAAGGTTAGAAAGTTGAGTATGACTTGATCTAAGAAGATTAATAAGATACCATTATATATGGAATGTGATGAATCACGTTACATCTTAAATGGAGTTCGGATTTTGCTAAACTATTTATGAAATGGATTGTTTAGAAAATAAAGAGTATGGAACGGCCATTGTGTTTTGTAATGTCCCATATAGATAACGTTGGAGTGTTGATCTATTTGCTATGTATTTAAAGAGTAATTTTAAGTTGCTAAAAGCAAATGGGAGTTTTGATCTTGAAAGATAAAATTACAAGATACATGATCTTCTAAAATACACTAGTAATTATCATGAGGTAGACGTGTAAATGCTAAACCTCAAGATAAAGGAATTTATGTCATAGAATCCGTAAGGATATCTCGGATATGCGATTTATATGCCGAGAATTATGAGTTACAAATAATTGTTATGATTTATTACCAAATATTGTTTTGGGTAAACTACTCATACTATGATTGTTATAGATGTTGTCCAACAAGATAATCAAATTTCGGTTTTGGTTTATCTTAAATAGTTTGACTAGAAATTGAAGATGAGTTTCGTCAAAGGAAGAAAAACGCCAATTGCGGTGGTTTAATCTTTGTGTCGAAATTATATGGACAAAATTGTACACATATTTAATGTATGTATTGTGAATAGATTATTAGTCACATTTAAGTAATTAATTGTGATTGAGTATTCTTTCCTAAATACATTAAATATATAAAGATTTTGATAGTCATATTTTAATTGACAAATTTGGATATGTATGAACTGTTTCTTGAATGACTACTTGAGAAAGGACTTAAGTAATCGAAATGAGTTTATTACTTCAAAATATAAATCTTTGGAAAAGTACAAAATGCAATTATCCGTGAATGGATAAAAGCATGCATCTAGGAGATTATTCTTATGTTTAATTTGAAATCCAAGATTGGATTTAAATTTGAATAAGATGGTTTCTGAGTATTCCTAAAAGCTAGTGGGAGTATTATGGTTATTTTCTTAAATTATATGTGTCAAATAGACATGTAAAAAAAAAGTAAGTTTTCATTCAAATTAAATGTTGATTTGGTTTAGATTTGAGATGAAACTTTACTTTGGAGATTTAGAAAATAAGATATACATAACCTTGGGACAAATAAATTTATTTATTTATGCGGTGAAAATACAACGTAATATGCCATGTAGTAAGTTTACATGGATATTTAGGACATGAAGAAATCTAAATCTGGTTTGAGAAATTTTCATGTGTGTCGTGTTGTATTTATATCATGCTTAAAATACATGATGATTTGAATATATTAATCTATTTAAGAAGTTATTAAATAACTTGTGTAATGAATATTCTGAAGGAATATGTTTGGAAATAGAATAACATCCTAAATCTTGGATCGGCTTCCATATTCTATAGATGAATAATTTGTCAATCGTTGTGCAAATTATCATAGCCAACAAACTTGAAGGTTTTGGTTGGAATCAAACATTACATAATAGATATTGAAGGTAACATATTTATATCTTTTATGAAAAGTTGTAAAACTTGGAAAGATATAATTGAGGTAACACTCAATATTAGTCATGGGATCTTTGGAGATGACATGTTGATTAAAGTTGCATTATACATTAAAGAATTAGAATACTTTGAACTTCAAATGTGTTTTGGAAGTTTAGGAAATTGGTGATCAAGGATGTTTCACAATTTTGATACTGTGTGGCAATATCAAATTATTTGAATGCACATGTACAAGAGTTTCAATGAATTGAATTCTTGAAGAAAGTATTCTCAAAATATCAATAGGTCAAGATTGGTTATTTTATGCTTTGCCAAACAAGTATGAATGTCATTACTAGAGGCATGATGCATGTACCATTTTTATGCATTGATCTATTTTTAGTATTTGGATAAAGGATGTAAGACATTATTAAATTGATGAAATAAAGATTGGATTTCGTTTATTTTTCTGTTATTTGATTTTGTATCCTATTTTACATGTTTTAATCCATGAGCATTATGATGTTTCTAAATGTCCGTTGTCGATTAATAATATGGGAGTATTATTAAACTAAGACAATTCAAAATAGTGACTGAGTATACTTGAAAGTATATTGGTCAATTTTGGATGATATTTGATGGATCAAATATTGGACTTATCCCAACTATATGATTTTACTTTATGGATCTTTGTCATCAAGTAAATCATAAATAGTTATCCTTAGACCTGAGATACCAGGAAACTGTCGTGGATCTAGTGCATTTCTGTGGAATAATCTAACGCTAAACGTAACTGGTAGCTATAAGGATTATTTCCGGAAGTGTTGCAAAATTCATAAGTTTTGCTTGTAGTCAAAATGGGATTCGTTTCCTTCAAAATTTATTTTGAAGTATAATACAGCTGGGCCCCTCGGGGGAGTAGTAAGATATTTGTGCGGCCGCACCCAAATTTGTTTTGGTGATCTTGCTATATCCGTAAACGAGAAACAGAATAGTTAATGAAGGAATGACTAAGATCCATATCCTTATTAACAATGTATTTGAAATGAAAGGATAATAATAATGATTATATATCGTTAAAAGGTTTTGTCCAAGAAACCTTACTCGAGTTGTACTAGTGACATTGTTAGTGTAACTAGACGCTAATCAATGTGATCACGATATTCGAATTTTGTCCAAGTGGGAGCTGAAAGTTTATGGACTTAAAAATCGATTGTCGTGAGATAGGATCGAACTCGAGATCACGGGATTGCACACATTACGTGAAGAGTTAATTTATTTATTTATTAATTAAATATATTTATTATATTTATTAAATCAAACCGTAGCTAACGATCGTTAAGTAATTAAAAGTTAAGTATTAAACGACCGTTATAGAAGGTTAAAGAAGCTAAAAGAAGGAGTCGGAAAAGTTCCGGAAACCTCTTTTGGAGCATGTATATATCCGGCCTAAATAGAGGAGACAAAGATAAGGAGAAAAGATTTTGTGGCTTTATCTTGTTTAACCTTGGAAGAGAAGTTTTCCAAGGTGTATATAAACAAACTTAATGCCTCATAATTTTTCACTCCACATCTCTCTTTTCTCTTGCTTTAGCCGCCGGCCAAACACCCCTAATTAGGGTTCTTCTTTGATTTTCAATAAAGCTATTCTAGATCTAGTCCTAGCCCCTCTCTAGGGTTGTTGGGAAGATTTTCCATAGACTTGGAAGCTCGGTTTGTTAGTGCTAGACTCACGGTTAACTCGCCGTATCACGTGTGTACAAGAACGTGATATAGTCTTACTTTAGACTATATTCTTGGTGGTGTTCGTGATAAACCCTAGTTGCCGTTTGCTCCGTCGTCTTGTGGATCTTGCTAGGATAAAGGTATGTAACCCTAATCTTGATTAATATAATTGTGTTAAATTGATGATCTTGTTAATCGCTTCCGCTATGCGCTCTTTGATCCATATTAGGGTTTTAAATAATTGTTATGAACTCTATAAACCAACACACTGGAGTGACTGATTTTGCGACTCCGTAGCTTCACACATCTGTTTTTATGAGAGATTTTGTTGGTTAAACTGTATATAAAAGTACATATTATGTTGGGGGTGTCAAATACTCATGTAATTTGTTTTAGTTATCTGGAGTTGTAAAAGCTGACACTTTTACCAATGCGCATATCTGCGACTACAGCTGAACTTCCCACTTCCATAATATTTGCAACGAAACTATTTACATATTCTATTATTAGATCAACTTTTGGTGTCTTGCCTGTTTAAATACATATCTGCTTGCAGGCTTATATGGTCGTATGAAATGAAGTTTGATCAAAAGAAGCAACTTGCAACATGAACGCGTGATCTAAACTGAACGCTTTTACATGACATAGTTCACCAGAACATCTTTTAAATTGTTGTAACCATAAAAGTCGATCAAGTGCATATGTAAGATACAACCAAGTTACGTAAACATTTGGATACGTGGGAAAAGGAGTTTGAAAACAACTTTCTGGCAGATGTGTTTCTATTAAGGTTAAATAAAATTCAGCTCAACGTCCCAAATTTAACAATCAAACTCCTATGTTTGCAAACAAAATCATAAACGTGTTTTGATTATTTAGGAATAATGACGGCTTGATCTTAAAACTCTTGCAGTATATCGGCTTAATGTTAAAGGTCTTGCAGTATGTTCATAATCGATACATAAACGTGTATGCATATTGTCAAACATATGCTATTAAAGTGACTACTTCTAACCAGTTGGAGCATTTTGTCAAAACATGACATCTATAGTTTGAAGAAATGCCAAATTTATTTCGAAATTTGTCAAGAATTCACAAAGGTAGTCGTTCATGCTTAACCATGGTATGTTTAGCGCACATTACTTTGGAGCAACTAGCAACTAGTTTTTTGAGTTTGAATTATAAAAGTTGTTTGACAAGTAGCATGTAGCATTTTGGATTTCGTTTAAACGCTAGCTTTACAAATGCTACTCAAAGAAACGTGAGCTTGAGTAACTATTAAGAGGTCTCAAGTTCAAATCCCACTACGTGCAAACAACTCTAAGTGGTCACGCCAACCTTCACAAATAGGTGAGGGTTTTACCCCGTTTTAGTCTGGGTGGGGGTGGGCTCAAATCCCATAGAGGCATAGATTAGTCGGCCAAAATGTCAGAAACCATGGTTAAAAAAAAAACAATATAAACGCTACTAGATTCTGCTACTTGCTACCATCTCACTAGTTTTGCCAAACACACCCGTAGTTGCAAGTTTTCCAATACATGATCAAGTCAATAACAGTAGATATCATACGGAGTATCATCATACAATCTCTAATTCAAGTATTAAACATTTCAACTTTCAACTAATACAAAAAAAGAAACTGAAGTTTATTTCCAGTTTGAAGCAAATAATGATACCTGTCAGTGTGGCTAAATATCAAAAGAAACATTTAAATATCTTTTTCAACAATGATTGTGAGCTTCGGCAACGATGCCTACTTTCCCACGTAGCTCCACAAGTATAGCAAAAGTTATGCTTACACCTACACTTTATATGTGGACAACCATCCGTTTTTTCAACAAAGAGTTTGCAATTTGGACATTTCCTCCAGTTGTTCTTCTTAGCAAGTGCAGTGGCCATCTTATCATATTCTTTTCCTTTCTTGTTAGTCTTAAGTTTCCTATACTCTTTGCAGCTGAACTCAGAATGCCAAGGGACCCGGCAGAATGCACAGAACGATCTTTTGCATACGGGACAATCATATTGTGTAAGGTTGCTGTTATTGTTAATTAGTAGAGCTGAACAGTCAGTGAAAGGGCAGTAAAACTTGTGGGATTCAGGAATTGTGGATTCACATAGCAGCCGATCCCACTTGTTGAGAATTTTTGCCGGAATGATTAATTTCAAGGTGTCATAATCCAATGTTGAGTCGCAGTTTAATTCAGGGCATTCAATGGTCTTGTTATTTTCTTGTATCTTTATTGTTGCATATTTGCTGGTGCATTCGTAACAAAATGAATGAGAACATACTGAGTTTGTGATAATTTCTTGCTCGTTCCGGTTCTCTAAGCAGATTTTACATACTTGTATCACGTTGTTGTTGTTGTTGTTGTTCAGTAATGCCGTTGCTTCATGGGTTAAGCTTGATACTTTGCTTGCTGTTTGAGAAGCTAACAGCTCTTCTTTAACATGTAATTCTTCGGTACACTTGGCATCAGCGTTTTCTAACGTGATGTCATCATTGTCTTGTTGAGAAGGTCCTGAAAAAACAATTTATTCGCTTACAAAATGGACGAAAACAATCAATGTTAACACTAAAAGTTAGCACTTTCAATATCTCCCTGTGAACAATTTGTAAACATTGATATATTAGGTTGTAAACATCCACAAATCCAAAAACATTACAATTTCACTAAATTTAGACTTTATGCAATGCAAAGGAATTAAGATGCCATTAATCAGGGTGACAATTTCCGACCACAACCTGACTTAATAATCGACTGTTATGTTTAAGGTTTGGTTAAAACATGATTTGGGTCAGATCACTTAATTCGTTTATTGAACAGATTGTGTTTGGTAAGGTGTTGTTTAACTACACAACCCCGCCCGTTTAAATTTTTTTAAAGTTTAATCTGTAAAGGACTAAACAGAATAAACGGGTCGACCAACCAACCATTAAACTTTATATTTAATACTTTACCTTCTTAAGCTAAGTAATAGTACAAATAAACCCTTAAACCTACTAAACTTTTTTTGTTCACCATACTAGAAATCCGACCTCTAGTTAACCATTCATACGGACATGCCTCGGACGCAAATCACTAGGAGAGGCCCACGAAAAGGAAACCCCTAAAAAAACTCAGGTAACCTATAGTTCAGTTGGTTAAACCTACTCAACTCTATATGTTTTTACTCAATTACGTATATCATTCTATTTGTTAGAGTATAACACTTTTTCAGTTGAAAATTTTAAAATACATAATATTAAGATCTCATGTAGGCGAAAAAACTGTAAGAATGAATAAGATAGTAATCAAGTCAATAAGAAAGACTCATAATAAAAAGAATGCCGTAACTAACCCTTGATTTTCGAGGAAACTACGTATGTGCTTGGGTGAGCATGATCAGTACTTAGAGCTACCGGCCGCGATGTCATGGACATATCTTTCACGTACGTATCTGAAGGCTCAACAAGTCTAGGTATTCCACAAAAGGTGTAGGCCGGAGGGAACACCCAGACCCCAACAAAATCGGTATAATGTGGCGGGAACACCCAGACCCCAACAAAATTGGTATAATGTGGCGGGAACACCCAGACCCCAACAAAATCGGTATAATGTACGTAGTATCTTCTATGAGAACAATCAAACATCACTGACTCCATAGGAAAGCCTTCAAAGGAGAGGAACGAAAAAGTTCAAAAGAATATAGGCTTCAATCTGGCGAATTATACAATATATATACTAACAAGAACCGTCAATGCCGTATCATATAATTAAGGCAACAAGATACAAATACCATATATAAACCTAATACTGTATAAGGTATTAAACTTTTGGAATCGTATAAACTGCACAATTTAAGTCCATGATTACTATTATACATATTATCACTTTTGGTCCATGCGTGATTCTTCTAGTCCATCGGTAATATTTGGGCTTGTCGAAGAATTAAGGTTCTCTAGCAAGATTTTACAATTCAGGCAAGAAAAAAAAAATCACAAAAGAAAAAAACAAAACCACATCTCCACAACTTATAAACGTAAGTACAGACTGGCGGACTCAGCGAGAAAACTAAAGTGGTTCCTGATTTTGTTAAGATAAATTTTTTTAACCGGTTATTTAATTAACATGTCTGGTTCAGGTTTGTTCATTTTAACATTATTTCATTAATGAAATGAACGATTAAATATGAATCTTAATTAATAATTCGTTGAGTCAAATGTTTTATAAACTTTTTTTTTACTCTCATAAAATTAGATGCTGTCGGGTCGTTTTAACATATTTTATTTTATATAAATCGGTAAAAAGAAAAATTATTTACGTAGTTATCATCCAATTTCATACATAAATCACAATTTCTGACTTTCATTATAGTTTGATAGGATGATGGTTTTAATTATACTTTATCACTATGCAAGCATTTATCATAATTTGTGGGTAACACAAGAAAAGTTTTAACGCATCCAACTAATATCAATATAATCTTGCAACAACGCATTATTAATCAAAGAGGCCCACAAGTTTTGGCCCATTCGTGTTAACCCATTTTTATATCTTTATTATTATTTTGAATTTTGGGACTCACAATAATTTTAACTCTTAAAAAGTCATCATTTTCTTCGTGTTTGTTACTGGGTTTTACTACCCTATTTCTCTCGCTACATTTCGAGCTAATTTTTTGCTATTTTTTCTTCCTTTTCTCATTTTTAAAATGGATCTAAGGTGATTCCTCGTATTTTTTCAAGGTAGGTCATAAAAATTTGTATACACCGGTTCTAAACATATTTATTTTCTAAGGTGGTTCCCGGATACCACCTACAATGGCTGTAGGTCCGCCTCTGAGTACACAGAGCCAGAACATTGGGTTGTGGGGGGGGGGGGGGGGGCAAAAATATCAACTTCCTTCTCAATCAAAATAGAAGTTTGCAAGTGTGAAGCTATGTATAAACGTTTTTTCTTCAGAAGACTAACGTAAAAAAAAAGAAAAAAAAACACTTTTTTTCTTCATATTTCTAGCAAAATAATAACAATTTGAAAACTTTAAAATAACAAAGAAGATATTGAACATGAAAATCCAGTTTCAACAAAATGTTTCACATTTAACAATGTTAAGTTCAAAATATAAATATATAAGGTATTCAAATTGCAAGTCATACAAACTATCAAGATTACTTCAAATTTGAAGGGGGTAAAATTATCAAGATTGAGAAAGGTATTTGACACAAATAAATGTTTATATTCAGTTAACAGATACCTTATATATTGATAGTTTGTATGACTTGCAATTTGAAGTAATCTTGATAGTTTATCTTGAGAAAGGTATTTGACACAAAGAAGATATCCACAGATGTCACATCCGGGTTAATGTTCACACTCATCAAAGTGATGGTCAAAGAAACCACAGTACTTGCAGGGAGGATTTGGTCTGTAACCCCGAGAGTTATCTCTGGGTTTGGGTTCAGGTCTTCTAGAGGTGTGTTTAGACCTTAATTGGGTTCTTGTTCTTTGAACAACAATGGTCTCCTCATGCTCTCTGGAGGTGTGTTCAGTGGACTCACATGTGATACATTTAGGTTTCTTAGTGCAGTCTGTAGAAACTAGAAGGGGGGGGGGGGGGGGGGGGGGGGGGGGGGTTGAATAGTTTCTTATATTTACTTGTTAAAATGTGGTTTCCAAAAATCCTTTTTCAAAAACTTAGGCTTGAGGAAATATGTGAAATCTTCTTATGCACAATATGAACAATGATAGTGTAACTAAACTAATACTAACAAAAATATATCCACAAAGAATAAAGAATGATAGTGTAACTAATCTAATATTAACACATGTATATGCATAAAGAATAAAGAATGTAAAGAGTTAAGGGTAAAGAAAGATCAAACCGAACACCAAGGATTTATAGTGGTTCGGAAACGAAGCTCACTCCTCGTTCCTACTCCACTCCTCGAGTACTCCTTACTCGAGAGTTCACTACATAACAAGCTCCTTATGGTGGAGAAAACCGTACACGTCGCTTAACCAATTTCCGACTCTAAGCTAAAAGTCGAGCCCTAATCGTAGCTAGGACCAATCTACACAACTATACTTAGTACATACACAACTTACAAATAGACACAACTACTTGGATCTTCACAACTATGACACAACTACAAGTGTATAAAATTAGATCTTCAATGGATCTTTGGTGGTGGACTCAACACTTCACAAGGATAGTGTTCTTCTCTTTGCACTTGGAGAGGAAGGGACGGAAGAACAAGATTCACTTCTTAAACAAGTAATAATCAAACAAATGATCAAAGATTTGAGTGATTAAATAAGGGGTTTGAATCTGGAAATAAATGTGCAAAAGAGGTGAGATGAAAAGCTGAGAATGGTCCACTATTTATAGGACAAAGGAGCCAACGACTAGTTCTGCCCGCGGTACCTTATCTTAGCCCGCGGTACCTTATCGATAAGGTACCGCCTAGGTGGTAAGGTACCGCCGGACTAGACTCCGCTCCTTTTTGTCCTTTAGTGGTGGAGGTCTTATCTGGATATAAAAAATATCCTGAAAGGATATTCTTAACCAAATAAGAATATGCCATTTTCAAATTTCAAATAATTAATTTAATAAAACATTTTCTTAAAAAGAAAGTTTAAGAAAAACTTGTCACACTTAATAAAAAGTGAGTTTTAAGAGAAGATTAAATCACTTGATCACTTGATTAAGGTTAGTACTTGTTTATCCATACCTTAAGTGAAAATGGGTAAAATGAAAAATACTTGAACTCAAGAATTCGTTTTTCGTTGTTTTCGTAAATGCTTGTTTTTACATATTGTCGTAATCAAAACAAGGCGAGACCGAAAAATGCAAGTAACGTTTTTAGGCATTTATTGCATTAACAATCTTCCCCTTTTTGATTCCGACAATATATAAACTCAATCACACAAAAACAAGATTTTCGAAGACGAGTTTATTCATTTCTCCCCCTTTGTCGAAGCAAAAAGGTTGCACAAGTCGGTGTTTGAAGAAACGTACTTCGCAAAGACTCCCCCTTGGTGCTTACTCCCCCTAGCTTGGGGCACCGAGGAATCGAGATATGGTGACAAGCTACATAGAAGGGTTAGTTGAACAAAAGAAACAACCAACAATATATAGCAATAGGTCACATAAAGAAAATTAAAAGAGAAGAAAACACAAAGACAAAGATCCAAGATAGGTTACTAAAAGGACATCATACAAAGAAGTATGGAAAAAGGAACAAGCCAAAAGCATAAATCTTATCCTAGTTATTCTAGAATTCTAAGATTTGCTTGAATTTGGTGTCTTGTGGATAAGCAACCAATGCTTATATGAAAGACAAGGTAATAGCGGAGGGTGGTGGTGGTGGCTTGTTGGAGATCTCATAATCAAAGTGAAGAGAAGGCTTGATTAAGAGACTCTTGATGTAGCTCAACTCCTCATAGATGTGTGCCATAGCAAGGTGTTGATATTGACAACATTGACAATATGTTCTATCATGCATGACATTATCATGAGAAGGAGGAAGAACACTAAAGGGTGATGGTGGAAGAAAAGATGTTTCACAATCAACATTCTTGGTAGGAGAC
Source organism: Glebionis coronaria (assembly GCA_025667525.1). Taxonomy (NCBI): domain Eukaryota; kingdom Viridiplantae; phylum Streptophyta; class Magnoliopsida; order Asterales; family Asteraceae; genus Glebionis; species Glebionis coronaria. The sequence continues at coordinate 569,379,984 of CM046875.1, read as the reverse complement.
ATGTGATTAAGAGTGTTCTTGGGTGGGTTTGGATTGAAAGCAATTGGAGAAAATGGAGAAGATTCAAGGCTTTCATTGGGAGAATAAGACATTTTGGATGTGAAGTAATGCAAAATGCTTATGGTTTAAATAGGGAAGGCTTAGGGTATTTTTGGGGTGGTCAAAGGGTTTGAAACAAAAATTCTCAAAAATGTTGGAGCAAATCTGGAGTTTCAGACAAAAACCCGAAAAAGGAAGGCACTGTAGGCGGTTCCTTATCTAGGGTGGCGGTACCTTATCAATAAGGTACCGCGGTTCACATATGGAACCGCCTGCAGAAGCAGGGTTTGGTGTTTGGAGGAAGATTTTTCAGCAAATCTTATTTTTCTAGTCTAACTTATCATAGGGATATGCTTAAAAGCAAAGATAGACAAAGAAAACATATGCAAACTTACCAAATAGAGATTTGACCAAAATACATGGATTAAAAAAAATCGATGTAGGAGGTGTGTAAGACAAGACCTTAAGTCATGACACAATGATCCTCCATGATTCTATCTTGTTCTTGCTATGTTTGAGAGAATCATACATATGAATTATGTAAGCTCTAGATTAATAGCGAGAATCTATGAAAAATCGTTTTTAGATTGAATTAACAATGTCAAACGAATTTCTCAACCATTTTCGAAAGAGACTTTGAGAATTTTGAAAAAGAGAAGAGAGGGTTTCTTTTTTTTTATTTTTTTTTTCAAAAAGAGTTTGGAAGACTCAATGACTCAAAGTGGTAAAAGAAAACACACAAGAAGAAAAGAATTTAAGGAAGATGTTCCATTAATCCTAGACCTAGACGCAAGTAATTAAAAGGTTCCGTCTTAAGTGGCTTAGTGAAGATATCGGCTAAGTTGTCCTCGGAGGGCACCTTTTCAATAGTAATGTTCCCCTTTTGAACATTATCCCTAAGGAAATGGTGTCTAATTTCTATGTGTTTGGTTCGCGAATGTTGCACGGGATTCTTGCTTAGGTCTATAGCGCCTTTATTATCGCACATGATGGGAACATCATCAAGAGAAATCCCGTAATAAACAAGCGCTTGCTTCATCCATAGAGCTTGTTGGCATGCTTTTCCGGCACTCACATACTCGGCTTCCGTGGTGGATATTGCAAGAGCGGTTTGTTTCTTGGAGAACCAAGAAGTTAAACAACAACCCATGAAGGTACAAACTCCACTAGTGCTTTTCCGGTCCACATAGTCTCCCGCATGATCCGAGTCCGCGTAGACAATGGTTTCTACGCCGGTCCCTTTAGGATACCATAATCCTAAATGTATAGTGCCTTTAATGTATCGGAAGATACGCTTAACCGCTTCAAGGTGAGAGGTTTTGGGAGCCTCTTGGAAGCGAGCACAAAGGCAAACACTAAACATGATATCCGGTCGACTTGCCGTTAAGTACAACAAACTACCAATCATACCTCTATATTTGGTGTTGTCTACCGACTCACAATCATCATCTACGGTGAGTTTGGTATCCGAGGCCATAGGGGTCTTCATTGGTCTAGATTCTTCTAATCCAAATTTCTTTAGCATTTCTTAAGCGTACTTAGATTGATTAAAGAAAATACCATCGTCCATTTGTTTAATTTGGAGTCCTAAAAAGAAGTTAAGTTCTCCCATCATACTCATTTCAAACTCATCATGCATGATTTTGGCAAAGTCATCACACAATTCTTGACAAGTTGAGCCAAATATAATGTCATCAACATATATTTGTACGATTTTGAGGTGAGGACCTTTCTTCTTTGTAAAGAGTGTATTGTCTACCATTCCCATGGTATACTCATGTTTAACAAGAAACGCTTTAAGTCTATCATACCAAGCTTTGGGTGCTTGTTTGAGTCCATAAAGTGCTTTCTTAAGCTTGTAAACATGGTCCGGTTTCTCAAAATCAATGAAGCCGGGCGGTTGAGCCACATATACCTCCTCATTGATTAAACCGTTAAGAAATTCACTCTTTACATCCATTTGTTGAAGCTTAAAATCTAAGGCACAAGCGTAGGCTAAAAGGATTCTAATTGATTCTAATCTAGCTACCGGTGCATATGTCTCGTCATAATCAATCCTTTCTAGTTGATTATAGCCTTGTGCTACAAGTCTAGCTTTGTTACGAGACACAACACCATTTTCATCTAACTTATTCCTATATACCCATTTGGTTCCTATAAAGGTAGAACTTCTAGGTGGAGGAACAAGTTCCCAAACATCATTGGCAACGAATTGGTTCAATTCTTCTTGCATCGCAATGACCCAACTCTCGTTCGACAAAGCTTCTTTAACATTCTTTGGTTTAATCAAGGAGACGAAACAAAAGAAGTTGCTTTGGTTTTGAACTTGAGATCTTAGGGTCCTTTGATTTAAGTCACCAATGACATTATTGAGAGTATGATCCCTAGACTCCTTAATGTTTACTTCCTTTTCAACACTAAGGTCTTCAACTCCTATTTTTCTAACCTCTTTGGCTTTAACTACTTCTAATTCATCCAAGTCATCATCAACCAATGGTGGTGTCTTGGGCGAAGGAGGGGTTTCATCAAAGGTTACGTTGAGTGATTCTTCAATAACCCCCGTGGTTCTATTTAGGACTATGTAGGCTTTACTAGTTTGGGAATAACCTAAAAGGATACCTTCGTAAGACTTTGGGTCAAACTTGGTAAGGTAGTCTTTGGTGTTGAGGATAAAGCACTTGCTTCCAAACACCCTAAAGTATTGTAATGAGGGTTTCTTACCTTTAAGAATCTCATAGGGGTCTTTCCTATGAAAGGTCGAATAAGAATTCGGTTGAGAATATAAGTCGATGTGTCCACGACATTGCACCAAAACTTTTGAGGCAAAGATTGCTCGTTTAACATCGTCCTACTCATCTCTTGGAGAGTCCTATTCTTCCTTTCAACTACCCCATTTGATTGTGGAGTGCGAGGAGCCGAGAAGTTATGGGTAATACCATGAGCTTCACAAAAGGCACCAAATTGCACTTCATTATCAAATTCCCTACCATGATCCGTCCTAATAGAAACAATTGAACATCCTATTTGATTTTGAATTCTTCGATTAAAGATTTCGAAGTGATCGAAAGCTTCATTATTAGATGCCAAAAATCTAGTCCAAGTGAATCTAGAATAGTCATCAACTATAACTAGGGTATAAAGGTTACCTCCATAACTCCGTATGGCGGAAGGTCAAAAAAGATTCATATGTAGGAGCTCTAAGCAGCGAGAGGTCGAAACCAAATTCTTGGCTTTGTGACTTGAGTGAACTTGCTTTCCAACTTTGCAAGCATCACAAAAGTGACTATCAAACTTAATCTTGGGGAGGTGTCTTACCAACTCCTTAGAGACTAAAGATTGAATTAAACGCATATTAGCGTGACCTATCTCCTATTCCAAAGAGTAGAACTATCATCTATAGTCGCAAGACATATGTTGTCTTTTGACTTCTTATTAACCTTCATGACATAAAGCCCATGCTTTCTAACACCTTTTCCAATGACTTTTCCATCTTTTACGATTTCACTATCATGTTCCGAAAAGATGACCTTACACTTATTATCACAAATTTGACCTATACTTAAAAGGGTAAATCCTAAGTTATCTACGTGCTCAACATTTTCAATGGTCATGGAGTCAAGAGAAACCGTACCATTGCCAATGATATTACCACGTAGACTACTAGCGAATGTGACGTTACCTCCATCATATGCTTTGTAATGCGAGAACAAACTTCGATTACCCGTCATGTGTTTAGAACATCCACTATCCTTAATCCACTCATCGGGCTCCAAATCAATTCCCAAGCATATCTCTTTAGAAGTGTGAGCCATTAGACATTTCTCCTCTTTTGGGTTGTCATCATCATCTTCACCGCTATCACTCCAAGCGCCACTAACGAACGCCGTGTGGTTCTTATCACGAGCGGGCTTTGGACAATCACCAATGAAGTGATTTGGATCACCACATCTAAAGCAATTCCTATCACCTTTTTCGTTCTTGACAAACCGATTCTTTGACAATGGTTTCTTGTCATAGTTGGGTGGCCTAACGTGTTGACCTCATCTCTTGAAGAACTTCTTGAAATCTCTCACCGCCAATGCATACTCCTCGTCATCGCTTTCCGAGGAACTATCATGGTCACTTTGTGCCTTCTTGGCTTTAAGTGAAAGAGATTTCCTTTCACTCTTGGTTTTCACTAATTCCGAGTCCTTCAAAATTATCATCTCATGAACCTTCAAGTTTCCTATGAGTTCATCGAGTGATAAAGTTGAGAGATCTTTCGACTCTTCAATCGCCGTGACTTTTGCTCTCCACTTTGGATGTAAGGCCCTTAGAAACTTCCTAACATTGTTCTTTCTAGAAAAACCTTCATCAAGTGCTTTTAGACTAGTAATAATGGTGTTAAACCTAGCAAATGCACTATCAATAGTTTCATCTTCTAAGATGACAAATTGTTCATATTGTTGGACAAGAAGATCGTTTTTGCTTTCTTTGACTTGGCTATTACCTTGGCGGGTTACTAAAAGAGTGTTCCAAATATCTTTAGCGGTTTCACACATAAAAATTCTTTCATACTCTTTCTTAGGCAAAGCATTATAAATCACCATTTTAGCCTCATTATTTTTTGAAAGTTTCTTTTTAGTATCGTCATTAGCTTTGTCAAAAGTGACCAATTCTTTTGTTTTAGAAACTTCATTAAATTGAAAGGGTAAAAAATCACCATTGGTAATAACATGCCAAAGATCTAAATCTTTTGATTTCACATAAGTTTCAAATCTATTTTTCCAATAAATAAACTATCGGTTTCAAAAAGTGGTGGTCTTTGCATAGATTGCCCTTCTAGGTATTTGTTGAAATCCATAGATCGATTCTAGTTTTAAAATACAATATACTTTAAAAATTCTTGAGCAACCCGCTCTGATACCAATTGTAGAAACTAGAAGGGGGGGGGGGGGGTTTGAATAGTTTCTTATATTTACTTGTTAAAATGTGGTTTCCAAAAATCCTTTTTCAAAAACTTAGGCTTGAGGAAATATGTGAAATCTTCTTATGCACAATATGAACAATGATAGTGTAACTAAACTAATACTAACAAAAATATATCCACAAAGAATAAAGAATGATAGTGTAACTAATCTAATACTAACACATGTATATGCATAAATAATAAAGAATGTAAAGAGTTAAGGGTAAAGAAAGATCAAACCGAACACCAAGGATTTATAGTGGTTCGGTAACGAAGCTCACTCCTCGTTCCTACTCCACTCCTTGAGTACTCCTTACTCGAGAGTTCACTACACAACAAGCTCCTTATGGTGGAGAAAACCGTACACGTCGCTTAACCAATTTCCGACTCTAAGCTAAAAGTCGAGCCCTAATCGTAGCTAGGACCAATCTACACAACTATACTTAGTACATACACAACTTCCAAATAGACACAACTACTTGGATCTTCACAACTATGGCACAACTACAAGTGTATAAAATTAGATCTTCAATGGATCTTTGGTGGTGGACTCAACACTTCACAAGGATAGTGTTCTTCTCTTTGCACTTGGAGAGGAAGGGATGGAAGAACAAGATTCACTTCTTAAACAAGTAACAATCAAACAAATGATCAAAGATTTGAGTGATTAAAGAAGGGGTTTGAATCTGGAAATAAATGTGCAAAAGAGGTGAGATGAAAAGCTGAGAATGGTCCACTATTTATAGGACAAAGGAGCCAACGGCTAGTTCTGCCCGCGGTACCTTATCTTAGCCCGCGGTACCTTATCGATAAGGTACCGCCTAGGTGCTAAGGTACCGCCGGACTAGACTCCGCTCCTTTTTGTCCTTTAGTGGTGGAGGTCTTATCTAGATATAAAAAATATCCTGAAAGGATATTCTTATCTAAATAAGAATATGCCATTTTCAAATTTCAAATAATTAATTTAATAAAACATTTTCTTAAAAAGAAAGTTTAATAAAAACTTGTCACACTTAATAAAAAGTGAGTTTTAAGAAAAGATTAAATCACTTGATCACTTGATTAAGGTTAGTACTTGTTTATCCATACCTTAAGTGAAAATGGGTAAAATGAAAAATACTTGAACTCAAGAATTCGTTTTTCGTTGTTTTCGTAAATGCTTGTTTTTACATATTGTCGTAATCAAAACAAGGCGATACCGAAAAATGCAAGTAACGTTTTTAGGCATTTATTGCATTAACACAGTCCTCAGAGGAATGATTTTTGAAACCACAATGTTTGCAAGGCCTGAATAACGCTCTCCCCTTTGAGCTGCTAGATCCTTCACCAAGAGAGTTGACATATAGACTGTTAACTCTAGGGTTGATCTGTTCTTTCAAACCCTTTACTTCTTCCATTAGGGTGAGGAGAAGTTTCTTGGTAGGTGAAAGCTCTTCAGGGGGAGGAGTGGGTTTGGTGGAGTCTTTGGCCACAAAAACCTTTTTGTGTGCTTTATCAGCGACTTTGAGATTTGAAATCCCATAGGTTTTGGTGGGAGGTTTTGGGCCAAGCAAGGAATCAGATGGGTTAGCACCAACGAGTTTGGGTAGTGATGGTGCGTCAGATTTCTTGTTAGAGGTTTTCTCATCCACAGAGGTGGAAGACGGAGAAGAAACATCTGAAGGGACAAATTTAACATTGGGCACAGGTATGTGATTTTTGAACCTACCCTTCCCCCCTATAGCCTGAACCACATCACCTGGAATGGCTTCATCAACTATTTCCTCTACAATGGATTGAGTCAGGTTCCATTTTTCTATGATTCTTTTGAGTTTAGCGTTTTCATCAGTTAAAGACTCATTTTCAATGGAAAGTTTGCTTACCTCATTTTGAAGTTGATTGACAAGATTCACAAAAGGTTTGATATTAGTTAACTCAGATTGACAAAGATTTAACTCAGTCTTACGACTATGGAACTTGTTTAACAAGTTTTTTCTTTTCTCTTTCACAAAGTAGAGGTCAACTAAGGTGTAGTCACTAACATGGTCTCTATCAGGACCTTCAGGCATAGAAAGCAATCTTTGTACCTTTCTTATGGTGATGTCCACCCATTGACCTGATCTAGCTTCGCTCTTTCCAACAGCAGGTTCTTCATCAGCGACAGCCATAAAAGCTCTGATAGTAGTGGTTCTTTCATCCTCTGTTGTAAGAGGTTCATCATCCCCGTCAAATGAAGCAGCAATCGGACCTTTTTCAGTCTTTTTGTTGTCCTTTTTCTTTGCCGCGTCTTCAGCCTTTTGGTTGAGTTTCATCAACTCAGCTTTTAAGTGTTTGTACTTGACTTTGTGGTCCTTCTTTCCCTCTGAGTCAGAGTGAGAAGTTTGCTTGAAAGGTAAGGTAGAGAACTTCTTTTTGCTGTTGTGGTTGATGCTGGATGATGGAAAGCTTGGAAAGGAGGTTTTGTTTGACCAGCAATCTTTCTGAAAGTGACCAGTCTTTCCACAAGTGTAGCATGACACCTTAGATTTGTCAACCTTGGCAGCTCCAACTCTACCGGATCTCTTGTAGTATCTCTTTTGGTCAGCTAGAAGAGCTCTGTCATGGAACTCAGCATGCAATTCGTCAAGAAATTCTTGGTTGCTTCTGGTATCCTCTTCTATGTCAGAGTCACTGTCCTGAAAAGAATGGTTAGCAACAAGAGCTTTTAAACCATTGATATTGGTGGTAAACCTATCAGTCTCTGATTTGTAAATAGAGTCAATTAGCCCTTATTCATAGTTATATCTACCAAACAGTTGAGCCAGAGTATCATTCTTGATAGCATTATTTGCTCTTAAGGTCTTGTTTAGGCTAAGCCATTTTCTAGGTAAACTATTGACAAATGTAGCATTAACTTCAGCCTTAGGTTGAACAACTCCATTGTTTCCCAAATCATTCAACAAAATCTTAAGCCTAGTATAGGTTTGAGCAACAGTTTCTGTTTCCAAAGCTTTAAAAGCATTAAACCTAAGTCTAAGGGCTTAGATTTTGGTTTCTTTTGTTTCCTCTGGACCTTCATACCCTAGAACTAATTCAGTCCACATCTCTTTAGCAGAGTTGCATTTGATTATGGACTTCATAATGTTCTTGGGTAGGCAAGAGACAATGATACTTTTGAGTTTCTTGTCTTGGTTAGCCAGACGTCTATCTGCTAGAGACCATTGCTTAACAGGCTTCTTAATGGGTCTTTCAGGGGTAGAGGAAACGGCCAGTGGTACATAGGGACCATTTTCTAAAATTTCTATCAAGAAGGGATTTAAGCCATCTAAATATATAAGAAATTCACTCCTCCAACTTGAGAAATATTCTTCATCAAATGCTGGAACATTAGAAACATGTGACCTCTCACGAACATCAAGAAGTTGGGGAAGGTCATCATCATTTTTACGAGTGCTTACAACCGGTGTAGGCATGGTAGTAGATGTGGTGGCCGGTGCGTTGGTCGAAGTGTTACCTTGACTGGTTTGACCAAAGGGTGGTGGTATAGGAGGCACAGTTTCAGTCATATTTGGATCTTGATTTTAAAAACAAGAACGATTTATAAAAGGTTTATAATCAAACCGCTCTAATACCAATTGAAAGTCCCAAAATATAACAATGTCGAAACTATAACTCGTATAAACACAAATACACAACGAAATACTTTTCAAACGCGTAATGCTTTATTAACTATTATAAACAAAGTATTACAAAGTGCTATGAATACACCCGTTGAATGACAATAAGAAATGAACCCTAGAACGAGTAAACTTGATTCGGGACTCAAGTTTACAAGAGAACCTATGAGTCGCTGGTAGACAGCTGAGGGCTCAAAGGTTCCAAAGGGAGAAAGAACTTAGATAAATTATCCAAGCACAAGGGTTAATTAACTCTTCTTTCTCACTCCTATTTATAGTGGTACGAGGTTGCTTCCTTAGTGGGAGTAGTTGATACGTGTCATCTTCTGAGTGGAAGAGCACAACGTATTAAATGCATGTCCAAATCGAGACATATCTTTAAACTACTTTAGGTGAACAGTTCTGCCAACTGTTCACCTTTTGTCCTACTAGGTCGTACTAGGCTTTATCTTGAATCTCTTGTTTTGTCCCGCTCTAAATACTTTGTAGATTCTCCCGCCTAAACTATAAAGGATTGGATAAGCTTTGCTTGTCTCAGACTTCTAGGGCTCTTAAGTGATCTCTGAGTATTATCAACTCAGAGATCCTTGAACACCAGCACATTCCTTCTACATCCCAACTATTCATAATCGCTGGTAAGTATGACTTCAGATTATCTTCGACTTCTCTGATGTTGTCTTTGACTTGAATGTTCCTGGTGTGCTAGCTAAGGCTTTGCCTTCCGCTGGTCTGGTCTCTGTCGCTGGTCCTCTCAGCGACCAGTAATACTTAGTCTAATTTAAACAAATCTAGACTGGGCCATAGTTAAAACTTTCATTGGCCCAACACTTTGTAATAATAAGAAAGTTGTTATTACATAAACATCAAAAGACAAAGTTCAACACTTGATCCATCGGTATGCTAGTGACTCGTCAACCAATAAATTATGGGTTCAAAGTTTTATTTCAAAAAATATGTGAGATAAATAGTGTAAGAAATGTCATTCAAGAAATAATTTTGCAAAGCCGAAAAGTAAATATTTATGCGATAAAAAGATCGACAGTACATATACATATGTAATATTAAAGTGAACTTTCTTAATTCGTATATAGCACGCACATGGTGTTTTATCAAAATCTAACTAAATTTTTCTCTCAAAATAGAAGATGATAAAAAAAAGATGATACATAACCTTCATAAATTGAGAATTTTTAGAACATTTAGTAATCGTCTTCTATGCAATCATTATCCAATGAATCATCAAATGAGTATGCTACCTATCAGCTCATAAAAATCTCGTGAAATATCACCCCTGAGTATGCTGAAAAATGCGTCCTTTATCATTCATAACCTCTCAAGCAAAAAAAAAAATCTAATTTTTTTTATCTAAACCGTACATGAAAATTTAAGTTTTGAACACAAATACAGGTTTGTATATATATTGTTGGGTTGGTGTTATACTCAATAAGATATTTCCTCGGTGGCTTAAAGTTTTCGAGTATGGTATGCTTTTATATTTATCTTAGATCTAACCTGATAGACATGGACCTTGCTAACTCGATTCTTTATAAGGTTCGGTTGAGGAATTTGTTTTTTGGCAACCCGATAAGACCCTTAACTCGATTTTATTTATCTTAACTTTCAATGAAGCTATAAAAATTATAATCATTTAATAAAAAGAACACTACCTGTGATGGTTTTATGCTCCGTATGTCAACGAAGATGAGTGGTAGAAGGTCGGTCTTTGTTGCATTCCATACAATTGACCCTTTTTCACTTGATAAAGCAAGTCGTTTGCGAACCTGCTTAGTGAAAAATCAAGAGCAATTCGTTTCTAGCTAAGTATCATGTAAATGAGTCGAAACCGCATTTCATGTGAAAATATTTTTAGCTGCCCACTTAAACTCTGCCCACTTAAAATATAAGTCGATGTTTTAAAAATCGTTCACACTTATATATGTGATACTTTTTACACATTTATATTTGCGAATAAACTCAAAATATATTCCACACTATTTAGAAGTGTATACAAAAAAGTGAGAAAACAAAACTTTTTTTGTAGTGTAAGCCCGAAAAATAGAAAACCAAACACCTCCTAGATTGATCCATTCACAAGTAAACGCGTGAAAAAGTAAGTTTTACACCTCATCAACAAAAAAGGATCACCTTCTTAGTCGTTTATTTACTCGTTAAAGTTGATCTTACTGTTATGAGATCATTAATATTAGACTAACAATTTTATTTTGCGTCAATGATTTTATGAAATGATAAGAAACTGGTCATACAAAACTATCTATAACTAAATTAAAGCATTTCAAACTTTTAAAAGTAGCAAATCTAAATTTTCAGTCAATTTTACTTACTAAATATAGCGAGTTGTTGGGTCTTTCCCACATTCTATATTATATGACATGTTGTAACAACTTTTTCATAACAAAAATCTATTAAAATAACACATTTAATTTTATATTGAAATATCTGTTTTTGGTGAGCTTATTTTCAGAACCAAATAAATATACAGAACTGCGAGAACCACCTTTTTACTCTTTAAATGCACATGTATTTTCATCGTGTTAGTTCATTTAGTAGAAATACATGAATTTTCATTTTCGTAGGTCATTAGGAACATGTATCCGAGTACCATGCACATGTATTTTCTTTTTATGTATTATAACTATCTTTTCGTTGGATAAGATGAAAACACATGTGCAATCTTCATATCGCTCATCATATTCGGATCAATAACCAATAAAACAATTAGTAAACGTTAACTTATAGTACATAATAATGAAAATACATATGCATTGTTAGGAGTAAAATGACGGTTCACGCGGTTCTGTACATTTTATTGGTTATGAAAATAACCTTACACTATCTTTTTATATATTTATTATTTTCATAATTTAAGTTCAACATATTTTTTAAAATTTTGTGTGCTCTTTAATTCAATATCAATTTCGATAAATTTTATTAACTTTCAATTTCAAGTTTAATTTTTTATTTTTAGCGGATTTATTTTGATTTTACCTTTTTACCCCTTTAACATTAATGTCAATACGAACTTGATATTCTTTTTGAACGGCGACTTTATTAAAAAAACTAGCAAGGAGCTAGAAATTACAAAGAAAGTAAATACGGATGTTGAAGCCAATCATCCCAATTCACGGAACATTTACTCCTAGCTATACACCAAATATAAGAACGAAAAACAATATCATCAAAAAACATGTCTTTATAGGGCTTCGTATCGTTGAAGATAAATTGATTCCGAAATATCCATAAGCACCACCACATAGTGCAGAAAACTCCTTCTAAAATCTGTTTAAGGTGGAGGCTAAGGCGAATAGACTTGAACCAATCGAGCCAAGCAGCGTACGACGTGATAGACGAAGATCCTAGGTTCCACCATTGACAAATCCGAGACAAAACTGTTGAGGCCATGGAGCACGAAAAAAATAAGTGGTCTACGTCTTTTGTTCCATCTTCACATAACGGGTATAATACGAACTTGATAAGTAAGATAATAACATTTATCGCTTAAATAATCATCATTGTGTACTCGTTGCCGCGTTGCACGAGCAACATGATAGTATATTACGGAGTAATAATCAATTGAAGGTTGAGAAGCACCAAATTAACACATCAAATTAATCAAAAGTAGATAAAATAGAACTTACATAAATAAAAAAGCATTTGAATTAGAACAAATATAGATGTTTTGAATGAAATTAACCTTCAAAATCAAAAGAAAAATCATCACTGTAACATCAACGAATCATATGATATTTGAAAATTGAAATGTAAAAGGAGATGGAAATATAGAGTAAACAATTAGCTTTAGTTAATTGAGATCAAAATTAAAAACGATTAGAGAAATCGAAATCATTCCGTAGTTAACGAACATTTACATCATTCTTTTTAAAAACTAATTTGCTAATCAATCTATGCAAATCGCTTATAATTTTACCAACTTCCCATATTGGAAATCAAGGTATTGTTTCCAAAAAAGGTGAGAAATTGTAAGCACGTTCTTAAAACAGTGGTTCGACATATCACTCTTTAAAATTATTTTGAATTCAAAATGTTACAAATTATTAAACACATTTGTAAACTAATTAATCATGCATATAATTAAAATGATAGTTTTTCTCTACGATTTACTACGTAATATGTCAAAAGGTCGTTCTATCAGTTATTAATTGATTTACTAACCATGTATATCTTTTTCTTTGTAAAGCAAAACTCAAAATGGAGACTTTTTTTTTAGAGAATGTTACTTTAATAGGAAACATTTATTTTATTTAAATCTAAATATTTCTTAATTTGGCAAAAATTATTTGTAATTTCGTTTTTATATATTTGGAAAAAAAACTAGCCTAAAAGTATAAGTGCCACAAATAAGAAAAAAAAAACTTAAAAAAAGTGGATGTAATTTTATAAAAGTTCTTTGTGTCTTTCTTTAAAAAAACATGTTAGTTACAAAGAATAAAATGTCACATTTTTCGAGTAATTAAATAATTTACTTACTTTCTAAATTCGGATAGACATGTAACACCGTGATAACTTCAAAAGCACCGATTTTATCCCTTACTTCAAATATGCATTTATCTACAAAACGTGACTCCTAATTCTGCAAATATATTATCATCACAAATACCATTAAATCATATACCTCAGGTCATCTTCACCATAAAGTCTAATTTCCCAGGAGCAACATATATGGATGACAAGGTAATGTTTTCATTACTTAAGGCATATTTTTCTTTATTAATGCTTTGGTTTAATGTAATATTTTATATAATTACTCATGTGTAGAATTCACCCATGATAGCATGTTGTATATTATTTGGTGTAATCTTTTATAACTTATGAAGATGGTTAACAAGGATTTAGAAATTAGGACAATTTTTAAAGAATCAAACATGAGATTTTTGTATGGAGCATCTTACACTCTATACGTATCCCATTTGTCTACATGTTAATGGATTATTCTTTAGTGTAAATTTGATTTAACTATACTTTCCATGATGAAAATATCAGAACTAGTACTTCGTTGCAATAATATTATACCAAATTGTCATTTTTTCGTTGTCACATATGGGTTTAAACAGTTTTGGCTATAAACATCAACTATGAGTTGTACGTATTTTTGAGCATCAGCCTATTAGTTTCTAATTAAGTTTGTGATGCTCACTGCATTATTGATTACCAGCTGTGTGGTTAACGTGTATTAAAGACTTAACGGGTGCATTTTTGAAATAGTAGCAGTGGCTGCAAATACAACTGCTGAGCTTGCTACATCAGTCACTATGTCCGACGACATTAAAATAATAACCCAAATCCTGGCAACTATAAAGATTCTATCTTTCACAATTTTGTAGGGATCACGTGGCTGGTATTAAAATGCAGGCCGTATATCTAGCTATAGCTGCTGATGTGTTTATTGTTTTTTATGCACATTATTTGCAGCTTAAAGTTTTTGAAGGAACAACTAAAGTGCAAAAAATGAGAGCAAAGAAGCGGGACCAGTTGCTAAGTTGATGCAAGTGACTGCACAAGCACCACCAAAATCTACTCCTTTAGTTTAAGAGGTTCCTTCAAAGTATTAAACTGTCTTTGAAACACTTTATTTAGTTACAGGGGTGTTTGGCTATGATGGATCATGTACGACATCAGCTCAAACACTAGGCCTAGACTAATCACATGTTTCCGAAACAAGCTTATGTTGCAGCAAATGTAATCTCACTGATGGGTGAATCCTTGAACATAAACCATAAATAATCATATTGTTGGTGAGACGCAAAGGACTCATGATGATTCAGATACACAACAAAGCGTTTTGTGCTTTATAGTCCATAGCTGTCATGCTTCTCTGAGAAATGGTAGATGTCCTAATTATTTCCATAACCAAAATTTACCCATTTATAGTATATGGGTCAAAACTGCTATTGATCTGTGATAACCATGCTTCGCTTATGATACGAACCTGAGGGTATCACGGGTCAAGGCAGGTGACGAAGTTCAATTTAATGCGGGTTATGGGTGGACCCACTGGGTCTAAAAGACCAGCTGGTAAAAGGAGCAGTTTGGATCCTTCATTTCAGGAGCAGTTATCATTTTGTGTCTTTCTAATATATTAGCAGTCTTTGGTTTTCTTTAGCAGTTACTGAAGAATAAAGTTATTGTAACTCCCTTTGTAAAGGAGACTTGTCATCTCGAATTTGGCTTGGCCTTAATCCAAGTCAATTGACTACTTAATTTTCTAGTATTTATCATTTGGTTCCATTGCCGGGAAACGAAAAGATGGTACAGACCCGGAGCAACTCAGACACAGGCACTCAACAACCACCAGATCCCATAGCAGTCCAGCTAGCCACCATAGCTAAGAAATTGGAGTCCGTAGATGCGTTGCAGAAAGATGTAGCAGCCCTTAAATCTCAATCACTGAACAGGGGGGCAGATCGGGTAATGGTTCTGGAAAGCAAGACGAAGGGGACTCATCCTGGCATCATCAAAGGTATCGCCCACATAATAAGATTGCGTTTTCCACCTTTAGTGATGGAGACCCACGGGGTTGGATTCTTAAGGCAGAGAAATATTTTCGTTACTACAACATTCCAGAAGAAGAAAAGGTCGATGTTGCATCGATGCACTTGGAGGGAGACGCGCTAGACTTTTATTCTTGGATATCGACCAATCAAACAATAGAAGATTGGGAGGACTTAGTACGAGCCCTGCAAAGAAATTTCGGGCCTACTGAGTTCCAAAATCCGGACGAATACTTGTGCAGTTTAAAACAAACAGGAACAGTGCAAGAGTACCGACAGGAATTCGCTAAACGTTCTTCTCGAGTTTCTAACTGGCCTGAACATTGCCTCTTAGGGGTGTTCCTCAATGGCCTCAAAGAAGAACTAAAAGCGGATGTGAGAATTCAGAAACCGAGAACGGTGTATAAAGCGGTGAGTATCGCTTTAGAATTCGAGTCAAAAATTAACCATACCCGTTCCGGGAGAGAGCCGACTTGTACAGCACCTTCAAAGTCAACCCAACCCGAGTCCGAGGCTACAACCGCTACATCAAATTCATCTAACAACTGCAAACCACCCCTACGAATTTCTGACGTTGACAGACAATCTCGTTATCTTAAGGGTGAATGTTATCGGTGTGGGGAAAAATACGGGCCTGGTCATAGGTGTAAAACGGGTAATTTTAAGGTGTTGGAAGTGGAGGAAGAGCCTGAAGAGCATTCTACCAATGAAGTTGAATATATAGCAGGGGATACTAATGGCATTGCTGAGATAAGTCTACATGCCATACTTCGAAAACTCCACCCCAAAACCATGAAGGTCCAAGGTATGCTTTATTCTAGGGAAGTGACTATTCTAATTGATGGGGGATCTACACATAATTTTGTTTCTGATGTATTGGTAAAGGACCTGCATCTTTTAACTCAAGCAGTGGCACCTTTTCGTGTTCAAATTGGGAATGGAGATTTTATTAGGTGTGGCCACATATGCAAAAACCTCCCAATACATATCGATGAACTTAAAATTGTTCAGGATTTCTATACCTTCTCGTTAGGTGGAGCGGATCTCGTTTTGGGTATTCAATGGTTAGACACTTGATACGGTACAAGCGAATTGGAAAGAGATGTTCATGATTTTTAATGTAGATGGCAAACGTTATAAATGGCAGGGTATTACAACTGGTTCGCAAGGGTCATCCAGTTTTCAATATTTGGCTGTTGAACCAGGCATTCAACCAGAAATTCCCGATGTTCTCCAACCAGTGATACATCAATACAACCCAGTTTTCGAAGAACCCATGACTCTGCCTCCCAACCGTGCACAAAATCACTCGATTCGACTACTGCCAAACTCAACACCACCCAAAATCAGACCATACCAATATCCCCATTCTCAAGAGGCTGAAATAGAAGAACAGATGGAAGAATTGTTATCAGCAGGGTTTATTAAGCCTAACAATAGCCCTTTCTCAAGCCCGATTCTACTCGTTAAGAAAAAAAGATAAGAAGATGTGTGTGGAATATCAACCTCTCAACAAAATAATGATAGCCGACAAATACCCAATCCCAAATATAGATGAACTATTGGATGAGTTATATGGAGCCACAGAATTTTCAAAGCCTGATCTGCGTTCTTGTTACCATCAGATTGGAGTACATGACCCGACTTCATTGCCGATAACAAAGGATTGGGAAATTGGTGTCCGACCCGCCTTTATAGCTGAGCAATTCCAACATTTTCGCCTTGAGGACAAGGCGTTTTACCGAGGGGGAAGTAATGATACGAACCTGAGGGTATCACGGGTCAAGGCAGGTGACGAAGTTCAATTTAATGCGGGTTATGGGTGGACCCACTGGGTCTAAAAGACCAGCTGGTAAAAGGAGCAGTTTGGATCCTTCATTTCAGGAGCAGTTATCATTTTGTGTCTTTCTAATATATTAGCAGTCTTTGGTTTTCTTTAGCAGTTAGTGAAGAATAAAGTTATTGTAACTCCCTTTGTAAAGGAGACTTGTCATCTCGAATTTGGCTTGGCCTTAATCCAAGTCAATTGACTACTTAATTTTCTAGTATTTATCAGCTTATTTTTTAGCCCCAGTCTTATTTTTTTAAATGCAATAAAAAGTTTCGTGTAGCTAATCCCGCTCTCATACCTCGAGTAATCGTCTTCTTTAAGATCGTCGTTGTGGTGGTCGTCGTGATAGGGAAGAGTGGTGGTGCCTTGGGTGAAACTCTTGAATTTTCAAGTGGACGATCACGCATGAATTTGCAAGCCTGATTTGATGGGAGATCAACTTTCTAATTTTTAACCATGAGTTTACAATTTGTTGTATCTTCAATTCCAGTAAACTATGCAATCACACATGAATTTGCAAGCCTGATCTGATGGGAGATCAACTTTCCAATTGTTAACCTATGCACATAAAATATCAAAATGGAAAATAATATATGCTATAAAAGGTTATACGTAATTCATACATAAAATATTTAATGGAAGTAAAATATGGTATAGAAGTTCATACACCGGTCATACATAAAATATGTAGATGGTAGTAATAATATACGTTATAAAAGTTCATCTATACTACTTTATAAAAGATTTAAGTCATTCTATTTTTAGAAGTCTTAATTTTTTTAAGCCTCTAACATTTCTTTGAAAAGAAAGTGTGTTATGTTTCAAGAAAATAAAAAATTAAGTTTTCATCTCACACATAATGAAAATTAAATGTATTAAATTATATAAGATTGTAACCGACCAACATTTACACAACCTATTTAAAAATTTGTAACGACCATATAAAACATTATTATAAATAGGAGTGTAAGACATTTGTTTAGTTGAAAATCTCAAACAAACTACACATCATGCTTCATCCCCTTTTCCCTCTCTCACTTATTCAAAACCATTTCTCTTATGATTTTGTATTTATATTCATATATTCTCACATAAGCTTTTTTTTTGCTATATTACAGATTGAGTTGTTCATGAATGAGAAGGCCACACCATTCATATATATTTTTTCATTTCCTAGGTATTTCCTAACATGACAACCTCTCAATTCTTTAACTTTCGGCTCCTTTGTTTGTGTGATCATCAACAACGATTAGGAGGCTGTTTTGTTAGGTTTTCTAAATGTGAAATGGGTTGTTACAATGTGGACTTTTAAAAACGTATACAGAAAAAAAAAAGTATATAGAGAAAATGTATACAGGCCCATTAATAACACACGGATGTAGCTGTGACCATTTTCAAATCTATGTTATTGCATAAATAAATGCTTTCAATGCAATCAAATAAAACGTATGATAATTAATAATAAAATTCAGTTTTTATATAACTACAAAATATTAAAGGTACGGTCAACAATTTCGTTTATTAAAAATCATAATGCTAAAAAGCATTTTATAAAAAGTAGCTTCCAAAAACTTAGTTGGTCATAATATTTATCTTTTGCTAAAAAAAATAATGCATATTAAAAGTCTAAAAATAACTGTAACTCCATATAAATTTTTAACGGAAAATTTAAGTGTTTTTAAGTATAATTAGAAGTTACAACAAAAAATTAACTATCTAAATCAAGTTGTAACTTAATTCATAAAAGCATTTTTAAAGACCATTTTCTTACAGCTTTATAGAAACAATTAAAATTTTAATATATAAAGTCTCAAAAAATCTTAAAACGCAGATGCAAAATAAGCAAAATAAAACTACCGCTCTCTCTCAACCACCAACCGCTATCGCTGACTTTGAGGTGCCGAAAAAGTTAAGGTCATTGTCTCCAGAAAAGATATTCGTTTTTGTAATTGTGGTTTCATGGTTTAGCCAAATCCACGAATTTAGTCACCGTCTACTCGCCGCCGCATTGCGCGGGTAGCCGGCTAGTACATAAAATATCTAAACGAATACATAGTTGTTAAACACACTAAAAAAACTGCAAATGAAATATGTCAAAAACTACACAGCTTACAGCCTTTAAACAGAAAATAAGTAATATAACTCCAACTTAGCTTTCACTCTTAGCTGTAAATTAGTCACCATTAGCACACTTACATTCTACTAAATGTATAACTAAATGTGTAACATGTTATCAATGCGGGAACTTCGCCACCAGCTGTCATAGATGGAGTTGCAGAAACAATGTATTGATATAGTGTTTGTTTGGTAAATCTAAAATGCGTTTGCTCTTTTGGCAGGATTTCAAGGAGACGAGGAAACGAAGGAATGACAATTTTGAGAGGCACGAGGTAGTAGTGAATTCAAGATTAATTTACACCCGTATTGAATCTAAAGTGAAATTTTTCCTTATTGTTGGACTAGAGTACAATTTAAAAAAAACGTCTAATAAAATACCAATTTTATCCTATTAAAGTTGCAATTTATAAAAACATACACAAAACCAACTACAAGCATTATATAAATTCATTCCCAGATAAATTAACAATAACCAGGTTCCTTTTCATTATCTCATTTATTTTTAAGTTTATTTAACATCTTATTCAGTTTAATTATCAATTCTTTTTCTTATACTTTTATGTAGAGACGATTTAATACCATATAGATTGCTATTGTTTGGGTTGTCTCTAAATGCAATATTTATCCTTAAACAAAACTCCCAAATAAGAAGTGAAGAAGGACATGAAATATGTGTTGTCGCAAAAATATGTGTTGTCGTCATTACATACAAGTTATTGCTCAATGTTTGGTGTCAACTATTGGTGATGTGAGAACAAGACAATAATACAGTTTGGATGTACGATACCTACTATAAAGTTGGCAAAGGACCTATAAAAATTAATTTTATTTCATAAGATTATAACCAGCCTTCAAAAGCTCATAAGAGTTATAGGTAAGCAAGAGGAAGAAAACTAAATGCGTAAAGAACATGATGACGATGAAAACTCATATAAACAAGAAGGAATATGATATACCACGTAATTGTTTAAAAACAAACTAATAGGGTACATTGCAACATAAAAACCACAACGATGAGTTGATGACCTATAAACAAATTTAATATTAACAAATATTGAAATAAACCTGTGCGTGCACGGGTATTATAACTAGTATCAATTATAATTATTTTGTTTTAATAAGTGACTAACCAAATAAATTATATTTAATTACCATGGAGTAACGATTTGCAAAAAACTGCCAAAGATATAGTTGTACACATGTCGCAAAGATAAGCCTTAGTATGTTTGGAAAACATCTATGAATTGTTAGGCTAAAAACTGGGTTATATTAGTTAAAATAGATAGATAGATAGATATTTACGAGTGTTAAAGGTTTTATTTTTTGACTTTATCTTGAACGGTTGAGGGCAATTTGAGACAAATCCAGAAAAAAGAAAACAAGAAAGGTACCTTTTGTATCAATCAAAGTACCGCTCGACAGTCAAGGTACTTTTGAGTAGAGGTGCACATCTAAACCGGTTTGGAACTAAAAACCGCAACCGGTTTTTTTAATAACCAGTTAGGATTTTTTACAAACCGCCGGTCAGTAACCGGTTTGGATTTTGAAGGTTAAGGACCGGTTTGAACCGGTTTTTCTTCCAACCAGTTAACCGGTTAGGAGCTGTTTTTTTCAAATTTTGAAATTTTGAATTTTATAACCGGTAGGTGAAGCGTGTATTTGAATTTTAAATCAATTAAAAGTACCATTTCGCCCATTTTACATTTAGTATAAATAGGGGAGTTGTATCATACAATCTTCACAACACATTTTACTTTCATTTAGCAAAAAAAAAACCCACTCAAAATCAAAACCGAATTTGTTTCACTAATCACAAATGGCACGAGGATGAATTAAAGGCAAAGCTAGTTTAAGTAACACCAGTGTTGGTTCTACAACTTCTAAACGGCGAAGGACGAACCAACGGTTGTAAAAGTGCTCACAAATCACAACCACACCGCTGCAATTTGGCAAAAAGTACCATATTTGAGGATGACGGACGATGCTTTTAAGGATCAATGCTTACATTTCTTTAAAACCATGCAGTCTGGTTCCAACTTGACGTTGAGGTCTCATACTAACGAAAGGTATTGTAAGGCACTCAAGAACACTCCGAAAGCGGGTCAACCCTTGGTAACTCGAGAAAGGGGCGTATTTTTGTATAATCCGGAAGTTGTTCGAGAACAAATTTTCGGGTTGGTTATTCAAGAAGGGCTTCCATTCAACCATTTCGACAACCCTCATATCACTAGGGTGTTTCAAAGGACTTTACAAACCGAAATGCAACAATGTAAGTCGTTCTACCCTCAAACGTGTTTCTATGAAAATGTGGAGAGCGGCTAAACGAGAACCTAAAGATGTCTTTTTAAACTTAACTACTAGTGTTAACTTAACTACGGATTTATGGTCTACTCCACATGGGTTGTCCGGTTGTACATGTGTGTTTCCGCACATTGGATCGATCCGAGCAATTGGCTCATGATGAAGCGGTTCATTGCATTCAAAGACTTTCCATATCCTCACGGGGCATATGAATTATCCGTTTTGTTGGGTCACCTGGTAAGAAAGTTTAATTTGGAAAACAAGTTATTTTCAGTTACGTTGGATAGTGCTAGTAACAATACCAAAGCCAAAGCCATGACTAGAATAAAATCAAAATACGAACCAATTCTGAACGAAATATTTTTTCATAGTCGATATGTTGCACACATCATTAACTTGGTTGTGCAAGTCGGCCTAAATGTTGACTCTATAGGTGCAATTAGAGGTTGTTTTAGACAAATTATAAAAGATATTTTCAAAGCGGGCAACCGAAGGTATGCACTATATATTAAATGGTGTAAAGATTTGGAATAACATTTTTGGGCACCTAATTGGGACGTTCCTACGAGATGGAATTCCACATATGTAAACGAGGTATAGATGTTCATTGATTCAATTAAATGGTGTAAATATTGGGACGTTAAACCCATTTTTCAATGTAAATGGGGTAGATATGTTCATTGACTCATTTACGAATGATTTAGGGTGTTTTCAAAGTAACGTAAACTTTGCATATGATGCAAAAAAAAATCTACGATGCCTATGAGTGTTTATGGCAAGTTTACTTTGAAACATATGGTAACGTACCTCTTTCACCACATCTTGCTTCTTCATCGGGTTCGAGTTCAAGGAGTCCGATAAAAAAATGATAAATGCTTTACACGAAATCACAAACAAAAGAGAAAATTTTGAAGAACAAGTATCCAACGAATTTAAGATGTATACCTCGGGAAAATGGATCCATCTTGCCACCGATCATTTTTTATGCTTTGATTATTGGCTTGGTGGCAAGCAAAAGAAGAACTGTTTCCCGTTTTATCCCGAATGGCTCGTGACTTGCTAGCATACAAGCTACTTTGGTAGCTTCGGAATCGGCCTTTTCAACAAGTGGAAGAGTTCTATCTAATCGAAGAAAAAGACTCACTCCGACGTCTTTGGAGATTTGCATGTGCATAAAAGATCATTTAGATGCACAAGATCGGGTACAACGCAAGTCAAGTCTTGAAAACATCTTATACTTTAAAGAAGAGGTATTTGACTACGAGGTGGAAACGTATGAAGCGACATCACTCACCGATGAAGAACTATCACAAGATGAAGCTGTAGAAGCTAGGTCCAAGTCCGACAACGAAGTCAACCTAGACAGTTCCGAATCCGATTAGTTATCGTTTTAATTATGTTTATGTATTATGTGTGATTGTGTGATGTATTTCCTTTCAATTATATTTCCTTTTTAACATAGTTTTTATGTTCTTTTAAATAAAATTTATGTTTTTAATAATTGTAGTCTTACTGCTTTCCTACGGTTCACCATACCCTCTAAAAACAAAAAACGAAAAAAAAAACAAAAATTCGGATAACCGGTTAGTAACTGGTTATACAGTTATACTTTTTTTTACCCTTTGGACCGGTTAACCGGTCCAACCGATTTTTTTGGTTTTCGACCAAAAATCGGTTTTTTGGTCTTCGACCAAAAACTGTTTTTTTTTAAATCTAAACCGAACCGGTTTGGTTAACTGGATATACCCACCTCTACCTTTGAGGTGATAAGAATTTAGAATATCTTCGAAATATTTAAAAGATTTATTTGTTTTACTATACTTATCCTTTGTAAACCCTAGGCTATGTTTGATAAAAGTAGTTGTAAGCTGTTAACTGTTAATTATAAGCTGTAAGCTGTTAATTATAATGTTGTTAACTTGAGCTATAGGCTATATTGTTTTTTAATAAAAATGTTTGGTAAATTAGTTGTTAAATGTTAAAGTAAGATGTAAACGACTTAAAATAACATATTTAAACAAATTATAATATAAATCGATATATCAGTAATTTATAGTTTTAACAGCTCTTAAAAATTAAAAACTGTATTAATCAACTTTTCAATTAAGATGTACTTGTTTTAAAAAAAGATAATAGCTCTAAAAACTTGTTGTGTCAAAGAGAACAACTTAGTTTAGAAGAGATTATTTTTAAAACAAAAAGCTAACAACTCTCGAAAATTTTCGAAAAAGCTCTTGTCAAACATGGCCCTAGTCTCTCTTCTTTATAAAGAGGGACAGGGAATCTGTTTTATGGATTCAACATAAACTTAGAACTCTTCAATGCGAGTCTAAGAGTTAGATTACACGTTTATATGTTAGTGTAGTCATACATCTGTCATGAGCTAATTTTCAGTTTATGTGTTTAATAAACAAAACCTTGTAGTAACACTAATGTTCTTATTGTTATTCTGTTGTATATAATCAATGTTATTATATCCTAGATGGGTTTAAATGATTCTTAATAATTGGTACTAGAGAGGAGGTGGCTCTCGATATATAGGATTCGTACAAGGTTTTTATGTACATTGTTTTTTCATGTTTATAAATTGACGTGTTGCTGTTCATAGTGTATTGGTGGCCACAAGATCTGATTAGGTGATACAAGTTGTTGATTGCATCTGGTAATAATAATGAGTATTGGTCTAGGACCAATGGATTATTATTATTGTTTCGACTAGTTTTGATGAGTTGGCCTAGGATCAATAATGAATTCTAGCTGAGATGAAATAAGCATGTATTATAGGCATTGATTTAGAAAAAGAAGAGGTGGTGATACATGTGGGATGCTAAACATGTTTAGAGTATGGACTCCGTAAGTTTTGGGTAATACTTGTTCCCACTGTTAGCGACAATCTAGTGACAAAAACTTTGTCACTAAACAGTTTTGAAACAGAAAAATTCGTCGATGACTTCTTGTTTCTTAGTATCCCTGGATAGCTGGATCGTACCGACAGTTTTATCCAATATCATGCATAAGTATCGCTGTTTTATGCGATATTCGATAACAAGTGATTTTTGGTACCGCTGCGGATCTCGGACAAACCTGAAAGTATTTCAATTTATATTATGGCTCGTTTTGGAGGTTATTATGAAGACAACTGATTATCACTTATTTGATGTTGGAGTTGATTTTCATAGGTTTGTGTTTATCATATCTTAAAGTCATGTGTTTATAGTAGGACACTTACAGATAACTTGTTTGTGCTTATACGGTGGTGACGAAGACGTGAAAGATGCAGGAATGTGTGATTTTTCTTATGGTACTCTATGCTCAATTCACTATCACTTAAGGAGTTACGTTATTATGCTCAGTGTCTCGTTTCAAAGGTTAATGAGGATTTTGTAAGAGGTTGGTCTCCGCTTACACTTTTCCCTATTTGTATAAGTTCGATGTCACATGAATAGTGCAAGACATAAGACACGAGCATGGGAGATTCCGTTTCTTCAACAAATTGGTTATATTTTATTTCTTCATCAGTGATCACTAATTGAATCCTACATAGTTCGTGATTCAAGAGATGGTAAACATACGTTTCAGGGGAAGTTTATTGTTTAATCATCTACATGCACCACTCGAGAGGAAGTGTTTACAAGTTGCTTATATGTTTATTGATTTTCAGCTTCTTATTTGTGGGGGTATGTATTTTAAAATGGGTATAAACTTCAAGGGAAGTGTTTTGTCATCATCAAATAGCGGAAGATTGTTGGGAATTCAGATTTGATAAGAAAAAACCAGAAAAAGAAGAAAACACGCAAGGTACCTTTAGTATCAATCAAAGTCAGTCAAGGTACCTTTGAGGCGATTCAAGAGATGGTGCTGTAACTTGATTGAAAGCTACGGAAGACGGAATGTATCTCCTAAGTGCAGGTTGAGTTTGATTTTCATATGGGATAATCTTTTTGATTAAGTAGGTTCACTAGGTGAATCATATGCACATTTTGATATTTCTTATGTTGACAAAATATACTTTATTGATAGGTTCTGATTCAAGGTTAAGATTGTGGGACATACAATCTGTTGGAAAATGTTTTGCAAAATATGGTTTTTGCAATACTTTGGACATAATTTTATATATGTATATGTTATATATATTCGTAGTACTTAGTAACTTTGCGTTCTCCTCGAAGAGAGCTTCGCAACGAGCTAAAGTATGTCCAATATGGAGTTAATATGAATGAGATATCGTGTCTCAAAGTGAGTCACGTGAAACACAATATTTGGAAAAATATTTGTCCCACATCGCTTGAAACATGAAGTGAAAACGTGTTTATAAGGAAATCCTAGTTTCTACCCTACAATATTCATTTGTGGGTTTTTACTCCCACGCCTACGCGCGCACAGGGGGGGTGCAGAAAGTGGGATTTCTAGGCCAAAAACGGGTTTGAAGCTACTGAACTTGTGCACGAGCGCGCGACCTGCGGACACGAATGCAGCTCCGAAATCTGCTTGGGTGCGGGCAAATTCGGTATATTTTTTGCTGCTCATTCGAATTTTTCCTTCCAGATTTTTCTAATCTATTTTAGGAATAGATAAAAACTTATTAATTAAGTTTACAGAAATCTGTTTTGTGTATTAAAAGATTTGCGAATCTGTGTTAGTAATAACAGATTTCATGTCAGTTTAATTTAGGAGCAAATATTCTGTCTTGGTGACCAAGACATATAATGCCTATAAATTAAACTTGAATTTCATTCATTCAAGACATCCAAAAAACGCAGCTTTTCTACATCAAAGTTCCAGCAATCTTTTCAGTCAGAAACACACACTGTATCCGTGATCTTTCAGGCAAGTAAGTCGAGTCTGGCTGTACAACAGCTTTGGACGTTGTACCCTGGGAAACAGACGGTGAATCTGTTTTAAGGGAAGCGTGTTAAACACGTGCCTCGTCTTATTTTAATTTTACTGCTTTTGTTATTACTGTTATTTATTTTCTGTTTTCTTAATTTCTGTCAATTTTATTTGTAATTCGATTTTATATAATAAAAGTGTACATCGTTTCCTACAATCTTAAAACAGATTCTGTTTAACAGAATTAAAATTTTAATATTTTATTAAAATCGGATTAATAATTTTATCAGATTTATCTATAAACTGTTTCTGCCGAAACCAGGATTGAGTTTCACTGGAAATCAGTTTTAATTTACAGATTTTTATTAACAGTTAACGTTTTTTTAGCAGTTGTTCTAATCAGTTTGTTGAAACCAAGATTGTGTTTCTGTTAAACTGATAATTTTGATAATCGCATCTGATTCATTGAAACCAAGATTGAGTTTCTTTGAAGCAGATCTACTATAAGTATATAGAGATCACCATTGAAATTCTTATATACAGATTTATAACAGTTGTCTAACTGTTTGTGTTTTGATCTTGTTTGATCTTTCAGAATGTCTACTAGCACTCCTGAAATTCCTGCAACTACTACTGTGAAAGTAACTGCTGCGCCAGTTACCCACACAGTTGCTATTCATGCTGAAAAACCAGAAAAATTCAATGGACAAAATTTTAAGAGGTGGCAGCAGAAGATGTTCTTCTATCTCACTACTTTGAATCTTGCGAAGTTCTTAAAGGAGACTGTACCTCAGGTGGAACCTCCTAAAGAAGGTGTACCCGAAAATCAACAAGCCGTACAAGCTGTTGAAGCATGGAAACATTCAGACTTCTTGTGTCACAACTATATTCTGAATGGTTTGGTGGACTCTTTGTACAATGTGTACTGCAAGACTAAGACTGCCAAAGAATTATGGGAGTCGTTGGAACGCAAGTACAAAACTGAGGATGCTGGTACAAAGAAGTTCGTGGTAGCTCGCTTTTTGGATTACAAGATGGTTGATTCAAAGAGTGTGATAACTCAGGTTCAAGATCTGCAGGTTTTGCTACACGACATTCATGCTGAGGGTATGACTTTGAGTGAAATTTTTCAAGTTGCTGCTATCATTGAAAAGTTACCTCCAAGCTGTGTAGAATTTAAAAAATACTTGAAGCATAAGCGAAAGGAGATGATTGTTGAAGACTTGGTTGTTCGTCTTCGTATTGAAGAGGACAACAAGCTGGCTCAGAAAAACACTTATACACCTGATTCTGCCAAGGCAAATATGGTTGAGCATGGTTCGTCTTCTTCAAAGTCTAAAGGAAAGAGCTTTGGAAAAGGGAAGAATGACAAGAAGAGCAAAGGGAAGTCTAAGTACCTTGCTCCTAAGGCTGGAATTGCGAAGCAGAAGTTCCAAGGAAATTGCTTCAACTGTGACAAGCCAGGTCATCATGCTGCTAATTGCAAAGCGCCAAAGCGGGTGACTCCACGCGAGGCTAATATGGTGAATGATAATGTGGACATGATTGCTATGGTGTCTGATGTCGTTACCATGATCTCTAAAGTTAACCTGGTAGGTTCTAATAATAATGATTGGTGGGTTGATACTGGGGCAACCCGTCATGTGTGTGCTGACAAGAGTATGTTTCACTCTTTCAGAGCGGTTGACAATGGAGAGAAGCTGTACATGGGCAACTCTGCAACTGCTGATATCAAGGGCGAAGTAGATTTTATTTTGAAGATGACATCCGAGAAAGAGCTCAAGTTGACTAAAGTCTTGTATGTTCTAGAGATTCACAAGAATCTTGTGTCCGGATGGCTTTTGAATAAGTTTGGTTTTCGTCTTGTTTTTGAGTCTGATAAAGTTGTACTTTCTAAGAGTCAAATGTATGTTGGTAAGGGCTATGCCCTGAATGGTATGTTTAAGCTCAATGTAATAGTTGTTAAGAATGATATCAATAAAATGAATTCTTCTGCTTACTTGATTGAGTCTTCTAATGTGTGGCATGGCCGTCTTGGACATGTTAATTTTAATTCAATGCATCGTTTGATTAAATTTAATGGCATACCAAATTTTCATATTGATTCAAATTATAAGTGTGAAACTTGTTTCGAAGCCAAACTTACAAGATCATCTTTCAAATCGGTTGAACGAAAAACCAAACCACTTGATATGATACACACAGACATATGTGATTTGAAATCACTACCCACAAAAGGTGGCAATAAGTACTTCATCACGTTTATTGATGATTGCACAAAGTACTGCTACGTTTACTTGTTGAAAAGTAAAGATGAAGCTATAGACAAGTTTGTTCTATACAAAAACGAAGTTGAGAATCAACTTGGTAGGAAAATCAAGGTTGTACGAGTGATAAAGGAGGTGAATATGTGTCTCCTTTTGCTGATCTATGTGCGAAACATGGAATTAGACATGAGTTTACTGCTCCTTATTCACCTCAGCAAAACGGTATTGCCGAAAGGAAGAACCGTACCTTGAAAGAGATGGTTAATGCCATGTTGTTAAGTTCTGGTTTGAGCCGTGACAGGTGGGGGGAAGCCATTCTAACGGCTACTTATCTTTTAAACAAGATACATCGTAAGGATAAAGAGGAAACCCCATATGAACTGTGGATGGGAAGAAAACCATCATACCAGTACTTACGAGTGTGGGGGTGTCTAGCCAAGGTAGCTGTACCGACACCTAAGACCCAAACGATTGGACCTAAATCTGTGGATTGTATATTTATTGGATATGCTAAGAATAGTAGTGCGTATCGTTTCATTGTACATGATTCGAAAAATCCAGATATACACAAGAACACAGTTATGGAATCAAGGAATGCGTCCTTCTTTGAAAACATATTTCCTTGTTTAAAGAAGAAAAATGGAAGCACATCTAGAATAGATGATGCAGTTGTCCAAGATAAGAGACAACGCGATGATAATGATCTCCAAGATGAGAGACAAGATCAACCCGAGGAAGAAGAGGTTGAACCTAGAAGAAGCAAACGGGCGAGAACCGAGAAATCATTTAGACCCGATTTTGTCTCTTTTATGGTAGAAAATGAACCCACTTCTTATCAAGAAGCTGTAAATTCCTCGGAAGGGCCTCGATGGAAAGAAGCGATTAATAGTGAAATAGAGTCTATTTTACAAAATCATACTTGGGAGCTCGTGGATTTACCTCCTGGTTGTAAACCACTAGCCTATAAATGGATCTTCAAGAAGAAGATGAAAGCTGATGGCACCATTGATAAGTACAAAGCAAGATTGGTGATCAAAGGTTTTAGACAACGCGAAGGTCTAGATTACTTTGATACTTATTCGCCTGTTACGCGAATAACTTCTATTAGGATGATTCTTGCTATTGACGCATTAAGAAATATAGAAGGTCACCAAATGGATGTGAAAACGGCTTTTCTAAATGGAGATTTAGAAGAAGAAATATACATGAACCAACCCGAGGGTTTCATGGCTCTTGGACAAGAGAGCAAAGTTTGTAGGCTTGTTAAGTCATTGTATGGCTTAAAGCAAGCTCCAAAACAATGGCATCAGAAGTTTGATCACGCCATGGTAGAGGGTGGATTCAAAATTAATGAATGCGACAAGTGTGTTTATGTCAAAGACACAAATAGTGGATATGTAATCTTGTGTCTTTATGTCGACGATATGCTTATCGTTGGCAGTAACGACAAGATGATCAAGTCTACTAAAGATATGTTGAAATCAAAGTTTGACATGAAAGATATGGGTTTGGCTGATGTGATCCTTGGAATAAAGATCATACGAACTCAGAGTGGACTTGCATTAAGTCAAGCACATTACGTGGACAAAATTCTTAATACTCATAATGCGGGGGATTCCGGCCTAGCTAGAACTCCAATAGACACCAGTTTGCATCTATCTAAAAATAGAGGCGTAGGTGTTTCCCAATTAGAGTATTCAAGAATTATTGGCATGTTAATGTATTTGATGACATGTACCCGACCTGACTTAGCATATGCTGTTAGCAGGCTGAGTAGATATACTAGTAATCCAAGTGATGCACATTGGAAAGCTATGACTAGGGTACTTCATTATTTGAGATACAGTCGTGATTATGGACTGAATTATGCTAGATATCCATCTGTTATTGAAGGATACAGTGATGCAAATTGGATATCTGACATAAAGGATTCTAGATCGACTAGTGGATATGTGTTTACACTAGGAGGGGCCGCTATATCTTGGAAGTCTTTCAAGCAAACTGTAATAGCTAAGTCAACGATGGAATCAGAATTTATCACGTTAGATAAATGCGGAGAAGAGGCGGAATGGCTACGTCAATTCGTAGAGGACATACCCAGGTGGCCTAAACCGGTAACGGCCATTAGTATACATTGTGATAGTCAATCGGCAATTGGCAGAGCTCATAGCACAATGTATAATGGAAAGTCTAGACATATCCTTCGTCGACATAATTCGGTACGACAACTACTCTCAACAAGAGTTATCTCAATTGACTATGTGAAGTCAAAGGATAACATCGCGGATCCGCTTACGAAAGGCTTAAGCAGAGAGTTAGTTAGTAAGTCGTCTAAAGGAATGAGACTAAAGCCCTTAAAGGAATGAGTTTCTATGAAGGAAAACCTAACCCAGTTGACTGGAGATCCCAAGATCTGGGTTCAATAGGACAACCTAATCAGAGAAATGTGGGGGAAGTCACGTCAATGTGGGGGGTTAGTTAATACAGTAACTTTCCTAGTCCATTCCTAGAACAATGTGACATGTTGAGAGGTAAAACATATGGCTTAATGATTCAGGATGAAATCATAAAGCATAATTATTCAAGATGAAATAATAAAACATATGTTTTTAATGATTCAAGATGAAATCACCTATGTGAGAGAGAAGTGGGGTCACTTTGAAGGAAATTGTGGGGGCGCAATTTCTAAGAGCTCTTGCAGAACCAGGCGAGTGTTCATGACCATAACGAACACGACTATGAGGACTTGACAAGGTCAGGGAGAGTCTCGTGTGAGTGTGTATTGTCGTCTACGTAAACAGAGGCTGAGTTCAAGGACATCGTATCTACTCATATCTAGGAGACTAAGTGCATCTCACAAGGGAAGGTTCAAAGGGTTACACCTACCTATCCTATGCAGGACTTAACCGCAGAAATTTTGCCGAAACTTTAGTGTGTTTTCAACCGATTCCCATTCATGTGGGGGATTGTTGGAAAATGTTTTGCAAAATATGGTTTTTGCAATACTTTGGACATAATTTTATATATGTATATGTTATATATTCGTAGTACTTAGTAAATTTGCGTTCTCCTCGAAGAGAGCTTCGCAACGAGTTAAAGTATGTCCAATATGGAGTTAATATGAATGAGATATCGTGTCTCAAAGTGAGTCACATGAAACACAATATTTGGAAAAATATTTTTCCCACATCGCTTGAAACATGAAGTGAAAACGTGTTTATAAGGAAATCCTAGTTTCTACCCTACAATATTCATTTGTGGGTTTTTACTCTCACGCCTACGCGCGCGCAGGGGGGTGCAGAAAGTGGGATTTCTAGGCCAAAAACGGGTTCGAAGCTACTGAACTTGTGCACGAGCGCGCGACCTGCGGAGACGAATGCAGCTCCGAAATCTGCTTGGGTGCGGGCAAATTCGGTATATTTTTTGCTGCTCATTCGAATTTTTCCTTCCAGATTTTTCTAATCTATTTTAGGAATAGATACAAACTTATTAATTAAGTTTACAGAAATCTGTTTTGTGTATTAAAAGATTTGCGAATCTGTGTTAGTAATAACAGATTTTCATGTTAGTTTAATTTAGGAGCAAATATTCTTTCTTGGTGACCAAGACATATAATGCCTATAAATTAAACTTGAATTTCATTCATTCAAGACATCCAAAAAACGCAGCTTTTCTGCATCAAAGTTCCAGCAATCTTTTCAGTCAGAAACACACACTGTATCCGTGATCTTTCAGGCAAGTAAGTCGAGTCCGGCTGTACAACAGCTTTGGACGTTGTACCCTGGGAAACAGACGGTGAATCTGTTTTAAGGGAAGCGTGTTAAACACGTGCCTCGTCTTATTTTAATTTTACTGCTTTTGTTATTACTGTTATTTATTTTCTGTTTTCTTAATTTCTGTCAATTTTATTTGTAATTCGATTTTATATAATAAAAGTGTACATCATTTCCTACACAATCTGGCTGTAATACATTTGTGAACTATGAGATTGTGCGACTGCAAAGTAGTAAGGGACACAGTTGGCTGTTACTCAGGATTCAGCCATGGCCTTTCTTCCATGCATGACAACTGTAAAAGTACCTCAGTTAACACTTTCTTAGGGTTTTATTGAAGAGTGGAGCAAAAAGCAAACAAGAATATATCTATCTTTAAATATGTTTCGTCCATACTGCAGGCATTTGATGTGTGGTCGGGGAAGACTAACATGACACTTCAAGGACATTATGAGTTGAAGGTTTATATAGTTCATAACAATTATTTAAAACCCTAATATGGATCAAAGAACGTATAGCGGAAGCGATTAACAAGATCATTAATTTAACACAATTATATTAATCAAGATTAGGGTTACATACCTTTATCCTAGCAAGATCCACAAGACGACAGAACGAACGGCAACTAGGGTTTATCACGAACACCACCAAGAATATAATCTAAAGGAAGATTATATCACGCTCTTGTACACACGTAATACGGCAAGTTAACCGTGAGTCTAGCACGAACAAACCAAGCTTCAACGCTTATGGAATATCTACCCAACAACCCTAGAGACGGGCTAGGACTAGATAAAATAGATTTAATCGAAAACCAAACGAAACCCTAAGTTGGGTGTGTATGGCCGGCGATCAAAGGAGAAGAAAAGAAAGAGGGATTAAAAATTATGAGGCTTGGGGTTTGTTTATGTAGCCTTGACAATACTTGGGCTCCAAGTCATAAACAAATAAGGAAACCGAAGTTCCCCTTTGCCACCTCTATAAGTCGGCGGTTAACACCCCACCAAGGGGTGTTATGTTTAATTTTTCCTTCTTCTCTTAGCTTCTATTTAATTTCATAACGGTCGTTATAACTTAACTATTATTTATTAACGATCGTTAGTTAAGCTTTGGTTTGATTTAATAAATATATATAAAATATATTTAATAAATAAATTAACCCTTTACGTTATGTGTGCAATCCCGTGATCCCGAGTTCGGTCCTATCTCACGAATATTAATTTTAAGTCCATAAACTTTCAGCTCCCACTTGGACAAAATTCTAATATCGTGATCACATTGACTAGCGTCTAGTTACACTAGCAATGTCACTAGTACAACTCGAGTAAGGTTTCTTGGACAAAACCTTTTAACGATATATAATCATTATTATTATTATCCTTTCATTTCAAATACAACGTTAATAAGGATATGGATCTCAATCATTCCTTTCATTAACCATTATGTTTCTCGTTTATGGATATAGCAAGATCACCAAAACAAATTTGGGTGCGGCCGCACAAATATCTTACTACTCCCCCGAGGGGCCCAGCTGTATTATACTTCAAAATAAATTTTGAAGGAAACGAATCCCATTTTGACTACAAGCAAAACTTATGAACTTTGCAACACTTCCGGAAATAATCCTTATAGCTACCAGTTACGTTTAGCGTTAGATTATTCCACAGAAATGCACTAGATCCACGACAGTTTCCTGGTATCTCAGGTCTAAGGATAACTATTTATGATTTACTTGATGACAAAGATCCATAAAGTAAAATCATATAGTTAGGATAAGTCCAATATTTGATCCATCAAATATCATCCAAAATTGACCAATATACTTTCAAGTATACTCTGTCACTATTTTGAATTGTCTTAGTTTAATAATATTCCCATATTATTAATCGAAAACAGACATTTAGAAACATCATAATGCTCATGGATTAAAACATGTAAAATAGGATACAAAATCAAATAACAGAAAAATAAACGAAATCCAATCTTTATTTCATCAATTCAATAATGTCTTACATCCTTTATCCAAATACTAAAAATAGATCAATGCATAAAACTGGTACATGCATCATGCCTCTAGTAATGACATTCATACTTGTTTGGCACAGCATAAAATAACCAATCTTGACCTATTGGAATTTTGAGAATACTTTCTTCAAGAATTCAATTCATTGAAACTCTTGTACATGTGCATTCAAATAATTTGATATCGCCACATAGTATCAAAATTGTGAAACATCCTTGATCACCAATTTCCTAAACTTCCAAAACACATTTGAAGTTCAAAGTATTCTAATTCTTTAATGTATAATGCAACTTTAATTAACATGTCATCTCCAAAGATCCCATGACTAATATTGAGTGTTACCTCAATTATATATTTTCAAGTTTTACAACTTGTCATAAAAGATATAAATACGTTACCTTTAATATCTATTATCTAATGTTTGATTCCAACCAAAACCTTCAAGTTTGTTGGCTATGATAATTTGCACAACGATTGATAAATTATTCATCTATAGAATATGGAAGCCGATCCAAGATTTAAGATGTTATTCTATTTCCAAACATATTCCTTCAGAATATTCATTACACAAGTTATTTAATAACTTCTTAAATAGATTAATATATTCAAATCATCATGTATTTAAGCATGATATAAATACAACACGACACACATGAAAGTTTCTCAAACCAGATTTAGATTTCTTCATGTCCTAAATATCCATGTAAACTTACTACATGGCATATTACGTTGTATTTCCACCGCATAAATAAATAAATTTATTTGTTCCAAGGTTATGTATATCTTATTTTCTAAATCCTCAAATCAAAGCTTCATCTCAAATGTAAACCAAATCAACATTTAATTTGAATGAAAACTTACTTTCTTACATGTCAATTTGACACATATAATTTAAGAAAATAACCATAATACTCCCACTAGCTTTTAGGAATACTTAGAAATCATCTTATTCATATTTAAATCCAATCTTGGATTTCAAATTAAACATAAGAATAATCTCCTAGATGTATGCTTTTATCCATTAATAGATAATTGCAACTTTGTACTTTTCCAAAGATTTATTTTGAAGTAATAAACTCATTTCGATTACTTAAGTCCTTTCTCAAGTAGTCATTCAAGAAATAGTTCATACATATCCAAATTTTTCAATTAACATATGACCATCAAAATCTTTATATATTTAATGCGTTTAGGAAAGAATACTCAATCACAATTAATTACTTAAGTGTCACTAATAATCTATTCATAATACATACATTAAATATGTGTACAATTTTGTCCATATAATTTCGACACAAAGCTTAAACCACAACAATTGGCGTTTTTCTTCCTTTGAAGAAACTCATCTCCAATTTTTAGTCAAACTATTTAAGATAAAACAAATCTAAAATTGATTATCTTATTGGACAACATCTATATCGTTCATAGTATGAGTAATTTACCCAATTCAATATTTGGTAACAAATCATAACAATTATTTGTACCTCATAATTCTCAGCATATAAATCGCATATCCGAGATATCCTTACGGACCTATGACATAAATTCCTTTATCTCGAGAGTTAACTTTTACAAGCCTTCCTCATGATAATTACTAGTGTATTTAAGAAGATTATGTATCTTGTAGTTTTATCTTTCAAGATCAAAACTCCCACTTGCTTTTAGTAACTTAAAATTACCCTTTAAATACATAACAAATAGATCACCACTCCAACGTTATCTATATGGGACATTACAAAACACAATGACAGTTCCATACTCTTTATTTTCTAAACAATCCACTTCATAAGTAGTTTAGCAAAATCCGAACTCCATTTAAGATATAACGTGATTCATCACATTCCATATATAATGGTATCTTATTAATCTTCTTAACTCAAGTCATACTCAACTTTCTAACCTTGATATCTTTTTGGAAGAAAAGGAAGATATAGTTATCTTGAATGAATCATCACCATCAAATTGAGAGTTTGATTCTCCTATTGAACATACCATCATAATGTTGTATTTCATTTAGGGAAATATTGTAAGTCAATCTTAACAATATTAAGATAAATATATATCTTTCGGTTTACCTATATACCAACTAAATCATCTTAATGGTAATATAGATTTCCTAACCATTTTGCATGTTTTATAACTGAAGTACTTATAATACAAAGTCACTTCATAAAAGTTATAAGTCCATTACACGTTTCATGTATATGTCTTTAGTGAAATAGAGATAATACATTAACGTCTTACTTTATATTATACGTCTTTCAAGACTTTATATTTGTGACTTTATTCAATAAATCATAAACATGTATAACTAAAGTAATCATGAACACCACTAGGTTTCATTAATCTTTTCAAGTTAATTCACTACTATACTATTATATGAACACCACTAGGTTTCATTAGTAGTATAAGATTACTCTATGTATCTTATGTCATTCAAGGAATTTGTCCATTTTAAGAAACTACAAAACATTCCACGCCCGATCTTACGACATGTGGATATTTTACCCTTGAGTTTACAATTTAGTACAAGCTTTCACATGACTAAATCAAACAACAAGTGTTTCTTAATGTGAATTATATATATACTTTTAAGTAGTCTTCTAATCATATTGACACATGATCTAACTTTCATCTAATATTAATTAGATTGTTAGTAACTTACCTTGAAGACAAGAGAATCATATCTTTATGAGTTGTTTCTTGCACACAATGTTTATTTCTCCCACTTGTGCATGGAACAACCTCATATATAAGATAAACATCACGTCTAACGTTCGTCTATACAAAATATGATTGTGCCACATATATTAGCTTTTACAAGTAGATGTAGAACCACTTAATCAAAAAGAATCATTACATAACTATCTTTGAAGATATTAGTGTCAACAATTCGAAAGTAATTATCTTAGGACATACTAAAGATAACATGGGTTATTACCAAGACAACAAAGCTTGTAACTCCCACTGACTTAGCGAATGTTTTAATAGACTCAAAATCAGTAATACAACACAATTCTCCCACTGAACTTGACAACATTGAAATGTTTCATAATCGGTGAAAATAATTAGTGCTGTGTTTACTTTCTTACACTTTTGAAAAACACATTTGTAACAATTACTTATAGTGTTTAAGAGTGTACTCTACTTCGTAAATGATGACTTATCCATCAATTGCTTTTAACTTGAAAGACTTGACATGCAATTTCTTCCTTAATAGGTCTACCAACCCCACAATGGTATGTAGTGCCTATAAATGGTCAAAGCACAACTACTAGACAAATATGCTAGTTTGCCTTATAACCAATTAGCGGTAACTTTTAATAACTCAAAATATGCACTTTTCTTAACTATTAAAATTTGCTATGAGTTATGGATTTGAATTTGACATTTCTAAAATCCTTATAACTCCTTCTTTACTCTTGAAAAAGAGTTTTAGGTTTATCTTTCATTTGTAAATTGACTATATCCTCAACCATACGGTTTGTAGATCAATAAATGAATAAACCACGTTTACTGTGTAACGTTGCATTAATACAATTGCAAAAGAATTTACAAAATTCAATTTTAGTATTTTCGATAATACCATTCAAGAAAATAAAATTACCCCGGTAATAAAAACCATAGTATTTTCCTTGAAAACTAGAATCCAAATTGACATAATTTCATCACATCAGTTGATCTGCTAGCAATGAAAGTATTCAAGATGGTAACTTGTCGAACAATGATTGACAAACAAATTTGCAATTTCTAGACATTTAAGGGATTTACATTGCCAAAAGTCATTTTGCATTGTAAACATGTTTCATCCCTTCTTTATGCCTTAAGTTTCTAGATCTCACTGAGTAACTTAATTAAGTCGACTAATCTAAAGAACGTAAAACCTTCATGTGCAATCTTATTCAGTCATGAACTTTTCTCTCCATTACAACATCGTCCAATATCTTATATGACGACAATTGTAACTTCAAGTGTTCGTCAATTAGAGGGCATATGACTTAAATTTTTAGGGTATAGATTTTGGTGTCAAAATCATGTATGGAGAAGCATGCATACATCTCCATAATATAAGTTTAATAAAACGTTTAGTAAATTTTTTGGTGAGACTAAAAGTTCATCATATATTTGCAAGTTGAGGTATTGGTTAAACCAATTAAAGATTTTACACACAACTAAATTCACACCGTACTTTTTCTAGAACTCAGCTAAAGCATAAAGCAATAACCTTATTCATTGTGTTTCAGATGTGAATTAATGTAGTTAAATCAACCTTAAAGAATTATACCAATAACAACCGTAGGTAATTCCAATTTTGACGCACAAGCGAGCCGGGAAATTGGTCAGCGCTGAAGCATTACACCTCCTTCCTTAACCGGGTACATGACCAGAGGTGCGTTATACCCACTTTATAGTTTGTCAAAATTGAGTAGACCGTTAAGTTGCTATTGCAATTCTAATCAACACAAATCATATGTAATTTAGATCTCAAAAGAATTCATTAATTTTTATATGATTTAGTCCATATTAATTTTTCTTGTAAAAATTACCCTTGTTTACAACATACAATTAAAACAAAACGTATGAAAACAAGTAGGTACAAAAAAAAACTAAATCATAAACACATAATAACAATTTATATGTGCAATAAATAAATCAAATATCCACATGCATACGATTTATTCAATAAATAATATCAAATCTAGGTTTTTATATTCATATAAAAGTCTTCCCTAATTTTAGATTTATTGAATCAAATAAAGCATGTAGAAAAAAACGTAACAATTACCACATAAAACATATGATCCATGAAAAACATGCATGTTCATCACGGATCTCCCTCATAACTTAACAATTAAATCTCTACGGATCGAAACATGATTTCACACAACATAACAATTAATCATGCAATTCATCAAAATTCCACCCAAATCACTTAACAACTAATTAAATCACTACGGATCGTAACCTTAAATACATGACATAACAATTAATCATGTAATTATCTAAAGATCAAAACATGCAATTTTAGGGTTTCATAAAAAAACTATTTTTTATTTTAATTTATAAACGGCTAAAAAAAACAACACAAACCGACCCCTTTTTTTTAAATCGGATTTAAAAAAAACAAAACCAGAACCCTAAATTTCCTTTAAAAAAACATGTAGTTTTAACTCAAAACAATTATTAGTTAAAAACAATCTTTAGATCTCGATAATTATAATCATGTTAAAACCTGGCTCTGATACCACTTAAGGTTTATATAGTTCATAACAATTATTTAAAACCCTAATATGGATCAAAGAACGTATAGCGGAAGCGATTAACAAGATTATTAATTTAACACAATTATATTAATCAAGATTAGGGTTACATACCTTTATCCTAGCAAGATCTACAAGACGACGGAACGAACGGCAACTAGGGTTTATCACGAACACCACCAAGAATATAATCTAAAGGAAGATTATATCACGCTCTTGTACACACGTAATACGGCGAGTTAACCGTGAGTCTAAAACCGAGCTTGAACGCTTATGGAATATCTACCCAACAACCCTAGAGAGGGGCTAGGACTAGATAAAATAGATTTAATCGAAAACCAAACGAAACCCTAAGTTGGGTGTGTATGGCCGGCGATCAAAGGAGAAGAAAAGAAAGAGGGATTAAAAAATTATGAGGCTTGGGGTTTGTTTATATAGCCTTAACAATCCTTTGGCTCCAAGTCATAAATAAATAAGGAAACCGAAGTTCCCCTTTGCCCCCTCTATAAGCCGGCGGTTAACACCCCACCAAGGGGTGTTATATGTAATTTTTCCTTCTTCTTTTAGCTTCTATTTAATTTCATAACGGTCGTTATAACTTAACTATTATTTATTAACGATCGTTAGTTAAGCTTTGGTTTGATTTAATCAATATATATAAAACATATTTAATAAATAAATTAACCCTTTACGTTATGTGGTTTGATTTAATAAATATATATATAACATATTTAATAAATAAATTAACCCTTTACGTTATGTGTGCAATCCCGTGATCCCGAGTTCGATCCTATCTCACGACTATTAATTTTAAGTCCATAAACTTTCATGAGTATATAAATTGTTGTTGGTATAGCAGCCATGATCAGGTATAGTTTTCTGTCCTTTTCCCTGACTATCCTATGTATGTGCTTCTACTTTTGTATGCGGTAGTTGCAAAAGAAGTAGTAGTTCAGTTACAAAAGTAGTTGCACTATGGCAATTTGACAATGAAGATAAAGTGAACTTTACTCCAGGTCTTTGAATATGTTCTTGCAATCAACTATGCCCCCACACACTTCGGCAAGGTATAGAGAGAAATAAATATAGATGCGGACCAAATTTTGAGATTTAACTGATTAGTGCTTTTATGGCTTGAGTTCATTTTGCATAAATGCTGATTAGTGAAGGTGTACACGTGTTTTAGAATTAAAAAAATAAGGTGTCCAAGATTGGTACGAAAATAACTGGATTGAGCTGGAAGTTAGGAATTAAGAAGATACGGAATAAGCATATAGTAAATACAAAACTGTAAGTATCAAAGTCGAATAGCCTTAAATACTCTAGAAGTTAAGTTAGTGTAAACTGTAAAGACCGTCATTAGACATATGCCCAATCTTGAGTTATCCCTATGACGACAAATGGCTGTTGGTTTTGGTTAGCAAAATCCTTTATTTTGTCATGATTGAAGGTTTATTCTTCCATTAGACTATGACCCTAGTCAAACATTACATGTATCTTGCTATTGAAAGGAGTGTAAAATTAGATTGCCTATTAATGTATGTGCTTATAAATTGCTTCTCGTATCTTGTTTCTTGAACGTTAAAGAGTGGGTGGCAAATCAAATTGAATGCATTTCATACATATTCCTTCATTATCTCATCCTTCATCTCTGCATATAATTTGAAAAATGAAATACATTTCTTTTTAACTAAAACAGTAACTTAAAAGAAACTTTACACGTTTCATATATGTTTTCTAATGGAGTAACGGAAGCTAATTACCTTTTTTTAACTCACTACAGGAACTATACACAGGTGGTAATGACAGACAAATTCTTGTATGGTCTCCTCCTAAGTTGAATTCCGGAGATGTGGTATGTCCTACATTCCTACCAGTTATACTTTCCTCTAAACTACTGATACAATGATTTTGTATGGGTTCAGATTAAATCTCGGTATCCTCTCGAATTGATTACAGCTCAAAGTGGAATAGTTGTTCTTGGTACAAAAAGGGTTGTGATTTTCTATGCTACTTAAAAAAAGATCAAATGCATGAAATAGAGAAAATAAGCCAAAAATAACTAATAAAAAAAAGTTCTGAATGAAGGAAAAAAAGTTCGGAATGAAGGAAAAAAAAAGTTCGGAATGAAGGAAAAAGTTCGGAATGAAGGAAAAAGTTCTGAATGAAGGAAAAGTTCTGAATGAAGGAAAAGTTCTGAATGAAGGAAAAGTTCCGAATGAAGGAAAAGTTCCGAATGAAGGAAAAGTTCCGAATGAAGGAAAAAGTTCCGAATGAAGGAAAAAGTTCCGAATGAAGGAAAAGTTCCGAATGAAGGAAAAGTTCCGAATGAAGGAAAAAGTTCCGAATGAAGGAAAAAGTTCCGAATGAAGGAAAAAGTTCCGAATGAAGGAAAAAGTTCCGAATGAAGGAAAATGTTCCGAATGAAGGAAAAAGTTCAGAATGAAGGAAAAAGTTCCGAATGAAGGAAAAAGTTCAGAATGAAGGAAAAAGTTCCGAATGAAGGAAAAAGTTCAGAATGAAGGAAAAAGTTCAGAATGAAGGAAAAAGTTCCGAATGAAGGAAAAAGTTCAGAATGAAGGAAAAAGTTCCGAATGAAGGAAAAAGTTCAGAATGAAGGAAAAAGTTCCGAATGAAGGAAAAGTTCATCCGGAACCTGGGAACATAAAAACAGTCGTTTACCCGAAGAACAAGGAAACCAATTTTGATCCAAAAATCACCAAGTTTTTCACCAAAAACTTAAATAAACTAATCACAAAGCATCTACTAACCATAAACTACAAATCCCATCAACAAAAACACAAAACCCAACAACTTTTGAAGATCAAATCAAGAAAATGAAAACTTAAAAACTTGAAGATAAAGATGATGATGAACAAGATGAAATGAAAGATTAAACAAGAACTTAGTATTGAATGATTGATGTTTTGACAAGATGAAACAAAGATTAAAATTACAAGATTAAAGAACTAAAGATAAAAATCACCACTCACCCTAGTGGTGGTGGTGTTACACGAACCAGGAGAAGGAGTGGGGAGGAAGAAAGAAAAACTAGCTAGCTCAAAATGTGTATGGAATGGCCTATTTATAGATGTTTCCTTTGGTTGGTGAGTGGGTTTTCCCCCGTTCTTTGTGTCTTTTCGTCTTTTCAGAAAAGTTTCCGTTTTCGATTCTGATTCGGGATTTGTCGTCGATTAAATTCAACTCGTCTTTTAATTTCTTCATTTAATAGACTTGAGTTTCTTCGACTTACATAAATCTTCCATCTTTGGTCCTTTTCTTCGATAAATCTTCGAATAGGCCCAGTGACTTCAAATCTTTTGCATCTCTTGGACAATAGACTTTATCTTGAGTCTTTTTCTTCAGTAAAACCCGTGCAATCCCATGTTTTCTTCAATATTTATCCGGTTGGCTCTGAAAACACAATAAACACAAAAACCACGCATAATTCCAAACAAATGATATTAAATACGTGTTTTGGTCTCGTTTTAGCCCGAATTAAGTGGTAAAAGGATGGGTGTTTACACACCTATCAAATCCCCTACACTTAACCATTGCCATGCCCTCATGCAATGCTTAGTGATAAAGCAAGTTTACACTTTTCTCATAATTAATCAACTTTGGCCTTATATAAAATTCTACAAAACAAAAATTAAAGAAATAAAACTTCAAAGATAACAAAGGGATAGAAAACCATTTCCACGTGAAAATAGCTACATGGGAATAACTTGTAGAGAAATCGATGACTTACATTAGGGCTTTGGTGCTGCGAAGATTTATCACCCTCAAGTTTCACGTTCCCCAAACTAAGCTTAAAAACGAGATCATTGTTATTATAAGTTAGTAATTCAAACACTTACACACATGGCTTAATTAAATGCTTAAACTCCCTTATCCCTAGGTGTATCTCTTATATTTTATTTTTGTCTTAGAATGATCATGAAGATGCATTTTTGGACTTATTTCGATAGTTTATTAGGGCTGAAAGCAAAGTAGGACGATTTGATCAATAGTTAGCTAAAGGACAAAATCTCTTAAAACTGCTTCTCGGGATATCAAAAAGTTCATATCTTGGCATAACTTGGTTCACGATTTGAGACCTTTCTCGGGCCGATATTTGGCATGTACTTCATACTTCATATCTTCGAGAGACGTTCTTGAGATAATGGTCTTCTCATCATAATAGAGTTTCTTCACTTGGAGACTTTTGAGGGGTTCTCCAACTTTGTTGACCACGACTTCATGATTATTTCTTCAATCTCTAATTGGGATTTTGAGATACAACGATCCGCCTCCTTTTCGGACTTGGATCTATTTATCCTCATACCTTGTTAGGGTCTTTTCGGATAGACTTCTCCATGATCTTTATGGGAGTTGATTGCTTTTCGTCGTGAGTCTTGATCCTTCATATTGACTTTAGGAATAATTCTTTTCACATCACTTTGGATCTTCAGCAATAAAATTGAATCCTCATGCCTTGTTAGGGCCTTTTCGGACTCGCCAATCTTCGCGCCCCGCTTCATAAGTTATGCCTTGGCTATGAACTCTTATCATTACCGAGCAACTTTTAAACGATCTTGGGCTAGAAGCTAAGTAACTTTTCAAATCGTAAGACCTTACTTATTGCAGATAAATTATTAGCAAGTGATGGGAGAATAGGCAATTAATTACACCAAGTGAGCTTGCGCAAGAATACCGACTTATAATTGACTCTATCATTTCTCATCCTCCACAGTTTAAAATCTCAAGTAATGAGACTCGTGGACACTTAGCCTAATAAACCAATTAAGGTCTATATGGTTAAGGATACTAGCTAGAATAAACTTGGATAAGTCTATTCGGGTTGAGTCAAAATAAACGCAACGGGCCTAATATGTCAAAGATTCCTAAACTAGCTACACCAATTTATTAATATTTTTGACTTATTTGCGGGATATATACATATGAAAGCAACGATAAAAATTTAAAAATTACGAATAAATGGCCAAAGTTAATAAAAAATTTGAAAAATGCTGAAAAATAGGATTTTCCGGTTAATTGAAGGCATTTTCATGGAAAAGTCCACTTAAAACTTCGATAGAAGTCCCCCCTACACTTAAGATAAACATTGTCCTCAATGTTTAAGCATGTGGGAGAAGTCTCCCCTACACTTATGACATTGTGCACATTGGTTAACTCAAGTTAAGGAAGAGACGACTAACGTGATCAATTTCAAATGTGAGTATGAAGAAAATTGAATCACGATAG
Organism: Glebionis coronaria; assembly: GCA_025667525.1. NCBI lineage: Eukaryota > Viridiplantae > Streptophyta > Magnoliopsida > Asterales > Asteraceae > Glebionis > Glebionis coronaria. The sequence continues at coordinate 569,335,184 of CM046875.1, read as the reverse complement.
TTGAGAGATAGAACCGGATTTCGGATAAACACGGGAGCACGGTTCTTCAAAGATTCCAAGAGTGCACTTATCCCTGTAATCACATCACCACACAAAGACAAACACGTATAGAAGTCCCCCTACACTTAGGAGGTTAAAACATAAAGGATAGATACTCGGGCTGCCTCCCGAGGAGCGCTTGTTTTTGATAACCGAGTCACGAGCCTGACTCAACCCAAAATTAGTTCATGGGGAACGTGGTGAGGGATGGAATCACCTCCTGAGAGGTGTCCTCACCAAAGTACAACTTCACTCGTTGGCCATTCACCTTAAAATTTGGTCCATTAGGTTGAGCAAGCTCTAGAGTACCATATGGAAAAATTTGGGCAATGGTGAATGGGCCGGACCAACGAGATTTGAGCTTTCCCGAGAAGATTTTCAACCGAGAGTTAAAAAGTAAGACTTTGTCTCCGACATGGAACTCTCGGTTTTTGATCTTAGAGTCGTGAATGAGCTTAGTTCTTTCCTTATAGATCAAAGAATTTTCATAAGCCTCATTCCGAAGCTCATTGAGCTCATTGAGTTGGATCTTGCGTAGGTCACCGGCTTTGTTTATATCAAAATTGGCCCACTTCAAGGCCCAATAAGCCTTGTGCTCCAACTCAATGGGGAGGTGGCACGCTTTCCCGTACACAAGACGATAAGGCGTACAGCCGATCGGGGTCTTGTAAGCAGTACGGAAAGCCCACAAAGCATCATCCAATTTATCAGCCCATGAGGCGCGATGCTCTCCCACAGTTCTTTCAAGAATTCGCTTCAGCCCTCGGTTGGATATTTCAGCCTGGCCATTAGTTTGTGGGTGGTAGGCTGTGGAAAGACGATGATTTACACCGTACTTAGCCATGACTCGAGCAAATTGGTCATTGCAGAAATGAGTCCCACGATCACTAATAATGGCGCGAGGCACACCGAATCTAGCGAATAGAGCCTTCAAAAAGTTACAAACCACCCTTGCGTCATTAGTAGGCAAAGCTTTGGCTTCAACCCACTTTGAAACGTAGTCAACGGCTACAAGGATGTATTTGTTTCCTTTAGACGAAGGGAATGGCCCCATAAAGTCGATACCCCAAACATCAAAAATTTCACATTCTTGAATGAAATTCTGAGGCATCTCGTCTTTATGTGTGATTTTGCCTTGCTTTTGGCAAACATCACATCGCTTGACCATATCGTGAGCGTCACGGTATATGGAGGGCCAATAAAATCCCGAATCAAACACTTTCTTAGCAGTGTAGTTGGGACCAAAGTGACCACCGGTGGGTCCTTTATGGCAAGCATCAAGGATGTCCGACGCTGCCGGTCCATCAACACATCGGCGAATTATCAAATCAGCACATTGTTTGAATAGGTAAGGGTCGTCCCAAAAGTAAGTCTTGATGTCGGTAAAGAACTTCTTCTTTTGCTGGGACGTCAACCCTTCCTTGAGAATTCCACCCGCCAAGTAGTTTGCAAAGTCCGCAAACCACGGGGTTTCATTCGGCTTCGAGTTTATAGACATTAAGGTCTCCAAGGGAAAAGAATCATTGATTTCTTTGGTCGGATGATCCCCTTGGTAAGGATCCTCAAGTCTACTAAGATGGTCCGCGGCTAGGTTTTCTGCTCCTTTTTTATCGCGGATGTCGATTTTAAATTCCTGGAGCAGCAAAACCCAGCGAAGAAGTCTTGGTTTGGAATCTTGCTTTGTCAACAAGTACTTCAACGCGGAATGATCGGTGTACACAATGGTGGTGGAAAGGACAAGATAGGGGCGGAATTTTTCAAAAGCATAGACAACTGCTAAAAGCTCTTTTTCGGTTGTCGTATAATGCAATTGTGCCCCAGTCATTGTCTTGCTAGCGTAATGGATCGGTTGGAAGTGTTTATTCACTCTTTGTCCAAGAACCGCTCCAATAGCAAAATCACTAGCATCGCACATCAACTCAAAAGGAAGCTCCCAATTAGGGGTAACCAAGACGGGTGCCTTAGTTAGCTTATCCTTAAGCGAGTTGAAGGCTTCAAGGCACTCTTCGGAAAAGATAAAAGGGGTATCTTTTTCCAAGAGGTGGGTCATCGGGCGAGCGATTTGAGAAAAGTCTTTGATAAATCGGCGGTAGAAGCCCGCATGACCCAAGAAACTTCTCACACCCTTCACAGTGGAAGGTGGAGGCAACTTTGCTATAACATCAACTTTAGCACGGTCTACTTCAAGACCGGCTTTCGAAATTTTATGTCCAAGCACGACGCCTTCTTTTACCATAAAATGGCATTTTTCCCAATTTAGAACAAGGCGAGTGTCTTCGCACCGCTTTAGCATACGTTCTAAATTGGCAAGGCAAGCAGAGAAGGAATCCCCGAAGACCGAGAAATCATCCATGAAGACTTCCATGGTTTGTTCAACCATGTCATGGAAGATAGCTAACATACACCTTTGGAAAGTCCCGGGCGCATTACATAAGCCAAAAGGCATTCTTTTGTAAGCGAAAGTGCCATAGGGACAAGTGAATGTAGTCTTCTCTTGATCTTGGGGATCGATGGGTATTTGAAAATAACCCGAGAAACCATCGAGAAAGCAGTAATATTCATTACCGGCTAATCGTTCAAGCATTTGGTCCATGAAAGGTAGGGGGAAATGATCCTTTCTCGTGGCATCATTGAGTTTGCGGTAGTCTATACAAACTCTCCACCCAGTAACGAGACGAGTGGGAATCAACTCGTTGTGTTCATTGGGAACAACGGTTATTCCGCCCTTCTTGGGCACACAATGGATTGGACTAACCCACGGTGAATCCGAAATAGGGTAAATCATACCCGCATCAAGAAGTTTGATAACCTCTGTTTTGATGACTTCATGTATTTTTGGATTCACCCTTCGTTGGCTTTGAATAGTGGGCTTATAGTCGTCCTCCATGAGAATTTTATGCGTGCAGAAGTGAGGATCAATTCCACGAATATCCGAGATTTTCCACGCAATAGCCTTCTTGTGAGCTTTCAACACAGCAACGAGGCGAGTCTTCTCTTCATCTTTCAAATCCTTAGCAATAATGACGGGCGACTTCTTGTTGTCGTCAAGGAACACGTACTCGAGATGTGGCGGCAACTCCTTAAGTTCCAAATCCGGAGGATTTTCGACGGGAGGCGTTTGCAAAGTCGTGGCATCGATAGCAATGACCGTGGAAGATGGAGGCGAAGGAGTGTCTTCGGTGAGAAGATTGTCAAAGAAATTCATGTCTTCATCCCCCTCGGTGAGAGAATCATTAGTAGCTAAATTCGCATCTCCCATGGTAGCTTCAAGATTGTTCCAGAATAAATCACTATCTCCAAATAGAGACAACGATGAATCAATCGAGGACACGGTCTCAACATTGGGAAGAGAGGTAGGAATACTTTTGCAAGCATCATTAAAGTGTTCTTCACAAGCCTCATCAAGAACGTCAATACAATTAACACTCTCATATGAATAAGGCTGTTTAGACAACTTTCCCATGTTGAAGACTACTTTATCGTCACCCACTCTCATGATAAGCTCACCGGCTTCAACATCAATGAGAGTGCGACCGGTCCTTAAGAATGGACGACCAACAATCAGTGGTACACGAGGGTCCATCTCGTAGTCGACGACAACAAAATCAGCAGGGAAGGTGAATTTGTCGACTCCTACAATGACATCTTCGGCTATCCCCACTGGATAAGCAACCGTACGGTTGGCCAATTCCAAAGTCATTTTAGTGGGGACTAGCTCTGGGAGAGATAATTGCTTCCAAACACTTAGAGGCATGAGATTAATACTGGCACCTAGATCGGCTAAGGCCATGCAATTCTCTACTCCCGGGAAATTGCAAGGGATAAGAAAACGACCCGGATCACCAAGCTTGGTTGGTAATTTCCTTAAGAGCACTGCAGAGCAGTTCTCATTAAGTTGGGTGTTGGCAATATCGAGGAGCTTTTCCTTGTCGCTCAGAAGGTCTTTAAACATTTTGGCGTATTTGGGCATGTGAGCGAGAGCCTCAGCGAAGGAGATATTAAAATTCAGTTGTTTAAACATTTTAAGAAAGTTAGAAACCTGAATATCATCCTTGCTCTTTTGCTTCTCTTTCCTCAACCTAGAAGGATAAGGTATATTGGAAGAAGAGGAAGGCTTTGGGAGTATAGGATCACTCACAACCACGGGTGGAGGAGGGGTAGAAATAAGAGGTGGAGAAATTTGGGACGAAGAAGGAGGAGGAATAGGAGCAGGCGACTCATTTTCCTTAGTCACAACCACCGGTGGGGGTATAGGAAGCTCGGGTTCCTTGGTACCTTTACCACTTCGAGTAGTGATTGCTTTCATCTCCCCTCTTGGGTTCGCAACGGTGTTACTCGGAAGAGTACCCGAAGAAGAGGGTTGACTACTTTGGAAAAAACTAGCCATCATGTTCCTCAGATCATTAGTCTGGCTATCCAACGTGTTTCTCATATCAGCTCGCAAATCATTTCCTTGCTTGACCAGATCTGCCTTCAAGTTGCGCACTTCCTCTTGTAGATTTCCCACTATCACATCATTGGTCCTCATATAGGTGGCGACCTCTTGGTGTAGTGCAGTGTTGGTTTGGTTGGAAGGAGCATTGTATGCAGGTGGTTGGTAAGCAGGTTGTTGGTATACTTGATTGTTACGTTGAGGCGGTTGTTGCTGCTTGTGAGGTGGGACGTATGGTTGTCGAGGTTGTTGTTGTTGAGTAGGGCGGTTAAGGTTTTGTTGTTGGTTTGGGTTGGTTGGAGGAAAGCCAGGTGGTGAAAGATAGTTGTTGCTGCGGTAGCTAAGCAAGTTACGGTCACCTTGAGGTCTAGCTTGATAAGCAGGTTGTTGGTAGGTGCCATATGCCGCATTCACATTCTCAGCAGGGTAATCTTGGGTGGCGGTACAAGTTGTGTAAGAATGGGGACCACCGCATATCTCACAAGGTTGGCTGACAGCGTTCACTTGTGCGTTTTTGGCGTTGTTGCTGTTGTTGTTGTTGACGGTGTGGGTGACAAGCGATTCAAGAAGCGTAGTGATTTTGTCTAATCGCTTGTCGCTGTCATTAGTGCTAGCACTAGCAACATTGGTCCTAACACTCTTGGTTTGCACACGAGATTTGTTCTCAATGATATCCCAAGCAGCATTGGAAGTCTTAGCCAATAAATTACCCCCTGAGGCACTATTCAGTGAATCTTGGTCACTCATGCTTAAACCATTGTAAAAAGTATTTATTTGATGTACTTTGGTAAAACCATGTTGTGGGCATTTTCTTAAAAGATCTTTAAAACGATCCCAAGATTCACTGAATGACTCATCGTACTTTTGTTCAAAGTTTATAATCTCATTCCGCAAAGCGGTAGTACGAGAGGGTGGAAAAAAGTAGTTGATAAACTTTGTTTCCAAATCCGTCCACGAGAGAATACTCTGTGGCGGTTCTTTAGCAAGCCAATGCCGGGCTTGTCCCTCTAAAGAAAAGGGAAAAAGTTGTAACCTTATCACTTCTTGGGAAACTCCATTGAACTTGACCGTGTTGGTGAGTTGTAGAAATCTCTTGATGTGGTCGTGTGGATCATCAATGGTTCTACCCAAGAACGGTTGAGCTGAGACCATCTGGATAAAGCCTGACTTGAGCTCGAAATTGTTGGCGGCAATTGGAGGAATGACAATTGGATCCGTGTTGCCATCAACATGAGCTTGCAGCAATTCAATCATTGGGCGATTATCCGGAAGGTGCTCATTGTTGTTGTTATTGTTCATGTTGTTGAAAGGCGGATTGTTGTTGTTATTATTGTTGTTTGGAGGTGGTATGTTATTGTTGTTTTGTACACCAGCCATGTCTAAGTTATCGAGAGGCTCGGGCTCTTGATAAGACGTGGATCGAGTGCGCATACACCTGCAAAAGAACGAACAAAGAAAAACAAAGCAAGAATATTTTTGGTTTTTATTGTTTTTTACTTTTTAGGATTTTTGAAAATTTTATATTTTTTAGTTGTTTTTTTGAAAATTTTCTTGAAAAAGTAACGTTCACGGGGAACGGATCCCAAAATCCAATTTCTCACAAAAAACTTTTGATCTTAACGAGAAGAGCCGGCAGCGGCGCCATTTGATACAATGATTTTGTATGGGTTCAGATTAAATCTCGGTATCCTCTCGAATTGATTACAGCTCAAAGTGGAATAGTTGTTCTTGGTACAAAAAGGGTTGTGATTTTCTATGCTACTTAAAAAAAGATCAAATGCATGAAATAGAGAAAATAAGCCAAAAATAACTAATAAAAAAAAGTTCTGAATGAAGGAAAAAAAGTTCGGAATGAAGGAAAAAAAAAGTTCGGAATGAAGGAAAAAGTTCGGAATGAAGGAAAAAGTTCTGAATGAAGGAAAAGTTCTGAATGAAGGAAAAGTTCTGAATGAAGGAAAAGTTCCGAATGAAGGAAAAGTTCCGAATGAAGGAAAAGTTCCGAATGAAGGAAAAAGTTCCGAATGAAGGAAAAAGTTCCGAATGAAGGAAAAGTTCCGAATGAAGGAAAAGTTCCGAATGAAGGAAAAAGTTCCGAATGAAGGAAAAAGTTCCGAATGAAGGAAAAAGTTCCGAATGAAGGAAAAAGTTCCGAATGAAGGAAAATGTTCCGAATGAAGGAAAAAGTTCAGAATGAAGGAAAAAGTTCCGAATGAAGGAAAAAGTTCAGAATGAAGGAAAAAGTTCCGAATGAAGGAAAAAGTTCAGAATGAAGGAAAAAGTTCAGAATGAAGGAAAAAGTTCCGAATGAAGGAAAAAGTTCAGAATGAAGGAAAAAGTTCCGAATGAAGGAAAAAGTTCAGAATGAAGGAAAAAGTTCCGAATGAAGGAAAAGTTCATCCGGAACCTGGGAACATAAAAACAGTCGTTTACCCGAAGAACAAGGAAACCAATTTTGATCCAAAAATCACCAAGTTTTTCACCAAAAACTTAAATAAACTAATCACAAAGCATCTACTAACCATAAACTACAAATCCCATCAACAAAAACACAAAACCCAACAACTTTTGAAGATCAAATCAAGAAAATGAAAACTTAAAAACTTGAAGATAAAGATGATGATGAACAAGATGAAATGAAAGATTAAACAAGAACTTAGTATTGAATGATTGATGTTTTGACAAGATGAAACAAAGATTAAAATTACAAGATTAAAGAACTAAAGATAAAAATCACCACTCACCCTAGTGGTGGTGGTGTTACACGAACCAGGAGAAGGAGTGGGGAGGAAGAAAGAAAAACTAGCTAGCTCAAAATGTGTATGGAATGGCCTATTTATAGATGTTTCCTTTGGTTGGTGAGTGGGTTTTCCCCCGTTCTTTGTGTCTTTTCGTCTTTTCAGAAAAGTTTCCGTTTTCGATTCTGATTCGGGATTTGTCGTCGATTAAATTCAACTCGTCTTTTAATTTCTTCATTTAATAGACTTGAGTTTCTTCGACTTACATAAATCTTCCATCTTTGGTCCTTTTCTTCGATAAATCTTCGAATAGGCCCAGTGACTTCAAATCTTTTGCATCTCTTGGACAATAGACTTTATCTTGAGTCTTTTTCTTCAGTAAAACCCGTGCAATCCCATGTTTTCTTCAATATTTATCCGGTTGGCTCTGAAAACACAATAAACACAAAAACCACGCATAATTCCAAACAAATGATATTAAATACGTGTTTTGGTCTCGTTTTAGCCCGAATTAAGTGGTAAAAGGATGGGTGTTTACACACCTATCAACTACAACTTTTAATTGCTGCAGATTTTAGCTCTTGGGATATATTCCTGTCGGCTTAAACTCAGGCCACAAATTCTGACTTTTGAGATTCAAATGGTAGTTTAGAATAAAAAATTATAATTTACATACTATGAGAAGGCAAACGGGCAAAGTTGGTAAATAAACTAAAAGATCGCTATGTCCTAGGTTTAAATTTTCATCTAAACCAAATGCTTGAAATCGACATAGTTTGCAAGTAATGATACAAGTATTCATTGGTTTGCTCTGCGACATGCAGGATGACTTTGATAGAAGAACTGGGCAGCCTTCTATGGCCGACAAAGATAACTGGAGTGACTGATTTTGTGGCTCCATAGCTTCACACATCTGTTTTTATGGGAGATTTTGTTGTTTAAACTGTATACAAAAGTACATTTTATGTTGGGGGTGTCAACTGTCAAATACTCTATGTAATTTGTTTTAGTTATTTGGAATTGTAAAAGTTGCCATACTTTTACCAATGCGCATCTGCAACTACAACTAAACTTCCCACTTCCATGTTTTTGCTACGAAACTATCTACATATTTGATTATTAGATCATAAATTACGTTACCCTAGCTTTTTAAATACATATCTGCGACTGCGTGCATGCTTATATCGTCGTATGAAATGAAGTCTGATCAAGTAGCAACTTGCAACATGAAGTCATGAACGCGCGATGTTTAGAACGCTTTTACACGACATGGTTCACCACATCTTTTAAATTTTATAACAATAAAAGGTGAATGCATATGTATGATGCAACCAAGTTACACAGACATTTGATTACGTTGGAAAAGGAGTTTGAAAACAACTTGCTGGCAGATGTGGTGTTTTGCTTGTTTAAATACACATCTGCGTGCACATATCGTCGTATGAAATGAAAGTTTGATCAAGTACCAACTTGCAACATGAACGCATAATCTAAACTGAACGCTTTTACACGGCATAGTTCACCGAACATCTTTTAAATTGTTGTAACAATAAAAGTCAAGTGCATATGTAAGATACAACCAAGTTACGCAAACATTTGGATACGTGGGAAAAGGAGTTTCAAAACAACTTTCTGGAAAATGTGTTTCTATTAAGGTTAAATAAAATGTTGGAGAAAGAAGAAAGAACAGTACATAAAGTAAACAACAATGCTAAATGAGATTGTAGAACTCTCTGTGTTATTGATTAAGGATACGAGCCTTTATATAGGCAATACATAAAGGAAAGATATGAAAACTAACTTCCTAATAACCCTGAAAGTCAAGGCCATGTCTAGCTAAATAATAGGGATACAAATTGACTAACAACTAGAAAAGTAACGGCTGGATACTCCAACTTATTGACCAAAACAAACTAAATTTGAATGAGTTTTATTTCCAACATTCCCCCTTCATTCAAACTTCACAACTCCAAGTTTTTTCCGAAATGCTTCATGTTTCGTCTGGGCCAAGCTTTTAGTCATAATATCAGCTATTTGCTCATCGGTTCTGCAACTTTCTAACTCCACTTCTCCATCATTCAACAACTCGCGAATATAGTGATGTTTAATCTCTATGTGTTTTGTTCGGTTATGAAACACAGGATTTCTGGCTAGTAATACAGCTGACTTGTTGTCACAATAGATTCCAGTAGGTCCAAACTGTTCCGAACACATATCGCCTAAGATCCTTCTCAACCATACAGCTTGACAAGCTGCTGCATTTGCTGCCACATACTCTGCCTCGGTGGATGACAATGCAACTGTAGCTTGCTTCTTAGAGCTCCATGAAATAGCCGCCTCACCGAGAATGAAACAACTTCCAGACGTGCTTTTCCTATCTTCAACGGAACCAGCCCAATCGCTATCTGTGTATCCTTTAAGCTTGAAGTATTTTGTTCGTTGAAACCAAATGCCAAATTCTTTCGTACCAGCCAAGTAACGAAGCACTCGCTTAGCAGCTCCGAGATGATGCTTGGACGGTTTATGCATAAAGCGAGATAACAGCCCAACTGAAAAAATTATGTCGGGACGTGAGTGAGTCAAGTATATTAAACGTCCAATTAAGCTTCCGTACAAAGTGCCATCAGCAGCCGCAGTACCATCTTCATGTTGAAGTTTTTCACCAATGTTCATTGGTGTACAAGCTGCATTACAACCTGTCATGTTGAACTTCTCCAAAGTATCTATCACGTACTTCTCCTGGGATAAAAAAATTCCAGATTCTCCTTGCACAATATTCAGTCCCAAAAAATAGTGCAACTTGCCTAAATCAGTCATGTCAAATGTGTTCATCATTGACTTCTTAAACTCAGATATAAGTCGCAAAGAAGAACCTGTATATATCATATCATCAACATACAAACTGACTATCATAAAATCAGTCGTACCTTGTTTCTTTACGTATAGTGTGGGTTCGTGACAGCTTCTTTCAAATCCTTCTTTGTGAAAAAACTCATCAATTTTGCTGTACCAAGCTCGAGGAGCTTGTTTCAATCCGTAAAGTGCTTTTCTTAATTTGAGCACTTTGTTTGGATTTTTGGAATCTTCAAAACCTGGAGGTTGGTAGACGTACACTTCTTCTTTCAACTCTCCATTCAGGAATGCGGATTTGACATCGAATTGGAACACGGTCCACCCTTTGTGTGCTGCTAACGCGAGAATCATTCTTACTGTCTCGAAACGAGCAACCGGTGAGAATGTTTCTTCATAGTCTATTCCCACCTGTTGTGCAAAGCCCCTCACCACAACTCTTGCTTTATACTTTTGAACGCTTCCATCTGCAAAATATTTTGTTTTGAATATCCATTTTAGATCAATAGGTGTTTTGCCTTCTGAAAGATCAGACAATTCCCAAGTTTGGTTCTTTTCAATGGACCGCAATTCTTCTTCCATGGCATTCTTCCATTCTTCACGTACTAAAGCTTCTTGAATAGAAATAGGATCACCTGCAAAGAGAACCATTGGTGATGTAATGTCTCTTTCGTACTCATCTCCCTCACTTGCATCTCCCTCGCTTTCAACTCCCTCGATTGGGAAACGACGTCTAGGAATTTTGCCCATCGCACTTTTTCGTAGCTGAACTGGGGTGTTTTGAGAAGGTGTCGAAGATGACTCTTTGGAAGTAGAGGCTGATTTTTGAGTTATTGGTGATGGAGATGATACTTTAGATGAAGAGGCTGACTTTGATTTTTCTGATCTTAGGTTGTGAGAGTAACTGGTTGGGTTAAATTGATCTTGTTCTAATTCTTGGACCCTTGCTGATCCATCTTCTTCTAAATATGTATTATGTTCACTGTCATCTTTTTCCCACTCCCACCTTGCCAACTCATCAAACACCACATTCCTACTAACAACAATCATCTCACTTGTAGGATCATAGAGCCTGTATGCTTTAGATTATATGTAATATCCAACAAATATGAATTTTTTGGATTTATCAGCAAGCTTATGTTTTTTAGTAGTTTGTAAGGCATAACATAGACAACCGAAAACTCGTAAATGACTTACCGAAGGTTTGTTTCCAGACCATGCTTCATAGGGAGTCACGTTCCACACGGCTTTAGTTGGTGACAAGTTGAGAAGATATACTGCTGATGCAACTCCTTCGGCCCAGAAGCTATTTGGCAAACCCTTAGACTTCAACATTGAACGAGCCATCTCAACGACCGTACGATTCTTCCGCTCTGCGACTCCATTTTGCTCTGGAGTATACGGAGCCGTCAACTCTCGTTTGATGCCGTGCTCATCACAAAAATCACTAAATTCCTTAGAAAGGAACTCACCTCCACGGTCGGTTCTCAAGACTTTGAGGTAATTCCCACTTTGTTTTTGAGCCATAGCCTTAAACTTTTTAAAGAATTCAAATGTTTCGGATTTGGCTTGAAGAAAATAAACCCAACTCATTCTGCTATAATCATCGGTGAGTAAAAAAAATACCTACTCCCCGCCAAAGATGCAACTCTCATAGGACCACAGAGATCGGCATGTACAAGCTCCAAAACATCAGTGGCTCGCTTTGATTTTCCTACCGGGAAGGACTTCTTGGCTTGTTTTCCTAGAACACAACCTTCACAGATTTGTGTTGAAGGTGCGATGGTAGGTAGATTGTAGACCATTTCCTTTGATTTCAGCAACTGCAACCCTTTAGTATTTAGATGTCCATATCTAAGATGCCATAGTTCACTCTCTTCTGATGTTTTGCTTATCATGATAGAGTCCTTCGAAAAATCAAGTGGGAACATGCGGTTTGAGGTCATATGAGCACTTGCAAGAATCTCACCTGTAGCCTTTTTTCTTATCAAACATTTTGCATCATCAAAAAGAACCGAATAACCAGATTCGAGAAGTTGTCCAACACTCACTAGGTTGTGAGCCAAGCCTGAAGCATAATTAACATCCTTTATAAACTTTTTCTTGTCACCTACATTCACCATAGCCGTTCCTCTGCCTTCAATTGACAACCGTTTGTCATCACCAAGTGTGACATGTGACTTGACTGTTTCATCAAAATCTTTAAACTTCGACTTATCTCCTGTAATATGATGCGAGCATGCACTATCGACGTACCATGTGTCTGCTACACAACTACTATTTGCCTTCGTTTGTACCATGAATAAGTAATCTTCTTGCTCTTCATCCCCTTCTGCATAGTTGGCTTCGTCGCTTTTCGACCAACAAAACTTTTCGGTGTGGTCGTCTTTATTGCAGTTAGTGCAATGAAAAGTGTTATTCCGACCACGACCTCTGCCACGACCTCGAAAACTTGATCTGCCTCTTCCTCTTAGGCGTTGATTTGATGTTTCAGGTTCCCCCTGATTTGAATGCCTTTTCTTCTGCTTTGTCAGTATTTCGATTGATTCTTGCTTCATGAGCTTGTAACGAACCCATTAGCTCATCAAATGAAAAAACTGACAAATCCTTTGACTCTTCAATTGCAGCCACAACATGGTCAAATTTAGGAGGAAGACTCCTGAGTACTTTGGCCACGATAGTTTCATCAACAATCTTCTCTCCGTACGACCTCATTTGACTCACTATAGAAGAAACTTTTGCCAAGTATTCCTGCACGGACTCGTTCCCCTTCATGCTTGCAGTTTCAAAATCCCTACGAAGGGATTGTAGCTTAACAGTGATGACCTTTGTGGATCCCTGGTACTCCGTTTTCAGGATCGACCAAGCTTGATTTGCGGTGGAGGCTGCAGCTATCCTTGAGAAAATCGAGTTATCCACTGCATGTTGGATGAAAAAAAGAGCCTTTGCATCTCGTTTAGCGTTTTCTTTCTTTTGAGCATCATCACCACTGGTTACACCAGTTTCCACAATGTCCCTTAATTCTTGAGACCTGAACAAAGTCTTCATCTTGATGCTCCAAAACTCATACGAGTCTCCATTGAAGATAAGTATTTGGGGTTGTGATACATTGAGTGAATTGGAATTCGATGCCATTAGAAAACCTAGCTCCGATACCACTTTTGTTGGAGAAAGAAGAAAGAACAGTACATAAAGTAAACAACAATGCTAAATGAGATTGTAGAACTCTCTGTGTTATTGATTAAGGATACGAGCCTTTATATAGGCAATACATAAAGGAAAGATATGAAAACTAACTTCCTAATAACCCTAAAAGTCAAGGCCATGTCTAGCTAAATAATAGGGATACAAATTGACTAACAACTAGAAAAGTAACGGCTGGATACTCCAACTTATTAACCAAAACAAACTAAGTTTGAATGAGTTTTATTTCCAACATAAAATTCAGCTCAAGGTCCCAAATTTAACAATCAAACTCCTATGTTTGCAACCAAAATCATAAACGTGTTTTGATTATTTAGGAATAATGACGGCTTAATCTTAAAGCTCTTACAGTATATCGGCTTAATCTTAAAGCTCTTGCGGTATGTTCATAATCCATACATAAACGTGTATGCATATTGTCAAACATATGCTATTAAAGTGACTACTTCTAACCAGTTGGAGCATTTTGTCAAAACATGACATCTATAGTTTGAAGAAATGCAAAATTTATTTCGAATTTTGTCAAGAATTACAGATATGGGCCAGGACGTGATATAATGCACGACTATCATCCATTTCATATGACCCGGGTTTCACATTTTCGAAACCGGATACCACCGGGTTTGGGGTGACCCGGGTCAACCCGGTTCTCGAGACCCGGCCGGGTTTCAATTTTTTCGGGTCTTTTTTTAAAAACATGTAAATTTTATGTATTTGCGACGGAATTTTATTTTTACATGTTATATTGGTTGGTAAATAGTATATATGTTCAATATACCGAAGTTTCCTTGGTTTTTATATATAAATTCTGTTAATTATTAAGATATGAAAAAAAAAAAGAAAACCGGGTTGATCCGGACCCAGTGACTTGACCAGTTCGATTTAAAAACCGGTTTTCAAAACACTGGTTTTGCCAAACACACTTGTAGTTGCAAGTTTTCCAATACATCAAGTCAATAACAGTAGATATCATACGGAGTATTATCATACAATCTCTAATTCAAGTGTTAAACATTTCAACTTTCAACTGATATATAAAAAAGAAACTGAAGTTTATATTTCCAGTTTGCAGCTAATAATGATACCTGTCAATGTGACTAAATATCAAAAGAAACATTTTGATACTTTTTTCAACAATGATTGTGAGCTTCGGCAACGATGCTCTGATTTCCACGTAGCTCCACAAGAATAGCAAAAGTTATGCGTACACCTACACTTTATATGTGGACAACCAACCGTTTTTTCAACAAAGAGTTTGCACTTTGGACATTTCTTCCAGTTGTTCTTGTTAGCAAGTGCAGTGGTCATCTTATCATATTCTTTTCCTTTCTTGTTAGTCTTAAGTTTCCTAAACTCTTTGCAGCTGAACTCAGAATGCCAAGGGACCTGGCACAATGCACAGGACGATCTTTTGCATACGGGACAATCATGTTGTGTAAGGCTGCTGTTATCGTTTATTAGTAGAACTGAACAGTCAGTGAAAGGGCAGTAAAACTTGTGAGATTCAGGAATTGTGGATTCACATAGCAGCCGATCCCACTTGTTGAGAATTTTTTCCGGAATGATTAATTTCAAGGTGTTATATTCCAATGTTGAATCACAGTTTAATTCAGGGCATGCAATTGTCTTGTTATTTTCTTGTATCTTTATTGTTGCATATTTGCTGGTGCATTCGTAACAAAATGAATGAGAACATACTGAGTTTGTGATAACTTCTTGGTCGTTCCGGTTCTCTAAACAGATTTTACATACATGTATCATGTTGTTGTTGTTCAGTGTTGTCGTTGCTTCATAGCTTGATGATTTGTTTGCTGTTTGAGAACCTAACAGGCCTTCTTCAACATGTAACTCTTCAGTACACTTGGCATCAGTGTTTTCTAATGTGATGTCATCAGCATTGTCTTGTTGAAAAGGTACTGAAAAAACAATATATTCGATTACAAAATAGACGACAATAATCAATGTTAACACTAAAAGTTAGCACTAAAAATACTGTAAATAAGAAAAAACTGTTTCAAACTTTCAATATCTCCCTGTGAACAATTTGTAAACATTGATAACTTAGGTTGTAAACATCCATAAATCCAAAAACATTAGGCGTGGATTATTATTTATCTAATAACTGATAACAATTTCGCTAAATTTAGACTTTATAGTTTATACAATGTAGAAGGGAATTAGGATCCCACACTAGTTTGAATACGACCAGAACCTGACTTAATAATACTGTTTACGGTTTGGTCAAAACATGATTTGGGTCGGATCACTTAACTCGTTTATTAAACATATTGTGTTTGGTTAGGTGTGCATTAAGCCACACAACCCCGCACCATTTTAAAATTTTTATAGTTTAATCTATAAAGGACTAAACTGGATAAACGGGTCGACCAACCAACATTAAACTTTGCATATAATACTTCTTTAGTTAAGTAATAGTACACATAAACCCTTAAACCTACTCAACTCTACGAGTCTAATGTTTATACTAAGATCTCATGTAGTATAAACCCTTAAACCTACTCTACGAGTCTATGTTCATCTTAAGTTAAATAATAGTAAAGTGCAACACCTTTTTTCAGTCGAAAAACGCATTATATTAAGGTGTCATGTAGGAGTTACTACAATATGAGTGTTTCTGAGCACTAGAACGGGCGAAAAAACTGTAAGAATGAATAAAACAGTAATCATGTCAATAAGAAAGACTCGTAATAAAACGTATGCTGTAACTGACCCTTGATTTTCGAGGAAACTAAGCACGTGTTCGCGTGAGCATGATGAGTACGTAGAGCTACCGGCCGGGATGTCATGGACATATCTTCCACGTAGTTTATGAAGGCTCAAACAAGTGTAACTATGAACTTTGATTAAATACAAAATCCGTATAATGATGTATTATTGACTCATTAGGAAAGCCTTCAAAGGAGAGGAAAGAACAAGCACAAAAGCATATAGGCTTCAATCTGGAAAATTATCCCTAAATTATAGTAACAAGATCCCTTCAATGCCGTAATTGGGGCAATACGATACAAATACTATATATAAACCTTAACCATAAAAACTGCACAATTTAAATCCATGATTTACTTTATATTATACATATAATCTCTTTTGGTCCATTGTGATTTTAGTCCATTGATAATATTTGGGCTTGTAGAAGAATCAGGTTTTTTTTAGCAAAATTATAGTAATGAATAAATTCAGCCTTGTCAATGAACAAAATTAAACAAAATTTTACTGTAGTTACTTAACTTTTTATCAAAATAATAAAATTTAGTTTTCATATCAAACAGTAAATCGTCCAATGATAAAATATAAACAATCACAATGAGTATTTTTTATCTTTCAGTAGACGGATACTTCGACATATATTAAACGATTTTTTTAATTCTTTTTAATTATGTCTGAAAAAATCACACGTGATTTATATCACAATCACATGTGCTTTCATAATATCACATGTGTTATTTGTGATATAAATCACATGTGCTTTTTTCAGACGTAACTAAAATTATTTTTAAAATAGTTCGATGAAAGTAAATAGAATTTCTCCTCTATAACAAGATGGTTTAATACTTCTCCCGATAGTATGTTTCATTTTGTAGTTGTAGCATCTGTGATACCCCGTAATAAGTCGTAGGGTTCAGAAAACAAGATTGGGTCACTTTTTTGCTTACCACTCTCAAACCGTTAAGAGTTAATTGACGCCGTCACCGGCCATAGACTCGTGATTATATTCCAAAAAATAATCATATCAGAATTACGGCCTCCAAATTCGGAAGCGCCGTTGCACGCCTATTAGTTTAGACGGTCGGCGAAAAGAAAAGGTTATACTTAAAAGAATTATGTTTATGGCGCGACTAGAAGCTACCAAAGTCTTGATTATTTATCAAGATAATTATTTTTTGTTTCATTTTTATCTTCGGTTTTATTTCTTTAGTAATTATATTTTCTTCCTCAATTCGAGTTGTCACAAGTTACTTGTCCCAAGACGGCTTGCATGCTTGGTCCATTAAGGTTAGTCACGTGTACTCTATGAGTATGTGACTAAAACTATAGTTTAGCTTAAAGATATTACATTAGCTTACTGTTATGTATTAGTCTTTATTAGCTTAAGTCGTATCTAGGGAATAATTATCGAGTTTCCTAAATAGCTTATAACAATAAAGGTCGGTAGGTTGTTTCTAAGCTCAACCCGACCCGTAGTCATTGTAATAGTCGGTTCCTCCTCATCTCTATAAAAGGAGGTGAGGGGGAAAGAACAATCACGTCATTATTTTATTACTAATCAGACACACGATTTGGGTATTACCTTGTGGGTTATTTTCTGTCGATTGCTTCATAGATCGAATATTCCGCATCTAAACCAGGTTGTAGTCAATTAACACTACAATTTGTATCCCCGAGTCTCGAGTTTCTAGGTTTACTAGGATCGATCGATTGTTGAAGGTTCTTAGTGGTCGAACCTTGATCATCAAGGAGCAACAGGGTTTCGATAATTAAGGGTTGTTCTTCTTCAGATTGCCAAGGTTTGGTGGTGGTTGTTTTTGTTGGGAATTATTTATAATATTACCAAGTACCGTTAGTATGTAACCACGTACCATTAGTATAGCAAGTATTGTTAGTGTATGCGCGGTATATAGCTAAGTACCGTTAGGCTTATTGTAAGTACTGCTAGTTAAGATAAGGACAAATATATCTTTAGTAAAGATATGTTCTAGTTATTATACTATCAGGTGTGAATACATATCCAATAGAATATTCTAGGTGTTCCTTGCACTATAAAAGGAACGTAGGTACAATGAGTTTATTGGACATCAACACATCGATAAATAAGAATCGAATAGTTAGTAGAATTATATGTTCTTCTTTGCTTAATTAAGTTAGATTCTGCATAACTTCTTTGGGTTGAGTAAGAGTATCTCAAGTGCTCTATTTTGTTTGCAAGGTATGTGCAATCCTTAACAGGATCTCGATCTATTCAAAGAGATCAACAGTTTTTCTTAGTGTTGTTACAGAGAGAGAGAGGGGGGGGGGGGGAGGAAGAAGACGTGGGTGTTGTGGCTGCTTG
This sequence comes from Glebionis coronaria, assembly GCA_025667525.1. Classification (NCBI taxonomy): domain Eukaryota; kingdom Viridiplantae; phylum Streptophyta; class Magnoliopsida; order Asterales; family Asteraceae; genus Glebionis; species Glebionis coronaria. Next base: position 569,316,856 of record CM046875.1, on the reverse strand, counting down.
AAAGTGAAACACAAATATTAATATTACAAAGGGTTTTGGACTAGTTTTTTGCCAAGGATTGATATACTGGGCTTAAAGTATATTTGCGCTGGAAAAAAACTGATTACAGTATTATTTTTGTTTTCTTATAAACAAAAATATCTACTTTGTATTATTTACACAAGGGGACTTTGTTAATTTGTGATTGTGAGGGTTTTTCACAAGGTTTACCAAATTGACAAATAGATTAAAGAATGACGGGAGCCAAGTTTGACATCGAGAAATTCGATGAAACTGGTGAATTCGGGTTATAGAGAATCAAGATGAGTGCTTTATTAATTCAACATGGATGTGAAGTAGCTCTGGAGGTTTTACCCGCGGATATGGAAGCTGCAGCGAAAGCTGAGCTTGACAAGAAAGCTCACAGTGCCATGATTTTGTGTTTAGGTAACAAGGTTCTAAGAGAAGTTACTGGGAAGACGACTACAACGGAGGTTTGGTCAAAGCTCGAGACTTTTTACATGAGAAATTCATTTGCCAAAAAGTTGTACCTGAAGAAGAAGTTGTATACATTCTACATGTCGACTGAACGAAAGATTTCTGAGCATATAGACGAGTTCAATAAAATTGTTCTTGATTTATCAAATATTGAGGTGAAATTAGAAGATAGATATCTTGCTTTATAATTATTCACTTCTTTACCAGAATCATACAAACACTTTGTGGATACCTTGTTTTATGGACGGGAAGCTTTGACTTTTGAGCACGTGATGGCCACACTGCATTAAAAGAAAATCAAAGAAAGGTCCAAGGCGAAGGGGATAATGGTGAAGGGTTGTTGGTCTACTAATCTTGTGCAAACATCGGTTCTATAAAGAACATTTGCACAATTAACCAATTAAATAACTAATAACACAAGCTTGTACTTTTCATCTTTGTATATCTTATTAATAATGAATCAATAGATTTACAAGTGTTGCCCGGTTGTTTGCGGAATAACAACCGGGTGATGAATGACAAACTAAACTCCTATTGTTACAAGAGGGAAAGAACCAATGAGAGGAAGAATCCCTATCTACTACACTTTGTGTATTTTGTGGAATGGAAGACTTGGCCATCTCTAACAATAAGACCACATATATATAGTGGGATGTGAAGCTTCTTTTGGAAGCTTTAATAAAGTCAAGTAACCACCTTGCACTTTCTATTCTTCATTTTTCACCCAAGGAAGTTCCCACTATTACATCAGTATCAATAATACTTCAGGTCTTCTTATTCAGAGATGGTCTTCGGGGAGTTAATGAGTTATTGTCATTACTCTCTAACTCCATCATCCTGATCTTGGTTCTTTTCTTCTCTGGTTGAGATCCGCCTCACGAGTAAAGGAGTCTTTGTGGACTTCTAAGAATATCTTGAGGATGACTCGGTAAACTTACTTAAGTTCACCTACCTATAAGCTACTTAGGGTATATTTCATTCAAATCAGTACATGAACAATTTAGGCTCTAAAATGGCCCAACAATCTCCCCTTATTTGGATAGAAATATAGCCTAAGTCTTTTAGTAGTAAGTGAGCACAACGAATTCTTCTTACATACTAAGTTACTACAAAGGGACATAGTAAATAACAACCTTCTGATGTTGAAGTTGTACAACATGTTTTCATACCAGCTCTTCATATTCATGACTATGTATGTGTAGTCTCTGATGAACATCTTGAGCTTCCTTCCTAGGTTATGTTGTAGCTTCAGAGACTTGTTTCAAGCAGTGGTGATCAAACACGACAAGAAAACTTCACTCCAAACTACTAAAAACCCAAGTATATTAAAATTCTAGAACACTTGTTTGCAAAATGTGACTAACATCAGTAACACCCAACTCTTCTATCCCGAACCCATCATTCTCTCTTTCAACAAAACATTAACCTGTTCAAGCATATTACCAACACCAGCTGCTCTCTTGGAAATTTTGATTTTCTTTGTATGTGATTGGTTTGTTTGTTTTGTTTTTGTAGTGGTGGGGTGGTTGTGTTGTTTGTGGTGTTATATGAGGTTTGACATCAGGTTATGAATACATGTATACACATCAATGCGTAAAGAATACAAGTATATGTACTTGATGATGATCGATGAGTGTGTAAACACTTTCATAATTGTGTTATCTCCTCCTCAAAAGTTGCTCTATTAGCACCTTTTGCATTACTTACACACTTTGTTGATCTATCTCTGATGTCTTCATACCCATGATGAATACCTTAAATCTCTGAAAATAGTGTATTCATCTCCCCCTCAAAAGTTGTTGAAGTCTTTAACTTTTGGTTTTACTCTCAGCGGGTTGATTATGAAGCAACTGCTTTTGTCGCTGGCTGAAGTTTGCTGGTCTGAAGGGTCAGATACATCGGATTGGTGTTGCTGATTTCTAGTCTAGGGTTGACACAACGACCAAGTGACTGGTTCAGACCTCTGTGGTTAAGAGGGTTCAGAGGGTAATAGTTTCAGAGGATAATAGTTTCAGAGAGTAAGAGGTTCAGAGGGTAAAATTTTAGAGGTTCAGAGGGTTCAGAAGTTCAGAGGGTGGTTTAGAGAAAGAGGGTGGTTCAGAGACAAAGGGTGGTTCATAGTGTAAGAAGTTCAGAGGTTTGAAAAGGTTCAAAGGTTGGAACAGGGGTCCAGAGAGAAGGTCTAGTGACTTGGGGGGAGGGGTCCAGATGCCTAGGAGTTCAGGTGAACATAGGAGTTCACTGGGTAAGTTCTTCCAGCGACCTGGTGACCTTTGTTCAACTCAGCAGTTTAAGGTTCAGAGGCAGAGAGAGGTCAGAGACAGGGGTTCTAATATGTGGACCAGTGACAACGGTTCAGATACATGAAGGTTCGTAACTTCCTTTAAAAATGAAAAGGTTTGCTATGAGGGTCCAGTTACTTGGGTTGGTCCAGCCACAGGGTTCACTACCCATGTTCAACTTCACTTAACCGGAGTAGCTATCTAGGTGTCTCTAGGGGGGGTTCGAGAGAAGAGGATTAGTTCTGTGAACTTAGGGTCAACTATTGGAAGGCTCAGCGATCTGTGTCGTTGATCTGGGTTCAAATGTACAACGACCTTGTGAAACTTGTTCGGTTCTCTGAACTTGGGTTGAAGGGTCCTGTCGTTTGGGGTCAGGAACAGGCTTCCAATTCAACATGTTAGAATATTGACAAGGTTAAGAGAACTCTGTTGGCTGGGGGTTCAAAGACCTCTTGTTCATCTTCCAGCGGTTCACATACTACATGGTCAGTTCGCTGATATGGGGACATACAACGACCTGGAATACATGTCAGCGACAAGTGTCAGCATAACTTGTCTTAACCCATTTTCAGACCGTTTAATCATCACCTCACCCATATACCAAACCAGCTTTAGTTTTTCACCCTAATACTCATCTTTCTAGCTTATTTGGTTTGGAGTTTTGGGCTTCAGCCGAGTTCATCAAGAGAGGTTCAGGTGAAACCCATTTAACCTGGATAAACAAACTAGCAGGCTTGTTGATAGGACAACTACAAACACCTCAACATAAATTTTTGCAGTTTCTATTTTAGAAACCTTTTCTAGCTTCATCTTTAAAGCTGCGGATACAACTACTATTCACCAATAAACACTTTCAACTACAAATCCACCATCTCATTTTAATACACCCACAAACCATTCAACGCACCGACTGATTTTTAAATTGGTTCCACTAGTCACTTTTCTCAATCGGTATTCTTGAACTCTATTCACTGATCCAGTAACACATCCATCCAATCTATTTGATTGGATTAGCACAGAATCAACAACGCATCATAATTAATCAAATCAATAAGAATCGTGACTGTAACATTAAACGACCTCATCTTAGAAAAATAACAATCGATCTTCAATTATAAAATCCATTTCTGTGGCCACAAGAAACGAATCCATCCTCCTTTGCTCGATTTGATTTTTCTGTAGTTTTCGTTTTAGTTTTTTTCGATGTTGTTGTTGTATAGGTTTGTGATAATCGGTGGGTTTTATTTTTGGATCCGGTTTCGTTGGTGTGGGTTTTTGTTGGATATTTGTTTAAGACGCTGGGAGTGTTTTTTTTAATCGGTGGGGTTGAGGGTAAATATTTGGTTTTTGTTAGAATAGAAGACGACATGTTAGATTGGTTTAGATTTTGACGATAGGAGTGGGAGTTTTAGGATATTAGGTTTGGATAAGGTAGTAAGTGATGTAGGAAGGAACAAGTGCGGTTGAGGTGGCTAAGAGATAAGGTTCCTGGGTAAGTGGATAAGATATCTGGGGATATATTTAACACTGGTCAAATAACAGTATTCTTCTCCCCCTTAAAACTGCTACTGCAGGTGCAACTTTTGAAGATGTATACTATAATTTTGACAATAAAAATGTTATTAGCATCTGTTATTCGAACGGATCTTGATAGAGTAATCCCACCTGGTCTGATACCACTTGTTGGTCTACTAATCTTGTGCAAACATCGGTTCTATGAAGAACATTTTCACAATTAACCAATTGACTAACTAATAACACAAGCTTGTACTTTTCATCTTTGTATATCTTATTAATAATGAATCAATAGATTTACAATTGTTTCCCGGTTGTTTGCGGAATAACAATCGGGCGATGAATGACAAACTAAACTCCCATTGTTTCAAGAAGGAAAGAACCAATGGGAGGAAGAATCCCCATCTACTACACTGTGTATTTTATGGAATGGAAGACTTGGCCATCTCTAACAATAAGACCACATATATATAGTGGGATATGAAGCTTCCTTTGGAAGCTTCAATAAAGTCAAGTAACCACCTTGCACATTCTATTTTTCCTTTTTCACCCAAGGAAGTTCCCACTATTACTTCAGTATCAATAATATTTTAGGTCTTCTTATTTAGAGATGGTCTTCGGGGAGTTAGTGAGTTATTGTCATTACTCACTAACTCCATCATCCTGATCTTGGTTCTCTTCTTCACTGGCTGAGATCCGCCTCACGGGTAAAGGAGTCTTTGTGGACTTCTAAGAACATCTTGAGGATGACTCGGTAAACTTACTTAAGTTCACCGACCTATAAGCTACTTAGGGTATATTTCATTTAAATCTGTATAGGGACAATTTAGGCTCTAAGTTATCCCAACAAGGGTTATACGTGAAAGGAAGAATTGATCGCATGGATTCACATCTGTCAAGGGGAAATTCAAGATCGAAGTCTCGAGGTGGAAGACTCAAATGCTTTATTTTCCAATCTGAGGAGTACTTGAAGAGAAACTGTCTAAAGAATAATCGCAAGAAGGTAAAAGGTTACATTAAGAAAGATGATCAACCAAGTTCCAGTGGTTCGGTTTATGACGGTTCTAAGGTTATGATGGTGATGAGTGTAGAGGCTCAGCTAGATTGGATCATGGATTCAGGAGGTTCATATCACATGTCACCCAGGTTAGATGTATTTTTTTTTATTTTCTGGAATGTGATGGGGCAGCGTACTATTGGGCGACAACAGGAAGTGCAAGATCAGGGGAATTGGTAAGGTAAGGGTACAATTGAAAGATGGGTCAAGTTTTATGTTACACAATGTTAGGTATATTCCTAAAAGAAACTTGATATCGCTGGGAACTCCCGAAAAAGAGGGATATATCGTAAAATTACAATCGAGTAAAGTCAAGGTGACTAATGGGTTCTAGGGTTATATTATCTGGAACCCGAAGGGAGAATTATGTGTACTCATTAGATGGCCATGCAGTGGCCGGTGAGCTTAATGCTAGTGTTGAAGAAAAAGACAGTCTTGCGCAGGTTTGGTACAAAAGACAGGGACATATCAGTGGGGCAGGACTGCAGGTGCTGGAAAAGCAGGGTTTGTTTGCCAAGAAGAGTCTAGGTAAGCTTAATTTTTGTGAGAATTATGTTCTAGGAGAGTTACATCGAGTTAGTCTCAGTGTAGGATGGCATACTACTCAAGGAGTGATAGACTATGTTCAGTTAGACTTATGAAGTCCGTCTCAGGTGGAATCATTGGGAGGTAAGAGGTATTTCTTATATGTAGTTGATGATTATTCAAGGAGGGTATGAGTTTATGTTCTCAGGTTAAAACACGAAGCATTTGGAAAGTTTAAAGAGTGGAAGCAGTTAGTAGAAAATCAGACTGGGAGGATGGTTAAGAAGCTGAGGACGGATAATGGTCTCGAGTTCTGTAACTAGGAATTTGATCAGCTGTGCACTGAGAGTGGGATTGCTAGACATTTGACAGTTCTCGGGACATAGCAACAGAATGGTTAGCAGAACGGATGAATAGAATTCTCATAGATAATGTATGTTGTTCATTAATTCTGTTTGGATTACCCAAGACCTTTTAGGTGGAAGCGACATGTAAAGCCTCATATCTTATAAATAGGTCACCATCGACAGCGATTGAGAAGAAGACACATATGAAAATGTGGCCGGGACATCCTATTGATTATGAGATGTTGAGGGTTATCAACTGTGTCGTGTATTCACACGTTAAACAAGGTAAGCTCGATCCAAGAGTGGTAAAATGCATTCTTTTGGGGAATCCTGAAGGTGCGAAGGGGTACAGACTATATAGTCTTGATAATGAATCACCTAAAATAGTCACGAGCAAGAACGTGGTATTCAATGAAAGTGTCATGTACAAAGACACGTTGAAGGATTCTGGTGCAAGTTAATGATAAGTTTGTTGAAAAATTACAGGTTGAGGTGGAACTACAGAGGTTAAATAATCATACGTTTGAGGAAGATCAGACAAGTCTACAAGATCAGACAGATCAAGAAGCTGGCTATGATAAAGATGTAGGGGTTCAAGAAATTGATCAGCCATCGAATCTCACAGATTATCCATTTGTTCATGATAGAGAGCAAGGGACAAGAACAAAAATGGAAAGGTTTCGGGATGAGAGTAATATGGTTGCGTATGCGTTTGTTGTAGTATAGGAAAAAGATACTCATGAACCATTGACATACCAAGAAGAAGTTGCTTGTGAAGACAATTCTAAGTGCAAAGCTGTTTTGGAAGAAGAGATGGATACTCTAAGGAAGAACAAGACATGGGTGTTAGTAGATCATCCAGCTGGGCAAAAGTTGGTGAGTTGCAAATGGTTGTACAAAATAAATGAATCAAAATCCTAGGTACAAGGAAAGGTTGGTGGCTCGTGGATTCATACAAATGGCAGGTATCGATTACAATGAAGTATTTTCTCCGGTAGTTCGACACACATATATTCGGGTTATACTTGCATTGAATGCGTGTAAAGATTATGAGCTGGATCAACTTGATGTAAAGATGACATTTTTACATAGAAATCTTGAAGAAGTGATGTACATGAGGTAGCCACCAAGATTTGAACAAGGTATGTTTCTTAAAGAAATCTCTTTATGGTTTAAAGCACTAGTCAATGGTACAAGAGGTTCGATAAGTATATGCTGAGCGGCGGGTTGAAGCGTAGCAGTTACGACAACTGCATATATTATAAGAGTTGTGCATCAGGGGAGTATATCTATCTATTGTTATATGTAGATGATATGTTGATTGCTTGTAAGAGCAAGGTTGAGATTGGGTCTACCAAGTATTTGCTGAAAGGGAGTTCGACATGAAGGAGCTCGGGGAAGCAAAGAAGATTATTGGTATGGATATCGTCAGGGATCGGAGTCGCAAGACTCCGAGGGTGTCACAGTCCTGGTATAATTCTAAAGTTTTAAACAGGTTTTGAATTGACAATGGAAATCGGTTCATATGCCTTTGGTTGGGTACTTCAAGTTGTCATTGAAGCATTGCTCAGTTATAGATTGTGATGTTGAAAGGATGAGTATGGTGCCATATGAAAACGTGATTGGGAGTTTAATGTACTTGATGGTGTGCACGAGGCCATACATAGCGTGTGTAATAAATGTAGTTAGAAGATATTTAGAGAATCCGGGTAAACTTCATTAGGAAGCAGTGAAGTGTATTATGAAATATTTGCAGGGCACTGTAAACGTGAGTTTTGTGTATGGAAAAAATCATGGCAACCATGTGGACGTAACAGGTTTTGTTGATTCAAACTACGCTAAGGATCCAAGTAAAGGTAGGTCTCTCATTGGTTACATATTTTAGTTCAGGGATGTTTTGTAAGATGGAAGGCAACACTACAACACGTGGTGGCTCTTTCAACTACAAAGGCGGAGTATATGGCTCTTACGACGGCTGTGAAGGAAGCTATTGGCTAAGGGGACTTTTGGAAGAGTTGGGCGTGAAGCTAAACACTGTTGTAGTTAATTGTAATAATAATAGCGTGATTCATTTATCCCGTAGTCATGTTTTTCATGAAAGGACTAAGCACATCAATGTGTGTTACACTTCATCAGTGAAACTTGGAAGCGAAGACAGTTGAAGTTTTGAAGGTGGGTACTAAACATAATGTTGTGGATGCCTTGACGAAGGTGGTAACTGGACGTAAGTTACAATACTTCTTGGAGTTGTTGAGTGTTGGTATAAGCTAATATAAGCCTGATATGTTCGATATAGTATCACAAAATATATATATATATATATAGTAATTAGACGGATCACTCTTTAGGAAAAGAAGTAAAATGTGAAATCACAGATATATGTGATCGGGAAGTGTTGATACGAAAACCACGATTAGGAAAAAGTGATAATCGAATCATCCCGGGTCGTTTCCTCGCGAATTCGTGAATTGAATCGGCACATGGATTTTGTTATTTGATGCTTGAATGATCGGTTCTTGGTTTTGATTTTTTTTTTGGTATAGGGGAAAAACCATAATTAAAAACGGAAAATAAAATACAAGCTACAATTAAACTAGGATGCAAATGAAAGAAAAAAATGTAAAAAGGCTAACATATTAAAGTAATAAAAGTCTATTTAAAAAAAACTAAATTAATTTTAACTAATTAATTTAACTGTTTTAAAACTAGTCGAAAAGCTTAATTAACAAATTAAAAATTATGAAGGTGCTAAAATTAACTTTCTAATTTATAAAACCTAAGTTATTTATTTTAAGACTAAAAAGAAAAATTATTTTATTTTTTGTATTATAATTTTAACTGATTTTTAAATTAATTTTGAAAATTAGATTAAATAAGTGAAAGCACATTTGTAAATAAACTAAATCCAAATGCATATAAAATTAACCTAGTGCAACTAATTTATCAAAAAGAAGCCTAGAGTAGTTGGTTAACTTGAGGCTGTCAAAGTGTGTACACATGAAGGACAGGTACTGTGTTCGAAACCCTCCTCCAACAATGCTTTAATTTTTTTTATACCACTTTGTTATTTAACAATACTTCTAGTATTAATACTAAAACAACAATTTCACCACTACTTTTGCTATAATACTGATAACATGAACACTTAACAGCCTATACTAACAAAACACAACAATAACTAGAGGAATCTCATAATAGCAAATTAACATTTTAAAAATAATTCAAGTAAAAAAACTAGATATGTTTACCTCCTTCCAAGCTAGTTGACTTGACAAAATAAATCTTGCACCCATTCTAACAATTCGAGTCAAACAATGACTTTTAACACCAATAGTCACCAAAGATTTTATTTAACTCAACCCAAATACTCCTTGATTCTTTTTTTTCTGATTTTCGCACAGCTCCAAGATCCCCTTTTTTTCTCGTGAACCACACAACAACTCTCGAACTCTTTTTTTCTTTGTGTCCTTACGTATACAACAAACAGCTTCACTTTTTTTTATTCTTGGTTTAAACAGTAACACCACAATAGATTACAATCTCTTTTTTTTCTTTTCTTCTCTTTTTTTTAAGAATCAAATAATAATAAGAAAAATGTTAAATAAAACTAAAGATTTAAATAAACAATAACCAAACTTGTATTAAGAATAAGATTCAATTACAACTTTTCGAAAATTAAAAACTAAAGATTAAATTGACAAAAGAAAATAAAGCTTGACTGAAAATTGAAAAGATGCCTTTATCTCTTTCTTGAGCTTCTTTAAAAGGTTTCATCTTGAGTCGAATCCAAGACATAATCGTCATGGATGACGTTTTCATTATTGGCTTTATCTCCTCACTTGATCTTGGCCATTAATCTCTAAGAATCTTCTAGGTTTTTAAAGGAAAACCATTAGATCTTTGTCCATCACGTGGGTTCTGAAAGTGTGAGGTTAGATGATGAGGTGAGGGTCTTGTTTGATAGCAGAATATGGAAAAAATGGGAGGAAAGTATTTTTGGGTAGAGTCTGATGATGAATGATTTTTTTGGAGGCTGTGGAGATAACATGAACAAACCCTAATAACTCTCCCTTTTCCTGTTCTTTTCTTTATACGGTTATCACTACAAATTAGAGGCCCCGGTTATATCTTGTCATGGGCTAGAGATGGTGTTGTTGATTTGCGATGAGATATAAATAAGGCCCATATCATATTTAACTTAGCAAAAATGGATTGAGATATAACGGCCATACGTGGTTTAATGGCTAGATTCAAAAAGTTGAGCTTTTGTTCATATATTAATATTACGGGCTGATTCAGCCCGTTAAACGGGTGCGGGTTGGCCCGTAAAATAACAATTATGGCTACGGGATCTGTTTTTCATGCTCATTCCATTATCGTGCTTGGTTTGACTTTTTAACCTTGGTTTCGTCTTTTTGTCGAGAAACGAGATCTGCAAAATAAATCAGAAAACACAGGATATATGTTCATTTTTATCTCGTTTTTGCCTTTTTTATCATTTAACTTAGGATTAAATGATGAGTATTAAGTAACTCATCAAAGCCTAAGGTGGAAATTTTTATGTATTAGTCTTTATTAGCCTAAGTGTTGTCTAGGGAATATTTGCCGAGTTTCCCAAATAGCTTATAACAATAAAGGTTGGTTGGTTGTGTGCAAGCCCAACCCAAATTGTAGTCATTGTAATAGTCGGTTCCCTCTCATTTATATAAAAGGAGGTGAGGGGGAAAGAATAATCACGTCATTCTTTCATTACTAACCAGACAAATGATTAGGGATATTACCTTGTGGGTTCTGTAGAAACTAGAAGGGGGGGGGGGGGTCAATAGTTTCTTAAATTAACTTGATTAAAGATCGGTTTTCAAAAACTCCTTTTCAAAAACTTAGACTTGAGTGATTAGGTAAAATCTTCCTATGCACAATAGATAGTGGATCTAAACTAATAATCACAAGTATATGCAACAAGGAATAATGAATGTAAATAAATAAGGAAAGGAAAGATCAAACCAAACACCAATGATTTATAGTGGTTCGGCAACGAAGCTCACTCCTAGTTCCTACTCCACTCCCCGAGTACTCCTTACTCGAGAGTTCACTAATCAACAAGCTCCTTAAGGTGGAGAAACCGTACATGTCGCTTAACCAATTTCTGACTCTAAGCTAAAAGTTAAGCCCTGTAGGTTCACGTAATCCTTGTATTGTCTATGTCTTATAATGATCTAAAGAGAGGGGGGAGATTGAAGATCTTAGAGAGAGAAAGTTAGAGAGAGAAAGGATAGGATTAGAGAAAAGATGTATGATTGATATTAATGAGAACCAAAAACTCCTCCTAATATGCTAGGAGGGGGTATATATTGCCCACCCTACATTGAGCTTTATCGGTTATACTATTACATATTAGATCACGAGCCCATACTACGTATATATCGTTGGAGTAACCGATCCTTCCTAAATACGTAAAAACGTATTTCCAACAATCTCCCTCTAAGGGAGGTCACTGCACGTTACAAAGTCCTAAATAGTCTATAGCTCATGATCTATGCTAACAATGATGTGACCGAGACTTTCTTTGGAAAAATGTATTTCCAATAATCTCCCGCTAAGGGAGGTCACACCATTTTACAAAATCTTAAACCTAGCATACTATGCTTTGAGTCTTCGATCTTTTTCTTGTGAATATGTTGATGAGATCTTTGACTTTAGTCTTGAGCATGTTTCCTTGCCTTGACCTTGTGTATTTATCACTTGTGAAATTTGCCACCTAGTGACTTCATATTCCACATACTTATACCTTTATAAATTCTTGAAAGCTTCAGAGTTTGATACAGCGGAAGACTTGACTTTTAGGCTTTCTTGATTTTGTTGAAGTATTAAGTGCATATAGTATAAGCATGTGTTGATGACTTCTTCTGGATTGTACACCGCACTGCCACCTTCTTGTTACGCTGCATAAAACAGTTAGCACAAAACATATACACGGATGAAATGGCCTTAAACATTTCATTCTAATTCGCTAGCATTTTACCTCCGCTCGGTTAAGACCGTTGGATGATATAAAATATCGTACTTGTGGCAGGTAGTTTCAATTAAGAACCTCCTCTGCAAGATTTTGCGGGTAAACCCGTTCTCTTTACTCGACCGTCCAAAGCTGACTGCGAACGTAAAGAGTGAATCATTTGGATAGAATTATCCGCATGATTGATGTTGTCAGTTCATGTTCCTAGAATAAGTGAAATGCAATTAAGAACCGCACCATCGTTGCTTTCCAGTTTTCACGAGCTTGATTCGTATAGAATCTTGCAAGTTACCTACCAAGTGCTGTTTGAGGTTAACACTAGAAGGATATCCACTCATCACTGTGAACACTAAGGTATCACTCTGAGTATTCTGGAAAGGTCACTAAGATATTGCGTAGAAGCCTGGAACGCGTTTCAATTCAGTTAAGAATTAAACCACTGTTGCTTTCCAGTTATCACAAGCTTTATTCATAAAGAACCGCACAAGTCACCTACCATGAGTTTTTTGATATTCGCTCAAGAAGCATTTCTATCTTCATTGTAAATACTTTCGTATTACTCGAATGTTCAGGCAAGATCATGAAGACTTTGCGTAGGACTCTTAAGATCTTTGTTCCTTTTCACAGTGTGTGAAGAAACAAGGAAAAATGAAAGTGTGTCCTAATGAGATTCTTGAGGATCTCAAATGGCTCTAGACCCGATCGTGCATTTTGTATTTTTTAGTGATCGGAGGCTGGAGAGGAGTGCCACCATTTCAATACCAATTTATTCGGAGTGAATAAATCAGTAGGTAATGCGTTGTCTCCGTGTGATTAAAACAAATATCTTTTGAGAGATATATGAGTTAGTTGGGATGGGTTGTGCATTGCATCACTGGGTCCATGATGTCTATCTTCAATATCGAGCATCATTAAAAATGATCTCAATAGCATATGAGTTGACCCGGTTTCTTCCTAAGGTTGTAAGGAGGGCTTCTTTCTTTAGACCCTTTATCTTTACAATTCTTTTTCATTCTTCAACCCCTTCAATGCTTACCAATACATCATAACTAGCACCTTGTTGTGATTGTTCCAGTGCTAACTTAAGTACTTGGTCGACATTAAGCTACATTCACAATCGTTCCCCATCTTTCCTAAGCACTACTAGTTCTAGCTATGGAATGTCCTTGGGAAGTGATAACGCCTAAATCCAACATGTTTTAGGAGCGTTATCCGTACTTTTGTACATGTATATTGGTTAATTATATGATACTTTTGTGCATATTTGTGCCCAATTGTGTTTGCAAGTCTTTGTGTAGCCAATTGCAGAAATGCAGTATAAAACGACATAAAAATGAAGAATTGTACGAGTACGAAGAATACTAGTCAAGTTCAAGACCCGTGTACAAGTTACAAGCCTTTGAAGATCAATTTTGGGTGCAAGAACAAGTATTTCCAATGAGTAAATAAAGATATTCAACATGAAAGTTGTCACCATCAACATACATCCAACTTGCCACTAGCAAGAGTGAAGTTGCCACCATCACATGGGAGTTGATTTGCCTCCACCATCACATGGGAGTTGATTTGCCTCCATCATGAGTGAAGTTTCCTCCAACATTTGTCTAGGAAAAAATGTGTCTACATACATGCAAGATCATACAAGAAGTTTCTAGACATGCTTTGGCTCCAAGTATTTGTCTTTGGCTCCAAGCCATGCATTCACTCCATGCCATCAACTAGCTTATAAATAAGACCCTTAGGGTCATGTAACTACATATCCATATATGCTTTTCACATATCTTTTCACTTTTCATATCATCTCATAAATAACTCTTTCATCCTTGTCCAAACTCCCATTCCTAGATTTGAACAAGGTGGTGCTAGAAAAGTCAGTTTTTGAGTCCGATAAGCAAAGTTATCATCACGAAACTCTTAGGGATCATTACCCTAATCATTAGTAACATTTTTCCACTTTGTAAGACTCTTGATTATGACTTATAATACTTTTATTTCTGAGTTTATTTCATCATTTGTTATGAGTAGCTATGTTTCATTCTACACTTGGTAGGATGATGTCTGTAGTATGAAGTGATGGTTGTGATTGTGATTTATGTTTAATTCAATGTCAAGCTTTCCTATGATCCATTGATATTTATGTTTCATGTGACAATTGTTATCAAAACTTAATTTGTTGGTAAAGATTTCATAGGTCGAAAGGGTTATTTTCTATCAACAAGTCATAGCCGGTTTGTCTATGATTGGCTATCTTTTGTATTGATCATTTCTTAAGAAGTTTTTATTATCAAGAAACATAACTATAAGTGTTAGCAAATTCGTGAAACGACCGTGAATCGAACGTGTTGAAATTGGATTAAGTCTTGAATTGAGTGATTGAGTCTAATGCTTGTTTTCTTTAACCAAGGTCTTGACGAAGAGTAAAGCTTTTGAAAACAATAGATTGGATTATCCATCTAATTATCATAATCACAAATATTATCGTGTCATCACAATCATACCACTACGAATGCTCAAACTAGTCTTTACCAAGTGTACCTTTAATCATATTATTTATCTCATCATTTTTACTTATTGTTTGTTTCTCAACAATTGCTACAATCAATGATTATAGTTTCATTTTAGAATAATCATAGGTTATCCAAATCCCCGTGAACGATCTCGGTATTACCACATAAAAGCTATACACAAACGAAAGGGTTATACTTGCCCGTGCGTTTTTAGTCAATCCGGTAATTCGTGTTTATAAATTTAAAACTTGTTACCAACACCACGCATCAAGTTTTTTGCGCCGCTGCCGGGGATTTGATTGTGTTCTTTGTTCCAAAATCATCCTATAATCAAACCCATTGTAGTTTCCTCGTTGCAAACAAACACAAAAATAAAAAAATAAAAAAATAAAAATATATATAATTTTCTGACAGGGGAGCATTGCCGCCGGCAACACCCTCCTGCCGCCGGCAACACCCTCCTGCCGCCGGCAACACCATCACAGAAGCCCTTTTGCCGTCCGACAAGGAGCTCCTGCCGCCAGCAAGCGACAAACAGAAGCCTAATTGCCGTCCGGCAACCCCTGTTTGCCGCCGGCAAGGTCCCAGACCATAAAAAAAATTATTTTCTTATTTTGTTTGGTTTATTTAATTTCCTATTTACTTATTTTCTTATTAGTTATATTTTGTTTGATTTTGTTTTTATTACTTGTAATCCTTTTCAAAAGTCGTTCAAGACTTGAATGAACACACGTTCTTCCGGTCAAGAATTGCTTAGTCCATACACCGATCCCGAACGTTATATTCACCAATCTCAAAAGAAAAACCGCAAGAAACAACCCTTTGTTTCTTTTGAAAACCGAATCTCAAAAACCAAAAACCCACCATTTGATAATCTCTTAGACGCATTTGTCGTCTATATTCCATTTAACGATCTACCATTTCCAATGGCCGACGATCAATCAATGTGGGCAGCCAACCGAGTAGTAGCACCTACCCCCGAGGCTGCTATTGTTCAAGTTGAGCTTGGAGAAAACTTTACCGTGAAAGGTCATCACCTTCCAATTTGACGGCCGTACGCGAGCCGATCCGCATAAGCACATATCCGAATTCATAGAAATATGTGACATGTTCCGTTATGGAGCCGACGTCGATGGAGACGCCATAAAACTCAAACTCTTCCCATCATCTCTATCCGTAGATGCAAGAGTTTGGTATAATGAGTTGACGCCCGGTACCATTGAAACATGGGAACAAATGAGAACCGCTTTTGTTAGCCGTTTCTTTCCACCCGCCATGTACGAAAGACTCATGGGAGAAATCTGAGGTTTCGCCCAACTTCCACAAGAAACACTCATTGATGCGTGGAATCGAATGAAAGATCTACTTCGTAGTTGTCATGGACATGGTTTACTAAAAGGAACCATAATCCAAATCTTTTATCATGGTCTCAATGAACCAACGCAAGCAATCCTTGACGCGGTTGGACTCTTTGTTTATAAGACTCCCAACGAAGCATATCAATTGCTCAAGGACCGAGTTCTCTTAAAACTCGATTGGTCCAAAGATAACCAAACCAAACCTTTCAATAAAACCGTTGCTTTTGTTGAAAGTGACGAAAATTCCAAACTCATGGAAATGATGGACGCTCTCACATCTAAATTCGACTCGCAATTCAAAACCATGAAAGACGAAATGAAGGAGATGCGAGGCGAATGTATTCTTTGCGGAGGACCACACCCATCCACGGCGTGTGATGATACACCAATAAGAGAACCGCCACAAGAAGCAAACTACGCCCAAGGAGGATACCGAGGAAGTGGTTATCGAGGTAACTACTACGGTAGAAATCATGGCATATGGCGTGAGTATCCCAAAAACAAAAATCGTAGCTCACAATCTCGTGAGAACGATAACTCCGTTCCATCAAACGAAAAGAAACCCGAAGAGTCGACCCTAGAGAAAACGTCGTTAGCTTTCATACAATCTCAAAAATCGACAAACGCGTTCATTAAGAACCAATTCTTCGATCTCAAAGCCAACTTTGAAAGAAGACAAAGACACCACACCGCAACCATTAATGATCTCGAAACCAAACTCGGTCGAATCACCGATCAATTAGCCAATCGACCAAGTGGTTCGCTACCAAGCAACACTCAAACAAACACAAAACCATCTACGGATAAACCATACCGCCCACCACCCGCCCGTGATGAATATGTGAATGACGTATTCACAAGAAGTGGGTTGGGTTATGATCCACCACAAAACCCGAAAACCAAAGCTCCCACTTTTGCCGATTAAAGTGAAGACGAGGCCGATGAGCCCGAGAAGGAAGAAACCATTCCTCCTTCCAAACCCAAACCAAAACAAACCACACCCATTCCAACACCAACACCGAAGGCGTATGAACCAAAAATTACGTATCCTCAGCGCCTACGAAAAGAAAAGATGGAGGCTCGTAATGCCAAATTCCTTAAGATGATCAAGGAAGTTAAGATCAACGTTCTACTTGTTGATATCTTAACCGGCATGCCCAATTATGGGAAATTCCTCATAGATCTTGTGAGCAACCATAGTAAGATGGAGCAATCTCTGTTGAGTGTCTAAATGAAGAATGTTCTGCAGCCTTGCAAAGTAAACTTCCACCAAAGCTCGGAGATCCGGGAAGCTTTCTCATACCATGCACCCTAATCAACAATATCGAATGTCACGCCTTGGCCGATCTAGGCGCAAGTATCAATCTTATGCCATACTCATTATACAAGAATCTTTCAAACAATACTTTGAAACCTACGAGTATGAGTATACGTTTGGCTAACCACACCTACCAATATCCCATTGGGATATCCGAGAACATGCTTGTTCAAGTTGGCAAATTCATATTTCCCGCCGACTTTGTAATCCTTGAGATGGAGGAAGACCATCAAGTCCCTCTCATTTTAGGACGACCATTCTTGCACACCGCCGATGCTATCATTCGTGTGAAGAATAAAGAACTCAACCTTGGAGTTGGTGACGATCGAGTCACATTCTTAGTCAATAAAGCTATGCAACACTCCCATTCCAATGATGACACATGCTTCCGCGTGGATGTTATCGATGAAGTAACGGAAGAAGAGATGGACGCAGTGCTTGATGACAACGCACCATTCCAAACAACTTCGGAAAAGATTAGCGATACCGATCGTGATCGTGAATTCGAAGAATTCATGGCCCTTGATTCCGAAGTAACTCTCGAAGAAGAGGAAAACAAGCCGTTTGAAGTTTTGTCTTCGAAATCAAACTTTATACTTCACAAATCTATTCATGATCCACCGACAGATCTCGAGTTGAAACCTCTTCCCGGACATCTCGATTACGCTTATCTAGAGAAGGACTCACTCCTTCCGGTGATTATCTCAGCCAAGCTCGAGAAAGATGAGAAGGAACGTCTCATTTCTATGCTCAAAAACCACAAAGAAGCATTTGCTTGGAAAACATCCGATATACTGGGTATTAGCCCAAATTTTTGCAAACACAAGATCAATCTCGAAGACGATTCCAAACCCGTTATTGAGAGGCAACGTCGACTTAACCCAAACATGAAGGAGATAGTAAAAGCCGAAATCATCAAACTCCTTGAGGCAGGAATCATCTATGCCATAGAGGATAGTCCTTGGGTTAGTCCTATTCATTGCGTTCCAAAAAAGGAGGAATGACTGTTGTGACCAACAAAAATAACGAACTTGTTCCTACAAGAACCGTTACCGGTTGGTGTGTGTGTATTGATTACTGCAAATTGAACGATGCCACACGAAAAGATCATTTTCCTCTACCATTCATGGACCAAATGTTGGAAAGACTAGCGGGGAACAAATTCTTTTGTTTTCTCGATGGCTTTTCCGGATATTTTCAAATACCTATTGAACCATCCTATCAAGACAAGACCACTTTTACGTGTCCTTTTGGAACGTTCGCTTATAAGCGTATGCCTTTTGGTCTTTGCAATGCACCTGCGACTTTTCAAAGGTGTATGATCGCAATCTTTCAAGACATGATTGAAGTATCCATGGAAGTTTTCATTGATGATTTCTCAGTCTTCGGAAACTCATCCGAGTCTTGTCTTTTTAACCTAGAGCGCATGCTCATCTGATGCAAACAAGCTCATCTCGTGCTCAATTGGAAGAAATGTCACTTCATGGTGACTGAAGGAATTGTGCTTGGACACAAAGTCTCCGGAGCCAGATTAGAAATAGACAAAGCCAAGATCGAAGTGATATCCAAATTACCACCACCCACTAACGTTAAATCAGTTAGAAGTTTTCTAGGTTATGCGGGATTCTACTACCGATTCATAAAAGAATTTTCCAAAATCGCTAGACCGATGACCAAACTCCTTGAAAATACATAATCTTTGATTTCAATAAAAAATGCATAAAGTCATTTGACAAGCTTAAAGACAAGTTAACGAATGCACCGATCATGGTTTCACCGGATTGGTCGCGACCGTTTGAACTTATGTGTGAAGCAAGTGATTTCGCTGTAGGAGCCGTATTAGGACAACGTGAAGGAAAACATTTCTGTCCTATACACTTTGCGAGCAAAACTCTAAATAGCGCACAACTCAATTACACAATCACCGAGAAAGAACTACTTGCCGTAGTCTTTGCTTTCGATAAATTCTGATCCTATCTAGTGTTGTCGAAAACGATTGTATTCACCAATCATTCCGCGTTGAAATATCTATTCTCAAAACAAGATGCTAAGCCGCATCTTATTAGATGGATTTTACTACTCCAAGAATTTGACATCAAAATCCCAAACAAGAAAGGAGCTGAAAACGTTGCAACCGATCATTTGTCACGACTTGAAAATCCAAACATAGAAGAGTTAAGGGATGAAGATATCGACGATTATTTTCCCGATTAAACTCTTATGAAAATATCTACGGACGAATCTCCGTGGTTTGCAGATTTTGCAAATTACCTCGTTGGAAGAATTCTAAGAAAAGGTTTAACCTATCACCAATGATGTAAATTCTTTTCCGACCTAAAACACTATTTCTGGGAAGATCCCTATCTTTTCAAAGTATGCCCCGATGGCATGATTAGGAAATGTGTTTACGGCACGGAAACAAGGAAGATCCTTGATGAATGTCATCATGGCCCTACTGGGGGACATTATCGTCCTTCCACCACCGCGAAAAAAGTCTTCGATGCTGGTTTTTATTAGCCAACAATTTTTAAAGAGTCCTACACTCTAGTCGAAAATTGTGATGCTTGCCAATGTACTGGTAGCCTCTCACGAAGAGATGAAATGCCTCAAAACAGCATCCAAGATAGCGAAATATTTGACGTGTGGGGAATTGATTTCATGGGACCCTTTTCCAAATCCCATAAGTTCGAATATATCTTAGTCGCTATTGATTACGTGTCCAAATGGGCCGAAGCTGAAGCTTTACCCACGAACGATTCACGAGTCGTAATCAACTTTCTGAAAAAGCTTTTCTCTCGCTATGGAATGCCGAAAGCTTTAATTAGTGATCGGGGTTCCCATTTTTGCAACAAACAAATGGAGAAAATCTTATAGCGTTATGGAGTCACCCATCTCTTTGCTACCGCGTATCATCCACAAACGAGTGGACAAGCTGAAAATACCAATAGAGATTTAAAACGAATACTCGAAAAAATGGTTAAGGACAATCCTTCTGTTTGGTCAAGGAAACTTGACGACGCTCTATGGGCTTTCCAAACAGCTTATAAGACACCAATTGGCACAACACCTTATCGTTTATTGTAAGGTAAAACGTGCCATTTGCCCTTCGAAATCGAGCACCGTGCTTATTGGGCATTGAGAAGCTGTAATCCTGATCTCAAAATCGTTGGAGAAAATCGATTCTTGCAACTGCATGAACTCGATGAATTAAGACTCCAAGCTTATGAGAATTCGAAATTGTACAAAGCACGTACCAAAGCTTATCACGACAAGAAACTTCGAATCCGAAAAGAATTCAAGAAAGGAGATAAAGTTCTCTTGTTTAATATGCGCTATAAATTCAAAGCCCCCAAGCTTAAACAAAAGTGGTACGGTCCTTTTATATTAAAACATGGATACCCGTCCGGTTATGTTGAATTGTATGACAAGAGTGGAGGAAGCTTCATTGTTAGTGGACACCGTGTTAAACTATACCATGAGGAGTGGAGTGAACATTTTCCGCTCAAAGAAAATAAAGAAAACTAAAAAGAAATACGAGTCCGGCTGATGACTCAATAATAAAAAAATAAACGCTTCTCGGGAGGCAACCCGTGTGTTTTTAATTTTAAATTTTTATGTGTGATTTTCCTTTTTAAAATAAATTCATGCTTACACCCCACAAATTTTAACCAATGTTCTGCTTAAGTGTGAGGGGGTGTAGCATGTGTCGGTTTTATAAAAACCTATAAAACCCAAAAATAGAGTGTTTTCCTTATTTTTATGTGTTTTGTCTTTTTTTAGGTACCGCAAGTTGAAGGCGAAGACAAGACTCTTGTATGATACATGATATGCCCGTGATTCTGGTTTTTCTCTTATTCCCTTGCTTTTTTCAGTTTTATCACATTGAGGACAATGCTAAACTTAAGTGTGAGGGGGTTGTAGGAAAATCGAGAAAAAGATGCTGAATTTCCATATTTTTGGGCTATTTCAAAACTTTAGTTCTTGTTTTGCCCTCGTAAATAAAATGTTTCAAGCAATGTATATAAATAATTAAGAAGTTATCCAATTGGTAATTTTTGAAAATTTGAGATGTATTTTTGCGCCAAATTACCCAAGTCAAAGTCTCATATAATAGTAGAAGAAAAATTCAAAAAATTTAGGAGAAGGTTGCAAGCTCAATGTTTGTCAATACAACTTGAACTTTGCAAGTATGTTGATCCATGGCTAGGTGTTTTAGCCAAGAAAAAAAAGAAAGAAAAAAGTCAAAAAGACAAATAAATAGCCAATGAGCTATAATGTTATGAAGTTGAAGGAAGAAGAAGAAGTAAAAGGTATCGATTAGCCAATGTGCTAAGTCGTGATACATGTTGCTTCAATTCATATGTCATTAGTGTAGTATAGTTAGAAATAAAAGACTTTCTAGATTTTTATGGGTATTGACTTTATATCTCAATTATTCAACCTTAAAAACTTAACTCGATGAGTTTTATCGTGTACTTGTACTTGGTAGACTTGCATCGAATTTTTGTAAAGATACATGTACCTTTGGATTTAATTTTCTTTTCTTCTTGCGTGAGGGCAAGCAAAACTTAAGTGTGAAGGGATTTGATAACGCCTAGATCCAACATGTTTTTAGGAGCGTTATCCATACTTTTTTACATGTATATTGGTTAATTATATGATACTTTTGTGCATATTTGTGCCCAATTGTGTTTGCAAATCTTTGTGTAGCCAATTGCAGGAATGGAGTATAAAACAACATAAAAATGAAGAATTGTACGAGTACGAAGAATCCTAGTCAAGTTCAAGACCCGTGTACAAGTTACAAGCCTTTGAAGATCAATTTCGGATGCAAGAACAGGTATTTCCAAGGAGCAAATAAAGATATTCAGCATGAAAGTTGCCACCATCAACATACATCCAACTTGCCACTGGAAAGAGTGAAGTTGCCACCATCACATGGGAGTTGATTTGCCTCCACCATCACATGGGAGTTGATTTGCCTCCATCATGAGTGAAGTTGCCTCCAACATTTGTCTAGGCAAAAATATGTCTACATAATACAAGAAGTTTCTATACATGCTTTGGCTCCAAGTATTTTTCTTTGGCTCCAAGCCATGCATTCGCTCCATGCCATCAACTAGCTTATAAATAAGACCCTTGGGGTCATGTAACTACATATCCATATATGCTTTTCACATATCTTTTCACTTTTCATATCATCTCATAAATAACTCTTTCATCCTTGTCCAAACTCCCATTCCCGGATTTGAACAAGGTGGTGCTAGAAAAGTTAGTTTTTGAGTCCGATAAGCAAAGTTATCATCACGAAACTCTTAGGGATCATTACCCTAATCATTAGTAACATTTTTCCATTTTGTAAGACTCTTGATTATGACTTATAATACTTTTATTTCCGATTTTATTTCATCATTTGTTATGAGTAGCTAAGTTTCATTCTACACTTGGTAGGATGATGTTTGTAGTATGAAGTGATTGTTGTGATTGTGATTTATGTTTAATTCAATGTCAAGCTTTCTATGATCCATTGATATTTATGTTTCATGTAACAATTGTTATCAAAACTTAATTTGTTGGTAAAGATTTCATAGGTCGAAAGGGTTATTTTTTATCTACAAGTCATAGTCGGTTTGTCTATGATTGGCTATCTTTTGTATTGATCATTTCTTAAGAAGTTTTGATTATCAAGAAACATAATTATAAGTGTTAGCAAATTCTTGAAACGACCGTGAATCGAATGTGTTGAAATTGGATTAAGTCTTGAATTGAGTGATTGAGTCTAATGCTTGTTTTCTTTAACCAAGGTCTTGACGAAGATTAAAGCTTTTGAAAACAATATATTGGATTATCCATCTAATTATCATATTCACAAATATTAACGTGTCATCACAATCATACCACTACGAATGCTCAAACTAGTCTTTACCAAGTGTACCTTTAATCATATTATTTATCTCATCATTTTTACTTATTGTTTGTTTGTCAACAATTGCTACAATCAACGATTATAGTTTCATTTTAGAATAATCATAGGTTTTCCAAATCCCCGTGAACGATCTCGGTATTACCACATAAAATCTATACACAAACTAAAGGGTTATACTTGCCCGTGCGTTTTTAGTCAATCCGGTAATTTGTGTTTATAAATTTAAAACTTGTTACCAACACCACGCATCAGGAAGATTCCTCCAGTTCTAGAAGAATCATTGGACTTTAACCTATCCTACCATCCTTATGTCACCACAGTCGTCACCGTCGTGAATAGAGATGTTTTGGGTAAGTGTATGTCACCATGATATCCATTTTGATATCCAAATCCATTTTTTCCCCCTTAACATATGCCACGATATCCGAAAACATTTCGCACATGTTTGGATGAGCTATCACGTTAAGTCAAACCATTTGTGATTAATCATTTCCTATATTAAATCACATTTTCTCCTCCATATTAAAAATATTAACCCAATCGATGTTTTTAATATCAATTGATTTAATAACATTTTAAGAAAACTTTGGGAAGAAAAATGCAAATCAAATTATCTTCATGATTTTCACAAGCTCCGCCTTAAATTAATGAGGGTGTACTCGAAACATTAATTAAGTACCTTTTAAACACCAAGTGTAAGGTACTTATAACGTGCAAAGATCATATATGATAATGTATTCACAAAATTAGCAATTTACGAGGTTGGACCTGAATGATGGAGAACATCATATGATAGAATCACATGGTTCTTGTTCACGAATGTTGGTCGCCTCGTCACGTCTGAAGTTATCTCTTGACACCATGTGTACGATTGATATCGTTGTCTTGACACCAATTTGTGAATTTGGCACTTTCAGCGTCAAAGATTCTGAATGCTGGAAAATTGCTCCCCCTCAATTTTAGACCCGTGTTCTATTGAAAGAGTTGTAGTCGCCGTTTGAGAAGTCGCATCGTCGAGTATGTAGATATCAATTATAAATTGCTACGGTTGGTGGAGATGATAACTTCATAAAAACAAGATTTCTCTTGTTTTAACAAATAAATGCACCGAAGCGTACATATATTCGTGTTAGATTGTGTTATTACATAAACACAATCCCTTACATGGTTATAAAGTAAACCATGCCTGAGAAAATTAATTCTCGTTGTTGAGTCAAATCTTTCCGGTGAAATGCTTGACTTGAATATGAAAGGCGGGTTACTATCATTTAAACTTCTGCTCGAACTTTATTTACAACCCCGTGTCATTATTGAACGACATTTCAAGGATCGTAAATATTATCGATTTCAAAAGACATGCTCTTTTTATCAAAACATTGTTGAACACGTAATTTTGAAAGATTTAGAAAAACCTTTTGAAAAATTCTCGAAAATTTGTGTTCAACATTTTGAAGACCAATTACTTGAGCTTAAGAATTTGAATATCTTACGAAACGAGCTCAAGTCCGAGAAGTTGTAAACTTCCCGTTGTGAGGAAAAATTTATCATCGGTGATAAGCTTTCCTTTTAACTGAAGAACGAGTCCTAAGTTGACATTTACTTAGAAGTCGTTTTCATGAGCTTGAAAAACTTTTGAATGTTCTAACGGAAAGCTCATGACCGAGAAAGATAAATTTCTCGTTAAGAAGAAAAGTTATCTTACTTAAAAGAGACACTTTCCTTTATGAGCTTAAAACTTGGAATGTTTTATTTAACACCCCCAAATTACATGGCGCAGCAGAAATACACATTTGGGTGCTAAACTCAAACTCCATTACACAAAACACTTTAAACGGTCTCAAAATCGTACATTTGAAATGTAAAAGGATATATATTAAACATTGTTTAAAACCTTCGTTCCCAAGTAAAACAAGTTTAGAAATATCAGAGAAACATTTAGGTCCCCGAAAGATCTCAACCAATCAACAAACATTTTTACCAAAGTACATGACCATACATTATAAATTTTATTGCAAAAGGGAAAGAAATCAGTTTTAGACCCAATCACCACAAAAGCAACCCGCAATCCTTCTCCAGCAAGCTCCGCCATTCATCAACTTCAATCACCTGAAATACATGCTTAAAATAATCAACACAACGGTTGAGCAAGTCTATAGGTTTTCCAAATCATCATTTGAACACAAGAAAAAGGTCAATCATAATCATTTAATAGAATTGTTGATCATACAATCTATTATCCAGGCATTCTGGCTTATAGCAATAGCTAGAGAATTGTATTAAGCTCATGACACCGACCCGTTAACTTAGTCACCCACGCCTAAAGCCGGCATTACTATATGAGTTCCATTGCCCCTAGTAGGGTATCAATTGCAAGTTATACCACATTCTTATTCTCGTAAATTATCCTTCCAGAGGTTACTCAACGTAAAGCCCTCGTCTCATATAGGATCGTCAGCCCAATAGTACTATCATTTGAATAAGCGACTATTACCAACTCACATCATCAAGTCATAACATAGTTAACGGCTCATGAATTTAGGGACTTTTGCTACTTAGGTACTTATACAATTCAAGGCAACATTAGGCAACATAAGGCAACATTCAGGTCCAAACAATCAATCATGACTTGTGTTCATTTTATTTTCAAATAGCATGTATCCCCCTCGCGGGTTTTAAAATCATTCAAAACAAGTACAAAGCAAGGATATAGACTCGCCTTAAGTAATAGCAGTAGCAAGACGACCTTCGACGATTGTTGATGCCCGATAAACACAAAAATCGCAACCTATCAAATAAGGCGCTTTCATTAACAATAGACTCGAATATAACTCATACATAACAACATCAAACTCAAAATCATAATATTAGGACAAACCCGAAATAAAACAATACAAGTGATACTATTACTTCCTTCTATATGTTTACTCTATTAGTCTATTCTTTCGATAAAAAAATGTGCCAGTACATACCAAATGTACGAGCTCATTTACCCCACTTAAGTACGTCAAATATTTATGATACTAACCAGAGATCTCACTTACTATCTATATAAAGCCCTCTTAAAAGCCATCAAAAGATTTTACTTTTAAAGTTCCTTGCCCGACACATCTTTCAACTACAAAAACCGGACAGTTTTACGTCACCAATTCATACAACCATTTTGACCATTCTAAACAATTTCAATTAAAAAACCGACACTTGAGTTTGAAAATAGACTCACAACCCTAGGTTTAGAACCTAACATCAGACCTTGACTCATTCCACAACTCATTCTATAGTCCCCGAGATTCGATCCAAATATCGACAACAACTTCGGATTGTGTCGATACTCGTCTCCCGATACACGAATAATCAAACCATCATAACTTCTCGCTCGTTTAGAGCTAGAAGCTCTACTTTATATCAAATCGAAGCTAATCGAGTTCTCTACAACCCTATCTTATTAGTTTAACCATTTTCAAAACATAAGGCATCCAAAAGCAGCCTTTTACCTACTGATCTAAAACACTTCTTTAAAAATCATACAAAATCAAATTTTCAACCCATTTTACTCAATCTCCTATGCCTAATATCATCCTAATATCATTCTAAACAAGTCATCTAACCTCTAACACCCTTGAATGATTATTCAAAAATTACCCACTTAAAAATTCAAACATGCAATACTCAAAATTTATTTATAACAATACTAACAACATTTTTACTCCATAAAAATGAATCAAACAAGCATGGATCATATCAAAATTTAAAAAGTTGTTGCATGTGTATAAAAATTATACCAAAATGATCCTAATCAATATCCAAAATGGGATATTGATTAGTTTTTATAGATTTCAAGTAGAAAATTGAAGATCATTGTGTTTTTGTTTGTGATGGGTGGCGCCAAAGACAAGAAAGAAAGAAAGAGAAGAATTTTCTTGCTAACTATGTGTTTTAAGTGAGAAAAAGTTAGGTATGGAGTTTATATATGGTGGGTGGAGGGACCTTTCTTGCCAATTTGTGATAGTTTTGGTCCAAAATGCAATAAAATAGTTTAAAAGGGTAGAAAATGTAAATTGTCAATTTTGAAAATATTTATGAGACTCGGGTTTCGTAAAAAAATACTTCTCAAAAATTAAGAAGCACTCAAAATATGATAATAATATAGTCCCGGTACGACTTAATACGTAATTAAAAACAAAAACGTCAAAAATATAAACATCGAAACAACAAATAATAAAACATAAAATCTCGGGCATCCGTCGATATCGTGATCACTAATAATCCTCGCTATTAGTAAAAAGGTAAACATAAGACCTCCAACATCGGTTTTAAATTAAACCAACAACCGTCATAGCATTCAAGCTCATTGAAAATTTCAAAATTATTCGTAAAATAATATTAAATAATGACCTCGGGTTCGGGTTATCACATCCTACCCTCTTAAAAGAAAGCGACGTCCCCGGTGCTCGGTCCCTCTTATACTCACATTCCATACTTCTAGAACAAATGAGAACTCTTTTCCTTAAAGAAATCCACATGCTTCCTTCGCGAATTCAGATCCACTCCTAGGATTCTTGTATCTTCACAATATAAATCTTACTATGTTTCAACCTCATAAGAACTCTTCACAGTTCTCTTTATGATATGCAACTTATCTTCAAGTTGAATTCTTTCCTTGTTGTTCCCAAAACAAATTTCACCTTTCATAACAACACCTTAAGCATAACCACGTTTCCCAATTTCAAACTCCATCGATTTCCTTCGATTGCCAACATAACTCTTTTGATGACTCCTTGTTACTAATAAACAATCCTTAACCTATACAATCTTATCAATAGTTGCCAAAATCAGCTCTAGTTTATTCATTTAATTTCAGCTACATTTCTACAATGCACCGAAAACCTAACTTACGTCCATAACTCACGATCTTTAACCTTCACAGTTTGAAGTTCTTTATGGACCCTCAAACAGTACAGCCTCATTACTAGCATGATAACCATTGTCGTATAAGAATTCTAACAATTCCTAAGTCAATCACACACGCACAAGTATATCGTCCAATGTTCGAATCGTCCTTTCACTCTGTCCATCATTCTCTGTATAACACGCAGTACTCAACTCAACTTTCACCTTTACCCAAACCAGAATGTATCGATTACTTGACTTGTGAGATTCCTTCATCACTAACTCTCACTCTCTCAACTCAGGTATGTTAGGAGTACTCAGTATACCATGCCTCACTTGACTTTACAACAAAATTCTTTCCATAAGTTTGATAAAATGTTGAAACCACTTACCTTGACATCCTTCCCTATCAGACCACTAACTTAACATTTCAATATCCTTTATATCAGGTCCACACTTCTTGTCATCACCAAAACTAAAACCTTAGAAGCTTTTTCCCTTTTTCTTCCTGATAAGTGCATCAGCTACCACATTCGCCTTTTCCGGATGGTAGCGAATCTCGTAGTCATAATCACTCACAGTCACATTCACCAACATACTCAGGTACTCGAAATTTATAACTGGTGATCCTCTACTCATCTCCTTTGCCTTCCGAAGAAGTTGGATATGAGATAACTCTTATGAGCTTGATTACTTCACACTTGATTCCATACAAGTAATATTTCCTACAATCTCAAAGCAAACCTTACAACTCCATAACCCTTATGAAATACATCACAACAAACTATAAATCCTTCATATCTTTCCAACCATGACAACACGAATGCAGAACAAGACTTACCCTTCAGTGTTCAGAATGTAGCTTCCTCATCTGATAAGGATCAGATCTCAAAACTTACAAATTTAGATGTATAAGTGGGACTCACACATCCAATTATTCTTAGTCAGCTTAACCAATGGTTTAACAATCAATGAAAACCTTTCGATAAACCGCTGATAATACACAGCTTAGACCAAGGAATTAACAGATTTCTGTCGGCGTCGTTGGTACCGACCAATCCTTAATCATTTCAATCTTGGCAAGATCTTCACGAATACCTTTGTTGTCAATCAACTACCTTAGAGAGTGCAAATATTTCAACCAACATTCACACATAGGGAACTCTACATACAGTTTCTCTTTTTCCAATCATTCCAAAATTATCCTCATATGCTACTTCTTTCCTCTTGGAATAAAATAGAATATCGTCAATAGATACAATGACTAACTCATCCTAGTACAACTTACACACATGATTCACTATGTTCATGAATACGGCAGACACGTTCGTCAATTCCAAAAACATCACTTGAAACTTAAAGTACCTACATCAAGTACGAAAAATAACTATAGGAATATCTTCTTCCCTAACTCTCAGTTGATGATAACCAGACTTCAAAGCGATCTTTGAGTACACACTGGATCCTTACAATTGGTCAAATAACGTCAATCCTTGGTAGTGGATACCAATTCTTGGCAGTTAATTTGCTAAGCTCACAATAATCGATACACATTCGAAACAATCCATCCTCTTTGACAAATAACACAGGCGATCATTATGGCAACAAAACTTAATCTAATACATCCCTTATCCATCAATTCTCGCAGTTGACTGGATAACCCATTCTACTCTGACGGTGCCAAATGATAAGGCGTACGAATACTACTTAATGAAACACAGAAGCATTACACATATCGCTTACAACACTCAATCGACACGAATCTATACTTCACAAGACGGCAGCAACTCTGCAAAACTTTAGGAAAAACCTCAGAATACTCTCGAATCATTAACAGATCTCTCAACTTCTCCTCAACTACCCTATCACTAATTATCTGAGCTAGAAATACATCACATCCCTCTTCCACCTACTTCCTCATTTTCAAACAAGACACACTTCCCAAATGGATAGTTCACTCATCACCTTTCACGGTCAACACTCAGCTTTTCAGCAAAATCTGAACCAACAACTATCAAGTTATGGTGAAGATTGGTTCAATCTCAAGCATCAACACTACGCACAACTAACCAATTTATGCCAAAAATCTATATCTATGAATCCCAACTTTATGAGCATCAAGTCGATATTAAACACTTACTTCCCTAAATTCAAGGAACACTCTCAGTATAGAACTAATACTAACAACCTTTCCATTGGTTAACTCCATATCATAGGTAGTTATTAATCTTACTAATTCTCCGTTGATAAAGCGACTGGATGTTTACATTTCTAAGGCTTCTATCTAATCTAAAATCAAACGACACATGGTAATAGGTAGTGTCAAATAAGAACATACCATTTACAACGTTCAGACCTTAAGTTTTGTCAGCATCACTCAAAACATAAGCTAGAGCGGCAGCATTCCTATCTTGTCGATTTCCTTTCCTTGGACAATTCCCTTGCTTGTGTCCTTCTACACCCCAGCGAAAACATATCACAACTCCAGAGGTACTAATTCCAGTAACTATTCCTCTTGTCCTACACTTAGCAGCTTTCGGACCAGGTTGTCCTAATTCTAGTTGCAAACGTAGAAAACTACCCACATGATATAAAGTACAACAAACACACTTGAATTTATCTTTTTGCTTCCAGACATAGTGGCAGCACGAATTCCCTTATTTCTTCCATAGTTTAAATACTAGTTTCGGTTCTGTCTTTGGTTATTGTTATTACAGTAGTCCTCACAATTCTGACCTTGATTCTGGTTGGACTGAGCAGATTCCCACTTTCTCTTATTGTTTTCAACAATTCTATCTTTCCTATCTTGCACTTTCACGTCCATTAAAGCACGCGCCATCTAAACAGCTTCATCGAAATATTTAGGTGTTGAAGAAGTAGTCTCATCCTTGATAGTACTAGGCAATCCTTTAATGTACTGCTTTATTGTCTTACGGTCATTCACAAAAGTATCACGACATAACAAACACAACATAGAAAACCTCCTAGTATATGCAGTAATATCATTGCTTCTTAACACTAAGTGCCTCAATTCGTATTCCAACTGCCCTAGTTCCTCCTCAGGGCAAAACCTAGCAGTCAATAGTCCTTTAGTCACGACCCATGTCCTACCATTAGCCACAACCAATCCTAAAGTAGTCACTTGGTTATTCTACCATCTTAGTGCACCATCCTGAAATGTAACAGCAACAAATTTCACCTTATTAGTTTCTGAACACCCACTAATCTCAAAAGTACTCTTTATCTTATCAATCCATCTATGTAATTCTAATGTACCACCAGTACCACAAAACTGAGTAGAACCGCACTAACATACGTACATTCTCTTGAAACTTGCAAAATAGCAGCAACACTCCCATCTGGATCAGCAGCATCTTCATTATTCTCAGCAGCATCATCATTATTCCCAGCAACATCATCATTATTTCCGGCAACATTAACTTCAGCACCATTATCTCCAGCACAACTAACTCCAGCATCTTGATTCCTTATAGCACGATCAGCTTCAAGTGCTCTAGCAATAGCTCGCTCGATCATAGTGTTCACAGTAGCAATTGTTAGCTTTAACGACATATTTCAAGAAACTTAGTCACGTGGTGATCCACTAATGACCGAAATATGATTCCCATACTCCTTCTTCTATCATCACAGAAGAAAGAAACATGATAAGTATACACGTCAAGATAAAAGAAGGATTTCTTTATCAGGACATCTCATGGATACTACATGCACGAACAACACAAACTACAATGATTCATCAACCAAAACTCAAAAGAGTTAATAAAAACACATCATAGATCATGAGGGTAATTCAGATTGAGTTGGGGATTCAACAGGTTAGTGGTAGTGTCTGTCACTACAATCATCTACCGAACAAACTTAAAAGATAATAAGTTTCATCACAATGCTACGACACAAGGTTTAAACAAGTTCGATCACAAAAAGAAAATAAGATACAAAGAAATCCATTACGCGATTAGTTCCTTAGACACCAGCTCCTCATCCTCCTTATCACTGTTGTCAACTTCATCACACTCGTCTATTTCCCCTTTCGCACTTCAAAGTCGAATCTCTATCATGATGGCAGCTCAATCTCAAAATTTAAATACTCGCCCCTACAAGGCAGATTAATCACCAGGCAAATCTCAGTACGACTTTCAACATTCCTAAGCTTCCAATCTTGACTCAGAATTGATCTCACATGAGACTCCCACTCACTCATCCTTTCAAACCTTACCTACTTCTCTTTAAACCTTTCAATTCAAGCACATAAATTCATCACAACCGAACTAAGACTAGCAATCTCATCCATCTTCCAAGTCCTAACAAACTCAAATCTCCACATACTAAATACAACCTTTGAAACAAGTTTTCATTCACATCAAACCTTGTAATCACACAAGTTTCAACCACGTACCTCTTATACATCAACCGATCAAACTTCCTCTTACCCAATAAAAGTCGCAAGAAATCATTTGTAAAATCGTTTATCATCTGGTCTACTGTCCTAGACCCTCGGCAGTATATAAGGTCATTATTTAAAATTATATACATATGCATTTCATAAAGAAAATTACGATAACAAGTACTTAGCGTACTTTCAACAACATCAATACATCATCAATACATCATCATAGTATTTACTTAATAAATACTCTAAAAATCATTTCAGTTTTAAGGGATACATCTAACTAGAAAACAATACAAAATAAATAATCTTACCGGAGCCTTGCGGAGAAGTTGCGTACTTTTGTAAAATATTTTCGACATCAAAGTTATAGTTTAGGACATTTTTCAAAATCGACCTAATTCGCTATAACTAAAAGCTCTTATTACCAATCTTTAACACCCCCAAATTACATGGCGCATCGGAAATACACATTTGGGTGCTAAACTCAAACTTTATTACACAAAACACTTTAAACGATCTCAAAATCGTACATTTGAAATGTAAAAGGATATAATTTAAACATTGTCTAAAACCTTCGATCCCAAGTAAAACAAGTTTAGAAATATCAGAGTAACATTTAGGTCCCCCAAATATCTCAACCAATCAACAAACATTTTTACCAAAGTACATGACCATACATTATAAATTTTATTGCAAAAGGGAAAGAAATCAGTTTTAGACCCAATCACCACAAAAGCAACCCGCAATCCTTCTCCAGCAAGCTCCGTCATTCATCAACTTCAATCACATGAAATAAATGCTTAAAATCATCAACACAACGGTTGAGCAAGTCTATAGGTATTCTAAATCATCATTTGAACACAAGAGAAAAGTCAATCATAATCATTTAATAGAATTGTTGATCATACAATCTATTATCCAGGCATTCTGGCTTATAGCAATAGCTATAGAATTGTATTAAGCTCATGACACCGACCCCTTAACTTAGTCACCCACGCCTAGAGCCGGCATGACTATATGAGCTCCATTACCCCTACTAGGGTGTCATTTACAAGTTATACCACATTCTTATTCTCGTAAATTATCGTTCCTAGAGGTTACTCAACGTAAAGCCCTGGTCTCAGATAGGGTCGTCAGCCCAATAGTACTATCATTTGAATAAGCGACTATTCCTAACTCACAACATCAAGTCAGAACATAGTTAACGGCTCATGAATTTAGGGACTTTTGCAACTTAGGTACTTATACAATTCAAAGCAATATTAGGCAACATAAGGCAACATTCGGGTCCAAACAATCAATCATGACTTGTGCTCATTTTATTTTCAAATAGCATGTATCCCCCTCGTGGGTTTTAAAATCATTCAAAACAAGTATAAAGCGAGGCTATATACTCATCTTGAGTAATAGCAGTAGCAAGACGACCTTCAACGATTGTTGATGCCCGATAAACACAAAAATCGCAACCTATCAAATAAGGCACGTTCATTAATAATAGACTTAAATATAACCCATAAATAATAACATCAAACTCAAAATCATAATATTACGACAAACCCGAAAGAAAACAATACAAGTGATACTATTACTTCCTTCTATATGTTTACTCTATTAGTCTATTCTTTCGATAAAAAAATCTGTCGGTACATACCAAATGTACGAGCTCATTTACCCCACTTAAATACGTCAAATATTTATGATACGAACTAGAGATCTCACTTACTATCTATAGAAAGTTCTCTTAAAAGCCATCAAAAGATTTTACTTTTAAAGTTCACTGTCCGACACATCTTTGAACTACAAAAACTAGACAGTTTTACGTCACCGACTCATACAACCATTTTGACCATTCTAAACAATTTCAATTACAAAACCAACACTTGAGTTTGAAAATAGACTCACAACCCTAGGTTTAGAACCTAACATCAGACCTTGACTCATTCCACAACTCATTCTATAGTCCGCGAGATTCGATCCAAATATCGACAACAACTTCGGATTGTGTCGATACTCGTCTCCCGGTACACGAATAATCAAACTATCATAACTTCTCGCTCGTTTGGAACTAGAAGCTCTACTTTATATCAAATCGAATCTAATCAAATTCTCTACAACCCTATCTTATTAGTTTAACCATTTTCATAACATAAGGCATCCAAAAACAGCCTTTTACCTACTGATCTAAAACACTTCTTTAAAAATCATACAAAATCAATTTTTCAACCCATTTTACTCAATCTCCTATGCCTAATATCATCCTAATATCATTCTAAACAAGTCATCTAACCTCTAACACCCTTGAATGATCATTCAAAAATTACCCACTCAAAAATTCAAACATGCAATACTCAAGATTTATTTATAACAATATTAACAACAGTTTTACTCCATAAAAATGAATCAAACAAGCATGGATCATATCAAAATTTAAAAACTTGTTGCATGTGTAAAAAATTATACCAAAATGATCCTAATCAAATATCCAAGATGGGATATTGATTAGTTTTTATAGATTTCAACTAGAAAATTGAAAATCATTGTGTTTTTGTTTGTGATGGTGGCGACAAAGACAAGAGAGAAAGAAAGAGAAGAATTTTCTTGCTAACTATGTGTTTTAAGTGAGAAAAAGTTAGGTATGGAGTTTATATATGGTGGGTGGAGGGACCTTTCTTGCCAATTTGTGATAGTTTTGGTCTAAAATGCAATAAAATAGTTTAAAAGGGTAGAAATGTAAATTATCAATTTTGAAAATATTTACGAGACTCGAGTTTCGTAAAAAAAATACTTCTCAAAATATGATAATAATATAGTCCCGGTACGACTTAATACGTAATTAAAAACAAAAACGTCAAAAATATAAACATCGAAACAACAAACAATAAAACATAAAATCTCGGGCATCCGTCGATATCGTGATCAATAATAATCCTCGCTATTAGTAAAAAGGTAAAAATAAGACCTCCAACATCGGTTTTAAATTAAACCAACAACCTTCATAGCATTCAAGCTCATTGAAAATTTCAAAATTATTCGTAAAATAATATTAAATAATGACCCCGGGTTCGGGTTATCACATTTTAATACAAGCTCATCACCGAAAAAATTTAATTACTCGTTGCGAGGATAAGTTATCATTAAAGATAAGCTTTCCTAAATATGAAGTCCCAGTTACAGTCTGATATTTAACTGTAAGTCATTGTGCATGAGCTTAAAAACTTTAAATGTTTTTAGTATAAGCTCATACCCGAGAAAATTTAATTTCCCTATAAACTTTCCTTTCTTTGAAGTCCGGGGCATAATCTGAAATGTGATTATACACCATTTTACACGAGCTTAAAACCTTGGAATAGTTTTAATGTAAGCTCGTGTCCGAGAAAATTTAATTTCTCGTTAATGAGGATAAGTTCATCATCGGCGATAAACTTTCCTCTATTTGAAGTGTGGGTTACAATTTGTCATGTAACTGCAAGTCGTTGTGCATGAGCTTAAAAACTTCGAATGTTTTTAATATTAGCTCATGCCCGAGAAAAATTAATTTTTCGTTGTGAGGATAAGTTTATCATCGGCGATAAACTTTCCTTTATTTGAAGATCGGGTCATCGTCTGATATTTAACGATGATCCAAATTGTGAGTTTAACTGCAAAACCCCTGAGACACTTGATTCGTAGATATCAGCTTCTTTAGCAACCAAACTCTAAGAGTGTCCTTAGCAGAATGGTATAAAGCGACTGGACCGCTTTGCTGAACGTTGACATTTGTACCTGCATTCTCATTAGGAGTTTGTATGCTTTGATATGGGTTAGTGATATCTATTTTAGAACCATGCGGGGGTTCACAGTTGTCTTTTCTTGTGCCAGAGGCAACCTGAGGAGATGGGTCACTAGGCTTAAGTGACTGATCATCCGTTTGAGTTTCCTCCCTAGTATACTTGGTAGAATTGGAGACGATCCTAGTTAAAGGGCACTCGTTTCCTACAAAAGTGAAAGTTCTACCAGTGGGGCGCCCATTTTACCAATGGGTTTGATTTTAGCTACCCACTGGGATTTAACTCTAGGGCGGGAGTTCACCTCATTAAAGAATATCTTAACACAAGAGTCATGATTTGCCTTAAAGACCTATTTCCTACATGATTTACAAGTAGTATATTTAATGTCCGAGTAAGACCTAGAATTCCTAGATGATTGATTGATTCTCCTAGGATATGACATGCTATGGTTAGCAGTGTTGGGTATCTAGAAGGCATTTGACTATGTTTGAAATTCTTATCTCTTACTTGTGTCTTTTGAATAGCTTCCCTTAGACCAAATTTGTGGTGAACGTCATTTGAACTAGTTCGAGACGTATTCTTTGGACTATGTCTAGGGAGACTAGAGGCAATCATGTAATTGGGTCTTGCAAAAGCAGTTTTAGTCACATTGGCCCTAGTTGGTGGAGTGACTGGTCTAGAGAGATGAACCATATCAACTTGGGAGGCAAACCACGGTCTCGAGGATTTTGGTCGCTCGGATCTAAATGCAGTTGGTTGGCTAACCGACTGATTTTAAGGCGGTTTCCCCAAGATTGATGGTTTTTCAAGCTTAGTGTCCACACTAGTTTCTTTAGTTTTCCTCAACTCGTTTTTCAGAGCCGTTATTGCAATTTGAGCCTTTCAAGTCTCATTCTCTTTGAGCAATTTATCTTGGGATGCCAATTTAGATTCTAGCAACTTAATTTGTTTTAAAAGATTATCCTTTTTAGCTTTAGAATCTATAACTTTTTTATCCAATTTTCGTTCAAGAACAACGTTTAATTTTTCAAGTTTTTCAAAATATGTTTCAAATTTGTTCGTTTTCTTCAAAAATTCAAGTTTGGCATCCTCAAGATCTTTAGATTGCTGAGCTACAATCATTTCGAGCTCTTTAACCTTGGAATCAGAATCAATTAACGAAGAAGTCACAAAACATTTATCATGATGTACTATAGCATTCTGAACAATCTCTCCCCGATTTTGACTCACATCGGATGAATCTGAAGTGGTAAAACTATCACCCTTTTCCATCCCATGTTTGTCATAATTAGGTTCGGAATGCTCAACATGCGGTAGTTCATCGGCATAGACATCATATACCACATTTTGTTGTACCGTATTTGTAGGCTCTTCGTCATATACAGGTATGGTGTCATCATGGGAGGTGTCTATATCATTCCCTGACATGCTGCTTGTATCATGCTTTCCTCCCGATTCCATGCTCTTGTAATCTTTAGGCTCCAAGTTGTCAACCGTATGACCATTCTCCTCTTGCATCTGCATCGTATATTCTTGCACTCTATTATCATACGCTTGCTGAAGTCGGGATCTTTCATAAATTAAAGACGAGACCAGTGTCATGAATTCAAACAGTGTACCACGAAAATCTTGAACCTCGGTATGTGAGTATCAAAAAAATAACTGGCATATCCGTGAATTATCAGACTTAGCGATGTTTAATTGGAAGAAGTGCGTAAGTTGGGTCACGAGAGCTTTATATGCAGATTCTAATGCAGAGTGATTAAAGTCTTCTTTGTGAAGTTACTCAGCTAGTTGGTTCAAGTTGAGGAATATTTCGATGAATATGTTACGATCTTGACCGAAGAGTGTCACAAATTCGCTTCCTCATTGAATCCATGAAAGGGTTACAAGATGAGACTGAAGTAGTCAAAATAACGTTATACCACTTTCTCTAGCTGTGTTTTACTTTAGATGCAATTCTCCCTCTTGAGATGTCGAATTCAACGATTCCATTGAAATTCGATGGAAAATGAAGATAAGGATTACTTACCGATCGATCAATGAAAGAAAGTAATTGTGTTTGTTGTCGTGTGTAGAAGTCGAGAAATAATGTTGAAATCCCCTAAAGGTGTGTTCTCGAGAAACCGAAAATTCCAAGGCAAACAAAAACTGACGATTAAAAATTTTCAAAAGCACGTTTTTGAAAAAAAATCTTGAAATATGTGCAAAATTTGTCGCAATATCTCAGAACTTGTCGCAATAGCACAAAACTGTCGCAATGACACAAACCTGTCGCAATAGCACAAACCTTATCGCAATACAACTCTATCGCAATAACATCTGTCGCAATCAACACATCTGTCGCAATGCTAATCTATCGCAATACCACCTGTCGCAATAAAAATCTATCGCAATGTTGTCGCAATATCACAGAAACCTGTCGCAATAAAAGATTTATCGCAATGTTGTCGCAATATCACAAAACCCTGTCGCAATACCTCAAACAGGTTCTATCGCAATACCTCAAATTATGTATCGCAATACCACAAATTGGTTCTATCACAATACCTCAAATTATGTCTATCGCAATACCTCAAATTGGTTCTATCGTAATACCGCAAATCAGTTCTATCACAATACCTGAAACCAGAATCTGTCGCAATACCACCAAGGATTTTTATCGCAATGTTGGTCGCAATACCAATCGCAATATGAAAACCCTAGGCATTGCGACAGAAAAAGTGCAATTCTGTCACAATAGTACACAAAAGTATTCCAACTAGCACTTTTCTCGGATCAAACACACCCAATCCGAGATTTTAAGCCAAAAAATGATCCAAACACCCAAAAATTTTGTGTTTTTAGTCAAAGTAAATATACCAATCTCTACCACAATTATGTAGATGATTTGTATCAAGAAAAAAACCATAAAAAACACAAAAAAAATTTGGATCGAATGGTTTAGATCAAAATAGGCACGAAAATCAAGAACACAAACACAAGAACAATACAATCATCCCGTGGCTCTTAGTACCATTTGTAGGTTCACGTAATCCTTGTATAGTCTATGTGTTATAATGATCTAAAGAGAGGGAGAGAGATTGAAGATCTTAGAGAGAGAAAGTTAGAGAGATAAATGAGAGGATTAGAGAAAAGATGTATGATTGATAGTAATGAGAACCAACAACCCCTTCTAACATGCTAGGAGGGGGTATATATAACCCACCCTACATATGGGCTTTATGGGTTATAATATTACATATTAGATCACGAGCCCATACTACGTATATATCGCTAGAGTGACCGATCCTTCCTAAATACGTAAAAACGTATTTCTAACAAGCCCTAATCTTAGCTAGGACCAATCTACACCAATATACTTTAAGGCCTAAGTATTAACCATAATACATACACAACTTCCAAATATACACAACTATTTGGATCTTCACAATGACACAAGAATGAAATAAAGTTTTGATATTTAATGGATCTTGAGGTAAACACAACACTTCAAGGATGAAAGTGTTCTTCTCTTTGCACTTGAGAGGATGAGATAGGACAGAAAGATTCACTTCTAAACAAGTAATGATCAACCAAGTAACCAAGGATTTGGGTGATTTAAGAAGGTGGATTGAATTGGGAAATATGTGTGCAAAAGAGGTGAAATGAAAATTTGGAAATGGTCCACTATTTATAAGGCAAGAGCCCAACGGTCATATCTGAGCGTGGTTCTTTAAATAGGCCCGCGGTTCCTTATCAATAAGGAACCACACCCCTATGTTTTGAACCATGGTTCTAGACTACGCTCCTTTTTGTCTTTTAGTGGTGAAGTTCCAACTGGTACAGTTTTTACCCTCAAAGGATATTCTTAAACCAAATGGAATATGCCATATTTAAATTTTCGATTTATGTTTTTTAATAAAACATTTTCTTAAAAAATAAAGTTTATTAAAAACTTTTGTCACTCTTAATAAAAAGTGAGTTTTAAGAAAAAATAAATCCTTAATCACTTAGTTAGGTTGAGAACTTGTTTATTCATACCTTAAGTGATAATGGTGAAATGAAAAATACTTGAACTCAAGAATTCGATTTTCGTGGTTTTTGTAAATGCTTGTTTTCATATATTATGGTAATCAAAACAAAGCGAGACCAAAAAATGCAAGTAACGTTTTTATACATCATTGCATTAACAGGTTCTTTTCCTGTCGATTGCTTAATAGATCGAATATTCCGCATCTAGTTAACCAGGTTGTAGTCGATTAACACTACACTTACAAATCAATGACATGTTTATCGAGTTCCCATCTCATTCTTCATTCTATCTTTTTAGAACTGAATTGTTCCAATGTGTTTAACGCCACCTGACTTTAAGAAGGAAAACTTGTTTGGAGTCAATTATCGTTAAATCTAAGACCGGATATATTACATGATACAGACTTCTTATTTTTGGGTATATGCACGAGTGTCTTAATCATACGTCCTTATACGCCCATCAAATGTTATTGAGATCATTTTCGCTTTAACATTAGCTTAGGTACTTTTTTCAACACTCACAATATCTATCTTTGACATTATATACATTTTAATTAGATGTAGTGTGTTTGGTTCAAATTGTTAAGGGACAAGAAATGACAATGATAATGTTCAATGAAGGTTGGTTACCTATAACGCAATGAGTTATAATTTACTTATAAATAATCGATCATTTTTTATAATTTAAAAAGAATGAACCGTGTAAGGCTTTATCATAAGAGCACAAGGTACAAAGGTAAATCACAGGGTGACTTTATAGCAAAAAGTAAGGTCACATGGACTTTTGCCTATAACTGAGAAGGTATGACTTAATCAAAAAACATCTTCCATCATTCATCAAGTTATAAGACACCATTTAGGTCTTATTTTATTTCTTCGATTTTGAATAACATACAAATTAAATGAAACTAAGTTTTCATTAATAAAACAACAAGCATAAAAATGTTTCCAAAAATTAAAAAAACATGAAGAATAAAATAACTAAACCAGTTTTGATTTCGATATTATTTCGCGTTTGACCTCCTTAATAACAACTCACATCTATTGTATAGTTGGATCCTGATGAGACTGCAATTATACATAGTCTCATTGTTCTTTTCGGGCATAAAATGCTAAAAAATGTCATAATATACCAGAAAATATGCTTGTGTTTGTTCATTGTGTATTTTAGGTACAAATATCGTTAGTTCAACAAAAGATCAAAAGAATCAAGAAAAAACAAACACGGGAAATGAAGCCGCACAAAGAACCGGACCCGAGCAATGAATTTCTAAAGAAGTCCATGAGGTTTGAAGATTGTCAAGAATGATCCCTCATCTTTTGAAGACTTGTCACTTTTGACCCTAGTAAAACTCTAAAATTACAGGTTTGGTCCTTAAGTTTCAAGAATTTCCATAGTTAGCCCTTGAAGATCAAAAAAAATTACAAGTGTAGTCCTTATTTCATGTTGATAAAATTACAAGGGTGCATTTTTCAAATTGGTCAAACTTGTTATAAAGGGAATGAGCCAAAAATCTGCCATAAACTTGTTATAGAGTTATTTTGGAAATACAGGGGGAAAAGTTGACAAAGTTCATACCCTAACCCATTATAAACCCGTATCTATTCCATCCACCAAGCCCAATAACCTGACCCCTTTACCATATCCTGTTACCCGAGTTAGTAATTAATAACAGTTCAAACAATTATTAATTATTATACCTAAACGCACCAAACACCCACTAACCCCTAATTTTAAATCGAAATCCACCATGTTCATCATTCATAATCCCCAAGAACCCTAATCCTAATTTTTTTCTAAACCTAAAATTAAACCAAACCCCAATCCAGATACATAATTAACGGTGTGTTTATCAAAACCCTACCATCAAAATGGTCCCCCCTTTACCCATGTGTTCGCCCCGTACCTCCTTTGACCCATACTTTGGCTACAAAACAAATTTTTGGCAGAAGATCAACGATCCACAGTGTTTTGGTGTTCCCTAAGTCTTTTTCAAAGGGTGAGATGCATTCATAAACAACTCAATAATATCAGGTTCCACATGGTAGGTTTTGACTGATTTTTCAAACAAGATTCAAAGGGCAAAACTAGTAGTTAGATACTAGGGTTTTTATGTAATCTTTACTGCTTACTAGAATATACCATGTTCTTGTATAAAAGGGGTCGACCTGTGACCCCTTCACTTGGTTCCAACCTTGTAATTTTTTAAATTTTATTAAATAGCTAAAGTTAATCTTTCTAAACTTGCAATTGTTGTGTTCCCATTTATTTTATGTTTTTGTAGTGTAACCTTTAATATTTCTACAAGTTATTTAGTTTTTATCAAAGTTAAGTTTTTGTTCAAACTTTCTTTTGGCAAAAACAATTTTGAGATCTATTGGCTATAAGCTGTTAATAAGCCTAAAGTTGACAACTGTAGCTTATTAACTAAGGTTATAACCTGTGTTATTCATTTTGTTCACGTCCCTTTTTTGGTTTAATGGTTTTGAAGTTTCAAGGTTTTTCAAGAAAAAATCTATTTTGAGTCTTAATCTTGGCTCACTGTTCATAAGCTAGTTCAAAAGCTCTATATGATAAATAGCTTTTGAACCAACCTATGGGCTTGTATTTGTTGGGTTTTAAGTGTGTGCAAGTTCACAAGGGTTTATTTACTCCTTCCTTCATTTTATCTTGGTTTGGGGCTGTTGTAGCCTCATCAACAAACCAATCCTTCTCTTTTGCATAAGCAGCCCTCATAACTCCTTCATTTTAGGAAGCTTGTGGTGGTTAAAGTCTGGTGTATCCTTGGCTTGAACAAATCCAAAGGTGGTAACCCTTTTTCCTTCATTTTTTGCTAACTGATTTTAGGCCTATTGTGCACTTCCATGTTTAGGATGTAGTTTTTAGTGTTAGACGGTTCACTTGAGTTTGTTTCATGTATTGAACTGGATAAGTTTGGTTTAATAAGTAATTTCATTGTTAATGTTCATAACAGCCTATATTAAGGGGTGTTTAGGTGATAGGGTTTAAAATCTTTTAGGTGACAACAATAAGCCCCCATTTACTTGGACATGGTTCTTTTTATCTGATGTTTGAAGTTTGAGTATGGTTTAGTTGTAAGTGTAATACAAAAAGGTTTGCAAGTTCGAGAAATTTTGGTATAATCTACATAGTATAATCAGTGGGATTTTTATGATTTGAATTTGTGTTTTATGATCAGAAGTTTGGAAATCTGTTAGGAAGTAGGGTCATCCAAGTTTGTATGTTAGTGGTTAAAAACATGGTAGTTTATTTTGGCTTGTAGGGCTTACTGAAATTCATCTAGTGGTCAAACATATCAGCAAGTATCCCATTTTTCTGCAAGTTCGTGTTTTGTTAAATGTTCATAGGATTTAGGTGTCGAGTTGTGTTTGTTTGTGCTGAATTTATGTTTGTATAGACTCCCCACAACTCATTGGTTGTGCGGGTGCCATCTGTGCCCAAGAAAAGCAAAAAAAAAAGCTTAAACAAACACTAACAGCCCTTTGTTAAGTTCTTGTGCATTTTTGCACTGTCTAGCTTATTTTCAACTTTTTTTTAGCTTTTATCATTTTTCCCAAGTACTTTTAGGTATTTTAGAATTTTCAGAAAAGGTTTTACATTTTTCCAATATTATTTTATTTTTTATGATTTTTTTAATTTTAAAACAGTTTTTAGCCATTTAAAAATAGAAAAATAGTTTTAAAATTTTTTGAAAAATACTTTTTAGTTATAGAATAATATAAGTGAGGTTTACATTTAATAAAAAAATTTATTTGTACTTTTTGTTAGTTATTTTTAATTTTAGGGCTTTAATTAGCATTTAAAATTAAATAATAATTTAATAATAAGTTTTCAAAAAGTTTTATTGAATTTTTATCCTTATTTATATTATTTAGGATTTAATTGTGATTTTTAATAATTTTTTAGTTTAAAATTTTATTTTTGTCACGTTTTTACGTTTTACGTTAATTTTACGTTGTAGTTTAATTCGTAGCGTAACCGTTCTTCACTTTTCAACCTTTTCCCTCTAAAACACGTACTAATCCAAACCACGTAATAATTATTTTGGCACATAACACAATCCCACGAGAGGAACGAACTCATTTTTCGAATTTTACGTTTTTCCTAAAGCGTAATATTTAATACTTCAACGTTAGTTACTTTTGCTTGTTTTTCCTCAAATAAGTAAGAAGACTAATTTTATTACATCAGAGCCATCCCTTCGGTGTTTTTTACAATCATCTTCATGTCCTCGTTCCTTATTGGCGTGTTGATTAGTTGCACCATCTCCTTAGCCTCATTTCTTATTTC
Organism: Glebionis coronaria; assembly: GCA_025667525.1. Taxonomy (NCBI): domain Eukaryota; kingdom Viridiplantae; phylum Streptophyta; class Magnoliopsida; order Asterales; family Asteraceae; genus Glebionis; species Glebionis coronaria. The sequence goes on along the minus strand of CM046875.1, from coordinate 569,272,140 downwards.
ATACATATTCGCCACACGGTCTAAAGCGAGTTGTTGTTCCAACATTTTTTGAAACATTTCTTGAAAAGAAAAAGTGGTAGACTAGTTTGAAGATCGCTGAATTCTTTACTTAGGTTCTTTTTTGGGTGGACGTAGCAAAGCTTCATTTCCAGATAGCTCGGAGTCGTCTCTCCTTGGCCCTCTTTTGGTTGTTCTTACATGTGTCGGATCACGAATTTAACCATTTATGTTTGTCTTTCGAAAAATTACAAACTTTTACGTGAGGAAAAGTTTTCCCTTCATTGTCATAACACAAGTCTTTAACGTGCGTCTTAAATTCTATGGTTGGTACGCGTTATGTTTTTTCATGACAATTTTATTAAAAAAAAACAACTCAAGAAAGAAGCTAGAAGACGGATTACAAATTAACAAGACTAAGGTATTTTATCTAATTTATCAAGTTAAAACTGGATTTACAATGATTAGCACACCAAGTATAAGAATAAGAAACAATATCATCAAAAATATTCTCCTTTCTAGGAGTAATTGAGCCGAATAGAAGTTGATTTCGAAAGCTCCAAATATTCCACCACATAACGAAAAAATGCACTCTAGCATATTCTTCTCCTTGATATTTAAGAGAAGACACGTAAACCAAAGAAGCCACGCTTCATATGATTGAAAATCTGGAGACGAGAAACCCTACCATCTTCTAACCTTACATAATATATCATGCGCCAAAGAGCAAGAAAATAGAAGCTTTACCACTGATTCGACTCCCGCTTCACAATTAGAACACGAAATAGAATGAATGTCTATGTCCATCCAAGACATATTAAATCTAGTAGGATGCTTACCGTTTTGAATTTTCCAAGCGAAAATGTTAATTTAATTGGGATCTCCTTTACATAAAAGTCACCATTATTTGTTAGAGACCATAACCATCGATCGTTTACTTAGGCCAATTGTATTAACTCCATGTGATGACCCATCTCCTCATATTGCTCGGCCTCTAGACCTCCCCTTGGCACACGAGGATAAGAGGAAACAATGGAGTTATACCTTAATTTGTTTGCTATAGAAATTTTCTTACACGTCTCTAAAGCGTATAATCTTGGAAATTGACACTTTAAAGGCGAATCACCCATCCAAGTATCTTCCTAAAATAGAGTGCCTTCACCATTTCTCACCTTCTTAATACAATGACTCAACAAGTCTGTACCTTTAGATATAAGGAAATTAACTTCTTTAATAATGTCTAACCAAAGAGATTTTCGAGAGACTTTTCTATGGCAATCAAGAGATCCACGAATACAATAAAATGTAAGTTTATGGACTTATATTTAATAGTCTTGTGATAGAATCGAACTCAAGAGTACGGGATTGCACATAATACGTAAAGAGATAATTTATTTAATAAATATATTTATTGTATTTATTAATTTATTTAATAAATATATATTTATGTATTTATTAAGTTAAACCGAGACATAACTTTAACGATCGTTAAATAATTAAGAGTTAAGTATTAATGAGCGTTGTGGAATAAATAGAAAGAGAAATTAATAGAAAGAAGAATGGAAGGTTCCGGAACACCCCAAAGGGGCCATTGGGTCGTCGACCATAGAGGAGAAAAAGGAAGGGGAAAACTTTCCTTTTATTTGTTTATGGATACAAGTCTATGCCTATATAAACAACCCCTCACCTCCATAATTCTTCACCCCATTATTCTCTCTTTCTCTCCTCCTGCGATCAACAAACCAAACACACCTTAGGGTTTCATTTGGTTTGTGTGATTTGATTGGTTTATCTATTACAATCAACTTCAAAGGAAAAACACCTTTTTAGGGTTCCTTTTATCCTTTGGTTTTGGATTAGCAATAATCTAGTCCTAGCCCCTCTCTAGGGTTGTTGGGTTGATTTTCCACTTGATGTTGATGCTTGGTTTACACGTGCTAAAATCACGGTTAGCTCGTTGTATTACGTGTGTACAAGAACGTAATATAGTCTTACTTTAGACTATATCTTGGTGGTGTTCATTGTAAACCCTAATTGGTGATTCGTTGTTGATCTTGTGGATCTTCGCTAGGATAAAGGTATGGAACCCTAATTCGATTAATTATAATTGTGTTATTATTATGATCTTTTTAAATCGCTTCCGCTATATGTGCTTTGACCTCGTTAAGGGTTTTATATATAATTGTATGATGTTAATAAACCTTCAGTGGTATCAGAGCCGTTTTAACATGTTATAATTATCGAAAATCTAAAGTTTTTTAACTATAAATTGTTTTGAGTTTAAACTACATGTTTTTAGGTTTTCATAAAATTAGGGTTTTGTTTTTTTAAAAAAATTAGGTTTTTTTTTGCCGAATTTTTTAATTAAAAAAGGAATTGTTTTGAAACCCTAAATTACATGTGGGATGATTTTAAATTAAATTTTGTTATGTCATGTATGGTTACGATCCGTAGAGATTTAATTGTTAAGATTTGTGGGGAGTCCATGATAACGTGCATGTTTTCATGGATCGTAAAATTATATGTTTATATGATTTTATGTTCTACTCGCTTAATTTGATTCAATAAACCTAGAATTAGGGAAGACTTTCATATAAATATAAAGACCTAGATTTGATGATTATTGAATAAATCTTATGCATGCGGCTATTTGATTTATTTGTTGCACATATAAATTGTTATTATGTGTTTATGATTTAGTTTTTTTTTACTCGTTTATATTAAAATTGTTGAATTGTTGTAAACAAGGGTTTTTATGAAAAGAAATAATATGGACTAAATCATATTAAAAATAATGATTTGTTAGAGATTTAAATTACATAAGATTAAGTTGATTTGAATTGAAATAATAATCTAACGGCCTACTTCTTTTGACAAACTATAAAGTGGGTGTAACGCACCGCTGGTCATGTACCCGGTTAAGGAAGGAGGTGCTATGCCATTAGTCGCTGACCAGATTCCTGGCTCGCCTGTGCGTTAAATTGAAATTACCTACGATTATTAATTAAATTATACCTTAAGGTTGATTTACCGCAAATTCACATCTGAAACATAATGAATAAGGGTATTTCTTTGTGCTTTAGCCGAGTTCTAGAAAAAGTACGTTGTGAATAGTTGTGGGTAAATTCTTTAATTGGTTTAACCAATACTGCAACATAATTTATATGGAAATTTAGTCTCGTGAAAAAGTTTACTAAATGTTCTATTAAACTTATTCTTTGGAATTGTATGCATACTTCTCCATACATTGATTTTGACATTGCTCCTAATTGACGAACACTTGAAATTACTTCGTCATCAAATGAGATGTTTGGGTGATGTTGTGATGGAGAGAAAATCATTTGTAGAATGGGAATTCGTATGATGGTTTTACGTTACTCAGATTAGACGGCTTAATTAAGTTACTCAGTGAGATCTGGAAACTTAATGCATTAAGAAGGGATGAAACATGTTTACAATGCAAAAAAAATTTTTGGCAATGTAAATCCCTTAAATATCTAGAAATTGAAAATTGTTTGTCAATTGAATTGTTCGACAAGTCGCTATGTTGAGTACATTCATTACTAGCAGATCAACTGATGTAATGGATTATGTCAATATAGTTCTAGGATTCAAGGAAAATACTATGGTTTATATACCAGGGTAATTTTATTTTCTTGAAAGTATTTTGTTATCGAAAATACTAAGATTGAATTTTGTAAATTCTTTTACAATGTATTAATGCAACGTTACACCGTAAACGTGGTTTACTCATTCATTTATTGATCTACAAACCATATGGTAGAGGATAGAGTCAGTTTACAATGAAATGATAAACCTAAACTCTTTTCCATGAGTGAAGAAGGAGTATAAGGATTTTAGAAATGTCTTATTCTAAATACATAACTCATAACAAACTTTAATGGTTAAGAAAGTGAATATTTTGAGTTATTACATTTTAAGAATGGTTACCGCTAATTGGTGTAAAGGCAAACTAGCATATTTTATCTAATAGTTGTGCTTTCACTAACTATATGCACTACATACTATTGTGGGGTTGGTAGACCTATTTAAGGAAGAAATTGCATGCCAAGTTTTTCAAGTTAAAATTAATTGATGGATAAATCATCATTTACGAGGTAGAATACACTCTTAAACACTACAAGTAAATTGTTACGAATGTGTAAGTAATTGTTACGAATGTGTTTTTCAAAAGTGTAAGAAAGTAAACACTACAAGTAAATTGTTACGAAGGTGTAAGTAATTGTTACGAATGTGTTTTTCAAAAGTAAACACAACACAAATTATTTTCACCGATTATGAAACATTTTCAATGTTGTCAAATTCAGTGGGAGAATTGTGTTGTATTACTGAATTCGAGGTTATTTAACATTCTGTTATTCAGTGGGAGTTACAAGCTTTGTTGTGTTGCTAATAACCCATGTTATCTTTACTAAACTAAGATAATTACTTTTGAAATTTTGACACTAATATCTTCAAGGATAGTTATGCACTAATTCTTGTTGATTAAGAGGTCTTACATCTACTTGTAAAAGATAGTATATTTGACACAATCATATGATGTATAGACAAACGTTAGACGTGATGTTTATCTAATATATACGAGGTTGTTCCATGCACAAGTGGGAGAAATGGATATTGTGTGCAAGAAACAACTCATAAAGATATGATTTAAAGGATTATCTTGACTTCAATATAAGAGACTAACAATCTAATTAATAATTAGATGAAAGTTAGATCATGTGTCAATATGATTATTAAAGACTACTTAAAAGTATATATATATATCATTCACATTAAGAAACACTTGTGGTTTTGTTTTAGTCATGTGAGAGCTTGGACTAAATTGTAAACACAAGGATTAAATATCCACATGTCGTGAGATCGGGCATGGATTGTTTGGGGTTTCTTAAAAATGGATAATTCCTAGAATGACATAAATACATAGAGTAATCTTATACTACTAAACTAAGATATTTGTGTATTCTTGGAATGACATAAATAGAAATAGTAGTGGATTAACTTGAAAAGATTAATGAAACCTAGTGGTGTTCATGTTTACTTTAGTTATACATGTTTATGATTTATTGTATTAAGTCACAAACATAAAGTCTTGAAAGACGTATAATATAAAGCAAGACGTTAATGTATTCTCTTTTCGTTAAGACATATACATGAAGTCATTTTCAAATGACTTAAAACATATGATGGAATTATAACTTTTATGTTTTAAAGACATGAAAATGAAGTGACTTTATATTAAAAGTACTTGAGTTATAAAGCATGCAAAATGGTTAGGAAATCTATATTACCATTAAGATGATTTAGTTGGTATATAGATAAACCGTAAGATATATATTTATCTTAATATTGTTAAGATTGGCTTACAATATTTCCCTAAATGAAATACATCATTGTTATGATATGTTCATTAGGAGAATCAAACTCTCAATATGATGGTGATTTTGATTCAAGATAAATATATCTTCCTTTCTTCAAAAAGATATCAAGGTTAGAAAGTTGAGTATGACTTGAGCTAAGAAGATTAATAAGATACCATTATATATGGAGTGTGATGAATCACATTATGTCTTAAATGAAGTTCGGATTTGCTAAACTACTTATGAAGTGGGTTGTTAGAAAATAAAGAGATAGGAACTATCATTGTATTATGTAAAGTCCCAAAAATATATAACATTGGAGTGTTGATCTATTTGCTATGTATTTAAAGATTAACTTTAAGTTACTAAAAGCTAGTGGGAGTTTTGATCTTGAAAGATAAAATTAAAAAATGCATAATCTTCTTAAATACACTAGTAATTATCATGAGGTTGGCGTGTTAATGCTAACCCTCAAGATAAAGGAATTTAAGTCATAGGTCCGCAAGGATATCTCGGATATACGAGTAATATGCTGAGATTTAGGAGTTACAAATAATTGTTATGATGTATTACCAAATATTGACTTGGGTAAACTACTCATACTATGAATGTTATAGATGTTGCCGAAACAAGATAATCAATTTTAGATTTGGTTTATCTTAAATAGTTTGACTAGAAATTAAAGGTAAATTTCGTCAAAGAAAGGTTGAAACGGCCATTGTGGTGGTTTAAAATCCTAGTGTGAAAATTATATGGAAAAGATTGTACACATATTTAATGTATGTATTATGGATAGATCATTAATTGTGATTGAGTTCCTAAATGCATTAAATATATAAAGATTTTTGTGGTCATATTTTAATTGACAAGCTGAATATATATGAATTCTTTCTTGAATGACTACTTGAGCACGGACTTAAATAATCGAAAGGAGTTTATTAATTCAAATAAATCTTTGGACAAGTACAAATTGCAATTATTCATGAATGAATAAATGCATACATCTAGGAAATTATTCTTATGATTAATTTGAAATCAAGATTGGATTTAAATTTGAATAAGATAATTTCTGAGTATTCCTAAAAGCTAGTGGGAGTATTATGATTATTTTCTTAAATTATATGTGTCGAATAGACATATAAGAAAGTAAATTTGTAAAACCCGCATTAAAAACCTATGAACAGTACACGTGAACAGTAACTTACGAAAACGTGGTAAAATTTAAACTTTCCATTTATAATATTAATACACGTGTCACGACAATAAATAACGAACAATCATGAATATTATAAATGTGACACGATCACGAATACCAAAATCACGAATAATAAATCACGAACACACACATTAATAAATTAACACATGAAAAGTTACGGGTTTACCCCGTGGGCTCCCTTGGTGCCGCAGCTACAAAAGAAAGAAGGAAGGCATGGGCTTTGGCCCATGACCCAAATTAAATATATGTTAAGAAAAACTCCAGGAAACCTTTTCATAATTCTAGGTTCAACAAAAAGTTGCTCCCTGCCTCCTTCTTGCTCTTGCCGCCGGCCACATTAAACCACAATGAAGATTCGGACAATTTTGATCTTTGATTTTGGAGTCTACGTGTTCATGATCCTTAATTTTTTTTTCTTTCCACGTGTCGGTAATCATAACACTTCCTTTTTCTTTTAAAATTTCTTATGATTTCATGTTATTAAATTTAATTAATCAACAAAACAAGTAAATAAAACAAGGAGATTAATTAAATCATGTTATAAGGGGGTGTTTGGCGTTGGTGTTGTTCGGCCGAGACAACCGAGACCCCAAGGGGGTGCTCGGCTTGTCTTCATCACCACCACCGAGACGACAAGGGGTCTCGGCTGGGCTTGGGTGTGGCTCGGACGCAGCAAGAACCCCGACCAAAGGGTCGGGGTGTGTGTTTGTGTTCGGTTTTTTTGTGAACCGAGACACCATCGAGACCCGTAAGGGTGCTCGGTTGGTTTTGTTTATTCGGACCCGAGACAAAAGGGAACCCGACTTCGAGTCGGGGTATATTTACATGTTAGTTGTTTAAGTAGTGTCAACCGAGATTCTTTTCAAGGACTCGGTGGTACTTGTTTATAGCTTATTTGATTCGGCTTATATTAAAAACACGGGCTCAGGATTCGGGTTATTATAAGAACTAATTTATAAATCATGTCCTATTAAAATTTAGGTTAATTAATTTATTAAAATTAATTTATGTATAACCTAAGGTAATTTATACTTAGTTATTTTAATTAAACATGTATTTTAATTAAAATCATATAACATATAGTTTAATTAAATTAACCAGTTATTTAATTAACCAACTATAACCATGACTTGTATTGTACTAATTTAACTTCACTTATTATTTATAATTCAGCTTAATTCTAATTATGGAAACTTGCTATTTTTTGGGAACTTTCTATTTTTGGAAACTTTCTATTTTTTGGAACTTTCTATTTTTGGAAACTTAATATTTATGGAAACTGCTATTTTTAGAAAGTTACTTAGTACTACAGTACAAGTATTATAATACACTAATACATGAATAATACACAATAGAACATCAAAATAACTACATAATACACAATAAACGGTAAAACATGACAAAATACGTATAACAAGCTAATAACACACGGAACCAGTAAAACACATGTAATTCAGACAACTCATACACGTCCATATTTCTTATGTAGTGTTATCCGTCAAGGCGGATTAGTCTTCATCGTTTCACTTAGCTTCTACTGGACATAAGGTACGGAATTCCCGTCTTTCAGTAAGGACAATCTCTTCCTTCATTAGGATTTCCCGTATGCAGCCAACGGTTTTCCCCAGTAGTTATAGATAAAATGCTTATGTTTTATTAGTTAACTTAGCCATATACATGCATGACCAGTTCACCTAGTTATGGAGGTACCATAACCATAACACTGGAGGCACCAGTGTTATGACTTCCCCACGGCGGAGTGATTGTTCGTGGCGTCCCTTTTCAGTTATTTGGCCATTATATTATTATATTCTCATGTGGGGCGTATGGGTGCATCCTAGTTACATGTTTCAGTTAGGATTTTCATGGTGAATGTGGTGTGTGCCTTACATCCTTCACAAGGAGCTGATCCCTCCTACCCATTGACCAGTTAATTATAGGCAACCCCTCTAATTGTATGATGAGGTCTCCCCTCCAAGTATTCATGCACGTTATTGACCTCATGACCTATATTGGCTAAAATGGTACAATAACTAATACAGGTTTTCATAAGTAACATAAGCTATGTTATCAGAACTAAAACCAGTTAACATGACAAACAACTAGGTTTTCCAGGACTTATTCATTTCCGTTGCCGTTCATGCTTTATATTCTTTATATGCTTCCATACTCTATGTTTTTTCATGCTTAATTGTATATCCGTACACTGAGCGTTATGCTCAGCCGTCTACTTTTCCATGTTTCCAAACGGCAGGTACCCAAGGACGCAAGTAGGAACTACAGAGTATGTGCATTCGGATTTGGAACCTATCCGACCTCTTTTACCTTATGCATTTATTCTTACTTTATCATACTTTACATCTTTTGGACATTTTTTAGTCCTTTCCATTTACAGTACTTATATTGCTTTTTTGTGAGTTACTAGACTACCGATGTTTGATTCCGGTATTTCTACTTCTGGTCATGAATGTTTAGACATTTACCTTGCATGATTTGATGATACGTCATAATTTACTATAGAACTCTATCCTATTAAATGGGGTGTTACAATTATGGTATCAGAGACAAGGTTTCGACCTATAGCTCTGTAAAAATGACCTGTGACTTACGGTTAGTCACCAGTGTCTTCCTAGAACTGACAGTTGGTTTTCATGCATTCATTCATTTTCATTTTATTTCATGCATTCATATCATTGTTGCAGGTTTATGACTAAGTAATGGTTGGTATAGGACTGGCCCTATTTAGTCGCATGTGATTTTATCAAAACTTTTAACTTTGGGACCGACCCATTGGCGTCCCCGCGCCATGTCTTTTGTTTTAGGTGAACTGACCATAGGCGTTCACTCTCGTTCATATAAAAGTTTTATAAACTACATCATGCATTTTTATACATTGTTTCATGCATTATAAACTGCTTCTTTAATTTATACATTGTTCATGCATTCTTATGTTACCTCATTAGAGATTTATAATTTATGTTGCATTTTGTTGTTTAAACTGTCAAATGGTGGACAATCGCAATACTCCAGATTTGATAGCAGCTGTTAATACAGCTTTGCAAGCCATACTTCCCCAACTTCGCAATGAAACTAGGGATGAACTTCAGGCGGAATTCTAGGCTCATGGTAATCACGCCAACCCTTCTCCTCCTTCACCGGTTACTTTTATGACTTGGTTGGAGAGATTCAACAAACAGCGACCCCGTTCGTTTGAGCAGACCGATAGCCCCAACGAGGCTGGAGCTTGGATTTCTCACATCGAGAAGATTTTCGATGCAATGGGTTGTGATGGTTTCTACAAGGCAAGGTTGGCTTGCTATAAATTTGAAGGTGATGTGCTGTAGTGGTGGAAATCGGTCAAGCAGTCCAACGGTGGTGACAATTGGGTTGCACAGCTGACATGGGACCAGTTTAAGGAGCTCTTCCTTAATCAGTGCTTTCCACATGCTGAGCAAGAGAAGCTCAAGAGGGACCACCACAACATTCGGCAGATTGCTGGTGAAAAACAGCAATGAATTCATGCAAAGGTTTCTCTGGTTAGCAGGTTTTCTGGGTCCAGTCGCAGGAACTACCGCGGAGCAGGCTGAGAAGTCTCGCTGGGCACTACGCACTTCGGTTTCCAACAACCTGGTTTGTGCTACTTTCACTACAGTGGCACAGGTGGCCGATGCAGCTCGTAAGCTCGACATGCTTCAGGAACGAGAGGAGTTCGGTGATGACAGAGCCGTGAAGAGGTATCTTTAATAACCAATTGTAAACAATTCATTTCCATCAGTATTATTATTCCTTTTATATAAACCTCTGTTCAAAAATATATATATTGCAGGCAGAAGACTGACGACCGTAAGCCTGCGGCTGTTCAGCAGCAAGCATCCAAGGGAAACGGTCAGACTAACGACCGTTCTGGTTCTGAGAGGCGTGGCGGTAACGATAGTTACAGTAACAACGCTAACAACTCGAACAATAGCGGGTCGCTACATTAACCTTCTTTCATGTTCAACTATTTTATGTTATGATATTCTGACACTCCAACAACTGTTAAATCAGGAACAATGGTAACGGCAGGGATCAGGACCGTAGGGGTTCACAGCCTAACCGTTCTACCTCATCTGGTAAATTTTATACCTTATATGTAATCATGTTTATGTACCACGATCATGTCTCATGCATGAAATCCTTGAACACGCTCTTAGATAACTAGGACGCCTGTTGGAGGATTCACGCATCCTATATGTCCTACTTGTTCGCGCAGACATTCGGGTGTTTGCCGCCGAAGTACTGGAGGATGTCTCAAGTGTGGCCAACAAGGCCATCAGTAGAAGGACTGTCGCCAGGGTGAGATAGAAGGCACCTCTGGACACGCCGACACCAAGCCATCTCCTACTTCTGGTCGCGTGTTCACCACTACTCGAGATTAAGCGAATAAGACCTCTGGTACTATCACCAGAAATCTCTTTATGAATGGTTTGGCTGCGTGTGTTCTATTTGATACTGGAGCGACGCATTCAGTCGTATCCACTACTTTTGCTGTACGTGTTAGGATTTTCCCGATGCCATTAGATAATGCCTTATGCATTTACACGCCACTTAGGGACTCTGTACGAATCACCCAAGTGTACAAAGATCTTCCCCTAGAATTTGATGACAAGATCCATAGAGTTCACGCACTTCCTTTGGACATGTGCGATTCTGACTTGATTTTAGGCATGGACTGGTTATCCAAACACCAGGCCACTATTGACTGCCACACTTATCACGTTATCTTCGATAATGTTTAATCCCCAGAGTACATACACTGTGGTTTTCTGCCAGGGAGGTCAGTACATATTATTTCATCCATGGAGGCGCGTGCATTGCTATCACACGGCTGTCAGGGCTTCATAGCCAATATTCATGACATTACTGTCGAGTCTCCATCGATCCAAGATCAGCCTATTGTGTCAGAGTTTCCTGACGTATTTCCAGATGAACTTCCGGGCATACCACCTGTTCGTGAAGTCGAGTTTGGAATTGAGCTCATACCAGGTGCAGAGCCAATTTCTAACGATCCTTACCGTATGGCTCCTATAGATCTTAAGGAACTAAAAGATCAGCTGCAGGAACTTCTGGAACGAGGTTTCATCCGTCCCAGTACATCGCCATGGGGTGCACCGTTACTGTTCATGAAGAAGAAGAAAGACGACAGCATGCGTTTATGTATAGACTATCGTGAACTAAACAAGAACACGATCAGGAATCGTTATCCTTTGCCGCGAACTGATGACCTATTCGATCAACTTCAGGGTGCCATGCACTTCTCCAAGATCGATCTGAGGTCCGGCTACCATCAGTTACGGGTTAAAGAGCAGGATATATCCAAGACTGCCTTCCGTACACGTTATGGGTACTACGAGTTCGTAGTCATGCCATTCGGACTCACTAATGCTCCAGTTGTCTTCATGGACCTGATGAACCGTATTTTCCATGAGTTTCTGGACAAGTTTGTTATTGTGTTCATTGATGACATCCTGATTTTCTCCAAATCCCAGGAGGAACATAAGGAACACCTTCGTACAGTCTTACAGATTCTTCGTCAGAAGCAGATGTACGCCAAGTTCTCTAAGTGTGAGTTCTGGTTAACCAAGGTGGCATTTCTGGGCCATATTGTATCTAGGGGTGTAATCAAGCCAAACTTTTATCAAGCAACTCGAGCTCGAGCTTGGCTCGATCAAGCCAAGCTTTTATCAATCTCAAGCCCAAGCTCAAGCCCAAAAAATAGCTCGAAACTATATCAAGCTCAATCTCAAGCTTTTGATAGCTCGGCTCGAGTTCTTATCAAGCTTTTTCAAGCTCTATCAAAAATATGTTTTTATGGTGAATTTATATAAGCAACTAATTGTTAATTTGAGTATTAACCTAATTTTAAGGGCTAATTTCATAAATAAATAATATATTTTATAAGAACTTTCGACTCTGATTACATATATATTTTTGTTCTTTGTATTTTTAATGATTCTTTATTTTTGCAAATTTTAATTATTGCATTTACTCGGTACTTGGTGGATTAGAATATGTGTATAAATATTTTGTGTACTCTTTTTTAATATTAAACGCAACGTGTCAAAATTGTGCTCAGATTCACATCATGGAATGGCCTTTGGGACCTTAATCGTATTGGAGTGCAAAACACGTTTTGAAACCAAGATTGTGCGATGATTTTGTTATTGGTTTTATTAATGTTAAATAAATCAATTTTGTTATTGGTTTTATTAAGTAATAATTTTTGTTTTTTTTATAGTATACATATGTTTATTGATTAGTTTTATTATAAAAAAATTAAATTTATACATATTCAAGTTTCTCAAGCCAAGCTCAAGCTTTTATCAAACCTTATCAAGCCAAGCTCAAGCCTGGATTGGTAAAGCTTGACAAGCTATCAAGCCAAGCTCAAGCCTACAATTTTGGTATCAAGCCAAGCTCAAGCCTACAATTTTGGTATCAAGCCAAGCTCAAGCCCTACTAAGCTTGAGCTTAACTCGACTCGATTACACCCCTAATTGTATCTGTAGAGGGGATCACCATGGATCCTACCAAGGTTGAAGCTATCACTAAATGTCCGAGACCTACATCTGCAACAGAAGTCAGAAGTTTTCTGGGTTTAGCTAGCTACTACCGCAGGTTTGTAGAGAACTTTTCACGGTTAGCCTTACCGTTGACTAAGCTGATAAGGAAAGGAGAGAAATTCGTCTGGACTGACGAGCGAGAGAAGAGCTTTGAAGATCTTAAGCAGAAGTTAGTGACTATACCTATTCTTACTCTCCCATCTGGCTCAGGTGGATTCCAGATATATAGTGACGCTTCAGGAAAGGGAGTAGGCTGTGTTCTCATGCAACATGGGAAGGTTATTGCATACGCATCACGACAGTTGAAACCTTATGAAGAAAACTATCCTACTCACGATTTAGAGCTTGCAGCAGTTGTTTTCGCGTTGAAGATCTGGAGACATTATTTGTATGGTGAAATCATGTGACATATTCACCGACCACAATAGTCTCAAGTACATCTTCACCTAGAAGGAACTGAACATGAGACAGAGGAGATGGTTAGAGCTATTGAAAGACTATGACACCAACATTCAGTACCATCCTGGTAAGGAGAATGTGGTGGCAGCTGCTCTAAGCAGAAGGTCGGGTATGATTTCTGGCATATGGATTGCAAAGGAGATCATTCGTGACCTAGAGATGACTGACATTGAGTTTTCTGTACGAGGATAGCACGGTTACCAGGCTAATATTAGAGTGGAACCAGACTTACATTCTAGGATCACGGAAGCTCAGAAGGACGATGGTGATATTTGGGCTATCATTCAGAACCTTGATCAGCAGACGGAGTTTCGTGTTGACGATGACGGTATCTTATCGCAGGGCACTAGACTAGTGGTTCCTGATGACTCTACTCTCAGGGAAGCTGTGTTGACTGAAGCTCACAGTTCTCCATTTACCATACATCCTGGTTCTACCAAGATGTACCATGACATCAAGCAACACTTTTGGTGGAGTGGTATGAAGCACGATGTTGCCACCTTCGTTTCTAAGTGTAAGATCTGCCAACAGGTAAAGATCGAACATGAGCGTGCTAGTGGGTTACTACAACCATTAGAAATTCCAGCCTGGAAGTGGGACAAAATCTCCATGGATTTTGTTACTCGTCTTCCGGTTACTCAGAAGAAGAATGACGCAATCTGGGTCATTGTGGATAGATTGACTAAATCTGCTCATTTTCTACCGATTCGCAAGGAGCATCCGGTCAGAAAATTAGCAGACACATTCCAGAGGGAGATCATGAGACTGCATGGTACTCCATCAGAATTCAGCTCTGACAGAGATCACCGTTTCACATCACGTTTCTGGCAGAGTTTGTAGAAAGCTTGGGGCACCAGACTTAAGCTTAGCATTCCCTTTCATCCTCAGACCGACGAACAGTCGGAATGTACCATTCAGACATTGGAGGACATGCTACGATCGTATGCTCTAGAATGGTCAGGAAGCTGGGATGATTATATATTCCTAGTAGAATTCGCATACAACAACAGCTGGCACGCTAGCATCAAGTGTGCTCCCTTTGAGATGTTGTATGGTAGAAAGTGTCGCGCTCCAATCTGCTGGGATCAAGTGGGCGAATGACTTCTTGAAGGTCCAGAGATGATTGAATTGACCAATGAGAAGGTCGTTGTCGCCAAGTCAAAACTTCAGGAAGCTCGTGCTCGTTAGAAGAGCTATGCTGATAAACGTCGTAGAGATGTGTCTTTCAACGTAGGTGACCATGTTTTCCTCAAGGTATCACCTACACGAGGAGTTAGACGTTTTGGAATCAGAGGGAAGCTCAGTCCTCGCTTCATCGGACCGTTCGACATCATAGAACGCGTTGGTGAAGTGTCATATCGTTTAGCGTTAATGCCTCAGCTATCACACGTTCACAACGTGTTCCATGTGTCCTTACTCAGAGGATACAACTATCATAGTGTTCATGTTGTTTAGTATCCACTTGATCAGATTCGAGAGGACCTTTCATATGTCGAAGAACCCGAGAGAGTTCTTTAGCGACAAGACCGTGTCATGCGGAGGAAGACGATCCCTTTCGTCAAAATCCTCTGGATGGATCATCTTAAGCGGGAAGCCACTAGGGAGACGGAGGAGTCTATACGGACTTCTTACCCTCATTTCCAGTTCTAATTTGGGTATGTTTTCTTTCAGTTTACGTTTCTCCAATTCGAGGACGAATTGTTCTTTTAGAGGGGAAGAGTTGTAAAACCCGCATTAAAAACCTATGAACAGTACACGTGAATAGTAACTTACGAAAACATGGTAAAATTTAAACTTTCCATTTATAATATTAATACGCGTGTTACGACAATAAATAACGACAATCATGAATATTATAAATGTGACACGATCACGAATACCAAAATCATGAATAATAAATCACGAACACACACGTTAATAAATTAACACACGAAAAGTTACGGGTTTACCCCGTGGGCTCCCTTGGTGTCGCGACTACAAAAGAAAGAAGGAAGGCATGGGCTTTGGCCCATGACCCAAATTAAATATATGTTAAGAAAAACTGCAGGAAACCTTTTCATAATTCTAGGTTTAACAAAAAGTTGCTCCCTGCCTCCTTCTTGCTCTTGCCGCCGGTCACATTAAACCACAAGGAAGATTCAGACAATTTTGATCTTTGATTTTGGAGTCTACGTGTTCGTGATCCTTAATTTTTTTCTTTCCACATGTCGGTAATCATAAAACTTCCTTTTTATTTTAAAATTTCTTATGATTTCATGTTATTAAATTTAATTAATCAATAAAACAAGTAAATAAAACAAGGGGATTAATTAAATCATGTTAAAAGGGGGTGTTTGGCGTTGGTGTTGTTCGGCCGAGACAACCGAGACCCCAAGGGGGTACTCGGCTTGTCTTAATCACCAACACCGAGACCACAAGGGGTCTCGGTTGGGCTTGGGTGTGGCTCGGACACAGCAAGAACCCCGACCAAAGGGTCGGGGTGTGTGTTTGTGTTTGGTTTTTGTGTGAACCGAGACACCACCAAGACCCGTAAGGGTGCTCGGTTGGTTTTGTTTATTCGTACCCGAGACAAAAGGGACCGCGACTTCGAGTCGGGGTATATTTACATGTTAGTTGTTTAAGTAGTGTCAACCGAGATTCTTTTCAAGGACTCGGTGGGACTTGTTTATATCTTATTTGATTCGGATTATATTAAAAACAAGGGCTCGGGATTCGGGTTATTATAAAAACTATTTTATAAATCATGTCATATTAAACTTTAGGTTAATTAATTTATTAAAATTAATTCATGTATAACCTAAGGTAATTTATACTTAGTTATTTTAATTAAACATGTATTTTAATTAAAATCATATACATATAGTTTAATTAAATTAACCAGTTATTTAATTAACCAATCATAACCATGACTTGTATTGTACTAATTTAACTTCACTTATTATTTATAATTCAGCTTAATTCTAATTATGGAAACTTACTATTTTTTGGGAACTTTCTATTTTTGGAAACTTTCTATTTTTTGGAACTTTCTATTTTTAGAAACTTACTATTTATGGAAGCTGCTATTTTTAGAAAGTTACTTAGTATTACAATACAAGTATTATAATACACTAATACATGAATAATACTTGATAGAACATCAGAATAACTACATAATACACAATAAACGGTAAAACATGACAAAATACGTATAACAAGCTAATAACACACGGAACCAGTAAAACACATGTAATTCAGACAACTCATACACGTCCATATTTCTTATGTAGTGTTATCTGTCAAGGCGGATTAGTCTTCATCGTTTCTGTTAGCTTCTACTGGACATAAGGTACGGATTTCCCGTCCTTCAGTAAGGACAATCTCTTCCTTCATTAGGATTTCCCGTGTACAGCCAACTGTTTTCCCCAGTAGTTACAGATTAAATGCTTATGTTTTATTAGTTACCTTAGCCATATACATGCATGACCAGTTCACCTAGTTATGGAGGTACCATAACCATAACACTAGAGGCACCAGTATTATGACTTCCCCACGGCGGAGTGATTGCTCATGGCGTCCCTTTTCATTTATTTGGCCATTATATTATTATATTATCATGTGGGGCGTATGGGTGCATCCTAGTTACATGTTTCGGTCAGAATTTTCATGGTGAATGTGGTATGTGCCTTGCATCCTTCACAAGGAGCTGATCCCTCCTACCCATTGACCAGTTAATTAGAGGCAACCCCTCTAATTGCATGATGAGGTCTCCCCTCCAAGTATTTATGCACGTTGTTAACCTCATGACCTATATTGGCTAAAATGGTACAATAACTAATACAGGTTTTCATAAGTAACATAAGCTATGTTTTCAGAACTAAAACCAGTTAACATGACAAACAACTAGGTTTTCCAGGACTTATTCATTTCTGCTGCCATTCATGCTTTATATTATTTATATGCTTCCATACTCTATGTTTTTACATTATTCATTGTTTATCCGTGCACTGAGCGTTATGCTCAGTCGTCTACTTTTCTATGTTCCCAAACGGCAGGTACCCAAGGACGCAAGTAGGAACTCCAGAGTATGTGCATTCGGATTTGGAAGCTATCCGGCATCTTTTACCCTATGCATTTATTCCTACTTTATCATACTTTACATCTTTTGTGCATTGTTTAGTCCTTTTCATTTATAGTACTTATATTGTTTGTTTGTGAGTTACTAGACTACCGATGTTTGATTCTGGTATTTCTACTTATGGTCATGAATGTTTAGACATTTACCTTGCATGCTTTGATGATACGCCATAATTTACTATAGCACTCTATCCTATTAAATGGGGTGTTACAAAATTTCATTTAAATTAAATGTTGATTTGGTTTAGATTTGAAATGAAATTTTGCTTTGGAGATTTAGAAAATAAGATACATAACCTTGGAACAAATAAATTAATACGGTGGAAATACAACATAATATGCCATGTAGTAAGTATATATGGATATCTAGAACATGAAGAAATCTAAATCTGGTTTAAGAAATTTTCATGTGTATCGTGTTGTATTTATATCATGCTTAAAATGCAAGATGATTTGAATATATTAATCTATTTGAAAGTTATTAAATAACTTGTGTAATGAATATTCTGAAGGAATATGTTTAGATATAGAATAACATCCTTGTCTTGGATCAGCTTCCATATTCTATAGATGAGTAATTTGTCAATAGTTGTGCAAATTATCATAACCAACAAACTTGGAGGTTTGGTTGGGATCAAACATTACATAATAGATATTATAGGTAACGTATTTATATCTTTAAATGACAAGTTATAAAAACTTGAAAAGATATAATTGAGGTAACACTCAATATTAATCATGGGATCTTTGGAGATGACATGTTGATTAAAGTTGCATTATATATTAAAGAATTAGAATACTTTGAACTTCAAATGTGTTTTGGAAGTTTAGTATAATAAATTAGTGATCAAGGATGTTTCACAATTTTGGTACCATGTGGCAATTTCAAACTATTTGAATGCACATGTGCAAGAACTTCAATAATTGAATTATTGAAGAAAGTATTCTCAAAATTCCAATAGGTCAAGATTGGTTATTTTATGATTTGCCAAACTAGTGTGAAGGTCACAACTAGAGTCATAATGCATCAACCATGTTTACCATGCATTGATCTATTTAGTATTTGGATAAAGGATGTTAAGACATTATTATTTAACGGAATAAAGATTGGGTTTCGTTTATTCTTGTTATTTAACTTTGTATCCTATTTTACATGTTTTAATCCATGAACAAATTGTTATGCTAAACGTCCATTGTCGATTAATAATATAGGAATATTATTAAACAAAGACAATTTGAAATTGCGATAGAGTATACTTGAAAGTATATTGATCGATTTTGGATGATATTCGATGAATCGAGTATTAGACTTATCCCAACTATATGATTATACTTTATGGATCTTTGTCATTAAATATATCATAAATAGTTATCCTCGGACATGAGATACCAGGAAAATGATGTGAATCTAGTGCATTTGTGTGGAAGAATCTAACGCTAAACGTAACTGGTAGCTATAAGGGTTATTTCCAGAAGTGTTGCAAAATTCATAACTTTTGCTCGTAGTCAATATGGAATTTGTTTCCTTCAAATTTATTTTGAAGTTTAATACAGTTGGGCCCCTCGTGGGATTAGTAAGATATTTGTATGGCCGTACCCAAAGTCTTTCTAAACTAAGTTTTGAAGTTTTGGTAATCTTGCTTGAATACGATAACGAGAACAGAATGGTTAATGAAAGGAATGACTAAGATCCATATCCTTATTAACGTTGTATTAGAAACGAAAGGATATTAATAATAATGATGAATCATTAAAAGGTTTTATCCAAGAAACCTTACTCGAGTTGTACTAGAGACATTGCTAGTGTAACTAGACGCTAGTCAATATAATCACGATATTCGAAATATGTCCAAGTGGGAGCTGTAAGTTTATGGACTTATATTTAATAGTCATGTGATAGGATCAAACTCAAGATTACAGGATTGCACACAATACGTAAAGAGTTAATTTATTTAATAAATATATTTATTGGATTTATTAATTTATTTAATAAAAATATATTTATGTATTTACTAAATTAAACCGAGACATAACTTTAACGATCGTTAAATAATTAAGAGTTAAGTATTAACGAGCGTTGAGGAATAAATAGAAAGAGGAATTAATAGAAAGAAGAATGGAAGGTTCTGGAACACCCCAAAGGGGTGTTTGGGCCGTCGACCATAGAGGAGAAAAAGGAAGGGGAAAACTTTCCTTTTATTTGTTTATGGATACAAGTCTATGCCTATATATACAACCCCTCACCTCCATAATTCTTCACCCCATTATTCTCTCTTTCTCTCCTCCTGTGATCAACAAACCAAACGCACCTTAGGGTTTCGTTTGGTTTGTGTGATTTCCGTGGTTTATCTATTGCAGTCAACTCCAAAGGAAAAATACCTTTTTTAGGTTTCCTTTTATCCTTTTATTTTGGATTAGCAATAATCTAGTCCTAGCCCCTCTCTAGGGTTGTTGGGTAGATTTTCCACTTGATGTTGATGCTCGGTTTACACGTGCTAGAATCATGGTTAGCTCATTGTATTACGTGTGTACAAGAACGTAATATAGTCTTACTTTAGACTATATCTTGGTGGTGTTCATTGTAAACCCTAATTGGTGATTCGTTGGTGATCTTGTGCATCTTCGCTAGGATAAAGGTATGTAACCCTAATTCGATTAATTATAATTGTGTTATTATTATGATCTTGTTAAATCGCTTCCTCTATATGTGTTTTGATCTCGTTTAGGGTTTTATATATAATTGTTATGATGTTAATAAACCTTCATAAAACACTTGAATACATTTCGACGACAAAGAACCATCTTGCGATATGAAGCGTCACATCCATTTGGACAAGAGCACCCAATTTAGATTAAAAAAACTAAACACCTATATGTGTTTTGATCTCGTTTAGGGTTTTATATATAATTGTTATGATGTTAATAAACCTTCATAAAAGACTTGAATACATTTCGACGACAAAGAACCATCTTGCGATATGAAGCGTCACATCCATTTGGACAAGAGCACCCAATTTAGATAAAAAAACTAAACACCTAAGCCCTCTTTTGTATTTCGAAACCAAAACTTTATCCAAATAGATCCATCCTATTTTTCTATCTAAAACCCTTTGACTCGTTGAAAAAATTATTGTTAATGCAAAGCAATGCCTAAAAACATTGTTAGTGCTAACTAATCTTTCTTAGTTTTGATCACGACAAATTACAAACAAATTTAATGTCAAACACAATCATAAAACGAATTATCTAACAAACACTATCATCAAGGTAATAATCATTACACTGACATATCTTAATCATGTTTAGTGATCATAAAAGCGATTAGCCTTAAAACTTACTTTTGTCATATGTGACAAAAGATTTTTAATATACTTTATTTTTAAGAAAATGTTTTATTAAAATGAAAATTTAAATTTAAATATAGCATATTCTAAATGCTATACGAATATCATTTAAAGGTTTAAACAGCCTCAGATATTTTAAATCCACTAAAAGACAAAAAGGAGCGAAGTCTACCTCCACGGTTCCTTAAGTGCCTACGCGGTTTCTATCGATAAGGAACCGCCCTCGGCTAGCCGTTGGGTTTTTTCTCCTATAAATAGTGGATCAAATCGGCATTTTCTACAACCCTTTTTGGACATTTCTTTCAGCCTTCTTTCTCCTTTCAAATCATAATCATTTGTAAATGATCACTTAATGTGTTAAGTATGTTTACTTATGATTATTCTCTTGATCTCATTCTTTACCTTGTCCAAAAATATTATCACTCATACACTTGTGATGTGATTAAAGATGAAGCCTTGATGAATATCATCCTCTCCTAAAGATCTAGTCATGTTCATCATTTGTTTATTTGTGTCTTGTGTAGATCCAATGTATTAGTGAATACTTGGACTAGTTGTGTTCATCCAAGCTATTTGTGAATACTAGGATTAGAGTTGTGTAAATCCTTTGCATATGTGTGTGCTTGGATTTGTGTTGTGTAGATCCAAGTAACATGTGTGTACTTGGGTATGTTTAGTTGAGTTATAATAATTTGTGTAAGTTCTCACTAAACTATAAAGTGATGTGGTTGTGTCTTGTGAGTTCTCACTAAACTATAAAGTGATGTGTAGTTTTGTTGTATGAATTTCTCACTTATCTTCAAAGTAAAGAGTCGTGAAGATTGGTTCTAGCTTTGGATTAGAACTCGACATATAGCCTTGTGTCGGAAAATGGTGAAGTAGGCAACGTTGTGAAGATTGGTTCTATCTTTTGATTTGAACCCGACATCTAGCCTTGTGTCGTAAAATGGTGAAGTGGGCGACGTTGTGTAGATTGGTCCTAGCTAAGATTAGGTCTCGACATTTAGCTTAGTGTCGAAAAATAATGTATGCGACGTTCTAAGGTTTTCTCCGCCAAGAAGGGAGCTTGTGGATATAGTGGAAATCTCGAGTAGGTGTACTCGAGGAGTGGAGTAGGAACGAGGATAGAGCCTCGTTGCCGAACCACTATAAATCTTGTTGTCTTCCTACTAGGTTATTTCTTTCCTTACTCTTTACTTACCTTCATCATCATTACACTTACTACTTGTCATTGTTAATGCATTAGAATTGAACCTAATTTTTATGCAACTAGCTTTCAAGTAAAAGATGGTTTTGACACTCACCTAATTGAAAGAAATTTTAATTAAGAGATAAACAAAAGAGAAACTATTCAACCCCCCCGGCCCCCTTTTAGTTTCTACAGTTTGTATCAGAGCCATGGTGACACAAGATCTTTAAAGTATATTGTTCTTTAAAACTTGGATCGATCCATTGTCTTCTCAAATTAGAAGGTTAAGTTGTACTAAAGTTTTACTTTGGTCAAAACTAATTTTTATTGAAAATAGGCCTTTTAATTGGTAATATAGCATCTCATATAGATTAGTAGTATTTATGCATTTTAGATTTACTCTTGAAATGTATCTACTAGTTTGCATCTTGTTGCGTGTAGGTACTCATGAAGATCAATCCTTCAATTGATTGTGGATTGAGTAACTTACACTTGTAGAAGACTCATCTTCTTTGATTTCCAACATCATTGAATGATGATATCAAGATGGATGGGAGTGATACTAGTCCTTGAAAACTTAGTAGTTACTTTTATTCATGGTTGGGCTTTTCATTGGTTCCTTGATAGTTTGGAATGCACTTTGTGGCTAAGGTACGTTTTCGTTCTTCCACACGCCCTATTGATCATTCTTTTGATCATTAATTTACTATATGCTTGTTCTTGGCATCCTTGCCTTGACATTTGTTTGTGGTTTGTGATTCTTTCCTTTTTCCCTCTCAAACCTTCATTGCTTGGATACTTGACTCACTATAGAAATGTAGAGTGAGTTAGTAGAAGCTTAAAGTATCAAGCATGATTTTTATGGTTTGCACCATTACGGTTAGTAGGCCTTAAATCATGTGTAACTTGTGCAATTAAGCTCATCTCTAGGATGATTGATGAATCCCTTAAGATACCAAACTACTTCGCTAGTTGTAGTTGGATTTTACACATTTGGAATTGAAATATTCCAAGGATATTGTTATTGTTAATCCCATCAATAATAATTGTCCGATCATGTGGGAGAGAAAGTGAATCTATACTTTGATCACATTTTGAAGTAGAGTAAGACTATTCTTGAAAGTGATCTTATTCTATCAAAGTTGTTTGGTATAGTCCATTACCAAAGCCGTTTAGACTTTCGCCGGAAAGGCACGTCTTAAACCACTATATATGACACAAGCTCTTCGTCTCCTCGATTTGAAGATTGTCATTTGTCTCTTGAGCATTGTTCTTGGTATTGATTCACTCCTCTTGACTTCTTTCCTCTTTGCTTCTTTGCTACGAGTAATCGTTTGTTCATTTCGGTCTTTTCCTATCTCGATTCAACTCATAATCCTTCATTAAGGCATTATTACCTAGTGTTGTGGTGGTCCAATGATTTCCTAAAGGCTTAAGACATATTTTAAGGATTTTAGAAAAATCTGGTTTTGAAAAATTCTTTGATTTTCCTTGATAAAAACTCGCCACTGTAGGCGGTTCTTTATCGTAACGGCTCAAATGCGCGGTTCCATATCGATAAGGAACTGCGGCCAGTGATAGCGACTAAAGTGCCAGGTTTTTATTAAAAATCATTTTTCAAACATACCTTCTCTCTCTTCTCCAACATAGCGACGGGTTTCAGTTTTTCCACCATTGTTGTACCTCCAAAATCTTCAATTACTCAAGATTAATTGATTCCAATTTGTGGGTTTCACTCATTCTTCATTCAAGATCAATTAATCGTAAGTTATTTCTTTCAGTTTCATCTAATTTGTTCTAGGGTTCATACATTCATAATTGGGGATTTTTAAAATTGATATTGAATTAGAACCTTACTAGGAATAAGAGTTGACATAGTTAATCTTGCTATGATTCCTTAGGTTCATATTCATTGAGATTTCGCTAAAACCCGCTTGTAGAACAATCCGAATTTTGACTAAATAATTTTGGTTAATTGATGGAATTGATATGAACCCATGAACAAGTTGGTAATGGCATTGTTAAATGCTTACCTAAAAACTTTGTTTTGAAAAACCAATGTTCAAGTTCATTGTTGATTTTACATAGTTAATATGTTATTGTCAATAATGAATTGGGTACATTGTGAACATGATAATGATAAGGATTAATCCTTTGTTTGTCAAGAGATTGATGAAACACATTCTCATCTTTTTTATTTTTGGTTTATATGCAACATATGAGTAATTAGGGAAATATGTTTATATGTTATTTTTAGGTACTATCATATCTTCGGGATATCAAAAAGACCACCAACATACTATAGAATACATGCCTAATCCTTCTTCTTTACGTCAAACTTGTTCTACTCAAAACACTTATCGTTGTCTTAAATCTCGTTGTTTACATGAAGGACGCGTTGTTCCTTCTAACTTTCTTGGACTTGACTTCATTCGATTCATGTTCAATTCCATTGTCTTTAATTGTTTGTTTGATATTAATGAGCCAATCTTTCCTTTCTTCCTCTTGGAACTCTTTAGCTCGTACACATAAATGTGCATCAATAATGGTTTATCTATAAGATTTTCCATCAAGGGGAAAACCTTTGTATATACTCTTGAAGAATTTGGTGAGATTCTCAAAGTTCCATACGAAGGTCAATGTAGGTTCACCGATGCTTGGAGTTTAAAATTTTTAGAATCGGCCCCTATTGATGTGAATTATGTGACCGAGATACCCTGGCCTTCGGCCATCTCTTGTGCCATTGCTAAACCTCGTGAACACCCTATTCTTGGTAATTTTGAGGGAGAAGTTCGTACTCTCACTCCTTGGGAATTACTAACTAGCGATCTTAATTATTTTATGATCCCTTGGGCCGAAATCATTAGGGAAAATGCAATGTGTTTGGATGGTAATGGCAACCGTGTGCCCGCTTGTCTTGCACATCTGTTGTATTGTATTGCTACCTCCATTCCATACAACCTTGCATTTTTCATAGCTAGAAGAATAAGATTTGTTCTCAGCGGGTCTCGCTCTAGTCTTCCATTTGCCATGATTCTCTCACGGCTTCTCAGAAAACTTCTTCTTGACTTTCCACCTTTAAACTTCATCATTTCACTCCATGGATAGAGTCATGCTTCCTATTGAAGGAAATATCTCTTCCGTACCCACGCATGATTCAAATGAAGATGGAAATGTCTCTCAAGACGACTCTCTCAACCCTTGCTATGATTTGTCATCCTCTATCTCTTAATTGTCTTCTCTAGACATTGATTCTGACTATCAATATTGTCTCAATCTTCATCTTCAAGAACACATAAGAAGTGAATCAAGGCAATGAGGAAATGCTCATGGATGAATGAATCATCCCACTCTTGAATGGTTAACATGTGTATTAACATGTTTGGATTGTTGAACATCATCTTCATTATCTTTATTTTTAGGATGTTATGTGTTTATTAACTAATACTTTGTGTTTGGATTATTTAGTATTTTAATCCTAATTGTCTATGCGATAGATTTTTCGATTTGCATAGCTTTTTGCATCATATGTGTTAGTTAGCTTCCTAGATTTTGATTAATAGTCCACTTTGGCTTGATAAACCTTTGTATAAAATCTAGGCTAGCAAAAGTTGCAGGAAGTTCCTTTTATCAAACCCAATGGGGGCGGCTCCTTATCTATGTCACGGTTCCTTAGCGATAAAGAACCGCACCTATCTATAACGAACCGCCGTTGTCTATTCCTAGAGAACCTTTTCCCTACACTGTTTTCCCTTGATCTGTGTAAACATTGATAAAACTTATGCAAAACCTACACTTTTCTAAACTAGGCTACCTAATTTCATTATTCACATAAAATGCTTTTAACCCATTACTAGTTTGGATCAACCCTTCCTCTTCTTAAACCCTCTCTTATTGATTGTGTTCTTCATCCCTTAAACTTCTCTCTAAACCTAAACACACAACCATGGTGTCCACTAGAACATCCAACTCTTCCAACACTTCCTCAACCAAAAGAAACCTTAAGATGAGATTCAAATTTCCTAAACTTGGTTCTCCATCTTCTCACAAACCAAGAGTGAAACCTCTCCTATTCTCATATCTTCATCACTTTCACCACCCCTTGCTTCATGGAAGACCAACTCAACTCATGGTACTAATCATTCACATGGTTCTACCTCCTCTTCATTTCAATCAAGAATGAATGAGTTATCCTCACCCTTCACTCCTAGTCCTCCCTTGGATGGGAATACTCAACCTCATCAAAGAATTCCCTTTGTTTTTAGCCTCTTCCTTTCACTCCACCAAATTCACCCATATCACCTTTGGATACCATGCCTCCTCCACCTCCTCCTCCCTCTAACACTCCACTTTTGGGTGTTCCCATTTCCCGCTTCTTGGGTGATCCACACTTGTTTGATATTTTCATGCACAATGGAACCAATTGTCCTTGTTGCTTAAACAACTTCCACCTCATTGATATCCTTAGGTTGGATATTATTGGAGCTCACATCAAGTTGCAAAGCTTCTTGTTGAACCTATTTGTTAATCTTCCTCCTCCTAGGAGATGAATGATGATTTTCAAAATCAAATGTCTTTAAAGAAAGTCAAGCTAAAGAAGACTATTCTATCAAGAACTAGTTTAAGCTAAATTGGTATTAGTTAGTTGTTATTTGTTTTCTTGTATTTCCTTTCCTTCATGATTTTTTCATGAAGATGATCGATGGATTTAGTTTTATGTGTTTCAACCTTTGTGGTCACATTAATCAACTTTAATTTATTTAAAATTGAGCCTAAATCTATCACAACCTATAAAACTTGACTTAAAATTAGATCATGATGTTATCTAAATATTTTGTTCACCCTTTGTCAAGACACTCTTTGTGAGTGTGTTGCTTTTATGCAACCCTAGCATACTCTAATGCTAAAGAGTAAAAATCCAAGATTTCCAAAATTTTGAAAGAGTCATATTTTTCTTCAAAACCTTTGAAAATCATGGTTTAACATCCACTGTACGCGGCTCCTTAGCTAGTCGCGTGGTGTAAGAACTCGTACTTTTCCCAGTATTCTTTTATTCTTTTATTCGTGTTTCTGAATTTTTCCAACGTATTTCATTTTCTTGAATTCTTTATATGTAAATTCTGAGATCATGACAATTTTAATAAATTATATTTTTTTAAGTATTTTCTAATCACTGATAATACTTTACTTGGAATTATAAAATTTTATTTTATTTTTCCATATTTATTTAAATCAAACTTTTTTATTTAAAATCACCCGCGTACGTTTTACAATGAGTTTATTCAAATCAATGAACAACCAGAATTCCTAGTGATCGCGATACCAACGGATGCCCAAAATTTTACATTTTATTATCGATTGTTTCGATAATTAATATTTTCGACGATTTTGTTTTAATTACGTGTTAAGTCGTGTCGGGAAACCATATTATCATATTTATGATGCATTTTAACTTTTGAAAAGTATTTCCGAGCCCCGTAAATATTTCAAGATTTACGAATAGACATTTTATACCCTTTTAAAACTATTAAATTGCTTTTAGGCCCAGAACTATTTAACAAGTGCAATATCTACCCTAACCTTACTATATAAACAAAAATCCACCACTTCACCTCATTTTCATCTCATAAACACACACACACAAAAAATGTTTTTCTCTCCTTCCCCACTCCTCTTTATTTCCACCACCCTAAACACCCCTAAACATCCCTAAACACCCAAAAATTTTGATTTTGATAATTATCTAGCTAAAACTAAATTAAGACCACCTCCTAACATTTTGTGGTGGTTCTTTTGAGACCAAAATCATATACATGCATCAAGTTTCAAGGATTTTATGATTTTTATGGTTGTTATGGTCTTGATCATCTTGCATGTGTTGTTTATGCTATGATCTTGATATTTTGATCAGAAAAAGGTTATATTTTTTATCTTTGATTTTGTTAAATTTAACATGAAAGTGTTTAGGAGTTTGTTTGGTTGATGGGTATGATAGTAGGGTGATTTTACAGGTATGAGAATGATTAGATTTGGTTGGAAAATTGATTTGATATGATTTTTAAAAGTGTAAATTACATCAGTGGGTTAAGGGCTGTTTTTCGTGGGTTTAAGATTGGAGATAGGCTGAGATTATTTGATTTTGTTGTAGAGTTTTCTGATACTCTCGTTTCGGTATAAGATAGAGCTTTTAACTCATTACGGATCAAAAGTTATGCTAGTTTTAGTATTCGTGTACCGGGAGACGCAAATCGGCACAATCCGAAATTGTGGTTGATTTTGGGTCGACTCTCGGGGACTTTAGGCATGATTAGATAATGAATACTACTGGTTTTCAAAGTTTATAAACTTAATTTGATGAGTCTAGTAGTGAGTTTAAAAGGCGGATTGGAAAGATATTACTTTTAAAGTGGTATAAATGGTTTTATGAAACAAGTACACATTTTGTCCCAAATTTTAGAGTCGAGTAAAGTGTCGAGCTGATGGGTTTTAAAGTATAAACTTTGGCACAAATTTTGGTTAGGTCTTATATAAGTTATAAGTGACCTTGACACCAAATTTCATCTAAATCGGACAAGTCTAGATAGGGTAGATCGGTGTGTACATTCGGAGTGTACTTGCTGATTTATATTTTGGACACATAGTTCAATGCTCGTGTGGCGTGAGTTTGAGTATTCACTATTGGACATGGTGAATTACTCAAGTGTTTAGTCATTATATAAATGACTTAGCTACTGGTCCTAGTAAGGTAAAGGGATAGTTTGACTTGCGTTGACTTGGCGTCTTATGACGGGTCAATTTCAAGTGTACAAGTGTTTAACCGTGTAGTGTTGGAATAAATGGGTTAATATGGATTCATTTGGTTCATGTCGTTAGTCATGAAATATGAATACTTTGAAAATATTTAAAGTCATGTTATACTTGGTAAATATCGATATTTGAGTTCAAGTCTTAACGCGCGCCTTATTTTGATAGGTTGCGGTTTTCGTGTTTCCCGGGCATCCATATCGTCGGTGATCGTCTCACTACTATTGTTTCTACTCAGCTTCTGAGTACCGTGATTCACTTACCGCATGGCTAAGGTGATTTCATAGCCCTTTTTTATTTGTACATGGTTTCTAAACACGGGGTAATATTTTACATGGTAGAACCATACCATTAAAAAACTGTATGCTATCCAGAACTTTTATGCTATCCAAAACTTGTATGCTATCCAGAACGTGTATGCTTCCCAGACTCTCATTATTATTGCTTTTTAGTCTATAGCCTCTAAGTTTCCTCTCCTGATCATGAACCGTTAATTTCTGGTACTAAGCGCGAATGTTGTGGGTGGATCCATCGGGATTGACTATCCCCGTCCCGATTACCTTAACGCACTAATATTTATTTATATTTGAGTATTTAGGTTGAATACTCCCTAGAGGAACTTACATTGAGTTAAGCTTCGGTTCATGAACTGAACAACAATAATAATGGTTTCGGACTATAGTTGACGTATAAAACCATTTTTAATATTACTTGTTTTACAAATGAATACTTGTGTTCCACACCTTTACTGTTAAACCTATGAATATCACTCAACATTATGTTGACGATTTTACATGTTTAATCTCAGGTATTATTACTTAGCTTTGCTTAGATGGGATCCCGTAGGATATTATCGCAGCTTGGAGATTTCTGTGTAGATTTCAACTTTGGTTTTATCTATAAACCGTCAAAAGATTTTCCTGTATTTTTGGTAAATAAGTGTTATAAATCAGGATGAAATAATAAATCTTTCCGCATATAAACCTCTGGGACCTATGAAAACTCTGATGTTATATGATGTAATGTACATGTTTTTATCACGTCAACTTTGTGTCAACGGTAATTCATTGTTTCGTGTACCATGACGTGGAACCCCCTTGCTGCCTAGTTGTTCCCTTGTCTGATTCTGGGGGTCTCACACGCGGCTACATATCGATATGGAACCGCGGGTTCCTTTAAGGGACCACGGACATCACAGCCGTTTTTGGGTTATATTTGGTCTTTCTTCTTTGACCACTGTCTTGGTTAAGATTCTTTGTTTACCCAATTTGGCTAAACATTCCCTAAAACCTTTTGTTTTCATTTCAAATCTTTGCCTTGTCTACTTTCTTTAAATTCTTCTCTTTTGGGAGTTCTTCTCTTCATCCCTCACATTGTCTAACTCTTCCATTCCTAACCTTGACATATCTTTATCACAATCTTCTCAACCTAAAGCTTCGTCTTCTAAGCTTTCAAAGAAACCGAAAATCTCTGTTCGACCCGTTTGGATCAAGAAGAACAAGAATCCTCATATTCCAAGAATTCTTCTTTCTCTCTGATAAAATATTGG
This sequence comes from Glebionis coronaria, assembly GCA_025667525.1. Lineage (NCBI taxonomy): Eukaryota > Viridiplantae > Streptophyta > Magnoliopsida > Asterales > Asteraceae > Glebionis > Glebionis coronaria. The sequence goes on along the minus strand of CM046875.1, from coordinate 569,241,483 downwards.
AATGAGACTTACTCTATAAATCCAATTACCGAAGAAAAGGAAATTCTTCCACCACCACCTAAACCTTTCAACTCTCCACAACTCAATGACCTATATTCTTTCCTAAATCGCACTAGGTATTGTGAAAACATTTCTTATCCATTATCTCCTCTCAACCTAACTCTCATTTTGATGGACCTCCCCCATCTAACGACTTTGTTTTGCATCATGGTTCCTCGTGTGCTTGTTGTCGATTTCAACAAATTGAACTTGCTCATGTTTATGACAAGCTAAATTTCCTTGAATTCCTCCCCACTCGGCCTCCTCTCAAAGTTTTCGTTCACGTGAACAAAACTTCGAATGATGCCTCGTCGTCTTTTTTTCCAACTAAGGCACATTTTGTACTTTAGTTGTTTGAGTCAATAAAACTTAAGCAATCTTGGAAGATTATCACTACTAAAATAGTTTATGCTTTGTGGTTTATTTTCCATATTTTTTTGCTTTAAATATTCATATTGTGTGTATGAATATTTCTCTTGTATGTTCTTTCATATTTGTGTAATATGAATGTTATTTGTGTTATCTCTTTTTCCCGTTAATTTTTTCTCACACATTTGTTAAAAAGTTGATCATGGTTAAAATTTACAACTGATTATGGGTGATTCCGTAAATTCTAAATTTTAATCCCTTGACATTTTAATCATTTTTATTGGTTTGGATGTTTCTTTTCTTCCATTATTCCACCAATAGAACTTTGATGTTGTCAACACACACTCTTTGGACATACTTAGCAAATACTTACTTCTAATTTAGGATTTCTTTTCTTCCTCCCTCTCAAGTTAGTTAGTAGGTAGTGCACATATATACACTGATGTTTCTTAATAATCTTCTAACCTTTGTGTAGCATGTCACTTTAGCTCATTCACTTGGTGCCCCAAGCAAGGGGGAGTAAGCACCAAAGGAGAGCTACTAGCAAAGTCCGGTTCTTTTCTTCTTCAAATACTTGTGCTAACCTTTTTGCTTCGACAAAAGGGGGAGAAATGATAGTGATAAACTCGTTAATAATTTGAATAATTTTGTATTTTACGGAACTGAGTTTATAGTTTGTCGTAATCAAAAAGGGGAAGATTGTTAATGCAAAGCAATGCCTAAAAACATTGTTGGTGCTAACTAATCTTTCTTAGTTTTGATCACGACAAATTACAAAGACATTTATTGTCAAACACAATCATAAAACGAATTATCTAACAAACACTATCATCAAGGTAATAATCATTACACTAACATATCTTAATCATGTTTAGTGATCATAAAAGTGATTAGCCTTAAAACTTACTTTTGTCATATGTGACAAAATATTTTTAATAAACTTTATTTTTAAGAAAATGTTTTATTAAAATGAAAATTTAAATTTGAATATGGCATATTCCAAATGCTATAGGAATATCCTTTAAGGTTTAAACAGCCTCAGATATTTCAAATCCACTAAAAGAAAAAAAGGAGCGGAGTCTACCTCCGCGGTTCCTTATGTGCCTACGCGGTTCTCTATCGATAAGGAACCGCCTAGGTAGATAAGGAACCGCCCTCAGCTAGCCGTTGGGTTTTGTCTCCTATAAATAGCGGATCAAATATGCATTTTCTACAACCTTTTTAGACATTTCTTTCAGCCTTCTTTCTCCTTTCTAATCCTAATCGTTTGTAAATGATCACTTCTTGTGTTAAGTATGTTTACTTATGATTATCCTCTTGATCTCCTTCTTTACCTTGTCCAAAGAGAAGATCACTCACATACTTGTGATGTGATTAAAGATGAAGCCTTGATGAATATCATCCTCTCCTAAAGATCTAGTCATGTTCATCATTTGTTTATTTGTGTCTTTTGTAGATCCAATGTATTAGTGAATACTTGGACTAGTTGTGTTCATCCAAGCTATTTGTGAATACTTAGACTAGAATTGTGTAAATCCTTTGCATATGTGTGTGTTTGGATTTGTGTTGTGTAGATCCAAGTTACATGTGTGTACTTGGATATGTTTAGTTGAGTTGTAATAAGTTGTGTAAGTTTTCACTAAACTATAAAGTGATGTGGTTGTGTCTTGTGAGTTCTCAATAAACTATAAAGTGATGTGTATTTGTGTTGTGTGAAGTTCTCACTTAGTTTCCAAGTGAAGAGTCGTGAAGATTGGTTCTAGCTTTGAATTAGAACTCGACATCTAGCCTTGTGTCGAAAAATGGTGAAGTGGGCAACGTTGTGAAGATTGGTTTTATCTTTTGATTAGAACTCGACATCTAGCCTTGTGTCGTAAAATGGTGAAGTGGGCGACGTTGTGTCGATTGGTCCTATTTAAGATTAGGTCTCGACATTTAGCTTAGTGTCAGAAAATAATGTAAGCGACGTTGTAAGGTTTTATCCGCCAAGAAGGGAGCTTGTGGATATAGTGGAAATCTCGAGTAGGTGTACTCGAGGAGTAGAGTAGGAACGAGGATAGAGACTCGTTGCCGAACCACTATAAATCTTGGTGTCTTACTACTAGGTTGTTTATTTCCTTGCTCTTTGCTTACCTTCATCATCATTACACTTACTACTTGTCATTGTTAATGCATTAGAATTGAACACAATCTTTATGCAACTAGCTTTCAAGTAAAATATGGTTTTGACACTTACCTAATTGAAAGGAATTTTAATTAGGAGATAAGTCGAAGAGAAACTATTCAACCCCTTCTAATTTCTACAATTACTACGTAAAGATTCTAGGATTTGGTATACATAATGTCTCCCTTTTTGTTGCTAAATCATTGTATTCCACAAGAATTTTATACCAAAATGTATCATCAGTTCGGTTGGTGCACGTAATAGGATACTCAGATACATGTAACCAACATTTCACCAAATGGTTTAGACAAAGTTGATTTTTGATGATCTCTCATCTTACGAATAACTTAACATTTGGTGGTTCTTTTCAAGTTTTATACTTTTATGCAAATATAAAGATGTGTGAACCACATCATGTGAGCATTTTGATCGATGAAAATTACCGAACACCCTCTTGTTATAATGAAGTGTTGGGTGTACAAACCCAATATCCTATCTACATCAGTTGAAACATAATTTTCATATTAACTTGGTAGGCTATTCCTTATATCACCAATTGGTTTTAGAATGAAACCTTTTGGGGCTTATATGTTAGATTTGGTGACATGATGGACCAAAGATTCCAAAAATTAGTATCAAAGAAGTCAAGCAAAGACGATTGAAGTTATGAAGGTGGGCACTGAATACAGTTCTGCGGATGCCTTGATGAAGGTGACACCTGGACGCAAGTTACAACAATGTTTGGAGTTGCTGAGTGTTGGGATAGAGCTAATATAAGCCTAAGGTGGAAATTGTAATTATTTAGTCTTAATAAGCCATGTCGATGTCTAGAGGTTATGTGTCGAGTTTCTTATCTTAGCTAAGTATTAAGGTCGATTGGATTTGCTTGGTCTCAAGTTCAACCCGGAGTCATTGTAATCGGTCTCTCTCATCTCTATAAAAAAAGATAAAGGAAAAGGTTACAAACACGTCATTCTTTCAATAAAACCACTCTAGTGCCTTATATGATTTTCTTTTATGTCGATACATAACTTCGTAAATCGTATTTTCCGCTCTAGTTAACCAGAACAGCAGGCAACTGATCGACTCACGCCACAGCTATAACGCCGATAATAACATATGATAACGTGAACTCTAAGTATCTTATTCCATTCTACTAAAATGAAAATACCAAATACCGAGTCAAGACTTTTCATAGAGTTGATGAAAACCAAAAAAAGCCATCGCACAATCACCAAACCTTACAAAAGCACGCGTAACGCGTTTTACAAAACCAACAATAAAACAACCCACCCCTTCGCACGTGCCACCTGTACTTCCATTGGATACAACAACCAACCCACACGTGTCACCTCATTTCCAATCCCCCCTATATCACCACCCATCTCATTCCGTACACCCCAAAACAAAAAAAAAAACTCATTTCCAAAATCCCCCCATCGATGACGTCATACATCCACCACACTTTCACCGACGACTCAACCGCTTTTAGCGACTGCAACAGCGACATCTCCGGCGAATTCCCGACGGCTTCATCGGAAAGCCGTCGTTTATTCCTCTCAATAAACTCAGACGTATTGATACAACATCTCATCACACAGCTAGATAATTCATCATCATCTATCGAAGCACAAAAACAAGCCGCTATGGAGCTTAGGCTGTTAGCGAAAAATAAACCCGAAAACAGGCTCAAAATCGTTGAATACGGAGGTGTTAAGCCGTTGATATCGATTATTATGTCGTCTGATATGCAGTTACAGGAACACGGTGTTACTGCTGTGTTGAATTTGTCGTTATGTGATGAGAATAAAGAAGTGCTTGTTAAGATGGGTGCGATTGATGCTGTAATTCGCGCGTTGAATACGATTTATAGTAGTTCGACAACGAAGGAAAATGCCGCTTGTTGCTTGCTGAGATTGTCTAATAATGTTGATGAATATAAGCATAAAATCGGAAGGGCAGGGGCTCTTCCACTTTTGGTGAGTTTTTTATATTTATTTAATAGCTTATTTGATTTCGGCTTATATTTTATAAGGGACTTATTAAAATATATACATAAGTTTTATATAGGTTTATTATATCGTAATAAACTTACGTAATGTTAAAAAGTTAACCGAAATCAAATAAGTTCATAAGCCCACATATAAGCTGAAACAAACAACCTTTTATAATTTAGAGTGGGAATTTTACTGTGTCATAATATTTACATTATTTATTTTGTCTGACAGGTGAGTTTGTTGGAAGGAGGGAGTATACGCGGTAAAAAAGATGCGTGTACAGCTTTGTATTCGTTGTGTTCGGTTAAGGAGAATAAAGTGAGGGCTGTAGAGTGTGGGGTGATGAAGGTTTTGGTGGAGATGATGGCGGATTTGGGGTCGAATATGGTGGATAAGTGTGCTTTTGTTGTGGGGTTGTTAGTGGGGGTTGTGGAAGGGAGGGTGAGTTTGGTTGAGGAAGGCGGGATTCCGGTTTTGGTGGAGATTTTGGAGGTGGGGAGTCAGAGGCAGAAGGAGGTTGCTGTTGTGATATTGTTGCAGGTTTGTGGGGAGAGTGTGGTGTATCGGACTATGGTGGCGCGAGAAGGGGCTATTCCGCCTCTTGTCGCGCTTACACAGTCTGGTACTAGTCGCGCTAAACAAAAGGTAACTGGTTTTTACTTGGCGTTTCTTGTAGTAATAAGTGTTTATTCTGCTAATTAATCCGTCACAAAATATAAGTGTCTATTTTTCAATTTTAATGGATCAAAACTAAATTATGCCCGTTTGTTATAAGTAGGGGTAAAAAAGAGCCTGCTCGCTTAAGTTTTATAGAGCTCGAGCTTGGCTCAGGCTTGACACGTTGTCTAAAAATTAAAGCTTTGCAAGCTCGGCTCGTGGTATATGTATTTTTAGTTCGTTAATAAGATTGTTATTGAAGTCGTCAATAAGCTCATCTAAAGTTTAAATACATAACGTAGTATATATGTTCAGTATTCAAAATATACCAGTAGCGTTTTTATGGGTTATTCTTGTGTTAAGTTAGTATTTTACTATTTGACCTGTTGGAGGAAAATAGATAAAAGTGCACATCACTTTTGGTACGATATGTTTTTCTATGGCTTAAATCATTAATATTCGAATTTGGTTAGCAACCAGAGCTGTATCTTTTTTGGTACGATATGTTTTAGGTATCTGTTATGATTAACACATTTTATTTGGTTAGTATATAATACCTGTTAGTTGTTACTCGTATTATTTAATATATTGAATTGGGGTCATTTGACAGAGTGACTTCCTTCTCATAAGTTCCAATTATGATTTATGTATATGTTGTTCACTACTTTAGTAGTGGTTAATTTATACTAGAAACTTCTAATGGTTAATTCTTCTAGATGGAATTTTGAACATGTTTAAGGATGGTTGAATATAAGATATGAGATGACATAAAGCTTATAATCATGTTTCACCAAACTCAAATAATGCAATCTAAAGTATGTTGCTCTTTTGCATAAACTTAAGATACAAGCAAATATGGTGGTAGTTTAGTTACGTGTGAAAATAAAAAAGACTTTTTCTCCCTTCAAAAAAGCATTGATTAAAAGTATATTAGTGGAGGAGGATGATATGGGTGTTTTTTGTCGTGTTTTGTGAGAGGAGTAGATGAATGATTGGCTAATAATGATTTGTATGGATGAATGGACAGGCTGAGACACTTATTGAGCTTCTACGGCGACCAAGATCCGGCAACAACGCTAATAGCCAGGATTTGTCAGATAATTAACATGTTCCAACACCCCTTCAAATTGCTAAATAACAAAATAAACATATTACATAGTTCCAACGAGTATGGGAACACAAATTGTATATGATGCCCAAGGATGCTTCCTAAGTTCCCCCTATCCTTTGTAAACTAAATGAATGCTATGTATTTTGATGATGTACGGGTACCATTTTTGAAGTTTTTAATTTCATTATATCTCCAAACATATGATACTTGACGAAGTATGTGTTAAAAATAATGTTTAAACAATAAACCAACTCTCAGGGACTATTGTGCACAAAAGGTAAGTGCAGGTATGTCTTTTGTAAATATTTTCTTTTGTTATTTGTTATGTTTAATATGCAGGTACATTTTGACAACTTAAGGAAAGATAAAGGGGGCAATGCGTACAAGTTGGAGAAGTTGTTAGGGTTAGGAGTTAAGAGCTATTTAAGCTCATAGTTAGCTTATATTTTACACGCAGTCATTGTATCTCTCTCAAAAAGTTGTATTCGTTTCTCTGGTTTCATTGTTAGATCAATTTGTTTGATCTTTTGATTTGTTTTCTTCTCTTTTGTAAGTACGATCAAAAACCCAGGTGTTACATTTGAAGTAACAGCCTGAGGCAGTTTAATAAAGAATAAAGGGGTGGTTGGTTGATTATCTTGATCTTTGTAATCTTTTCTACATGGTATCAGAGCCAGGTTGGCTGTGATACGAAGATCTTGATTGTTTCCAAAAATTAGGGTTTCTAAAATTTTTGGGGTTTTTGTGAATTAAAAGGTTTCTGGTTATTGTTTTTTGGTGAATCGATTGATTCTTGGTGTTAATTGATCAGATTCTTGGTCAATCAAGTTTTCCCAAAAATTAGGGTTTGTCGATTTTTGGGGGTTTTTGAGTATTTTGCCTATCTTAGTGATTAATCAACATAATTGTTGATTAATTTTGTTCTTTCATTGTTTCTGATTAAAAACCCCAAATTCAGAAGTTGGGGTTTGTTAATCTTGGTAAGTTTGATTTGTTGTTTGTTATTTCTTGGTTCTAATCCTGCAGGTTTTTAGTGTTGGTTGTTTGTTTCCGCTGCGTTGGTTACAAGATTGTCTTGATCTTGATACTCTTGGTTGTTGCTGCGCGTGATAGTATTTTCTCACGCTCTCTCTTTATTTTTCTTGTTTAGTGGGATTAGGTGTCGAGGGAATTAGTTTGTTGTTGGTTGTTGTGGAGATATAAGGTGGTTGACTGTGTTAGTTTGTTATTGTGTTCTTGCTTTCTTTTGTTTGAGTTTGTGTTATGGCTCCTGAAAAGGACAAGGGTGTTGAAGGAGGAGGGTCACATGACAATGAGATTGACATGTTTGACCCTCTCTATCTTCATAGTAGTGATACCAGTGGTGTCCCTCTAATTGGGTTTAAGCTAGAGGGAACTGAAAATTATAAAATTTGGAGAGTTGCTATTGCTAGGGCTATTCATACTAAAAACAAACTTGGTTTTATTGATGGAAAATTACCTAAGCCTGAAGAGGCAGGTTTTTTACAAGATCAATGGGAAAGATGTAACTCTGTTGTCTTAAACTGGATTCTTGGTTGTGTTTCACAAGAGGTTTATTTGGGTCAAGTTTTTTCTGAAAATGCCAAAACAGTTTGGGATGAATTAGAGGAAACATATAGCAAACAAGATGGGTCTGTTATTTTTAACATGCATTATAAGATACACTCTCTTACCCAGTCTGGTTCTACTCTTTCTGAGTATTACCACAAGTTTAATGGCTTGTGGAGACAATATGATTCATTAGTGAATTTACCTGAATGTGTTTGTGAAAATGCATATTTGCTTAAACAGCATAATCAACTGCTTAAGCTTATGCAGTTTCTCATGGGGTTAGATGATGAGTATGCTCCTATAAGAAGTATCATACTCACCACAGAACCCCTTCCTGATGTTAAGGGGGCCTTTGCTACTCTGTCAAGAGATGAATCCCATAGGGGTTCATCTTCTCAGAGTTCAGTAAAGGCTGGGACTGCTGCATTTGCTTCAAGACCTAATAATAGGTCTAGTAACAACTGGAACACAAGTAATAATAATAATAATCAGGCAAGAAAACTTGCTAGACCTAACTTGGTGTGTACTCATTGTAATATGAATGGTCATACTGTGGATAGATGTTTTGAACTTGTGGGATATCCTCCCAATTTTAAAAAGAATAATAATTCTAACAAGAATGTTAGTAGTAATCATGTGGCTTCAGGTTTAAAAGATCAGTCTACTAGTAGTCCATCTAACTCTTTTACTGATGAACAATTCAAAAAGTTGATGGACTTGATTGGTGATAAGTCTGGAAAAAGTTCCATACCTGCAAATGTTGCAGGTATAAATTGTGCTTTTAGTTTTTGTACTTCAAAGTTTTTTAATCACAATACTGTTATTAAAACTTATAAGTTGTATGTTGGTTGGATTGTTGATTCAGGAGCTAGTCAACATATGACTTATACTGTGATTAATATGTTTAATGTGATAAGTGTATCTCATCTTAATATGACTGTTGGTCATCCTAATGGGACTAAAGCTGTTGTTACACACATAGGAAGTTTAAAGTTAACTGATAAAATTGTTATTCATGATGTCTTAGTTGTGCCAGATTATGAAGTTAGTCTTCTATCTGTGCACAAGCTAAGTAAAGATAGTAAATTTAGAGTTATTTTTGATGAAAGTTCTTGTGATATTCAGGACTCTGTTCAAAAGACTCTAGTGGGGACTGGTAGTCAAATAAATGGATTGTATTTTCTTAATACAGGTAAGAAATATTATAACAACAACATTTCACAATGTTGTTTGTCAAAATGTATTTGGCATAATAGACTAGGACATCCTTCAAATCAAGTTTTACATGTGCTAAAAAATAAACTTAAACTTGAAAAAGTTGATAATGATATTTGTGATGTGTGTCACAAAGCTAAACAAACTAGGGAGCCTTTTCCTCTAAGTGATCATAAAACTAATGGTGTTGGTGAATTGATTCACTTAGATGTGTGGGGTCCTTATAAAGTTCAAAGCAAGGAAGGATTTAGATATTTTCTTACTGTTGTTGATGATTATAGTAGAGCTGTTTGGTTATTTTTGTTAAGAGGTAAAGATGAAGTTTTTACTAACATAACAGTTTTCATAAATATGATTAAAAATCAGTTTGGAAAAAGTGTTAAAGTGTTTAGAAGTGACAATGGTACAGAATTTGTTAATAATAATATGGATAAATTTTGTAAAGATAATGGGATTCTTCATCAAACCTCTTGCCCATACACTCCTCAGCAAAATGGTATTGCTGAGAGGAAACATAGGCACTTGTTGAATGTAGCTAGAGCCCTCATGTTTCAGGGGGGATTACCTTTGAACATGTGGACTGATTGTGTTTTAACTGCTGTCTATTTGATTAACAGGATTCCAAGTTCTGTCTTGTCTGGGAAGTCACCTTATGAGTTAGTATATAGTAGTGAACCAAATCTCTCTTTGTTAAAAACATTTGGTTGTTTGTGTTTTGCAAATGTTTTAAATGACAATGACAAGTTTTCATCTAGGTCAGAAAAATCTGTCTTTATTGGATATTCTAATGAGAAAAAAGGTTATAAGCTTTATAGCCTTGAGAGTAGGAAAGTTTTCTACTCTAGAGATGTTAAGTTCTATGAAACAGTGTTTCCATTTAAGAATGAGTCTGAAAGTAAAGAGTATGTTATGAGTTTTGAAAATAAAGACAGTACTAATTTTTTCAACTTAGATGATAATGAGTCTATGTCATGTGATCCCAATGATGATAAGAGAGATAATGCTCAGAATGGTAGTGAAGGCATAGACAATACATTACTAGGAGGTACTGAAAAAGCTAGTGAAACTAGAGAGAGTCTAGATGGTCTTAATGATAGTAAGCTAGCAGAAGCCACCAGTAATGTAGATGATAATGCAACACTTGTTGATAATAATAGTGATTCTGAGGGTGATGACAGTCAATATCAAGAGTTTGGTAATCTTTTTCATAGTCCTGTTAATTCCCCAGAAAGATATGATTTGGATAATCCTAGGAGATCATCTAGAAAAGTTGTTTTGCCTAAAAAGCTGAATGATTATAAGTTGAATACTAGTGTGAAATATGGCATAGAAAAATATGTTAATTACTCTTGTCTTAGTAAAGAGAATTATAATTTTTCTACTAGTCTAAATAAAATTGTTGAACCAAAAACTTTTTCTGAAGCCTCAAAAGATATAAGATGGCTTATGGCTATGAATTTAGAAATGGAGGCTTTAAACAGAAATGGTACTTGGGTTCTTGTTGATCTTCCAGTTGGAAGAAAACCTATTGGTTGTAAGTGGGTTTATAGAGTTAAATACAAGTCTAATGGAGAAGTTGAAAGATTCAAAGCTAGACTTGTTGCTAAAGGGTATAACCAAAGGGAAGGTATAGACTTTGATGAAACTTTCTCTCCTGTTGTCAAAATTGTTACTGTTAGGTGCATTTTAACTTTAGCAGTTTATAATAATTGGCCTTTATACCAATTAGATATAAACAATGCTTTCCTATATGGAGATTTAGTAGAGGATGTTTATATGACCTTGCCTGAGGGATACTTTGATAAGAATGATCAAAGGGTTTGTAAGTTGGTTAAGTCCTTGTATGGTTTAAAACAGGCACCTAGGAAGTGGAATGAAAAACTCACATCAGTTTTAATAGAAAATGATTTCATACAAAGCAAAAATGATTTTTCTATGTTTATCAAAAACAAAGATGGAGTTTTTATTGTACTTCTGGTGTATGTTGATGACATTATTGTCACAGGTAACAATGTGAAGGAGATTGAAAAGTTTAAGGAGTTTTTGAGTTCAAAGTTCTTAATTAAAGATCTGGGTAAACTCAAATACTTCTTGGGAATAGAAGTTCTTGAGTCTAATACTTCTCTTTATCTGACTCAAAGAAAGTATTGCTTAGAACTTCTTACAGAGTTTGGGATGCTGGCTTGTAAGCCATGTGGAACACCTATTGATGTTAAAGAAGGTGTTAACAGTAAGAATAAGAATGTTGATGTTGATAAACCTTTGAAAGGTGTTAACAACTATCAAAAGCTAGTTGGCAAGTTGATTTATCTTACTCATACTAGACCTGATATTAGTTATGCTGTTCATGTTCTAAGTCAGTATATGCATGCTCCTATGCAGTCACACTTGAAACTTGCATTCAGAGTCTTAAGGTACTTAAAAGGTTCACCAGGAAAAGGAATTACTTTTAACAAAAGTGATAATCTTAATCTTGGTGTGTATGTGGATTCTGATTGGGCAAAGTGTAAGCTTACAAGAAAATCAGTGACTGGATATTGTGTTTTCTTGGGTAACAGCTTAGTGTCATGGAAAAGTAAAAAACAATCAATGTTATCTAAATCTTCTGCTGAGGCAGAATTTAGAGCAATGAATAGTGTTACTTGTGAAGTAATGTGGATTATGAAAGTTCTTGCTGAACTTAATATTAATCCTTTGTTACCTGTTCCATTGAGATGTGATAATAGCTCAGCAATACAGATTGCTGCTAATCCTGTATTTCATGAAAGAACTAAACATTTTGAAATTGATCTCTTTTTCTTAAGAGAAAAGGTTGCAGCTGGGGTTGTAAGTACTGTTAAAGTTAAGTCTGCTGATAATATAGCAGATATCTTTACCAAAGGATTAAGTGTTGCTGAACATCATAAGTTTTGTGAAGGTCTTGGATTGTTTGATCTTTACAGAGTTGGTTTAAGGGGGAGTGTTAAAAATAATGTTTAAACAATAAACCAACTCTCAGGGACTATTGTGCACAAAAGGTAAGTGCAGGTATGTCTTTTGTAAATATTTTCTTTTGTTATTTGTTATGTTTAATATGCAGGTACATTTTGACAACTTAAGGAAAGATAAAGGGGGCAATGCGTACAAGTTGGAGAAGTTGTTAGGGTTAGGAGTTAAGAGCTATTTAAGCTCATAGTTAGCTTATATTTTACACGCAGTCATTGTATCTCTCTCAAAAAGTTGTATTCGTTTCTCTGGTTTCATTGTTAGATCAATTTGTTTGATCTTTTGATTTGTTTTCTTCTCTTTTGTAAGTACGATCAAAAACCCAGGTGTTACATTTGAAGTAACAGCCTGAGGCAGTTTAATAAAGAATAAAGGGGTGGTTGGTTGATTATCTTGATCTTTGTAATCTTTTCTACAGTATGTTTTCGTTTGTCGTTGAATTGAGTATTCGATGACATTGTGATTAAGCTATCGTGGGGTATACATTTGGTTGGAGGTAGAAGTTTTTGAATCGTCAATTATGGTTTTATTTCTGTTTTTACTGGTGTAAAATCAATTGTAATGGTGCAAAGATAACAAAGACTCGAAGACCCATTTGGTGTTGGTGGTTGGTATCAAATGGTACCTCATGACATACAAACAATTAAGTGAATTAACAAAGGACATGCTAGCAAAGACAACACAATACAATACAAAAACAACAAATTTTGAGCATGAATCATTGTGATTGGAAGATCCATTCAATCGAATGTGTCAAAGCCATACTTGATGAAACTAAAGACCGGTCCTGCCTATGTTTCAACGTTCCACAGAAGTATGTATTGTTATTTCTCACGCCATGCCACTAGATTCACAACGACTGGCGAGTCGGAATCAAGGGCGGAACCATATAGGTGTTTGGTGTGGCACATGGTACAAACCTTTTAAAAAAAAATTACTACATCAGTTTTTTATTCTGTAACTTTATAGTTGGCTTAAGTTTTTTTTCTTTGCAATACTCTTTTTAAAATCTTGAGTCCCGCTTGATTGGAACATGTATAGATGATCACACGGAGCGTGTGCCGTACATATCAATCGAGGCGAAGAAAGAGATTGGCTAGCCTAGTTAGCCGAGCTAGTGGTTTCTTTGGAGTTTTCCATGTTACTAACTTGATCAAACATGAAGCATTTTTTAAATTAACTTCGATATACTATATTGCCGGAGTAAATATCTTTTATTGTAACATCGGATAGATTTTATACAAAAGGCCTACGACAAAACTTCAAAGCCCCTTCACGAGAAGCAAATGTCTATACAATTTACTAAATAATCTACGGATCATTTCCACTTGTCTTTTGGTGATAGAATTGCATCCTTTTGGACAATATAATCTTGTAATATATCACCCAAGAAAATGACTCCACAACTCTTAACTTTGTTCTCTCTTATTGTTCTCTAGCTTATGTCTGAGACCTTTTTCTTATGGCCTTATTAACTGGTCTTCCTTTGAACCAACCTCGGTCATTTTCCATTTACACCAACACCTTTGTAACATATGTCAAAAAGATGATTAGTAAACAAATTAACATGAAAAGAATGTACAAGACATGCATGTACTTAAAAGCTAAAATTATAAGGACTATAGATGGAGACTATTAAGAACATGCATTTCATTGGATCACTTTATCCAGGGACGGATGTATGCCGTAGTTATGGGGTCCGTTGCCCCATATAGCTAGCCCGATATAATGAGATTTTAGTATATTTTTTCTTCGATTTCGACCTTTTTTCAAAAGCGCCCCCCCATTAAAAATTCAAATTGCCCCGCACCCACATAGTAAATCTCAACATTTAACGATTTAAAACCTTATAAATCCGTCATTTATAAGTAAAAATATTCGACTTATCTTTTTGATACCACCTTTTTTTTCAAATTTTGTTGTTATTCTAAAAAAAAAAAATTTGCCCCCCACAATCTTATTTCCTAAATTATCATACTTTTTTTCTCATAAATTTTAGGCGACTGTATGAGACAATTAATGTATAATACATGGGTCATGGTCGTTTAATTATCACTGCACATGTTAGTTATAAAGAATTTCACATGTTCTTGTTATATATAAAGAAAGATATGTGTTACCGAACTCACGTATAGCTCACATTATATGTGTTCCAATTTAATTGATCGAGTTTCAACAAATTAATATTGCATACTACCATAAAATCTATTCTGAGAATTGCACGACTTTTATAAAAGCAAAACATGTGATCATGTATGTCAAAGAAGATCACTCAATCCTAGTTTAAGCAGAAAACATATGCAAGCATCAAGCACGTATGTCAATAATAGCAAAATTGGCATACACGTATATGATCACATGTTTAAGTGAAGAAAATAATTAAGTTGTCCACAAGAACATATGATCAACACGTAATACGAACGTGGTGATTAAACAATAATGTGTTAGGCATGTGAAAGTGTATAGCTAATTCAATTTCCAAGCAAAACACGATTTAATACGAAAGCCGGGGGTGGAAGACATCTATAGGCCAATCCAGACACAAGAGGCGGCCGACCGACGTCCTAAAACAAAGAAATCTATGTAAAGAGCGGACGCGGCCATACATAGACTTTCCTTACACTCGGAACGCATAACCTTTGTCCGAGATCTACCTTACGGATCACTCTTCCACCACAATCATGATGAGTAGATTCCAAGTCATGGATCGCGTGATCCACCCAAAGAGGCAACGACACATACGCTAGAGAAGAGTGAAGACCAAGCTTTTCCCCAAATGGGTAGAAAGTTGGTTACTTGTGAAGTTGCAAATCCTAAGGACGTCGGAAGTCAAGTAGTACCGCCAAGTTGGCTCGGATTACGAGGCATGACGTGATAGTTACAACACAAGCAATATGATATGTCGTTTTAGTACTATAGAATATTATACGTTATAAGTGAATCCATAAGAAAAATCCTTTTAGGAAAAAAAGAATAGACTTACAAAACCCACTAAGACGGATAAATTCATAGGAGTGATTATGGGTCGTTGTTTGACAAGAAATTATGAATATGAGACACTCGCTTTCGTTTGTACAATTAAATTAGAACAGTTTGAAGTTTTGAACCCGTTATCAAAATTCCTACGTTTTAACAAGTGTATGAGGTCTCAAGTTCAATTCCCACTAGGTGCAAACAATCTTGAAGTGGCCACGCCAACCTCCTGAAAAGGGAGGGCTTTAACTGGTTTGAGTCTGTGTGGCGGTGGGCTCAAACCTCGTGGATTAGTCGGCCAATAAGTCGGAAATCACGGTTAGCAAAAAAAAAAATCTAATTTATTTTATTATTTAAAATCTAAAAATTGTTAATATAAAATTCTAATAATAACCTAAGCGGGCTAAAAGCCCAAATACAACTATAAGCCCAAATAAGAGAATAAATTAAAAAGTTTAAACAGGCTAATAAGCCCAATAAGAAGAAGTTTAGAAAATGAATAATCTAAAAAACAGAAAAGTGCTTATTTTCTAATTCTGTACAACTTATTTTTTTTACAACTTATTTTATAGGCCTAATTACTCAAAATAAGCACAAAGTACTTATTCGATCAAATAAGCTAAGCAAATAATCTAAAAAGCAAAATAAGGTACTACAAAGCTTCAAACTAGACAAGAGCTCCTAAATTATGAAAACTAAGCTAAATCAACCCAATATCTAAAGAAAAAAGGCCAACTTATTGGAATAAGCTAAAATGCAAATTATAACACCACAAAATAGTCGTATGGACCTAATCAAAATACTAGACACTACAAACTTTTTACAAAACTTGTAAATGATGAAAAGAATGATTTCCAACGAAAGACTTTCGAAATAAGCTCAAAGAATAAGCCAGAAAATACAAATAAGCTATAGAAGGTTATTATTCAAAAGAGGAAAAGATAACGTTTAAAATAATTGGCACCTAGTGTCTTTACGAAAAAGACCCAGGGGTACAGATGGTGTGTTGTGTGAGTGTTAAGGTTGAGATTGGTCGAGGTCGAGGGTTCGAACCCTAGTGGATCGCCTTTGACCTCCCTTAATTCCTTCTTATCTTTTTGCTAAAAACCTTTTACATAGCTTATATATAAGCTAAAACAACTTATTTTAGTTTTCGAAAAGGTTATTAATCCAAAATGATCAAAAATTAAAGATTATGCATAGTGTGTTCTTATGAATGCACAGTGTGTTCTTACTAGCAGCCTTAGAACAAATGTTAACCAAAATCAAATCACAACAAATTACTCTAATGAACTTAAATCAATGAAAGGAGCTCAAACAGAACTAGGTTAACATCAAAGCAACTAATATATCCGAAATTAAACAAGAACATTCACTTCACAAGCAAATATTGATCTGCAAAGATAATGGCCAAAGATGATCAAGTTTTTTAATTAAAATAAAGGCACTATTTGATCAAATTCGAAAACAAAACCTTGTGCAAGCTTTCTCGAACTATTTGCTATATTTCCCTAACCTATTACACTAGATTAAACACTATATCTATCACTTAAACACAAGAGCATTAAATCTCATTAACAACATTAAAACTTAAGCAGTTTACCTTGATTAAGCAAACCTTATTTAAATTAGAATCAGGCTTCACTTAAACTAGCTTTTACATTATTTTAACTCACTTAACAAATATAAGCACTTATTTTAAACAATGAACTACTTAATTTCTAAATAGGCTTATGTCAAACATCACTTAACCATCTGTATTGAAAATTTATCAAAGTGACAACATGTTATCGCTAAACAAACCTCAAAACAACATCTAATTATTAATTAAAAAACCTAATTACACTTCCAAATTCAATTATTAAAAACTAATCCTAACAATCTCAGATTATGCAAAGTGATGATCAAATGAACACAGTCTTAACCAAATTTCATTATAGTGTTATCTTAGTGATCTAATATCAAAACAGATTGAAATTACCCTTGAATCAACATATTTAAACAATCATATCCACAATAAGAACACTACACCAGCAGATTATGAAGAATAATTAACTAAAAAAATTATAAGCAACTAATATATCATCAATAACAACGTTTAACAAAAAAAAACAAGATTTGCATAAAACATTAGTAGATTCATGAAAGATCAAAGGAAATGAGATAAGTAACCTTAGCCTTTGGTAAAACAAGGCTTGTCTCCATTGAGCTCTAGTCTATAAAATGATAAGAATAAGTCTTAGAAACACCTTGCCCATGATGTTAATCTTCCACATCTGACTAATTCTGAGTTTTGATTTTTTAGCTTTCAAAGTATAATCAGTGAACATATAAGCTATAAATGAGCTTAAATGTCCATTGAGTTCAGTGAAATGAAGTATTAAGCTTATTCAAGACTTATTCTCAACATTTGACCAAAATGGAAAAAATATAAATTTGCAAAAACTTAAAAACAATGAATTTGAGCACCAAAAAAGAAATTTTATTAATCTGAAAAAGATGATTACAAGTTTGAAAAAGTAAAACATAACATAAAGCAAAACTACATTATTAAAAGCTAAAAATGAACTAACTAAGTCTACTGAATATTTTGAGATTTTATAGATGAGGTGAGGCTTGCATGCTCCCTTTGGAATCTTTTTATGCCTTTTGGGAGCCCTTGGATGATGCCAATCATTGGATTCCCTTTCTTATCTGTTGGATTAAATTGATGTAAGTTTGGATTGCCAACATGGCAATCCTCACTTTTCCTCCTTGTGCTTCTTTATCATTATCTTTAGTGTAAATTTCGTATTTCCTTGTGTTTCGTCCAATTCCACATGTAATTCATCGTGTCAGACTTGTTAGAGTGGTACACTAGGGAGGCTTGGATGATGTTTAAGCTTGTTGAGTTGGAGCATAGTACTCGAATATCCCACCATGGCTTTCCCACACTTCAATTAACACTTTATTCAAAATCAAATCCCCTAGCTAGGGTTCATAAGCGAGACATTGTAGCAATATGAACAAATACGACTCCTAATTCTATTTTTCTTCTTTATATACTCTTTGAACCGTTACACATTGGCTCGTTGACTTGGGATTGCATAAGCTATGGTAGACCATGTGGTTTGGGCTTAATTACTTCATAACATGTATTCTGAATAATGTTATTTTAGTTTACAAAGACAATGTATTTTACTTTGATGCAATACCACGTGATGGAATTTTTGAAATTGATATGCATGGTGTTTATTCAAATGATAGTTCTATATTTAATGTAGCAAGAAAAGAGCCAAACATTACGTTGGACTCGGCCTATCTATGGTACTGTCTCCTTGGTCAAGCAAACAAGAAACGCATCGAGAAGCTTTAACGTGATGAAATTTTGAATCCCATTGACGTTAATTCTTTCAGTGACAAATGCAAGTATTGTGTGTATGGAAAATGGCGCGTAATCCTTTCACACATGTGGTCAAAAGAGCTAAATATCTTCTAAAACTTATTTACACTGATGCATGCGGTCCCTTTAGAGTCGTGTCTAGAAAAGGTGTTAGTTACTTCATTATGTTCATTGATGATTTTAGTCGTTATGGTTATGTTTACCTTTTGAAACATAAACATAAGGTATTTGAAACATTCAAGGATTTCAAAATGAAGTAGAAAATCAACTCGACAAGAAAATCAACGCTATTCGATCAGATAGAGGAGGCGAAATGAGTCTTGTGTTTGTGGAACATTTAAAGAAATGTGGCATTGTGTCGCATCTCCTAAAATAATGGAGTGTGCGAAAGGAGGAATAGAATTCTATTGCATATGGTTCATTCCATGATGAACTCAACTACTCTACCATAGTCTTTTTGGGGTTATGCTTTAGAATCTGCTACACGCATTCTCAATATGATTATAACCAAGAAGGTCGATAAGACACCATATGAGGTATGGCATGGGAAAGCTACCAAGTTGTCTTATTTGAGGGTTTGGGGTTGTGTAAATCTCGTGAAGCGGGATGCTCTTGACAAATTAGACCCCAGATCCATTAAGTGTATTTTTGTAAGATACCCGAAGGAAACAATGGGTTACTAATTTCACTACCCAATCAAGAATAATACATTTGTTACTCGAAATGCTGAGTTATTTGAGACAAATCTTATAGATCAAGAATCAAGTGGGATTACTTCAGGTTTGGAGCAAGTGGGAGTACTAACGATCTTGTTCTTATTTAAGATAATGAAACACTACCTTCTAGTAACACTAGCGAAGTACATGATGAAGTTCAACATGAAAGTACGGAACCTCAAAATGTAGACATTCTCGTTGTTGGAAACTCACTTTATGTGACGACATTTAAGAATTCCCATTAGTTATCATAGTCACACACGTTTAGACTAGACTAGGTTTGTTGTATAGTTTATGTTGTGTGTGTGGCTATATATACCCCTCCTTAGCTTCCAAGGAGGGGTGTTGCTTGTGTTTATTTCACTTTTAATACATTTATCTTTCACACACAACCTTACTTTCTCTCTCTAAACCATCCATGGCTGCCATCTATTTCCACCACCCACCTAGACCACCGGATCTAGTAAATTAGCAAATCTACATTTGGCATCAGAGCCTTGGTTCATTCCTTGGATCATGTTTTTTTTTCGATTTGGTGGTCTAAACATTTTTTTGTGTCTCGATTTATTGATTTTTTTTGTCACAATGGTCAAATTCTGTCTAAAAGTTGTCTGTTTTTTTGGTCACGGCAGTCGTATTATTTTTGTCTCAAATCAGTTTTCATTGCAACTTGGTCCCAAAACAGTTGGTTACACTCAGTCCAGCATGGTTATCATCATTCTCATATCCGAATTTATCATTTTGTCTCTGATTTCATTTTTTCATATATGATATTATACTTATATCTGATATTATAAAATGAAATATTTGATATCTGGTTTTAACAGTTTTTTTTGGGTTTCTTTATTTTCCTGTTGATGAAGATCTTTCCCCAGAAACCCAGATTTTCCAGAAGAATCATACCCAGAAAAAAGATCCTGGAAAAACGGAAAAAAAAAGTACAACTTTTGGATAAGGTTTTCGAATATTCCGATGGAACGCATTCCGATGGGGTGTTGAAGAGAAGGCATTCCGATGGACTTACTGTGTAAACATTGAGATGGAACACAAAGTTCAAAAACATTCCGATGATTTGTGTGACACTTTGCGATGAAAGACTCAGATATATTTCGATGGACTGTTTTTTAAATCAGTGTACCAAAAATGTGACCAAAACTGAAACCATCTCAACCGAGTCAACTCGGTAATTACCGAGTTGACTCAGTTTACTCACTGAGTCTGACTCAACATCCAACCTTTTAACTCATCAACACCATATCTAACCTAACCCATCGTCACCTAAATCCCATCTCATTATCTAGATTCCATTATCTCAAAACAAAACAAAAATTAGAAGATCTCAGATTGTTCTATTTATTTACAGATCCATAAAGATCTTGTATAATAGAACATAACATCATCATCGATCTATGCTTATATACGAATCTAAAGAAACAGAACTCAGTCTAAAAAGTTTGGCTCATGTTTTCTTTAATTCGAGAACCGACTCAATACACACGAATTAAATAAAACAATATGCATCATGCAACTGTCTTACATGTTCGAATAAAAGATGGATTTATAACAATTATGTTATTATCCATTCTTTTGTCTCGATTTTACTAACACAATTGAATTAAACACACCCTTACCCGAGACCCCACAATGGATCTTATTGATAATATCTTGTAGTCCACCCGGTTTGCTTGATATGAAACAGATGGGATTCGATTAGACCATTAAATGAGATTATTTTTTTTGTGTTTTGAATCCAAAATGATGTATCTAAGGAGTGTGGATTGGTCACTTGTTATCAATTTATAATCGGATGTGTAGGTTTCAGATTTGGGAAATATTGATTTGGTCGAATTGATGTGTTTGGATTAATTGGCTTCGATTTGTATGAGTGTTTGAGGTATGATCCGAGTTTTTGAGATGGAGGAAGAGATTGGGATTAGTTGTTTAGGAGGCTGAGATGTTGCAAGAATAATGGAAGGTGATGGAGGACGGATTTCACGAGGTTGGGGATGAGAATGGTGTTTGGTGAGGGGGCGGAAGTATCTATGTGAGATTAAAGTTAAATTGTGAGTGAAATTAGGGTTGGAGTGTGTTATAACACTTATGTGATGACCGGGTTATGACAAAATGATGGACCATGACACACGCTTATTTAACTAAGATTGGAAAATGAACCGTATGTTAAGTTATTATGGGCCGTGTGTATTAAGTTTTTAATACACAATTTGATTTGTTAAACTTTATTCACACACACAATTTTTTAAAAAACATTTTTTTAAATAAATTTTGTGTGTATTAAGTGTTACTTGGTCATCATTGGGACGAGACGACAAAGTGATGTGACAAATGTGAGGATTTATTTTTGACGAGACCAAGAAAAAATTGGGCGATTTTTTAGTGGCTACAGATTTTGTTTGATCGGGTATTAATTACGTGACGTTGAAGACGGATTTTTTTGAAGGCGTGTGCTTATTTTATCTTTCATAGATAACTTGCTCGTGCTTCATATTAGAATGAAGACTTGGTTATCTGGTTTCCGGGTTCGGGGTGGTTGGTTGATGAATCGCATAACTATCACTTAAAGGGGTTACATTGTTGTACTCAGTGTCACGCGCTTAGTCGACGTGGATAATTTCAAGAGGTGTTGTGCTTATAGACTTCTTCAGTGATGCATTGAGTACTTAGAGATTTCTCCACCGTTCTTCATTCAACAATAGTGCAAGCTTAAGTCACAAGATCGAAGGATTTTTATTCAGCTTCACGTTTGATGTATCCGGTTCATTCTTTCAGTGGTCACTTCAAATTGCTTTCACGTGGGTTGGTAAAGGTGGCCATGGAGAGTTTATGAGAAGAGATTTTCGATCAACAACTGATTCTCACAAAATATATAATTCAGTTTATTTATTATTCTCACGAGATTTCAGGTTTATGTGCGTACGATTTGTTGATGGTTCCGAATTCGAAACCATCAAGGGGGAAGAAGAAGACACATTGAACGTACAACGAGTACACGTGATGAACTTCATACCTTCTTTTGCTTTGAAGATATTCCAGGATGACATTTGTCATAGCCGCAGAGAAAATCAGTGTTTTAACTCGTGGCGTTATCAATCTCCAAACGGTACACTACTGATTCGAGGTTTAATTGTTTGATTGTTGCAATTATTCATCATCATTATCCTATATGCATTCCCGGGACTTAATTGACTCTGGTGCATATCCGGAAGAAGACATGTGCATTTCCGGGACTTAATTGACTCTGGTGTTACGATGTCAACTTCATGAATGTGATAAAGTGTCCACTTCAGTATTTGAGCTTCATAATTGGGATTGATTTACTTTCTTCAACTACGTGGGGGAAGAAATGTCTTGATTCTTTCTGGTATGCATAACTTGAACTCTCAGGGGGAAGAAAAATTCAGAAGAATTATTCAAACGTGAGAAGAGAAGTTGTTGATCTACTTGGTGTACCCCTTACTTTCAATCCCTCTTAGCAACGTTATCATGTTATATGATGGGATTTGCTTGTTAGATTCCGCTGTGCGCTTAGTTATTCTAAGCTTTATTGAAAGCTTTAAAGTTGCTTACGAGGATTGTCGATTTAGGGGGAAGCTATTTAAAAAGCTTCTACATCAAGTTTATGTGGCATGAATTAGGGGGAAGCTAATTCAGAAGCTTCTCCTTAACCAGAAGTTTATGGGTTACTTAGCTCGTGTCGTTACAGTATTTCTTCTACAAGTTACTTTAAAGATGAGTCGTTTTGAAGACGAAGGCCTCAGAAGACTTCATCAGCATTGGATGCTTCATGAAAGCTCTTGTTCTTAATCATTTTGTACTTGTTAGGAAGAATATTGTAAGGAATTATACACGTCGTCCCATGGGGGAAGATTGTTGGAAACTCACTTTATGTGACGACATTTAAGAATTCCCATTAGTTATCATAGTCACACACGTTTAGACTAGACTAGGTTCGTTGTATAGTTTATGTTGTGTGTGTGGCTATATATACCCCTCCTTAGCTTCCAAGGAGGGGTGTTGCTTGTGTTTATTTCACTTTTAATACATTTATCTTTCACACACAACCTTACTTTCTCTCTCTAAACCATCCATGGCTGCCATCTATTTCCACCACCCACCTAGACCACCGGATCTAGTAAATTAGCAAATCTACACTCGTTCATAGGTCGAGTGGGACGTCTCAAGCGCCTGATAGGTATGGTTTCTATCAGACGCTAAGGAGCACGAATTAGGAGATCATGGTTAGCCTCCTAATTATCAAGCAGCGATATTAGATGTTAGATCTGATAAATGGCTTGAAGCTATGAATGCGAAAATGCAATCCATGAAAGATAACTAAGTTTGGATTTTGGTTAATCTTCCAGCGGGTGGAAGAACCGTTGGGTGTAGATGGCTTTATAAGATAAAGACCGACGTGGATGGAAAGATACACACCTATAAAGCTCGTCTTGTGACTGAAGGCTATACTCAAACCTACGGACTAGATTATGAGGAAACATTTTCTCCGGTTGTAGACATTAGAGCTATTAGGATTCTTTTAGCATAGCGGCGTTCTATGCCTATGAGATTTGGCAAATGGATGTGAAAACAACCTTCTTAAATGGTCACCTTCGTGAAGATGTTTACATGGTGAAACCTGAAGGGTTTGTTGATCCAAAATTTCCTAGTAAAGTTTGTAAGTTGCAAAGATCCATTTATGGATTAAAGCAAGCTTCCAAAACCTGGAATAAGAGTTTTGATGAAGATATCAAAAATATTGATTTTATTCATAATCCCGATGAGCCATGTGTATATGTCAAAGCTAGTGGGAGTAATGTAGCATTCCTAGTCTTATATGTGGATGACATATTGCTCATGGGAAATAATTTTCCAATGCTCCAAGAAGTGAAAACTTGGCTGAGCAAATGTTTTTTCATGAAAGATTTAGGTGAAGTTGCATATATTGTTGGAATTAAGATCACACGAGATAGATATAAGGGGTTGTTGTCTTTAAGTCAAATTTTTTATTCTGATAAAGTCCTAAAGAAGTATAGGATGGATAAATCCAAGAAAGGATTTGTTCCAATGCAAGAAAAGCCAGACTTAAGTAAAAAGCAAGGTGTGATCACACCGAGTCAAGTGAAACGCATGCAGAGAGTCCCGTATACTTTGGAAATTGGTTCTATCATGTATGCGGTAAGATGCACTAGAATTGACGTTGCATTTTCACAAATTTTGTGTAATCGATTCCAACAGAATCCTGGTGAGAAACAATGGATTGTTGTTAAAACCATTCTTAATTATCTTAGGAATACTAATGATATGGAACTTGTTTATGGGGGTAAGATGCAAAACGAGCTGAGAGTTAAGTGTTATATCGATGATTAATTTTCAAACCGACAAGGACGATACCAAATCCCAAACTGGGTGTGTGTTTGTTCTTAATGGTGGAGCCGTAGACTGGAAGAGTAGTAAGCAAAGCATTACTGCAATGTCCTCTACTAAAGCCGAATATGTTGTTGTTGCTGCTGTTACAACAATGGAACCTGTCTAGATATTGAAGTTTACTAGTGGTCTTGCTAGATTCAGGCCAACTAATAATGAGCCTATGGAAATGATATGCGAAAATTTTGCTGAATTTTCACAGTCGATGAACCTGGAATCATGCAGGGTGCTAGACATTATCAAAGGAGATTTCACTACATTCAAGAATTTATCGAAGATAGTGAAATTTTCATTAACAAAGTTTACACATATGACAACGTCGCAGATCCTTTCACAAAACCAATGCCTTTGAATAAGCATTTTGAACATGTTGAGTCTATTGGTCTTGTTCATTTTGCTAGTCTCATGTAAACATGTGATCATTTATTTTATGTGTTAGTATTTGGAAAAGGAATGTTTAAGCAATTCTTATCAATAAATGAATTACTTTTCATGTAGTATAGTAAATGCACTCAGTTTATTATACATTTTATAAATTTCAGTGTCAATAATCAATATTAGAGTATCGATGAACTAAGACAAATACAAGGGTTGGTTGTATCTTTAGAAGATACATAAAGATGATTCTTTCAAACTCATAGGTTATTCAATATGGATGAATAATTGGATTACCCCAATCGTGTAGATTTTCTTTATGGATCGGCGTCATAAAAAATTACACCAATGGTAAAGTATTGCTATTCTTTAGAACTGAGATGCAAGTGGAACTTCGCATGGATAATTAACATTTCTTAATTTAGAGTAAACGTTGTGTTAGTAAAATGGAAAATTATAAAACCTATTTCAGATATGTTTATTACATGTATTGAAAGGTACTTGTAGTCAAAATGGGATTTTGTTCTTCCATGAATGGAGTTTTATACAAATGCGGCCCTCGTAGAGTTGATCGGATGTTGGCATGGTCGTGCCTAACTCATAGTAAAGAAGTTTATTTCTACATTTGGTAATCTTGATCAATCATTAAAACGAGAAATAGAATCGTTAATACATGAAATGACATATGATCCATATTCATGATTAACGATATCTGTAACAAAAGGGATGCAATATTAATTTATACCATGAGGTTGAGCTTGTTTGCTAGAAACCAAACTTATGTACTTTTAGGAGCATTGATAGTGTTGCTAGACTATCTGTCAATGTTAGTATTAAAGTACGCTATGACAAATACTTCCACAAATGGGAGTTGTTGGGTTGTGCGTAAGTCATGGAATTTTATACGACTAAGAGTACGTGGGCCTAAGAGGTCACACACTTAGACATCGAGATCATCTTTTATTAAGATATACGATATAATATGGTTATATATATTGCATAATCTTTGTTTGAAAAAAAGTGTTTACTTAACGGTAATTAATTAATAAGTTAAAAGGTTTAACATGGATTAATTAATAAGACTTAATACTTTAAGGTAATTAATGTAATTACTAACAGAATTATCTAGAAAGTCAAAAAGCCAACCCAAGGGGTGTTTGGGGTCTATTCGGCCGACCAACCAAAGGGGAAGGAAGAAGAGTTTTTCTAGAAGCCTAATTACTGGTGAGAAATATTATATCTTTACCATAATTACTGAGGTCTATTCGGCCGACCAACCAAAGGGGAAGGAAAAAGAGTTTTTCTAGAAGCCTAATTTCTAGAGTCTTCTAGTATATAAACAAATCCATGTGATTCACTTTTTCATAAGTTGAAAAGAAAAAATCTCCTCTATTTCTCCCTTGGTGGTCGACGACCAGACACACCCACACAAAGGTTTCGTGTTTTGTTCTTTGTTTAGTAATTACTTGTTCAAGATATAACAAATCAGGAAATCCAAGGCTAAGCCTTTCCCACCATGTACATATTGTGGCATCTCTGATCATAGGCCTGATGATTGTGTATACTACTCTGATTGTGAAATTTGTGGAAGCAATGATCATACTACCTCAGGACACAATAGGATAATTATGGTCAGGAGAGGCATGCTAGTTGAGTCATCTCAAAATATTGAATCCTCAGTAGGACTAAGCTGCAACACGTGTGCAAGCAATGTTCACTCCACCTTAGACCATGTTGAGTTTGAATACTTCAAACGAGGTGAAAGACTCAGGCTCCTAGAACCAAAGAGCCTACTAGAAAGTGGGCTCACAAGAGAAACTAATCCACCTCATTATTTGTGCATAAACACTTCAAGGAGCCTGTCTGGTACTTAGACAGTGGGTGTTCAAGAAGTATGACATGGGTCAAAAGTTATATGCACAAATACGTGCAACAACTAGGTCCTAAGGTAGTATTTGGTGATAACTCATCTTGTGTTACTGAGGGATATGGTTTAATAAAATGTGGTGGAATAGTTTTCTCAAAAGTGGCGTTTGTAAATGGTCTCAAGTATAACCTCATAAGTATCAGCCAACTGTGTGATGCTAAGTACATCTTTAGTCTGATGATAAGCAAGGAAAAATTTTTAATGCTAACAAAGAAATTATACTGACTGCTCCAAGAAGAAATGATGTATATGTCTTAGACATGTCATCTCTAACTCACTCAGGAGCATGTTTCTTTTCTAAAGCCTCAGACTCTGTCAATTGGCTTTGGCACAAGAGATTGTCACATCTAAATTTCAAAGACATAAACAAACTTGCAAAACAAAACAAAGTTCTTGGCCTACCATCTCTTGTGTACTCAAAAGACAAACCTTGTTCATCCTGTGAAAAAGGTAAACACAAGAGAGCTTCATTTAAGCCAAAACAAAACTTTTCTATCAAGAAGTGTCTCCATCTTCTCCATATGGACTTATTTGGGCATGTCAATCCAATGTCTATAAATCATGAGAAATACACTCCTATGATTGTTGATGAATACTTTAGATACACATGGGTATACTTCCTTAAAAATAAAAGTCAGGCTCCTAAATTTATTATGTCATTTATCAGAGAAGTTGAAAATCAAAATGACACCAAAGTCAAACAAATAAGGACTGATAATGGGACAGAATTCAGGAACCAAGAGCTTGAGAGTTTTTGTGATGAGAAAGGAATTTATCATAACTTGTCTTCTCCCTACACACCTGAACAAAATGGTATGGTTGAAAGGAAGAATATAACTCTTATTGAAGTAGCAAGAACCATGCTCAATGGATCCAATCTTTCAAAACACTTCTGGACTGAGGCTGTAAAAATAGCTTGCTATACTCAGAATAGAAGTATCATTGTCAAAAGACATGATAAGACTCCTCATGAAATATTCAGGGAAAGGATTCCAGATATCAGCTATTTTCATGTGTTTGGATGTTGTGACAATCTAACATTTTCAGGTAGTAAATTATTTTCTCGTATATTATTTTGAAACTTATTTTTGTGTTGGTTGATAAACTCACAATTTACGAATTTAAATTTGGGCTTACGTGCATAATTTAACGTCCTTTACGACTAAACCGGAAACCCTAGGATTACGTATTTACGTTTTTGAACTCCGTTTTTATGAGACAATTCTTATTAGATTCGCTTTGTGCCGTTGATTCATAATTTATAAAAACGTTTTTCGTAAAACAACCCGAGGGCACGTAAATCGAGGAAACTAGAATCGAGGAGTACCCGTAAATTAGTGGGATGAGACAAAACAAGTTTTGCCTCGCCCCACTCATGGGACAGCTAAACATAAGCCACCACACCCCTTGAGGTGTCAACTTGTATTAACAAGTTGTTACACTTGTCTTGTTTTCTCATAAACAAGCTACCAACTTATCAAAACCACTAACACCAAAAACCATTTGTTCATTCATCTCATGCAAACCACCAAAAACACTCTCTTTTCTCTCTACCCTTTCCGTCCAAAATCAACAACAAACACCCCCATTTGATCAATTTTAACCATAATATTTTGTGTTATTCACACATATGATGGAAACCTCTTGAAGTCTTGTTGATTGGTGATGATTTTAACATCCAAGGAGATGATTTGCTTGTGTCCTAGGGCTGATTTTTCTACAAGATTTCTTGGTGATTAGTGATCTTGAAGATATTTTTGGTGTACCTCAAAGTATTGTCATCCAAAGTCAAGTTATAATCTTGGTTGGTAAACAAGATCATTCTTCCTATTTTCATTGTTATTTTTGTAAAAATGTAAAATGTATTTTCTTTCCTAATGTATATGTATATGATTATATACGATGATAAAAATATTGTGTGGGGATCATGTGTTGATAAACTTGGATAAAGAGATGGAAAACTACATGTAAAAGTGGTAAATCTTGCTTAAATAAGTAGGCTGTATAAAAACAGTAAAGAACCTTATGTTAAACTGATAAAATGGCATAGATGAATTAATATACAGTGAGTATTAAGACTTTTACACATGTGAGAGTTGTCCATACAATGGAATCATTATAATGAGTGAGATATGATCAAAACAAAATTGAAGTGCAAATTTGAGTAGTCTGTTTTGTATGGACTGTTAGCGACATTTATAGTTAGATTGAGCAGTAGCTAAAACTAAGTTAATTGTAGCACATAATATGAAGTTTATGTCATCCAAGAACTCAAGATATGATAAAAATGGTAAAAGTGAAAGTAAAAATTAGATTTGTGAAAGAAAAATATATAATATAATATTAGCACTCAAGTAAATATAATATAAAATATAAACTTAAAACCCACTAACTTATATATTAAATATAATTAAGTATGTACATTAATAAATAAATGAGACATTTTATAAAAATGGCAATTTGATAAGTTTTATAAGTTATAAAACTATAAAATGAGTTTTACGTCTTTCGGCTAAAACCGTAAAATTAACGTTTTCGTCAATTAAAACTTAGACGACCGGACCCGTCTAATGTAAACTTTTTATAACTCATATACTGATATATAAGTACATATTACAAGTAAAAACCGATAAAAACTCGAGCTTTATAACATATGGACATTAACGGGCCAAATTAGCCTTATTGGACTATTAATCCAACTAATTTGGCTAAACACTTATGAACTTACTTATTGGGCTTAACCCAAATGGGCCTAACATGTAAGTATAGGATTGATGTTAAAAGTGTAAAATAGACTAATATAAGGTAATGGGCTTATAATGGACTTATTGGGCCTTGACAAGTAAAGGAGATAAACTAGTAAAACTAGTATAAAAAGTTACCAACACATAACACTATAATGGGTAAATGAAGATGTACAATCCCACTTGATCATCATCTTATATATAAAATCACCATATGTATACATAGCTATTATATTCATAAAGTCATTGGACAAAAGTCTAAGACCGAGTATTATTTATATAGGTTTCCGTGATCGAAGCACGCCCGTAGCTGATAATCCGCCTTTCATAATCAACGTGATTTCATAGCCTTGCACTCTTTTAAATGTTTTATAAAATGATTTGTAAACACGCGAGGGAGATAACATGCTATTTTTTTGATAAAAATAGAACACAAGTAGTCCCGATGGTATGCTTAATGATATGGACCCGAATGATGCTATGACCCAATAAATGAGATGAAATGGATTATTAGTAGTTAGGTTGTGTCACTTAAAGTTCCATTAGCATGAATTGTGAACTACCGGGATTTGATAGACTCTTATGCATATGATAGTACTATTTGGGGAAGATCACCCCAGTTCGCGCCTTGACGGTTGATCCCCGTCGTACCACATTGATTGGTAAGCGGATTTATGTATGAGAAGATTTACATAGCGTGATTTTTGTGACGACACGCTAACTTAGATGGGAAAATTGTTTGTCGGGTTCGTGGCCCGTTTTTTGTGATAGTAAGGTAACAATGTCATGCGGCTAATAATAATCCAAATAAATCCAATGCAATCCAATGTAATCAAAATATCCGATATGATAATAATGTTACCTATAATGGTAATATTGAGGCTACGGTCTCATGGACGGTTTAAGATGTATGCTTTGATTTATATATTGCCTGACTAGCAATACGAGGACTTACTTCTGATATTATACTTGTGTTCTGATTTCAATGATTGTTTTATATAACGGTTTTATTAAACTCTATGAATTCACTCGGCATTCGCTGATATGATTTTAGCATGTTTTTATCTCAGGTGCTTGAAGGTAATTCGGATGGAGATCGACTCTGATGGCTCACATAATAAAAACTGTTCATTCGATCTATGTTTTGTAAACTTAATGACCTGTATAATTTAGGACCTGTTGTATACTGTTGGGTCCACTAGATGTGGATCTTGTAGCCTGTTAGGGACGGTGAACGACTTCTGTAATCACAAGTCTATTCACAAAGAGACTCTATATAAATCACATAGTATAAGTGCAGAATACAAATACTATGAACAAGAAGAACAGGATAACTATAACGACTTGATCCTTTACTAAGTATTTCTAATATTAATATGAACTAGAATTATGTTTGATGAATGTGTATTGAACCCTTCTACCTAAGGTTCCTTTTATACTACAAGGAAACCCTAATACATCATTAAACCAAAACGTATAAAACTGATATGCATATCCTTTCCTAACATATCTCATGCATATCCTAACAGAATACTCTTAAATAATAAAGTTTGACTTTCTATAAGACCAGGAGCACGTGTTGCTCCTACTACTACTATGATCAGGAGGAACTACATACCTCCTAGTATACCTATTACTAATAACTATTCCAAAGGTCCTAATAATCCTTCCCTAAACTTGAATTTGACCTGTTGAGTTCAAGTTTCCTGGCAAATCGTGCAACATAGCATGAGGATTGGAACAGCAAATAAAACAGCAGCATCATAACCATCAGCATAAAAAACATAAAGACTGCTGCAACAAAGAACACCTAGAAGCTTCTTGAAAGCTTGAAATAAATCTGCATCCTGTTGAATCTTCACAGCAACATGAGCAGATTTTATGAGCCTTTTCCAAGTAGCTACTCGCTCTTGGGCTAGCCAGTCTTTATGGTGGAATAAGCATCACCCTGGGTGACCAGAACCCAACCCAACTCTTAGAACGTGAATCAATGGTGAGTGGGGGTACCCTGATGATTTTAGGCAAACCATCACAGCCGTCAACGGATTTGATATGTCTTTACCAGAAGCCGTACCCTTCTGGACTCGCCAACTCTTAGCAATTAAGCATCGGTGAGCTAAAAACCCTATAGCTTTGAGCAAGCTATTATACCTATCAACGGATTTGATAAAATCTTTACCAAGAGCCGTACCCCCTTGGATTAGCCACTTTTCAGTCTAGGACCATGGCAAGTGAAAACCATCCAGTTTTGGGTAACCTTGCAACCACCAACGGATTTGACTATCACACCAGAGTTGTACCCTCATGGTGAATCAACTCTTTATTGTCTGTGAGACATGGTGAGTTGAGCACCATTTGTTGTGTGGACCAGGTCCAACACCAGAAGTAACTCCAAAACAGCCCAAGTGTGAAACAGTCAAATGAAAACCAATTTATGATGGAAAAGTATAAGCAGATATTATATTATGTACAAGTGGAAAATCCATCATATGTTTAAAGTATAAGCAGATATTATATAAAAAGTATATATATATATATATATATATATATATATATATTTAACTAATTTTTTTTAACTACAATGTAAGTCACCAATCACTGTATAGATTGGTGAAAAGAATGTCAATATAAACACAAAAACAGAAAAACATACCCATCACATACCAGACGCTGCAACTTTGTCAGCTTGCAACCGAGCTTGGATCCCTTCCACCAAAGTAGTAGCCATGGAAGTCTCATTCCCTGAAGGGGCATTGGAGATCTGCAAATGACATTCCAGCATGGCCTCCATAGTAGCAATCGTCAAAGGATATTCCATATCCATAAGCATGAAAACTATGGCACCAGACTCCAACTCCAATATATGAACCCCAGAACCATCATAAAGCTTCCATCTCTTGATCACCCAGCGTGGCTGATCCTTCCAGACACCAGAATGAGGAGCATTAGGAGGAGAGTCAAGCATCATCTTCAAGTCACCCCACATGGTCAACCCAGGCCAGTTGGCCACCTCACTCGGAGAGGTAGGAATACCAGCATCCACTAACCCATACAATGACATAAGATCCCGACGATCCGCCCATGTCAAAACACCTTACAGGCTCGAGACATAACGAACATAACCATCACTGATGGAAATCCTATGTGTGAATTTACCAGCAATACTCGTGGATGGCTTAACCGTCCAAGCAACAATATAACCCGTACCCATTGGCAACTCTGTGTCACTATCCGAAGCTGCATCAATAAGGTTTTCAGGAGCACACTTCTCAAAAGGAACAGACTTACCACGTCTAGCCTTCTTCTTTCGAATGGAACGACGAGGTGCAGGAACAGTAGAAGAAGATTCAACCTTTACCTTCCCAGTAGCAGTAGTATCAGCATGAGTAGAATCAAAACCTTGACCAACCAAAGGATCAAAGTCGGCTGCACCAATAGAAGGGGTAGGGTTTGGTTCAGTCACCAGTGGTGAAGAGTGCTCCATTGCAGGAGTAGCATGGGTGGTAGTAGTAGCATTGGTGGTGGTGGTAGGAACCGAAGATGAAGTAGGATGAAAAACCGAAGGCGTGGTTGTAGGACCAGCAGTAGAAGTATCAGCAACAAATGGAATACCAGTAGAAACAGGAGGAACACCAGATGAAGAACCATGAGCAACAGCAGGTTGAGAAGTGGGAACCACTCGTTGAGGAGGGCGATAGATGAAGCGCTCAGGAACCGGTGTGTTTTGACGCTTTATCATCCTCTGGTACAGATCCTTAAGCTCGTCAAAATACAATCCCCTAACCCGGTCCCAAGTCCATCCAACAGTAAAGTAAGCAGCCGACTGATATTTGACATAACGCTGCATTAACTTCCTCGCCTCGGTTCTTGACAAAGGTCTATTACGACGCTTTTCACGGAGTTGAGCAGCGAGAGATAATTGTTGTTTGCGCATTAAGGCCATTGCCCGTGGGATACATATATGTTCATTCACATCAGTGCCCAAAAGATCAGTAAACTGTGAGTAATCAGATGTAAGAATAGTAAGCACCCGCATCCAATCATTGTCATCCCAATGCATGGCATCATGCCTCAACTGTTCACACCTCTGCTGTTGAAGGGCTTCTTCCTCAGCCCTAGCAGCTTGATCAACCTCTGCCTGCAATCGTTGTGCAGCCTCCTCCCCCAACCGTTCTTCCTCAAGTTGTCTGCGAGTATGCTTCCTTGGAGGTGAGGGTGCATCAGTCATAGGGGATTTCCCCTTAGAATCATGAGACGACCCAGCAGTTGGACCAGCAGTAGTACCAGCAGAAGAACCAACAATATCCTCCATTGGTCTAGGACTAGCAGCAGCAGTAGGGATGCTTGATGGACAAGGAGGAACAGGTAAATCAGCATACGGCTTATCAGCAAAGGCAACCTTCGTCAACAAAGTCAACCCATCCTCCGTAAGATCCTCAAAATCTTCATCAGAATCAGAAAGAACAACGTGCTTTTTTCGCCTCCTCTGCTGCGTCTCCAAAGCCTTAATCCTGTCCGCTATTGGAAGGACAAATTCCCTGGTAAGCTTGCGATGTTGATTCAGATCTGTCTCCAAAGAAACAATCCTTGCATAATACCTGTGCATGAGATCAAGCAAAGAAGTTAGTGAATCAGGTTCCTCCACTTCCCCACCAAGAGGACTTGGATCAGGGAAAGCTTCATTGGAACCAGAAGCAATAAAGGGGTCAGCATTATGAGCACGAGAACTAGACGGCTTCTCAGCAGAATGTGGTGCTGGACTAGAAGGGGGAGTATCCACAAATGGGGACTTATGTGGCAGAGAAGAGGGGGCAACCTTGGAAGTGGATGGTATTTCAACCACCACTTCCTTAGCTGGCTCCTCCACCACCACATGAGGCTCACCACTAGCAGGATGCTCCTCTTCCATAGGATCATCCCCTAATGGAAGTTCCTCCTCGGATTCAGCAGCCAGATGAATAACATTAGGAGGACCTTGGGCAAGGCCCAGCATAACATGAGTAAGAGGCCTCCAAGCTCCCTTAAAACCAAGTGACATATTTGAATAAACTTTAGAACTAAGCTTGGGGGTCTCATACTCCTCCCTATCTCTAGGTATGCACATAAGAATCTTCTGCAAGAACCTAGGATACATTAAAAACTTCTTCCTAGATCCATTACTACTAAGATTACAAACCATCCCATCAAACAAGTAGCAAGAAAAATTAAACACACGACCCTGTGCTATGCAGATCAAACCAGTAGCCAAAGGAATGGGAAATGCATCCCAACTCCCAGACTTTAGGCTTAAGCAATGAATCAAAAAATGCACTAGATGCTTCCATTGGGGGGGGGGGGGGGGGGTAAAACTATTCTTTTGGAAGTTAAACTTCCCCCCATGATTATAACTAAGATAAGCCATTCCATCCAAAAACTCATATTAGGGATGGAGATAACACCACCTTCATCCCGAAGATGAAGAGCAGTCCTAATAGAAGCTTCATACACCACATATGAACGTTCATCTATGGTAGCATGGAGTTCAAGTGGGCGTCCCAAAACATCCACAAGGTGGGCAGTGGCCCAAAACTGGCGAATGAAACTATGATAGACAGTCGGGCAAACCGTGAAAGCATACCTGAGGTTAGAAGCCTCAATAAATTCGATGATGTCTGTGAACTCGTCACGTTAAGGACCATCTCCCAGATAAGCCACCTTATTATGATCGGGTTTGTATAGTAGAGCAGCCATGGATGATGATTGGAAGTGATGAAAGATGATTGATTGGAGATTGAAAGAGTAGGAGCCTATGTGTGTGTTATGGTTGGGATGAATGAGTCAAGTGTGGGATTTGACCATAAATAATGGTCTTGTAACTGTTCATTGATCCTTAATAATATTGGTTGCCCTTTGAAATTAAGCAGTTAATGCAAAAGTAACCACTTGCCCCTTTTAACTTTATTTGCAAATCACAGTTACCAAAGTTAAATAACAGGATATATACTAGAAGTAACTTGCGTTGACTAAAAGTCAAAACGCGTAAGGGTCAACACTAGAAGCACAATGTGGTCAATGAAAGTCAACGAAGTGAACAGTGACCCAAACCAAGACTAGAAGCCAACCATCAAAGACAATG
Source organism: Glebionis coronaria (assembly GCA_025667525.1). Classification (NCBI taxonomy): domain Eukaryota; kingdom Viridiplantae; phylum Streptophyta; class Magnoliopsida; order Asterales; family Asteraceae; genus Glebionis; species Glebionis coronaria. Next base: position 569,205,703 of record CM046875.1, on the reverse strand, counting down.
AAGGATTTATTTCCACTAGAAGCTGAAAAACTACCACCAGAAGTGACCAAAATCCTCCACTAGAAGTAGCACACACCACAAATACCCATGAAATCTGTTTTTAGAAACTACCAATATGTTAGTCTGTGCAAGTAAATATGTACACTAAGCCTCCCCTCAATCCTAGGTCTCAAGGATTGACCATTCCAATGTGAACCACCAAGTGGTTGAAACGAGGACCATCAAAGGCTTTAGTCAATAAATCAGCAACATTATCATCCGTATGAACCTTAAGAACCTGTATCAACTTCTTCTCATTGGCATCCCTGATAAAGTGGTGCCTAATTTCAATATGTTTTGTACGTTGATGAAAAACAGGATTCTTCACAATGTAGATAGTGCTTTGATTGTCAATGAAAATTTTGGTGTTCATAAAGTTGAACCCATAATCCAGCATCTGATTTTGTATCCGCAAGACTTGTCCACAACAACTAGCAGCAGCTACGTATTCAGCTTCTGTTGAAGAAGTAGCTACTATTGTTTGTTTCTTACATTTCCATGAGATAAGTCTTCGACCCAAAAACTGACAACCACCAGTAGTAGACTTTCTGTCATTATTAGCACCTGCATAGTCACTATTACTATAGGCTTCAAGAACAAAAGGTGATTCTCTAGGATACCATAATCCTAGCTTGGGTTGAGCCTTGATGTACTTGAAAATTTTCTTGACTGCATTCAAGTTAGAAACAGTTGGAGCCACCTGATGTCTAGAACAAGCACTTACTACAAACATAATATCCGGACGTGATGCAGTCAAATACATGAGTGAGCCAATCATTGACCTGTACATGTGAACATTTACCGGAGGATCTGGCTCATTCTTGAGTTTGACTTTAGTTACTTCATAAGGTGTTGCTGCTGGTCGAAGAGGATCCATATCAAACTTCTGAAGGATCTCATGAACATATTTGTCTTGACTTATGAAGATTCCATCCGACTGATGCTTGACTTGAAGACCAAGGAAAAATGTAAGCTCTCCCATAGCACTCATCTGAAATTCGCCCTTCATCAGTTGTTCAAACTCATCACACCATTCCTTCTTAGTAGAACCAAAGATAATATCGTCCACATATACTTGAACTAGGATAATGTACTTGGTATTCCTCTTAAGAAATAGTGTTTTGTCAATCGTGCCTCTTCTATAGCCATGTTTCAACAAGAAAGTGGAAAGACGCTCATACCAAGCTCTAGGAGCCTGATGAAGGCCATATAGAGCTTTGACCACCTTGTAAACTTTCTTGGGATGAAGTGGATCCACAAAGCCCTTAGGGTGAGTGACATAAACTTCCTCATCAATCTTGCCATAGAGAAATGCACTCTTGACATCCATCTGAAAAACCGTAAAGCCAACATAAGAAGCAAAAGCCAAAAACAGACGAATGGCCTCAATCCTAGCAACAGGAGAAAAAACTTCAGTATAGTCAATCCCTTCAAGTTGTGTGTGACCTTGTGTAACCAACCTAGCCTTATTTCTCACCATAATATCCCTTGCATCTTTCTTGTTTTTGAGAATCCATTTGGTACCAATTGTTGTCTTTCCATCTAGCAAGTCAACTAGGATCCAAAAATTCTGAAACACGAACTGCTGCATCTCATCCTGCATAGCCTCCACCCAACTTTGATCCTCAAGAGCATGAGAGACTGATCTAGGTTCCATCTGTGAAAGAAAACAAGCAAACAAACAGTGTTGAAAGTCCGTGTGATTATTACGCTTTTGGTCCTCAATATAGCTCACAAGAGCACGATGATCAGACGTTGCTTTCTTATGCATTCTGCGAGTCTTGACAGTAGAACCAGGATCTCCAATGATTTGAGTAGTAGGATGGTCTTTATGCGACTATAGAACTTGATTAGAAGCTACATCCACTTCTGGTGCCAAGTTATTAAGATCCCCAATAAAGTCATCATCATATGAAGCAGAGTCGAAAATGCCATCTATTGGTTGCTTATGACTATCATCCAGCTTAGTAGAAGACTTCTTTTGATAGTTTCCCTGGTCAGAAGGACCAGAGAATCTAGTAGAGGAAGTGGGATCACTAGTTGGACTACCAATAGGTGTTAAACTAGCACTAGGAGTAACATTTGGAGTACTAGGAGTAGCTTTGTCAGCAGATGTACTCAAAGGAAACTCAAAACCACCTTGAGCAGCTGCTGTAGTAGCATCTTGTTGTTGCTTGAGTAATGTGTCAAGAGATCCTTGTGAGTCCAAAACGTCTGATGGAGTAGCATCACTAGGAGTAGTATTGGCATTAGGAGAGACTGTGGTGGAATAGGATGGAACAACAAAAATATCATCCTCTTCATCTGAGTCTGAGAAACTAGAATGAGCACCTGCACTAGAAGTTGCAAACACTTGTGGACCTGCATCATGGTTAGTTTTGAAACGAAAATATCCCAATGAATCACTAAGATAATCAAGATCAAAATACCATTCAGGAACCTTGCCTTGTATGTTTGACTTCTCCTCAAAATACCTGAGATTAATAGTTTCAATTACTCGCTTGGCTTGGAGATTGTAGACACGATAAGCCCGAGAGTGAGCTGAATATCCCACTATGTATCCTTCATCTGCCTTACCATCAAATTTCCCCAAATAGTCACTAGTATTTAGAATGGTGACAGGACACCCAAAGGGCTTCAAATGAGCAATGCTAGGAACTTTAGCTGTGAGTAGCTCATAGGGAGTCTTCTTGTGAGGATTGGTAATAGAAACTCTATTCAAGACATAGCTTGCAGTATTGATGGCTTCTATCCAAAACATGGTTGGAAGCTTGGAATCGGCAAGCATTGTTCTCGCAGCTTCTATTAGAGTCCTATTTTTCCTTTCTGCAACACCATTCTGCTGAGGAGTTCTTGCTGCACTATAATCTCGTTTGATACCTTTAGAATTACAAAGTGCTACGAGGTCTGCATTTTTGAATTCTGTTCCATTATCACATCGGATACCTTTCACCTACATGGACAGCTGATTCTTAATTAGTGTAAGAAAGTACTTGAGAATTGAGTAGGTCTCACTCTTGGCAGCCATGAATAAAACCCACGTGAACCTGCTATAACCATCAGTTACCACAAGACAGTATTGTTTGTGGTCAATGCTCCTAATGGAGGTAGGACCAAATAAATCCATGTGTAGTAGCTACAACGGTTCAGTTATAAGGCTGAGAGCAGTAATGGCCTTGAAGGATGCTTTATGTTGTTTGCCTTTGCTGCATGCAAGGCAGTTGATGTTATTTCTGAAAGTTTTGGAAGGTAAACCAGAGACCAAATTCATATTTTCTAATTTGTGAATGGTCTTGAAGTTCACATGTCCCATACTTCTGTGCCATTTAGTGGCTTCGTCTTCTGAGGCTTTAGCAACCAAACATGCTAGTTGACCAGTAGGATTGACTTCATTCAGCTTGATACTATAGAGGTTGTGTCTTCTAGGGATTCTGAGTATAAATTGTGAGTCATCCGGGAGTTTAAAGTCTTTGGATAACACAAGTGCATCAGTATCCGTAAAGAGGACAAACTGCTTCTTGTCACAAATCTGAGAGACAGAGATCAAGTTGAAGTGTTGAAGTGCTTCCACATAGTAGACTTGCTCAAAGTTAAGGTTAGGCGTCTGAATCGTTCCTTTGTCGGTGATCCTTCCTTCACCACCTCCAAAATAGACCTTTCCGCCTTGAAATGGTACAAAGTTAGATAGAAGACTTTTATTTCCTGTCATGCTCCTAGAGCATCCACTATCAACTATCCCTAGAGTAGGATCTTGGTATGGAGTAACCTACAACAACAAGAAAAGATATATGAAAAAGTTAGTGTCTTAAGGGGACCCAAACCTTTTCAGGTTTGAGCCTACCTTGTGGATCTTTAGTAGATAGCCAAGAAGATTGATGAGATCCACTGTTGTTCTTAGGTTGCCAATTCATCATATGGGTGTTATTGTTTGACCAAGAACAACCTGCTGAGGGCTTAACAGCAGCACCCAAATTTCCCAACCCAAAATACATTTGGCCTGAATTAAATGCATAATTCTGATTAAAGTTCTGAAAGTAGTTGCTGGTTGGTTTATTAGGTATTAAGCCATTGTTTCTCTAATGATCAGAAGCTAAAGGAGAGGTCCTTATAGAAGAAGAAAAAGATTGGGCACATGGGTTAAGTCTTCTAGAAGAATATGGAGTAACTCCTGGTGAACCAGGAGCAGGAAATGCTTGATAAACAGAAAGATGTTGATCATAAAAGTCACAATCTTTAATCAAATGAAATGTACTACCACAAACAAAGCATCTTTTATTCAAATGACCTTGTCTCATACTGCTAACTTTATTACACATAAATCTAGGAGAAACATTATTCCTAGGACTCAATAAACCAGAACTAGACACAGTTGAAGTAGAAGCAACTCACTCTTCACTCTTCCAAGCACTAGTAGCAGCATGGTCATTCGTTTTGGAGCTTGTAGGTCTCGACTCTTCACTTGAACCACATGATGCAGAGTCACTGGCTTTGTCACTGAAAGTACAAGAGACAAAGTCATTAGTATTAGTAGAGCTTTTTGGGGACTCATGCATCTGTGATCCATCCAAGTCATTATGCCTAGAAGTGGGCATAAAAGTTCCTGTAAGAGGTGGAGGGACAGCATGCATTGCTACAGCTGGTTGAAACCTATTGTAGCAAGGTTTTCCTTCTTCCTCCTTGTCAGGATCAAAGACACTTGAAAAAGATAAATCAAACACATCTTCTGAATCAATATATTTATCAAATCCTAACCCTCTTTTAGTCCTACCATACATGCTACTATCAATTAACTTTAAAATATTCTTAGGTGCATTTTGCCATTTTTCAAATCTTAACAGTGTAGCATCCAATTTTGCCTTCATGTCATGCTTATCCTTGATACTGTCATCTTTTACCTTTTCAGTGTATTTAAGCATATTTGTTGTGTTTTCTAAATCAATATTCAGAGTTCTAATTTTATCTTCATATTCACGTTGTGTGTCTTGAAGCCACCTCTTTTGTTGTTCCAATGTTTTAAAAGAATTCTTATATGCTTGAACCTCTAAAAAATACTTATCATTTTGTTCATTTAAATCATTATATTGAGACAACAATTCTGAATATTTATCATGACAACCAAGAGGACAATGTTGTACTTGAGGTAAAATGCCCATAAGAGCAAACTCTTCTGCTTCCTCGGCATCAGACAGATTCCAGCAATCATTGCAAACACGTCAGTAGAAGGTTCAGCTGTTTCTAGGGCAGCATTCTGATGATCACTCCAGTTGACCATAGAGTCAACAGACACCAAAGCCTTCTTGTCGTCCTTCACCTCCTGAATCTTGAAAGCTGAATACCTGCTCTTCTCCTGGTCATTCTTGTTAGGGCATTCCCTAGCAAAGTGACCTTGATGCTGGCAGTTATAACATCTAACCTTGCTTTTGTCAAACCTTGCTGGTTCTCTTGGGTTGTAGTTAAACTTTCGATCGACTTTCTTCTCAAACTTGGGAACCCGAAGAGTGAGCATGGCCATCTGCCATTTGAGATCCATTTCATCCAGGTCAAGTTTATCAACCTGTCTGAAATCATCAAAAGCAAGTTGCTGTTGTGGATCAACATCAGCAACAAAAGAGTGAAGAACAACTTCTACCATGCTACCAGACTTGGCTTTCAGTTCAGGAGTAGAAGTATGCTGAGAAGTATGCAGAGAAGACACAGTATAGCTTGGGCTACTAGCATAAGACATGGGACTAGATCCCATGGAACTCATAAAGGCAAAGTTAGCAGGAGTAGGAAAAGAATCACTTGAGTATCCCCTCACATGAGGCTCAAAGGTTTTGAGCTTATGAAACAAATCATCAAAATTAAGATAGTCAAGCCCACCTTTTACTTTAAGAGAGATTACCACCTGATTCCATGAGTAGGGTAAGACTCTAAGATATCTTGCATTGATATCTCCATTGTCAGGTTTCGACCGGATTTGATTCAATTGGCTCAGTATCTTTTGGAACCTGTCATACCCTTGATGAATACCTTCAGTTTCTGAGATCTTGAAGTCTGTGAATTCATCTCTCAGCATGGATCTTCGCATTTTCTTTGACTCCTTGTTCCCACCAAACCTTGCTTTTATTCCATTCCATATTTCTCTAGCATCATCTAGGTGATAAAAGTCACCCATGTGATCATCAGGAAGACACTGAAGCAAAATAGTTTTTGCTTTGATCTCCTTCTGAACAGCTGTGATTTCTTCATGAGTTTTAGGGTCAAGAAGAATAATACTACCATTCTTGTCTCTTCCAGCAGACTTCTTACTGTTTCCATTCAGAATAATCTTCCAAAGATCTTGATCAGTGTTGGTGATCCAGCATTCCATCTTCATTGCCCAGCTATCATACTCATCCTTTTTCAGAAGAGGAAACTTACCATTTGTTTTGGAAACCGTAGCAATGATCTGCTGAGGTTGCTGTGTTTTAGGGGTGCTATCTTCTCCTGTTTGAGTAGAACTCGAGGCAGACATAATTAAACAAAGATGTTAGTAATAAGAAAAATTGATTCTTCTTGTATAGAGACTCTCCCAGGCTCTGATACCACTTGTTGAGTCCACTAGATGTGGATCTTGCAGCCTGTTAGGGACGGTGAACGACTTCTGTAATCACAAGTCTATTCACAGAGAGACTCTATATAAATCATACAGTATAAGTGTGGAATATAAATACTATGAACAAGAAGAATAGAATAACTATAACGACTTGATCCTTTACTAAGGATTTCTAATATTAATATGAACTAGAATTATGTTTGATGAAGGTGTATTGAACCCTTCTGCCTAAGGTTCCTTTTATACTACAAGGAAACCCTAATACATCATTAAACCAAAACGTGTAAAACTGATATGCATATCCTTTCCTAACATATCTCATGCATATCCTAACAGAATACTCTTAAATAATAAAGTTTGACTTTCTATAAGACCAGGAGCACGTGTTGCTCCTACTACTACTAGGACCAGGAGGAACTACATACCTCCTAGTCTACCTATTACAAATAACTATTCCAAAGGTCCTAACATACACTTGAAACTGTTATTTCGAATGAATGTATGTTAAACCTTGTACAACCATTTTTATGTGTTGTCTATGATTGAAGTTATTGTGCTATCCCGTAACACTTTAAAGACTCTTCCGCTGTACCGATATGAATTTTGAGAGTGTTACAGTTTGGTACCAGAGCTCTCGCTATAGAGAACGAAAGATTTTAAAAATCAAGGTTTTGAACAAAACTTTTCAAAATCTTTTAACTATAAACATTTGAGAAAATACTTGAAAAATCTTTTGACTATAACGGTGCCAAAGATCTCCGACGTTACCAACAAGCCTTATTGAGAAGATATATATTTTGATATATATAATTTAATTTATATATATGTATATATCGTGGTTTCAGTATGTAACTGTTTAATAATTATTTTATGCTAATACGAGATATATATAAATGTAGTTTGTCATGGCTAGCCCTAATATTCCTGTAGAGAACCATGCTATTCTTGAACCTAATGTAGATGATAAACCTTATTTAGACTTAGTGGATTATGATGTAAATAAGGATATGGATGATGATGAGGAGGAACCATTTGAGGATCCCAAGCCCGAGATAGGACTAGGAGATCAGATTGCCCCTCAGGTTGATGTTGTAGAGAATGAGAATGATAATGTTGGTATTGAGAATGATGATGAGATTGGGATAGATAATGTAGATAATAAGGATGACGACGAGGATGTCGAAGAGGAGATAGGTATAGATGATGAGGTTGATGATGATGATGAGGCTGAGCTTATTTTCCCTTATGATGTAGCGGAGGGTGAGCCCTTACTCCCTCTAGTTTATTGGTCTAATTCTGAGATTGAGCTACTTAGAGATGAATTGTCTGAATCGTCTGAATCTGATTCTGAATTTGAGGATGATGAGGATAATGATGCACCTGATGGTACTGATGGTATTGCTACTCGTAGACATATGATAGGAGAGTCGTCTAGGGTTCGAGAGGCTACTCATATTGATGGTCTTGCACCTTGGGCCTTCAGACGTGATTTAGATGCTTCACGTGCTGAGGGTAGTATGACAGAGGTTGGATTAGGTGTTGTTCAGACTCATGTTGCTTATTTGGAGTCGAAGACTAAGATTGGTGAGAAAGAGCGGGAATTGCTTAACTTGGATTTGACTGATGTAGAGCGTGGTTTGAATGAGGCTTTTAGGAGGTTATCTGTGTTAGAAAGTGGTAAGTTTGCTGAAATGAAGAAAAAGGTGAATACTATGGAGATTCAGTTGAGTGTAGCTCGTGCGATGCGTGAGAAAGCTGAGAAAGAATTGAACATATCTCTTGGTTGGAACAATAGATTTTATGCTGAGATGGTTGAAAGAGGATTGATTCGTAAGCGCCCAGCTGAAGATGTGTCTTGTGATCGTCCAACGAAGATACCGAAGACGATGGATGATGCACCATTTGGCGGTTCTTAGTAGACCAGTCTATCTTTAGTAGTGACCTTTGTATCTTTTGTATCTTTTGTACCTTTTGTAACTTTGACTGAACCGACTTATTAGTTAGTAGATCTGGAACGAATTTTGGGCATGTATAGTGCTAGAAACTTTGATATGGAATGTAAATTAAGACAATGCGTTTGTTTCTAATCCAATGAAATATGTATCTTGTCTTGAATTCTATATTTTGCCTTATTTGTATTTTGATTATGAATTCAATCCATCTTATATGAATCCCTTGTTGGGTAAATGCTTAATACTTTGAAATTATGAAATTATAGAACCATGCCGCCCAAGAAAGCTGTGACTGACGATGATGTACGTAGGATTATTGCGGAGCAAGTTACCGCATCTATGACTGAATTTATGGCAAATGCTAGAAATGGAGCTGGCAGTAGTGGAGCTGGCAGTAGTGGAGCTGGCAGTAGTGGAGCTGGCGGTAGTGGAGCTGGCGGTAGTGGAATTGGTGGTACTAATGTGAATGTGAATGCTAATAATGTGAATGCCAATGCTGGAGGAAATGTAGGAGGACTTGGAACTAATGCACCTGAAGTTGGTGGTTGTACTTATGTGACGTTCATGAAGTGTGAGCCTCTACCTTTTAATGGAACTGAAGGTGTTGTAGGATTAAGCCAGTGGATTGAGAAGACTGAGTCGGTGTTTCAGATTAGTAAGTGTAAGGAGAAAGATAAGGTGACTTTTGCTATGGCTACTCTTAAAGGTCGTGCGTTGACTTGGTGGAACGGGAGAATTGCTTTCATGGGTATTGATGTTGCTAATGCTACTCCTTGGGCTGAAATTAAGAAGTGGATGACTTTGGAAGTCTTTCCCCGTAGTGTGATCAATAGGTTAGAACAAGAGTTGATTCATCTGAGAATAAAAGGTGTGGACATTGATAGCTACACAAACCGATTCCATGAGTTGGCCTTGCTGTGTCCTCGATTGGTGGAACCCGAAGAGATCCGAATTGAGCAATATATTAAAGGGTTGACCAAGAACATCCGAGGGGACGTGACGTCATCAAAACCACTGACCATTGATGATGTTGTTCGAATGGCTTACCAAATCATTGGGCAAATAATTCAGGATAGGGAAGATGAAGCACGTACTGGTGAGAAAAGAAAGGGTGATGGCGATTGTGTAGATAGAGGTGATAATAGGAAGAATTTCAATCGTCGTCAAAACCAGAGAAATTGGAATGCAAATGCTCTTACCAACAACACACCGTGCAATGATGAAAAATGTCCTAAGTGTGGCAACAAGAGGCATGCTGGCGAATTGCTTTCATGGGTATTGATGTTGCTAATGCTACTCCTTGGGCTGAAATTAAGAAGTGGATGACTTTGGAAGTCTTTCCCCGTAGTGTGATCAATAGGTTAGAACAAGAGTTAATTCATCTGAGAATGAAAGGTGTGGATATTGATAGCTACACAAACCGATTCCATGAGTTGGCCTTGCTGTGTCCTCGATTGGTGGAACCCGAAGAGATCCGAATTGAGCAATATATTAAAGGGTTGACCAAGAACATCCGAGGGGACGTGACGTCATCAAAACCACTGACCATTGATGATGCTGTTCGAATGGCTTACCAAATCATTGGGCAAATAATTCAGGATAGGGAAGATGAAGCACGTACTGGTGAGAAAAGAAAGGGTGATGGCGATTGTGTAGATAGAGGTGATAATAGGAAGAATTTCAATCGTCGTCAGAACCAGAGAAATGGGAGTGCAAATGATCTTACCAACAACACACCGCGTAATGATGAAAAATGTCCTAAGTGTGGCAACAAGAGGCATGCTGGCGACTGCTAGAAGTGCCGAAATTACGGAAAGCTTGGACACAAAGTTGAAAGGTGTAAGAAGGGAATCATTTGCTTCAACTGTAATGAAGAAGGTCATAAGAAATCGGATTGCCCTAAGTTGAAAGCGATTGTACCTGGAAGAAACCCCCAGGGTGGTGCTTATCAACTTGGAACAGTCGAGGTTAAGAAAGAGGATCTGAATGTCGTTACGGGTACGTTTTTACTCAACAATCATTATGCTGTTGCTTTATTTGATTCGGGTGCTGGTAGGAACTTTGTATCCACTAAATTTAGTGCCCTTATTGACATTGAACCTGCTGAGATAAATACCAGTTACGAGGTGGAATTGGATGATGGTAAATTAGTGAAAACTAATAAGCTATTAGAAGGATGCTCTCTAAATCTCTTAAACTATTCCTTTCCGATTGATTTGATGTTGATAGAATTAGGTAGTTTTGATATTATTATTGGTATGGATTGGTTATCGTTGAATAATGCTACTATTTTGTGTGGAGAAAAGAAGGTTAATATTCCTCTTAGGAATAGGACGTTACTAATTGATGGTAATCGAGGTGAATCCCGTTTAAAAATCGTTTCATGTATTAAAGTCCAAAAGTACATCAGGAACGGTTGCGAGTTATTCTTAGCTCAAGTGACCGGGAATGAATCTAAGGAGAAACGATTGGAAGATGTACCTATTATCAGTGAACTTTCTGAGGTATTTCCTAAAGATTTACCCGGACTTCTGCCGATAAGGAAAGTTGAGTTTCGAATCGATTTAATTCCTGGTGCTGTACCGGTGGCACGTGCGCCTTACCGATTAGCACCTTCTGATTTAAAGGAATTATCTAAACAACTTAAGGAGTTGTCTGATAAAGGTTTTATTCGACCGAGCTCGTCGCCTTAGGGAGCTCCAGTCTTGTTCGTTAAGAAGAAGGATGGATCTTTCCGTATGTGCATTGATTATAGGGAACTGAATAAGTTGACAATTAAAATCGATATCCTTTACCAAGGATTGATGATTTGTTTGATCAACTACAAGGATCTAGTGTCTATTCTAAGATAGATTTGCGGTCCGGATTACCAACTTCGCGTTCGTGAAGAAGATATTCCTATAACTGCATTTAGAACTCGTTATGGACACTATGAATTTCAAGTAATGCCATTTGGGTTAACTAACGCACCTACGGTTTTCATGGATCTAATGAATCGAGTGTGCAAACCCTACTTGGACAAATTTGTGATCGTTTTTATTGACAATATTCTAATCTATTCTAAGAATAAAGAGGAATATGGAGAACATTTAAGGATTATCTTGAGTTTGTTAAAGGATGAAAAGTTGTATGCTAAGTTTTCGAAATGTTATTTTTGGTTAGATTCTGTGCAATTTCTTGGTCATGTGATTAACAAAGATGGAATTCATGTTGATCCTGCAAAGGTTGAAGCCAGTAAGAATTGGTCTGCACCGACAACGCCAACGGAAGTGAGACAATTTTTAGGATTGGCTGGCTATTATAGGCGATTCATTAAAGAATTTTCTTTAATAGCTAAACCCTTGACTAAGCTTACCCAGAAAAACTAACCTTTCGTTTGGGGAAGTGAAGAAGATGGAGCATTTCAGATATTGAAGCAAAAATTATGTAGTGCGCCAATTCTATCATTACCCGACGAAAGTGAAGATTTTGTAGTATATTGTGATGCATCTCTTAGAGGTTATGGAGCTGTCTTGATGCAGCGAGAAAAGGTAATAGCTTATGCTTCTAGGCAATTAAGGAAGACTGAGGAGAATTATACTACCCATGATCTTGAGTTAGGAGTTGTAGTCTTTTCTCTTAGGTTATGGAGACATTATCTGTATGGCACCAAGTGTACGGTATTCACCGATCACAAAAGCCTACAGTATATTCTCGATCAAAAGGAATTGAATATGAGGCAACGAAGATGGATAGAACAGTTAAGTGATTATGATTGTGATATAAAATATCACCCGGGAAAAGCAAATGTTGTTGCCGATGCATTAAGCAGAAAAGATAGAGAGCCTATCAGGGTACGTTCTCTAGTCTTGACCGTGCACAATAATTTGCCTGAGCAAATTAGAAATGCGCAAATAGAAGCCTGTAAGAAAGAAAATTTTGTTAATGAAGGGTTTCGAGGAGAAGGAGATCCTTTAGAGGTTAGAGCTGATGGAGTGAAATGCTTAAGAGGTCGTATGTGGATACCTAAGTTTGGAGGCTTAAGAGATTTCATTATGTTGAAATATCATACATCTAAATATTCCATTCACCCTGGATCTGATAAAATGTACCATGATTTGAAAAAGTTGTACTGGTGGCCGAATATGAAAGCTTATATTGCTATGTATGTTCTTTAATGCTTGACTGGTGCTAGAATCAAAGTTGAACATCAAAAGCCATCAGGACTACTTCAACAGCCAAAGATTCCTGAATGGAAGTGGGAGCGAATTACGATGGACTTTATCACTAAGCTTCCTAGAACATCATCTGGAAATAACTCGATTTGGGTCATTGTCGACAGACTGACCAAATCAGCACACCTCATTTCGGTTAAAGAGAAGTTCTCACTGGAGAAGCTGACTCGTATTTATCTTGAGATTCTTGTATGCAAGCATGGAGTGCCTGTATCGATCATTTCAGATCGAGATCCTAGATTCGCATCGAATTTTTGGAAATCTCTCCAAAGATCTTTGGGAAAGAAACTCGACATGAGCACTGCTTATCACCCCTAGACTGATGGGCAGAGTGAAAGAACGATACAAACACTGGAAGATATGTTGAGAGCTTGTGTGATAGATTTTGGTAAGAATTAGGATAAAAATTTTCCGTTAGCAGAGTTTTCATATAACAATAGTTATCATGCTAGTATTAAGGCTGCACCGTTTGAAGCTTTGTATGGTAGCAAGTGTAGATCTCCTGTATGTTGGAGTGAAGTTGGGGATACCCAGCTCACAGGACCGGAATTGATCCGGGAGACTACGGAGATGATAGTTCAGATTAAGAATAGGCTGTTGACTGCCCGAAGTAGACAGAAAAGTTACGCAGATGTGCGGCGGAAATCGATGGAGTTTGAAGTGGGTGACCGAGTAATGTTGAAAGTATCACCATGGAAAGGCGTCATAAGATTTGGAAAACGAGGAAAATTGAATCCCCGCTATATTGGACCCTTTAAGATTTTATCTAGAGTAGGTCCGGTGGCTTACAAACTAGAGTTACCCCAAGAACTTCATGGTGTTCACAACACATTTCATGTATCTAATCTGAAGAAATGTTTAGCAGTGAGTGATGAGAAAATTTTGCTGGATAAGGTCCGAATTGATGAGAAGTTGCACTTTATCGAAGAACCCGTAGAGGTTATGGATCGTGAGGTAAAGCAACTGAAACAAAGCCGGATACCTATCGTCAAGATCCGATGGAATTCAAAGCATGGACCGGAATTTACTTGGGAACGAGAGGATGAAATGTGAAAGAAATATCCGCACCTCTTTGATTTCAATAAGAAACGGACATCAAAATGAAATGGATCACGAGGACGTTGATCCCTTTTAGGAGGAAAAGATGTGACAATCTAACATTTTCAGGTAGTAAATTATTTTCTCGTATATTATTTTGAAACTTATTTTTGTGTTGGTTGATGAACTCACAATTTACGAATTTAAATTTGGGCTTACGTGCATAATTTAACGTCCTTTACGACTAAACCGGAAACCCTAGGATTACGTATTACGTTTTTGAACTCCGTTTTTGATGAGACAATTTTTATTAGATTCGTTTTGTGCCGCTGATTCATAATTTATAAAAATGTTTTTCGTAAAACGACCCAAGGGCACGCAAATCGAGGAAACTAGAATCGAGGAGTACCCATAAATTAGTGGGATGAGACAAAACAAGTTTTACCTCACCCCACTCATAGGAAGGCTAAACATAAGCCACCACACCCCTTGAGGTGTCAACATGTATTAACAAGTTGTTACACTTGTCTTGTTTTCTCATAAACAAGCTACCAACTTATCAAAACCACTAACACCACAAACCATTTGTTCATTCATCTCATGCAAACCACCAAAAACACTCTCTTTTCTCTCTACCCTTGCCGTCCAAAATCAACAACAAACACCCCCATTTGATCAATTTTAACCACAATATTTTGTGTTATTCACACATTGATGGAAACCTCTTGAAGTCTTGTTGATTGGTGGTGATTTTAACATCCAAGGAGGTGATTTCCTTGTGTCCTAAGGCTGATTTTTCCACAAGAGTTCTTGGTGATTGGTGATCTTGAAGATAGTTTTGGTGTACCTCAAAGTATTGTCATCCAAGTCAAGTTATAATCTTGCTTGGTAAACAAGATCATTCTTCCCATTTTCATTGTTATTTTTGTAAAGTTAAAATGTATTTTCTTTCCTAATGTATATGTATATGATGATATATGATGATAAAAATATTGTGTGGGGATCATGTGTTGATAAACTTGGATAAAAAGATGGAAAACTACATGTAAAAGTGATAAATCTTGCTTAAATAAGTAGGCTGTATAAAAACAGTAAAGAACCTTATGCTAAACTGATAAAATGGCATAGATGAATTAATATACAGTAGTTATTAAGACTTGTACACATGTGATAGTTGGCCATGCAATGGAATCATTATAATAAGTGAGATATGATCAAAACAAAATTGAAGTGCAAATCTGAGTAGTCTGTTTTGTATATACTGTTAGAGACATTTAGATTTAGATTGAGCAGTAGCTAAAACTAAGTTAATTGTAGAAAATAACATGAAGTTTATGTAATCCAAAAATGAGCTTCTATCTCTTTGTAGAACTCAAGATATGATAAAAATGGTGAAAGTGAAAATAAAAATCAGATTTGTGAAATAAAAGTATATAGTATAATATTAGCACTCAAGTAAATATAATATAAAATGTAAACTTAAAACCCACTAACTTATATATTACATATAATTAATTATGTACATTAATAAATAAATGAGACATTTTATAAAAATGGCAATTTGATAAGTTTTATAAGTTATAAAACTATAAACATGAGTTTTACGTCTTTTCGGCTAAAACCATAAAATTAACGTTTTGCGTCAATTAAAACTTAGACGGTCGGACCCGTCTAATGTAAACTTTTTATAACTCATATACTGAGATATAAGTACATATTACAAGTAAAAACCGATAAAAACCCGAGCTTTATAACATATGGACATTAACGGGCCAAAATAGCCTTATTGGACTATTAATCCAACTAATTTGGCTAAACACTTATGAATTTACTTATTAAGCTTAACCCACTTGGGCCTAACCCACTTGGGCCTAACATGTAAGTATAGGACTGATGTTAAAAGTGTAAAATGGACTAATATAAGGTAATGGGCTTATAATGGGCTTATTGGGCCTTGACAAGTAAAGGAGATAAACTAGTAAAACTAGTATAAAAAGTTACCAACACATAACACTATAATGGGTAAATGAAGATGTACAATCCCACTTGATCATCATCATATATATAAAATCATCATATGTATACATAGCTATTATTTTCATAAATTCATTGGACAAAAGTCTAAGACCGAGTATTATTTATATAGGTTTCCGTGATCGAAGCACGCCCGTAACCGATAATCCGCCTTTCATAATCAACGTGAGTTCATAGCCTGGCACTCTTTTAAATGTTTTATAAAATGATTTGTAAACCCGCGAGGGAGATAACATGCTAGTTTTTGATAAAAATAGAACACAAGTAGTCCCGATGGTATGCTTAATGATATGGACCCGAATAATGCTATGACCCAATAAATGAGATGAAATGGATTATTAGTAGTTAGGTTATGTCACTTAAAGTCCCATTAGCATGAATTTTAAACTACCGGGATTTGGTAGACGCTTATGCATATGATAGTACTATTTGGGGAAGATCACCCCAGTTCGCGCCTTGACGGTTGATCCCCGTCGTACCACATTGATTGGTAAGCGAATTTATGTATGAGAAGATTTACATAGCGTGATTTTTGTGACGACACGCTAACTTAGATGGGCAAATTGTTTGTCGGGTTCGCGGCCCGTTGTTTGTGATAGTAAGGTAACAATGTCATGCGGCTAATAATAATCCAAATAAATCCAATGCAATCCAATGTAATCTAAATATCCGATATGATAATAATGTTACCTATAATGGTAATATTGAGGCTACGGTCTCATGGACGGTTTAAGATGTATGCTTTGATTTATATATTGCCTGCCTAGCAATACGAGGACTTACTTCTGATATTATACTTGTGTTCTGATTTCAATGATTGTTTTCTATAACGGTTTTATTAAACTCTATGAATTCACTCGGCATTTCGATGATATGATTTTTGCATGTTTTTATCTCAGGTGCGTGAAGGTAATTCGGATGGAGATCGACTCTGATGGCCCACATAATAAAATTGTTCATTCGATCTATGTTTTGTAAACTTAATGACCTGTATAATTTGGGACCTGTTGTACACTTGAAACTTTTATTTCGAATGAATGTATGTTAAACCTTGTACTACCATTTTTATGTGTTGTCTATGATTGGAGTTATTGTGCTATCCCGTAACACTCTAAAGACTCTTCCGTTGTACCGATATGAAATTTGAGAGTGTTACAGATGTCCTGTGTTCATTCACAATCAAAAGGACCATCTTGGTAAATTTGATGCAAAAGCCGATGATGGATACTTCCTTGGATACTCTTTTGTCTCCAAATCCTTCAGGGTCTTTAACACAAGGAGACAACAAGTTGAGGAATCATTTCATATCACATTTGATGAAAGTATGGATGCCGTTAACTTCACAAATCAATCAATGGAAGAGATTGGGATTAATGACTCATCAAGATATCCTCTTGATAAGTATGAACATAATCCCTCAAAACAGTATCAAACTGATGCTGATATATCTTTCCATATATCACCTCACAATAGGTCAATCAATAACTTGATCAAAAATCAACATGTCCCTGAATTTATATCTACTCAGGCTGAAGAATCAACCTGATTCTCTCATCCATCCAGACACTAAAGGGACAATTGATGAGAATGATGACCTACTAGTCACTGAAAATCCTTCCGTGAGAAGTGATGATCCAGTACTATGTACTGAACAATCAGTCACTGATAATCATCAATTATCCACAAGCTTTAATCCAAGTCCTCGGGAAAGATGGTCTAGAAAACAACACATAGAGCTTGTAAATATAATTGGTGATGTGTCTGAGGGAATGCTCACACGTAGTCAAGCTGCTAAACTCTCTGCTGCCTCAGCCCATGAATGTCTTTTTGCAGACTTTCTCTCTGAAATTAAGCCTAAAAAGGTTTCAGGGGCCCTGACACATCCAAGGTGGGTTGAGGCTATGCAAGAAGAACTAAATCAATTCCTCAGGAACAAGGTTTGGAAACTTGTTCCTCTCCCTAAAAGAAAATCAGCTCTTGGCACAAAATGGGTGTTCAAAAACAAGACTGATGAAGATGGAATTGTTATCAAAAACAAGGCTAGGCTCGTTGTTCAGGGGTGTGGTCAGCTTGAAGGCATTGACTATGAAGAGACCTTTGCCCCTGTTGCAAGAATGGAAGCCATCAGGATCTTCCTTGCCTATGCTACATACATGAACTTCAAAGTTTTCCAAATGGATGTGAAAAGTGCCCTCCTGAATGGCAAGATCACTAAGGAAGTTTATGTGGCTCGGCCTCCTGGTTTTGAAAGTTCTGAGTTCCCAAACTATGTTTGTAAACTTAACAAAGCCCTATATGGACTTAAACAAGCACCAAGGGCATGGTACAAAACTCTCTCTACCTTCCTGACAATGAATAAATTTGTCAGGGGGAAGATAGACAATACCTTGTTTATCTTCAGAACCAAAAAGGATGTCTTGCTAGTTCAAATATATGTTGATGACATCATATTCGGATCCACTAAATATGATCTTTGCAGAAAGTTTGAAAAGCTTATGACAAAGAAATTCGAAATGACTGTGATGAGTGAGTTGACATATTTCCTTGGACTACAAATCAAATAGGGGGACAAAGGGATCTTAGTCTGTCAAGAAAAATACACCAAAGAAATACTTCAAAAATATGACATCTCTGAGTGTGCTTCAGTGAAGACTCCCATGGTTCCCCCTAACAACTTAGGTCCTGATCTCACTGGTAAACTAGTCAATCAAACCCTATATAGGAGAATGATTGGATCATTAATGTACCTAACAGCCACTAGGCCTGATATTCAGTTCTCAACAATTCTATGTGCAAGATATCAGGTCGACCCCAAAGAATCACATCACACTGCTGTTAAACGAATCTTCAGGTACCTGAAGGGTACTCCATCACTAGGTCTATGTTATCCTCGTTGCTCAAGCTTCGATCTTAAAGGATACTCAGACTCAGACTACGCAGGCTGCAATATGGATAGAAAAAGTACCCCGGGTGCATGTCAATTCCTAGGTGGCAAGCTAGTATGTTGGAGTGCAAAGAAATAGCAGTCAGTTGCAATGTCCTCTACTGAGGTTGAATATGTGGTAGCTACTGGTTGTTGTGCAAACATCCTTTGGATGAAAAGTCAACTCAGGGACTATAATGTGGAATACAAAGTAGTCCCCATCTTTTGTGACAACACCAGCACAATTGCCACTCAAGGACTAAACACATAGACATAAGATATCACTTCCTCAGGGACCATATCTTGAAAGGAGACATTGAATTACATTTCATTCCCACTGAATATCAGCTAGATGACATATTCACTAAACCCTTGGACGTGAAGGTTTTTTAAACATCATAACAATTATATAAAACCCTAAACGAGATCAAAGCACACATAGTGGAAGCAATTTAACAAGATCATAATAATAACACAATTATAATTAATCGAATTAGGGTTACATACCTTTACGCTAAAGCAAATCCACAAGACGAAGAACGAATCACCAATTCGGGTTTATACCGTTTATCACCAAGATATAGTCTAAAGTAAGACTATATTACGATCTTGTACACACGTAATACAACGAGCTAACCGTGATTCTAGCACGTGTAAACCGAGCTATAACGTTAGTATAAAATCTACCCAACATCCCTAGAAAGGGGCTAGGACTAGATTTAAATTAAAACCAAGCACCAAGAAAAACGACACCAAAACCCTTCGTGGGTTTATGTTACAATCGGCCAAGAGAAGGGAGAGAGGAGAGATTCAAGTTGTGTGGAATTATGAGGGTCAAGGGGATGTATTTATAGGCCTAGAAGTCATAGTATCCCAAGCAAATAAAAGACAAGTTTTGCCTTCCCCTTGTGTGCCCTAACCGACCGTCGAACACCCCCTCATGGGGTGTTCCGAAACCTTCCGTTCTTCTTCCTTTTTAATCCTCTTTCGATATATTATTTAAAACTCGTTAATACTTAACTCTTAATTAATACGATCGTTAAAGTTATATAGTTATATAGCTTAATTTAATTTAATAAATATAATAAATATATTTATTATATAATTTAACTCTTTACGTATTGAGTGCAATCCCGTACTCTCGAGTTCGATCCTATCACACAACTATTAAATATAAGTCCATAAACCTTCAGCTCCCACTTGGACATATTTCGAATATCGTGATTACATTGACTAGCGTCTAGTTACACTTAGCAATGTCTCTAGTACAACTCGAGTAAGGTCTCCTAGACAAAAACCTTTTAACGATTCATCATCGTTATTATTATCCTTTTATTTCTAATACAACGTTAATAAGGATATGGATCTCAGCCATTCCTTTCATTAACCAGTCTGTTTCTCGTTCACTGATTCAGCAAGATTACCAAAACAAATTTGGGTGTGGCCACACAAACATCTTACTAATCCCACGAGGGGCCCAGCTGTATTAAACTCTAAAACAAACTTGGAGGAAATAAATCTCATATCGACTACGAGCAAAACTTATGAATTTTGCAACACTTCCGAAAATAATCCTTATAGCTACCAGTTACGTTTAGCGTTAGATTATTCCACAGAGATGCACTAGATTCGTAACAGTTTCCTGGTATCTCAAGTCTAAGGATAATTATTTATGATTTACTTGATGACAAAGATCCACAAAGTAAAATCATATAGTTTGGATAAGTCCAATATTCGATTCATCGAATATCATCCAATATAGATCAATATAATTTCAAGTATACTCTATCGCAATTTTGATTTGTCTTAATTTAATAATATTCCTATATTATTAATCGACAACGGACATTTAACATAACATTTATTCATGGATTAAAACATGTAAAATAGGATACAAAATTAAGTAATAAGAATAAACGAAACCCAATCTTTATTTTATTAAATAATAATGTCATAACATCATTTATCCAAATACTAATCACATATTTATTGCATGAGTTCGCTAGCTAGTTGCAGCCCAATCGCATTGGCGTGCTTAACTACCTTTGGTCTAGACAAAGCCTTAGTTAAAGGATCATCTACGTTATCATCTGTGTAAAATTTTATTAATTTTATTTCACGAGCTTCAACTTGTTCTCGTACGTAGTGATATCTACGTTTAAAGTGTCTGGCGCCCTTCATGATTCCAGCATCATTGACGAACATGATTGCGGCAGAATTATCCCAATACATATTTTATTAGGTTCTTTTATTGCAAGCATCATCCCAAGATCTCCAATAAAATTCCTAATCCAAACTACATATGTATATGGCTACCCTCTGAATACCAAAACATTTATTTTTGTATTCCTCAAATACTGTAGAAAATGTTTAACAGCAGTCCAGTGGAGCTTCTCTGGATTCCGTTGGTATCTCCTGACCAAGTTTTAAGCAAACGCCACATCAGGCCTTGTGCATCTAACAACATACATAATAGATCCTACAGCCGGAGCGTAAGGCACCTTCTACATGTATGCCTCCTCTTCAGGAGTAGATGCATCTATCTCATGACTCAGATTATGCTTAACTTCCACAGGTTGAAAATCTTTCTTGGAATTATGCATATTATACTTCTTCAATATCTTATCTATATAAGCATCTTGACTTCGACTAATTAACCGTCTTTTCCTATCCCGGTAGATCTTAATTCCCAGAATGTATGCAACTTATCCTAAATCTTTCATAGAAAAACATTTACCAAGATAATCCTTAACAGCTTTAAGTCTTGGAATGTTACTTCCCATGATTAATATGTCATCAACATATAGGACTAGGAATAATTCATCACTCCCACTAGCTTTGCGATATACACATGGCTCATAACGATTCTAAATAAATCCAAACTTTTTGATTTCTTCGTCAAATATTTTATTCCATTCACATGATGCTTGCTTCAAACCATAAATGGGTCTTTGAAGTTTGCACACGTGTCCTGGATTCTCAGGATCAACATACCCTTCTGGTTGTTACATATAGATGTCTTCATCTAACCGACCATTCAAGAAGGCTGTTTTAACATCCATTTGCCATATCTCATAGTCATAGAATGCTGCTATAACTATGAGAATCCTAATAGCTCTTAAGTCTGCTACAGGAGAAAATGTCTCCTCGTAGTCTACGCCAAAAGTTTGAGTAAAACCTTTAGCTACTAAACGAGCTTTATAGGATTGTACTTTTCCATCCATGTCAGTTTTCTTCTTGTATATCCACTTATGTCTCACTACTTTAGCATTTGGTGGTGTTTCTACAAGAATCCAAACATCATTTACTTTCATGGATTTCATTTCCTCATCCATAGCCACTATCCACTTATCATTCTTAGGATCAAGTATGGCGGATTTATAATTAGCAGGTTCACCAAGATCCCCTAACTCATCATCATCATCTATGTTAAGACATATATTGCTATTTGCTTTTTTAATCCTTGTGGATCTACGCAGAGGAACTAATTCTGGTGGAACCGCCAGAATTTTTGGTTCTACAGGAATTACATCGCTAGTGTTTTCAGAAGGTAATGTATCTATATGACTCTCTTCAAGATCATAATTTCTCCCACTGAATTCTTGATTTACAATATCACTTTCAAGGAAGTCTCCATGTCTAGCAACAATCACTTTGTTCTTAGGTGGATAATAAAAGTAGTAACCCATAATTTCCTTAGGGTATCCTACAAAGATACATTTCACAGATCGTTGTTGGAGTTTGTCACCCGAGTCACGTTTCACATACGCCTCATAACCCCAGACCTTTAAATAAGACAAATATGGCTTCTTGCCATGCCATAGTTCATATGGTGTCTTATCGACGGATAACGACCTAATTATACATATTCAACCTATCATTATAATGCCACTTTGTAGTATAAATAAGAGCTTCCAATACTTAATATGTTGTGTTTTATATGCAGATATAAAGTTTGAAGGAGCAAAGTGAAGATATACAAAGAAGGGGCCTCAATATGCAAATAAGCCAAAGTTGTTGAAAGAAGATTCCGGATCGCCCAGAAGTGCGACGCACAAACTCAGAAGTGCGGCGCACATTCACGTCTCCAAAGTGCGGCGCACTTTCGGAGAAGTGTGGCGCGCATTTTACCCCAGACAACACTATAAATATAGGCCATTTCCACTCATTTTACACACACCCCTCTCTCTCTCAATACTCCATAGCTCGAGTATTTTAGCTTTCTTAGTAAATTTTTAGTATTATCCACTTTTGGGAGATACTTGTAACGAGAGTATTCCACTCTTCGATTCTTGGAGGAACGATACAATCGTGACACTTGTGTACTCGTTTATTCAATCCAATCTAAGTATGATGTTCTCTTACTCTTTTCCAGTTGTTACTTTGATTACTATGTTAGGCTAAGCTATTTGTGACTATATGGGTATGTGACTATAATTAGTGATGATGCTATGATATGATCCTTTATATATGATTTCAAGCTAATATTGTAGAACCAATTTACCACCTAGTTCTACAAACCATATTTTATCTAAGTTGATTAGTTACGATAGTTTGGCGTTGAGAAATGCAAATTGTTATAATAAGTTTTCTAGAACTTGTCTATGGTCATGAATCTTTGGTTGGAGAGATCCGCTTAGAAACTTGATAAAATATTAAACTTGTTGGCAACTTGTTTTGAGCTTAGTCGCTTAAATAAACATAAGTCTTGAATCAGCCCAAGTAAATTGTGTAAACGTCGTTTTGACGAAAAAGGATTATCACTCTTTACCTACATAAACATATCTCGATCATTATTATCATCATCAAGAACTTATACGAGCTATCCCATATTAGTCATACTTGTTACTATTGATATTATTTCAACTATTTATTTCTTCAATTATTATCTTGATTACCAAAACGAAACTAAGTCTCAGCGAACGATCCTGGCTTACCACTACAAAGCTATATTACGAACGAAAGGGTATACTTGCCTGTGTTTATCTTCTAGTCCCTTGTTTTGTCTAAACCTTGTAATATAAATTTAAGACTTGCAAACGAACATCAAGTTTTTGGCGCCGCTGCCGGGGACTTATAATCCTGTTTTGTAACCAAATTCGTATAATCCTTGAAGAAATTGAACCATTGCTATTTTTTTAAAGCAAATTTTTTTTTTGCAGTACAAAAAATACGTCGCACAAACCAAAAAGTGCGCCGCACTTCCTGTAGCGAACCAAAGTGCGCCGCACAAACCCAAAAGTGCGCCACAAATTTCCACTGAAAACATAAAATACCTTGTTGGATGCACACCCGTTCATCCAGAATACCACCAATATCACCATTACCTGAACCAACCGAAGGCTACGTAGACTTCATCGCCGTGTACCTTTAGCTAGGAGACACGAGCAACCTCAACCTCGCATAATCAACCAACCTTATGAAAACCTTTCACAAATCCTATTTCTCACCAAACTCATCGACCGTTACGATCCAATGTCGGACACCGATGATGAACCAATGTGGTCAGCTGATAGAGTTGTCGCACCAACTCCTGGCTCCGCAATCGTTTTACCTGAAATTACAAACGATTTTACTATCAAAGGGAACCACTTAACCCTTGTCAAAAATAACCAATTTGATGGTCGAATCAAAACCGATCCTCACAAACACATCCATGAATTCAGCGGAATTTGTAAAATGTTCAAATATGGAGAAGGACAAGCCGAAGCCGTCCAACTCATGATGTTTCCATCATTCCTGACTGGAGAATGTGGGGAATAAAATGAGCCAAGACACTTAGACGCTGACAAGAGTTATTTGGACGTTGATAGGAAGAAATCAAGCGCTTACAGGTCAAGCGTTGAGAAGAAGTATCCAAGCGTTGATGAGAAGAAGTCCAAGCACTGATAGAATACTTAGTCTACGCGTTTTGTATTTCTAGTGAAGATATGTTCGACATTATCTTTTCTATGTTTATCTTTACCAAAAAAGTTGATACGTAGACTCTTGTACAAGGTTACTTAGTCTATAAAAGGAGGCCTTTAGGTTTTAGTTTAATATACGTTTTACACTTTCATTGTATGCAAGTTTGTTTCATCAATCAAGAGTGAAAGTTTGTTTTAGTTGTTTTGCTTGTTCTTCATTCAAGTATTAATTCCGCATAGTACTTGAATTGTTCCTACAACAAAGTTTCTCTAGGTTTTTAACTTGATCTAATCTTGTTAACACAAATCTAATCGATCTAAGTTTGGGATCAACAAGTGGTATCAGAGCTTGTTGAGGAACTTTGATCTAAAGAACACGAAACCCTAAAAACCCTAAATCGCCAAAAACCCTATTTTTTCAAGAAACCCTAAAAACCAGACAAGATGTCTACTCTAGATATGACCTCCTCCTCAAGTCATAATCTAAAAATCCCCATGCTAGATCCTAACAACTTTAAGTTACGGAAGTTCAATTTTGAGCAGTACCTTCAAATTCATGATCACACTCTCTGGTAAATTATTGAATATGGAAACACATTCGATAAGGTTGCTAAGATTGTTACTGCTATTACTGCAAGATCAATTGAGGGCTCAACTGAAGAGGATCAAAAAGAAAGACCTTCAGATGGGAAAGATGTCTCAACTGAGGATATTGCAAAGAGAAGGAATGACATGAAAACTTTAAGCATTCTCAAACTTTCTTTGGGACCAAGCAATCAGCACAAGTATAGAGGTTTTGAGTCTGCCAAAGAACTTTGGGAAGCTCTTCAAGTCAATTAAGGTGGCAATGATGATACTGCCTCAGAGAAGAAGAAGCAACTCTTGCATGAGTATGCTATGTTCAAGGCTCTTCCCAATGAGAAGCTAAGTGGGGTAAGAAGCAGGCTTCTAGACATCACAAGTAAATTGTCCTTTATGGGAACAGTATATAATGATGCTGATATCATTACTACTTTCCTTAAAAGTCTTGGTGATGCATGGAAGATTGAAGCAAGGTCTATTATTGCTATCAATGCTCACAAGAGTTCTACTTTTTATGACATATACAATAAGCTAAAGATTGTAGAGAATGAAATCCTCTTGGATCAAAGAAGCAAATCTACCTATGAAAACATGGCTTTCTTCTCACATAGTGAAGCTCAAGTTGATCAGAGAGAATCATATGTGCATCCTGTTACTGGATCACCTTGTGTCAGCGGTGGATCAACCTTTTTTAGCGCTTCTCATTCAGACGCTGACACATACAATATTTACTCACCAAGGATTAAACCTGCTGGAATTGATCTAGACACAGTGTGTGCATACATTGCTGCATTGCCTAATGGTTTAGTGATTACATATGAGGACCTTGAGCAAATAAGTGAGGAGAATTTGGAGGAGATGGACATTAAATGGAATATGGAACTTGCAAGCATAAGAGCCAACAGATGGAATAGGAGATTCAGGAAGAAGATGACCTTCAATGCTAAAGAAACGACTGGATTTGATAAATCCAAGGTTGAGTGTTACAATTCCCATAGGATGGGTCACTTTATGAGGGAATGCAGATCTCCAAGAAGATCTGATGCTGGAAAGCCTTCAAGCCAAATCATTAAGGTTGAAGACACAAAGGCTATGGTTGCCATGCAAAACATTGATAGTGTTGAATGGGATTGGAGTTTTATGGCAAAGGAGGTGGAAGAGAACAAGGCCTTGATTACAAAGAAAGAAGAAGAAGAGCATGTTTACTTTGCTCTCATGGCACATTCTTCATCTTCATCAGATAATAAGGTATATGATGATGCTTTCTTAGTAAAGGTTGTCGTTTAAACACTGAAAAACTTAACAAAGAAATTTTAAAGTTAAAATTGGAAGGTTTTGATGAAAAATGTAAGTTATCTAATTATTAACTGCCACTTGTTCAAACTGAAAAGACTGTAGCAGAATATAAGAAAATGGAGCTTGACCTAAAAGATCAAATTAACGTTTTGTCACATGACCTCAAAGTTAGTGTTGACCTTAGGGACATACTGGAGAAATCCAAAGGAGTCATACAAGCTAAGTTAGATGAGGCCATTAAAAACAAAGAGAATGTAGGGCTTAAAATTCAAAAGTTTGATAAAGCTTTTCAAACCCTAGAAAAATGTGTAAGTGAGCAAAGAGACTCTAGGGATATGACTGGGAGTGGGATGAAAGAGTATGCTGATGTTCCACCACCTGCTGGAAACTTTCATGGTCTCCTTAGAAAGGATTTATCTTGGACTGGTATACCAGAACTCCAAGAAAAGGAATTCATTCCTCCACCAAGAGTTTTTACTCAAGTAGAGGAGTATAAGCAGAAAGTGATTGACCTAGAACAATGGAAGAAAGCCAATCCTACATTGTTTGTTAAGGGTGGAATGCTTAGTGAGAGTCTACTTGAGTCAACACCCATAACAGTAACCAACCCCTCTACTGGAAAGCCTGTTGACCTTGGCTCATATGTCAATATAAAACCTAGTGTTAAGTATGCAGAAATGTATAGGAAACCTAGGTCACCACAAAGCCAAGTTAGTGATAATGGGACAGGGTTCTTTTCATCTATACCTAGGGTTATGTCTAGAAAAGCTTGTTATATTTGTGAGAGTTTTTCTCATTTGGCTTATAAATGTGTCAGTGTTTCAAAAGTCAACGCTGACAAAAAGTCAACCATGGTCAAACCCAGACCTTTTGTCCAACAAAGTCCACAAGTTACTAGACCAGCTCCATTCTTTACTAAAGGGTCTAATACTCATGGACAAAGGCCTTTTCAAAATACCAATACATGGTCTAACAGACAATGGGTTCCTGTAGCAAACCCTATTTTTGGCGCTAATAAGTGTAATTTCAGTGCTAACAAGAACAATTTTAACGTTGACAGGAATGTTTCCAACGATGTTAGACCAAGTAATAAAAAATACTTGCAGACAAAGGGAAAGGGGTCTAAAGCTTCATCTAGTTTGACATGGAGACCCAAACTAGACCAAAACCCTAATTCTGATGAGATTTCTATGACTTGTAACATATTTCATTATATTTCAAAGGTCATAACTGAACCAATTGGGGTAAACTGGGTGTTCAATCCTTAAAGGGATGAACAAGGGGTTGTAATAAGGACTAAATCTGTTCATGCTGAACAACCAAATGAATCCAAGTCTGCTCAGGCTTGGGTTTCCAAAGAAAACCAATTTGTTTTCTTTATGTGCAGGGTATTCGAAAGCAGGTAAATGATTATGGATACTAGGATAGTGGATGCTCTAGGCACATGACAGGAAAGGAATATTATTTGACTAACTTTACCCCCATTAAAGATGGTGACAAAGTGTACTTTGGAGAAGGATATGGTACAATTTCTGGCAAAGGCACTCTTATCACCAATAATTTGCATTTTGAAAACGTATTTCTGGTAAAAGAACTTGATTATAATATGTTTAGTATATCACAAGTGTGTGATAACAAGAATAAGGTTCTTTTTACTGATACTGAATGTTTGGTGTTAAATAAATACTTTAAGATACCTGATGAGAAGTTTATTGATTATAGAACACCTACGCATACAGACATTTATAATGTAAATCTTAATGGAATTAGGATGAACAACAATTTGTCATGTCTATATGCTAACGCTTCAGTAGATGAGAGTAATCTATGGCACATAAGGTTAGGGCACATAAACTTTAAGAACATAAACAGACTTGTGAGACATGGTTTAGTTGATGGTTTGCCTAAAAAGGCTTTCCACAATGATCATTCTTGTGTTGCATGTCTTAAAGGCAAACAGCACAAAGTCTCATTTAAGTCCAAACTTGTGCACTCTAGTTCTAAACCACTTTACTTGCTACATATGGACTTATTTGGCCCAACTAATATAGAAAGTTTGAATGGTAAATCCTTTTGTTTTGTCATAACTGATGATTTTTCTAAATTTACTTGGACTTTCTTTTTTGCCTTAAAAAGTGAAACTACCATAGTTTTGATTAACTTTATTACCCAAATTGAAAAGAAAACAGGGAATGAGGTTAAAATACTTAGAAGTGATAATGGTGGTGAGTTTAGAAACAAATTGTTAGATGACTTATGTGTCAATAAAGGGATTACTAGGCAGTTAAGCATAGTTAGAACCCCACAACAGAATTGGGTGGCTGAAAGGAAGAATAGAACACTCATAGAAGCAGCTAGGACAATGTTGGTTGATGCTCATTTTCCCATTGCTTTTTGGGCTGAGGCTGTGAATACAGCCTGCTATGTTCAGAATAGGGCATTGATCAAAAAAATCCACAATAAGACACCTTATGAGTTATTTTGGAATAGGAGACCTAATATTGGTTTTCTTAAACCCTTTGGATGTCATGTAGTGATACTTGATACTAGTGATGCCTTAGAAAAGTTTAGTGCCAAAGGTGATGAAGGCTATTTTATGGGTTATTCAGTGCAGAGTAGAGGATATAGGGTTTACATTAAGAAAGAAAAACATATACTTGAAAAGGTACATGTTAAGTTTTTAGAAAGTAAACCTAGTGATCCTGAGAGTGGACCAAATTGGTTCTTTGATTTAGAACCTTTATCTAGAACCTTGAATTATATGCCTGTTACTGATCCAAACATTGTGAAAGAGGATTCAAATGTTGTGGAAGAACCTATTGTTGAAATTTCAGGTAAACAGGTAGAATCACATGTAGTCAAATCAGCTCCTATACTTGAGTATGTTACCATTCCTATATGGACAGATGGATTTACTGCTGCTGCTGCTGGAAAGGAAAAAGATGGTCCACAAGAAAAGCCAACTGATGAAAACATGCATGAATCTTCAAGCGTTGATAAAGGAAAATCTGACGCTGACAGGCCAAATTCAGGCGTTGATAGCTCAAACGCTGACAGGTCAAATTCAGGCGTTGACAACCCATTTGACCATTTATTTTCTTCCAATACTTTTGAACAAGGTGAACCTTCCATAGTTCATGAAGAGGTTCATTCTGGTGATGATGGAGGAGGCTATGAAGATGATATTGGCAACACGGAGACTAAAATTGAAGACAACACACTTATTGAAGGAGGAACACTTACATCTACTATCACAAATCATCCTCATTCTCTAATCATTGGTGATGTGTTGTCTCATGTTCAAACAAGAAGGTCTCATCAGAATCAAGGAGGTTTTATTGCCAATATCTACAAGAAGGTTGATACCCCTCTTGTACAGGCATGTTTGTTTGCTTGTTTTCTATCACAACAAGAACCCAAGAATATTTTTGATGCTCTCAAAGAACCAAGTTGGGTGGAAGCAATGAAGCATGAGCTTCAAGAATTTGCTATTCAAGATGTTTGGAAGTTAGTGGACTGTCCTAGATATGTCAGACCTATAGGGACAAGATGGGTTCTTAGAAACAAGAAGGATGAAAGAGGGATTGTGATCAGAAACAAGGCACGTTTAGTTGCTCAAGGCTATACACAAGAGGAAGGGATAGACTATGAAGAGGTTTTTGCACCTGTTGCAAGGATTGAAGCAATAAGGATTTTCCTAGCCTATGCTTCTTGAATGGGCTTCATAGTTTATCAAATGGATGTGAATAGTGCTTTTCTGTATGACACAATTGCAGAGGAGGTTTACGTAATGCAGCCTCCTGGTTTTGAAGATTCAGAACATCCAAACAAGGTGTATAGGGTGAAGAAAGAAATTTATAGACTTCATCAAGCCCCAAGAGCATGGTATGGCACATTGTCCACCTATCTGGTGGAAAATGCATTCAAGAGGGGAAACATAGATCAGACTTTATTTACCAAGAAGATTGGTAAGGACTTTCTACTTGTTCAGGTCTATGTGGATGATATCATCTTTGGCTCTTCAAGTCCAAATATGAGTGAAGACTTTTCCAGGCTCATGACAGACAAATTCAAGATGAGTGCAATGGGAGAGATGAACTTCTTTCTAGGTTTACAAGTTCAACAGAAAGAAGATGGTATCTTTATCTCTCAAGACAAGTATGTAGCAGAAATCTTGAAGAAGTTTGGCTTTTCTCCAAATGAAAAACGGGCTAGCACACCCATGGATAGTGAACACCCTTGGGAAAAGATTGGAGATGGAAAAGAGGTGGATGTCAGGCATTATAGGTCAATGATTGGATCATTGATGTATCTTACAGCTTCTAGACCTGACATCATGTTTGTTGTGTGTGCATGTGCACGCCATCAGGTGACTCCCAAAGAGTGTCATCTTCATGCTGTCAAAAGGATCTTTAGATACCTTAGGTGCTATCCCATCTTGGGATTATGGTATCCAAAGGATTATCCATTGGAGCTTATTGGTTATTCAGACAGTGATTATAGAGGTGACAAGTTTGATAGAAAATCCACAACTGGTGGATGCCAATTTATTGGGAGTAGATTGATATCTTGGCAATGCAAGAAACAAATAGTGGTGGCAAACTCTACAACTAAAGCAGAATATGTAGCTGCAGCTGCTTTGTATGGACAAGTCTTATGGATTCAGAACCAACTGTTGGATTATTGGTATAATTTTATGCATACCAAGATTTTTGTAGACAATAACAGTACCTTATGCATTATTAAGAATCTTGTACATCATTCTAAAACAAAACATATAGAAATTAGAAATCACTTTATAAGAGACTGTTTTGAAATAGGTTTAATACAACCAGATAGGGTTGACACAAAAGAAAATATGGCAGATTTGTTAACTAAACCTTTTGATGTTGGGAGGTTTCAATACTTGGTAACAAGTATTGGAATGATCAATCTTACCTAAAATGTGTTTTTGAAACTTATTGTAAAAGTATGTACAGGATGTGCACTGTTATTGGTCTTTTTATAAAATTAGGTTTTCCACTTTATTTTTCTAACACCGACAAAGGTTATTTTAACGCTGATAAGTGTTAAAATGGACGTTGACAACAATATGTTAGTTTTGTGGTTTTTGATCTAATTATGCAGGCATTATGAGCATTCTAAAAATGGATACAGAGTTGCTTATGGATCTTTGGAGCTTACTCAGAGTGTGTTCAAGTTTATGGATGATGGTTGGAATGTTTACATTCCTATCTTGACATAAATTTTTATTGCATATTTTATTTTTGGCAACTTGTATATCATAGTTTAATGGGAGGTTTAGGAAACCTTTAGGACTTTTTGGGTATTCTTATAATACTCTTATCACAATTTTAGATTGTGTCCACTGGTGAGTACGAGTTAATTTTCTAAATCGTGAGGCACTGTAGCATGCAAAGTTGATATACTTTGCACGCTGCCAAGATTTTTTATTTGGTCGATTGGGAGACTTGGGTACGTTTTTATTGGGCTTGCCTGAGAAGTTACAAGGGATTTATATGAGATAACTTCATTGTTAAGAACTTTGGTTAGCAAGGGACACTTACGGGAAATTATGTCTATCTTGCTTAAGCAAGTGTGCATGATTAGACAGTTCTTGCCACCCTATAGTGATTTTCAGTCTATAAGTTATCTTCACTAGGATAACTTACTTATTTTTTACCGTTGACAAACATTGGGTCCTACCCAGTTGCTATTTTTGACGAAAATATGGGCCGTAATTTTAGGAGTTTGTAACTTTTTATTAATGTTTGAGATAAGTAATATATTTTCAAGATTTTCATAATTACTTTTTGAATATAAATGCCTTACGTTTTGACCAATCAAGTATTTTCACCTCTCTTATATATTTGGCTCATTTCTTTTAAACAGGGTAACTGCTTATTCTTGTCTAACTATATTTTCTCAAACCTTCATCATCCATAACTTTTATCACAGCTTTCTTACATCAATGGCACCTAAGTTTAAACCTACATATTTAGAATTGGGGTTCAGGAGTCAACATAACATGATAGCTTATTTACAAGCTGATAATACTCTATTTCCCCAATACACTCAGATGGTTGAGTATTTAATTGCGTCCCCATTAAGGTATGCACTTTCACATACTCCTCTTATCCCTGTCACACACATTAAACAGTTTTGGAACACCGTACGTTCCTCAACAGTTAATGAAGTGACTACATTGACTACTATTGTCCATAGGGTTCCATGGGTGGTTACTGAAGCTTTGGTTGGCCAAGCTTTGCATCTTAATGATGCAGATGGTATAACCACCCTACCCATTGTAGAGCTAGAACAAGGACTCCAAGCCTTGGGATATCCTTTGCCTGAAGAAGGCCATTTAAACAAATATACAAAACAGGAATTTCCCCCGGCTTGGAAGTACCTCATACATGTCATTCTTCAATGTTTGAGTCCCAAATGCACCGCACACAATGAAATCAACCGATCTATTGGGAGTGCCATTGTATGTATTGCAACTGGGCAAAAGTATAACTTTTCAAAAATGATTTTTGATGGCATGTGTCATAATAAGGGTAACAAGATGACTTGCTTACCCAATGTTTTTGTAAATGGTTTTTGATTTACAAGAATACTGCAACATGGATCACAAGGATTTTTATATGATCCCTGTTCAAAAGAAAGCAATTTTTGGGAAGATGAACTATGAACCTTGTAGAGACCTACCCCTCACCCAAGCCATGCTTGTTGTTATTGAAGCAGCAAACCCTCTACCTCACCTACAACCTCAACCAGAGCCACAACCTCCATCACCCTAGCAAATGGAAGTTGGCCAAGAACAATTCAACGCTGATACTTCAAATGTTGACGTTGACACTCCAAATCCAAACGCTGACACCCTTTTACCACAAACCCAAACTCCCCTTAACCTTCAAACAGACTCTCAATCCACTTCCTCTTCTACACCACCAGAATATAGGTAGATAAAACGCCAAAGGACTACTAGAGTGTTCTCCTCTAGTGGTCCTAGCCATGTAGCAGAGAGAACCACCACCACAAGTGTGGTTGGTGACACGGGTGGGGCTGGAACTATTGGTTCTATCTTAGATACAGGCCAAGACAGTCCTAACATCATTAAGACCCTATTCATACCCCATGAATCTAATTTGGGAGGTCAAATTCCTATTCTAGAGGAGGGCAGATTGGAACCTTACACTAATTTGGAATTGACGATGGTCTGCATTAGTTTGCAAAAGCAAAATGCAGACCTTGTACAGATTGTCAAGTCACAAGGCCTTGAACTCAAGCAATTGAGGGGGAGAGGTTAGTTATTTTGGAGAGTGCTAACAATAGGCGTAGAGAGGAGGATTCTTCCAAAGGGGAGGATGAACAGGTCCATATGAGTGACAAAGGCTCACAAGAAGGTACTTCTTTTGGTGATTCTTTGGGTATAGCTGAGGCTCTTAGAGATTTGAAGAGACAACCAGGTTTTGATGCTTCATTAGTTACTCCTAAATGGTTGTCCTTTACAGATTTGATGAAGCAGTTCACAGAGTCAGCCGTTAACAAGAGTAAATTAGGCGTTGACACTCATAGTTTGGACGCTGAGAGACTTGCAGGCATACTTGATGTATCCCAACCATCAGCTATCATTAAAGATGTCTCTACACAGGTACCACCAACTACTTTACCAACCATTAGAGATAAAGACAAGGGTAAAGCAATCTTGGTGGAAGTTGAGAAGCCAAAGAAGAATGAAGCCCAGATTAAGTTTGATCAAGCTTTGGCTACACAACTACAAGAAAAGGATTGGGCTACTACTACAGAGATAGAAAGAGTTGGTAGTGATGATGAAAGCTCAGATTCTAATGTTATGATCATTGAAGATCCAGAGAGGCTGGAATATGGAGATGAGTTGGCAAAGGAAAGGCTTGAAGAATTGAAAATGCAAGATGATTATGAAATGCCTGAAGTAGCCAGAATGTACTTTGCATGGGAGAATAAGGTTATGGAGAATCCAAACATGACAATTTCATATCAAATTTGGGGTTTGGAGATTCTGTTAAGAGTTCAAAGAGATTGCAAGGTAATCTTGAAGTATAAGGATAGCAAGGTTCTTTCACAGACTAAGAAGGATAGAAGGGAGCTTTACTATATGCTTCTCAGATGTCATCAAGGGGGTTGGACTTTCAAGAAGTTGCAGGATTTTTCCTTTGATGAATTGGAGTTCCGTGCCTATCCTATATGGGCATGTGTTCAAGAGGAGAATACTATCAGACTTCTTTCTGATGAAAGAAAGGAAGAAATTGAAGAAGAG
The DNA here is from genome assembly GCA_025667525.1 of Glebionis coronaria. Classification (NCBI taxonomy): domain Eukaryota; kingdom Viridiplantae; phylum Streptophyta; class Magnoliopsida; order Asterales; family Asteraceae; genus Glebionis; species Glebionis coronaria. The sequence goes on along the minus strand of CM046875.1, from coordinate 569,170,840 downwards.
ATGCAGATCCAAAAGGCTTCAATTGCACCAAGGCCAGTGAAGAAGGGACTTCCTATTGAATTCCCAAAAGCTTTGGATAGAGTGAATCCTAGTGAAGCAGTTATTAGAAGGAGTATTAAGCTCTCACCATTGGAAGCTTCACATATTGTAGAGGTAATACCTTTTGATTCCAGAAACCCTATAGTTCACTATGAAGAAGATGCAAGTGAGTTTTGGATGATCACCAGATATGGAAAGGAGGTACATACTTTTACTTCTTTCATCTTTTTGTTTGCAAGCCTGGATAGGAAAGACTTGGTAGATCTTTGGGTATTGATGAAGGCCAAGTATGAGGCTGAAGCACCTACTTCAGTCAATGGAATAAAGATCTGGTCCACATTCAAGAGAATGATTGAGCCAAATGATGTAGATCCAATATGGTTGGATTTGGATTATATCAGTGGACTTCAATGGCGTCTACATTCAGCAGTTTGTGTTTACCATTTGAGTACTACAAAGTTTTTAGAATATCTTCTTGTGGATGCTAAATATCCCACGTCCAAAGAAGTTTTGAGGCAAATGGTGTCAACACAGCTGGACATGGATTATACAAGTGATGTTGGCAAAGATTTAATTAGGTTTATTTATTATCTAATTAACAAATGATTTGTATTTGTGAGAATCCTCCTTGTACTTAGTTTTTATTCAGAAACTTGATTACTAGAGTAGATATCAAGTTTAGGGGAGGATTGTTGGGAATAAAATGAGCCAAGACACTTAGACGCTGACAAGAGTTATTTGGATATTGATAGGAAGAAATCAAGCGCTGACAGATCAAGCGTTGACAAGAAGTATCCAAGCGTTGATGAGAAGAAGTCCAAGCACTGATAGAATACTTAGTCTATACGTTTTGCATTTCTAGTGAAGATATGTTCGACATTATATTTTCTATGTTTATCTTTACCTAAAATAGTTGATACGTAGACTCTTGTACAAGGTTCCTTAATCTATAAAAGGAGGCCTTTAGGTTTTAGTTTAATATACGTTTTACACTTTCATTGTACGCAAGTTTGTTTCATCAATCAAGAGTGAAAGTTTGTTTTAGTTGTTTTGCTTGTTCTTCATTCAAGTATTAATTCTGCATAGTACTTGAGTTGTTCATACAACAAAGTTTTTCTAGGTGTTTAACTTGATCTAATCTTGTTAACACAAAGATAATCGATCTAAGTTTAGGATCAACAGAGAAGCCAAGTCATGGCTCGACGAACTTAACGAAGGAACCATTCAAACATGGGAAGGTCTTAGAACGGCTTTCATTAGCCGATTCTTTCCTCCTGCCCTATTTGAAAAACTCCTCGGAGAAATACAAAGCTTTTCTCAAAAAGATCGAGAAACTCTCACTGACGCATGGTTAAGAATGAAAGAACTACTCAGAAACTGCCATGGTCATGGACTTAAAAAATAAGAAATAATCAAGATTTTCTATCATGGTCTTGACGATGCTACCCAAGATGCATTGAACGCCGCAGCGGGCGGAATTTTCCTTTACAAAACCCCTAACCAAGCTTACCAATTATTGGATGACAAAGTCCTACTTAAGCTTGATTGGTCTAAAAATCACAAAAACAAAAACCCATGAAAAACCGTAGCTTTTGCCGAAGGAAGCAACAACCCAACCGACACCGAGAAAATTACGGCTCGAATGGATGCCATGTCTCTTAAAAATGAAGAGATAAAACACAAAACCTATAAACACTGTGGTGGAAACCATCCTTCTAGTGAATGTGATGACGATGACACACCCATGACGAAAGAAGAAGAAGCCAACTTCATGAATACCTTTCGTCGAACTCGATTTTATAACGATTATCGTAACCGTAACCGCAACCGCGATAATTGGATATCAAATGATAAACCAAGTTATGATCGAGACGAAAAGAAACCCACTCAAACCAAAGACTAAAACAACCCTGAAACCAAAATCGACAACTTTATAGAATCTCAAAGAAAAACCAACATTTTTGTTCGAGAAACATTCACTGACTTCAAAACCAAGTTCGAAACTACGACCAAAAACCACCAAGCTTCCATTCAAAACCTTGAAGCTAAATTTGATCGTTTGGCTGATAAATAATCGAATCGCGCTTCTAGTTCTTTACCAAGCAATACCAACCCAAATCCCAATAATAACAAAAAATATCAACCCCCACAAGCTCGTAACGAGCATGTGAATGTCGTATTCACGCGGAGCGGTTTATCTTACGAATCACCTACCAAACCTACTCAAGTTGCACCAATCAAAATTCCATTCGATAGTGATAATGAGGATGAAGCCCAACCAGCCCATACCAAACCAACTGAAAACCCAACACCCAAGCTATATAAACCAAAAGTACCCTATCCACAACGCTTACGCAAGCAAAAGATGAAAGCTAAGTATGGTAAGTTCCTCGACTTAATACAAGAAGTTCGAATTAACATGCCTTTAGTCGATGTTCTGGCCGGAATGCCAATATATGGCAAATTTATCAAAGAAATTATCAAGAGCAAACATAAGTTTGAAGAAGTTTCTTCAACTTTTCTAAATGATGAATGTTCTGCCATTGTCCAAAATAAAGTACCACCAAAACTGGGAGATCCTAGAAGTTTCCTAATCCCATGTACTTTCCCTCACTCATACTCTTGCAACGCCTTGGCCGATCTTGGTGCCAAGTATCAATCTCATGCCATACTCTTTGTATGCTAAACTCTCTAAAAATGTTTTAAAACCCACAAAAATGAGCGTTCGACTCGCGGACCGTTCTTTCCAATACCCAATAGGGATAGCTGAAAACATGCTCATAGAAGTCGGAAAATTTGTTTTTCCTGTTGACTTTGTAATCTTAGAAATGGAAGAAGATAGCAAGGTACCACTAATCCTTGGTAGACCTTTCTTACACACAGCTGATGCTATAGTTAGAGTAAAGCAAAAACAACTCAACCTTGGAGTTGGAGAAGATAGAATTTCTTTTTCTATCGACGAAGCAATGAAACATTCGTACTCTAATGACGATACTTGTTTTAGTATCGATGTCATTGAAGAAATCATTGAAACCGATTTCGACGCTCTTCTTGATGAAGGAAGCGAAATTTTGTATTCTATCGAAGGAATCATCCTCGAAGAAGAACTTTTTACTGAATTTGATGCCTTAATAGCCGACCATACTGATGAACCAATCGAAACAATCAAAGAAGAAATCGAAACACCATTTAAAACCATAACTTTCGAACCCGATTTCAAAGTTAAGAAATCTGTCGAAGAACCTCCTACAGATTTAGAACTTAAACCTCTTCATGAACATCTGTAATATGCGTTTCTTCACGAAGAAAAATTACTCCCTGTAATTATTTCATCCCAACTTTCAGAAGAACACAAAAACGATCTAATTGATGTTCTCAAGAAGCATAAACAAGCTTTTGCTTGGAAAACTTCTGACATTCCTGGCATATGTCCATCGTTCCGCAAACACAAAATCCAACTTTTGGATAACAAGAAACCAATTGTTGAAAAACAACGAAGATTAAATCCTAACATGAAGGATGTTGTTAAAAAAGAAATCCTAAAACTCTTAGATTCTGGAATAATCTACCCAATCGCCGATATCCCATGGGTTAGTTCTATTCATTGTGTACCTAAAAAGGGAGGTATCACTATAGTAACTAACAAAAACAACGAATTAGTACCAACACGAACCATCAACAGATGGAGAGTTTGTATTGATTATCGAAAACTAAATGATGCAACCGCGAAAGATCATTTTCCTTTACCCTTTATGGATCAAATGTTAGAAAGACTCGTAGGAAATGAATACTTGTGTTTCCTCGATGGTTTTTCTGGATACTTTCAAATCCCAATTGACCCTATGGATCAAGAGAAAACCACGTTTACTTGTCCATTAGGAACTTACATGTTAGCCCTATATTTTATATAGTCAAACAAGAATGTAATAGGTCATCTTAGTCGTAAATGGTCTTGTATTGTAATAGGTTAGTCGGGAAAACCGGGCTTGGACTTTAAGCTAATATTGTATAAGTTAGGGGCGTAAGCCCAAGCAAAGCCAAGCCCGGCCCAAGGAAACTAAACCCACGGCCCAAATGCCAAGGGTATATATACCCTCTTCCATGTGTGGAAGAGGGTGTTGGTTCATTTTACTTTCTCTCTCTAGTAAACATAAACCTTCCACCCTCTCTTGTTTGTCTCTCTACTTTTCTTCTCTTTCTCTCTCTAGAATCTTGTGTTATGGATTAAGTGGGATTAACATTTGGTATCAAGAGCCTATAGTGGATAGGTGATTGAAGATTCGTGTTTGTGTTCTTGATTTTCGTGCCTATTTTGATCCATATCATTCGAACCAATTTTTTTTTTGTGTTTTTATGATTTTTTTTCTTGATATAAATCTTCTACATCGTTGTGGTAGAGATTTGGTATATTCACTTTGGCTAAAAACATAATTTTTTTGGGTGTTTTGATCTGCCATTGGAAGGGTTTCACTTTCCGATAGATATTCCGATATATTCCATCAGAAAAGGGTTTACATATTCCGATCGTTATTCCGATCAAGTATTCCGATAGGTTTGGTGATCAGTTATTACGACGGTCTTTCCTACAGGTATTTCGATAGAACTTTCCGACAGACATTCCGATAGGTATTCCGATAGTACTTTCCGACAGGTATTCTGATAGTACTTTCCGACAGGTATTCCGATAGAACTTTCCGACGTACATTCCGACAGGTATTCCGATGGACATTCCGACAGGTATTCCGATGGACATTCCGACAGGTATTCCGATGGATATTCCAACATGTATTCCGAGGGACATTCCGATGGATATTTTGTTCGAGTAATTTTTAGACTTAGCCACTATCTAGACTAGTCCCGGAACATAGGTTACACGAAGATTTAAAAAAAATTGGCGGGAAAACCATAGTAAAATTTATTTTTTCCTAGACCATTATTAGGCCATTTAAGCTTCGATTTCAAGTTTTGGCGATGCGAAAAAATTTCGACCAAAAATTCAAATTTTCGGACCAAAATTCAAATTTTTAGGCCAAATTTCAAATTTTTTTGGTTTTATTTTTCATTAAAATTTTCATTTTTCAAAATTTTTCCCTACTAGTTATTGGCTATTTCTAACTCAATTTCAAAATTTAGTGATTCAATTTTTTTTTTCGGCTTACCGTTTTGGCGGACTGAGGAATGTATTGTCGGACTGAGAAAAAATCTGATTTTTCGGAATTTCAACCACAATCAAATCACAACACATCCACTAAGATCCGTAATCCATACACATCATATCCTCTTCGAGACATCCGTTCAATAGACATCTTCGTGGATTCAACACCAACAACGTCCATGACTGAGATGAATAAAGAGAAGATGCAGAATCCAGAGGTTCAGACAAATACTGAGACTCAAATCAGTAAACCTTATAATAAGGATTCTACCACCAAAATAGTTCATGCAATCAAATACAAGATGTCAAAAGCAAAAGAAAGATGCATGGAACACATAAAGTGGCTTGAGTCACACCTTCAGGTTCTTTCAAGAGAAGACCTAAAAGGCACTCGTCTTGAAATTGGATTCAAACGGGTATACTTTCTACTATTTGGTCAAGATGTTGAGACATTCATCAGAACGATGATACTTAATGTGGACCATCTTCAACAAGAACTTAACAGAGATGATTTTCACGAGATTATATCCATGGAGGTCCTTTTAGCTCTCAACAATCAGTTCCATCAATTCATTGACTCAAGTGGATTATCAAAAAACGACCGAGAGTTTACAAGCACATACTTTACCAAATATACTCTCGTATAACTTCAAGCGTTCAAAGAGACACTTCTTCAACATATGAGTAATATAAAGAAGTCAATTGCTGAAAGAACACGCCATCAAAGGCAATTTCAAAGAAGGGTAAATCAAAGACTGATGCAGACGAAAGAGAGCACTATCGATATAGATCAAGCATTGGATGCTTCTTCGGTTGATACAGAGAGCAGCAGGATAGAATCAGAAATGCATCATATCAGTACCAGCTCACGGAATGATCAAACAACAAATGATGCGGATATCAGACCCATTTATGATGATCAGCCAATGGCTATGGTACATTTAAATGCTAAATACGATGTTCCTCAACATACTGAGCAATCTGAACCCATTCTTGACACGTATCTAGTGGAAAAGGTTGATAGCAATACCACACCTGATTCATTAGATACGAGTACTAATAGAGGAGATACTTCTCAGGATGTTGATTCTAAGATTCACGAGCTTGAAATTTTGTTAGCTCATAAGACTAAAGATTTTGAGGATGCCAAACTCGTTTTTTCAAAGAAAAATAACAAATTTAAGGCTTACTTTGAAAAACTTGAAAAAGCAAATGTTGTTCTTGAACAAAAATTGGATCGTAAGATTCAAGATTTTAACGTGGAAAAAGAACATTTTGTGAAACAAATAAATTTGTTAGAATCAAAGTTGGATTTTCAAAATCCAAGTCCTCCGCCTGCTTCATTAACTGAATTATCTATGCAACATATCGACACTGTAGACAGTAATGACGCGAATTATGAGAACGACATATTTGACAATATGAACATTAAGTTAGAACAACGTGTCGCTCAATTACTTCTACAAAATAAGCAATTAAAGGCTCAGATTCAGGAAAAGGTTTTTGCACTGACAGCGGTGACAAATGAATTAAGGTAACTAAAAGGAAATAGTGTGGATACTAAGTTAGCAAAACAGTCAGTCTTGGGGAAACCTCCTTCTCAACCAGTCAGAAACCGCTCAGTTGCTAGACAACCGAATGCGTTTAAATCTGAACAACTCAAAACTTCGAATCCGAGGTTTGCATCCCAAGTTGACGTGCGTAGAAATTTTCCTAAACCAGTCACTCCACAATCTAGACCCTCCTTAAGAAAATCCGCTTCTGTAAAGCTCGATCACATGAATGCTTCAAGCAACTCTAGAAATAGCTCCAAGAACATGCCTAGGCGAAGTTCAAATGACACGGGTCACAAAAGCTATCTAGAGGATGCTAACAACAAGACACAAGCAAGAGATAGGACCAAACCACAACCTAGGAGCGTTGTTCACACATCTAGGAATTCTAGACCCTTCTATGATGTGCACAATTCTGCCAACCCTAGGAACTCTAGAGCCTTCTCAGATACTAAGCACTTTGTTTGCAAGAAATGTAAAAAATACGTGTTTAATGCCATTCATGATGATTGTATAACGCAAGTCCTGAACAAGGTGAACGACAAAGCTAGAGCATCTCAAAGACGGGACCCTAAAGGAAATAGGTTTTCTCCAACTAAGTCTTCCATTGTGCATGAGAAATCTATGACTCCTAGACCCTGTCTTAGGTGGATACCAACGGGTAGAACCTTTAACACAATTGGTCTTAGGTGGGTTCTTACTGGAAATATATTTCCCTCTAGCACGAAAAAGGTTCAAGGTGAACCCCAACACGATTCTCACAAAGATATCACTAACCCACAAGAAAGCATACAAACTACTGATAAAAGTGCAGGTAATAAAGTAGAGGTTCAACAAGAACACAAAGGTTTTCCATATTCATACCGTTCAACAAAAGACATTCTCAGAGTTTGGTTGCTGAAGAAGCAGATATCAGAGAAATACGTGTCTCAGGGGTTTCACAAGTAAGATTCAAAATGACTTAAAGTCACATATCAGACTGTAACTCGAACGTCAAAGAAAGGTAACTTTATCTCTTCAACGATAAGTTACCTCAAAACGAGAAATTAATATTTCTCGGACATGAGCTTCTCTTAAAACTATTCAAAAGTTTTAAGCTCGTGTAATGGCTTATAGTCAAAATACAGACTCTAACCCGGGCTCACAAGACAGGAAAGTTCATCCCGATGATGACTTATCCTCGGAAAGAGAAATTAATTTTTCTCGGTCACGAGCTTCTATTAAAACTATTCAAAAGTTTTAAGCTCGTGTAGAAGACTTACAGTCACATGTCAAACTGTTACTCGTACTTAATAAAATAGGAAAGTTCATCCTGAGTATGACTTATCCTCAAAACGAGAAATTCGAGTTTCTCGGACACGAGCTTACCATAAAACTATTCGAAAGTTTTTAAGCTCGTGTATATGACTTCTAGGCGCATCACAGCTTAGGACTCAGACATCAACCAAGGAAAATTATTTCGGACGATAACTTATCCTTCTCAACGAGAAATTAATATTTCTCGGTCATGAGCTTCTCATAAAAACATCCAAAGTTTTTAAGTTCATGAAAAACAACTTCTAAATAAATATCAGATTAGAACTCGAACTTCAACTTAAGGAAAGTTTATCACGGATGATAACTTCTCCTTCACAACGGGAAATTTATCTTTCTCGGTCATGAGCTTGTCACAAAACAATCAAAGTTTTGAGCTCATGAAAAGCGGACCCAAAAAGGGGGAGTGTACGTTTCAGTGCGCTTTCTTTATGCAATAGAAGAGAAGTCTTCTATCATGATTATTTTAAAACCGTTGAACATAATTTTTCAAGAATTTCTCAAAAGGATTTTCTAAATCTTTCAAAATTATGTGTTCAACACTCCCTTCCTCATAATGTGGTTTTTGCATCTCAAAATTGTCATATGTTATTTTGATCAATTTTTGAGGGGGAGCGTTTTAAAATCAAGCCTTTAATGTTGTTGGGTACATCTCTGAAACTGTCATATTTTATGTATCCAACACATTCCGAAAATGGTTTAAAATTGTCATATGTAATATACTATATTGGATAAAGCATCTCAACTCCGTCCCTCGACATATTTTGTGGTGTCGTTTTTTCAAAACTTTGTCAAACTTTTGTTTCAAGACACACATATATTGTTGAGGGGGATCATCCCGACTGAAAAAGTTCCATGATTCATGCGTGCACACATGATTCTCTCCTAATCGGTTTTCAGAAATTGTCACATTCTAATAAATTGATATCTCTAATATTATGTTTTTATATTAGATATATGGGAAGAAAATGTGATTAAAATGTAATATATCGCAATATGTGATCTTAAAGACACAAGTGCAACTCTTTCACTCGCATGCTAAACCATTTCGTATATCGATGCATGTGTGTAGGGGGAGCTTTTCGGAAATGTAAAACTTTCAAGTGTTAAAAGTTTTGATTTTTATCAAGCACTTTGAATGGTTTTCAATGGTTTATGGTTACGATCTATACCCAAAACAACCTACCATCCACGACGGAATGATGGAGTCAAAAGGTGGTTTAGGATAGGAAACTAAGTCCTATGATCCAACCAGAACCGGAGGGATCTACCCAAGGACATTCCATAGCTTGAAATAGTTGTCCTTAGGAAAGATGGAGTTGAATGAAGCTGAATGCAGACCAATTACTTAAGTTAGCACTGGAACAATCACAACAAGGTGCTAGTGATGACGTGTTGGTAAGCATTGAAGGAGTTGAATATTCTATGCAACATAGGCAGAAACCGGGTTAACACATTTATCGAAGACAAGTGTCATGGACCTAGTGATGCGATGCACAACCCTTCCCCAGCCATTCTAGTTTCTCTCAACAGAAACTTGTCTCATTGTCATGGAGATCAACACGTATCTATTGACTTTCTCACTCCGAGTTAGTTAATATTGAAAAGGTGGCAGTCTGCTCCAGCCTCCGATTACCAAAATGCACTTATTGAGTCTAGAGCCAAACGAGATCTATCTATCATCTCATTAGGACACAATCGAGTCCTACGCATTATCCTTGTGATATTGCCAGAACATCTGAGTGATACGATTCACAATGAAGATGGAAATCCTACTTGTGCCACCATCAAACAAGCTCATGGTAGGTAACTTGTGCGATTCAACACGAATCAAACTTGTGAGAACTGGAATGCAACTAAGTTTGGATTCTTAATTGATTCAAACTTAATTCCTGGTTTCTTCGCAAAATCTGTGTGATCTTGCCAGAACATTCAGAGTGACACTCCTTAGTGCTCACAGTGACGAATAGAAATCCTTTCAGTGTCAACATCAAACAGCACAGCGGTAGGTGACTCGCAAGATTCTCTATGAATCAAGCTTGTGACAAACTGGAAAGCACAATGGTGCGATTCTTTTAGAATCAAACTTGTTCCAGGATATCTGAATTAACGACTCTAATCAGACGGATAATTTATCCTTATGATTCACTCTTTACGTTCGCAGTCTGCTTTGAGACGGTCGAGTAAAGAGAACTGGCTACTACTGCCGGGAAACCCTGTCAAGGAGGTTCTTAATCGAATCTACCCGATCACAGGTACGGTATCTAATACCGTCTAACGGTCTTCACCGACCGGAGGTAAAACGCTACCGAGTTAGGGTGAAATGTTCAAAGCCATTTCGTCTGTGTCTATATATGTTGATGCATATCAAGAAGGTGGCATAGTTGTGTAACCGATGTCGATTCAGAAGTCACAAGAGCACTAGATGGCGATAATTAAGATACTTAAGAATGTAAGAATGTAATAGGTCATCTTGTCACAAAAGCTCAATATGAACACTATCAAGAATAGATTGAAGATCTCAAGCACTCAAAGTCAAATGACAAAGGCTCAAGATAAAGATCACAAAGGCATGAAGGAACAAAGCTGTTACAAACAAGATCAAGACCAAGATAAAAGACCTAAGAAGGAAGATCACCTCCACAACAATGAATTCACTCAATCATCTTATGCATTTTAAAGATGACCGATACATTGGGGGAGATTGTTAGCCCTATACTTTATATAGTCGAGCAAGAATGTAATAGGTCATCTTAGTCGTAAATGGTCTTGTATTGTAATAGGTTAGTCAAGAAAACCGGGCTTGGACTTTAAGCTAATATTATATAAGTTAGGGGCGTAAGCCCAAGCAAAGCCAAGCCCGGCCCAAGGAAACTAAACCCACGGCCCAAATGCCAAGGGTATATATACCCTCTTTCATGTGTGGAAGAGGGTGTTGGTTCATTTTACTTTCTCTCTCTAGTAAACATAAACCTTCCACCATCTCTCTTGTTTCTCTCTCTACTTCTCTTCTCTTTCTCTCTCTAGAATCTTGTGTTATGGATTATGTGGGATTAACATTACGCTTATAGGCGCATGCCTTTTGGTCTATGCAATGCACGTGCTACTTTTCAAAGGTGTATGATTGCAATCTTTCACGATATGATTGAAGAATCAGTCGAAGTCTTTGATGAGATGGCATTTATACATGATCTCATCGTTCTTTTCGGGCTTTAAATGCATAAAATATCATTAATATACCATATATATGCTTGTATTTGTTTACTTGTGTGTTTTAGGAATGGATATCGTGAGTAAGACAAAAGATCACAAGAAACAAGTTAAAACGAATACGAGAAACGAAGCCGTACAAAGAACCGAGCCCTAGTTCATGAATTATCCAAGAAAAACCCTTAAAGACTTGAAGATTTACAAGATTGATCCTCAAATTATGAAGAAATGACACTTAAAACCCTTGTATATTCATAATTACAAGTTTGGTCCCTTAAGTTTGTCAAAATTACAAAAGGTCCTTCAACTTTGAAGAATTGGCAAGTTTAGTCCCTCAACAATTCTAAATTGTCAATAATGGTCCCTCATGAAGTCAAAGATATAATGAAGACCTTTGAAGATCAAGAATGTCCAAGTTCAGTCCTTCAAATATTCAAAAGTGGCAAAAACAACCCTTTAAAACCTTTTGCCAAAGTTTTGGGGCAAAAGTGTGAAGTTTGTAACTTCATTAACAAAGGGAATTAAGTTTAAAGGCTGAATAAACACGCTTTACAATCTTTCTCAAAACACAAGGGCCAAAGTTGGGCATTTGAAACATTCAAATGAGAAAATGCGCCAAACAACTCCTATTCCACAAAAAACGGATCAAAGGTATTATTGTTCACCTTTCACCCCCAGTTACCATCTCACTTAAACCAAGGGGTAAATTACAATTACCCTGCCACACGTTTGATTCACACACCCTAAATCCCATCCCACACTCAAAACCCCAATCCCCACTCACCAAAGGACCCCACCCATTCACACGTCAACCAATCATGATCCAACTTCCTCTACAAGGAATGACACGTGGCCAAATCAACAGCCAAGACTCATTGCTTAACCCCCAAAGCTAAAATGAACAGCCAGGATGCATTTGGACAGCTCTACAACACAATTCGTCTAGAAGATTCAAGGGGAATTTTAGGGACTTTATAGCCTAGGGTTTACATTGTAATCTCAGCCCTTGTGGCCTATATAAGGACTCCTCAACCTGTGAGAGAGACTTGTTCCAGTTTTACTCTTTAAACATTGTAATTCCTTTTTAATTTTTTTTAAATTTGGTATTTTAAGAAAATTGTAATTCCTTTTTATGTTTTTGAAAATTGGTGTTGTTTAAGGGTAATTCTGAGTTCCATTTGATGTTATAAGTGTGTTTAGATCTTGTGGTTTAAACACGTTTATGTTTGGTAAGGTTTTCAAGTTTGAAATAAGCTTGAAAATAGTCTTCTGATTTTGTTGTTTTACTTGTACTAACCCTTATCCAAAAGCTATAAGCCCTTGCAAGTTTGTTGACACCAAGCTAGTGAAGGTTTATCAACCTTTGGATAGGTTGTTTGTTGTTTGTGTTGAAGACATAAAGCCCTTGAGGTTCTGCTTTGAACCATAAACCAAGGCACATCTCATCTCCTTTGTTCAAGTACCTTGGTCTTGTTCTAGTTGTTAAACAAGGTCCAAGGAGCATAGCTGATCCTCCTAGGAAGTTGTGGGGGATAGGTATAACCTCTTGTTAAGTTTCCTCTAAAAATTTCATGTTTATGTCTGATTTATACTTTTCCATGTGATTTGTTGATTTTGTGTTTGTGCTTTGTGTTTTATTGTTGGTATCTGTTAGTTGTCACCTATTTGAGGTATTTGAACTATAAAATTAGTAGGTTGTTTGTAGAAATAAGAAGTTTGTTTGAAAAGGGACTAAAACAAGGCTGTTTGGGATTATTGGATCATAAGGCCTTGTGGCTTTGTGTCTTTGGTTCTTAGGGTTTGGGGAGTCTAAACAAGTCATATGCAACAAGTTTTAGTCACTGGTTAAGTTTCAAGAAGTTTGGAAAAGGGATTTCAAGTTTTGGAAAAATCTGAAAAAAGGGGTTTGAAATTGGTCAAACACATTAGATCCAATAAAATCTTTATTTGTTGGATTCAAGGTCTGAAATCTGGTTTGGGAAGAGTTTAGGTGATAAGCTATCTGTGCATTATCTGTTTGTTGAATTTGGTGGCTTATTATGGGTGCTAGAGCTTATCAAAGTTGGCTGAAGTGGCCATTTGCATCAACAAAGTGACCACCTCAATTTGGACTTGCATTTGTTATTCTAGTGTATGCCTTGTTGATTAGCTGCTTGGAACTTGTTATTGTGTTGCTTGTGAGTGCTTCTTGCTATTTGGTGTGCCTGGTTGCTGGCTTATAATCTAACTGGCTTATTAAGCCTTATTTGCCAAAATCTGTCAAGTATTGGTCAACTGACCACCTGATTCACAAGGACTCTACCTTGAGTTCTTCACAAAAGTTGCTTATAACAAGTTTACAAACAATTCCTGAACATTTGGTGAAATTTGGAGGACTTTGACTTTTGGTCAAATAAGCATATTTTGGCTTTTTTTTAAGAAATGCTTATTGGTACATGCAACAACTTGGCTTTTGTAATAGGTGTCATTTTCTCAGCTTAATATAAAATCTGGAAGGTTACAAGTCATTTGGTTAAGCTTTTGCTAGAAAACTAACTTATTTGGCTTTTTCAGCCAGCTTATTTTCTCCTACAGCTTATTCTAATTGGCTTTTTGTGATTTTTATGATTGATTATTCTTAGTTAAGCTATTTGTAAGCGTTTGCAAAAAGAATCATCTTCTGAAACAGCCTAGAACTCTAACCCGACTATTTTGTCGTTTTGTGGAATTCTACTTTGCTTATTTCTGGCTTATTGAGTGTGCTTTTTCAAAATTTCTTTTCACAGATCTCTTAGGCATCTCAAAAGAAGGTTGTGTGTTTAAGCAGATCTTATGGCATTGGCTTATTGCTTAATGGGCTTATTGGCCCAATAAGAATAAGTTGTTGACTATTTATGTAACACCCCATTTTGATAATGGAAATGTCACATGCACTTATGGCGTGTCATCAAAGCATACAAGGAAAAATGTCTAAACATTACATGAGCATAAAAGGAAAATACCGGAATCAAACATCGGTAGTCCAAATGTAAAGCTTATCACACACAAACATAAGTATAGTAAAGGAAAGGACTAAACAATGTCCATAGCAATGTATCAAAAGAAAGGAAATGCATAAAGTAAAGAAAGGCTAGAAAGCTTCCAGTCCATATGCACATACTCTTAAAGTCTACGAGCGTCCCTGAGTACATGCCGTTTTGGGAGCATAGAAAAGGAAAATGGCTGAGCAATACGCTCAGTGCACGGATGTACAATAAAGCATGAATAGGATAAGCATATAACATATAACAGCGGAAGAAACTAAGTCCCGAGTAAACTGATTAAGTCTTGATAAAACTGGTTTTATAGTTTGAAAAGCCTTATGTTTATCTTGTAAAAACTGTTTAACGTATTTTACCATTAGCCAATATAGGTCATGAAAATCCACCGTGCATGAATACTTGGAGGGGTGACCTCATCATGCAAATTAGAGGGGTTGCCTCTAATTTAATATACTGGTTTTTGGGTAGGAGGGATCAGCTCCTTGTGAAGGATGCAAGGCACACACCACATTCACCATGAAATCCTGACTGAAAACATGTAACTAGGATGCACCCATACGCCCCACATGATAAATATAATATAAATGGATAAAAGCTGAAGGGACGCTACGAGCAATCACTCTGCCGTGGTGAAGTCATAACATCAGTGCCTCTAATGTTATGGTTATGGTACCTCCATAACTAGGTGAAACTGGTCATGCATGTATATGGCTATAGGTATTCTAATTTAAACATAAGCAATTCAAACACATACTTATACTACGGGAAAACATTTGGCTGCATACGGGGAAATCCTAATAAGGAAAGAATGTCCATACTGAAAGGACGGGAATCCGTACCTTATGTCCAGTGAACGAAGAAGATGAACTGAGAGGAATCCTACTTCCGTATCACTAGTGCTACATAAATACATACATGAATAAGTATATGCTTACTAAATACGTAGCTGGTTTTATGTCATGTCTTAGCTTATTTTATATGTTCTTACCATGTTTTACTGTTTAAAGCCTTAAACTGTGCTTATCTTATATTATCTTTAATCTGATTAAGTATTTCTGGTATTTCATGTATTATTATACTTACTGTGTAATAATAAGTAACTTTCCAAAAATAGAAGGTTTCCTAAAATAGAAAGTTTCCTAAAATAGAAAGTTTCCAAAAATAGAAAGTTACCAAAAATAGAAAGTTTTCAAAAATAGAAAGTTTCCAAAAATAGAAAGTTTCCAAAAATAGAAAGTTTCCAAAAATAGAAAGTTTTCAAAAATAGAATTACTGCTTAAAATAGATAAGTTTCTTAAAATAGAAAGTTTCCATAAATAGATTAGCTGCCTTATTTAAATAAGTTTCCATAAATAGATTAGCTGCCTGAAATAAATAAGTTTCTAAAAATAGAACGTTTCCATAAATAGATTAGCTGCCTTATTTAAATAAGTTTCTAAAAATATAAGTTTCCATAATTAGAAATAAGCTGGTTAAAAAAGCTAAGTATATAAGCCTAAGTGTTTTCATGATTATTTTCTAAGTCATATGATATAATGTATAGATTATTAATTATTTCATGTAATTAAAATAAACTATAGGTTAAAATATTTAATTAAAGTATAACATGTTTTTAATTAAATAAAGTTAAATACTTAGGTTAAAATATGTATTATTATTTATTAATAATATAACCTAAGTCATGTTAATTAATTAATTATAACCATGGTTTTTAAATAATTAATTAATTATAACCATGGTTTTTAAATAATTAATTAATTATAAGTCTAAAATATAAAATACTTAGGTTAATAATTTCATGATTTTAATAATTAAAATAACCTAAGTCATGTTATTAAATTAATCATGTCATGTTATTAATTTAATTTTAACATAAGATCATAAAAATAAAATTCTAAACATACACCGTAAACCGGATCTTGACTAAGAACCATGAACCCGGACATGAAATCGACACCATACCCCGAACCAAATCGGGGTTACTCTTGTCTTGATGCTGTCGTGGGACCCACACCAACCAACCGGGACCATATGGTCTCGGTGGTGGTCAAATGCCCAAACCGAGACCCTCTCGGGTTAGGCGTGGCCAAGAATAAACACCCCTTAAACATCCCTTTTTGATTTATACCAAAACTAATTTCATGTTAGATCTATGATTTAATTAGGTTTTTAATAAAAACATATCATGTTCATAATTATTAAAAAGATTAAATCAAAAGAAAGGGTTTAAACGAATTACCGAATGCGTGGATCTAAGGAACGATGAACAAACACGAACACTAGCAATAAATTCAAGATCAAAGATCAACAAACACCCCTTTGGTGTGTTTTGAGGGTGGCAGCCAAAAGAGAAAAAGAAGGAGGAGGAGAAGTTTAGGTTTCTATAAAATTCTCTGTAAAAAATATGAGTAGTGTTTTTCCCCTTAACCCCCTTTAGAAAAAATTGAAATGGGCTTGGCCCATTTCTTCCTTGTAGCCGTGGGTAGGGGCCCCACATGAGGTACCCGTATCGTTTTCCGTGTCTCGATGTTTAGTTACTCGTTCGTGATTATTTGTGTTCGCGTTTTGTGTGTTCTCGTTAAATAATTACCGTGACCTAATATATTTATTTACGCTCGTAATAAATATAAATACGTAATTAATAGTAGTTCGTGATTTAATTACGTTCATGATTTCATGATCGCATGTTCGTGATTAATTATTGTCAAATAATTATTACGTGCTCGTGCGTAGTAAATACTTATCGTGTTCTAACACATACGTAATACGTAAAATCCTAACACGTAATCGTAATCATGCTATAATAGGAAAGTTTTAATCTAGTACGTACGATCTTAAGGGTACTATTCATGGTAAAAGCATGCGGGTTTTACAACTCTTCCCCCCTAAAAAGAATAATTCGTCCCCGAATTATATATAAAGTAAACTGGAAAAGAAGAACATACCCGAATTCAAAATATGAAATGAGGGTAAGAAGCCCGGATAGACTCCTCTGTTTCCCAAGTGGCTTCCCGCTCGGTATGATCCCTCCATAGGATTTTGACGAATGGAATCGTCTTCCTTCTCATGACTCGTTCTTGTCTGTCAAGAACTCGTTCGGATTCTTCTATGAAAGTGAGATCTTCACGTATCTGTTCTAGTGGATACTGAACCATGTGAAGGGGATGATACTGGTACCCTCTGAGTAAGGACACATGAAACATATTGTGCACATGCGAAAGCTGCGGAGGTAACGCCAATCGGTAAGATACTTCACCGACTCGTTCAATGATATCAAACGGTCCGATGAAACGAGGACTGAGCTTCCCTTTAATCCCGAAGCGTCTAACACCACATGCCGGCGAAACCTTAAGGAAGACGTGATCTCCTACATTAAAATGTATGTCCCTACGATGCTTATCGACGTAACTTTTCTAACGTGACCGTGCTTCCTGAATTTTCTGCTTAGCTACTGCGATCTTTTCATTGGTCAACTCTATGATTTCTGGTCCTTCAAGTGTTCGCTCGCCAACCTGATCCCAGCAGATTGGGGCGCGACACTTCCTGCCATACAACATTTCGAAAGGATCACACTTGGTACTTGCGTGCCAACTGTTGTTGTATGCAAACTCCACCAAACAGATGTAGTCGTCCCAATCACCCGTCCATTCCAACGCACATGACCTCAACATATCTTCCAATGTCTGAATGGTTCGCTCTAACTGTCCGTCCGTTTGAGGATGAAAGGTGTTGGAAATACGTTTTACGTATTAAGAAGGATCGGTTACTCCAACAATAGTCCATGTTATAGCTCATAGTTTAGTTAACTTTCTTTATTTATCAAACAAGAACAAGCCTAGCCTACAACATGTGTAGGCCGGCCCAAAATGTAAGCCCAAGCCCATGACAAGGGCTTGGGTATATAAACCCTCTCCTTTGATGGAGAGGGTGTGGTTTTCATTATTTTACACATAGTTGTTCTTAATTTTCTCTCTCTAGAAGTGTGAAATCCACCATCTTTCTATCTCTTTCTCTCTCTAAAAACATAAGCATAGATTTACAAATCTACAAATGGTATCAAGAGCTTGGGATGAAATATAGGTTTGTTTGTGTGATTCGTATGTTCTTATAAGCATTTCGTGGCTTTTAGAGTTCATTTTGCCGAATCATCAAATTTTTTTTGTGTTTGTTCGTGATTTCAAGAAGCATAACGTATTCAGTAGGATTGTAGTGTTTTTGGTGTCTTGATTTTGGTTAAAACACAATCTTTCTTGGATCAAAAGTGCAAAAAGGCTTTGTTCTTCATTCCGAAATTTAAGCAGAAACATCCATCGGAAAGTACAGATTGTACTTGGGCTTCCATCGCAATAACCTTACCATCGGAAAGGGTTTGGTTTCTACATTGCGATCGTGGGATTTTTATCACTTATTCCGATCTGAATCATTCCGATAGCTATTGCGATCTGAGATTCCGACGGGTATAAGCAAGTATTTTAAGTCGTTACTCTGCTCGAATTTTGTCAGCTACTTTGCGATCTGGGTATTGCGATCTGAGTATTCCGATAGTTCATTGCGATCTGAATCTTTGCGATAGGACTTTGCGATCTGAATTATTGCGACAGCTTTGCATTGCGATCTAGGCATTTCGATACCAACAACATTTCGACAGTTCTATATTCCGATCTGATATTACGATCTGACATTCCGATCTGATATTACGATCTGGTATTCCGATCTAGACATTCCGACAAACCAAAAATTATTCCTTAAAAGTGTGTAATTTTGACTTGGAATTTTTGGTTTATCGAGAACATATTTTAGGGGATTTTAACATTGTTTCTCGATTTTAACTCACAACAACACAAAAATATTTAACCTTATTTCATTGTTCGATCAACTTTGTAAATCTTAACTTATTGAAATGGAGTATACATCTCTTACGGATAAGTCCATCCTCTCGGGTACGGATAATCGTCCACCAATGTTGGTGAAGACTATGTATGAGGAATGGGCTTCCCGAATGGAACTTTATATGTTGAACAAGGAGAATGGACATCTAATTTGGGCATCGGTGCTCAATGGACCATTAGATTATGGTACTGTGACGGAAGGTACGACCACTCGTCCTCTCACAACGGGTGAGTTGACTGGAGATATGAAGATTCAAGATAAATGTGATAAGTATGCTACAAATATCATTCTCCAAGCTCTTCCTCCAGATGTCTACAAACTCGTCAGCAAACATAAAGTTGCCAAAGAGTTATGGGATAGAATTCGTGTTCTCATGCAAGGCACCTCGTTAACTAAACAAGAACGAGAGTGTAAGCTTTATGATACTTTTGATAAGTTTGCCTATGTGCCAGGGGAGACTCTCAATGATTACTATCTGAGATTTACCCTATTGTTGAATGAGCTTAACATCTATGGCATGGCAATCCCTACCTTTCAATTGAACACCAAGTATTTGAACACTCTTCCTCCAGAATGGAAGAAATACGTGACGGATGTTAAATTGGCTAAGGACTTGCATAACACCAATGTGGATCAACTTCAAGCTTTTCTTCAACAACATGAATGCCATGTGATCGAGGCTCGGTTGTCTACACCTCAAGTTCATGATCCACTTGCAATGTATGCTTCTCAACAAAACATGGCTTATACTTATCAACAACCATCATACTTGCAGCAGCCACCATCACACATCTATCAGCAACCACAACAACCATCTTATCAACCACCAATGATGCCACAGCAAGAATATCAACAAAGTGTTCATCAACAATCTTTTCAACAGCAACCACCATATCAAACATCACCATCACAAGCCAACACTTCTCCATTGGGCTATACTCCTCAGCAAGGATATTTTCCAATAGAAGCACAACCAGCACAAGCTTTCTACTCTAATGAACTTCCACCAATCCAAGCACCGGTCTTTACTCCAAATGATACGCCGGCTGATGTACTAAACCATCTCACCGCTTACTTGTCAAAACTTGTTGCAACTAGAGGATTTCCACCAACAAACAATCAGCTCCGCACCTCATCAAATCCTCGACAACAAGCCACTGTTCAAGATGGTCAAGTGACGGTGCAACCTATTCAGGGAAGGCAAAATTCATATGGACCTCCTACAAGGACTGGGAACAATCAAGCTGTGAATGCTCAAGCTAGTGGAAATGGGAGTCCTATTGGTCCTAAGAAGGTTGTGACTTGCTACAATTCCCGAGGACAAGGTCATATGGCTAGGGAATGCACTCAGCCGAAAAGGAGAAGGGATGATGCATGGTTTCGTGAGAAGATGTATTTGGTTGATGCTCAGTCTAAGGGGAAGATTTTGGATTCAGAGGAGTTGGCATTTCTGGCAGACCCAGGGGCAGCAGATACTGAAGGCATTGCGGTCGTTTCTACTTCTAATGCAGCTTATCAAGCGGATGATCTTGATGCATACGATTCGGATTGTGATGACATTCACTCTGCCCAAGCTGCTCTTGTTGCTAATCTCTCTCACTACGGTTCTGATGTCATCAGTGAGGTACCAACCACATCTAATAATATTGATGATAACCAACATCAAGTTGGGCATGAAAATGACAACCTCGAACAGCATTCGGGAACTAGTAACTCAAATGCTGTAGTATCCAATTGTACACATTTGAGTGAACCTCAACCAAATGCTACGACGGGTATGGAATCTTATGCTCAACATGATTTGGTAATGGTGCCTAAACATATTATTGATCAAATGCATATGGCCCTCAGACAATCCGTAGATACCAATTCCACCCTAACTGCTGAGCTTGCGTTGCATAAAGAAAAGGTCAAAGCTTTTGAAATGGTCCCTCAAGCAGAGAAAATAACATGTTCTGAATTTGACCAATTTCGTTTTGAAAAGATTGAACACTTGAAAGAAATAGAATCATTAAAAGCTAATCTTTCCAATGAATTAAAAGAAAAAGAGTCGGTTGTCAATGATTTTCAGAAACTTAAAATAGATTTTGAAACTCTCGAGTCTAAAAAGGTTGAATCGGAAATTAATGCTACCAAACTTCTTAAATTCAAAGAACAACAGCTTTTAAAACAATACGCTTCCACAGAAAAGGTTCATCTTTTAACTAAATCATTTAAAGAATTCGAACTTAAGCGTCTTCAAGATTTACCACCTAATCCCGGTTATGCAAAACAAGCTCAGGAATATATTCCCGGTCTTTATGACATGACCATAATTGGAAAATCGAAAGAAGCACCTTTTGTTCGTAATACTGCGAAGACACAATCACTTGGGGATGAAACTCATTCTAAAATGCTTTCAAAATTCCATACAATTGATTATGATCAACATAACAAAGATCAATTTTCGAAAAAGACACGCATTCGCTTACAAAAGGAATTAGCAGAATTAACAGTTCTTGTGCCCCAAAGTTTGTCAAGTGAAAACCTTCCTAGTACGTCTCCTACACTCGTCAAAAAGGATTTAACGAAGTTAATTCCACCGGTAAGTAAGGCGTCCGTTAACTTAAATACGGTTCACCAACACTTAGCCAATTTTGACAAGGTCATTTTGGAACGTACGACGGCCACGGCCATAACGGAAGGTGAATGGAACTTTGAGCACACTAGAGCTGCGTTTCGAGATGAAATTGTTCCGTTTGTAAACAATGTTAAAGCTTGCCTTCGTACTATTGATCAAGATTTGTTTTTGGAAATAGAAGAAGTTAGACGTGTTTTCAATGAAATGGAAGATGCTTATGAAAACAGTTTACTTGAAATAGAACGAGTTTCACGCCATAATGATCTGCTTCTGAATCAAGTGATGTCTCATGATATAGTTTCTGTCTGTGTGAATACAAGTGTTGATAATGATTCTATTGTGCATAATGTTGAATCTGTGGATACTGTGGTAGATAGTACTTGTCACGAATCTGACGCTGAATTTTTAAAGCTTCAAGATTCATATTCTTCGCTTTCAAAACGTTTTGATGAGATTCAAACACATTGTATTTCGCTTGAATGCAAGCAACAATTTATTCAAGAAATCTTTGAAACGTCATTCGAAGGTGTTAATATCGATGATGCAAATTTTGAAAAGAATTTTCGATTGAATTTACAATCAAAACAGCGTCAGCCGAGTGACAAAGTTGCTAACTCTTTGCCGATAGAATTAGAGAAATCTAAGGAGCTTAACTGTGTGAACGTACTTGAGGCCGCTGAGAATTTTAAACTTGATCTAGATAATCGAGTTTCCAAGATGTTATCCAAAGTTGATAACTTAAAACAGAAAAATACACGACTTTCCGATTTAGTACAGCCAGCATGTGTTGATACCACTGCACAGAATCAATCGTTGATTGATCAATTGAATCGAAAGTCAGTGGAAATATCTGATTTGAGGGAAAAAATTTGTGATAAAAATCTGGTCTTGGCTGAGTTAAAGGAAACACTTCGTACTCTAAAAGGTAAGAATGTTGTGGATAACGCAGCCACTATCTCAGCATCGTCCTCTAGTGCAATCAAAAGAACCCTTATTGCCGTCACACCACTTAATAAGGGCCCTAGGACTAAACCATCTCACACTATGGTCACTAAAGATAAGGCGGAATCAAAACCAGCTTCTAATATTCCCGTGTTGCCTTCTACAGGAGTAAGCACCACTACTAAGGCTCAAAGATCTAAGCTTAAAAGAAACAAGAAGAATGATAGGATCTTGCCCCCATCTAGTAGTCAAGTGAAGAAGAAAGTAGAAGCCCATCCTAGGAATGTTATTTCCGTTTTGAATAAAAAGAATCATGTAGCTAAACCTAAAGGCTCTGCGGTTGTGCAGCGTTCTAAGCCACTGTGAATTCTAATTTAAAATGTTGGAATTGCAATGAATGTATGTTTTCTAGTCGTCATGATTCTTGCCTTATTGACCATGTGAATGAGATGCATGCCCGGAAAAATGGATTAGAATGGAAACCGACTGGGAAAGTGTTAACCCAAGTTGGCTGGATGTGGCGCCCCACTGGTAGAACTTTCACTATAGTAGGAAATATGTGCCCTTTGACTAGGATCACTCCCACTACAGCGAAGAAAGCGTGCCCTTTAACTAGGAGTACCAAGGCTACCAAAACACAAGCGTGTCCTTTAACTAGGAACACCAACACTACTGTAGGAACAAAGTGCCCTTTAAATAGGTCTACTCCCACTGTAGTGCCCGCTAATACTCCAAAACCTCAGAAAATTGGAACAGTAAAACCTGTAAATGCTAAAACTCACATTAGAAAATGCAGGAAATCTAAGGATAACAAAAATGTTAGCAATTCTGATAATAACATATCTGTATCTGCTAACACTCCGGAACCAATAGTTTCCAATGCATTGTCTACTGTTGTGATTGAAAACAGGTGGTCCAAATTGTTCTCTGGTATTTGGACTCTGGTTGCTCCAAGCATATGACCGGAGATCGCTCTCAGCTCAGAAATTTCGTCAGCAAGTTTCTTGGTACGGTTAGATTTGGAAATGATCATATAGCAAAGATAATGGGTTACGGTGAATATCATATTGGGAATGTTATAATTTCAAGAGTGTATTACGTGGAAGGTCTCGGTCACAACTTATTTTCTGTGGGACAATTTTGTGATGCAAACCTAGGAGTTGCTTTTCGAGAGCATACCTGCTTCATTCGTAATTTGGAAGGGGTTGATTTATTGAAAGGTACTCGAGGGAATAATTTGTATACTTTGTCTCTACAAGACATGATGGCCGCTTCTCCCGTATGTCTTCTCTCCAAAGCATCAAAGACTAAGTCATGGTTATGGCATCGACGGTTATCTCATCTTAACTTTGACGCTATTAATCACTTGGCGAAAAACGAACTTGTTCGTGGTCTTCCTAAACTATCATTTCACAAGGATCATTTGTGTTCCGCGTGTACAATGGGGAAAAGCACTAAGAAGTCTTACAAACCCAAGACTGAAGACACCAACCAAGAGAAACTTTATCTGTTGCATATGGATCTTTGTGGGCCAATGCGTGTTGAAAGTCTTAGTGGCAAAAAGTACATCCTCGTCATTGTCGATGATTACTCTCGGTTTACATGGGTGAAATTTCTTAAAGCAAAAAATGAGGCACCTAAATTCATCATCAGATTTCTCAGGATGATTCAAGTGCGTCTCAACACTACTGTCCGACGCATTCGTACAGATAATGGAACCGAATTTGTGAATCAAATTTTGCGTGATTATTATGAAGAAGTTGGCATATCTCATGAAACATCCGTTGCACGCACTCCACAACAAAACGGTGTCGTTGAAAGGCGAAATCGCACACTTATGGAAGCTGCTCGAACGATGTTAATTTACGCAAAGGCTCCATTGTTTTTATGGGCAGAAGCAGTATCTACAGCAGTGTACACCCAAAACCGGTCACTAATTCGTAAACGCCATGGTAAAACACCTTATGAGCTTCTCCATGGAAAAGTACCAGATTTATCCTATCTTCATGTATTCGGTTCTCTTTGCTATCCAAATAATGATGGTGACAATTTGGGAAAACTTCAACCAAAGGCTGATATTGGTATTTTCATTGGTTACGCACCCGCAAAGAAGGCATTCCGAATCTACAACCGTAACTCTCGCAAAATCCTTGAAACTATGAATGTTGATTTTGATGAGCTGA
Source organism: Glebionis coronaria (assembly GCA_025667525.1). Lineage (NCBI taxonomy): Eukaryota > Viridiplantae > Streptophyta > Magnoliopsida > Asterales > Asteraceae > Glebionis > Glebionis coronaria. The sequence continues at coordinate 569,145,914 of CM046875.1, read as the reverse complement.
CAGCAATGGCTTCTGAGCAAAGCAGCTCTGAACCCGCACTTCATGAAATGGGACCCAGTAATATTAGTTCTGGTCTTGTCCCAAACAACCCTACTTCATCATTTATACCACCTACTAGGAATGAATGGGATACGTTGTTTCAACCGTTCTTTGATGAATTCTTTACTCCTCCAACTATTGTTGCTCCAGAACCTGAGGTAATAGCTCCGGTAACCGAAGTTGTCGCTCCAGCAACCGAAGCACAATCAGACACATCTGCACCTACAAATGGTCAAGATATACCATCCACAAGTAATTCTCGACCAACACCTGTTTCAACTACCCATGTCATGCCTATTGATGATGAAGAGGATGATGATGATCACGATTTGGAATTCGCTCAAATGCGTAAACTTCCATTCTTTGGTGTATCTATTCCCGACCCTAATCAAGCCGGGTCGTCCACCTCAGAGGAAGCTCCTTCTACAGTTTACTCCAATCCACGGGTTCGTGAACATGACAGCAAGTGGACAAAGGATCATCCTATAGATTCTATTATTGGTGACCCTAATCGTCCGGTATCCACACGAAGTCAGCTACAAGAAAGTGCAATGTTTTGTCACTTTGATGCTTTTCTCACTGAAGTTGAACCTAAGACATGGCAACAAGCTTTTACTCAATCCTGTTGGATAGAAGCTATGCAAGAAGAACTTAACGAATTCATACGTCTTGATGTTTGGGAACTTGTCCCATGCCCAGATCAAGTGCAGTTACTCACTTTGAAATGAGTTTACAAGGTGAAACTCGATGAGTTAGGCGGAATATTGAAAAACAAAGCTCGACTAGTAGCTCGTGGATACAAGCAATTATTGGGCGTCGACTTTATGGAATCCTTTGCACCTGTTGCCCGTTTAGAAGCTATTAGACTATTCCTCGCTTATGCAGCCCATATGAATATGATCGTCTATCAGATGGATGTGAAGACGGCATTTCTTAATGGTGAAATCAAGGAAGAAGTCTATGTTCAACAGCCGGATGGTTTTGTGAATCCTAATTATCCTAATCATGTGTACAAGCTTAAGAAGGCTCTCTATGGGTTGAAGCAAGCTCCACGCGCATGGTATGATCTATTGTCACAATTCCTCATTACTCAAGGCTTCGCAAAAGGCAAGGTGGATCCCACGCTGTTCATTCAGAAACGAGGTAAAGATATGATTATGGTACAAATATATGTTGATGATATTATATTTGCAGCCTCGACCCAAACCTTATCGGATGAGTTTGGGACACTCATGTCTTCCAAGTTTAAGATGTCAATGATGGGCAAGGTATCATTCTTCTTAGGTCTTCAGATATCTCAGAGTCCCAGAGGCATCTTTATTAATCAATCCAAATATGCCCTTGAATCGCTTAAGAAATATAAGATGGAATCTTGCGACCCCGTGGACACTCCAATGGTGGAGAAATCTAAGCTTGATGCAGACCCACATGGAGTTGCCGTTGATCCGACACTTTATCGTGGAATGATCGGTACTCTTCTGTATATCACAGCCAGTCGCCCTGATCTTCAGTTTGCTATATGTATGTGTGCCAGGTATCAAACTAGGCCTACTGAGTTACACTTAGCTACTGTTAAAAGGATCTTTCGATATCTTAAAGGAACCATTAATCGGGGACTTTGGTATTCGAAGGACTCTTCTATTGCACTAATGGCATATGCAGATGCGGATCACGCGGGTTGTCAAGATACCAGGCGTAGCACGAGTGGAACTTTGCAACTACTAGGAGATCGACTAATCAGTTGGGCATCGAAAAGGCAGAAAAGCGCTGCAATTTCAAGTACGGAAGCAGAATACATAGCTATGTCCGGTTGCTGTGCTCAAATTCTTTGGATGAGATCGCAATTAACCGACTATGGTCTAGGTTTCAACAAGATTCCGATGTATTGTGACAACAAGAGTGCAATTGCCTTATGCTGCAACAACGTTCAATTCTCCCGGTCGAAGCATATTGACATTCGCTACCACTTCATCAAGGAGCAAGTGGAAAATGGAGTAATAGAGCTTTACTTTATCCGATCTGAGTATCAATTGGCGGATATTTTCACGAAGGCTTTAGATCGCGCTCGAATTGAATTTTTGGCCGACAAGCTAGGAATGAGAACCTTCTCGCCTGAGACTCTTAAGGAACTAGCAGATGAAGCGAAAGAATAGTGGTGGTAACACTATTCTCCGTATCCTTGGTGATCATTTGTATATATTGTTTATATTGTTATACACAAAAGCAAAATACAAAAATATAAAACCATACAAAATCCATAAAAATTGAAAAATTCAGAAAAATCCAAAAATATTTTTACTTTATTTTTCAAAGGCATGTCTTTTGGTACGATAATATTTACGGCCTTAGAAATGTTGATTAATATCGACACGGCGCCATAAATAGAGTTCGTACAAAAGTTGTAAATATTTCATAAAACATGCCAAAATGGCTTGTAGGTATTTCAGACTGCAACCCGGTTTTCACATTAAAGTCAAGTATTTCTTATGAAAGCTTTGGCTAACAACGGGAATTAATTTTCTCGGGCAAGGTTTACTTTCAAACCTTGTAAGGGATCAAGTTTACTTTATAACTTGGTCTAACACAAATATATGTACGTTTCAGTGCATTTATTTGTTAAAACAAGAGAAGTCTTGTTTTTATGAAGCTATCATCTCTACAACCATGCTATCTACAATTGGTATCTACATCCTCGACGATGCGACTACTCAACCGACGACTACAACTCTTTCAATAGAACACGGGTCAGCAATTGAGGGGGAGCAATTGTCAAGCATTCAGAATCTTCGATGCCGAAAGTGCCAAGTTCACAAGTTGGTGTCAAGACAACAATACCAATCGTACACGTGATGTCAAGAGATGACTTCAGACGTGACGAGGCGACCAACATATGCTGCCAAGAACCATTTGATCTTATCATATGATGTTCTCATCTATTAGGTCCAACCTTGTCAATTCTTTTTAATATGGTGAATATGTGATCATGCTACAATTCGATACCATATCTCATATGTTTGGTATCATGAAGATAAAATGGACTTGCATTTTTCTTCCCAAAACCTTTGTTAAAACTTCATTAAATCAATTGATATTAAAAACATCGATTGGGTTAATATTTTTAATATGGGGGAGAAAATGTGATTTAATATGGGATATCATCACAAATGGTTTGACTTAATGTGCTGGCTCATCTCTACATATGCGAAATGTTTTCGAATATCATGGCATATGTTAAGGGGGAGCAAAATGGATTTTCTATATCAAAATGGATTTTCATGGTGACATATACTTACCCAAAACCCATTTATTTCACGACGATGAAGATTGTGGTGACATAAGGATGGTAGGATAGGTTAAGTCCTATGATTCTTCCAGAACCGGAGGAATCTTCCCAAGGACATTCCAAGCTAGAAATAGTTGTCCTTAGGAAAGTTGGGGAAAGATTGTGAACGTAGTTGAATGCCGACCAAGTACTTAAGTTAGCACTGGAACAATCACAACAAGGTGCTAGTTATGACGTATTGGTAAGCATTGAAGGGGTTGAAGAATGAAAAAGAATTGTAAAGATAAAGGGTGTAAAGAAAGAAGACCTCCTTACAACTTTAGGCAGAAACCGGGTCAACACATATGCTATTGAGATCATTTTAATGATTCTCGATATTGAAGACAGACATCATGGACCCAGTGATGCAATGCACAACCCATCCCAGCTAACTCAGATATCTCTCAAAATATATTTGTTTTAATCACACGGAGACAACACATTATCTATTGATTTATTCACTCCGAATAAATTGATATTGAAAAGGTGGCACTCCTCTCCAGCCTCCGATCACTAAAATCCAAAGTGCACGATCGAGTCTAGAGCCATTTGAGATCATTAAATATCTCATTAGGACACACTTTCATAATTCCTTGCTTCTTCATACACTGTGAAAAGTAAGAAAGATCTTAAGAGTCCTACGCAAAATCTTCATGATCTTGCCTGAACATCCGAGTAATACGAAAGTATTTACAATGAAGATGGAAATCCTTCTTGAGCGAATATCAAAAAGCTCATGGTAGGTGACTTGTGCGATTCTTTATGAATCAAACTTGTGATAACTGGAAAGCAACAGCTGTTTAATTCTTAACTGAATTTAAACACGTTCCAGGCCTCTACGCAATATCTTAGTGATCTTGCCAGAACACTCAGAGTGATACCTTAGTGTTCACAGTGATGAGTGGAAATCCTTCTAGTGTTAACCTCAAACAGCACTTGGTAGGTAACTTGCAAGATTCTATACGAATCAAGCTCGTGATAACTGGAAAGCAACGATGGTGCGGTTCTTAATTGGATTTCACTTGTTCCAGGAACATGAATTGACGGCTTCAAATCATGCGGATATTATTATCCAAATGATTCACTCTTTATGTTCGCAGTCAGCTTTGGACGGTCGAATAAAGAGAACGGGTTTACCCGCGAAATCCTGTCAGGAAGTTACTTAATTGAAACTATCCGTCACGGGTACGATATCTAATATCGTCCAACGGTCTTCACTGACCGGAGGTAAAATGCTACCGAATTAGAATGAAATGTTCAAAGCCATTTCGTTCTTGTCTACTTATGTTGCGGCATTTGAAGACGGTGGCGTTGCGGGATCCAAGAAGAAGTCGTCCCCGCATGCTTATACTTTATGCACTTAATATCTTATCTAATTCAAGAAAGCCTAAAAGCTAAGTCTTCCGCTGTTTCAAACTCTGAAGCTTTTAAGAATTACGAAGGTATAAGTATGTGGGACGTGAGGTCACGAAGAGGCGAAGATCACAAGTGATGGATGCACGAGATCAAGGCAAGATATTAATGCTCAAGATTGATATCAAAGATCACATCAGCATGTTCACCAGAAAAGAAAAGAAAAAGAAAGACGAAGACTACGAGCTCAAGACAAGCATAGTATGCTAGGTTTATTTTATCATTGTAAATTGGGTAACGCCCTTGTTTGGAGTGACCTCCCTTAGGGGGAGATTGTTGGAAATACGTTTTACGTATTAAGAAGGATCGGTCACTCCAACAATAGTCCATGTTATAGCTCGTAGTTTAGTTAACTTTCTTTATTTATCAAACAAGAACAAGCCTAGCCTACAACATGTGTAGGCCGGCCCAAAATGTAAGCCCAAGCCCATGACAAGGGCTTGGGTATATAAACCCTCTCCTTTGATGGAGAGGGTGTGGTTTTCATTATTTTACACATAGTTGTTCTTAATTTTCTCTCTCTAGAAGTGTGAAATCCACCATCTTTCTATCTCTTTCTCTCTCTAAAAACATAAGCATAGATTTACAAATCTACAAAAGGTCGTACTAAGCTTAAGTTATGTACCCCAAGCTTTCTGCAGACTCTTCCAAAAGCGCGAAGTGAATCGAGGATCTCTGTCTGAGACGATGCTGGATGGTGCACCGTGGAGTCTCATGATCTCTCTTCTGTACGTATCGGCGAGTTTACTTACCGGATCTTCCTTGCGGATCGGTAAGAAATGAGCTGATTTGGTAAGTCGATCTACGATAACCCAAATTGCATCGTGCTTCCTCTTGGTAGGTGGAAGACCAGTAACAAAATCCATGGTGATTTTGTCCCACTTCCACTCTGGAATATCTAACGGTTGAAGGAGACCGCCAGATCGCTGATGCTCGATCTTAACCTGCTGGCAAGTAAGATATTTGGAGACGTAAGTGGCCACATCCTGTTTCATACCACTCCACCAAAAGTACTGCTTGATGTCAGGGTCCATCTTAGTCGAACCAGGATGTATAGAGAATGGGGAGCTATGAGATTCAGCTAACAAGGCTTCCCTGAGTTCGTGGTTATCAGGAACACAAATTCTCGTGCCCTGCCATACGATATCATCTGCATCTACTCTGAATTCTGTCTGTTTCTCCAAATTCTGTACTATCGCCCAGATTTCTCCGTCATTCTTCTGAGCTTCCTTGATCTTAGAGAGAAACTCTGGTTCTACTCTAAGATTAGCCCAGTAACCGTGTTGTCCACGTACCATGATTTCGATGTCAAGTCGCTCCAAGTCTCTTATGATTTCCTCCTCGATTTTAATGTCGTTGATCATTCCGGACTTCCTGCTAAGAGCATCTGCTACTACATTTGCCTTTCCGGGATGATACTGTAGATTAATGTCATAATCCTTCAACAGCTCTAACCATCTCCTCTGCCTCATGTTCAATTCACGCTGAGTAAAGATATACTTCAAGCTCTTGTGGTCCGTGAAAATGTCACATGATTCTCCATATAAGTAGTGCCTCCATATCTTCAATGCAAACACGACTGCAGCAAGTTCCGAATCATGCGTGGGGTAATTTTCTTCATAAGGCTTAAGCTGCCGTGAAGCATACGCGATCACTTTCCCATGTTGCATGAGAACACCGCCAAGTCCCTTCCCCGATGCATCGCTGTAGATTTGAAATCCACCCGTACAAGATGGGAGAGTAAGAATAGGTGCAGATACTAGCTTCTGCTTCAGGTCTTCAAAGCTCTTCTCTCGATCTTCAGTCCAGACGAATTTCTCCCCTTTCCGCATCAGTTTGGTCAATGGTAGTGCTAAGCGGGAAAAGTTCTCCACGAACCTACGGTAATAGCCAGCTAAGTCTAAGAAACTGCGGACTTCCGTCGCTGATGTCGGCCTTGGCCACTTAGTAATGGCCTCAACCTTCGCTGGATCCATAGTGATTCCTTCTGTTGAAACAATGTGACCTAAGAATGCCACCTTGTCTAACCAGAACTCACACTTGGAGAATTTAGCATACAACTGCTTCTGGCGAAGAACCTGTAGTACTGTACGAAGATGGTCTTCGTGTTCCTCCTTGGACATTGAGAAAATCAGGATGTCATCGATGAAAACAATGACGAACTTGTCTAGAAATTCATGGAAGATTCTGTTCATCAAATCCATGAACATTGCTGGAGCATTAGTCAGGCCAAATGGCATAACTACAAACACGTAGTGGCCATAGCGGGTACGAAAGGCAGTCTTAGCGATGTCTTGCTCATTGACCCATAGCTGATGATAGCCTGACCTAAGATCAATCTTGGAGAAGTGTTTGGCCCCTTGAAGTTGGCCAAACAGATCGTCAATACGCGGAAGTGGATATCTATTCCGGATAGTAATCTTGTTGAGCTCGCGATAGTCTATGCAAAGACGCATACTGCCGTCCTTCTTCTTAACAAACAAGACCGGTGCGCCCCATGGAGATGCGCTCGGTCGAATGAAACCTCGTTCAAGAAGTTCTTGTAGTTGATCCTTTAGCTCCTTCAGCTCTATGGGAGCCATGCGATAAGGAGCCTTGGAGATTGGTTCAGCTCCTGGAATAAGCTTGATACTGAATTCCACTTCTCGTGCAGGTGGTATGCCCGGAAGTTCTGCTGGAAAGACATCTTGGAATTCCGACACTATAGGTTGATCCTGAATTGATGGGGACTCAGCATCCATGTCATGGACCGTAGCTAGATAACCCTCGCAGCCATGTGACAGTAGTGCACGCGCTTGCAGGGTAGATATGACTTGTACAGACCGTCCGGGTATAAACCTGTTATGAATGTACTCTGGTGCATTAACATCACCGAAGATAACACGATATGAATGGAAATCTATGGTGGCATGATGCTTTGATATCCAATCCATGCCCAAAATCATATCGAAGTCATTCATGTCCAGCGGAAGTGCGTCAACAGGTCGAACCTTATCTTCAAATTCTAGGGGAAGACTCTTGTATACATGAGTGATTAATACAGAGTCCCTCAAAGGCGTGGAAATAGTAAGCCTATTTTCTAGTGGCATGGGGAGCATCCTAATGTTCTTAGCATAAGCAGTAGAAATAACCGAGTGAGTAGCACCCGTATAAAAAAGAACACATGCAGCTTGACCATACATATACAAGATTCCAGTGATGGTACCTGTAGACTTGTTGGCATGGTCTCGAGATGTCGTGTAGACACGCCCGGTAGTAGGAGGCGGCTTGGTATCAGCATGTCCTGATGTACCCTCCATCTCGCCCTTAAGGCAATCCTTCATGATATGGCCAGGAAGACCACACTTGAGGCACGCGTCAGTATTGCGGCGACATGGCCCTGGGTGCCTACGGTGGCAAGTAGAGCAAAGAGGATGAGTAAATCCTCCAGCAGGTGCTCTGGCTGGCTGGGAACCTAATAAAACATTTTACATAAGACATGATAATTGGGTACAAAGGATAATGCGGATAATCGTAAGATTGAATACCAGTGATAGCTGGATGGCTAGGCTGTGAACCTCTCTGGTTCTGGTCCCTACCGTTTCCATGGTTCCTGGTAGAATTTTTGCTAAAGTGTCAGAATATGAGTTATAACATGAAATCATAAGGAAATGCGTAAGTGTTAGGACCTGCTGCTGTTGGAGTGTCCAGCGTTGTTACGGTAATTATCATTACCGCCACGCCTATCTGTAGCAGAACGGTCGTTAGTCTGACCGTTTCCCTTGGGCTGATGAGGCTGCTGTTGAGTAGCCGGCTGAGACCGGTCCCCAGTTTCTGCCTGGAAGATACATTTAAAGAGATGAATAATTGACATATATGGAAAGTATACTGATTGATCATCGCTTGAATACGAAATGTTTACCTCTTGTCGGGTCTCTCAGCTTCCCCGAACTCATCTCTCTCTTGCAGCATCTCCAGCTTACGTGCTGCATCGGCCACTTGTGCTACAGTGTTGAACGTAGCACACACCAGATTTTTTGCGACCGATGTGCGAAGAGCCCACCTAAAGTGGTGTGCCTGCTCTTCAGGAGTACCTGTTTCCGCACCAAGGAACCCAGCTAAGCGAAGAAAGCGCTGCATTAACTCGTTGCTATTCTCCCCAGCTCTCTGTCGGATCCCATGGTACTCTCTCTTGAGCTTGTCCTGCTCAGCCTTGGGAAAGAACTGCTCCATCACCCTATCCTTGAACTGAGCCCAAGTCAAACCAGCAACCCACTCGTCACCACCCTCAGACTACATCAATGCTAACCACTAATTTAGCACATCGCCTTCGAACCGATAGCATGCCAACCTCGCCTTGTATGTGGGGTCACAACCCATAGCATTGAAAATCTTCTCGATGTGAGCTAACTAGCTTTCAGCATCACTGGGGCTATCTGTCTTCTCAAAAGGCTCGAGGGCGGAGCTTGTTGAATCTCTCCAGCCATACTGTTAATGTCACTGGAGGAGGAGGAGGAGGTGCCTGATTATGCTGCTGATTGTTGGCAGCTTGAACTTCAGCCCTGATGTCATTCCTCAGTTGAGGAAGCAAAGCTTGCATAGCAGCTTGAATTGCAGCATTGAGCTGTTCCTGTTCACGTATGAGAACCATCTGACAGTATAACATAAAACATATGATTAAACAGATCAAAACATAAAATATATATACATGAAAAAAAATTATACCAAAATTTCACGAGAAAAATTTTATGCAAGAAAATTTTTGTGTATGAATACATGATGTAGTTTTATGAAAACTTTTGTATGCTCGAGAGTGAACACCTATGGTCAGTTCACCCAAAACAAAAGACATGGCGAGGGGACGCCTATGGGTCGGTCCCAAATTTAAAAGTTTCGATAAAACACATGCGACTAAATAGGGCCAGTCCTGTACCAACCATTACTTAGTCATAAATCTGCGACAATGACATATATATGTATGCTTAAAAATGATGAATGCATGAAAACAACTGTCAATTCTAGGAAGACCGTAGTGACTACCCACTAATCACAGGTCATATTTAAGAGCCTACAGGTCGAATCCTTGGCTCTGATACCATAATTGTAACACCCTATTTTGATAATGGAAATGTCACATGCAATTATGGCGTGTCATCAAAGCATACAAGGAAAAATGTCTAAACATTACATGACCATAAAAGGAAAATACCGGAATCAAACATCGGTAGTCCAAATGTAAAGCTCATCACACACAAACATAAGTATAGTAAAGGAAAGGACTAAAAAATGTCCATAGCAATGTATCAAAAGAAAGGAAATGCATAAAGTAAAGAAAGGCTAGAAAGCTTCCAGTCCATATGCACATACTCTTAAAGTCTACGAGCGTCCCTGAGTACCTGCCGTTTTGGGAGCATAGAAAAGGAAAACGGCTGAGCAATACGCTTAGTGCACGGATGTACAATATAGCATGAATAGGATAAGCATATAACATATAACAGCGGAAGAAACTAAGTCCCGAGTAAACTAATTAAGTCTTGATAAAAGTGGTTTTATAGTTTGAAAAGCCTTATGTTTATCTTGTAAAAACTGTTTAACGTATTTTACCATTAGCCAATATAGGTCATGAAAATCCACCGTGCATGAATACTTGGAGGGGGTGACCTCATCATGCAAATTAGAGGGGTTGTCTCTAATTTAATATATTGGTTTTTGGGTAGGAGGGATCAGCTCCTTGTGAAGGATGCAAGGCACACACCACATTCACCATGAAATCCTGACTGAAAACATGTAACTAGGATGCACCCATACGCCCCACATGATAAATATAATATAAATGGCCAAAAGCTGAAGGGACGCCACGAGTAATCACTCCGCCGTGGTGAAGTCATAACATCAGTGCCTCTAATGTTATGGTTATGGTACCTCCATAACTAGGTGAAACTGGTCATGCATGTATATGGCTATAGGTATTCTAATTTAAACATAAGCAATTCAAACACATACTTATAATACGGGAAAACATTTGGCTGCATACGGGGAAATCCTAATAAGGAAAGAATGTCCATACTGAAAGGACGGGAATCCGTACCTTATGTCCAGTGAACGAAGAAGATGAACTGAGAGGAATCCTACTTCCGTATCACTAGTGCTACATAAATACATACATGAATAAGTATTTGCTTACTAAATACGTAGCTGATTTTATGTCATGTCTTAGCTTATTTTATATGTTCTTACCATATTTTACTGTTTAAAGCCTTAAACTGTGTTTATCTTATATTCTGTTTAATCTGATTAAGTATTTCTGGTATTTCATGTATTATACTTACTGTGTAATAATAAGTAACTTTCCAAAAATAGAAAGTTTCCAAAAATAGAAAGTTTCCAAAAATAGAAAGTTTCCAAAAATAGAAAGTTTCCAAAAATAGAAAGTTTCCAAAAATAGAAAGTTTTCAAAAATAGAAAGTTTCCAAAAATAGAAAGTTTTCAAAAACAGAAAGTTTCCGAAATAGAAAGTTTCCAAAAATAGAATTACTGCTTAAAATAGATAAATTTCTAAAAATAGAAAGTTTCCATAAATAGATTAGTTGCCTTATTTAAATAAGTTTCCATAAATAGATTAGCTGCCTGAAATAAATAAGTTTCTAAAAATAGAACGTTTCTATAAATAGATTAGCTGCCTTATTTAAATAAGTTTCTAAAAATAGAAGTTTCCATAATTAGAAATAAGCTGGTTAAATAAGCTAAGTATATAAGCCTAAGTGTTTTCATGATTATTTTCTAAGTCATATAATATAATGTATAGTTTATTAATTATTTCATGTAATTAAAATAAACTATAGGTTAAAATATTTAATTAAAGTATTACATATTTTTAATTAAATAAAGTTAAATACTTAGGTTAAAACATGTATTATTATTTATTAATAATATAACCTAAGTCATGTTAATTAATTATTTATAACCATGGTTTTTAAATAATTAAGTAATTATAAGTCTAAAATATAAAATACTTAAGTTAATAATTTCATGATTTTAATAATTAAAATAACCTAAGTCATGTTATTAAATTAATCATGTCATGTTATTAATTTAATTTTAACATAAGATCATAAAAATAAAAATCTAAACATACACCGTGAACCGGATCTTAACTAAGAACCATGAACCGGACATGAAATCGACACCATACCCCGAACCAAATCGGGGTTACTCTTGTCTTGATGCTTCCGTGGGACCCACACCAACCAACCGGGACCATATGGTCTCGGTGGTGGTCAAATGGCCAAACCGAGACCCTCTCGGGTTCGGGTTAGGCGCGGACAAGAACAAACACCCCTTAAACATCCCTTTTTGATTTATACCAAAACCAATTTCATGTTAGATCTATGATTTAATTAGGTTTTTAATAAAAACATATCATGTTCATAATTATTAAAAAGATTAAATCAAAAGAAAGGGTTTAAACGAATTACCGAATGCGTGGATCTAAGGAACGATGAACAAACACGAACACTAGCAATAAATCCAAGATCAAAGATCAACAAACATCCCTTTGGTGTGTTTTGAGGGTGGCGGGCAAAAGAGAAAAAGACAGAGGAGGAGAAATTTAGGTTTCTGTAAAATTCTCTGTAAAAAATATGAGTAGTGTTTTTCCCCTTAACCCCCTTTAGTGAAAATTGAATGGGCTTGGCCCATTTCTTCCTTGTAGCCGCGGGTAGGGGCCCCACATGGGGTACCCGTACCGTTTTCCATGTTTCGATGTTTAGTTACTCGTTCGTGATTATTTGTGTTCGCGTTTTGTGTGTTCTCGTTAAATAATTACCGTGACCTAATATATTTATTTACGCTCGTAATAAATATAAATACGTAATTAATAGTAGGTCGTGATTTAATTACGTTCATGATTTCATGATCGCATGTTCGTGATTAATTATTGTCAAATAATTATTACGTGCTCGTGCGTAGTAAATACTTATTGTGTTCTAACGCGTACGTAATACGTAAAATCCTAACACGTAATCGTAATCATGCTATAATAGGAAAGTTTTAATCTAGTACGTACGATCTTAAGGGTACTATTCATGGTAAAAGCATGCGGGTTTTACAATTTAATCTGTTATAAACTCAAAACCAGCTTTTCGGCCTTCAGACTTTTGTGTTTAGAATGAATTTTGAGTCAGATAGGGCTTTTTCAAGTCATTTGGGCCTAGTTTGACTTTTTGGGCCCATTAAGGTTGAGTGTTTTGTTTTTTAGCCCATTTGGGGCCCAATAGGGGTAATTTGGTAATTTCACTTTCATTTTCTGATTATTTAGGTTAAAATAAACTAGTTTGTAAGTTTTTAGAATTTTTTTTAATTTTGGATTTTTAATATTATTTTATTATTAAATTTCAAATTTCACACTTTTTGCACTTTTTTATATTTTTCTTAGGTTTAATACATTAAAATAGGATTTTTGCAACTCTTAGATTAATTTTATCATCATTTTCCTAATTTCTAGAATTATTTTAAGTTTTTAATAGTTTTTAATCATTTTAAATCGTTTTATTTAGTTTAAATATTTATAAAAATAGTTTTTAGTCTTATTTAGTCATTTTAGAGGTTTACAAAGTGAAAAATCTTAATTTGGGGCTTTTTAATAATTATTTTGATTTTAGGGCTTTAATTAGCATTTAAAATTAATATTTAATTAATTAAAAGGTTTGAAAAAGTTTTGATCATTTGTATTAGTTTATTTAAATTGATTTTTGGTAGTTTTTTGGGAATTTTTAGGGAATTTTTAGAATTAATTTTTATTTTATCTCTTTTTACGGTTTTAATTTTAGTCGTCGTAGTAATAATTTTCACATTTTCGTCATTCTATTTTCTCATCCCCTTCTTTCAAATATTAATCTCAAATACCATTGCATTTTAGTCACACACATATACCTCCTTGAGAAACGAACTTATTTGGGTCATTAACACTTGATTTTCCTAAGTCATTTGTTTAATACTTACCGCTTTTACGCCTTTTTCCTAAATGGTCGTATTTTACCACAATCATTTTGGCGCCGCTGCCAGGTATGGGTGTCGTGATTAATTTGTTATTTTGTTTTTAATATTAACCATAAATAGTATTTGTATTAGTAGAACTCTACTAATAAGTATTATCGTTTTTTTTCGTTTTTCTTGTGAAATTATTATTACTATATGGTATTAAGTATCACAACAAATACAAAATATCTCCAAAAGTGTGAAAACACAACCTTAATTGGGATTTGATCTCCTAATTGTTGTACCCGAATCTCAAACAAAAAGAAAAAGGCAAAAATAGATAAATACATTCGTGACAATCGATTTTGAAAAATACAAACTATAAGGTGGGTATAAGGCGGGTATTATAAAATATACCCTAAGGAAAAAGACTCTTAAGTGCTTCGCGCTGCCTCGTTTCCCCGCTTGCTTGTGAGTATTTTGAGATTGAAAGCTAATCGAGGGTTTTGCCGCGCAAAGTATTATTACGTATCATATATATTTGCTTGGTTTTCTTTGTGATTAAACCCTCTTGAACAATTTGGTTTTCACCAAAGTTCTAAAGCCATTCGAAGGCGTTCACTCCACGTGACCGTTTTCATTCTTTTGAGGCTTCTCTAATCAAGAGTTTGATTCGAGGAGAGATTTGGTAGATTGTTGTCTACGAAGATACACAAAATCCAAAAAAAAAAAAACAATCAAAAACACAAAAAAAATTGAAAATCCACAAAACACCCAAAAGAATCTTCTTTGCTCACCTCCCATTCTTCATCAAGTTTATGCAAACTCGTAATCAAGCAAAACGAGCTCGTAAACGTCGTCAAATTCAAGGAAATCAAGAGCCTTTGATTGAAGAACAAACTCCAATTGTTGAACCTATTGTAGAACAAGAAGCTATCATGGCTAATCGTACTATGATGGAGTTGCTTCAAGCACCCACCGAGGGTTTTGGAGAAGCTATTGTGATTCCCGCCATCCTTGCGGAGAATTTCGAGATTAAGACGGGTTTAATGTCGATGTTGCAAGCAAATAAGTTTAGAGGTCATGAAAAAGACAACACGCATTACCACATAAGTAATTTTAATCGTCTCACCGCAACAAGCAAGTTTAAGGATGTTCCACATGACGCCATTAAGACGATGTTGTTTCCATACTCGTTAGATGGACCCGCAAAAATTTGGCTCGAGAAAGAACCGCCAAATTCGATTTTGACATGGGGTGATCTCGTCTCTAAGTTTGTGAACCAATTTTTTCCACCATCTAAAATAACACATTTGAAAAATGAGATTTCAAGGTTTACACAACGTAATAATGAAAGTTTTTCAATGGCATGGGAACGATTCAAGCAAATGTTACATGAAGGTCCACACCATGATTTTTCGTAATTGCATCAAATAGATACTTTTTATAATGGGCTTAATGATCATGAACGGGATTATTTGAATGCCGCCGCGGGTGGTAATTTTTTGTGCAAAACGACCGATGAAGCTTTAAAGATTATCGAGAATAGATCTAAGGTTTATAACCCTCGTAACACACCGAGTGTTGCCAATATGGGTTCATCATCATCGTCATCGTCTCGTCACATTAATGCCTTACATGATGAAGCTAATGAGGAAAATCGGTTTTTCGATAGGTTTTCAAATCTTATGACTCATTGGAAAGCACAAGATGCTTTGAATTCCGTATCGGTTAAAGCGGTTGATAAGAGTTGTTTGTCTTGTGGTGGAGCTCATGATCTTTCCGAGTGCATTACCGCCGGTGGTAACACTTCGAGTGCTTACGTAGCAACGGGAACTTACAACCAAAACGGCCAAGGTTCCCGCACAAATCAAGCTCCACCAAATCAAAATGCTAATAACTATCGAAACAACAATCAAAATGGTGGTTATCAAGGCAATTCACGTAACTACAACAAAGGGAATTATCAAAGTGGAAATGGACAAGTTGCAAATCAAAACCAAAACTGTGATCTTCAAAACACTACAAAAGGTTTTCAAAATGCTCACACTAAAATTCTTCAAGGAGAATTTTTGGATTATGCTAAAGCAAATGATGCTAAGTTTGATAACATGCAACGAGAGATGATTAGCTTAAGATCCGAGTTGAAAAACGAGCTTAAAAATGAACTTGCTAATGAACTTAAGACTCGTGCTAATAAAATGGAAGGAAACGTTCAACGTCTTCAACAAAATCAACAAAAGATGGAACAAGGACAACATGAGATTAAGCAAGAATTGTTAAAAGCGGATGCTAGGCAATCAAAATTTGAAGACCGAATGGCAAAAATGTTTGAAGCAATCATGTTTAAACCCTCTTCCTCGGGTGGTCTTCCTAGTGATACCATTGCAAACCCGAAGGGAGAAATGAAGGTTATTACTACACGTAGTGGTAAAACTTTCAAGGAACCAATCTCTCGTTCAAGTACTTCTACGGAGAAGGAAATCGAGAAAGAGCCCGAGGTGATGGTCGAAAAGGAGCATATCAAAAGCCCACGAAGTGCCGCTCATACCACACCTACGGTTGAACCAATACCAATCATGGAACCCGAGATTCCAAGGTCGTTGCCTAATGTCCAACCCACACCACCCTTACCTTACCCTTCGAGACAAAACAAAGAGAAATTGCAAGAACGTAACAAACAACAAATCGAGATTTTTATAAAAATGTTTCAACAAGTTCATTTCGATGTAAGTTTAGCCGACGCGTTGTTATATATGCCTCGTTTCGCTTCCATTTTGAAAAGTATGATGAATGATAAGTAAAAGCTTTCAAAGCTTGCTACTTGTTCTTCGGTTTATCTTAACCGCATACCGGAAAAAGTTGGTGAGCCCGGAAAATTTCTCATTCCTTGGTGATATACAAGATATGAAAGAATGCCTCGCCTTGGCCGATCTTGGTGCGAGGATTAATTTGATGCCATTTTCCATTTGGAAATCGCTTTCGCTTCCGGCTCTTAATCCTTCGAACATGTCTATCAAGATGGCCGATCATTCTATGATTTTAGCATGTGGAGTAGCCGAGGATGTTTTTGTGAAAGTGGGGAAGTTATACTATCCCGTTGATTTTATAGTAGTTGACATCCCCGCGGATCCTCAAGTTACTCTAATTTTAGGTCGTCCATTTTTAGACACCTCGAGATCGCTTATCGACGTTCATGCTAGAACTATTTCTTTGAGATTCAACGAAGAGGAACTTGTTATAAACGCTACTCAAAACTCAAAACTTTCTCATGTTTATGCAATCGCTACCATCAATCGCATCGACTTAGTTGATGTGGTTTGCGATGAGTTTTCACAAGAAGTGTTAGGTTTTTCCGATAGTTCGTCAAGTGGCAATCCCACTATTTTGGATCCGATTCTTGCTAATTCTACACCAAATCTCACTCCATTCCAAGGAGGCGATTTTACTTCAAATGAAATCGACAATGAAGATGAGGTGATTATTAGTGATGATACTTCTATTCCACAATTTCTTCCGCCGATGGAAGTTATGAGTGTTGAGAAAAAATCTTCAATCGAGGAACCGCCTATCCTTGAATTGAAAGATCTTCCATCTCACCTTGAATACGCATTCTTGGAAGGTGATGACAAATTGCCGGTTATTATTGCAAAAGTCTTGCTAATGATGAAAAACCCGCGCTCTTGAAAGTTCTTAAAGCTCATAAAAGGGCAATTGTGTGGAAAATTTCCGACATTAAGGGTATTGACCCAAAATTTTGTACTCACAAGATTTTAATGGAGGAAGACTACAAACCCGCAATTCAAAGTCAAAGAAGGGTAAACCCCAAAATTCACGATGTCATAAAAAAGGAAGTTTTAAAACTCCTTGACGCGGGAATGATTTATCCTATCTCCGATAGCCCATGGGTGAGCCCAATCGATTGTGTCCCTAAAAAGGGAGGAATGACCGTTGTGCCTAATGAAAACAACGAGCTAATTCCCACTCGTGTTGTGACCGGTTGGAGGGTGTGTATTGACTACCGAAAGTTAAATGACGCCACTCGTAAAGACCACTTTCCTTTGCCCTTCATGGATCAAATGTTGGAGCGACTCGCGGGAAATGAATTCTATTGCTTTTTAGATGGTTTTTCCGGTTACTTTCAAATCCCTATCGACCCTCGTGATCAAGAGAAGACTACGTTTACGTGTCCTTATGAAACGTTTGCTTATCGTAGGATGCCTTTCGGACTTTGTAATGCACCGGGTACGTTTCAATGGTGTATGATGGCTATTTTTCACGATATGATCGAGAAGTCGATGGAAGTATTTATGGATGACTTTTTGGTGTTTGGCAATTCGTTCACGTCGTGTTTATCTAATCTCGAGCAAATGTTAAAACGTTGTGAAGAAACCAATCTTGTGCTTAATTGGGAAAAATGTCATTTTATGTGTAAACAAGGAATCTTCTTAGGACATAAGGTCTCGAAAGCGGGGATTGAGGTCGATAAAGCTAAGGTAGACGTCATCGTCAAGTTACCTCATCCCAAAACCATTAAGGGAGTTAGGAGTTTCCTAGGCCACGCGGGCTTTTATCGTCGTTTCATCAAAGACTTTTCGAAAATCTCTCGACCTATGACACACCTTCTCGAGAAGGATGCTCCTTTTAATTTCAATGAGGATTATGTTAGAGCTTTCGAAACTCTCAAAAGGAAACTTACCGAAGATCCCATTCTTGTTGCTCCTAATTGGGAATTACCCTTTGAAATCATGTGCGATGCAAGTGATTATGCTATAGGGGCCGTCTTAGGGCAACGATATGAAAAGCATTTCCGTCTTATCCATTATGCAAAGTAAGACGATGACCGAGGCTCAATTAAAGTACACCACAACAGAAAAGGAATTCCTTGCCGTGGTCTATGATTTTGAGAAATTCCGACCTTATCTCGTCTTAACTAAAAGCATCGTGTATACCGACCATTCGGTTATCAAGTATCTCTTAGCTAAGCAAGATGCTAAGCCGAGATTGCTTCGTTGGATGCTCCTCCTCCAAGAATTTGATGTCACCGTGCTTGACAAAAAAGGAGCCGAGAATCTAGCGACCGATCATCTCTCTCGTCTAGAAGATCCTCACAAAGATGTTTTCGAGAACAAGGAAATCACCGAAACATTTCCTCTCGAGACTCTCGGTGTAGTGAATTCTAAAGACACCACCCCATGGTTTGCCGACATTGCAAATTACCATGCGGGCAATTTCATAATCAAGGGTATGACGACACAACAAAAGAGAAAATTCTTTCGTGACGTCAAATTCTATTTTTGGGACGACCCTTATCTCTTTCGGGTTTGTGCGGATCAACTCGTTCGACGTTGTGTTTTTGGTGCCGAAGCTTCTAACATCCTTAGAGCTTGTCACGAGGGACCCACGGGTGGTCACCACGGTGCTAATCTCACGGCTAAGAAAGTTTTATGCACACGCACTTGTGAAGTCGTGTGATTCGTGCCAACGTCAAGGAAAATCGTCTCAACATGACGAAATGCCGCAAAATATAATTCAAGTGTGTGAGATTTTCGACATTTGGGGCATAGACTTTATGGGGCCGTTCCCATCATCTCATGGTAACAAGTATATCCTCGTCGCCGTCGACTACCTTTCTAAGTGGGTGGAAGCTAAGGCTTTACCTACTAACGATGCACGTGTGGTAGTGAAGTTTTTGAAACAACTATTCTCTCGGTTTAGAACCCCTCGTGCTATTATAAGCGATCATGGAACCCATTTTTGTAATGACCAATTTGAGAAGGTCTTAAAGAAATATGGAGTTACTCATCGTCTTTCTACGGCTTATCACCCGCAAACGAGTGGGCAAGTCGAGGTTTCGAACCAAGCTTTGAAGAGGATTTTAGAGAGGTCGATTGGAGAAAACCGTGCTTCATGGTCCGACAAACTCGATGACGCTTTATGGGCCTTTAGGACCGCTTATAAGACACCTATCAGTTGTACTCCTTATAAGTTAGTCTATGGGAAGAATTGTCATTTGCCCATTGAATTGGAGCATAAGGCATATTGGGCCCTTAAGCATGCAAACTTTGACTTGAAGACCGCGGGAGATCACCGAAAAATAAAATTGAATGAATTGGATGAATTAAGAGATAATGTTTATGAAAATTCATTGATTTTCAAAGAAAAGACTAAAAAGTTTCATGATGCAAAGATTAAAAACCGGGTTTTTAACGTTGGTGATCAAGTGTTACTTTTTAACTCTCGATTAAAGATATTTTCTGGGAAATTGAAATCTCGTTGGTCGGGTCCTTTCAACATTACACAAGTGTTTCCTTATGAGACCATCGATCTAGCTCAAGATGATGGTCCTAATTTCAAGGTGAATGGACATAGGCTTAAGCACTACTTTGGTGGGGAAGTTCCTTCATTGGATGACCTCGACCAAGTCACCTTCCCCAATGATAATTAGCATTGAGGGGATCGAGTCGAGCTCATGACTCGGTAATCAAAAATGAGGTGCCTCGTGGGGGAGATCCCATGCTTATCCTTTTTATACTTTCTAATAAATAATGAGAGGGGATTTGTACCCTTCCAACTCGTTGTCTCGTGGTTGTTTGTGATTGTGTTATCTAGATCATCATCATCACTACGATTGAAGACTCTCGTGTTTGTTTACGTGAGCCTCCATCGTTTTCTTGAAGAAGTCTTTCACGAATCCATGACATATCCTTTATTGTTCTAACAATTATCTTTTAGCATAATTAATGAACGGCTTTAGATATATTGTTGATCACCCTTTCCATGCTAGATCCTAAGCATTCGACTATTCTTCTCTAGTATGGGGGTGCTCCACCTTTAGACTCGAAACATTGAGGACAATGTTTAATTTTAGTATGGGGGGTGAATAGATACTTGCTTTGCTACGCCCTCACGTTTTCCAACTTTCAATGTTTTGTTTTATGTTGTTGCTAATAAGGCTAAAAATGGCCAAATTTTAAAAAAAAGTTCTTAGTTTTAATAAGTGTTTTTAAGACACGAATGTATATTTTCCGATGGGTGGAATAAGAGCTAATTTTTGACTTGATGGGCATTTGGAGCCCTTTACATTCCTTAACCCGCTCAATTCAAGTTTTGCTAGACTTTTATGTAGGTAACTTTAAAACGTGAAAGTCTTAGCTCATTCGGGTTAAGAACAAGAACTTTTCGCAAGTTCCTATAATTGATCCTATAAAGTCACTTATTAAGGGAACTATAAAATGCATTCTCTAAAATTGAAAAAGTCCAAGAAAGTGCAAGATCCTATTGGTGGCTTGAAAACCCAAAACTTCGATTTGATATAGTCTTAATGAAAGCTAATCCAAATTTGGCTTAATTTTGACTTGCATGGCTAAGTATTCACGAGTCTCTTTAATTAGAGGTCTTTAAATAGTGAAGAACGAGAAATGATAGAGTTAGACAAGTGATCATGCTAAACTTAGAACATGAAAATGTTCTTTCAAAAACTCATATGTTTTTAATTGTGGCTTTTTCTCCCATAAGATCAATGCATTAGGAATAAAAATAATTGCAATAAGTAAGGTCGTACGATTTGAAAGGTTACTTAGCTTCTAGCACAAGATCGTTTAAAAGTTGCTCGAGGTTGAATAGAGTTCATAGCCAAGGCATAACTTATTGAAGCGGGTTGCGAAGATTGGTGAAGATCCAAAAAGGCCCTAACAAGGCATGAGGAGCTCTATTTTGTTGCTAAAGATCCAAGATGATGAGAAGTATCATTGTTCCTAAATTAATATGAAGGATCGAGACACACGACAAAAAGCAATTACTCCCCTAAAGATCATGGAGAAAGTCTATCCAAAAAGACCCTTACAAGGTTTGAGGATAAATATATCCAAGTCCTAAAAGGAGGCGGATCGTTGTATATCAAAGTCCAAAATAAAGATTGAAGAAAAATGATGAAGTCGTGGTCCAAGTATGAAGAATCTCTCAAAAACGTCAAGAGAAGAAATTCCAAAATATGAAGAGAAGACCATAATTTCAAGAACGTCTTCCCAAGATTTGAAGTATGAAGTACATGCCAAATATCGGTCCAAGTAAGGTCTCAAATCGTGAAACGAGTTATGCCAAGATATGAACTTAAGGAGATACACGAGAAGACGTTTTAAAAGATTTTGTCCTTCGGCTAACTATCGATTAAATCGTGCTACTTTACTTTCGGGCTAATAAATACTCAAATAAGTCAATATGAATCACTTGTGATCCATGACAAATAGATAAAAAATTCTATAAACCCATTTCCTTTCATAATAACTAGGATTGTGGGGAGAAAAAGTATTACACAATTTGGACGTATGAGTAGTGTTAGCATTGTGACTTGTACCAACAATGATCTCGTTTTTGAACTTAGCATGAAATGTATGACAATCAAGGATGACGAAATTTACTCTATGGGACATTTACTTGTTTCTATTCATTGACCCTAAAAGTCACCTACGTGATGAAAATCGTACATTATGTCTTTACACATCTTCGTAGTATTGTTGCAAGTCTTTTACTTTTTCAATAAAGGGTAATAAAATTGAATTTCGGTGATGCTTAGATACTTTATTCTAGCATTGCGTGAGGGAACGGAAATGGCTTAGTATGGGGGAGTGATGAGATGGCATTTATACATGATCTCATCGTTCTTTTCGGGCTTTAAATGCATAAAATGTCATTAATATACCATATATATGCTTGTATTTGTTTACTTGTGTGTTTTAGGTATGGATATCGTGAAAAAGACAAAAGATCACAAGAAACAAGGAAAAACGGACACGAGAAACGAAGCCGTACAAAGAACCGGGCCCTAGTTCATGAATTATCCAAGAAAAACCCTTAAAGACTTGAAGATGTACAAGACTGATCTTCAAATTATGAAGAAATGACACTTAAAACCCTTGTATATTCATAATTACAAGTTTTGTCCCTTAAGTTTGTCAAAATTACAAAAAGGTCCTTCAACTTTGAAGAATTGGCAAGTTTAGTCCGTCAACAATTCTAAATTGTCAATAATGGTCCCTCATGAAGTCAAAGATACAATGAAGACCTTTGAAGATCAAGAATGTCCAAGTTCAGTCCTTCAAATATTCAAAAGTGGCAAAAACAACCCTTGAAAA
This sequence comes from Glebionis coronaria, assembly GCA_025667525.1. Classification (NCBI taxonomy): domain Eukaryota; kingdom Viridiplantae; phylum Streptophyta; class Magnoliopsida; order Asterales; family Asteraceae; genus Glebionis; species Glebionis coronaria. The sequence continues at coordinate 569,123,051 of CM046875.1, read as the reverse complement.
CCTTTTGCCAAAGTTTTGGGGCAAAAGTGTGAAGTTTGTAACTTCATTAACAAAGGGAATTAAGTTTAAAGGCTGAATAAACACGTTTTACAATCTTTCTTAAAACACAAGGGCCAAAGTTGGGCATTTGAGACATTCAAATGAGAAAATGCGCCAAACAACTCCTATTCCACAAAAAACAGATCAAAGGTATTACTGTTCACCTTTCACCCCTAGTTACCATCTCACTTAAACCAAGGGGTAAATTACAATTAGCCTGCCATACGTTTGAATCACACACCCTAAATCCCATCCCACACTCAAAACCCCAATTCCCACTCACCAAAGGACCCCACCCATTCACACGTCAACCAATCATGATCCAACTTCCTCTACAAGGAATGACACGCGGCCAAATCAACAGCCAAGACTCATTGCTTAACCCCAAAGCTAAGATGAACAGCCAGGATGCATTTGGACAACTCTACAACACAATTCGTCTAGAAGATTCAAGGGGCATTTTAGGGACTTCATAGCTTAGGGTTTACATTGTAATCTCAGCCCTTGTGGCCTATATAAGGACTCCTCAACCTGTGAGAGAGCCTTGTTCTAGTTTTACTCTTTAAACATTGTAATTCCTTTTTAAAATTTATAAAAGTTTGTATTTTAAGAAATTTTTAATTCCTTTTTATGTTTTTGAAAGTTGGTATTGTTTAAGGGTAATTCTGAGTTCCATTTGATGTTATAAGTGTGTTTAGATCTTGTGGTTTAACCACGTTTATGTTTGGTAAGGTTTTCAAGTTTGAAATAAGCTTGAAAATAGTCTTCTTATTTTGCTGTTTTACTTGTACTAACCTTTATCCAAAAGCTATAAGCCCTTGCAAGCTTGTTGACACCAAGCTAGTGAAGGTTTATCAACCTTTGGATAGGTTGTTTGCTGTTTGTGTTGAATACATAAAGCCCTTGAGGTTCTGCTTTGAACCATCAACCAAGGCACATCTCATCTCCTTTGTTCAAGTACCTTGGTCTTTTCTAGTTGTTGAACAAGGTCCAAGGAGCATAGCTGATCCTCCTAGGAAGTTGTGGGGGATAGGTATAACCTCTTGTTAAGTTTCCTCTAAAATTTTCATGTTTATGTCTAATTTATACTTTGCCATGTGATTTATTGATTTTGTGTTTGTGCTTTATGTTTTATTGTTGGTATCTGTTAGATGTCACCTATTTGAGGTATTTGAACTATAAAATCAGTAGGTTGTTTGTAGAAATAAGAAGTTTGTTTGAAAAAGGACTAAAACAAGCCTGTTTGGGATTATTGGATCATAAGGCCTTGTGGCCTTGTGCCCTTGGTTCTTAGGATTTGGGGAGTCTAAACAAGTCATATGCAACAAGTTTTAGTCATTGGTTAAGTTTCAAGAAGTTTGGAAAAGGGATTTCAAGTTTTGGAAAAATCTGAAAAAAGGGGTTTGAAATTGGTCAAACACATCAGATCTAATAAAATCTTTGTTTGTTGGATTCAAGGTCTGAAATCTGGTTTCGGAAGAGTTTAGGTGATAAGCTATCTGTGCATTATCTGTTTGTTGAATTTGGTGGCTTATTATGGGTGCTAGAGCTTATCAAAGTTGGCTGAAGTGGTCATTTGCATCAAAAAAGTGACCACCTCAATTTGGACTTGCATTTGTTATTCTAGTGTATGCCTTGTTGAATAGCTACTTGGAACTTGTTATTGTGTTGTTTGTGAGTGCTTCTTGCTATTTGGTGTGCCTGGTTGCTGGCTTATAAGCTAACTGGCTTATTAAGCCTTATTTGCCAAAATCTGTCAAGTAATGGTCAACTGACCACTTGATTCACAAGGACTCTACCTTGAGTTCTTCACAAAAGTTGCTTATAACAAGTTTACAAACAATTCCTAAACATTTGGTGAAATTTGGAGGACTTTGACTTTTGGTCAAATAAGCACATTTTGGCTTTTTTTGAGAACTGCTTATTGGTACATGAAACAACTTGGCTTTTGTAATAGGTGTCTTTTTTCTCAGCTTAATATAAAATCTGGAAGGTTACAAGTCATTTGGTTAAGCTTTTCCTAGAAAACTAGCTTATTTGGCTTTTTCAGCCAGCTTATTTGCTCCTACAGCTTATTCTACTTGGCTTTTTGTGATTTTTATGATTGATTATTCTTAGTTAAGCTATTTGTGAGCTTTTCCAAAAAGAATCAGCTTCTGAAACAACCTAGAACTCTAACCCGACTATTTTGTCTTTTTGTGGAATTCTACTTTGCTTATTTCTGGCTTATTGAGTGTGCTTTTTCGAAATTTCTTTTCACAAATCTCTTAGGCATCTCAAAAGAAGGTTGTGTGTTTAAGCAGAGCTTATGGCATTGGCATATTGCTTAATGGGCTTATTGGCCCAATAAGAATAAGTTGTTGACTATTTAAGCTGTGATAAGCTCAAAACCAGCTTTTGGACCTTCAGACTTTTGTGTTTAGATTTGAATTTTGAGTCAGATAGGGCTTTTCAGGTCATTTGGGCCTAGTTTGACTTTTTGGGCCCATTAAGGTTGACTGTTTTGGTTTTTAGCCCATTTGGTGGCCCAATAAGGGTAATTTGGTAATTTTACTTTCAATTTCTGATTATTTAGGTTAAAATAAACTAGTTTGCAAGTTTTTAGAATTTTCTATAATTTTTGAATTTTTAATATTATTTTATTATTAAATTTCAAATTTCACATTTTTTGCACTTTTTATATTTTTCTTAGGTTTAATACATTAAAATAGGATTTTTGCAACTCTTAGATTAATTTTATCATCATTTTCCTAATTTTTAGATTTATTTTAAGTTTTTAATAGTTTTTAATCATTATAAATAGTTTTATTTAGTTTAAAATTTTATAAAAATAGTTTTTAGTCTTATTTAGTCATTTTAGAGGTTTACAAAGTGAAAAATCTTTATTTGGGGCTTTTTAATAATTATTTTGATTTTTAGGGCTTTAATTAGCATTTAAAAATTAATATTTATTAATTAAAAGGTTTGAAAAAGTTTTGATCATTTGTAAACTCTTAGTTTATTTAAATTGATTTTTGATAATTTTTTGGGAATTTTTAGAATTAATTTTTATTTTAGCTCTTTTTACGGTTTTAATTTTAGTTGTCGTAGTATAATAATTTTCACGTCTTCGTCATTTTATTTTCTTATCCCCTTCTTTCAAATATTAATCTCAAATACCATTGCATTTTAGTCATACACATATACCTCCTTGGGAAACGAACTTATTTGGGTCATTAACACTTGATTTTCCTAAGTCATTTGTTTAATACTTACCGCTTTTACGCCTTTTTCCTAAAAGGTCGTATTTTACCACAATCAGTCTTCATGAAAGATTTATCCGTCTTTGGAAATTCTTTCGACACATGTATAAACAATCTCGATAAAATGTTAGCACGATGCAAAGAAGAAAATCTTGTGCTAAACTGGGAAAAATGTCACTTATGGTTAAAGAAGGAATTGTGCTAGGACACAAAGTGTCTGTTGCCGGCCTTGAAGTTGACAAAGCAAAAATAGACTTGATCTCAAAACTCCCACCATCTACTAATGTTAAAGGCATTAGAAGTTTTTTAGGTCATGCCGATTTTTACCGACGATTTATCAAAGACTTTTCGAAAATCGCAAGACCTTTAACTCAACTTTTAGAGAAAGAAAGAACGTTCTTATTTAACGACGAATGTCTTTCAACATTCGAAATACTTAAAGAAAAACTTACATGCACACCTATTATTACAAGCCCCAATTGGAACCTTCCATTTGTGCTTATGTGCGATGCAAGTGAACATGCCCTTTGAGCCGTCCTTGGACAAAAAGATGGTAAATAATTTCATCCCATCTATTTTGCAAGTAGAACTCTTAACGCAGCCCAACAAAATTATACAATTACGGAAAAAGAACTCATGGTTGTAGTTTACGCGTTTGACAAATTTCGATCATACCTCGTATTGTCAAAAACGATAGTTTACACCGATCACTCAGCTTTAAAATACTTGTTCAAAAAGCAAGACGCCAAACCTCGTCTAATACGATGGATATTGTTTACAAGAATTTGATTTAGAAATTAAAGATAAAAAAGGAGCTGAAAATGTTGTTGTCGGTCATTTATCTCGCATAGTAAATGATGATTCTAGCGATGATGAAATCGATGATTTTCCCGATGAGCATATAATGCAAGTAAGTACTAACAATACATCATGGTTCGCAGACTTTGCAAACTATTTGGCTGTAGGTATTTTATGAAAGGGAATGACGTACCAACAAAAGAAAAAAAATTTCTTTGAACTAAAAAATACTTTTGGGACGATCCTTACTTATTTAGAATCTGTTCTGATGGAATAATCCGACGTTGTATTTCCAGATTCGAGTCTAGAAAAATTCTCGATGAATGTCACTACGGACCGACCGGAGGACATTATGCCACGAACAACACCGCTAAAAAAGTGTTCTACGCTGGCTTTTATTGGCCAACAATTATTCGTGAAGCTCATACCTTAGTACGACTATGTGAAGCATGTCAAAGGGCTGGAAATATTTCTAAAAGAGACAAAATGCCTCTAAACAACATCCAAGTCTGCGAAATCTTTGACGTGTGGGGTATCGACTTCACGGGACCATTTCCTAAATCTTACAAATATGAATACATTTTAGTCACCGACTATGTATCGAAATGGGCCGAAGCTCAAGCTTTACAAACAAACGATGCAAGAGTTGTTATCGCGTTCTTAAAGAAATTATTCATTCGTTTTGGAATTCCAAAAGCACTAATAAGCGACAGAGGAACTCATTTCTGTAACAAACTCATGGAAAATATTATGAAAAGATATGGAGTGAACCACCGATTTTCCACATCCTACCACCCTCAAACGAGTGGCCAAATTGAAAACACTAATAGAGCTCTCAAACGTATACTTGAAAAGACCGTTCAAAACAACCCTGCTTGTTGGTCTAAAAAATTAAAAGATGCTCTATGGGCCTTTCGTACCGCATTCAAAACACCAACTGGAACCACATCGTACAAACAGTTGTATGGAAAAACATGCCATCTGCCAATAGAAATTGAACACCGTGCATATTGGGCACTTAAGAACTGCAACCCAGATCTTATTGCGGCCGGAAAAAACGTAACTTTCAACTTCACGAGTTAGATGAATTTCGACATCACGCTTATGAAATTTCACAATTATATAAAGAACGAACCAAAGTTTGGCGTGATCGTAAATTACGACAAAGAAAAGAATTCAATAAAGGAGAAAAAGTACTTCTCTTTATCACGAAGTTTAAATTCAAGCAACCTAAACTTACTTCGAGATGGACTGGACCCTATCTAGTAAAACATCAATATCCATCCGGGCATGTTGAACTATACGGTAAAGACAATAGCACATTTATAGTCAATGGACATAGACTTAAGCTCTACCATGAAGAAGAACACTGTAATGAAATCGAAGGAGAAGAGATTCATTTCTTCTTAAAATAGATCCGAGTAGCCGAGTTTGGCTGAAGACTCTAAACTTAGCGCTATTCGGAAGGCAATCCGTATTTTATCCCCACCTTTTAACTTAAGTGTGGAGGAGGACCTGTAAATAAATAAAACCGTCCTTGTATATATTGCATGTGTTTTGTTTTGTTTTATAGCATGCAGGAAAATAGCAAATTGGAGCTCTAAGTTGGATTCATCTCTCGAAGTCTCGCAATTTTCTACTAAGCCCCGGGAAGTTCTCGTTTCCCTTTGCATTTTTCCTATTTTTTTATCAGTTATCACCTCGAGGACGATGTTCAACTTAAGTGTGGAGGAGGTGACAAACAGAAAAAAATAAAAAATAAAATAAAATTTCTCCACATGAAAATATTTTTGAAAAATAATAAAAATATATATGTTTTGTAAATAAATAAGTTTTTAGCGACGCAAAAATCTCATTGATTGACATTATAATTTATCACAAAATCCATTACCCAAATATGTGAGAAAAACTTAGCCTTATATTTCTCTATTTTGTGTGAAAGTCGATAATCTAGTATGATTCAAAATTTGTGCTTGATCATCATTTACTAAACCGCAGTGAGGTTAATTTATAGATATTTTCGAAAGGAAGCAAAATAAAATCACCCTTATATCATTTTAGTTAAGCTACAATGTCTTACCAAAATATGTGGCACTCGTGCGCATGTGTTATATTATCCATTGTGCCAATATCCTTATATGTTATGCCTAACCACTTGTCAAGTTATAAAGTTTATGATGTTCTCTTAAAAAAATGTATGAAAAAGAAAGAAAAAAATAGTCAAGTATTCTAGTATATTTTGTTCTATGACTTTGACAAAGGCATACTTTTTGATCCTACACCTACATCATTTATCACGTTTTGCTTCTTTGAAAATTTATCTGGTGCTCACGTCGCAACGGTTATGTGTATGTGTCATGTACAAACCTATGGTAGCTATCTATTTTATGTCCGAGCTAATTGAGTGTTACCTTACTTTACCCTTTTGTGAGTGACATTTGTGTGAACTTAAAATCCAAATACTATCCATGTGAGGTGCTGAAATTATTTTGTCATTTGCTTTTGCTATTCATAAAAATTAAATCATTTTCCTATCATACTTCACAACACTTAAAAGCATTTTTAAAATTGAATTTGTTTTCTCGCTTTGATTGCTTGAGGGCAAGCAATAGCTAAGTGTGGAGGAATTTGATAACGACAAATGTCCAGGGATTGTAAGAAACCCAAGAGGAGAAGGGATGGACAGTGGTTTGCAGAAAAGATCTATCTGGTAAATGCTCAGGCGCAAGGAAGGGAACTTGATGAAGAGGAGCTTGCATTTCTTGCTGACCCAGGGATTGCTGAACAAGACGTTGTCACTACGCAGAATGCAGCTTACCAAGCCGATGATCTTGATGCGTATGATTCCGACTGTGATGACTTTCAAACTGCAAAGGCTGCTTTCATGGCAACTTTCTCCAGCTTAGGGCCAGATAAGAAATCTGAGGTACTTATTAATAACACCGATAATGCCACTGATGCTAGTATTCAACCACATCAAGTTGGGCAAGAGAGTGCTGATTCGAATGAATCTTCGGTGATGAGTCTTTCAAATAAGGAGACAAACAATGATAGCAATATCAATGTGAGTTCCCAGACTTTGAGTGAATCACAACCGGGACCCAGTTCGCATACGCCTACTCCTGCTCAACAAGATTTGGTCATGGTTCCTGCTACATTACTTAGCCAAATGAATGCTGCACTCTTAGAAACCTTAGCTAAGAATAAGAATTTGTCTGATGAGCTTGCCTTAAGCAATGAGAAAGTACAAACTTTGGAATTAGTGCCTTCGTCTAGTGTTCTCACAAATCTCGAATATGATCACTTTAGAAACAAACAAATGGGTCACTTGCAAGAAATCGAAAACTTAAGAGAAAATCTGTCTAGTGAACTTAGAGAAAAGGAGTTAGTGGTCACTAATTTTCAAAAACTTCAAACTGATTTTGAATTACTCGAATCTAAGAAGACTGAAATGGAGATTAATGCTACTAATAAGATTAGAAGTCTAGACTACTTGCTGTTAAGACAATACGCTGCTTCACAACTAGTTCACTTATTTGATGCTTCGTTTAAAGAGTTTAACTTATCACGTCTAAAAGGCCTTCCCCCTAATCCACGATATGCAAAACAAGCTTTAAGACATAGTCCTAGACTTTATAATGCAACTCAATTAGGATTGGCTTTAGACCCGATTGTTTTTCCTAATGATCGAACAAGTAAGGTTCTAGTTGATGAGGATCGGTCATACAATTCAGCAAAATATCCCGATTGTGATTATTTTAAGATGAATAAGGAGCTTGCAAAAACTGACTTTAGAGTTCGCTTCCATATGGATAAGGATCTCATCACAGCACCAACCTACATGATAGAGGAAGAAAGCCCTAGTACATTTCCTACACTTGTCAACATGGAAGGTCCTAAGGAAATTCCAAAGAACCTTCCACCTGTTAGCACTGTATGGTTAAACTTGCAAGAGATTAACCGATACTTTACTAACTTTGACAAGGTCATCTTGGAATGTACGACTTCAAATGGCTTAAACGCCGGAGAATGGGCTTTCGAACACATGAACGAGGTGTTTAAAACTGAGATCAATCCGTTTGTCGAAAGTCTAAAAGGAAGTTTTGCATCTCTTAAGGAAAATCTTCAGTTTGAAATTGGGGAAGTTCAAAAAGTGTTTTATGAAATGGACACCGCTTACGAACTGCAACTAATTGAAAAGGAAAAGATTTTAACCGAATATGACCGATTCTTGTCTGAAGTAATCTCGTGTGATGTGCTTACTACTGTAAATGTTAACTATTCGAATGAGCTTACATCCACTATGATTAATTGTGATGCTGTGAATATTTGTGAGGATATTTGTGATGATGTTTGTAATCTTTCTGTAAATGTTGCTGATACTGTAAATGAGGTAGAAAATCATTCTTGTCACGAATCTAACGCTGAGTTTTTAAAGCTACAAGATTCTTACAATTTACTTTCACAACGCTTTAATCAACTAGAACAACATTGTATATCTTTAGAATTAAAACAACAAAATCAAAATGAAAATCTTTTGATATCAAATGTTTGTGAAAACGGTGTTGAGAATAGTGACAAGATGATTGCAATTGTTAAGACATTAGAGGAAGAAATCATGAGATTGAAGAGAGAGGTATCATCAAAGGAAACATTAAGAATGGAACTAGAGGCTGCAGAGTCTAAAAACCAGGTCTTAGAAATTAGACTATCAATTGTTCTAGGGGAGATGGATCGGACAAGGCAGGGACTATCCGCTCTTTATGGTTCACTAGAAGAACGCTTCGCTTTTAATGCGGCACAGCAACAATATTATGTTGAACAACTGAACCAAAAGTGCGAAGAAATCTCTGACTTGAACATCCTGCTCATAGACAAAAATATGGTTTTGGCTGAGTTAAAGGAGACACTTCTTCTCACCCGACAAGAAGTTGTTGATAACTTAGCTACCGACTCTGCACCGTCCACTAGTGCTCCAACAACCAAGAAAGTAGTGCTTTATAAGAATCCGCTTCATAAGAGAAACCAGCTTACCTATGATGATTATATGAGGAATGCCATTAAGCATGTCGATCTTCTTAGGGATATTTTAGACGATCTTTATGCCTTAGATCCCTTAAGTAGCGACTATTATTCGGCTCATGAATATGTTAAGCGAGTTCAATATTGCTTGGCTTATTTGCAATACATAGGTACACCAGGTTCTGCACTACTTAATAATAGGCCCATTGCTGTCACTCCATTTAATAAGACTCCAGGAGCGAAACCGTCATTGGCACAATCAAGTAAGACACCTTTAAAATCTGCTGCTAATGTTCCCAATTTGCCTTCTACAGGATTAAAAGAGACTACTAAGGCTAAAGGATCGCCACTCAAGAAAGCTAAGATCAAGCCCTCCACTAGTAGTGCCACAAAGAAGAAAGTAGAAGTCCACAATAGGAATGCTAGTTCAGTTTTAAATAAAACGAATCATGTTAAGACTAAAAGCTCTGCGCCTGTGCAGCAGCCTAAACCATTCGTGAATTCTGATTTAAATTGTTGGAATTGTAATGAATGTATGTTTTCCCAGCGTCATGATTTGTGTCTGATTGATCACGTTAATGAAATGAATGCTATTAAGAATGGTCTTGAATGGAAGCCAACGGGTAGAACTCGTGCCCAAGTTGGCTGGCAATGGCGTCCCACTGGTAGGACCTTTACGCTAGATGGTAAAATGTGCCCTTTAACTAGGAATGCATCCATTGAGGTTAGGTCTGAGCGTCCTTTAGCTAGGAACACTCGCACTCAAGTATGGAAACAGCGCCCTTTAATTAGGTCAGCCCCCACTATAGTGCCTATCAGTGAAGAAATACCTCAGGATTTGAGCCAATTAGAATCTACACCACCAATTAAGAAGAAAAGGAAGGCTAGGAAATCTAAGAAACCTAGAGTTAGCAAATCTAAGATTATTAAATCTGTACCTGCTAATAACAAGGAACACTCAGATTCCGATACCTCTACATTGTCTTTGTGTGGTGATATTTTCAGGTGGTCCAAATCATCCTGTGGTATTTGGACTCCGGTTGTTCAAAACATATGACCGGAAATCGCTCGATGCTCCGAAATTTCGTCAGCAAGTTTCTTGGTACGGTTAAATTTGGGAATGATCATATAGCAAAGATTATGGGGTATGGTGAATATCAGATTGGAAACGTGACGATTTCTAGGGTATACTATGTAGAAGGTCTTGGTCATAACTTATTCTCAGTAGGACAGTTTTGTGATTCCAACCTTGAGGTTGCTTTTCGACAACACACTTGTTTCATCCGCAACTTGGAAGGAAAAGATTTGTTGAAGGGATCTCGTGGTGCAAATCTTTACACTTTGTCCTTACAAGACATGATGGCCGCTTCTCCAGTATGTCTTCTCTCTAAAGCTTCTAAGACCAAGTCATGGTTATGGCATCGCAGATTATCTCATCTTAATTTTGATGCTATTAATCATCTGGCTAAAAACGAGTTAGTTCGTGGTCTTCCCAAGCTTAAATTTCACAAGGACCATTTATGTTCCGCGTGTTCAAGGGGGAAAAGTACCAAGAAATCTTACAAGCCCAAAGCTGAAGACACCAATCAAGAAAAACTTCATCTTTTGCATATGGATCTTTGTGGACCGATGAGAACTGAAAGTGTGAGCGGTAAGAAATTCATTCTGGTTATTGTGGATGATTTCTCAAGGTTTACATGGGTTAGATTTTTACGTACAAAGGATGAAGCACCGAAGGCTATCATTACTTTTCTGAAGTTCATCCAGGTACGTTTGAATACCACTGTCCGCCGTATCCGTACAGACAATGGTACAGAGTTCGTCAACCAGACTCTTCGTGATTATTATGAAGGAGTTGGTATATCACATGAAACATCCGCTGCACGCACTCCACAACAAAACGGTGTCGTTGAAAGACGGAATCGTACTCTTATGGAAGCTGCTAGGACCATGCTTATTTATGCGAACGCTCCATTGTTCTTGTGGGCAGAGGCTATTTCTACTGCATGTTTTACCCAAAACCGTTCTATCATTCGGAAACGCCATGGAAAAACACCTTATGAGCTTCTACATGACCGCAAACCCGATGTTTCATTTTTCCATGTGTTTGGTGCTCTGTGTTATCCAAACATCAATAGTGAGAACTTGGGTAAGCTTCAACCAAAAGCCGATATAGGTATTTTCATTGGTTACTCACCGTCCAAAAGAGCATACCGAATCTATAACCGTCGTCTTGGCAAGATTGTAGAAACTATGGACGCTGATTTCGACGAGCTGACAGCGATGGCTTCTGAGCAACACATCTCTGAACCCGCGCTTCATGAGATGGGACCCGGTGCTATAAGTTCCGGATTAGTTCCCAACAATCCTACTTCTACATCATTTTTACCACCATCAAGGCCCGAGTGGGATAAACTGTTTCAACCGTTGTTTGATGAATTCTTCGATCCCCCGACTGATGAAGTTCCAACACCTGTAGTAATTGCTCCAATACCTGAAGTGGTTGCTCAAGTTAATGAACCTTTATCGAATGCATCTACAATTCACATTGAACCTGATGCACCTTCACCAAGTGATTCTCAAACTACACCTGAATCATCACCCCTACTTGTGCCTAATGATGTGGAAGAGGATTCTACTGATCACGACTTGGAATATGCTCACTTGCAAGAGCTTCCTTTCTTTGGTGTAGCGATCCCTGAAAACCCTTCAGCCGCGTCTACCTCAGAAGAAGCTCCTTCTATTGTTCACTCCAGACCACCTAGGATTGAAAACCATAGCACTAAATGGACAAAAGATCACCCAATTAGGAATGTTATTGGAGATCTAGATCGACCAGTCTCTACACGCCATCAATTACAAGAGAGTGCACTTTATTGTTACTTTGATGCATTTCTCTCTGAAGTTGAACCCAAAAATTGGCAGCAGGCTATGACCCAATCATCTTGGATTGAAGCTATGCAGGAGGAACTCAATGAATTCAAACGACTAGAAGTATGGGAATTGGTTCCTCGCCCTGACAAGGTTAACATCCTTACTTTGTTATGGGTTTATAAGGTTAAACTTGATGAGATGGGTGCGGTATTGAAGAATAAAGCTAGACTGGTCGCTAGAGGATATAAACAAGCCTTGGGTATAGACTTTGAGGAATCTTTTGCTCCTGTGGCTAGATTGGAGGCGATTAGACTATTCCTTGCGTTTGCTGCTCATATGAACATGATCGTCTATCAAATGGATGTAAAGACGGCATTTTTGAACGGTGAACTAAGGGAAGAGGTTTATGTTAGTCAACCGGATGGGTTCGTGAGTACGGAGTCTCCTAATCATGTGTACAAGCTTAAGAAGGCTCTTTATGGGTTGAAACAAGCTCCACGCGCGTGGTATGATCTCCTGTCAACATATCTCATGTCGGAAGGCTTCTCCAAAGGCAAAGTGGACCCCACTCTATTCACTCTCAAGGACGGCAACGACATGCTTCTGGTACAAATTTATGTTGATGATATAATTTTTGCTGCCACTAACATAGAATTGTCTAAACAATTTGAGAAGATAATGTCCACACGCTTTCAGATGTCGATGATGGGAAAAATCTCATTTTTCTTAGGATTACAGATTTCTCAGAATCCCAGAGGCATCTTTATAAATCAATCCAAATATGCTCTAGAATCTCTTAAGAAATATAACTTTGAGAATTGTGACCCCGTAGACACTCCAATGGTGGAGAAATCCAAGTTAGATGAAGATAGGAATGGGACTATTGTCGATCCAAAACTTTACCGTGGGATGATCGGCACCCTTCTATATCTGACTGCTAGCAGGCCTGATTTGCAATTTGCTGTATGCATGTGTGCCCGGTATCAGGCTCGGCCTACCGAAAAGCACCTACATGTTGTGAAAAGGATCTTTCGGTATCTAAAAGGAACACTTCATCGTGGTCTATGGTATCCGAAAGATTCCTCTATTGCTTTAATATCATACGCAGATGCCGATCATGCTGGATGTCAAGATACGAGGCGTAGCACTTCTGGATCTGTGCAACTCCTTGGAGATAGATTGATCAGTTGGTCTTCAAAAAGGCAGAAAAGCGCTGCAATATCAAGCACGGAGGCTGAATACATCGCCATGTCCGGTTGTTGTGCTCAAGTCCTTTGGATGAGATCACAATTAACTGACTACGGTCTTGGATTTAACAAAATCCCGATGTATTGTGACAACAAGAGCGCCATTGCCCTTTGCTGCAACTATGTTCAACACTCCCGGGCCAAGCACATAGACATTCGCTACCATTTCATCAAAGAGCAGGTGGAGAACGGAGTGATTGAGCTGTATTTTGTCACTACTGAGTATCAGCTGGCGGATATGTTCACCAAAGCCTTAGATCGAGGACGAATCGAGTTTTTGATCGACAAGCTTGGTATGAAATCATTCACTCCAGCGACTCTCAAAGAGTTGGCAGAAGAATCAGCTGAATAGTCGTGGTAAACTATTCAGAGTATCCTTTGGTTGTGATCATGTATATTATAGTAAATATATAAACCACAAAAGAAAATACAAAAATATAAAACCAAGAAAAACCATAAAAAATATAAAACCTAGAAAAACCATAAAAATTATAAAATCAAGAAAAACCAAAAATATTTTTTCGTTTAAAACGGGCATGTCTTTTAGTACGGTAATATTTACGGCCTTAGAAATGTCGATCAATATTGACACGGTGCCATAAATAGAGTCCGTATAAAAGTTGTACATTTTTAAAACATGCCCATTATGGCTTGTAGTTATTTCAGACTGCAACCCGGTTTTCATATTAAAGTCACGTATTTCCTTGGAAAACGTTGGCTCAGAACGGGAATTAATTTTCTCGGGCGTGATTTACAAGCCAAATCATGCAAAGGGATCAAGTTTACTTTATAACTTGGTCTAACACGAATTTGTGTACGTCTCAGTGCATTAATTTGTTAAAATAAGAGAAATCTTATTAAAACCACGAATCAAAATTTTTCAAGAGATAAATTGGAAATGCTTTCATCACTATTTGACTCTTTAAACAATGACTACAGCTCTTTAAATAGAAAACGGGTCATCGTTTAAGGGGGAGAAAATAGTAAAATCATCTTCGTCATTAAAATTGATCTTCAAAAGTGATTGTGAAAATTAAGGGCTACACGGTATTTGAGTGGTTTTGCTTTAGAATATGACTTGTGTTCGTTCTAAGTGATAGGCATTGCTTTTAGATTTTGGAGATATGCTAATAGATTGCGTTTGCTAAGTGGTGTATAAGTTAAACAAGGGTTAAGTAAAATGAAAAAGTTGGAAACAAAAAGGAAATGAATAGATAACTAAGGGACTAAAAGTGTCACTTGTTGAAACTTGGCAAATTTTTGACCTAAGTCAAAACATAAACCACCCCGCCCCTCACTATTCACTTCCACTGTTTATCTTAACTTGCCGCCATTGTTTCACACACAAACACGCATTCAAAACCTTCGTCTGATCATTTCTTCCTATTCATTCATCTAATTAAGGTATATACATCAATATGTTAACTTCTAATCTTCATTTCTTATCATATAAATCGGTTAAACATGCTCAATTACTCAGTCTAATCCACTTAGGGTTTTTGATTAAATTAGGCTAAATTGATTAAGGATTTATGGTGGGATTTGCTCGGAATAGGTTAAATGATGTTTAAAATGCCTTAGTTTGCCTTAGAAACTCACAAACGCGCTAGAATAAACATCTGAGATTCGTTTGTAAAAGTTCCGGATGAACATGGCTTAGAACTTCCGAATGAAGGATTTCTTCTGAAAAACTTCCGAATGAGGAAGTTCCGAATGAAGGACTTCCGAATGAGGAAGTTCCGAATAAAGAACTTCCGAATGAAGGAAGTTCCGAACGAAGAACTTCCGAATGAAGGAAGTTCCGAATAAAGAACTTCCGAATGAAGGAAGTTCCGAATGAAGAACTTCCGGATGAAGGAAGTTCCGAATGAAGAACTTCCGGATGAAGGAAGTTCCGAATGAAGAACTTCCGAATGAAGGAAGTTCCGAATGAAGAACTTCCGGATGAAGGAAGTTCCGAATGAAGAACTTCCGGATGAAGGAAGTTCCGAATGAAGAACTTCCGGATGAAGGAAGTTCCGAATGAAGAACTTCCGGATGAAGTAAGTTCCGAATGAAGAACTTCCGGATGAAGAAGTTCCGAATGAGGAGAAGTTCCGAATGAGGAAAAGTTCCGGATGAAGATGTTCCGAATGAGGAAAAGTTCCGGATGAAGAGTTTGATTATTCTTGTTTGCATGCTATATATGTACTTGTTGTTTTATGAAATGTGTTATGCTTAGAAGTAAGAATGATATATATCTATCTGTTTTTGTGCATCAACCTTTCATGTCTTATCTTAAGCAGATAAAATGACTAATCCAACAGTACAAGCTATCTAAGAATCTAGAGAAGCCGATATTGCTAAAGCTCGAACCCTTAAGTTTATACCCAACAACTATAGGCTGAAGCAAGTCTCTAAGTCCACTCACCATGGTTTTAAGGTCGCTATAGCCATCCTTGATAACTCTCATTTCAAGAACGCCCTTAGGAGTACAGCCTCGGTGCCTTATGAGTATATGTTTGAATTTTGGGCAACCAAGGAAATCACTTCGAACAAGATCACCTTCACCATCGACAACAAGCAGCAGACACTCACCGTTTCAGACTTCCGTAAGATTCTTGGTATACGGGATACACCCAAGGGCATGTCATTCTCGAGGGATCCCACTAAAGATGAACTCGTAGAGTTATTTGACGCACTTGGATGTCCGGAGATACGAGTTGCATCTGAGTTTACCACTGCTAAGGTGGGACAACCTTGGAGAGCGTTGATGGGTATTCTCAGTAAATGTCTTACGCCAAAAACGAGTGGCCATGATGCTTTGCGCAGTCCGATAATAAACCTCTTCTATGGCATGTACAAAGCTGCAAATTCAGATTATGCTTTGTTGATATGGGAAGAATTCACCTTTCAACTCTTCTACAACAAGAAGCTGAAGACAAACTTCTTTCCTTATCCTCGGTTTATTAAGCTTATCATAAATTATTTTATGAAGCTTGATGCTACTATTGATAGGCGTGCAGGAGGTCGCTATCACACTGAAGAAGCTGATGATACTGTAGATCTGAGGCATGAAGGACCGTCTATTGGTGTGATTCCGGGTCCTATTCCTGACTACCTTCTGTCTGACAAAATCAAAGGTTCTGCTGATTACAAGCTACTGCAGATAGAGATCAAGAGGCTGAAAGAAAACCTTCAGACTGGAGAAGACTCGTCTACAACGGTTAAGAGTAAAGGTAAACGCAAACAACCAGCTGCGTTACCTGAACC
The DNA here is from genome assembly GCA_025667525.1 of Glebionis coronaria. NCBI lineage: Eukaryota > Viridiplantae > Streptophyta > Magnoliopsida > Asterales > Asteraceae > Glebionis > Glebionis coronaria. The sequence continues at coordinate 569,106,577 of CM046875.1, read as the reverse complement.
CGAACCCAAGAAGAAGAAGATAGAGGGTAAGAAGGGAAAGGGTAAGGATTTGATGCGTCTACGTGATGAAGAAGATATTGTTGATCCTACTCTTGATAAATCCGAGCAACAAATGATGAAGATTGCTATTAAAAGGAGTAAGAAAGATACAGGCGGTAGTGGTTCAGGTGCGAGGGTAGATATCGAGGATGAGTACGAGGAACCGGATGATGTTGATGAGTTTGGGTCACCTGAACACTATTCCACTTCGAAGGAGCCATCAATCCCTATTTCAGCAAGTGTGGAAAAGGAACCTGTTGCTCCTACGATCGTGGTGTCAACTCAACCCTTAACAACTCAACCTCCACCCATACAACCTTTACCAACCCGACCGGCTTCAACACCATTTCTTCCACCACCCATAATCCCCATCCTTAGTACAGCAGTAACAACCGAGCCCCTCCAGTCAACCCAAAGCAGCTCTGCAACATCTACAATGGCTGCATTAGTGATGGCCGAACTGTTTGATACTAACAAACGCGAAATGGATGAACTTCGCCAAGAGTTGCAAAGACGAGCTCAGAGGGAAGAAGAATCTAGGAAAGCCCAAGAGGAGATGATTGCTAGGTTCGCTTCAGATATGGAGTTGACTAGAAAAGCACATGCAGAAGAACTTGCTCGGGTTAAGCAGGCTGAGGCTGATAAACATGCTGCACGTATTACCAGACTTCAAGCGATGAGGGATAAATATAAGGAACAAAAAGAAGCACTTGAAGCATCTGTGAAAGAAAGAGTGCAAGAATCCGTTGAATCCTTAATGCCTAAACTTCGCGATGAGTTGAAGACACTTGCTGCTGACAACTTGATGGTCAAATCATCCAACCCTTCAGAAGCCGCCTACAAGATTGCTTATGACCTGACGGATTTTGAATTGAAGAAGATCCTTAAGGCTCGTATGGTGGAACTTGGGTCGTATGATAAGTCGAGGATTCAACGGGCTCTATATAAATCCCTGAATGATGCTATCATGGAGGATGATAGATTATTCAAGACGTTTGGAAGTGTGGTACCATATCACATCTTACCTGAGGAAGAAAGGGAAGAAAGTGAAGAAGAGGGTACGGGTGAAGAAGAGGAAGAAGAAGAAGAAGAAGGAGAAAAGGATAAAGACGATGACGAGGGTGGTGATGATGATGAGGATGATGAGGATGATGACGAGGATGATGATGATGATGGCGACGATGGTGGTGATGAGAATCAGGAGAGTGTTAGGGATAGTAACGGGGATGACAATCAGGATGATGATGGGGGTGAACAGCCGAAAGAGGGAGACAAGGTTACCAGCTCCAAGAAAACTGCTGCTAAGACTGGAACCAAGTCCACAAAAGATGCAGCACAGAAGGACAAATCGACATCCTCGGAATCAAGACGAACTAAGTGGCGCCACGATGTGAATGCCACTACAGCGTCTTCGGCTCCCGGTATCTCTATCGCTGTATCTTTACCTATTACCACTAACCCCATTAGTTCTGTTGTTGTTCCTCCTGTGATTGCAGAATCAGTGACGGAACCCGAAGGTGCACAACACTCCCCAGTTCACGACACTGCCGAAATGCCTGAAACTGAACCAGTAGATGTTCGCACTTCCACTCCTCTACAACAAGCACAACAATCTACGGTTCCTGAACCAAGCATTCGTGCCTGGGAAGACACGTTGGAGATAGACGAGTCTGCACCACCACAAGCTTGGATCACGGCAGCAGCACAATATGATCCGATCACAGATGCTGACAAAGATGTGCTGTATCTCCGTATCCGAAGTCCGATTGACTTATGTGCATTTCTTGCTCATGAGTATAAGACTTCGGTTACTCCATCCTTGGTGAAGAAAGCACTGAAAGATAAGAGACTGCGTGCCAAAACCCGATTACCCCGAATGGAGCTCGAGTACTATGCCGATGAAATCCTGAAGGCTCTGAAAACCGTTCAACGGCCAGGACTTCATGAATCAGAAAGAGCTCCACCTCCAATGGATCCTGCTCAAGATAATCAGATTACTCTTGACTTCTTCGTCACCAATGATCTTGAGTATCTTATGAAGGGGTCTTCAAAGTACGCAACATCCCTGACTTTGCTGAAAGCTGCCAACTGGGGGACAATACCCTTCATCGAGGAAAAGGTAAATCGACTCTGGGTCCCAAAAATGAATCGTAATTATGATATGTATGCTGTCATAGGTGCATCTCATTGGGACGAACGAGTCCGAAGGGCGTACAGGGGTTGCTGCTTGGTCAATTCTGGAAGCAATGTTAGATCCGACATCCGCATCTCCAGCATCTTAGGAATGAAAACTGAAGCCAAGAACGGCTACTATCATGTGACGGAGATTCGCTTGAAAAGGGAGGATGACAGGGAATACAAAATCCAGCAAGGAGATTTTTCCATCATTCGCCTTGAGGATATTGAAGATATGCTGCTTCTAATGACCCGAGATCAACTCACACACATTCCTCGTGAAGACCTGATTGCTTTGAATACAGCACTTCGTATGTTCACACGAAGCATTGTCATCAAGTCACGAGTTGAAGACCTTCAGTTGGGAGTCGAAAGCTATCAGAGGAAGCTCAACTTAACCCGTCCTGTGAATCAAGTGCTACCTCAACATGTAGAAAGATGTCCCTATACCGGCATTTCTGTCCCGAATTCCGGCATTTTCTACTTGAACAGTCGAGGTTTGATGAAGTTTATGAGGGTGGGTGAGCTTCACAAGTATAGTGATGGAACTCTTCTACAAGTCAGAGGAAAGTTGGAGCATCTGAACTCGGGTGGGACTTTGCCAGAGATGACGGAGGATTGGCATCCGGGTTACCGGCAGATGGCAAAGTATGTGATCAAAAAGATCGATCAAAAGCTCCGTGAACGTAGATTGATGAGGAGCTTGGAAAGATTCGTGGGTGGAAGACCGTATTTAGTGCACCACAAGCTACTGCAACGATCCATCTAATGGGTTGTACATGTCAGGTCACTTTATATATTGGTTTTCAATTGTGAATATGTATATTTGTGAATAATGTGCTTGTATGGCTTGCTGTAGTGTTAAGGTATGATAATTTTTCAAGAATTTCTCACGAGACTCTAAATCTTTCAAAATATGTCATACCAAAGCATTACAACTATCCCTTATTAACTTAAGGGGGAGCAATAACTTGTTCTATGGCCAAAACATCGATTTCATTTTTACCCAAAGACCGGTTAATCCATTCAATATCCCAAATATTAGTGGTTAACATTTTGGATAAGGGGAGAAAATGGGATTAAGGAGACGTAAGTGATACTTGGCTAAAAGATGAAAAAGACTTAAAGATTATCCAACTTAATATGTGTAAAGCACGTGTTAAGGGGGAGCGTTTTTGATGAACAAAACACCTAAGGTACAAAACTTTTGATTTCAATATCACAAGTACCTTAGGTGATTTTCAATGATTTTTCATGGTGGCAATTCCTTCCCAAAACACGCTTAATTCACGACGGATGTGGTGACAAAAGGGTGGTAGGAATAGGTTAAGTCCAATGATTCATCAGAGCCGATGGAATCTTCCCAAGGACAATTCCCTAGATAGAATTAGAAGTCCTAGGAAAGATGGAGAAAGAATGTGAACGTAGCTGAATGCCGACCAAGTACTTAAGCTAGCACTAGAACAATCACAACAAGGTGCTAGTGATGACGTATTGGTAAGCATTGAAGGGGTTGAAGAATGAAAAAGAAATGTAAAGATAAAGGGTGTAAAGAAAGAAGCCCTCCTTACAACTTTAGGCAGAAACCGGGTCAATACATATGCTATTGAGGTCATTTTTGTTAATGATTCTCGGTATTGAAGAAAGACATCATGGACCCAGTGATGCAATGCACAACCCTTCCCCAGCTAACTCAAATATCTCTCAAAAGGTATTTGTTTTAATCACACGGAGATCAACACGTTATCTATTGGTTTATTCACTCCGAATAAACTGGTATTGAAAAGGTGGCACTCCTCTCCAGCCATCGCTCACTAAATCAAAACGCACAATCGAGTCTAGAGCCAAGAGATCATCAAAAGTCTCATTAGGACACTTTCCATTCATTCCTTGCTTTCTCACACACTGTGAAAAGTAAGAGATTTTCATGAGTCCTACGCAGTATTCCTGTAATATTGCCAGAACATCCGAGTAATACGCAAGTATTACAATGAAGATGGAAATCCTGCTTGAGCCAACATCAAACAAGCTCATGGTAGGTTACACGTGCGGTTCTTTTAGAACCAATCTTGTGAAAAACTGGAAGGTAACAGTGGTTTAATTCTTAATTGAACTTAAACTCGTTCCAGGCCTCTTCGCATTATCATATGATCTTGCCAGAACACTCAGAGTGACTCTTTATTGACCACAGTGACGAGTGGAAATCCTTCTAGTGTCAACATCAAACAGCACTTGGTAGGTAACGTGCAAGATTCTTTATGAATCGAGCTCGTGACAACTGGAAAGCAACGATGGTGAAAATCTTAATTGAAATTCACTTGTTCCAGGTTTCATGAATTGACGGCTTTTAATCACAAGGATAATTTATCCAAGTGATTCACTCTTTATGTTCGCAGTCAGCTTTGGACGGTCGAATAAAGAGAACGGGTTTACCCGCGAAATCCTGTCAGGAAGTTACTTAATTGAAACTATCCGTCACGGGTACGATATCTAATATCGTCCAACGGTCTTCACCGACCGGAGGTAAAATGCTACCGAATTAGAATAAAATGTTCAAAGCCATTTTATTCGTGTCGTTGCTGTGTACCTGCTAAAGACGGTGGCGTTGCTGAGTACCTGTTGAAGACGGTGGCGTTGCTGTGTACCAGTGAAGACGGTGGTGTTGCGGTGTACCTGTAAAAGTCGTTCCCACATGCTTATGTCTTTTGCAACAAAAATTCAAGAAAGTACAAGATGAAGTCTTCCGCTGTATCAAACTCTGAAGCTTTCAAGAATCCAACAAAAAGACGTAAATGTGTGGAACATGAAGTCACGAGGAGGCAAAGTTCACAAGAAAGGCAAAGATCGCACGTGAAAGGCCAAAGAACAATGCTCTCAAGTCAAAGCCAAAAAGATCAAACCAACATATTCACAACAAAAGAAAGAAAAGAAGAAAGGACTACGAGCTAAAGAACGAAGACTTAGTATAGTATGCTAGGTTTAGAATTTTGTAACGTGGAGTGACCTCCCTTAGGGGGAGATTGTTAGAAATACGTTTTACGTATATTAGAAGTGTCGGTCACTCCACAATAATATTTATGTTGTAATAGCTCGTAGTTAGAAAATAGTTGTTAGTTACTTATTAACTTAAGTAAGAACCGGTCCATGGGCTTGTCATGGACCGGCCCAAGTCCACTTATGACTTGGAACTATAAATACCCCTTTCCACCAAGGAAAGGGGTTGGTTGTTGTCATTTCTTGTTTTCCACTTAATAAAATTCACATAGTTTCTCTCACTTTCTCTCTCTAACTTTCTCTCTCTAGAAATCAACAAACCCCTTCATAGATTCATTGATTATCAATATTCTACACGACCTAATTATACATATTCACATTATAATGCCACTTTGTAGTATAAATAAGAGCTTCCGATACTTAATATGTTATGTTTTATATGCAGATATAAAGTTTGAAGGAGCAAAGTGAAGATATACAAATAAGGGGCCTCAATATGCAAATAAGCCAAAGTTGTTGAAAGAAGATTCTAGATCGCCCAGAAGTGCGGCGCACAAACTCAGAAGTGCGACGCACATTTTACCCTAGACAGCACTATAAATAGAGGCCATTTCCACTCATTTTACACACACCTCTCTCTCTCAATACTCCATAGCTCGAGTATTTTAGCTTTCTTAGTAATTTTTCAGTATTATCCACTTTTGGGAGATACTTGTAACAAGAGTATTCCACTCTTAGATTCTTGGAGGAATGATACAATCGTGAAACTTGTGTACTCGTTTATTCAATCTAATCTAAGTATGATGTTCTCTTACTCTTTTCTAATTGTTACTTTGATTACTATGTTAGGCTAAGTTATTTGTGACTATATGGGTATGTGACTATAATTAGTGATGATGCTATGATATGATCCTTTATATATGATTTCAAGCTAATGTTGTAGAACCATTTTACCACCTAGTTCTACAAACCATATTTTATCTAAGTTGATTTGCTACGATAGTTTGGCGTTGAGAAACACAATTTGTTATAATAAGTTTTCTAGAACTTGTATATAGTCATGAATCTTTGGTTGGAGAGATCCACTTAGAAACTTGATAACATATTGAAATTGTTGGCAACTTGTTTTGAGCTTAGTCGCTTAAATAAACATAAGTCTTGAATCAACCCAAGTAAATTGTGTAAACGCCGTTTTGACGAAAAAGGATTATCACTCTTTACCTACATAAACATATCTCCATCATTATTATCATCATCACAAACTTATACGAGCTATCCCATATTAGTCATACTTGTTACTATTGATATTATTTCAACTATTTATTTCTTCAAATATTATCTTGATTACCAAAATGAAATTAAGTCTCCGCGAACGATCCTGGCTTACTACTACAAAGCTATATTACGAACGAAAGGGTATACTTGCCCGTGTTTGTCTTCTAGTCCCTTGTTTTGTCTAAACCTTGTAATATAAATTTAAGACTTGCAAACGAACATCATCGACCTTCTTTGTGGGAACCATATTAAAATGCGAACAACAGACTCTAAAGCATAATCCCAAAAGGATAAAGGTAAAGTTGTAAGATTAAACATAGATCACACCATATCCAATAATGTACGATTTCTCCTATCGGATACACCATTTTTTGTGGAGCAAAGGGAGAAGTAAGATGCTGAACAATTCCACTCTCACTTAGATAATCTATAAACTCTTGACTTAAATATTCACCACCTCTATCAGAACGAAGAGCTTTAATCTTCTTCCCTAGTTGCAGTTCTACTTCTGCATTAAACACTTTGAATGTTTCAAATACTTCATGTTTATGTTTAAGTAAATAAACATAACCATAACGGCTATAATCATCCGTAAATTTTAAGAAGTAGCTAGCACCTTTCCTTGACACATGTCTAAGTGGTCCACACATATCAGTATGTATTAAACCAAGTAGATCAGTATCTCTTTCAATATTGCTATTAAAAGGTTTATTGGTCATCTTTCCAGAGACACAAGACTCACATTTATCAAATGATTCATCATTGAAATTTTCCAAAAGACCTTCACGTTGAAGCTTTTGTATACGAGTCTTCCCGATATGGGCAAGTCTAAAATGCCAAAGATAAGAAGAGTTATTGTCAAACTTTCTCTTCTTATTCATGCTAAAGACAGATTTATTATTCTTGGATTCATTATCATGCATGTCTATTTCAAACACACCATTCACAAAAATTGCATTAAAATAGAAAATACCATTTTTCCAAACAAAAATTCCATTATTATCAATCGTGTGAACGAATCCATTATTCAACAAACAAGAAAAGGAAATAACACCCCTAACAATTGTAGGTGCATAATGACAATCATTTAAAATCAGTACTAAACCCGAAGGTAAAACTAAATTAAATGTTCATATAGCTTCAACTGTTGCTTGTGCGCCATTGCCCACTTATAGAAATTGTTCCCCATAGGAAAGCTTCCCTTCTAGATTAAATCCCTACAGCGTATTACAAATGTTAATACCGCATCTCGTATCATATACCTAGTAATTTAATTTGTATGTTAAATTGAACAAATCAATCATAAATAAAGTACATGAAGCTACAGCGCTCTGCTCAGACTTCTTCTTTATTTCTCGCAACTCTTCGAGGTAAAGAAGGCAATTCCTCTTCCAGTGACCACTTGCCTTGCAATGGTGACAAGTCTCATCCTTTTGAGATATATTCTTCTTGACAAAGTTCTGCTTAGGTTTCGAATAAGTCGCAACTTGCTTGCCCTTATCACCCTTGCCTTTGCCTTTCTTCTTGTTCAATTGCGGTTTTGGCTTACTTACTCTACCCTTTTGTATGGTTAGTACAGAAGGCGTAGTGTCACACCCCAACATGGTGGAATATAGGGTGCGACGTATGTATATCATCACAACATGGCGTGTCTATAGAGATAACTAAATGAAATGGAAATGTCATAAAATGGTGACACAAATGTCATGACAATATCTCCATAAAATGCAGGAGTCTAGGCAAGTAGGTAACAGTCCTACCTCTTAACCAAGACAAACAATTACCACAAACAAAACATCATAAAGGTGTCCACAAAGTATCACTTATTCAAAACACATAGAAATAAACTAAGAAGGAACGAGGATCTCCTTCTATATGCAATCCTAATGCCTCCAAAACTAGCCACTTCTATTCTCAAGCTTAACCACATTCTCACATGAAAGAGACACTAAAACACGTCAACATAAAGTTGGTGAGAGTCATAGGTTTAGACTCCAACGCCAAAATCAAACCATAAGCTGTGAATAATAACCAAATTTAAGAACATATGGACAATGTGATACAAACATGCATTAACAACTAATATTCAAGATTTAACAAACCAAACCAAATCCAAGGCTCCCAGCCTTACCAAACACCATGGTCCCATAGGCGCCCATACACCTATGAACCAATCCTAAGGCCCCGCCTTGTCATCATCCCCTTGGTACCAAGTCAAAACATAAAACAATCATGAATCAACTAGCAGTTAATCACATAAGTATGCACAAGTCCATCACCAAACAAAAAACATTCACAGCATGGTTTATAAAAACAAGACAGTGTCTCTTCCATCCCATCTGGAAGTCAAAATCATTAGTAGACATGGGACTATGAAACTCACCTGATTGAGCTTCTCCAAAAATCCGCGCACTAGCAAAAAGCTAACAAACAAAAGCACACAATCAAAACATGAACCAAACACTAAGATGGCTCATCAACCCATGATGGACATCTAACCTTATCCCATATATATACCTCATTTATATGCTCTAAGCATCTCATTACACCCCTCTATAAAGCCCTTAACTTAGTTTACTTCATAACCCGTCTCGTTAACATTTTACCCAAAACAGTCCTGGTTTTTAGGTCTCCAAACTATAAGCCAAACGCCCACCTAACCATACCCATGATCTCTGTAAAGGAAACCCTATTCCCTAACATATGTTAGCTAACTCCTCCTTTTTACTCCAACCTTAAAGCTACTGTTAAGGCTCCAATATATATATATATATATATATATATATATATATATATATATATATATATATATATATATATATATATATATATATATATATATATATATATATATATATATATATATATATATATATATATATATATATATATATATATATATATATATATATATATATATATATACTTTTGTCTATCCGGATTTTACTGATTTTGAACATACAAAAAGTTTGTTATGACTAGGGGGTCTTACCCTAGCCCATTTGCTTAGCCCTTCTACAGGCCTCTTATTTAATATATAAACCAACTCCCATGCTCATTAGAGGGTTCAAATGTACATCTAAGTACCTCAATCACCTTAAACATTAAATTAAACCCGACTGATTTCAAAACTGTTTTGACCTCTGACTGTTGTAACCTGTTTTTGACCTACCTCCTGACCTCCAATTTAGTTCTAGTTTCTTGCATTTGAAAGAAAACTCAATTACCTTTCCAGGGACATAAGATTCGAAAATTAAAAGTTTATAAAACTCTATATATGATCAAAACAATGACCCAAAAATTCTGCCTAGTTTTTAAAAATGAATTTAACATAATTAACCAAATTAAATACCCTCATCATGTTTAATCATTATACATAATTAATTTGTTAATGCAATAATGACTAAAAACGTTACTTGCATTTTTTTGTCTCGCTTAGTTTTGATTACGACAATATGTAAAAACAAGCATTTACGAAAACAACAAAAAACGAATTCTTGAGTTAAAGTATTTTTCATTTTACCCATTTTCACTTAAGGTATGGATAAACAAGCACTAACCTTAATCAAGTGATCAAGTGATTTAATCTTTTCTTAAAACTCACTTTTTATTAAAAGTGACAAGTTTTTATTAAACTTTATTTTTAAGAAAATGTTTTATTAAATTAATTATTTGAAATTTGAAAATGGCATATTCTTATACTGTTAAGAATATCCTTTCAGGATATTTTTATACCCAGATAAGACCTCCACCACTAAAGGACAAAAAGGAGCGGAGTCTAGTCTGGCGGTACCTTAGCGCCTAGGCGGTACCTTATCGATAAGGTACCGCGGGCTGTGATAAGGTACCGCGGGCAGAACTAGCCGTTGGCTCCTTTGTCCTTTAAATAGTTGGCCATTCTCAGCTTTTCACCTCACCTCTTTTGCACATTCATTTCCAGATTCAAACCCCTTCTTTAATCACTCAAATCTTTGATCATTTGTTTGATTATTACTTGTTTAAGAAGTGAATCTTGTTCTTCCATCTCTTCCTCTCCAAGTGCAAAGAGAAGAACACTATCCTAGTGAAGTGTTGAGTCCACCACCAAAGATCTATTGAAGATCAATTTGTATATTCTTGTAGTTGTGTCATAGTTGTGAAGATCCAAGTAGTTGTGTCTATTTGGAAGTTGTATATGTACTAAGTATAGTTGTGTAGATTGGTCCTAGCTACGATTAGGGCTCGACTTAGCTTAGAGTCGGAAATTGGTTAAGCGACGTGTACGGTTTTCTCCACCATAAGGAGCTTGTTGTGTAGTGAACTCTCGAGTAAGGAGTACTCGAGGAGTGGAGTAGGAACGAGGAGTGAGCTTCGTTGCCGAACCACTATAAATCCTTGGTGTTCGGTTTGATCTTTCTTTACCCTTAACTCTTTACATTCCTTATTACTTTTTTCATATACATGTGTTAATATTAGATTAGCTACACTATCATTCTTTATTCTTTGTGGATATATATTTGTTAGTATTAGTTTAGCTACACTATCATTCTTTATTCTTTGTGGATATAGTTTTGTTAGTATTAGTTTAGCTACACTATCATTGTTCATATTTGTGCATAAGAAGATTTCACATATTTCCTCAAGCCTAAGTTTTTGAAAAAGGATTTTTTTGGAAATCATATTTTAACAAGTAAATTTTAAGAAACTATTCAACCCCCTTCTAGTTTCTACAATTGGTATCAGAGCGGGTTGCTCAAGAATTTTTAAAGTATATTGTATTTTAAAACTTGAATCGATCTATGGATTCCAACAAGTACCTAGAAGGGCAATCTATGCAAAGACCACCACTTTTTGAAACCGATAGTTTTATTTATTGGAAAAATAGATTTGAAACTTATGTGAAATCAAAAGATTTAGATCTTTGGCATGTTATTACCAATGGTGATTTTTTACCCTTTCAATTTAATGAAGTTTCTAAAACAAAAGAATTAGTCACTTTTGACAAAGCTAATGATGATACTAAAAAGAAACTTTCAAAAAATAATGAGGCTAAAATGGTAATTTATAATGCTTTGCCTAAGAAAGAGTATGAAAGAATTTTTATGTGTGAAACCGCTAAAGATATTTGGAACACTCTTTTAGTAACCCACCAAGGTAATAGCCAAGTCAAAGAAAGTAAAATCGATCTTCTTGTCCAACAATATGAACAATTTGTCATCTTAGAAGATGAAACTATTGATAGTGCATTTGCTAGGTTTAACACCATTATTACTAGTCTAAAAGCACTTGATGAAGGTTTTTCTAGCAAGAACAATGTTAGGAAGTTTCTAAGGGCCCTACATCCAAAGTGGAGAGAAAAAGTCACGGCTATTGAAGAGTCGAAAGATCTCTCAACTTTGTCACTCGATGAACTCATAGGAAACTTGAAGGTTCATGAGATGATAATTTTGAAGGACTCGGAATTAGTAAAAACCAAGAGTGAAAGGAAATCTCTTGCACTTAAAGCCAAGAAGGCACAAAGTGATCATGATAGTTCCTCGGAGAGTGATGACGAGGAGTATGCATTGGCGGTGAGAGATGTCAAGAAGTTCTTCAAGAGACGAGGTCAACACGTTAGGCAACCAAACTATGACAAGAAACCATTGTCAAAGAATCGATTTGTCAAGAACGAAAAAGGTGATAGGAGTTGCTTTAGATGTGGTGATCCAAATCACTTCATTGGTGATTGTCCAAAGCCCGCTCGTGATAAGAACCACACGACATTCGTTAGTGGCTCTTGGAGCGATAGCGGTGAAGATGATGACGACAACCCCAAAGAGGAGAAATGTCTTATGGCTCACACTTCTAAAGAGGTACATTCTGAAACCGAATATTATAGCAATGATAGTTCCACTTTAGATGATATTGAATTTGAAGGCAAATATGATAGCTTACACATACTTAGTCTTAAATTCATAGAAAAGAATAAAACCTTAAAATCAACCAAAACTAAGCTTGAAAATGAAATCAATGAACTTAGGGAGAAATTGGCTATACTTGAGAAAAACAAAGAGGTTGATTTAGGTTGCTTAAGTTGTGAGAAACTTAGATTAGAGAATGATGATCTCAAGAGCACCTCCATTAAATTGGAAAAGTTCATGAAAGGTACTAGTGCTCTTGATGATATGTTAAACAAACAAGTTCATTCTAAGGAAAAACTTGGTCTAGGTTTTAACTCAAATGAAGCCTCAACTTGTTAGAAATACGTTTTTACGTATATTAGAAGTATCGGTCACTCCACAATATTATTAATGTTGTAATAGCTCGTAGTTTATAGTTGCTTATTAAGTTAAGTAAGAACCGGTCCATGGGCTTGTCATGGGCCGGCCCAAGTCCACATATGACTTGGAAGTATAAATACCCCTTTCCTCCTTGGAAAGGGGTTGGTTGTTGAACATTTCTTGTTTCCATTTGAATAAAATAACACATAGTTTTCTCTCACTTTCTCTCTCTAGTTTCTCTCTCTAGAAATCATCAACCCCTTCATAGATTCATAGGTTATCAATATTCTACATTTGGTATCAAGAGCTATGGGGTGATTTAAGGTAATGATTTGTGTGGTTTTTTTAGTTTTTGATTGTATTAGTGTTCTTTAAGAAGATCCATCTTGATTCTTGGTGTTTTTGGTGTTTTTGTGATTGGGATTAGTAGATAAGTATTAGTTGTTATTTATTATTGTAGAAATCACAAAACTTTTTGGGTTATTTGGTAAAAATATGGGCTTAATCTTCATTTTTATTGATCGACTGTTCATCGTACAACCTTCTGTTTACCCAGCAAAAGTTCCGAACCAAAAAGTTCCGGATCAACCAAAACATCTGAACCAAAAAGTTCCGGATCAACCAAAACATCCGAACCAAAAAGTTCCGAACCAAAAGTTCTGGATCAAGGAAAGTTCCGGATCAAGGAAGTTCCGAACCAAAAGTTCCGGATCAAGGAAAGTTCCGGATCAAGGAAGTTCCGAACCAAAAATTCCGGATCAAGGAAAGTTCTGGATCAAGGAAGTTCCGAACCAAAAGTTCCGGATCAAGGAAAGTTCCGGATCAAGGAGAAAGTTCCGGATCAAGGAAAGTTCCGGATCAAGGGAAAGTTCCGGATCAAGGGAAAGTTCCGGATCAAGACTTCCGAACCAAAAGTTCCGAATCAAGGTATTCCAAGCCAAATCTTCCGAATCAAACTTCCGAATCAACAAAAAGTTCCGAATCAAGGGTCATTTTACTTGTTTTTTCGACGATTTTTTAGAGGATTTAATCTTGGTTTCTTACAACAAAAACTCAACACAATTCACAAGCTTTACTTCACTGCTCGATCAACCGATAATCTTTGTCTCTTTGAAGTTAACAAAATGAATCCGAATTCAGTAATGCCTCAGATGACATCACTTACGGATATTTCCGTCATTACGGGAACGGATAATCGCCCGCCAATGCTCATCAAAGAAGTTTTTGAAGCATGGCAAGGCCGGATGATGTCTTACCTTAAGGGAAAACCGGTATATGGGAGGCTTATGGTCAAGTCAATTTTAAATGGTCCACTTGACTATGGTACCATCGTGGCAAACAACGTGACTCGACCACGAGAATTTGAAGAACTCACTCCAGCTCAACAACTTGTTGCAGATGCAGACGAAAAAGCTCTTCAAACCATTCTCCAAGCCCTTCCACATGACATCTATCGAATGGTAAGTCAGTATACGGTGGCAAAGGATTTATGGGAACGTCTTAAGGTGTTGCTACAAGGTACGTCTCTCACCAAACAGGAAAGGGAATGTCAGTTGTATGATCTGTTTGATAGATTCACGTACAACCCAGGGGAAACGCTTCACGATTATTACTTCAGATTCACCACACTCATGAATGATCTGAATGTATACAATCTCGTGATTGCACCATTCCAGGTTAACACCAAATTCTTGAATACTTTACCTCAAGCTGAATGGGGTGAGTATATTACCGATGTTAAGTTAACCAGGGATTTGCATAAGTGCAATTTGGATCAACTATATGCTTTTCTTCAGCAGCATGAGAAACATGTGATCATGCACCGTTCGCCTCGAGGTATGTACCCTGATTCATTAGCTTTGATGGCGAATCAACCAAGCTTGTCTCACAACAACACTCCTTATATCTTGGGACATCAAGCCTATCATCCATCACCTTACATGACAGCAACCTTTCCCCAATACTCGATTCTACCACAACCACCCACCTCACATCAGCAACAATATCGGTTCAATGCACCTTCACCACAATATGTTACACAACATCACCCAGCAAGTATTGCACCTTATGCTCAATCTTCATATTCTTCTTATCAAGAGAATGCAGCATATCCAACAAGCTACCCTGATCAAATGAGTATTCCTTCTAGTGATTATGCAGCTCTACAAGACAAAGCAATGTACTGTGATGATGAGGAAGTCCCCATTCCTGTATTCAAACAAGGAGCTGACCCAGTTGAAGTGTTAACCACTATGTCTGCTTATCTCACAAGGACTTTAAGCAAACGAGGATTTAGGGGATCAGCTCCTACCAACAATCAGTTGAGGAATTCATCCAATTCTCGCCAACAAGCTACTATTGAGAATGGCAGGGTAATGGTTCAACCTATTCAACCATATCAGGGGAGACCTACCACATCAACTACCAATGCTCGCACGGTCAATCCTGCTCCAATGGTCAATCCTGCTCCACGGGCTAAATCCACAGGCAAGTTGAGAATGATTACATGCTACAACTGCAAGGAAGAAGGTCACATGTCCAGGGATTGTAAGAAACCCAAGAGGAGAAGGGATGGACAATGGTTTGCAGAGAAGATCTATCTGGTGAATGCTCAGGCACAAGGAATGGAACTTGATGAAGAGGAGCTTGCATTTCTTGCTGATCCAGGGATTGCTGAACAAGACACTGTCACCACACAGAATGCAGCATACCAAGCAGACGATCTCGATGCGTATGACTCAGACTGTGATGACTTTCAATCTGCAAAGGCTGCTCTCATGGCAACTATCTCCAGCTTAGGGCCAGAAAAGAGATCTGAGGTACTTATTAATACCACCGATAATACCATTGATGCTAGTATTCAACCACATCAAGTTGTGCAAGAGAGTGCTGATTCGAATGAGTCTTCGGTGGTGAGTGTTTCAAATGAGGAGACAAACAATGATAGCAATATCAATGTGAGTCCCCAGACTTTGAGTGAATCACAACCGGGAGCCATTTCGCATACGCCTACTCCTGCTCAACAAGATTTGGTCATGGTTCCTGCTACATTACTTAGCCAAATGAATGCTGCACTCTTAGAAACCCTAGCTAAGAATAAGAATTTGTCTGATGAGCTTGCCTTAAGCAACGAGAAAGTTCAAACTTTAGAATTAGTGCCTTCGTCTAGTGTTCTAACAAATCCCGAATATGACCACTTTCGAAACAAACAAATGGGTCACTTGCAAGAAATTGAAAACTTAAGAGCAAATCTGTCTAATGAACTTAAAGAAAAGGAGTTAGTGGTCACTAATTTTCAAAAACTTCAAACAGATTTTGAATCACTCGAGTCTAAGAAGAATGAAATGGAGATTAATGCTACTAATAAGATTAGAAGTCTAGATAATTTGCTTTTAAGACAATACGCTGCTTCTCAACTAGTGCACTTATTTGATGCTTCGTTTAGAGAATTTAACTTATCACGTCAAAAAGGCCTTCCCCCTAACCCAAGGTATGCAAAACAAGCTTTGAGACATAGTCCAAGACTTTATAATGCAACTCAATTAGGATTGGCCTTAGACCCGATTGGTTTTTTCGATGATCGAACAAGTAAGGATCTAGTTGATGAGGATCGGTCATACAATTCTGCAAAATATCCCGAGTGTGATTATTTTAAAATGAATAAGGAGCTTGCAAAAACAGGTTTTAGAATTCGCTTCCATATGGACAAAGATCTCATCACAGCACCAACCTACATGTTAGAGGAAGAAAACCCTAGTACATTTCCTACACTTGTCAACATGGAAGGTCCTAAGGAAATTCCAAAGAATCTTCCACCTGTTAGCACTGTATGGTTAAACTTGCAAGAGATTAATCAATACTTTACTAATTTTGACAAGGTCATTTTGGAATGTACGACTTCAAATGGCCTAAACGCCGGAGAATGGGCTTTCGAACACATGAACGAGGTGTTTAAAAATGAGATCAATCCGTTTGTCGAAAGTCTAAAAGGAAGTTTTGCATCTCTTAAGGAAAATCTTGTGTTTGAAATTGGGGAAGTTCAAAAAGTGTTTTATGAAATGGACACCGCTTACGAACTACAACTAATTGAAAAAGAAAAGATTTTAACCGAATATGACTGATTCTTGTCTGCAGTAATCTCGTGTGATGTGCTTACTACTGTAAAGGTTAATTATTCGAATGAGCTTACATCTGCTATGATTAATTGTGATGCTGTGAATATATGTGATGATGTTTGTGATCTCTCTGTAAATGTTGCTGATACTGTAAATGAGGTAGATAATCATTCTTGTCACGAATCTAACGCTGAGTTTTTAAAGCTACAAGATTCTTACAATTTACTTTCAAAACGCTTTAATCAACAAGAACAACATTGTATATCTTTAGAATTAAAACAACAAACCCAAAATGAGGATCTTTTGATATCAAATGGTTGTGAAATGGTGTTGAGACGAGTGACAAGATGATTGCAATTGTTAAGGCATTAGAGGAAGAGATTATGAGATTGAAGAGAGATGTGTCATCAAATGAAACACTCAAATTGGAACTAGAGGCTGCAGAGTCTAAAAACCAGGTCTTAGAAATTAGACTTTCGTCTGTTCTAGGAGAGATGGATCGGACAAGACAGGGACTATCCGCTCTTTATGGTTCACTAGAAGAACGCTTCGCTTTTAATGCGGCACAGCAAAAATCTTATATTGAACAACTGAACCAAAAGTGTGAGGAAATCTCTGACTTAAACATCCTGCTCATTGACAAAAACATGGTTTTGGTCGAGTTAAAGGAGACACTTCTTCTCACCCGACAAGAAGTTGTTGATAACTTAGCTACCGACTCTGCACCGTCTACTAGTGCCCCAACAACCAAGTCAGTAGTGCTTTATAAGAACCCGCTTCATAAGAGAAACCCGGTTACCTACGATGATTATATGAGGAATGCCATTAAGCATGTAGATCTTGTTAGGGATATCTTAGATGATCTTTATGCCTTAGATCCCTCAAGTAGCTACTATTATTCGGCTCATGAATATATTAAGCGAGTTCAATATTGCTTAGCATATTTGCAATACATAGGTAAACCAGGTTCTGCACTACTCACTAATAGGCCCATTGCTGTACTCCATTCAATAAGACTCCAGGAGCAAAACCGTCACTGGCACTATCAAGTAAGGCACCTTTAAAATCTGTTGCTAATGTTCCCACTTTGCCTTCTACAGGATTAAAAGAGACTACTAAGGCTAAAGGATCGCCACTTAAGAAAGATAAGATCAAGCCCTCCACTAGTAGCACCAAAAAGAAGAAATTAGAAGCTCACCATAGGAATGCTAGTTCAGTTTTAAATAAAAAGAATCATGTTAAGACTAAAAGCTCTGCGCCTGTGCAGAAGCCTAAACCATTCGTGAATTCTAATTTGAATTGTTGGAATTGTAATGAATGTATGTTTTCCCAACGTCATGATTTGTGTCTTATTGATCATGTGAATGAAATGAATGCCATTAGGAATGGTCTTGAATGGAAGCCAACGGGTAGAACTCGTGCCCAGGTTGGCTGGCAATGGCGTCCCACTGGTAGGACCTTTACATTAGATGGAAAAATGTGCCCTTTAACTAGGAATGCATCCATTGAGGTTAGGTCTGAGCGTCCTTTAGTTAGGCACACTCGCACTCAAGTATGGAAACAGCGCCCTTTAATTAGGTCAGCTCCCACTATAGTGCCTATTAGTGAAGAAATACCACAGGATTTAAGCCAACTAGAATCTACACCACCAACTAGGAAGAAGAAGGCTAGGAAATCTAAGAAACCTAGAGTTAGCAAATCTAAGATTATTAAATCTGTACCTGCTAATAACAAGGAACACTCAGATTCTGATACCTCTACATTGTCTTCGTGTGGTGATATTTTCAGGTGGTCCAAATCATCCTCTGGTATTTGGACTCCGGTTGTTCAAAACATATGACCGGAGATCGCTCGATGCTCCGAAATTTCGTCAGCAAGTTTCTTGGTACGGTTAAATTCGGGAATGATCATATTGCAAAGATAATGGGTATGGTGAATATCAGATTGGAAACGTTATGATTTCAAGGGTATACTATGTAGAAGGTCTTGGTCATAATTTATTCTCAGTGGGACAGTTTTGTGATTCCAACCTAGAGGTTGCTTTTCGACAACACACTTGTTTCATCCGCAACTTGGAAGGAAAAGATTTGTTGAAGGGATCTCGTGGTGCAAATCTTTATACGTTGTCTCTACAATACATGATGGCCGCTTCTCCAGTATGTCTTCTCTCTAAAGCATCTAAGACCAAGTCATGGTTATGGCATCGCAGATTATCTCATCTTAATTTTGATGCTATCAATCATCTGGCTAAAAACGAATTAGTTCGTGGTCTTCCAAAGCTCAAATTTCACAAGGATCATTTATGTTCCGCGTGTTCAAGGGGGAAAAGTACCAAGAAATCATATAAGCCCAAAGCTGAAGACACCAATCAAGAAAAACTTCATCTTTTGCATATGGATCTTTGTGGGCCAATGAGAACTGAAAGTGTGAGCGGTAAGAAATTCATTCTTGTCATTGTGGATGATTTCTCCAGGTTTACATGGGTTAGATTTCTACGTACAAAGGATGAAGCACCGAAGGCTATCATCACTTTTCTGAAATTCATTCAGGTACGTTTGAATACTACTGTCCGCCGTATTCGTACAGATAATGGAACAGAGTTCGTCAACCAGACTCTTCGTGATTACTATGAAGGAGTTGGTATCTCACATGAAACATCCGCTGCACGCACTCCACAACAAAACGGTGTCGTTGAAATACGGAATCGTACGCTTATGGAAGCTGCTAGGACTATGCTCATTTTTGCG
Organism: Glebionis coronaria; assembly: GCA_025667525.1. Lineage (NCBI taxonomy): Eukaryota > Viridiplantae > Streptophyta > Magnoliopsida > Asterales > Asteraceae > Glebionis > Glebionis coronaria. The sequence continues at coordinate 569,086,993 of CM046875.1, read as the reverse complement.
AACGCTCCATTGTTCTTGTGGGCAGAAGCTATATCTACTACATGTTTCACCCAAAACCGTTCTATCATTCGGAAACGCCATGGAAAAACACCTTATGAGCTTCTACATGACCGTAAACCCGATGTTTCATTTTTTCATGTGTTTGGTGCTCTTTGTTATCCAAACATTAATAGTGAGAACTTGGGTAAGCTTCAACCGAAAGCCGATATAGGTATTTTCATTGGTTACTCACCGTCCAAGAAAGCATACCGAATTTACAACCGTCGTCTTGGCAAGATTGTAGAAACTATGGACGCAGATTTTGATGAGCTGACAGCGATGGCTTCTGAGCAACACAGCTCTGAACCCGCGCTTCATGAGATGGGAACCGGTGCTATTAGTTCCGGATTAGTTCCCAATAATCCTACTTCGACATCATTTTTACCACCATCAAGGCCCGAGTGGGATAAACTGTTTCAACCGTTGTTTGACAAATTCTTTGATCCCCCAAATGATGAAGTTCCAGCACCCGTAGTGATAGCTCCAATTCCTGAAGTTGTTGCTCCAGCCAATGAAGCTTTATCTAATGCATCTTCAATTCCCATTGAACCGGATGCACCTTCACCAAGTGATTCTCAAACTACACCTGAATCGTCACCCCTACTTGTGCCTAATGATGTGGAAGAGGATTCTATTGATCACGACTTGGAATATGCTCACCTGCAAGAGCTTCCTTTCTTTGGTGTAGCGATACCTGAAAACCCTTCAGCCGCGTCTACCTCAGAAGAAGCTCCTTCTATTGTTCACTCCAGACCACCTAGGATTGAAAACCATAGCACTAAATGGACAAAAGATCACCCAATTAGGAATGTCATTGGAGATCTAGATCGACCAGTCTCTACACGCCATCAATTACAAGAGAGTGCACTCTATTGCTACTTTGATGCATTTCTCTCTGAAGTTGAACCTAAAAATTGACAGCAGGCTATGACTCAATCATCTTGGATTGAAGCCATACAGGAGGAACTAAATGAATTCCAACGACTTGAAGTATGGGAATTAGTTCCTCTCCCTGACAAGGTTAACATCCTTACCTTGTTATGGGTTTATAAGGTCAAACTTGATGAGATGGGTGCGGTATTGAAGAATAAGGCTAGATTGGTTGCTAGAGGATATAAACAAGCCTTGGGTATAGACTTTGAAGAATCTTTTGCTCCTGTGGCAAGATTGGAGGCGATTAGACTATTCCTTGCGTATGCTGCTCATATGAACATGATCGTCTATCAAATGGATGTGAAGACGGCATTTTTGAACGGTGAACTAAGGGAAGAAGTCTATGTTAGTCAGCCGGATGGGTTCGTTAGCACGGAGTTTCCTAATCATGTGTACAAGCTTAAGAAGGCTCTCTATGGGTTGAAATAAGCTCTACGCGCGTGGTATGATCTCCTCTCAACATATCTCATTTCGGAAGGCTTCTCCAAAGGCAAGGTGGACCCCACTCTATTCACTCTCAAGGAAGGCAACGACATGATTCTGGTACAAATTTATGTTGATGATATAATATTTGCTGCCACTAACATAGAATTGTCAAATCGCTTTGAGAAGATAATGTCCACACGCTTTCAGATGTCAATGATGGGAAAAATCTCATTTTTCTTAGGATTACAGATTTCTCAAAATCCTAGAGGCATCTTTATTAATCAATCCAAATATGCTCTAGAATCTTTAAAGAAATATAACTTTGAAAATTGTGACCCCGTGGACACTCCAATGGTGGAGAAATCCAAGTTAGATGAAGATAGGAATGGGACTATTGTCGATCCAAAACTTTACCGTGGAATGATCGGCACCCTTCTTTATCTGACTGCTAGCAGGCCTGATTTGCAATTTGCTGTATGCATGTGTGCCCGGTATCAGGCTCGGCCTACCGAAAAGCACCTACATGTTGTGAAAAGGATCTTTTGGTATCTAAAAGGAACACTTCATCGTGGTCTATGGTATCCGAAAGATTCCTCTATTGCTTTAATATCATACGCAGATGCCGATCATGCTGGATGTCAAGACACGAGGCGTAGCACTTCTAGATCTGTGCAACTCCTTGGAGATAGATTGATCAGTTGGTCTTCAAAAAGGCAGAAAAGCGCTGCAATTTCTAGCACGGAGGCTGAATACATCGCCATGTCCGGTTGTTGTGCTCAAGTCCTTTGGATGCGATCATAATTAACTGACTACGGTTTGGGATTTAACAAAATCCCGATGTATTGTGACAACAAGAGCGCCATTGCCCTTTGCTGCAACTATGTTCAACACTCCCGGGCCAAGCACATAGACATTCGCTACCATTTCATTAAAGAGCAGGTGGAGAACGGAGTGATCGAGCTGTATTTTGTCACTACTGAGTACCAGCTGGCGGATATGTTCACCAAAGCCTTAGATCGAGGACGAATCGAGTTTTTGATCGACAAGCTTGGCATAAAATCATTCACTCCAGCGACTCTCAAAGAGTTGGCAGAAGAATCAGCTGAATAGTGGTGGTAAACTATTCAGAGTATCCTTTGCTCGTGATCATGTATATTATCGTAAATATATAAACCACAAAAGAAAAATACAAAAATATAAAACCAAGAAAAACCATAAAAAATATAAAACCTAGAAAAACCATAAAAATTATAAAATCCAGAAAAACCAAAAATATTTTTCGTTTTTTAAATCGGGCATGTCTTTTAGTACGGTAATATTTACGGCCTTAGAAATGTCAATCAATATTGACACGGTGCCATAAATAGAGTCCGTATAAAAGTTGTACATTTTTAAAACATGCCCATTATGGCTTGTAGTTATTTCAGACTGCAACCCGGTTTTCATATTAAAGTCATGTATTTCCATGGAAAACGTTAGCTTAGAACGGGAATTAATTTTCTCGGGCATGATTTACAAGCCAAATCATGCAAAGGGATCAAGTTTACTTTATAACTTGGTCTAACACGAATTTATGTACGTCTCAGTGCATTAATTTGTTAAAATAAGAGAAATCTTATTGACACCACGAATCAATCTTTTTCAAGATATTAATTGGAAACGCTTTCATCAATATTTGACTCTTTAAACAATGACTACAGCTCTTTAAATAGAAAACGGGTCATCGTTTAAGGGGGAGAAAATATTAAATCATCTTCGTCATCAAATTGTTTTTTCAAAAGTGATTGTGGAAAATTAATGGCTAAATGATAGTTGAGTGGTTTTGCTTTAGAATACGACTTGTGTTCGTTCTATGTGATAGGCATTGCTTTTAGATCTTGGAGATATGCTAATAGGTTGAGATGCTTAAGTTGTGTTGGCGAAATTTAACTATGCTTAAGAAAAAATGAATAGATAAGTTATAAACAAAAAGGAAAAGAATAAGGAGTGTAGGGTATAAAGTGACAATGTGTGAAAGTTGTAAAAAACTTGACCTAAGTCAAACAAAACCCCCCGTCCCTCTCTTTCTCCATCACTGTTTCATTTTCTCCCTTGCCGCCATTAAAACACACTTAAGCTTCCAAGAACTTCCGTGTTAATCATCCATCCTGTTCCATTCAATCTAAAAGGTAAATACCCATGTATTATCTTGCTTGAATTCATTCCTAATCAACTGAATTAATCCACTTTAAGCAGATTTAATCCAATTAGGGTTTGTGTTAATTTAAGGGTTAATTGCTTAGGGTTTTAGATGGGTTATGCTCGGAATATCATTAGATTATGGTTGGTTACCTTAGATTGCCTTAGAACTCACAAACGCGCTTAGATTAAATCATCATAGCTACGTTTGTTAAGTTACGGATGAACATGGATATAAACTTCCGAATGAAGGAATTTTCTGAAAAACTTCCGAATGAAGGAATGTTCCGAACGAACTTCCGAATGAAGGAAGTTCCGAATGAAGAACTTCCGAATGAAGGAAGTTCCGAATGAAGGACTTCCGAATGAAAGAAGTTCCGAATGAAGGACTTCCGAATGAAGAAGTTCCGAATGAAGAACTTCCGAATGAAAGAAGTTCCGAATGAAGGACTTCCGAATGAAGAAGTTCCGAATGAAGAACTTCCGAATGAAGAAGTTCCGAATGAAGGACTTCCGAGTGAAGAAGTTCCGAATGAAGAACTTCCGAATGAAAGAAGTTCCGAATGAAGGACTTTCGAATGAAGAAGTTCCGAATAAAGAACTTCCGAATGAAGAAGTTCCGAATGAAGAACTTCCGAATGAAAGAAGTTCCGAATGAAGGACTTCCGAATGAAGAAGTTCTGAATGAAGAACTTCCGAATGAAGAAGTTCCGAATGAAGAACTTCCGAATGAATAAGTTCCGAATGAAGGAATGTTCCGGATGAAGAAGTTCCGAATGAAGGAAAGTTCCGGATGAAGTGTTGTTTGATTGATAGTATTTGCATGCTATAAGTACTTGTTGAATTATGTTGTTGAAATATGTTATGCTTAGATATAAGAATGATACATATCTATATATGTTTTTGTGCATCAACCTTTCATGTCTTATCTTAAGCAGATACAATGACTAATCCAACAGTACAAGCAATCCAAGACTCTAGAGAAGCCGCAATTGCCGAAGCACGAACACTCAAGTTCATACCAAACAACCACCGGCTAAAACCAGTCTCAAAATCCACTCACCATGGTTTCAAAGTCGCCATAGCCATTCTTGATCAATCTCATTTCAAGAATGCTTTAAGGAGTACTGCCTCGGTGCCTTATGATTATATGTATGAGTTTTGGGCCACCAAGGAATTCACTTCAAACAAGATCACCTTCACTCTCGACAACAAGCAGCAGACACTTAAGGTTTCAGACTTCCGTAAGATATTTGGGATTCGGGATTCACCCAAAGGTATGGTATTTTCGAGGGATCCTACTAAAGACGAACTCATGGAGTTATTCGATGCTATTGGATGTCCTGACATACGAGTTGCGTCTGAATTTACCACTGCTAAAGTAGGACAACCTTGGAGAGCATTGTTGGGTATTCTCAGTAGATGTCTTACACCGAAAACAAGTGGGCATGATGCTTTGCGCAGTCCAATAATGAACATCTTCTATGGGATGTACAAAGGCGCAAATGCAGATTATGCTTTATTATTATGGGAAGAATTCACCTTTCAACTCTTCCATAACAAGAAGCTGAAGACTAATTTCTTTGCTTACCCTCGGTTTATCAAGATTATCATTAACTATTGTATGAAGAATGATGTTACAATTGATAGGCGTGCAGCAAGTCGTCATCACACTGAAGAGGCTGATCATATTGTGGACTTAAGGCATGAAGGACCATCTGGTGGTGTGATTCCTAGTCCTATTCCCGATTACCTTCTGACGGAAAGAATTAAGGGTTCTGCTGATTACAAGCTACTGCAGCTAGAAATCAAGAAGCTGAAAGCAAACCTTCAGACTGGAGAAGACTCGTCTACTACGGTCAAGAGTAAAGGTAAACGCAAGCAACCAGCTGTGTTACCTGAACCCGAAACCAAGAAGAAGAAGACTGAGGTTAAGAAGGGAAAGGGTAAGGCTGATGAGATGGTTCTACGTGATGAAGAAGATGTTGTTGATCCTACTCTTGACAAGACGGAGAGAAAAATGATGAAAATAGCTATTCAAAGGAGTAGGAAAGATACGGGCGGTAGTGGTTCAGGTGCAAGGATAAATGTTGAAGAAGAGTACGAGGAACCAGATGATATTGATGAGTTTGGATCACCTGAACGGCATTCTACTTCGAAGGAGACATCCATTCCGATTTCAGCAAGTGTTGAAAAGGAGTCCGTTGCTCCTACTATCATGGTGTCTACTCAACCTTTAGCAACTCAACCTCCACCAATCCAACCCTTACCAACCAGACCGGCTTCAACACCATTCCTTCCACCACCAATAACTCCCATCCTTAGTACCGTAGTAACAACCGAGCCTCTTCCATCAACCCAGAGCAGCTCTGCAACATCTACAATGGTTGCATTGGTGATGGCCGAAATGTTGGATAAACATACGGATAATCACAAAAGAGAAATGGATGAACTTCGTCAAGAGCTACATAGACGAGCTCAAAGTGAAGAAGCATCTAGGAAAGCCCAAGAGGAGATGCTTGCTAAGTTCGCTGCAGATATGGAATTGACGCGAAAAGCTCATGTAGAAGAACTAGCTCAGGTTAAACAGGCTGAGGCTGATAAGCATGCTGCACGTATCACTAGACTTCAAGCGATGAGGGATAGATACAAGGAGCAGAAAGAAGCACTTGAAGCTTCTGTTGAAGAGAGAGTAAAAGAATCCGTTGAATCTATTATGCCAAAATTACGTGATGAGTTGAAGACAATCGCGGCTGATAATTTGATGATCAAGTCATCCAATCCTTCTGAATCCGCCTACAAAATTGCTTATGACTTGACGGATTTTGAATTGAAGAAGATCCTGAAAGCTCGAATGCGGGAACTTGGATCGTTTGATAAATCTAGGATTCAACGGGCTCTCTACAAATCCCTGAATGACGCTATCATGGAGGATGATAGGTTATTTAAAACGTTTAGAAGTGTGGTACCATACCACATTCTACCTGAGGAAGAAAGGGAAGAAAGTGAAGAAGACGAGGGTACTGGTGAAGATGAAGGTGGAGAAGAAGAAGAAGAAGAAAAGGATGATGAAGATGACGATAATGGTGATGATGATGAGGATGAGGATGATGATGATGATGATGATGATGATGGCGATGATGGTGGTGATGGTAATGAGGAGAGTGATAGGGGGAGCAACGGGGATAACAATGAGGATGATGATGGGGGTGAACAGCCTAAAGAGGGAGATAAGGTTACCAGCTCCAAGAAACCTGCTAAGTCTGGAACCAAATCCAAGAAAGATGCAGCGCAGAAGGACAAATCAACATCATCGGAATCAAGACGATCTAAGTGGCGCCACGATGTGAATGCTACTACAGCGTCATCGATTCCCGGTACCTCTATTGCTGTATCTATACATGTTACCACTAACCCTATTAGTCCTGTTGTTGTTGCTCCTGTGATTGCAGAATCAGTAACGGAACCCGAAGCTGCACAACACTCACCCGTTCATGACACCGCCGAGATGCCTGAATCAGAAGCAGCAGATGTTCGCGTTTCTACTCCTCTACAACAAGCACAACAATCTACGGTTCCTGAACCAAGCACACGAGACTGGGCAGACACGTTGGAGATTGACGAGACTGCACCGCCACAGGCTTGGATCACGGCAGCAGCGCAATATGATCCGATCACAGACGCTGACAAATATGTTTTGTATCTCCGTATCCGTAGTCCGATTGACTTATGTGCATTTCTTGCTCATGAGTATAAGACTTCGGTTACTCCATCTTTGGTGAAGAAAGCGCTGAAGGATAAGAGACTTCGCGCCAAAACCCGGTTAACCCGAATGGAGTTCGAGTATTATGCCGATGAGATCCTGAAAGCTCTGAATACCGTTCAACGGCCAGGTCTTCATGAATCAGAAAGAGCTCCACCTCCACTTGATCCTACTCAAGATAATCAGATAGCTCTCGACTTCTTCATCACCTATGATCTTGAGTATCTTCTGAAGGGTTCATCAAAGTACGCAACATCCTTGACCTTGCTGAAAGCTGCCAACTGGGGGACAATACCCTGGATCGAGGAAAAGGTAAACCGACTCTGGGTCCCAAGGGTAACTCGTAATTATGATATGTATGCTATTATAGGTGCATCTCATTGGGACGAACGAGTCCGAAGGGCGTACAGGGGTTGCTGTCTAGTCAATTCAGGAAGTAACGTTAGATCCGATATCCGCATCTCCAGTATTTTAGGGCTGAAAACTGAAGCCAAGAATGGCTATTATCATGTGACGGAGATTCGTTTGAAAAGGGAGGATGACAGAGAATACAAAATCCAACAGGGAGATTTTTCTATCATTCGCCTTGAGGATATCGAAGATATGTTGCTCCTGATGACCCGCGATCAACTCACACATATTCCTCGTGAAGACCTCATTGCCTTGAATACGGCACTTCGTATGTTCACACGAAGCGTTGTTATCAAGAAACGAGTTAAAGATCTGCAGTTGGGAGTCGAAAGCTACCAAAGGAAGCTCAACTTAACCCGTCTAGTGAATCAAGTTCTACCTCAACATGTAGATAGATGTCCCTATACCGGCATTTCTGTTCCGAATTGCGGCATTTTCTACTTGAACAGTCGAGGTTTAATGAAGTTTATGAGGGTGGGTGAGCTTTATAAGTACAGTGATGGGACTCTTCTACAAGTCAGAGGAAAGTTGGAGCATCTTAACTCGGGTGGGACTTTGCCTGAGATGACGGAGGATTGGCATCCGGGTTATCGGCAAATGGCGAAGTACGTGATCAAGAAGATTGATCAAAAGCTCCGTGAACGTAGATTGATGAGGAGCTTGGAAAGATTCGTTGGTGGTAGACCATATTTAGTGCACCACAAGCTACTGCAACGATCCATCTAATGGGTCGTACATTTCAGGTCTACTTTATATTGGTTTTCAATTGTGAATATGTATATTTGTGAATATTGTGCTTGTACGGCTTGATGTAGTGTTAAGGTATGATAATTTTTCAAGAATTTCTCACGAGATTCTAAATCTTTCAAAATATATCATACTAAAGCACTACAACTATCCCTTATTAATTTAAGGGGGAGCATGAAAATGTTCTATGGCCAAACATCGATTTCATTTTTACCCAAAGACCGGTTAATCCATTCAATATCCCAAATATTAATGGTTAACATTTTGGATAAGGGGAGAAAATGGGATTAAGGAGATTTAAATGATACTTGGCTAAAAGATGAAAAAGACTTAACGATTATCCAACTTAATATGTGTAAAGCACGTATTAAGGGGGAGCGTTTTTGATGATCAAAAACACCTAAGGTACGAAACTTTTGATTTCAATATCACAAGTACTTTAGGTGATTTTCAATGATTTTTCATGGTGGCAATTCCTTCCCAAAACACGCTTAATTCACGACGAATGTGGTGACAAAAGGGTGGTAGGAATAGTTTTAGTCCAATGATTCATCAGAACCGATGGAATCTTCCCAAGGACAATTCCCTAGATAGAATTAGAAGTCCTAGGAAAGTTGGAGAAAGATTGTGAACGTAGCTGAATGCCGACCAAGTACTTAAGCTAGCACTGGAACAATCACAACAAGGTGCTAGTGATGACGTATTGGTAAGCATTGAAGGGGTTGAAGAATGAAAAAGAATTGTAAAGATAAAGGGTGTAAATAAAGAAGCCCTCCTTACAACTTAAGGCAGAAACCGGGTCAATACATATGCTATTGAGATCATTTTTGTTAATGATTCTCGGTATTGAAGAAAGACATCATGGACCCAGTGATGCAATGCACAACCCTTCCCAGCTAACTCAAATATCTCTCAAAAGGTATTTGTTTTAATCACACGGAGATCAACACGTTATCTATTGGTTTATTCACTCCGAATAGACTGGTATTGAAAAGGTGGCACTCCTCTCCGGCCATCGATCACTAAATCAAAACGCACTATCGAGTCTAGAGCCAAGAGATCATCAAAAGTCTCATTAGGACACTTTCCATTTATTCCTTGCTTTCTCACACACTGTGAAAAGTAAGAGATTTTCATGAGTCCTACGCAATATTCCTGTAATATTGCCAGAACATTCGAGTAATACGTAAGTATTACAATGAAGATGGAAATCCTGCTTGAGCCAACATCAAACAAGCTCATGGTAGGTTACACGTGCGGTTCTTTTAGAACCAATCTTGTGAAAAACTGGAAGGAAACAGTGGTTTAATTCTTAATTGAACTTAAACTCGTTCCAGGCCTCTACGCATTATCATATGATCTTGCCAGAACACTCAGCGTGACTCTTTATGGATCACAGTGACGAGTGGAAATCCTTCTAGTGTTAACATCAAACAGCACTTGGTAGGTGACGTGCAAGATTCTTTATGAATTGAGCTCGTGACAACTGGAAAGCAACGATGGTGAAAATCTTAATTGAAATTCACTTGTTCCAGGTTTCATGAATTGACGGCTTCAAATCACAAGGATAATTTATCCAAGTGATTCACTCTTTATGTTCGCAGTCAGCTTTGGACGGTCGAATAAAGAGAACGGGTTTACCCGCGAAATTCTGTCAGGAAGTTACTTAATTGAAACTATCCGTCACGGGTACGATATCTAATATCGTCCAACGGTCTTCACCGACCGGAGGTAAAATGCTGCAGAATTATAATAAAATGTTCAAAGCCATTTTATTCGTGTCGTTGTTGTGTACCTGTTAAAGACGGTGGCGTAGCTGTGTACCTGTTGAAGACGGTGGCGTTGATGTGTACCAGTGAAGACGGTGGTGTTGCGGTGTACCTGTAGAAGTCTTTCCCACATACTTATGTTTTTCTGCATCAAAGTTCAGCAAAAACTCAAGAAAGTACAAGATAAAGTCTTCCGCTGTACCAAACTCTGAAGCTTTCGAGAATTCAACAAAAAGACATAAGTGTGTGGAACATGGAGTCACGAGGAGGCAAGTTTCACAAGAAGGCAAAGATCGCACGTGAAAGGCCAAAAGAACAATGCTCTCAAGCCAAAGCCTAAAAGATCAAACCAACATATTCACAACAAAAGAAAGAAAAGAAGAAAAGACTACAAGCTAAAGAACGAAGACTTAGTATAGTATGCTAGGTTTAGAACTTTGTAACGTGGAGTGACCTCCCTTAGGGGGAGATTGTTAGAAATACGTTTTTACGTATATTAGAAGTATCGGTCACTCCACAATATTATTAATGTTGTAATAGCTCGTAGTTTATAGTTGCTTATTAAGTTAAGTAAGAACCGGTCCATGGGCTTGTCATGGGCCGGCCCAAGTCCACATATGACTTAGAAGTATAAATACCCCTTTCCTCCTTGGAAAGGGGTTGGTTGTTGAACATTTCTTGTTTCCATTTGAATAAAATAACACATAGTTTTCTCTCACTTTCTCTCTCGTTTCTCTCTCTAGAAATCATCAACCCCTTCATAGATTCATAGGTTATCAATATTCTACACAACTAGTGAACCAAAACAAGTCAGGTTTTCACAGAAAACACTTTCTGGACGCGGTTCCACATCTTATTTCGCGGTTCCTTATCGCTATGGAACCGCGGCCATAGATAAGGTACCGCGGCCAGAAGTTGAGTTTTGTGAAAATTCTGAACTTTCTGAAAAATCTAAGTTAAATGAAAAACCAAAGCATCTTACTGTTAATAAGGTTCAATTACCCATACTTGACGACAATACTATTAGTAAGTTCTATAAGCCGTTAAGTAAACCTCTCATGGGAAATAGAAGTTTATCTAGATTATCTTCTACTCCACCTAGAGTACGGAATGAGTCTAAGCCTGGAAGTAAAACTCCAACACCTAGAAGGAATAATAATAACTCTAAACCTAGATCAAACACACCTAGGAGAAGTAATAAGCAACAAAATGGTTACATGAATTACTACCCTCCTCCATTTTGTTCTTCATGGGGAATTCCCACTTCATTCATTCATCCCAATCAAATGCAAGGGATGTTTGGAACTAACAATTTTGGACCCATGAGATATTGGGGACCAAATGTTTGATCTTGTGTGTTGTTACCTAGATATGCTTGGGAATTGATTTGGAGCCCGATGAGTGGATTAAGGATAGTGGATGTTCTAAACACATGACGGGTAATCTAAGTTTGTTCTCGCATTACAAATCATATGATGGAGGTAACGTCAAATTCACTAGTAATCTACATGGTTATATCATTGGCAAAGGTACGGTTTCTCTTGACTCCATGACCATTGAAAATGTTGAGCACGTAGATAACTTAGGTTTTAACCTTTTAAGTATAGGTCAAATTTGTGATAATAAGTGTAAGGTTATCTTTTCGGAACATGACAGTGAAATCGTAAAAGATGGAAAAGTCATTGGAAAAGGTATTAGAAAGCATGGGCTTTATGTCATGAAGGTTAATAAGAAGTCAAAAGACAACATATGTCTTGCGACTATAGATGATAGTTCTACTCTTTGGCATAGGAGATTAGGTCACGCTAATATGTGTTTAATTCAATCTTTAGTCTCTAAGGAGTTGGTAAGACACCTCCCCAAGATTAAGTTTGATAGTCACTTTTGTGATGCTTGCAAAGTTGGAAAGCAAGTTCACTCAAGTCACAAAGCCGAGAATTTGGTTTCGACCTCTCGGTGCTTAGAGATCTTTCATATGGATCTCTTTGGACCTTCCGCCATACGGAGTTATGGAGGTAACCTTTATACCCTAGTTATAGTTGACGACTATTCTAGATTCACTTGGACTAGATTTTTGGCATCTAAGAATGAAGCTTTCGATCATTTCGAAATCTTTAGTCGAAGAATTCAAAATCAACTAGGATGTTCAATTGTTTCTATTAGGACGGATCATGGTAGGGAATTTGATAATGAAGTGCAATTTGGTGCCTTTTGTGAAGCTCATGGTATTACCCATAACTTCTCGGCTCCTCGCACTCCACAATCAAATGGGGTAGTTGAAAGGAAGAATAGGACTCTCCAAGACATGAGTAGGAAGATGTTAAACGAGCAATCGTTGCCTCAAAAGTTTTGGTGCAATGTCGTAGATACATCGACTTATATTCTCAACCGAATTCTTATTCGACCTTTCCTAGGAAAGACCCCCTATGAGATTCTTAAAGGTAAGAAACCCTCATTAGAATACTTTAGGGTGTTTGGAAGCAAGTGCTTTATCCTCAACACCAAAGACTAACTTACCAAGTTTGACCCAAAGTCTTACGAAGGTATCCTTTTAGGTTATTCCTAAACTAGTAAGGCCTACATAGTCCTAAATAGAACCTCAGGGGTTATTGAAGAATCACTCAACGTAACCTTTGATGAAACCCCTCCTTCATCCAAGACACCACCATTGGTTGATCATGAATTGGATGAATTAGAAGTAGTTAAAGCCAAAGAGGTTAGAAAAATAGGAGTTGAAGACCTTAGTGTTGAAAAGGAAGTAAACATTAAGGAGTCTAGGGATCATACTCTCAATAATGTCATTGGTGACTTAAATCAAAGGACCCTAAGATCTCAAGTCCAAAATCAAAGCAACTTATTTTGTTTTGTCTCCTTGATTGAACCTAAGAATGTTAAAGAAGCCTTGACGGATGAGAGTTGGGTCATTGCGATGCAAGAAGAATTGAATCAATTCGTTGCCAATGATGTTTGGGAACTTAATCCTCCACCTAGAAGTTCTACCATTATAGGAACCAAATGGGTATTTAGGAATAAGCTAGATGAGAATGGTGTTGTGTCTCGTAACAAGGCTAGACTTGTAGCTCAAGGCTATAATCAACAAGAAGGGATTGATTATGACGAGACATATGCACCGGTAGCTAGATTAGAATCAATTAGAATCGTTTTAGCCTACGCTTGTGCCTTAGATATTAAGCTTCAACAAATGGATGTAAAGAGTGCATTTCTTAACGGTTTGATCAATGAGGAGGTATATGTGGCTCAACCTCCCGGCTTCATTGATTTTGAGAAACCGGACCATGTTTACAAGCTTAAGAAAGCACTTTATGGACTCAAACAAGCACCCAAAGCTTGGTATGATAGACTTAAAGCGTTTCTTGTTAAACATGAGTATACCATGGGTATGGTAGACAATACACTCTTTACAAAGAAGAAAGGTTCTCACCTCATAATCGTACAAATATATGTTGATGACATTATATTTGGCTCAACTTGTCAAGAATTGTGTGATGACTTTGCCAAAATCATGCATGATGAGTTTGAAATGAGTATGATGGGAGAACTTAACTTCTTTTTAGGACTCCAAATTAAACAAATGGACGATGGTATTTTCTTTAGTCAATCTAAGTACGCTAAAGAAATGCTAAAGAAATTTGGATTAGAAGAATCTAGACCAATGAAGACCCCTATGGCCTCGGATACTAAACTCACCGTAGATGATGATTGTGAGTCGATAGACAACACCAATACAGAGGTATGATTGGTAGTTTGTTGTACCTAACGGCAAGTCGTCCGGATATCATGTTTAGTGTTTGCCTTTGTGCTCGCTTCCAAGAGGCTCCCAAAACCTCTCACTTTGAAGCGGTTAAGCGTATCTTCCGATACATTAAAGGCACTATACATTTAGGATTATGGTATCCTAAAGGGACCGGCGTAGAAACCATTGTCTACGCGGACTCGGATCATGCGGGAGACTATGTGGACCGGAAAAGCACTAGTGGAGTTTGTACCTTCATGGGTTGTTGTTTAACTTCTTGGTTCTCCAAGAAACAAACCGCTCTTGCTATATCCACCACGGAAGCCGAGTATGTGAGTGCCGGTAAAGCATGCCAACAAGCTCTATGGATGAAGCAAGCGCTTGTTGATTACGGGATTTCTCTTGATGATGTTCCCATCATGTGCGATAATAAAGGCGCTATAGACCTAAGCAAGAATCCCGTGCAACATTCGCGAACCAAACACATAGAAATTAGACACCATTTCCTTAGGGATAATGTTCAAAAGGGGAACATTACTATTGAAAAGGTGCCCTCTGAGGACAACTTAGCCGATATCTTCACTAAGCCACTTAAGAGGGAACCTTTCAATTTCTTGCGTCTAGGTCTAGGATTAATGCAACATCTTCCTTAAATTCCTTTCTTATTGTGTGTTTTCTATTACGACTTTGAGTCCTTGAGTTCATTAAAATCCTTTTGAAAAAATCTTCTCATCTTCTTTTCAAAACTCTCAAAGTCTCTTTCGAAAATGGTTGAGAAATTCGTTTGACATTGTTAATTCAATCTAAAAACGATTTTTCATAGATTCTCGCTATTAATATAGAGCTTACATAATTCATATGTATGATTCTCTCAAACTTAGCAAGAACAAGATTGAATCATAGAGGATCATTGTGTCATGACTTAAGGTCTTGTCTTACACACCTCCTACATTGATTTTTTAATCCATGTATTTTGGTCAAATCTCTATTTGGTAAGTTTGCATATGTTTTCCTTGTCTATCTTTGCTTTTAAGCATATCCCTATGATAAGTTAGACTAGAAAAATAAGATTTGCTGAAAATCTTCCTCCAAACACCAAACCCTGCTTCTGCAGGCGGTTCCTTATGTGAACCGCGGTACCTTATTGATAAGGTACCGCCGCCATAGATAAGGAACCGCCTACAGTGGCCTTCCTTTTCGGGTTTTTGTCTGAAACTCCAGATTTGCTCCAACTTTTTTTGAGAATCTTTGTTTCAAACCCTTTGACCACCCCAAAAATACCCTAAGCCTTCCCTATTTAAACCATAAGCATTTTGCATTACTTCACATCCAAAATGTCTTATTCTTCAAATGAAAGCCTTGAATCTCCTCCATTTTCTCCAATTGCTTTCAATCCAAACCTACCCAAGAACGCTCTTAATCACATTTCTCCTACCAAGAATGTTGATTGTGGAACTTCCTTTCTTCCACCACCACCCTTTAGTGTTCTTCCTCCTTCTCATGATAATGTCATGCACCATGGAACATATTGTCATTGTTGTCAATATCAACATCTTGCTATGGCACACATCTATGAGGAGTTGAGCTACATCAAAAGTCTCTTAATCAAGCCTCCTCTTCACTTTGATTATGAGATCTCCAACAAGCCACCACCACCACCCTCCGCTATTACCTTGTCTTTCATATAAGCATTGATTGCTTATCCTCAAGGCACCACATTCAAGCAAATCTTAGAATTCTAGAATAACTAGGATTAGATTTATGCTTTTGGCTTGTTTCTTTTTCCATACTTCTTTGTATGATGTTTCCTTTAGTAACCTATCTTGGATCTTTGTCTTTGTGTGCTCTTCTCTTTTTATTTTATTTTTTATGTGACCTATTGCTATATATTGTTGGTTGTTTCTTTTGTTCAACTAACCCTTCTATGTAGCTAGTCACCATATCTCGATTCCTCGGTGCCCCAAGCTAGCGGGAGTAAGCACCAAGGGGGAGTCTTTGCAAAGTCCGTTTCTTCAACACCGGATTACGCAACCTTTTTGCTTCGACAAAGGGGGAGAAATGAATAAACTCGTCTTCGAAAATCTTGTTTTTGTGTGATTGAGTTTATGTATTGTCGGAATCAAAAAGGGGGAGATTGTTAATGCAATAATGACTAAAAACGTTACTTGCATTTTTCGGTCTCGCTTAGTTTTGATTACGACAATATGTAAAAACAAGCATTTACGAAAACAACGAAAAACGAATTCTTGAGTTAAAGTATTTTTCATTTTACCCATTTTCACTTAAGGTATGGATAAACAAGTACCAACCTTAATCAAGTGATCAAGTGATTTAAACTTTTCTTAAAACTCACTTTTTATTAAAAGTGACAAGTTTTTATTAAACTTTATTTTTAAGAAAATGTTTTATTAAATTAATTATTTGAAATTTGAAAATGGCATATTCTTATACTGTTAAGAATATCCTTTCAGGATATTTTTATACCCAGATAAGACCTCCACCACTAAAGGACAAAAAGGAGCGGAGTCTAGTCCGGCGGTACCTTAGCGCCTAGGCGGTACCTTATCGATAAGGTACCGCGGGCTATGATAAGGTACCGCGGGCAGAACTAGCCGTTGGCTCCTTTGTCCTTTAAATAGTTGGCCATTCTCAGCTTTTCACCTCACCTCTTTTGCACATTCATTTCCAGATTCAAACCCCTTCTTTAATCACTCAATCTTTGATCATTTGTTTGATTATTACTTGTTTAAGAAGTGAATCTTGTTCTTCCATCTCTTCCTCTCCAAGTGCAAAGAGAAGAACACTATCCTAGTGAAGTGTTGAGTCCACCACCAAAGATCTATTGAAGATCAATTTGTATATTCTTGTAGTTGTGTCATAGTTGTGAAGATCCAAGTAGTTGTGTCTATTTGGAAGTTGTGTATGTACTAAGTATAGTTGTGTAGATTGGTCCTAGCTACGATTAGGGCTCGACTTTTAGCTTAGAGTCGGAAATTGGTTAAGCGACGTGTACGGTTTTCTCCACCATAAGGAGCTTGTTGTGTAGTGAACTCTCGAGTAAGGAGTACTCGAGGAGTGGAGTAGGAACGAGGAGTGAGCTTCGTTGCCGAACCACTATAAATCCTTGGTGTTCGGTTTGATCTTTCTTTACCCTTAACTCTTTACATTCCTTATTACTTTTTGCATATACATGTGTTAATATTAGATTAGCTACACTATCATTCTTTATTCTTTGTGGATATATTTTTGTTAGTATTAGTTTAGCTACACTATCATTCTTTATTCTTTGTGGATATATTTTTGTTAGTATTTGTTTAGCTACACTATCATTGTTCATATTTGTGCATAAGAAGATTTCACATATTTCCTCAAGCCTAAGTTTTTGAAAAAGGATTTTTTTGGAAATCATATTTTAACAAGTAAATTTTAAGAAACTATTCAACCCCCCTCCCCCCCTTCTAGTTTCTACATAATCTAATCATTATAATATCATATATATACAGATTTTAATTCAAACTCTAACCTAAATCCATCATAAGATGATTGAGAAAGAATTAAAACACTTTAATTAAAAAGGGTTATTAAGATTTACCTTTGATTTATGAAAACCCCCAAATTTATGAAGAAACCCTAATTTTCATGAGGTGACCGTCGGTTTTTAATAAATCTCCATGGATTATGAGAGTTTTGATCTAATTAAAATCCTTATATAGTTTTTCCAAGAATGCTAGCCTAATACAACCCACTTTCCTTTTTTTCTTTTTTTTTCCTTCTTTTTATTCGGCCTAAACCGACTATAACTTATATTTTATTATTTTTTTTCTTTTTATTACTTATTATTATGTTATTAATAATACCATAATTTACCTTAATTAATTTCAGCTCCTAAAACCTCCAAAACCTCAAAACCGTAAAACTAGTCAATTTACGCGTATACCGAAAAAAACGTAAAATATACAGTTTTAAAAAAAATCTTAAATTTTGAAATAAACTTTATAAATAAGTCCTACATGACTTAAAACCATCCCGAAAAATACTCACATGACTAAACACCTTACCCGAGACCTCTGAATGCTAAAC